>JAKZAO010000009.1:2690535-3986034 GCA_023053555.1 Branchinecta lindahli | reverse complement strand
AGCAAGATCATACGAAGTCTATTCGGCCATCGGATGTTCCTAATTAGTCCCGGTAAGTCCTACAGATTATTCCTCCAGCGACAAAAATTGCGAAGCAATAAGCGCTGTCTGAACATTGCCTAGCAATAAGGGCATTGTAAAAATTGCGCAGCAATAAGCGCTGTTTGAACATTGCCTAGCAATAAGGGCTTTGTAAAAAATTGCGTAGCAATAAGCGCTGTTTTTACATGGCCTAGCAGTAAGGGCGGTGTAAAAAATTGCGTAGCAATAAGCGCTGTTTTTAAATGGCCTAGCAATAAGGGCTTTGTAAAAAATTGCGTAGCGATAAGCGCAATTTCGTTTAAAAAAAGGTGTGCTAAAATCGCCTAATTCTATCGCTTACTTCTTTCGCGCCGCCTTCCCAGGAGAAGCGGACTTTGAAGCGATTTGAAATTAAAATGCTTTTCTTTTGCATGTGAAAATCTTCGTGTTCGACCACCAATTGCGCCACCGCTCAGGAGTTTGGACCAGCAAGATCATACGAAGTCTCTTTGGCCATCGGATGTTCCTAATTAGTCCCGGTAAGTCCTACAGTTTATTCCTGCAGCGACAAAAAACTGCGAAGCAATAAGCGCTGTTTGAACATTGCCTAGCAATAAGGGCTTTGTAAAAATTGCGTAGCAATAAGCGCTGTTTTAAATGGCCTAGCAATAAGGGCTTTGTAAAAAAATTGCGTAGCGATAAGCGCAATTTCGTTTAAAAAAAGGTGTGCTAAAATCGCCTAATTCTATCGCTTACTTCTTTCGCGCCGCCTTCCCAGGAGAAGCGGACTTTGAAGCGATTTGAAATTAAAATGCTTTTCTTTTGCATGTGAAAATCTTCGTGTTCGACCACCAATTGCGCCACCGCTCAGGAGTTTGGACCAGCAAGATCATACGAAGTCTCTTTGGCCATCGGATGTTCCTAATTAGTCCCGGTAAGTCCTACAGTTTATTCCTGCAGCGACAAAAAACTGCGAAGCAATAAGCGCTGTTTGAATATTGCCTAGCAATAAGGGCATTGTAAAAATTGCGTAGCAATAAGCGCTGTTTGAACATTGCCTAGCAATAAGGGCTTTGTAAAAAATTGCGTAGCAATAAGCGCTGTTTTTAAATGGCCTAGCAATAAGGGCGGTGTAAAAAATTGCGTAGCGATAAGCGCAATTTCGTTTAAAAAAAGGTGTGCTAAAATCGCCTAATTCTATTTTTTTTACTTCTTTCGCGCCGCCTTCCCAGGAGAAGCGGACTTTGAAGCGATTTGAAATTAAAATGCTTTTCTTTTGCATGTGAAAATCTTCGTGTTCGACCACCAATTGCGCCACCGCTCAGGAGTTTGGACCAGCAAGATCATACGAAGTCTATTTGGCCATCGGATGTTCCTAATTAGTCTCGGTAAGTCCTACAGTTTATTCCTGCAGCGAAAAAAAAAACTGCGAAGCAATAAGCGCTTTTTGAACATTGCCTAGTAATAAGGGCATTGTAAAAAATTGCGTAGCAATAAGCGCTGTTTGAACATTGCCTAGCAATAAGGGCTTTGTAAAAAATTGCGTAGCAATAAGCGCTGTTTTTACATGGCCTAGCAATAAGGGCGGTGTAAAAAGTTGCGTAGGGATAAGCGCAATTTCGTTTAAAAAAATGTGTGCTAAAATCGCCTAATTCGATTTTTTTACTTCTTTTCGCCGCCTTCCCAGGAGAAGGAGACTTTGAAGCGATTTGTAATTAAAATGCTTTTCTTTTGCATGTGAAATCTTCGTGTTCGACCACCAATTGCGCCACCGCTCAGGAGTTTGAACCAGCAAGATCATACGAAGTCTATTCGGCCATCGGATGTTCCTAATTAGTCCCGGTAAGTCCTACAGATTATTCCTCCAGCGACAAAAAATTGCGAAGCAATAAGCGCTGTCTGAACATTGCCTAGCAATAAGGGCATTGTAAAAATTGCGCAGCAATAAGCGCTGTTTGAACATTGCCTAGCAATAAGGGCTTTGTAAAAAATTGCGTAGCAATAAGCGCTGTTTTTACATGGCCTAGCAGTAAGGGCGGTGTAAAAAATTGCGTAGCAATAAGCGCTGTTTTTACATTGCCTAGCAATAAGGGCGGTGTAAAAAATTGCGTAGCGATAAGCGCAATTTCGTTTAAAAAAAGGTGTGCTAAAATCGCCTAATTCTATCGCTTACTTCTTTCGCGCCGCCTTCCCAGGAGAAGCGGACTTTGAAGCGATTTGAAATTAAAATGCTTTTCTTTTGCATGTGAAAATCTTCGTGTTCGACCACCAATTGCGCCACCGCTCAGGAGTTTGGACCAGCAAGATCATACGAAGTCTATTTGGCCATCGGATGTTCCTAATTAGTCCCGGTAAGTCCTACAGTTTATTCCTGCAGCGACAAAAAACTGCGAAGCATTAAGCGCTGTTTGAATATTGCCTAGCAATAAGGGCTTTGTAAAAAATTGCGTACCAATAAGCGCTGTTTTTAAATGGCCTAGCAATAAGGGCGGTGTAAAAAATTGCGTAGCGATAAGCGCAATTTCGTTTAAAAAAAGGTGTGCTAAAATCGCCTAATTCTATTTTTTTTACTTCTTTCGCGCCGCCTTCCCAGGAGAAGCGGACTTTGAAGCGATTTGAAATTAAAATGCTTTTCTTTTGCATGTGAAAATCTTCGTGTTCGACCACCAATTGCGCCACCGCTCAGGAGTTTGGACCAGCAAGATCATACGAAGTCTATTCGGCCATCGGATGTTCCTAATTAGTCCCGGTAAGTCCTACAGATTATTCCTCCAGCGACAAAAAATTGCGAAGCAATAAGCGCTGTCTGAACATTGCCTAGCAATAAGGGCATTGTAAAAATTGCGTAGCAATAAGCGCTGTTTGAACATTGTCCAGCAATAAGGGCATTGTAAAAATTGCGTAGCAATAAGCGCTGTTTGAACATTGCCTAGCAATAAGGGCTTTGTAAAAAATTGCGTAGCAATAAGCGCTGTTTTTACATGGCCTAGCAGTAAGGGCGGTGTAAAAAATTGCGTAGCGATAAGCGCAATTTCGTTTAAAAAAAGGTGTGCTAAAATCGCCTAATTCTATTTTTTTTACTTCTTTCGCGCCGCCTTCCCAAGAGAAGCGGACTTTGAAGCGATTTGAAATTAAAATGCTTTTCTTTTGCATGTGAAAATCTTCGTGTTCGACCACCAATTGCGCCACCGCTCAGGAGTTTGGACCAGCAAGATCATACGAAGTCTATTTGGCCATCGGATGTTCCTAATTAGTCCCGGTAAGTCCTACAGTTTATTCCTGCAGCGACAAAAAACTGCGAAGCAATAAGCGCTGTTTGAATATTGCCTAGCAATAAGGGCTTTGTAAAAAATTGCGTAGCAATAAGCGCTGTTTTTAAATGGCCTAGCAATAAGGGCTTTGTAAAAAATTGCGTAGCGATAAGCGCAATTTCGTTTAAAAAAAGGTGTGCTAAAATCGCCTAATTCTATCGCTTACTTCTTTCGCGCCGCCTTCCCAGGAGAAGCGGACTTTGAAGCGATTTGAAATTAAAATGCTTTTCTTTTGCATGTGAAAATCTTCGTGTTCGACCACCAATTGCGCCACCGCTCAGGAGTTTGGACCAGCAAGATCATACGAAGTCTCTTTGGCCATCGGATGTTCCTAATTAGTCCCGGTAAGTCCTACAGTTTATTCCTGCAGCGACAAAAAACTGCGAAGCAATAAGCGCTGTTTGAACATTGCCTAGCAATAAGGGCTTTGTAAAAAATTGCGTAGCAATAAGCGCTGTTTTTAAATGGCCTAGCAATAAGGGCTTTGTAAAAAATTGCGTAGCGATAAGCGCAATTTCGTTTAAAAAAAGGTGTGCTAAAATCGCCTAATTCTATCGCTTACTTCTTTCGCGCCGCCTTCCCAGGAGAAGCGGACTTTGAAGCGATTTGAAATTAAAATGCTTTTCTTTTGCATGTGAAAATCTTCGTGTTCGACCACCAATTGCGCCACCGCTCAGGAGTTTGGACCAGCAAGATCATACGAAGTCTCTTTGGCCATCGGATGTTCCTAATTAGTCCCGGTAAGTCCTACAGTTTATTCCTGCAGCGACAAAAAACTGCGAAGCAATAAGCGCTGTTTGAATATTGCCTAGCAATAAGGGCATTGTAAAAATTGCGTAGCAATAAGCGCTGTTTGAACATTGCCTAGCAATAAGGGCTTTGTAAAAAATTGCGTAGCAATAAGCGCTGTTTTTAAATGGCCTAGCAATAAGGGCGGTGTAAAAAATTGCGTAGCGATAAGCGCAATTTCGTTTAAAAAAAGGTGTGCTAAAATCGCCTAATTCTATTTTTTTTACTTCTTTCGCGCCGCCTTCCCAGGAGAAGCGGACTTTGAAGCGATTTGAAATTAAAATGCTTTTCTTTTGCATGTGAAAATCTTCGTGTTCGACCACCAATTGCGCCACCGCTCAGGAGTTTGGACCAGCAAGATCATACGAAGTCTATTTGGCCATCGGATGTTCCTAATTACTCTCGGTAAGTCCTACAGTTTATTCCTGCAGCGAAAAAAAAAACTGCGAAGCAATAAGCGCTTTTTGAACATTGCCTAGTAATAAGGGCATTGTAAAAAATTGCGTAGCAATAAGCGCTGTTTGAACATTGCCTAGCAATAAGGGCTTTGTAAAAAATTGCGTAGCAATAAGCGCTGTTTTTACATGGCCTAGCAATAAGGGCGGTGTAAAAAGTTGCGTAGGGATAAGCGCAATTTCGTTTAAAAAAATGTGTGCTAAAATCGCCTAATTCGATTTTTTTACTTCTTTTCGCCGCCTTCCCAGGAGAAGGAGACTTTGAAGCGATTTGTAATTAAAATGCTTTTCTTTTGCATGTGAAATCTTCGTGTTCGACCACCAATTGCGCCACCGCTCAGGAGTTTGGACCAGCAAGATCATACGAAGTCTATTCGGCCATCGGATGTTCCTAATTAGTCCCGGTAAGTCCTACAGATTATTCCTCCAGCGACAAAAAATTGCGAAGCAATAAGCGCTGTCTGAACATTGCCTAGCAATAAGGGCATTGTAAAAATTGCGCAGCAATAAGCGCTGTTTGAACATTGCCTAGCAATAAGGGCTTTGTAAAAAATTGCGTAGCAATAAGCGCTGTTTTTACATGGCCTAGCAGTAAGGGCGGTGTAAAAAATTGCGTAGCAATAAGCGCTGTTTTTACATTGCCTAGCAATAAGGGCGGTGTAAAAAATTGCGTAGCGATAAGCGCAATTTCGTTTAAAAAAAGGTGTGCTAAAATCGCCTAATTCTATCGCTTACTTCTTTCGCGCCGCCTTCCCAGGAGAAGCGGACTTTGAAGCGATTTGAAATTAAAATGCTTTTCTTTTGCATGTGAAAATCTTCGTGTTCGACCACCAATTGCGCCACCGCTCAGGAGTTTGGACCAGCAAGATCATACGAAGTCTATTTGGCCATCGGATGTTCCTAATTAGTCCCGGTAAGTCCTACAGTTTATTCCTGCAGCGACAAAAAACTGCGAAGCATTACCGCTGTTTGAATATTGCCTAGCAATAAGGGCTTTGTAAAAAATTGCGTAGCAATAAGCGCTGTTTTTAAATGGCCTAGCAATAAGGGCGGTGTAAAAAATTGCGTAGCGATAAGCGCAATTTCGTTTAAAAAAAGGTGTGCTAAAATCGCCTAATTCTATTTTTTTTACTTCTTTCGCGCCGCCTTCCCAGGAGAAGCGGACTTTGAAGCGATTTGAAATTAAAATGCTTTTCTTTTGCATGTGAAAATCTTCGTGTTCGACCACCAATTGCGCCACCGCTCAGGAGTTTGGACCAGCAAGATCATACGAAGTCTATTCGGCCATCGGATGTTCCTAATTAGTCCCGGTAAGTCCTACAGATTATTCCTCCAGCGACAAAAAATTGCGAAGCAATAAGCGCTGTCTGAACATTGCCTAGCAATAAGGGCATTGTAAAAATTGCGTAGCAATAAGCGCTGTTTGAACATTGTCCAGCAATAAGGGCATTGTAAAAATTGCGTAGCAATAAGCGCTGTTTGAACATTGCCTAGCAATAAGGGCTTTGTAAAAAATTGCGTAGCAATAAGCGCTGTTTTTACATGGCCTAGCAGTAAGGGCGGTGTAAAAAATTGCGTAGCGATAAGCGCAATTTCGTTTAAAAAAAGGTGTGCTAAAATCGCCTAATTC
Organism: Branchinecta lindahli; assembly: GCA_023053555.1. NCBI lineage: Eukaryota > Metazoa > Arthropoda > Branchiopoda > Anostraca > Branchinectidae > Branchinecta > Branchinecta lindahli. Next base: position 3,979,828 of record JAKZAO010000009.1, on the reverse strand, counting down.
TATTTTTTTTACTTCTTTCGCGCCGCCTTCCCAAGAGAAGCGGACTTTGAAGCGATTTGAAATTAAAATGCTTTTCTTTTGCATGTGAAAATCTTCGTGTTCGACCACCAATTGCGCCACCGCTCAGGAGTTTGGACCAGCAAGATCATACGAAGTCTATTTGGCCATCGGATGTTCCTAATTAGTCCCGGTAAGTCCTACAGTTTATTCCTGCAGCGACAAAAAACTGCGAAGCATTAAGCGCTATTTGAATATTGACTAGCAATAAGGGCTTTGTAAAAAATTGCGTAGCAATAAGCGCTGTTTTTAAATGGCCTAGCAATAAGGGCGGTGTAAAAAATTGCGTAGCGATAAGCGCAATTTCGTTTAAAAAAAGGTGTGCTAAAATCGCCTAATTCTATTTTTTTTACTTCTTTCGCGCCGCCTTCCCAGGAGAAGCGGACTTTGAAGCGATTTGAAATTAAAATGCTTTTCTTTTGCATGTGAAAATCTTCGTGTTCGACCACCAATTGCGCCACCGCTCAGGAGTTTGGACCAGCAAGATCATACGAAGTCTATTCGGCCATCGGATGTTCCTAATTAGTCCCGGTAAGTCCTACAGATTATTCCTCCAGCGACAAAAAATTGCGAAGCAACAAGCGCTGTCTGAACATTGCCTAGCAATAAGGGCATTGTAAAAATTGCGTAGCAATAAGCGCTGTTTGAACATTGTCCAGCAATAAGGGCATTGTAAAAATTGCGTAGCAATAAGCGCTGTTTGAACATTGCCTAGCAATAAGGGCTTTGTAAAAAATTGCGTAGCAATAAGCGCTGTTTTTACATGGCCTAGCAGTAAGGGTGGTGTAAAAAATTGCGTAGCGATAAGCGCAATTTCGTTTAAAAAAAGGTGTGCTAAAATCGCCTAATTCTATTTTTTTTACTTCTTTCGCGCCGCCTTCCCAAGAGAAGCGGACTTTGAAGCGATTTGAAATTAAAATGCTTTTCTTTTGCATGTGAAAATCTTCGTGTTCGACCACCAATTGCGCCACCGCTCAGGAGTTTGGACCAGCAAGATCATACGAAGTCTATTTGGCCATCGGATGTTCCTAATTAGTCCCGGTAAGTCCTACAGTTTATTCCTGCAGCGACAAAAAACTGCGAAGCAATAAGCGCTGTTTGAATATTGCCTAGCAATAAGGGCATTGTAAAAATTGCGTAGCAATAAGCGCTTTTTGAACATTGCCTAGCAATAGGGGCTTTGTAAAAAATTGCGTAGCAATAAGCGCTGTTTTTAAATGGCCTAGCAATAAGGGCTTTGTAAAAAATTGCGTAGCGATAAGCGCAATTTCGTTTAAAAAAAGGTGTGCTAAAATCGCCTAATTCTATCGCTTACTTCTTTCGCGCCGCCTTCCCAGGAGAAGCGGACTTTGAAGCGATTTGAAATTAAAATGCTTTTCTTTTGCATGTGAAAATCTTCGTGTTCGACCACCAATTGCGCCACCGCTCAGGAGTTTGGACCAGCAAGATCATACGAAGTCTATTTGGCCATCGGATGTTCCTAATTAGTCTCGGTAAGTCCTACAGTTTATTCCTGCAGCGAAAAAAAAAACTGCGAAGCAATAAGCGCTGTTTGAACATTGCCTAGTAATAAGGGCATTGTAAAAAATTGCGTAGCAATAAGCGCTGTTTGAACATTGCCTAGCAATAAGGTCTTTGTAAAAAATTGCGTAGCAATAAGCGCTGTTTTTAAATGGCCTAGCAATAAGGGCGGTGTAAAAAATTGCGTAGGGATAAGCGCAATTTTGTTTAAAAAAATGTGTGCTAAAATCGCCTAATTCGATTTTTTTACTTCTTTTCGCCGCCTTCCCAGGAGAAGGAGACTTTGAAGCGATTTGTAATTAAAATGCTTTTCTTTTGCATGTGAAAATCTTCGTGTTCGACCACCAATTGCGCCACCGCTCAGGAGTTTGGACCAGCAAGATCATACGAAGTCTATTCGGCCATCGGATGTTCCTAATTAGTCCCGGTAAGTCCTACAGATTATTCCTCCAGCGACAAAAAATTGCGAAGCAATAAGCGCTGTCTGAACATTGCCTAGCAATAAGGGCATTGTAAAAATTGCGTAGCAATAAGCGCTGTTTGAACATTGTCCAGCAATAAGGGCATTGTAAAAATTGCGTAGCAATAAGCGCTGTTTGAACATTGCCTAGCAATAAGGGCTTTGTAAAAAATTGCGTAGCAATAAGCGCTGTTTTTACATGGCCTAGCAGTAAGGGCGGTGTAAAAAATTGCGTAGCGATAAGCGCAATTTCGTTTAAAAAAAGGTGTGCTAAAATCGCCTAATTCTATTTTTTTTACTTCTTTCGCGCCGCCTTCCCAAGAGAAGCGGACTTTGAAGCGATTTGAAATTAAAATGCTTTTCTTTTGCATGTGAAAATCTTCGTGTTCGACCACCAATTGCGCCACCGCTCAGGAGTTTGGACCAGCAAGATCATACGAAGTCTATTTGGCCATCGGATGTCCCTAATTAGTCCCGGTAAGTCCTAGCCTACAGTTTATTCCTCCAGCGACAAAAAACTGCGAAGCAATAAGCGCTGTTTGAACATTGCCTAGAAATAAGGGATTTGTAAAAAATTGCGTAGCAATAAGCGTTGTTTGAACATGGCCTAGCAATAAGGGCGGTGTAAAAATGCGTAGCGATAAGCGCAATTTCGTTAAAAAAAAGGTGTGCTAAAATCGCCTAATTCTATCGCTTACTTCTTTCGCGCCGCCTTCCCAGGAGAAGCGGACTTTGAAGCGATTTGAAACTAAAATGCTTTTCTTTTGCATCTGAAAATCTTCGTGTTCGACCACCAATTGCGCCACCGCTCAGGAGTTTGGACCAGCAAGATCATACGAAGTCTATTTGGCCATCGGATGTCCCTAATTAGTCCCGGTAAGTCCTAGCCTACAGTTTATTCCTCCAGCGACAAAAAACTGCGAAGCAATAAGCGCTGTTTGAACATTGCCTAGAAATAAGGGATTTGTAAAAAATTGCGTAGCAATAAGCGCTGTTTGAACATGGCCTAGCAATAAGGACGGTGTAAAAATGCGTAGCGATAAGCGCAATTTCGTTAAAAAAAAGGTGTGCTAAAATCGCCTAATTCTATCGCTTACTTCTTTCGCGCCGCCTTCCCAGGAGAAGCGGACTTTGAAGCGATTTGAAACTAAAATGCTTTTCTTTTGCATGTGAAAATCTTCGTGTTCGACCACCAATTGCGCCACCGCTCAGGAGTTTGGACCAGCAAGATCATACGAAGTCTATTTGGCCATCGGATGTTCCTAATTAGTCCCGGTAAGTCCTACAGTTTATTCCTGCAGCGACAAAAAACTGCGAAGCAATAAGCGCTGTTTGAACATTGCCTAGTAATAAGGGCATTGTAAAAAATTGCGTAGCAATAAGTGCTGTTTGAACATTGCCTAGCAATAAGGGCTTTGTAAAAAATTGCGTAGCAGTAAGCGCTGTTTTTACATGGCCTAGCAATAAGGGCGATGTAAAAAATTGCGTTGGGATAAGCGCAATTTCGTTTAAAAAAAGGTGTGCTAAAATCGCCTAATTCTATCGCTTACTTCTTTCGCGCCGCCTTCCCAGGAGAAGCGGACTTTGAAGCCATTTGAAATTAAAATGCTTTTCTTTTGCATGTGAAAATCTTCGTGTTCGACCACCAATTGCGCCACCGCTCAGGAGTTTGGACCAGCAAGATCATACGAAGTCTATTTGGCCATCGGATGTTCCTAATTAGTCCCGGTAAGTCCTACAGTTTATTCCTCCAGCGACAAAAAATTGCGAAGCAATAAGCGCTGTCTGAACATTGCCTAGCAATAAGGGCTTTGTAAAAAATTGCGTAGCAATAAGCGCTGTTTTTACATGGCCTAGCAATAAGGGCGATGTAAAAAATTGCGTTGGGATAAGCGCAATTTCGTTTAAAAAAAGGTGTGCTAAAATCGCCTAATTCTATCGCTTACTTCTTTCGCGCCGCCTTCCCAGGAGAAGCGGACTTTGAAGCGATTTGAAATTAAAATGCTTTTCTTTTGCATGTGAAAATCTTCGTGTTCGACCACCAATTGCGCCACCGCTCAGGAGTTTGGACCAGCAAGATCATACGAAGTCTATTTGGCCATCGGATGTCCCTAATTAGTCCCGGTAAGTCCTAGCCTACAGTTTATTCCTCCAGCGACAAAAAACTGCGAAGCAATAAGCGCTGTTTGAACATTGCCTAGTAATAAGGGATTTGTAAAAAATTGCGTAGCAATAAGCACTGTTTTTACATGGCCTAGCAATAAGGGCGGTGTAAAAAATTGCGTAGGGATAAGCGCAATTTCGTTTAAAAAAATGTGTGCTAAAATCGCCTAATTCGATTTTTTTACTTCTTTTCGCCGCCTTCCCAGGAGAAGGAGACTTTGAAGCGATTTGTAATTAAAATGCTTTTCTTTTGCATGTGAAAATCTTCGTGTTCGACCACCAATTGCGCCACCGCTCAGGAGTTTGGACCAGCAAGATCATACGAAGTCTATTTGGCCATCGGATGTTCCTAATTAGTCCTGGTAAGTCCTACAGATTATTCCTCCAGCGACAAAAAATTGCGAAGCAATAAGCGCTGTCTGAACATTGCCTAGCAATAAGGGCATTGTAAAAATTGCGTAGCAATAAGCGCTGTTTGAACATTGCCTAGCAATAAGGGCTTTGTAAAAAATTGCGTAGCAGTAAGCGCTGTTTTTACATGGCCTAGCAATAAGGGCGATGTAAAAAATTGCGTTGGGATAAGCGCAATTTCGTTTAAAAATAGGTGTGCTAAAATCGCCTAATTCTATCGCTTACTTCTTTCGCGCCGCCTTCCCAGGAGAAGCGGACTTTGAAGCCATTTGAAATTAAAATGCTTTTCTTTTGCATGTGAAAATCTTCGTGTTCGACCACCAATTGCGCCACCGCTCAGGAGTTTGGACCAGCAAGATCATACGAAGTCTATTTGGCCATCGGATGTTCCTAATTAGTCCCGGTAAGTCCTACAGTTTATTCCTCCAGCGACAAAAAATTGCGAAGCAATAAGCGCTGTCTGAACATTGCCTAGCAATAAGGGCTTTGTAAAAAATTGCGTAGCAATAAGCGCTGTTTTTACATGGCCTAGCAATAAGGGCGATGTAAAAAATTGCGTTGGGATAAGCGCAATTTCGTTTAAAAAAAGGTGTGCTAAAATCGCCTAATTCTATCGCTTACTTCTTTCGCGCCGCCTTCCCAGGAGAAGCGGACTTTGAAGCCATTTGAAATTAAAATGCTTTTCTTTTGCATGTGAAAATCTTCGTGTTCGACCACCAATTGCGCCACCGCTCAGGAGTTTGGACCAGCAAGATCATACGAAGTCTATTTGGCCATCGGATGTCCCTAATTAGTCCCGGTAAGTCCTAGCCTACAGTTTATTCCTCCAGCGACAAAAAACTGCGAAGCAATAAGCGCTGTTTGAACATTGCCTAGTAATAAGGGATTTGTAAAAAATTGCGTAGCAATAAGCACTGTTTTTACATGGCCTAGCAATAAGGGCGGTGTAAAAAATTGCGTAGGGATAAGCGCAATTTCGTTTAAAAAAATGTGTGCTAAAATCGCCTAATTCGATTTTTTTACTTCTTTTCGCCGCCTTCCCAGGAGAAGGAGACTTTGAAGCGATTTGTAATTAAAATGCTTTTCTTTTTCATGTGAAAATCTTCGTGTTCGACCACCAATTGCGCCACCGCTCAGGAGTTTGGACCAGCAAGATCATACGAAGTCTATTTGGCCATCGGATGTTCCTAATTAGTCCTGGTAAGTCCTACAGATTATTCCTCCAGCGACAAAAAATTGCGAAGCAATAAGCGCTGTCTGAACATTGCCTAGCAATAAGGGCATTGTAAAAATAGCGTAGCAATAAGCGCTGTTTGAACATTGCCTAGCAATAAGGGCATTGTAAAAATTGCGTAGCAATAAGCGCTGTTTGAACATTGCCTAGCAATAAGGGCTTTGTAAAAAATTGCGTAGCAATAAGCGCTGTTTTTACATGGCTTAATTTGAAGCGATTTGAAATTAAAATGCTTTTCTTTTGCATGTGAAAATCTTCGTGTTCGACCACCAATTGCGCCACCGCTCAGGAGTTTGGACCAGCAAGATCATACGAAGTTTATTTGGCCATCGGATGTTCCTAATTAGTCCCGGTAAGTCCTACAGTTTATTCCTCCAGCGACACAAAACTGCGAAGCAGTAAGCGCTGTTTGATCATTGCCTAGTAAAAACGGGATTGTAAAAAATAACGTAGCAATAAGCGCTGTTTGAATATTGCCTAGCAATAAGGGCATTGAAAAAAATTGCGTAGCAATAAGTGCTGTTTTTACATGGCCTAGAAATAAGGGCTTTGTAAAAAATTGCGTAGCAATAAGCGCTGTTTTTACATGGCTTAATTAGTCCCGGTAAGTCTTAGCCTACAGTTTATTCCTCCAGCGACAAAAAACTGCGAAGCAATAAGCGCTGTTTGAACATTGCCTATAGTAATAAAGGCATTGTATAAAATTGCGTAGCAATAAGCGCTGTTTGGACATTGCCTAGCAATAAGGGCTTTGTAAAAAATTGCGTAGCAATAAACGCCGTTTTTACATGGCCTAGCAATAAGGGCGGTGTAAAAAATTGCGTAGGGATAAGCGCAATTTCGTTTAAAAAAAGGTGTGCTAAAATCGCCTAATTCTATTTTTTTACTTCTTTGGCGCCGCCTTCCCAGGAGAATTTAATTTCGTTTATATATTTCGTTCTGTTTTTACATGGCCTAGCATCAAGGGCGGTGTAAAAAATTGCGTAGCGATAAGCGCAATTTCGTTTAAAAAAAGGTGTGCTAAAATCGCCTAATTCTATTTTTTTTTACTTCTTTCGCGCCGCCTTCCCAGGAGAAGCGGACTTTGAAGCGATTTGAAATTAAAATGCTTTTCTTTTGCATGTGAAAATCTTCGTGTTCGACCACCAATTGCACCACCGCTCAGGAGTTTGGACCGGCAAGATCATACGAAGTCTATTTGGCCATCGGATGTTCCTAATTAGTCCCGGTAAGTCCTACAGTTTATTCCTCCAACGACAAAAAATTGCGAAGCAATAAGCGCTGTATGAACATTGCCTAGTAATAAGGGCATTGTAAAAAATTGCGTAGCAATAAGCGCTGTTTGAATATTGCCTAGCAATAAGGGCATTGAAAAAAAAAATGCGTAGCAATAAGCGCTGTTTTTACATGGCCTAGCAATAAGGGCGATGTAAAAAACTGCTTAGCGATAAGTCCAATTTCGTTTAAAAAACGGTGTGCTAAAATCGCCTAATTTTATCGATTACTACTTTCGCGCCACCTTCCCGAGAGAAGCGGACTTTGAAGCGAACTGAAATTAAAATGCTTTTCATTTGCATGTGAAAGTCTTCGTGTTCGACCACCATAGTTGTTCAACCGCTCAGGAGCAGAGCAAAATGACACTAGGGAGTAGCGCCAAGAATTGATAAAATTGACACACACTCTAATGGCAGCGTTGCGACCGAGAACGTCCCTACCGAAACTCTTTCAGCCGTTCACCAGCGCTGGCTCCAATAACTTCATATTCTGCGCATAGCAAAAAAATGATACAGTCTCCATTCTTTCCTTGGTCTGTGCGCACCTTTACTTTGCTATAGAGATTTCTAAACCCGCACGTTTGTTTCGCTTTAAATGCCGCAAGTGTAGTGGGCGGCGCTACAAATATGGCCCGTTTGGAAAGAATGGAAAGCATCAGTCTTGGCCTTTGGGGCTACTCCTTAGTATTATTTTGCTTTGCTGAAGAGTTTAGACCAGCAAGATCAGGCGAAGTTTATTCGGCCATCGAATGTTCCCGATTAGTCCCGGTAAGTCCTATGTAGGCTAACGACGCACAACGTAAAATTATGAATCTGTGTATCTTAATGAACTAGTAATTAAATTCTGTGTTTGTGTAATACCAATATATATCTTGATTATGTATATACTTTAATAACACGGAAAGGTTAACATTTTAATCCCAGCAAATCCATGGGTGTCTACCAACTGAACCCGTGATGCTTTAATCAAGACACTTTACCACACACTGCTAGATGGCGTGATAAATGGGAAACGCGCGGAGAATTCGCCTTATTACAGTTCAGCACTCCATGCGGACTAATTTCTTGTTAGTCCCCCATTTTCTCACAATCAACACTTGTGTAGACATAGTAAAAAGTCGGATCCATAGAGTAGTGGGTGACTTTCACTTTCTGCTGCTGAGACGTATGTAAAACCTCAATTACCTGGGACGCAGATGACAGGTTTTCCACTTACTAACCTGTGGATCTATTTTACCATGTCTGATCCAAGTGCGACGATGAGGCATAGGGGGATTAACAGAAACTAGACATAGTAAAAAGTCCGATCATTCTGGTAGTGGACAACGTACACTTTCTATCACCAAGTCAAATGCAAACCTCCATTACCTGGGAAGCAGATTGCTGATTTTTACTCATCAACCGGTGGATCATTTTACCATGTCTGTCAACAAGTGCTGATGGTGAGGCATTGGGGGATTAACAGAAACTAGTCCGCTTGGAAGCGCTGAACAGGGATATGGCCAATTCAAATAGCATGCCGTGCAGCTAACGGTTATCCGTCTCAGTTGTAGAAACGAATGTCGGATGTACGTGAGAGGTATTTTGACACATAAAATGAGTGCGCGAACCCAGCGTCAACCTTGGAAACTTATCGGGCGGGAAAACGACCGCAGAGAAATCGTGCGAGCAGGATTCTGTGACGGTACGTCACTGATTCCAGTGTCATTCATCACCCTGTGTATATATATCATTCATTTTGTTAGCAGTTCAGTTAATAAACCAACTTCCGAGGAGACTATATCAGTTACGTAGGTCACGCCTTCACACTGGTGACAGCGGTGGGATAAGGAAACAGTTTTACAGTCGGAATAAAGTTGAGTGTTATAGTTTCTAGATCGAATCCCCATACGAATCTACAGGCTCAAGGGTGAGAGGCTCGAGAAACATTCGGAACTGTAAACGAGATGTTTCTTTAGTACCGTACAGGTTAAATGAGATCAGCAAAAAGTAACAAGACCAAAGGTTTCGATGGGATCCCAAAAATTTAATATTTGACACAACTACGTCTTCTCTACGCCAGACCCAGTCTTCGCCAGGCTAATCATCTGAGAAAATTAAGTTCAGATATACAGATATACCTGTATAAGCCATATTTATTTTGACGATACTGATCGAAACTTCCTGCTTTACTTCTGCCGAATTTCCGTTTTCGGCCGAATTCCGAGCGAACTACTTGTCCAGCCAAAAAAAGATAGTTCAGAAACGAATTCAGCGCATCTCCTTATCCCTATAAGGAACCTCTAATCAACTTCAAATAAAAATTTAACTTATAAAAACAAAATCCGGTTTCAACCGGATGGACGAACTATATGTCCGGGTAAACAAGTTCAGATATACCTCAGATATACCAGTCTTCGCCATCTCCTTATCCCTATAAAGAACACCTAATCAACTTCAAATAAAACTTTAACTTGTAAAAAAAAATCAGGTTTCAACCGGATTCCGGACGAACTATATGTCCGAGTAAAAAATGATTGTCATATACAGATTCAGCGTCTCTTCTTACCCATAAATCTGTCATCTAATCAACTTCAAATACAAATTTTATTTTTAACAAATTTTCCGGTTTCGGCCGGATTTTGGGCGAACTACTTATCCGGCGAGAAAATGGTTTTCACCATCGCGTTCAGCATGTCTTCTTACCCCTAAATCGAACATCTAATCAACTTCAAGTAAAATATTTGCTTTTAACAAATTTTCCGATTTCGGCCGGATTCCGGGCTAACTACTTGTCTGGCGAGGAAATGGTTTTCACCATCGTGTTCAGCATGTCTTCTTACCCCTAAATCGAACATCTAATCAACTTCAAATACAAATTTTGCTTTTAACAAATTTTCCGGATTTCGCCGGATTCCGGGCGAACTACTTGTCCGGCGAGAAAATAACTTTCATATTCGGATTCAGCGTGTCTCCTTACCCCAAAATCAACTATCTAAAAAGCTTTCAAAAAATATTTTTTTTGCCCCTTAATTTGAAACCCCTCCCCCACCCTCAAATATAGGGCTACAGAGCCCATCTTCGAACTTGACCTGTACTTTGACCCAACCAATCCTCCCGCCAAGTTTCATCAAAATATCTCAATCCCTTCGAGAGTTATCGTGCTTACAGACAGACGGACAGACGGACAGACGGACAGACGGACAGACGGACAGACGGACAGACGGACAGACGGACAACTTTTGCGATGTCATAGGTATCCGTCACTAACGTTTTGGGATCCCAAAAAGGCTGTTCTCGCGGATTTCTGTTAACTAAAGAAGTGGAGAGCGAAAAGAGAGTTACAAGGAGCAAGGAAGAAGGGGTTCCACACCAGCAACTGGTTTTAGTAAGCCGACCGTAACAGGCCGAGTTTGTTCAGTGCTCCCTAGCCAAGTTTCTATTCGATTCGATCCCCATCATAATGACAGGAGTAGGTTCCGGAAACCAGGACGTTCAGAAAGGCAGCATTTCAAATCCGTTTGATTTGCGCGAAAAAGTTAAACAAGAGCTGTAAGCTCATATGGCACTTGCATGGGTTGAGATGTAGTGTTTGATCAAAAGTACTTTTAAGGTTACCTTTGCGGTTCATATGCGCACTTTAAGGGAGCTAGAGAAAACGTATTTTGTTTTAGAACTTGGCTGTTATGATACGCACTTTATAGGCGCTAGAGATTCATCTGTAAGAAAAACTATTGAGACAAAACGATTACAGGCCCTTAAAGATCATTGATATATACCGTTTGGTAAAAGGTTTTTTTTTTCATTTTTTCGGTAAAAATGTGCACTTTAAGGGTGATAAAATAATTTTTTAAGCAAAACCCTTGTGGCACAAATGATCATGGGTTGAAATTTATCGTCTGATAAAAAAAAAAGTAGTTTTCGACCTTGCGGTTCAGATTCGCACTTTAAGGGAGCTAGAACTTCATTTGTAAGCAAAACCCTTGAGGCAAAAATGATAATGGGCTCATGGGGATCATGAAAATGAATAATTTGCTTAAAAGTATTTTTCTAAATTTGCGGTCAAGATTGGTACTTTAAGGTATGTCGGATTTGGAAAGTGGCTATTTCTGAGCCAATCTTATCGAATCTCTAATATTCCAGCCCAGTTCCATCGTCCTAGCACATCTGGAAGTACCTTAAATCGCGATCACCGGAATTCCGAACCCCCCCCCTCAAACTCCCCCACAGTCGCCGGAGCCAATCCGGTTCTATAAGTGATTTTTCCAGAGCATCTCTTTATTTTTCTCACAAAGTTCCATCCCGATCTCCCCAGTCTGAGCCGGTCACGTATTTTCCGCCCCCTCCCCCCATTGTTGTTGAATCCGGTCCGGACATGACAAAGATCACCAGAGACATGTCCTCTGATCAATTATCAAATTTCACTCAAATCCGATCAACCGTTCCAAAGTTACGCATGACTCAATATTCCGGATTCCCCCTCCCGCTACTCCCCCCACGGCTATCGGATCATGTAAATTTTTATTCATAAGTCAGTTTTATCGGGTCCCTGATTCGCCTCCCAAGTTTCGTCGTGAAAATCCCCAAAACCGACATTACCGGAATTCCGGGAAACTCCCCGCCACCCCCCCCCCTGGTGTCCGGATCCAGTCCAAATGTATAAACGATTTATCTGGAGCAGATGCTTGTTCTTCCCAGCAAGTTTCACTCCGATCCCTCCATTCTAACCGTTTCTCGAGATTTCCGGTCTCCCCCCCCCCAGCTACCCTATAGCTGTCGAATCCGGTCCGGACTTCAAATGGGACATCAGAGGTATGCCATTTATTCAGTTATTAAGTTTCATTCCAATCCAATCACCCGTTCGAAAGTTACACACTACTCCAGTTTTCCGGATTCCCCAGCCCTCCACTCCCCCCCCAGGTGGTCGGATTGGGAAACTGATTATTTCCAGGTTAGTCCGGTCGGGTCCCTGATGCTCCTGCCAAGTTTCATCGTCCTAGCACATCTGGAAGTACCCCAACTCGAAAAAGTGTGACAAAAACTACTTAATTTTCAGAATTCCCCGGCCCACCACTCCCCCCCAGATGTTCGGATCGGGAAACTGATTATTTCTAGGTTAGTTTGGTCGGGTCCCTGATTTTTCTGCCAAGTTTCATCGTCCTAACACATCTGGAAGTACCCTAACTCGAACATGTGACAAAAAAAAATCGGACAGACCGACAGACCGACCGACAGACCGACGGACGGAATTGCGATCGGTATATGGCACTTGAGCCAGAGGCTGCAAGTGCCATAAAAAAACATGATCAGATTAACGCACGAAAAAAGAAGATGAGACGAAATAAGACATGCAGCAGAAATGAGAGAAATTGTTGAGTCCTTTGTACTGGGAAAGTACGATAAAATTCTTGATTTTTCAGGTCTTTCAACCTATCGCCAAGAGATCAGCAAAAAGTCAGTGGAAGAAGTAGTATACGGATCCCTGAAAGTTTTATGGAGGCTCACAAAACGGAGGTGTCCGAGCTGCAAGGAGCAACAAATGCCAAAGTAAGCAAACCCGAGAAATTACTGGGGTTTTTTTTGGGTTTTTTTTTTAGCTCAAGTGAAAATTTAGGTTACTTTGCTAGAGGTTGCGAAAAAGTTCAAGAGAACAATTCTGGAATAGTGCCAGCTGGGCCATCCAAGCCGTCAAGCAAGATTTCTGAAAATGCGTTACTACTGCAACACGTGAGGTCGCACAGGTACCACTAGATGTCATCGTACAGCAGGCATGTAGGCCATCAGTACCAAGCTCCACCGTAACGAAAAACGAAAAGCCTCCCAATGGGCTGATGATTGATAGCGGCAGTAGCGTAACCATGCTAGAAAAAGATCTAACTGGAAGGAAAGAACTAAAACACGGATTTTTTTCAGATAGACTGCATCTGTTCGGGTTCAAAGCAGTTTTCTGCACAGAGGGGAGCCGAGGAAAGCCCGTTCTCAACTGCGGACGCAGCAGCAGCAGTGCAGCGTCCAGTTACGTCGCTGAGACCATTTGAAAGGACAACGCTCCTTGAAAAAGAGAAACGAAAGGTATGTTTAGTTTCGAATTACAAAGACCTTTTACCTATCGTCAGAAAGAGTCGATAAATTTCTGAAAAATCCCAGCTAGTCCTGCTCAAGAGAAAGGAGAAGGGAGTCTTACGATTTGTACATTGCAACCCGCTTAGTAGACATTTGGGGAAACAATAAGATGTCGGAAGATATCCTCCAGCAACTTTACCGACGCCTTGAGATTTCCTTGAGAGCCAAACTGGCGCCGGCAAAGACACACGTCATAGATGTAAATCGGATAGCGAACATCGCAAGTCCACGCAGCGGCAACGTCCCTCACGCAACCGAAGCAGTCACCGTCTGTCGTCTAAGAAGACACTTCTACTGGCCGGAACTGCAAGGGGACATGCATTTTTGGTGCAATCATGTGTCCGGGGCGGGGGTAGTGTGACGGTACGTCACTTATTCCAGTGTCACTCATTGCCCTGTGTATATATGTCATTCATTTTGTTAGCAGTTCAGTTAATAAACCAACTTCCGAGGAGACTATACCAGTCACGCCTTCACAGATTCCCATGTGGATAACTAACTACACTGTGAGGAGTTTCATAACAGATAACACAAGGATGCGCGGTTTCAACAGATAACACTTAGGATGTTAGCTTTTATGTTTTTCAAACATTACGCATTAAAATGTTATTCAAATAAGGAGAGCCGAAACACCGCCGAAAAAACATTGCTGACTTTTTGTTTGTCATCATGAAATCGGAAAAGTCAGCAGAAGCTTTTTCGACCTTTCCTGGCAATGCTTGTTATGCACAACGTTTATTGCATAAGGTTTGCAAATTCATAATAGATAACATCCCAAATGTTGTTTGTTGAAACTGCGCATCCGTGTGTTATCTGTTATGAAACTTCTGACAATGTATGAATTACTCATCATGGGCCGTTACTCCCAAACGAGGACAAGTTGTGGCCAGGCCCATTACACCTTCCTTTATCAGTTTCGACACTATTATCTACCAGAGGCGTTACTAGCCAAGATGTTTGGGGGGGGGGGGGGATAAGGTATTTACCGACTGGCTGGTCATTTTTACCGACTATTTTTGCGGATAAAAACGACTATTATTGAGAAAAAAAGATTGTTGACGAAAAATCGGCCGATTAAAAAAACGACTATTTTTAAAGGTCATCTGAATGAAGTCTAACACCCTAAATTGCCACTTTTACATACTGCTTACCATTTATCTCTCGAAAACCGGACTAAAATCGGATGAAGTTTCACCGTGCTATAATTTTCAGCCTTTTTTCCGACTTGTCTTGATCGTAACACTCGCCGTAACAGTTGTAACAGTCCATGCGTAACAGTTCATGTTGTAACAGTCCACGCCGTAACAGTCCATGCGTTTATCCATCCATGCGCTGTTTATCCATCCATGCGTTATCAACGTACGTTTATCCATGCGATAATGACAGTTTAAATATTGGCGCTAAATTTGTCTTGGGAGGTCGTAACGAATCGCCATAGGGAGACTTAGAACTTCAAGCGTGGATAGCGCCGAAATCACGGAGTGAAAAAATTCTTCTTCTCTGTACCGGTACTGTGAAGGACGATCTGAGGGGTTCATGGAAGTATGGTAGGATCGTTCAGGTGTCCTTTAAGAAAAAATCGACTATTTTTACGAAAAACCGACTGTTCTTGATTGTTTTAAAGAAAAAACGACTATTTCTGAGAAAAAAATTTACTGTTTTTACAAAAAATCGCGGCGCGTTTTTTACCGACTAGTAGACAACATTTAGGGGGGGGGGGTCCCCCTCCCCCTAGTAGTGAAGCCTCTGTTATCTACAGTGAAACAGAGTATATTTATAAGTAAGCCTTCAACAATCAGTTGATTCAGAACCAGCTGATGGCGCTGAGGTTTTTGGCGATAGTCTTCCTCAGGCTCAAGCTAGAAGGACAAACCTGCGATCGAGTTCGTTTTTCCCAGGTCTGGCTTGAGCCCGAAGAAGAGCTTTGCAAAAGAAGAGCCGAAATATCGCAAGAATCAATCTCAGCTGATTTCTCCGTTTAACGTAGTATAACCAGTGCGTTTTCATTCGTTTCTGTGGAGCGAACGTTGACGCCGCGACAGAGCATTGTCAAATCGGGTTTACCAAGTTGTTTGTTCTAACTCAGCTTGACTCAACCAGGGGGACATTTTCGCGTGGATGGCTCCCTTGGATGTTGCGTCCCATCATTATGATGGGTGTTTTCGCGTTGATGCCATCCAGCTCGATGGTCATTTTTGCGTGAAAAGCTCGACGTGTGACGTCACCATCCAGCTGAATGTGTCTCTCCCGTTCAACGATGCTCCTCGAGCCCTGTTGAACGGGTAGAGGAAGATGACATATTCCTCTGTCTCAACCCGTTGTCGTGTGGATGGCATCATCCAGTGACATTTTGGCGTGGATGTCGAGCTCAACAGCCATTCACGCGAAAATGTCCCCCAGGCTCTGAGAGCTATGTCGAACACGAAAATCATCGGGGCTCTGAGAGCCATGCTTCGTGGATCGATCGGTATCACTATCACTGGAGAGTATCCTACGGCGCGTGCGACATTGTCTCACACTTTCCTCACTTTCACAATTGTAGCCATCCACTATGTCTTCATTAGTACTCAAATTTCGTTCGGTTCAATCCCGGCGAAAGCAAAACATCAACTTGTGTTATGGTAGGTCAATCCAGGCGATCGCGGACGTCCATCTCAGTTTATCTCGAAAGCGGAGCAGTAGAATTCTTTCTTTAGGTACGTGCATACACAGTCCTATTTTTGCAGTTGGATGAGAATTTCCTCCTTCGCTCCGAAATTCTCACGCATCGCATGCAAGTTTCCCATAGTGACTCGAATTTCGCACGCGCATTTTCGCATGCGAAATGTGACCGGACTGTATATGCACATAGCCTTAGTCAGCCTTAGTCACGTAAGGGTAGCCAGGTGTTCCGCTGAGTATTAAAATCGCATAATTTACTAAGAAACAATATCTTCAACAGTCCACTTGCGTAACAAAGACACTGACATAATAAATCGCAGCAGCGAAGTCCAAAAAACAGCCCAAATGCATGTGGCACAGCGCCAGATTGAATTCACACTAGATCTCGTTATGTCTCAACTGAGTCAGACTCCACCACCAGTACCACGTACTAACTTCGAAAACCAACTGCAACTGATCAAAAGAAATATGGACGATTTACCACCCAGTTCTGAACGACGGATTAGACCCTGTGCTGAGCCCTAGGTGGTCACAACTTCTGCCCCCCCCCCCCAATCGCAATTTTTCCCTAAACAATGTTTTAATTTACTAACAATAATGTTGTCACGGGGACCCTAAAGGTAGGTGCCCACTCTGCATATTCGGTAATACGGCACTGCTGTTATGAGAGGCAGGGTCCGAGTCCGTCATCTTCCTCCTATGCTTCATAACCCTTGATTTAAAATCATTCTCTGGTGACGTCTTGTCGTTAGATTCGACCATTTTGTTTTAAAAGCAGCAACGCCGAAGCGAAAACGCTCGGCTTTACTCTATATGAACCTCGGGAAAAACGAGGTCAACTAATCAACAATGCTGTTGCGTGTTCTGGCTCTTCGCTAGGCACACAGCGATTCTTAAGGTCGGGCTTCACTACCCAGACGCCCCAGAATCTGGGGTCCGGATTATGTGAAGACGGTCCCAAACAGAAATCAAATCAAATGTCTTTTCAACAGTCCACTTTTGGGTATTTTTCAGCACTTCTGTCGTTTTCTTAAATTTTACCACCTCAGCACAATAATTTCTCCAAGTCAAATGAAAACTACTTTCAAAATCCCGCTTCTTTTCACCCAGAATCCGAGAATCTGGTAGATTTTTCTACCAGATTCCCGGGCGCGTCCGTGGTGTTTTCAGACCGATATCGAAGAAAACGGAACCCAGAATCCGGGCGAAAAATCTGGGTAGTGAAGCCCGACCTTTAGTCATCGAGATTCTGGCGTCGAAGGACTGCCGTTCCAAAAAGAAAAGCGTTTTTTCGCCGAGCGCAAGGGCAAACGGAAAGTCGTTGCGCCTTCGCAACTTTTCGCAGGCTTCCGAGATCCACTTTCCATGTACGGAGTGATTCAATTTCTAAAACTAGAGGAGTGCAAGAACCGCATCGGAAAGCGAAGCGGGATTAGCCGCTTTCCAGACCACCAAAATCGCCCTATAGTTGTAATAAAAGAAAATGCCGGGGGCAAGCTGGAAAGCCTAGAATAGCCTACATCCACAAGTTTTTTTTAAACCAACAGAAAATTGTTTGTTGAATTGTTAACAGAAAACGGACCAGCTGTATTAACCTGCTTTGAAACTGGACCTCGTCTGACTTTGATTCTCAAAAGCTACCGCTATTTTAAACGTAGTCCGTGTTTCAATTTAAGCTTTTTTACAGATGGGAAAACAGGAATAACAACTTGCTTCCTGATCAAGTTTCAATTTTACTATTTCCATTCAGCAGTAGCAACTTTTCAGATAAGGGCACTGAGGCAAACAGAATCGACGGAAATAACGAAGGACTCGGAAACTTGTCACAAGTTAAGTGAATAATTCGCAGCCAAGTTCCCACAAGCCTAACGAGAGTTTCAGCAACGCGAGAATCGACGAGTGACGCAAAAATCGCGACCAGCTGGAACTTAACTTCGTCGCGACAAACTATCGCTCTGCTGGAACGTTATCAATACTTAACCCCGGTTCACACAGCTAAGATTTTACGCAGAATTCTACTTTTTGCCGCATATTCAACTATCCAGACAAAACGAACGCGTTTTCCGTAGCGAAGAAAGGAAAAACTAGATTTACGTTGCCTGGGCAAACACTTTTGTTTCTTCGCTATCAATAAAACGTTGATGCAGCGTCTCAAATCCTGCGACAAGCAACGTTAACACTGCGTTTAGTCGCAGTGTCGGATGCGTTGACCAATTTCAACTCGTTCGATAAAACGCATGACGATTTTAAATAAAAACAAGATTTTTTTGCTTTGTCAAAGCTAAATGTTGCTCTACCCTTTTATGAAAGAAATCACTATAACCCTCGGATGGTTGACATCGAACAGCAGTAAACTTTCATTCATCCCGATTTGAACTACAGTAGATGTATGCTTATGTGAACGTTTGTTGACAGTGGACTTTGCCATTTTCATGCACTTGCTGTGTTATAAGCTAACTACCAGTTAGCCAAAGTAGGTAATAAGGGCATCTGAAAACACCTGTATAGGTATTTTGGATCTTCATTCTACCATTTGGCCCAAAACTGCACTGTTCACATTAAAGTAACTGTTCACATAAGCATACCTCTACTGTAGATTACACGTAAAGTGTGATTAAAATTCATAAATAGTGGACTGTCCCCAGGATTTTCACAGGTCATCTCTCGAGGGTTTCTTTTTCCCCTGTGTGTACCCCTCTTTCCCCTGCGCTGCGGTATGAACCAGAGGTTAGATCTAGTCAGAGATCGGGTGTCAAAGGCTTCAAGAGAGCGGAATCCGAACCTACAACTTTCTGAACTTCTTGTTCTAACCCTAGTCACTGTCAGGAAATATTATTGTATCCTGCTGCCTAGAGCATCACCACCTTAGACCTATCTGCTCACTAGCCGAGTAGGCGAATTGGCGCCAATTTCAAAGAATAACCTTAGTTGCGTTTTTGCTGATGCGGTATCTGATACCACGGTCTAAAGCCGTGTTTGCAGTTACTGAGTATCTGGCCAGTTACCGTGGTATCTGAAAAAAAGTCATCTCACTTTCATCACAACCAACACAAGAGCCTAGGATGTTGTCGAATCGATGGGAAAGAAGTTTGGCACTTGTGATGTGAGTGGATGTAAGTATTTCTTTTGGGGTGACTTTTAGAAGCGCAAATTCGACAACTGTCGTTTTTGCGAAGCAACCGTAGTATCAGATACCACGGTAACTGCAAAAACGACAAAATACAGATTCAGTTACCGTGGTACCCGATACCATTGCATCTTCAAAAACGCAACTCTTGATTCGCAAGGCGACGCGGAAGAATCCGGCGCGAAGTCCAAACGGCGCGAAATATTTTCGGCGCCGGATTCTCCGCGCAAAACCAAATCCGCGCTTTGTTGGCAGTGGGGCCACTAAGAAATAATAAACCTAAACAGACATAAACGACTCAGCCTATACTATGTAAGCCCATATAAAAGACAGGCACATAAGACAAGATTCGCACTGAGTATCTGAGCGCCTGACCCCAAACAAGATCGACCGTGTTAAGGGGGGGGGGGGGGGGCTGCAAATCAAGTGCATGACTTCGGTGATAGGATGAGATCAAACCGTATAAATTTAGCAGCAGACGCGACTGACAAAATGAGCCGCCACCAAGTATAATAACGAGGCTTTAGGCTTTAAGTTGTCTGTGACCAGGAAACAAACGATAATAATCAGCCGAGACGTTAGCAGATCAGGTCGGTGACCTGCAACTGTACTTGCTTTCAAGTAAAAGAGCACAAGCGCGATTTCGCAGCGGAAGGTGGAGCGGAGAACACACTGTCAGAACTCTCACAACATCTAACACCAGGATGCGCAAATTCAAAAGATAACACACTATATGTTATGTTACATAAATGTCGTGTTATGAGCCATTAAAGCATTACGTTTTGGTTAAAAACAAACAAAAAAACACTAAAAATGGTTTGCAACGTTACTTTTCATTACTAACATCCAACGTATTATTTGCGCATCCATTTTGTCAAACTTTTGGCAGTGCAGAACGTAACTTACACGAAATAACTTACGTAACTTACATTATAAAGATGTTAACACCCCTGGATGGGTATTCTTTTTTGATAAGATTCTTAGTTTTGTGATTTTGTATCTAGGTTAATGTTGTTTTTTGTTTGTTTTTCTTGTAATTGTTGTTTTCTTTTCACATACTCCATCTTTTTTTCCGCTGCGTTGTTTGATGGGTAATTAAATACTTTATTCATTCATTCATTGGGGACCTTGAGTCAATGTAGTAGAGTAGTAGCAGGCGGAACGGTCGCAAGACATGAGCCGCCACTTAGTATCGAATGAGGCTTTATATTGTGAATGGACAGAAGGACAGGAAAATCACTCGGCATCAAGTCAGGTCAGTGACATTCAAGCCGATGGAATTCAATTGTGATAACTTTAGAGGACAAGCGTGATTTTGCCGTGGAAGACAGGACAGGGAATAGAAAGGGGGCTTGTTCACCTTACACTGTGGACCTTGTGTCAGGGGTCGGACGCTCAAGAGTCAGACAGCAATCTAAAAGCTTTCCTTTAGCGTTGGTCGGGATCTTTTTGTACTCTTTGCTGGCACACTTCCAGGCTTGCGCTATCACCAAAACTACCACACCTTGCACTGTTTCTCTCTATTCTGTCGCTATTTACAACTGAACTGGGAAGAACGATCGAAGGACATTACCTAATATTTTAAGGTAAATGCAAGTTTCGTGATAACACTGATCGAACGTCTTGCGTAAAGCGAAGCGCGTCTAAGACGGGGAGGAGGTTCAGAAGGGCGGTGTCGTAGGGGTCGCTGAACCACGACTTAATAGGGATGGCGTTATCTGTAAAAAAAAGAAAAAAGGTCATGTTAGTTCGGCAGCTGCTGAATAAACAAAAGGTAAGGAAAACATTTAGGAAGAAAAGGCGCATGTCCCGAAGATCAGAAAAAGCACCATTCATGATTTGATGGCATACAAACTATTGGTGGTTGCTTTGCAGAACACATTTTACGAATGGACAAATGGCGCACTCAAAACATGAACAGAAAAACCTGGAATTAACTTTTAATTCCTTAATTATCAAGAAAAAATATACACAAGAACCTCCGTCTCCCAATCTCTGTAACACGACCATGCGGAGTCAAATATATTCCCGATACCCTCCCCGATGCAAACGAGCGGAGGGTAGGAGCTACGCAGAACATAACAATTCATTACCTCTACAAAAAGTTGTATCACAGCCCCGGAAAAGAAATTTAGTAGCAGCTGATTGGTTGTCTACCTTTGTGACGTCACATGCGACTCGCTGCAGAGCGGGTCCTCTACGCCAGCTACAGTTTTTCTTCTGATATGCGCAGCGGCGAAGAGGGAAGCAGACAGGTATTAACTCAAAGCTCAGCAAGTACTTCTGGCTCTGTCCCGTCTAGTCGGGTTATCCATAGTCGCTACGGACCAAACACAGAGGTTCTATTGGATTATTTGTTCTTATTATTATACTGACTACGCTACAAGTGTAAGTCAGCTGAGATTTATTCTAGATGTTTTGGCACTTCTTGGCAAGGGCCCTTCTCAGGCTCAAGCTAGAACAAGACCAAAGTTTTCGATAGGATCCCAAAAATTTATTATTTGATCCAGACAATTTGGTCTTGTAAACATCCGGTCATCGCCAGACTCCTTGAACATTTTTACTATTAAGAATCAGAAACAGGCCAATGGCTAAAGGTCGGGCCTCACTACCCAGATTTTTCGCCCGGATTCTGTGTTCCGTTTTCTTCGATACCGGTATGGGTAGTGAAGACAGCTCTGAAACGGTCTGAAAGTACCCCGGAAGCGTCCGGGAATCTGGTAGAAAATCTACCAGATGCCCGGATTCTGGGTGAAAAAAGCGGGAATTTGAAAGTAGTTTTCACTTGACTTGGAGAAATTATTGTGCTGAGGTGGTAAAATCTAAGAAAATGACAGAAGTGCTGAAAAATGCCAAAAAGTTGACTGTTGAAGAGACATTTGATTTGATTTCTGTTTGGGACCGTCTTCACATAATCCGGACCTCAGATTCTGGAGCGTCTGGGTAGTGAAGCCTGACCTTAATCGTCTGAGAAAACCAAGTTCAGATATGGATTCAGGTTGTGTGTATTTACACCCATACATCATATCTACTTTGACGAAACTTCCTGCCTTACTTCTGCCAAATATCCGGTTTCGGCCGGATTCCGGGCGAACTGCTTGTCCGGCAAAAACTAAAGCTCAAAAACGGATTCAGCGTATCTCCGTACTCCTATATCGAACATCTAATCAACTTCAGATAAAGCTTTAAATTTTCAGGTTCTGGCCGGATTCCGGGCGAACTATTTGTCCGACGAGAAAATAATTTTCATATACGGATTCAGCATGCCTCCTTGCCACTATATCAAACCTCTAATCAACTTCAAATAAAAACTTTTACTCATAACAAATTTTTCAGTTTCAGGCGAACTATATGTCCGGGTAGAAAATGATCGTCATATACTGATTCAGCATGTCTTCTTACCCCCGAAATCGAACCCGAACCCCAGAACTTCCCGGTTCAGCATGTTTTCTTACCCCTATATCGACTATCTCATCTTCCGTAAAAAACTATTTTGTTCGCCCCTTAATTTGGGCTCCCTCACCCTTAAATGTACAGCTACAGAGCCCATCTACGAACTCAACCTGTCCCTGGACCCAAATAATCCTTACACCAAGTTTCATCAAACTATAGCGTTCTCTTCAAGAGTTATCGTGCTCACAGACGGACGGACAGACGGACAACTTTTACTAAGTCATAGGTATCCCTCCACTTGCGTTTTGGGATCCTAAAAACGAAAAAGCGGTCTTTTGATTTTGATACTGAAGTTTTCTTAGCTTGGGCCAGAAGAGTACCCTTGCCAAGATGAGCCGAAATATCGCAAGAATAGGTCTAAGCTGACTTACCCATTTAGCACAGCTTAGGCTAGAGGAGGATACTTCAAATTAATATCAATATTGTTTGCTCTATTTTGTAGATGCTTGGTCCTATTTTTCTATGAATAATACTAAAAAACAACTTACTTGGGTAGCCTCTATATGCTCCAGGTGAGTTGTCAATAATAAATACACTAGAGAGATCAGGGTGAATCGAAGCCAGATCCTTTGTATAGGACCCGAAATCTTGAGTGCAGTGTTGTCGGTAGTAACGTCTTGCGAGAACTCCTCTGTTGTTGTCCAACTTGTCAGCCACTGCAGCTCCATAGATCTCCATACTTGCGGTGAAAACAACCAGATCATACCATTGTGATATCTGCAATTAAAGGTAATTGTAGTCGGTCCAACTAGAGCACAGGTCCTGGCCGATTGGTTAGCACGCTGAACTCGTAAGCGAAGGGTCGCTGGTTCGAGTCTCGGTGGTGCCTAACGTTTGGTTTAGGGCGGTGGTAGTGGCGTAACCCTGTAAGATAGGCCAAAGCCCACCCAGCTTCAAATGGGTACCTAGAAAAATGCGGAAGCATCAGGATGGCTAGCGCTCGACATTGCACTTACTGGCTGAGGGCAGAGATTCGGAGATGAGCAGTAAAGCCTGTGTAAGCTAATGCTGATACCTTTACCTACCTTTACCTTTACCTAACTTTTACCTAATCGAGTGCTTAGCTTTTAACTTATCCCACTTAGGGTAAAGAAGTTAGCAACTACAGGTTACGATACATCTTTTAATGAATGGTTTTATTTTTTCGCCAGCTGAAAGTTGGGTGTTTCAATATCATGGAGGCAGCGCTAACCAAAGAGAAGCATAGCCCTAAGATAAGAAATACTACAGAGGATTCAGAACTTCCATGAAAGCTACTAGCACTGACAATGTAGGTGATAACCGTGCTAACCCATCAGAGCACTGGGAATGGTACCATCCAGGTTCAAACTGGCAAATAACGGTTTCTGCTTGATGTAGAACAAAACTCGTATCACTTTTCATTGGATCTCGCACTGTTACAGAAAGTCGCCAAACTTTCCGCATTTTTGTTTTTGAAGTTTAGCTGAAAAGCCAATTTACTTTCGTACCTTCTTTTGAAAATGCACTAAGTTATTTTGCCCCTCTCGAGTTTTCCAACAGTACGCTCTGGTAGAGGCATTGAGAATACAGGCGGCCTCCCGACAAGCACGGGCGTCACTAGCCTTTTACCTTTGGGGGGGGGACGTCCAGTTTGTGCCGACGGACTTAAAAGTGTGCCGACGAAAAACGATGCGCCGCAGGCGAAATTTTGTGTAAAACTACCTGTAATGCATCAGTTTAGATTATTTCTTTAATGTAAATTCGTATATTTAAATTTACATATTAGGCTTTTCTTTTCACCTTTCGCTAGAAATCGAAATTTCCAACAACTGTACCCAGTACAATTTAAAGCAAGCGCCGCAGGCGAAATTTTTAAATCTGTATTTTTTTTTCCGGAAAGTTCTAGGCTATTCTATACCTATACCTGACAGGTTCTAGCTTTTAATGCGTTTTCAAACCCCCAAGAATTTCAATCGTAAAACGCCGACTAAATGGAACACCATTCTTCCAAATAGAGAATACTACGAAATGCGCCTTTTTGTGATCCCAAATAAAAGTGAGGCTACCTGTAAAATCACAGATTTTTCCGCCAAAAAAGTAGTGGCCACCCATAAGAAAGTAGGCACAAAGTTGGATTCTTGGGTGTAGACAATCTCGATTTGCCGACGAGACATAAACTTTCGGGATAAGACAAAAGTTTACGGATTTGATTCATTACGTGTAATAGGACCGAAAAATATTTGCAGACTTTGAATTCTTACGTACAAAAAGAACCTGATGTGCCGAATATCGATGCCAGACAAAAGCATTCAGAGTTCGATTTCTTCTTTGTTTTGCCCGACATTTTCATTTGTCGTGCAAAACACAGAAGAAATCGACTTCTTTCTACAAATTTTCTATTTCTTACGTGTAAACAGCAGTCGATGTCCCGACGAAACTTAAACCTTCGGGATGTGCCCGATAAACGGGTGCCGACGATATTTGAACTTCCCGGGCGCGCCCGACAAGTGTTTGCTGAAATTGATTTATCACATATAACTAGAACCCGATGGGCCGACGAGCCGACCGACGCCCGAGAAAAGCATAAACAATTTTGTTTCTTCTGTATTTCTTATGTATAAAAAGAACCCGGTGTGCCGACGAGGATAGGCCCGACAAAAGCATACAGAAGTCGATTTCTTCTGTGTTTTGCACGACAACTGTGTGCAGAATTTGATTTCTTGCGTATAAAAAGAACCCGATGTGCCGACGAGTCGACCGACGCCCGACAAAAACATACAAAATCTTATTTCTTCTGGGTTTGCCGGCGCTTCGCGCCGACAAACAAGTGAACTTTCGCCCGACGAAAGTACTTTCTCAAGACCTTTGGGGGGGGAGTCCCCCCCCTCCCCCCCCATAGTGACGCCCCTGCCGACAAGACCTTCCACAACTAAACCGCCAAATTTGTGATCTTTAAAACTGTGGTTTTTCTGGCCTCTACCTTGAACCAAGGTCGAGTTTTATGGCTAAGGAATCAAATATCAGACGCTGTAGATATCAGCCGATATTAACAAGTTTCCAATATTGAGCTGGCAATCTGCCATTTTTGGTATTCTTCTTGTTTATATATATATATTTTCTTGGAATTGTTTGAGGTTGCAGCTTCTAAATATTTAAAGTTTAACTGAAAAGCCAACTTATTTTTGTATCATTTAACTGACTACACTGCATTATTTTGATTGTGTTAAGGGATTTTTTTTTATTTTCACTATTTGCTCTAGTATTATGTTCAGAATATCTGCGGCCGTCCTCACAACGCAAAATTCTACTATGACGCAGAAAAACTGAATCTCAATACAAATGCGGCTTTTCAGTGGTCAGTGATCAGCTCGAGGAAGGTGGCTCACTGCAGGAACACTTATTTTTCGTAAATCGTTTTCGTCAAGCATACAAAACAGACACGAGTAGATAGAGGTACCACAAATCAGAGGGAAATTCCACTATTTGAAAATCGATTATTCGCGAATAGCTAAAGAGCGAAGTGGCGCATTTTCATCGAATCTTCAAGCCTCTTTAAGTGAGTAAGTCATGGGTACCTAGATTCTGCTATTACATTCCTTTTTGGTTAAACTTTAAGGATATAGGTATAATCACACAGAGGTACCACGAATCCGAATGGGAAAATTCACAATATGAAAAACGACTTAGCCTATCGTTAATAGCGGCCCAACGAACTATCGCATTTTTTTCAGCTCCCCAGGCCTATTCAAGTGAATAAGTTGTGGATAACTAAACTGTTGTACCTCAGCCCTTTTTGGTTAAACCTGTAGCTCTGAAAACTTATGACCCAGCCAACTGTATGCTGATTCTAGCATATTTTTATTTATTCTGTGGGGTAGGCCAAAACCAATGGCCGAAACTCAAGCTACAAACGGCCCATTGTCTCAATGATGGTAAACCATCACTCTAAACACAAATGATGAAAACACCATCATTACACCACTTATTATTGCGTTCGTATCGAAATCGCATTCGAGATCGTAATTCGTATTGAACAGCAAGCAAGTCAACACACAGAGTCTGGAATGCTTCTAGTTGCTGCCTTGTCCATGCTGTGCAATCTTGATCAAAGTGTATATTCGCCTCTTCGTTTATTCCACAATGGACGCAGGTTGGAGACTCAGCTTTACCTGTGTTTGAATTATCTTTTCCTAGGTTTTCAATTCCAGTGACAACCTGGATGATTCCCCGGCTTTTTCATGACAATCCGAGCGGTTTATCCACGTTTGACCAACCTGTTTATTCATTCATTCTCAGATTCTGCTTTCCACCTTCTTTCCAAGATGGGACTAAGTGGTTTAGGTCCAAACGTTACTTTTTTGGTGGCTTCCTCGTTTCGTGGGATACCAGAGTGTCCAAGAACCCACATCAACGTGACTTCATTTATATTTTCTGGCATACTGACAAAAGCTGGAATGGAGCATAGGTCCTCCTGGTATCTTCCAGGATGGAGCACGATCAACCAGAACTTAAAATTACCTTATCCAAGAAAAAATCCACATGAGGGCGCTTATGGACGAAAAATCTGACAGGATGTCTGTCAATTGTTACTCGCAAGACAAAGTCAGGTGGTGTACCAGGCTTCACAGTCTGTCTCATAACACCATCATGGTGGGAGTGAATAAGGGTTTCATCCAAGTCCAAAATTAGGACCTTCCTCTTCACAAGACCTAAAACAATTACGTCTGTTAGAACTTGTGGCACCTGTCAAGGATTTATGACTGCTCAGGAATTTGCTTGACCAGCTACAAACGAGCTGCTTTCTTGGGGCCTTGCCACCAGTTGACTTGTGGGCTGTCTGCTTAGTACAGGCCATTTTAGTTGACGATATACGCAGTGTTGTCAATGGTCCAAACGAAAAGGTGCCAAAACTTGCCAGAAAAATGTAGCCTACCGCTGACCAAGAAATTGTACCGTTTCCCATTTTTTCCCAGAAATTGGCAAACCAAGAAATTGTACCATTTCCCAATTTTTTTCCAGCATAAACATCTATTACAACTTGTGGCACCTGTCAAGGATTTATGACTGCTCAGGAATCCGCCTGACCAGCAACAAAGAACAGGAGAGAAAGTGAAGGAATGACAAACACTGAATACCAAGATACTGCTATACTTACTGAGCCTGTGTTTAGACAGCGGAGACAGAGGGTAGGATTCATACTTCACACTCTGATGTTGAATTAACTGTAACAGAAACATAATTAATTTAACAAATTCAGGCACAGAAACCATTAAAGGACACCTGAACAATGAAATCATACTTGATCACACCATGGAGAATGCATTTACAGACATGGCCACGGAGAGCATTCTTCTCCTGAGCGTGACGTTTTCAAAATAGGGATGTTCGTTTCTGGAGGTTTGCACATGCAGACTCCAAGACAAAAAGCGCAATTCATTCAAATCTTGTACAGCGCTGGCCGGATCGTATTGGAATTTCTTCTAGATATATGTTTGGGCTTAACTGGTTTAAAAATATTCCAGAAGAAGGGTTGATCGGAGACATTTGTTCAATTCTAAAATTGTTTGGTACTGAAATAAGGACAGATGCAAAATGGAGCAAAAATCATAGTTTGGAAACACTATTTCGTATTTGTATTGGGTTTTCTGCAGGCAATGTTAACAGAAGTCATACAGATAGGGATGATACTTGGTACTCTTCATACAGGTGTCCTTTAAATAATTTGAAATACCCAATCGGCCAAAAGTTATGCAAAATGCTGGGAAGTATCCAGACCAATATTTTAGAACAGCCTGCAAAAAATCAGGAATTTTTGTGGTAGACTGACAAGGGCATAGTATAGTTTGAGTAAAATTCATTTTCTACCGAAAATGACAAATTTACGCTACTGTTGACGGCTTTTTTTGCGGCTACCCCAGTTACAGTCCATGACACTAGATTCTACTAGAGAAAGGAACCTCACCTTCCGAGTTTGCTTTTTAACCAAAAAGCAAAGAAAAGCCCAAATTTTTGAGGCAAACACAAGAAAGGACTGCAATCCCATATCAAAATTTTCCTTCATTGAAGCAATCCAATCCAATCCAATTGAAGCAACACTTAAATACAGTTTGTTTTTAAATTTTCAGGGTCCTGCCATTTTGGCGAATACTTTGCTACAGTCAACTGAAGTGAGAGTCGACTTGAGAGTGGAGAGCAAAGCAACACTATTCGTAGAAGAACGCTCCGTAAGAGAAGAGATCAAAAGAAATTACCGCGAAGAGTTCAAATAGTCAAATCAAAAGAAATTACCGCGAAGAGTTCAAATAGTCAGCGCCATGAGTCGTAAATTTACGAATAATGCTTCCTCTCGCCTGAAGCAAGACTACCTTCGTCTTCGTAAGGACCCTGTCCCTTACATAACAGCTGAGCCATTACCTGCGAATCTCCTTGAATGGTAAGTTAAGTTTGATTTCAGAATACAGAGTGAGGATCTCATCATTCATGGCCTGTCTGTTCATTAACAACACGCTCTCATTAGTAGTTGGACTTTGGAGACAGAGTTGGAGAGACTAGGCATTAGAAAAGAAAGCACTAGGTTTGAAATTGGAGAAAAAAGAGGCCTCTTCTTACATTTCCTGATCCTGTTCAGCTGTTCAGGCCTGTGCTCAGCCTGTGCTGAGAGTGGCTGAGAGCTGATCTATCTGAGGACAGGCCTACACTTACAGTCTGCCTACAATAGAAACAGTCTGGACCGCGTTTCAGAGTAAAAGTAGCCTAGGCTATGCTTATTTGAACATCTATCTTAATTTTTCCATATTTTGGATTGTTTCTTGTTATAAAACAGTAAAATAAAGAGAGAAAATAGCAAACTTAGTATCAGTGAACCTGCAGTGAACAGCTAACAGTTTTCTGGCACTAAAGTACGGTATTGAAACAATTGTGTTTTCATAATTTCTTGAAATTTTAAACCCTCTCCTTATGTTGTTTGCAGATTTGAATGAACTTGCAGCAAGGTTCAAAAAATTTGTATAGATATTTGTCGTGTTGGGATTGAAATCCAACATCGAGTGTTAGACCAAAATTTCTGTCTTGACGAATAAGGGGTACATGAATTGACAGGTGGGAGGGTGCATGGGAAGGGCCGCAAGTGCTTCAGCATAACGCGTAGAAATCCCCAGTCAGCGAAATATGTTCCAAATGTGTGTGCACAGACTTGTCAAACTTCTGCACAAAGTCGGTGGCTCTTCAACACTCATTCCTGACTTTTTGTGGAATTTCTCGTTCCAATCTGGATTTAAAAATTCCAGTGTCAGGTTAACCCTGGTCTCCTCTGTACCGTAATTGATCTGAATAAACATTTTTGGCAAGTATTTTGCTGTAAAAATTGCTTGGTAGCCTATGTGTTTTACTGTTTTCTTTGGCAACTGTTCACTGTTAGGTAACTTTCAAATAAGCATACCTCTACTGTAGGCTACTTGCCAGTAAGCTTCTCTAGCTTTTATTACCTGTCTCTTCCAGCAAATAAATGGAGTTAACTCCTACCCTTGTCTCTTCATTGCTAATATGGTTCAACCTGATAATCATCAGTCCTTATAATCATCACTCTAGGATAGACCGTCAACAGTTTGGTATTGTTTTTATGCTCATCTTTGCTCCTCGTTGTACTTAAATTAGGAAGCTTTTTCATTTCAGGCACTACCTTGTACAGGGACCAGAGAACAGTCCATATGAAGGTGGGATGTATCATGGAAAACTTGTGTTTCCTGCTGAGTTTCCCTTCAAGCCTCCTAGCATCTACATGATCACCCCTAATGGAAGGTACTGTACCAAATCCTTCAAGTAAAAGTAATGATAAGAAGATTGTAATTACTTGTAGGCTACCGTTTAGATCCTGACACTCATTGAAAGGCCAATAACTTAAAGAGCTTAAACTTGGCGTATATGGTGTCCAGAATCGTTGTAGTATAATTGTAATAGTTACTTCTTTTCCCGCTTACCTCAATTTGGTCCTTTTTCAAATCCAGACAGTTTAAAGTTTATTTCGATAATACAACACAAATTTTGGCTTGAGGCCAAATGGAGTGTTGAATAAGTCAAGATAAATTGTAAAAATGTCAGTGTACAAACCTACAACTGGAGGGGCTTTGACCCCATTTACATTTGTTTGGTGCAGAAGCGATATAGTTACAAATTGAACTTAGTCTAAAGTAAAATATATCTTACACAAAGGAGAAAACATAAGTCTCGTTATTAAAAAACGCGAGGGAATTAATTTGATTGAACAAATAATAAATTCTATGACTGTATATTAAAGCCTAAAGATAACCTGGAACAGAATAAATGCAAAAAAAAAGAAAATAAAACTCATTGTTAAAGTGTGAAATGAACAAATTTAGGGATAAAGCTATTTCGGTACCGGTCAGTGGGACAGGAGAGGGGGTCCAGCTTGGGGACTCGCTTTGCATACGCTCTTTGGGGACGAACACGTTCGGGTTGTAAGGGAGGTGGCAGAAGGGAGCGAAAGAAGGAGTGTTCTGCAGTATATTCAGACCAAATTCTCGGACCAGCCTGTCCCGTCTATGATCAAGAGTCTCTAGTTTAAATGGTTTGGTAGAAAACAATGGGGTAGTTTATCGTGGACTGATTTCAGTAGTATTCGGTGAACTTGTACAGATGTTAGAATTAGAGTACTTTTACTTGTGTCAGGATGCAAGGTATGCAGCCCTCCCTGACGACAGAAGGTGACGGGCCTGGAATCTCGGCCTTTCGTGAAGGGCATCGAGAGTGGAAGCCAGTATGGATCCCATCTTCTTCGTGACGAGGTCCTCTTGCTCAGCCTCGTTTTACTTTGACCCTTCGCGGAGTTTCTTCAGTCGGGCATTGGCGAGCAAAGCGTTCTTCCCCGGGGGGGGGGGGGGGGGGGCTCGTCTCTTCTGCTAACGTGTCCATACCAGGACAGAACCGCCATCGTTTGTTGGAGATATGTTTCTAGTCCTACGGCACCCTGCTGCGCTAGTTAGGTGATTCGGAGTTTATCTACTTCAAATGACTAAATAAATATAATGCTGAGAAAGGCCTTCATATAGCTGTTGCTTTTTTGCTTTTGCACTTATTGGGTTATTGCCACATTTTTCACAGAAAATATGTTTGTCTAGTTTCCATGGCAAAAATGTCTCCAGATAGTATTAGTTCAATAATTGTTTTTAGTCTCTGCTACCGTTACACAACTCTTGTATCCTCTTTTTAGGTTCAAAGTAAATACACGACTCTGTCTGTCTATAAGTGATTATCATCCTGACACTTGGAATCCTGCATGGAGTGTCTCAACAATTTTGACTGGTCTCCTTAGTTTCATGGTGAGCCCCTTGTTTGCTTTATTTCAGAAACAAATGCATAGCCTAATAGATCTTATCTTTCTTCTTTTTGTTGTTGTTCGCCTAACTCGTAGTTTTTTAATGTAGGCCTAAAGGGTTGTCAGTAAATCGCAGCCTACACCCGACAAAAACGCATTCGACTTGTGTTGGGGGAGACGTTTGCAAGGAAACTTGCCATCGTAAATCACAGTATTTCAGCCGTCGGTACAGGCTCTCTAATATAACTGGTAAAAGACAAGTTGGCAGGTCAGATCTTTAAAGTTTAACCGAAAAGGAATGTAATAGCACAATCTAGGTACCCATGACTTATTCACTTAAAGCGGCTTGAAGACCCGATGAAAATGCGTTGCTTCGTTCTTTAGCTATTCACGAATAATCGATTTCAAATAGTGGAATTTCCTTGTGATTTGAAGTACCTCTATCTGCTTGTGTCTGTGTTGTATGCTAGACGAAAACGATTTACGAAAAATAACTGTTCACGCAGTGAGCCCCCTTCCTCGAGCTGATCACTGACCACTGAAAAGCCGCGTTTGTATTGGGATTCAGTTTTTCTGCGACATAGTAGAATTTTGTGTTGTGAGGACGGCCGTAGATGTTCTGAACATCATACTAGAGCAAATAGTGGAAATAAAAAAAATCCCTTGACACAGTCAAAATAATGCAGTGTAGTCAGTTAAATGATACAAAAATAAATTGGCTTTTCAGTTAAACTCCAAAGGATCCGAAAATGATAAATCTAAGCCATGATCTTGTGCCAACCATTATTCTTCGGCGTGGTCAGGTATATGACACTACATACAACATCATAGTATTATTTCCTACTATACTTTCTTGTCTGTGGGTACCAATCCAACCGTGCCGTCAAGTCAGGAGCGGATAAAGTAAGCAAAATCGTCAGAAAGACACATTCGGCTATCTCTTCCCGTTAGGTTTTTTTTATACCTACGTAGCTTCTTTTTTCTTCTCCCTCACAATGGAGTGAACCAGTGTGAGTGGC
Organism: Branchinecta lindahli; assembly: GCA_023053555.1. Lineage (NCBI taxonomy): Eukaryota > Metazoa > Arthropoda > Branchiopoda > Anostraca > Branchinectidae > Branchinecta > Branchinecta lindahli. The sequence goes on along the minus strand of JAKZAO010000009.1, from coordinate 3,947,054 downwards.
AAAAACACCTAAATTCCTTACTTACACTTACTAAATTCCTTACTTACACTAATTTACACTCCTACTTAAAACAATATTATTATCAAACTTAGTTTCATTAAATTTAGTAAATAACAACCTTATATCAACTATTTCTCTCCATATCTCCCTTACACTTTAAGACCCATAATATTTTATATTATACTATTAGCTATAGCAGCAAAAAGTAGACTTTTCAACCAGGTATCCTACAAACAGAAAACAAAATTAAAGTAATTACAACTCCATCATTTGTTAGGCTAAGGATTGTTTGGGGGAGGAGGTATATTTTAAGGCTGACTGTCTACGGAAGAACTTACTTTATTTATGAATATGAGGGGCGATTGTTTACCTCTGAGAAAGAGAAGAAAATATTTAGGTAACTAGGGTAAAGGCTTTTGCCCAATGTGTAGAATTATTGGTAATGAAAGTTTGAGCCAATTTCTGGCAGAATGCAATGAGTTGAATGATTTGCGGGAGAAGATGCTTGGGGTGAGAGAATGTGGGACTGAGTGTTGTGTGCAAATGTTGAAAGAAATGTTCCTCCGGTCCACAGAGAGAATTATTTGTCTCTTTAGGCTTGCTGTTGTTCTTGTTTCTTTATGTTCATTGTATTTTTCTTATTGCGTTGGCCCTAGTTGGCTTTCTATGTAATACATCTATCTATTTATCTATCTTAGCTGTCAGTAGCGTTTTATTTTCAAACTGTTACATTGAATGGCCTTTTCTTGAATTCTATGCTAATGATAAAAAAAAAAATCGTGACACTGACTGACGATTTTGTTTTAGCTTGAGAAGAGTCCGACCCTTGGTAGTATTGAATCATCGGAGTTGGAAAAACGGAATTTGGCAGTGGCGAGCTTAGAATTCAACTTGAGAAATAAGTTGCTTCAAGAGTTGTTCCCGGAACTGTATGAGGTAAGATTTAAATATCTCCCTCAAAGTCGTACTCTGTGTAGCTTGGTTGTAGTACCGTAGTTGGAATTTGAATTCCAACAAAAGCGTTCATTTCAATTGCTAACGAAGCGAAGCTCAGGAAATGGTGAATTTCAGATTGCAAGGTCACTTTTGAAGAAAGCCTGCTAGTGCGTGTGACCAAAAAAATATTTATTTATGAGTGAATGAATGCTTTATTTTACCAGAATAGCGTTAGCCAGCGCAGGCACGTCAATAGATAAATACACGAGTCAATACATAAATAAAACCACACTAAATATTTCAACGCAAATTTGCGTAACTATATAAGATAATAACAAAATATTAAAGTAAAACGCATCAGAATTCTTCATTTAGCGTTGCTCTGTTAAAATAGTCAGTAAAATACGGGACGAATGACTTGAGGCGTACTCTCGCCGTTCCCCGGGGACTCCTCGGGGAATCGAAGGGAACGGCGAGAATACAGGGACTCACTCCACGCGGACTCCGCGTACAGAAAACAACGAGAACACGGGGAATGCTTCCAAAACGGATTTTGTTCTTAAAACAAATATGCAGTTAACAAATTTAGTCTGGATCTCCTTTATTATTGATTTTGTTTATTCTGATTATTTTTAATTAATTTACATTGCACCAACACCAGCAAAAATTGATTCCCCTCCGAATCTGAAAGGGAGTCCTTTTTGATGATGGTGATGATGGTCGGAGCATTCCCCGTCCGTGGGGACTCGCGAGAATACGGGGAGTGAGTCCCCGGGACAAACAAAAACGCGGGGATTCCTCAAGTGGAGTCCTCGGGGAACGGCGAGAATACGCCTTTGATGTAACGTTGCGTACCAGTCGCTGGGTAAGAAGTTATCAGTTGACAACTCTTTTTCTTTTCTCGACGTCTTGTCCTCGGTCCGTTAGTAGGGTTTTCGAAGTGTAGCAGTAGTTGACGGTGGAAAGGTGAGTCAAGACATTTCAGTCCGAATCTGACAGTTAGTTCATGTCGGCGTTTTTCCATTGTCGGTAATTCAAGTTCTGTTAGGGCGCTGTCATAGTTTGTGTAGTCGTGGCCTAATATTGTTTTCAGAGCCCTTTTCTGGACCGACTCGATTTGGGCAGATTGTTCCTTGGTCCAGGGTGCCAAGCAGGGCATGCGTACGCTAGGCAAGGTCTAATATAGCTACAGTATACAATCAGCAATAGTTTACCGTTGTAGTTGTTAAATATTTTGAGCATAGAGGTACAAGCACATGGAGGTACCACAAATGCGAAAGAGGTTCATTCGATGAAAACCGATAATATATATAGCAGACTGATAGCAGAGCATCGAAGTCGTCGTATCTCAACCCTATTCGGTTAAACTTTATAAACTCTTGGTTATTCTGCTTTTCATATTATCCCTAGCTCCCTTAAATGGGATTATAATATTCTGACATCTCCGCCTTTCGCCATTGTTTCGTTTTGTAGCTACGACTTTTTAGCGCTTTCTGGGCCTAGCCGAGTTTTGGTAGCAGGCAACTTCACCGAAAGCTTTCAAGATCCGGCAACAACTCTTTCACAAATAGGCGCATGCGAAGATTCAAAATATTAATTTTCATTTTGGAAGACATGGCAGACCATTTTTAGGGCTACTTTCCTTTTTGGACTTCTTTTGTTTTGCTTGGTTTCCCAACTTTTTAACCAAGGCGCGTTCAATTTTCAAATATTTTGCGTCCAGCCGCCGCGTCGGAGAAAGGGGGGCTGGCAGAGTCGACAAGCGCTAACAAGAAAATATTTCTCGTGGAAGTAAGGCTATTTTCGGAAACGATATTTCTGAGCCATTTCATCTTGAAAGATCATTTCTAGTAAGAGTTGTGCTTTAAAGTTTAACTGAAAAGCCAACTTATTTTTGTGTCATTTAGTTGAATACACTGAATTATTTGGATTCTGCAAAGGGATTTTTTTGTTTTCCACTATCTGCTCTAGTTATGACGTTCAGAATATCTGCGGCTGTCCCCACAGCGAAAATTCTACTATGACGTGGGAAATTTTTATCTAAACACAAACAAGGCTTTTCAGTGGGCAGTGGCGATATTGGTGAAGATTGCCTAGTGCCTGAACAAAAAAAAGTCATAAATCTTTCTTGTAAGGCATACAACAAATTAGAGGTACTACAAATCACATGGAAATTCCACTATTTGAAAATCGATTATTCCTGAATAGCGGAACAACCAAGTAACGTAATTTCAGCGGGTCTTCAAGCCAATTTAACCTTTTCGGTTAAACTTTAAGCATTCTTTCAGCCCAAGGTGCGACTGCGAATCATGATTGATGAATTTATTTCATTTTTAGAAGATGACCTTCGAAGTGGAGCGGCGAAAGCTGGAAGCCGCCAGGGCGGCTGAACGCGGCGTAACACCAATCACTAGTGCCGCTTTGGCGGGTACTGCACACCTAATCGCTGGTGGAGATAGGATTCAGGGACTCGTAGGGAATTTTGGAATTTTCGTTTGCGTCGTTATGTTCGCGTTGAGTGTGCAATACGTGCTGAATTCAGTTGAGGCATGGGAGTGATGATTCTGAGGACACGATAATTGTGCTTACGTCTTCAAGGAATCAGTTCTAGGCAAAAGAAAATATACCCCCCCCCCCCTCGATTCAAAATGAGAGTGGGGGCAAGTGGAAACTAGGAAGCGTGATCCTTCCTCGAAGATTGGGATCGAAGGTTACATTTTGTCCTATTACTGTTTTTGTTAAAGTTTAACTGAAAAGCCAAATCATTTGTGTGTCATTTAATTGGATACACTGAATTATTTGGATTCTTCAAAGGGATTTTTTGATTTTCCACTATCTGCTCTAGTTATGAGGCTCAGAATATCTCCAGCTGTCCCCACAGCGTAAATTCTACTATGACGCGGGAAATTTTAATCTCAACACAAATGCGGCTTTTCAGTAGGCAGTGCTGAGATTGGTGAAGATTGCTTAGTGCCCGAACAAAAAAAATTGATAGATCTTTCTCGTAGGGCATACAGCAAAAATACAAGCGCATAGAGGCACCACAAATCACACGGAAATTCCACTATTTGAAAATCGATTATTCGTGAATAGCGGAAAACGAAGTAACTCGTCTTCAGCGGGTCTTCAAGCCAATTTAAGTGAATAAGTGATGGGTAACTAGATTGTCCTATCCTAGCCCCTTTCAGCTAAACTTTAAGCATTTTAGAGAGACGGTTAATTGCTTGTAATTAGGCTAATAATCTTGGGTCATCGTATGTTTTCAGCACTTTTTTTCTGACTAACCTTTGGCGATTGTAGCCCGGCCTACCCCAAATCCCTGATTTTCGGATAGCCTATGCTGAACGTTCGATCTACTCACAGTTTGAATAGCCTTTGCCAAACGCCAGTTACCTCGTGTCAAACGCTGGCTACCCTAACCCAATAAATATCGCCTCTGGACAGCCAAAAGGTCGTATCTGCAGTCTTCAAAATTTTTCAGGAGAGCGAAAAACGTGTCCCACGTTTGTATTGCAACTGCAGATACGAGGACTCTGCAATACTAATATCTCAGCTTCTGTGTGTCGTACAGATACGACAATTATACCAAAAGATGCGTCTTTCCTTCGGATATAAAGAAATGCAATAAGACGTATTTCCGAAAATATGTCAGATACGACCTTTTGGCTGTCCAGAGGTAGCTGATTGTTTAAGGGAAATTAAAAAAACGATCATTCTTTCATAGTGGGGTAGGGTAAGCGGCGTTTGACATACATAGGCTATACCAAACTGGGGTCACTGGGGATATACCCAGTGTTTGGCATAGCATATTGAAAGATCTGATTTGTGGTAGACTGAAGTAGCCCACATCGTTTTTAATAATTTATCGGCAATTTAGTTTCGAAGACACGACTTTTTTCCAGTCGTTAGCTTATGTATTTGGTTTTTCGTTTTTGGTATCCGTTACGTGTTGTGTTATTACTAGTTAGCGCCTACTTCTTCATCTATGTCTGTGTTGATTTGCTCGAGGCATGTCCTAAAAGTACTGTAATTCTTATATGCAGTAGCGTAGTTTTGGCGACATTGTACTGAATCTAGCTGCAGAATAAAATATGTAGGATTTTTATTCAGGGTAGAACAGGATGCTATTGTACTTGCTATTGTATAGGATGCTGTTGTACTCTGATATACAAGCAATACAAATGTAAAGTCTCAATAGCTGTGTTTTGCTGATACCATCGTATCTGTTACCACGGTAACTCGACCTGCATATAGTCGTTTTTGCAGTTGCGTGGTATTTGATATACGGTTTCTCTGCAGAAACGACAATTGTCAAAATTACGCTTTTCATCCCAGTTACGCCAAGTAATCCCAAAAGAAAAACTGATATCCAGTCACATCACTAAGTGCCAAGCTTCTTTCCCACCAATTTGACAAAAATTTGTGAAAGTGAGATTACTTTTTCAGATTCCACGATCAGTTACCACGGTAACTGGCCAGATACCACGGTAACTGGCCAGATATCACGGTTACTGCAAAAACGCCTTTGACCGTGGTATCAGATACCCCGATAACTGCAAACACGAATTTAGACCGTGATATCAGATACCATGGTATCTGCAGAACGCAACTAATGAATAGCTTGCGAAGGTGATGGTGGTTACTTTCGGGTTGTGGTTCCGGAGCGCACCAGATGTCTCTCCAAGTCTGTGATTTCCAGTACCTGTCCAGTCGTCACTTGAAAGAAAGAGTCGGAAGTTTTTTTGTGGAAGTGTTGGAAAATTGATTAATTAGGTCTTAAGGTCTACTTTATGTCATAACATGTGGTCTCTCTGCAAGAGCATGTCTGGGAATTAACTTTGTCCTTGATCTTGTTTTCCGATGAAATAAGCTGCTGTAAAGAGACGATCACTCTTGATAGATTCGTAATTTTGGGACACTTTGGCTTGAGATCGTAATTCGATTAAAAACTAATAGGGAACCTGAGATATTATATGAGGCGCTTTCGTTGTATTTCGAGTTTTTTTTCGCGTAGTTCTAACTTCTAAATAAGTTGACTCCATTATTCCGTAGAGTATTAACTGAAGATGTTAGAAAAGTTAGACAAGAGTTCTCCAGGAGTTAAGCGAACTCCGCGGAGACTTGAACAGTCATTTCGCGCATCTAGAAGGCATTTCATTTCAGATATTCGAACTCCAGAATGATGTTACAAGTCTGAGAAGGGCATTTAAGCTTCGTATTAAATGCTAGAAAAGAAGACCGATTCGGCGGCAGCTACAAGACGGAACAATTGAGTAAAGGGGCGGTACAAAGTTAAACGCCCTAGATTTGCTATTTTGTGATCGGGGCCGGACCCGACCTCGATAGGCGTGCGAAGGGGGGGGGGTCCCGGACATTTCCCTGAAATCTAGTTTCAGATCCTAATGGGTAATCCGAGTCAAGCGAAACTAGATACGGGTTACGATCAGATGATCTGCATGTTATGTGACTATTATTAGGTCCGAACTGAATCCGGTGAAGGTGGGGGGAGGGATCTCGTGACGTCATCACTTGCTTCCTGGTACTTCCCTTCCATAACAAGTGCCAGGTGATCATAGCTTTTTCTTATGGTTTTCGACCTGAGACCCTCAAGACTACTCAAGTCGATTCTTCTGAGCATTGGTCGATGGCGCAGTTGAATTCCCGCACCGTTCGTGGAGCACCCCTCAAGTTGTGACCCGGAAATAGGAATCATCACCAAGTGCTAGTGACTCATCGGGATACTAAATCTTTATTGCTTGAAAATGCAGTTTAAGATAATGTATCATACTAATGTTAAGTAACCACATTGGCCTCTCCTTGTTTGTTCCATAGCCCCAAACCTTTCCTGGCTTTGAGTCTGGCAATCTGTCCTTCTTATTTCCTTTCGCACTCTGCGTTTGAAACATGATCTGCCCAGTTACTGCAGACATATTTTGCTGCATTAAATGCATACTGACGTCACAAGTTTTATATGAGCCATGCCGTTGCCAAGCTGAAGGCTTCATCTACTAAGTTACTCCAGCTCATCTTTTTTATTACGACTCTTTCCAGTTCCAGTTGACGTAAACCACCTTCCAGTCCCTTTGCAGATGTGGCCTGTTGACTGTTCTATTACCTCATGTGGTTCCTGACCTCTATCGTGGCTTGAGATAAATTACGAAAAATCCATATTTTGTCGAAACAGCACACCAAGAAGGAAAACTTTGCGCAGCGGTGTGAGAGATTTCGCAGAGGTTTTGTGAATGGTACCTCCAGAGTGGACGATCTCTCGAAAGCTGTTCTGCGACTGTTACGTTCCAAGGGTTGAATCACCTTGACTGCTAAATGGTTGTAGAGGATCGCTGGATGGTAATGAAACTAATAATATTTTATTTCTCAACCACTTGTCAATGTATGCAATTTACTACACTAACAGTTACCGGGCAATTTTTATTGTGCGGTTTTCGCCTTCGCATACAATGCAATATCTGAGCTGCTTTCGATTTAACGTACGCATGTTAACCACCAGTCGACCATAGAGTTGACTTTCTCCCTCGTATCGTTTTATTTGGTCTAGGAACTTCTACTTTTTTCTCTGTTAAAGGAACAGTAGACTTGACTACGCAACTTTCGGCCATCGAATCGCCCGGGGGGCTTGGATAAATATACAGGGTCTTATTGTCGACAGGCCCCCCTTCTTTGTCATCTCGAACTGTCTCGAACCCCCTCCTTAGTGTTCCCAAAGGTCGATTTTTCGTCAAAACTCTCGTATTATTCATGAAAATCGTTTTTTCTCCAAAAACAGTCGGTAAAAATGACCAGCCATTTTATTGCAAAACATTTTACGATAATGTTTTTTTCATGTCCGGTTTATCATATGAATGAATGAATGAATGAATGAATTTAATTCCAAAAAAGCCCAAGGGCCATGGCGGAAAACATAAAAAAAATAACAAAAAACAAAATATCATACACTCCAAACAAACCAAAATTTATGTTCGAAACCCAAATTTATGTTCGAATTTTAAATCTGTTTCGGCGGCGCGGAATTATACCAACAAGATGGCGTTCAAACCCCAATGGAAAAATGTAAAGGTCACACAAATTGGGATTACAACTTACTGTTTTCGCCAGAAGAAAGTAGAAACAATTGGCTGTTACCTGATTGTTATCTTTTCTTTCCGTTTGATTGTTTTGTACCTCCACTCTCCTTACCTCCACTGTAGCTTTGTCACTTTTCTTTTTATTTATTAATTTATTTTGTCTTCAGTAATGTCAATCCCTGCTCCTCGGAAAATTGATTGGAAGTGGTGAAACTCAAATCTGTTGAATAGCAGATTATCTGTCGGACGAGGGACAGCCGACAGCCAACCTCGACGATAGGAGTTGTGGCAAACGGAGTTGGCGCGCAGTCGCGAAAACACGGTCGATCCGTTTTGGAAGTCTATTGCAACCTAGTTTCTGCGTTGCTTGACATGGACGAATATCCGCTTACCTGTAAAAGGTACTTACCCAAAAACGTCATTGCAGTAAACCTTGGTGGTGGGGGCACAGATCAGTTTTGGCCCCATCCTAGGTTTATCAGTTTTCAATTCAGTTCAGTTTCAATTCGTTTAATAAAAAAAAAATAGATATCCTTTTGCTTCCAGCCTCACCATAAGGGGCTCACTAGGGCTCAAGTTAATTCATAGCTTATTCATACAATTAAATCAGACAGAGGAAAAGGAATGAGAAAAGAAAAGAAAAAAGGAAAAGAAAACAAACTAGAGGAGAAAAAGAGAAAGAAGGACAAATTAACAAGAAAAACTCCACACATGTGCGAACGATCTTCCATCAAAAAGAGATGAGAAAAAAAATTATTTATCACTCAGATTCAGAATTTAACATATCTTTTGATGTTTTCGAATGCACTTTAAAGTAATGTCAAAGCCTCGCATTTTGGCTTTTGAAACCTTTTTAGAGACCAAAATTAGTACCAAGAAGAAAGGCATGCCCCCCCCCCCCCCCCCCAACAAAAAATGGCACTTCTGTGCTGACTCGAATCCCTAAATGTATCATAGCCAGACTATTTCTTTCTGTGGACCCGCGTTGTAAAGTACGGCAGATTGTCCTATCAGATGGTAGAATGGAGCTGATACCAAATCTGAACTCAGCACAGCAAACTGACCAGAGATCTTGTCTATGTAGGCTATAAAGCCTACACGTATAGCTTACAACAATTACCTAGACCTATATACAAAAACTAATTAACTTCCTTGTTGCCTTTTTTCCCTAAAAATTCTCAAAGGACACCTCGCACTGTTTACTATTTATGTTCCAGTATTCTAAATTAGTTGAATACTATAAACTAGGCTTACACACGGCTTTGGCCGTTAGAAGCTTTCCTCCAGACCTGTTGACTTCTAGCAAAAACACGGAAACATTTACATTACCGGTTTCGACGAATAAGCTTCTCGCGAACAATCGTTGGTAGCATGATACGAATCTAAAATAGTAAAACACGACCAATGTCAAAAATCAGTATGGTCTCATCTCATTAGGGGGGTTGGGATGTACCGGATGAAATTCGGGTCTCCGAGTTTAAGAATGGATTCGGCAGCTATGGAAGTAGGTTGTATTAGTATTATAGATACGACGGGTCTTTGAAGAAAAAGTAAGAAGCAGAAAAAAGTATAGCCAAGCATTTTATCTCAGCCTTAGCGGGAAGACTTGACGACTACGATTAGCATCATCAAGCAATAGCGGCAGATAAATTGATCACTCTTGTTTCGACATAACAAAAAGCTCTCGGAGGGATCCCAGCATTCCCGTATCCATTCTTTGCAGAGGACCCAGTCTTCAGATCGATATGGAATAGGATGGAGGATCCTCAGAATCAGTCAGTGTAACTCGAACGGTAAGTGAGAACTCTTCTTCGTTTTTTGTTCATCCGTTTACACAAGGTAAGCGCTACGGCTTGTCCCACTTAGCTGGAGTGTGAGAGCGGCAATGTATTGCTCTTAGGATCCTTAGGATTCACTGAAGCTTGTAGTCGATGAAAAACAAACACAGGGATTTGGTTTCAAGCGTGGGAAGAGTTTTGGTGACCTCCAAAGATTTGGTAGATTCCTGAAGACTGCTATGGCCAACTCTGAATAATTTCTGTAGATGTTCATTTTCGGCTTGTATTTTCCTTTTCTTTTTTTTGAGTATTTTATATATTTTTTTTCCGCCATGGCTTGTGGGAGCTATTGGGAGTATATTCAGTCATTAATTTATTACCCTGTAGCGATGGCTGGGTGGCAGCTTTGTCAAGCGTGATCTCGGATAGCTTGGGAGCTATAACATCAATACGTGAGGACTAGCTAGGCCTAGCTACAGTTAACTTAAAACGATCTTTGTCTGAACGCAGCTTACGAAGCAAACAAAGCAATTCGTCTTCAGACTGTCTGGTATATTTGGACCTTAAAGACAGATTAGCCTACAAGGTCAACTGTATAAAAACGATTTCCTAGCAGGACCAGACTCAGATTCATTTGTTGATATAATTACTTCTAAAAAATAAAAAATTCAAACAAGTCCTGTAGAGCGCAGAGCACGAGAGGGCCGGACCTTAGATATAAGCAAATCGGACAAACTAACCAATCCGTATTCCACTTTTATTCGGGTGGTGCGTTTCTTATTTCTTTTAACTCATCGGTTTTTCTTCAAAATGTCTTAAAAACGAAAAGAAACGAAAATTCTCAAAATTTACGTAAACGGCTTGTAGAATATATATTTTATTATTTTTTCTGGAAAGACAAGCTCCTTACAAATTGTTTGAAGTATTGGTGCTTACAAAAACATTTGTTCCTAAGGCTGAGATTTTCTAAGCTGATCCACGCTTTTTCACTAGCTGTGAACGATAGTGGAGATAGCTAAATATACTATTTTGAGCATGTGTTTTGGGCAAGTTTTGGCGTGGAATTCATGATCATTACCTATATATTTGTTGGACAGTTTCTTTTTTTACGTAACAAAGAGAAACCTGAAAATGTTTGCCCCGAGCAGTTCCGCGTGACATCGCAGTCCGTAAATAGCGTGGCCAACTTCATTTTACACAAATGACGCGGTGAAATTCAAAACAACGTCATTGCGTGGTCAGTCGAAGCGTTATTTGTGTCAAATGAGATCAGCTGCGCTACACGCGAACTATTATGTCATGTGGATTCTACGCAGTGAAAAATAGTAACCATTAAATGGGGCAATGTTCTTTATTTATTTATCTCAGTGACTACACACGAAACCAGTCAGGTGCAGATACGTGCTTTAAAGATGTTGCGTGCACGTACGAGTGTTAGTGTTGCTTGTACACTATCCTTGCGTCGAGAGAAGTGGGGCATGGTATCGTCGTAGCATAGCTGCACTGGCATGGAGAGAAGAAGCAGTTCCACAACTGGATAATCGTCGCCGTTTATTTTCCCACCCGAAATGGCCCTTCCACCTTATCTTGATTGCCTTGACGCCTGTAGTCTCCATTCATTAGGTCGTCCGGCCTCTCTTCTTTATGTCATCCAGCCCCTTGATTAGAACTGGGGCTAGCTGATAACGTGTCAAAGCAAAGGGCCAAATAGTAGGGAGTGACCGTGTGAATTACACAGGCAAAGCAGCCATCAGGACCATAGCCAAGTTGGTAATTGAAGCCTCTTTCGTGTCAGGCTTACAATTTCCCGATATTTTTTATTGTGCGTCTCCAGTAAGGGTTTGTGGTAGACTGAGCCCAGAGAGTAGGGAACTTCTGATGTAATCATCCCATCCATGCACTGCATGCGGTCCATGATCCCTTTTTAGTTTTTTTGTTTTTTTTTAATATGGCCCTTGTCGGCTTTTGAGTATTCAAATAAATAAATAATTGGCGTGGGCAATTCAGATCAATGCAAATAAATTGATTAAATTAAAAAATAATGTTTATTTTTTGAAAAACTCAACTGGGTTCCGAACAGAGACTCCCCTGTTTCAGCAATACTGTTGGTAGAGAATGTAATATGTTTAGTAAAGTTCTTCTTTTTGTTTTCGTTTGTGCCATTTTTTGAATCTTCTTGTCACTCCACTGTGTTCATTGGTTAGAAATACATTATTATTATTGTTATTAAATGTAATTCGTGTTCAGCTGAAGAAGAATTACTACACTATTGTCTAGGCTAACCTAAAAGAGAAAAGAACAAAAAATGTAAAGAAAAACATCACAATGAAAATGTAAAGAAAAACATTAACATGATTTTTCAAAACCTCATCTAGTTTCACTTTCACTGCTTAAAAAAATAAGATGAAGGAATTAACGATTTATTAATCACTAGGGTAGAATTGCTAATAAATAAGCACTATGTCATTAATGTTCAGGCAAGTTATGTTTGTATTTCTAAAGCTGTGTCTACCGTCATTGATCGACAGGGTGGGATGGGAGACACTTTCTTCCGTAGGTAGTGGAAATCCCAGGGCACTTCTCGCAAATTGTTCCCTAATACATTTATAATGTAATTTTAATTTTATGAAATATTTTAATTTTATATTTATTTTATAGTTGTTATAAATTTGTAACACTCGAATCTGAATAAGCCATTTTAATTACTCAGAAGTTTTAACAGCTGTTAATAGTTGCGTTTTGCAAATACCGTGGTACCTATCTGTACCACGGTAGTTGGACCTGCATTTTGTCGTTATTGCAGTTACCGTGGTATCTGATACTATACGGATGCTTTTCAGAAACGACAATTTATCGAATTTGCGCTTTCAGAAGTCATCCCAAAAGAAAAACTACACTGTCAGATGTTTCATAACAGATCGCGCATAACACTTTCAAGAATAACACCTTTTCACTTAGAAGTAAAGTGTTATGACCAATTAAGTTACACTATTTCGTGCCTAGATCTCCAACAACACCTTCAATTGGTAGAAATACTACACTGTCAGAAGTTACATACCGACAACAGAAGGATGCCAGGTTTCAACAGATAACACTTTGGGATGTTATCCGTTATGTTTCTTTCGTTCCCGTTAATATTTTTACCAATTGAAGGTGTTGTTGGAGATCTAGGCACGAAATAGTGTAAACTTCATTGGTCATAACACTTTATTTCTAAGTGAAAAGGTGTTATTCTTGAAAGTGTTATGCGCTATCTGTTATGAAACTTCTGACAGTGTAATTAATATCCACTCTGACCAGCAAGTGCCAAACTTTTTTCCCACAAATTTGACAAAAACCCAGGCTCCTGTGCTGTTGATGATGAAAGGGAGTTGAATTTTTCGGGATACCAATACGGGATACCAATATCTCAATATCGCCAGATAGCACGGTAACTGCAAAAAACGCCTTTTGACCTTGTTATCAGATACCATGATAGCAGCGAAAACGACTTTAGATCGTGGTATCTGCAAAAACGCAACTATGTGTGACTTTAACTTTCATCGTTATCAAACCAGTTCTGATCGATCGTCAGGGGGGCCTTAAAAGGAGTGGGGCGAATTGCCTACTTTGCCTATTTGGTATCCCGGCACTGACTCTATCTTGGGGAAGTTCGGTACTTTATCGTTAGGAATTGTCAAGGAAAGTAAACTAAGAGAAGATTGGTCTTCTCCGGGGAACTACAAAGAGTTGATAAGGTTAGAAGTCAATTGGGGAAGTAAAAGTTCGATAAATAGGCGAGAAGGGACATGACTTTCGTACTAAGAACGGTGATTTATTTTTGTCTCGTGTGGTACCCTGCGGAAGCCTATCAGACCTGTTTGAACCTAAATGGGGGTGAAGAAAACTCCAGAAAATACTCTTCCTTTCTCAGAACTGATTCACGCGAAAATATACACCTTTAATAGTTAGTTAACTTAAAACAAAGCGGAAAGAAAAAAATTCTCTTACTGAAAAATGCTCCGTACTGATTATTTGAACTAACTTTTATTTTTTCTAGCTTTGAGTGTCAGGAATGGATGAAAAGCTTTTCTCTTTGCCCGTTGTCATTTCTATTCGTTGCTTGTGATTCTGGAATGGGGGGGTGGGCGGCTTATCGATTGCCTTATTCTCTGTAGGGAAATCGGTTGCTGTTCTCCGATCCCTCTGCTAATTGTAAAAGAACATTATCTCCAGTTTCTGTATTTGTTTCAGTCACAAAGCGGCCCCTGTCGTGATCATGGAGAACTATCTGCGCAGTGGGAAGTTGATACTCTCGAAGCTGGTACGAACTCGAGACATTGCTAACCTTCAAAGTGAAGCAATCACTGTTGGTGAGCCGGCAAAATTGCAGGTGGGTAACTTAAAGGCACAGAAAACTTGACTACGCAGCTATCGGCCATCAAACCGACCTGGGGGGCTTACATAAATATACAGGGACTTATTGGCGACAGTACCCCCCTTCTTTATTATCTCGAACCCCCTCCTTAGTGTTCCCAAAGCTAGCTGGTAGGCCCTTGCCCCTTACGCACTGTAATTATGCACTTATGCACTGTAAAAGTTCGCCTTTTGCCGTGTATCGGGATAGTAGTCAAGAGGTCGTGCGTTCGATTCCTACTCCCGGCACACAAACCGTTTGCTTTTTTTTCTACCAACTCAAAAGTCGAATTCTCGGAAACTGCCCGGAAACTGCAATGGTCGTAACGAGAATTTTTCTTACTCTCAATATCGACTCAGGGTACATTCTTGACATGTCAGCTAGCTCCCCGAGTCAAGTTTGAGTCAAGTTTTCTGTTCCTTTTACATCAATATTCAGTGGAGCTTCGGGGCTTCCTCCTTTCAGGCTGCGGATGGACGACTAAAAAGGAAAGGACCATCACCTTGACTTTGTTACGCATGAAGAATGACTTTGCCGCCAAATCTCCCTTAAAGTTTAACTGAAAAGCCAGCTTATTTTTACATCTTGTAATGACTACATACACTGACACTGAATTATTTTGCTTCCGCTAAGGGATTTTTTATTTATTCATTGGGCCCTCGTCGTGACTTTCGCAACGAGCACTACAAAACACAATTCGTTCCGACGCGGAGAATTTGAATTGCAACAAAAGCGTGCATTTCAACCGATAATGAAGCGAAGCTGAGGAAATGTACAATTCCGGGATGTGAATGTCCATTTATTTTTCGGCAATCGTTTACAGTTTCAGTTGATATATCTTGAAAGCAAAGAGGTACCAGCATATTGAGGTACCACAAACCCGGAAGAAAACTTTCATTCGATGATAATCGATTATTTGAATAGCGGAGCAACAAAGTAACGGATTTTTTTCATCAGCCCATTAAGGTGAAGTAGTATCGACACTACGGAGTGAAAATTCATATAACTACCATACCAAAGCAAAATATTAATTCTTAGATTCAAAGGATTATATATGCAGCTGTCAGGTGCCAGTACGTATTTTAATTTGGTTCCTCGCGTCTGGCTCACTTTAAACATGACATTCTTGCCGCGTCTCTTAAAGGACGTGTAGTATACAACGCCAATAAAACCTACTTCCGTAACTGGGTTCATGACCCAAATTTCCTATGCCACATCCTAAACCCGCGAAAGAGACGTCACTTATCTTTGCACTTTCCACGATTGACTATTTTCTATGCGCATTGCATTGTGCCCCCCCATGAGTGTTCGCGTATCATGCGTATCACCAAGGCGCAGGCCCGTATCCAGGAATTTATTTCGGGGGGGGGGGGGGGGGGTTGCCCGCGAAATTTATTTCGGGGGGGGGGGGGTTGCCCACGGGTCGGACCAAAAAGTACAAAAAATACATAAAATACATTGATCGGAGGTTAAAGCGTACAAAAAACTATTACTTTTGTGGGTTTCGGGGGGGATTCGAACCCCCTACCCCCCTGGATACGGCCTTGACAAGGCGTATCGCGTTTTAAGAGCAGGGTCTAGTTTTGCCGCATTATGCAAATTACTGGAACATTAACTGCGAATAGTACGAGATTTGCTAAGCGATTCGTCTTTCAATGCCTCTGTAAGTATGCACTTCTGGCTTATGTGCAAACGGCAAACAGTTATCGGATAATAAATTAACTACCGCGGTGACAGCAGAGAAAAGATGAAATAGTCGTGGCAGCTTTTATGCCTTTTTGCTTTCATCTTCGAGAAGCTTCTAGTCGTTCAGTTGAGCCTTTCACGGATGCATACTTTTAAAAATTACAATAAAGAGGTATTTTCCGAAAGCGAACTTGGGAGTGAGTGCCTTGGAAAGCTTCGAGTTTCAAGCCTCTCATATGTAAATTAGGACTGAAGTGTATGCTTTTGCCCTTTCAGACTCTCGCGCAGATGAAAAGCCAGTTATTCTTGAATAGATAGATGTTTGTTGAAGCCCTTGGGTCATGAACAACAAGACCAAAGGTTTCGATGGGATCCCAAAAATTCAATATTCGATCCAGGCAATTAGGTTTTGTCTTCGCCAGGTCCAGTCTTCGCCAGACTCCTTGAACATTTTTACCTATTAAAGTTTAACCGAAAAGGGCTAAGATAGGACAATCTAGTAATCCATCATTTATTCACGTAAATAGACTTGAAGATCCGATGAAAATGCATTACTTCATTGCACCACTATCCACGAATAATCGATTTTCGAATAGTGGAATTTCCCTGTCGGATTTGCGGTACCTCGATACACTTTTACCTGTGTTGTAAGCTTGGCGAAAAGAATTACTGAAAATTTGTGTTCATGCACTAAGCAGTCTTCACAAAGCTCATCACTCCCTACTGAAAAGCCGCGTTTGTGTCGAGTGTCGAACCCAAATGATTCTATGTACTCTATCAATTGAAACCAAAATAAGTTGGCTTTTCAGTTAAACTTTAAAATTTAGAAACAGATGAAGGCCAAATAGCTAATCATCTGAGAAAGCCAAGTTTAGACATGGATTCAGCATGTGTGTCTACTCCTACCCTGTCTACCTCCGGAACTACCTGTCGGGCGAGAAAATAAAGCTCAAAAACGAATTCAGCGTATCTCCTTACCCCTACATCCAACATCTAATCAACTTCAAATAAAAATTCAACTTATAACCCCCCCTAATATTTTGGCTAGTAACGCCTCTGATCTTACATCATACTAATAATACAACTTTTCGTTGGAATTTTCCATAGCAACGTTCTTTGTCACCTGCGTAATCACTGGTTGTCTCGGTTTTTCCTAGAAATCGTTGCTGGAATCACAGTTGCCGGCGTTTCCGTTTCGTTTCCGGACTCAACAGTGTCTTACCAGTGTCTGTTTTAGCACCAGTGTCAGTTAGAGCAAATATGAGTTCTTCCTATCTAAATTTCAAACCACCATCAAAAGCATGTCAACAAAGAAAAAAAGGAACAAAGTTCAGGGATAGCCAGGGGCGTCGCTAGCCAAAAATCGAGGGGGGGTGGCAGGGCGCCATCAGCTTTTTGTCGCATATGTAATAGTAAAACACATATAGTGATAACTGCAAGCATTGAAGAAGTCGTATCTCCGAGCCCAGGGGCGGTTTGAAGGGCTTGTGAGGTTACATACCTCAAGCAGATTACTGATAGATATTCGGCTAGGCTCAAGAGTCATACCAGTTCGAAACAACAGCCAAGAAACACAGCACCATGATTATGCTGGAAACTGTACGAATTTGAATAAACATTAATGCTAGTATTTGTAAGGTTAAGGTGAACGGCATTCGTAATAACATGACTTCTCTTCCGCAATCGCCCGACCCGCCACAGTTTCTAACAACTGTATATTAGACCGAATAAAAATGAGCGCCGCAGGCGAAATTTTGTAAGTAGGCTGTGACTTTTTTCCGGAAAAGCACTATACTTTCCCCCAACAAACTCCAGCTTTTAATGTGGCCCAATCCCCGAAATTCCATTCCGAAAAGCCGAAGGAAATGACGCGCCCTTCCAAGGAAACAGAGCTTACTACGAATGGCGCCGCAGGCAAATTTTTTTGGAATCCTTTATGATGAGAACGTCTTTTTGGATCCCAAATGAAAGTAAGGGCCACTTATCTTGGATCTGCTTGTCTGTCTTTGTTCACGGCGAATTCAGAAAAATGTGACATTTTGCTGGAAGTTGTAACATGACAGTGCTCCAACTAGAAATGGGGGGCTTACTGTCAGCCCCCACTTAGCTTTCCTGTGTGAGCGCCCAGTTTAGCTCAATTTTTGTGGTTGGGCGCTCGCGAGCGTCAGGCTTGGTTCATTTATTTTGACAGAGTGCTCTGCGAGCGCCCAGTTTAGCTTATTTATTTTAACCGGGCGCTCAGTTTATCTTTTTCCTTTCTTCGAGGGGAGGAATGGTACCGACGCCCCTGGGATAGCTGTCGAAATCTATCCACCAAGCCTGGTACAGAGGTATATTGCAACACTAAGAGTAGTGTCATTAACAGATGGCTATCAGACTTGGCCAACCTCCTACACAAGGGTTGTCTCCTTCTTAGTAAGCATAATAATAGGTTACCTTCAATTCAAATGGATGAGCCGTATACTCCACTCCGTTCCTTTTATAACGCTGGTTAGGTCTTTCTGCTTAGGCTCACCGAGCCCAAAAGAACGCTTTTTTTCGGCTCACTTGTGATTTGTGACTGATTAAGGGGTCAAATACCTGTTGAGTGGATTGGCAAAGTTTATTACTAGGCTATATTACTCCACCTCTTTTTGGTTACGTTAATATTTTCAGCCACGATGGGTCACCTTCGACAATCACATCTAAGCCTTTTAAATCTTACAAAATATTTCTGTTCTACTGTTTTTAAAAATCTCAAATGAATATTAATATTAAATGTTAACGTTTCATATTTGATTTCTTTATTTTTCAGTAATTGATGCATTTGATATCATTTTCCACACCCTCTATTTCGCCTATCTATAGCGCGGGACTGGTCAGGAACGATGGGCACCACATATGCGGGGTTTAGTAGGCCTGCGAAAGGTCGTGAGTGACGGGTAATCCAGAGAGATGCTGTCTTTAAGAGGTTGACCCTCGATCTACAGAGACATTTTCTCTTTTGAAGGGTTAGTTCCTCTGTTTTCAGCGTTCCTCTGTCATACTACCAGGTTGGATTTGCAACTTGTTGCCCTACTCACTTTAATCCTAGCACTTTAGGTTCCTTAAAGGTGCTTTCTATGCATTTGCAGGTCTTGTAATATTTCTGAGTCTGGCGTTTTCAAAAAGCCGGCCCTCCTACAGATTAATAGAGATACTTCGTCTTCAGGCATTAGGAACAAGAGTCTTGGAAGGCTGGGGGGTTCTCTAATTAAATTTCCGCTGCTTTTCGCAGGGGAATTTCGTTTCAGAATTGAAATGTCACTGGGTGAACTTGAAAATAGCTGGATTTGGTACGGATGTCACGTCATGTCTGTTGCCTTTCCGGGGGGGGGGGGCTTTCACTAGGAAATGGAAAGTCAAGAGGGATGAAATTGGTGAAATACGGACTCAAAATTATCTGTTTCTATTCGAAACAAAATCTCGTCTATGATTTGGGCTCCGTGCACTTTTTCTCCCATCAAACTCCCATACTATTTCCTGGTATTATGGAGTCGACGAATCGTCAGGTAATTCGGTCTGTATGTGAATATTTTAAGTGTATACTGGAAGTTTAGATTGGAGGTAATTTGGTTAATAGTAGAAGGGTAAAAAGGATTAATTTTGTATGTAATATTGCACTGTCAGAAGTTTCATAACAGATAGCGCATAACACTTTCAAGAATAACACCTTTTCAATTAGAAATAAAGTGTATGACCAATTAAGTTTACACTTTTTCGTGCTTTTTCGTTCGTGCCTAGATCTCTAACAACACCTTCAATTGGTAAAAATACTAACGGGAACGAAATAAACATAAACAGATAACGTCCCAAAGTGTTATCTGTTGAAACCGGGCATCCCAAAGTGTTATCTGTTGAAACCGGGCATCCTTCTGTTGTCGTTATGTAACTTCTGACAGTGTAGTATTTTTACCGATTGAAGGTGTTGTTGGATATCTAGGTAGGAAATAGTGTAAACTTAACTGGTCATAACACTTTATTTCTAAGTGAAAAGGTGTTATTCTTGAAAGTGTTATGCGCAATCTGTTATGAAACTTCTGACAGTGTGAAGGTCAATTTTGTTCGTTAAGTGCGATAATGAATGCTGATGTATGGCCCTTTGTTGGCTTGAATAAATTAATAAATTATTATTGTAAAATGACACAGCTGCACATGGATTCACGCCCTTCAGTTTTTTAGCTACGATTCCGGGATCAAACGTCACTGACTGACATAAACTTGTATGTGCTGGTTCTAGTTCCGGTAGTAAATGGAAGTATAACTTAAATGAAAATAGATAACGGAAGCTCCATCGCACCAGCTTCTCGTCCGGTAGTCTCACGGAATTACGTCCTCAGAAGCTAGGGAGCCGGTAGGTGATACCGGAAAATATACAATTGTAGC
Source organism: Branchinecta lindahli (assembly GCA_023053555.1). NCBI lineage: Eukaryota > Metazoa > Arthropoda > Branchiopoda > Anostraca > Branchinectidae > Branchinecta > Branchinecta lindahli. Next base: position 3,926,772 of record JAKZAO010000009.1, on the reverse strand, counting down.
ATGTGTTTCGGTAGTGTCTACATGGAATATGGGGAATAGCTTGGATGAGAGCTAGGATTCCGGGATTTTCACTCGGATTTTCACTGACTTGGAGAAAATAACATGAGAAAGAATCCACTACCGGAACCAAGATATTTGTAGCGAAGGTTCCAGAATCCGGCCGAAAATTACCAACTTACGGAAAAAAATGGCTATGGGCTATTTCTCCAGTAGTGCCAAAAGTTAAAACTACGAACTCACGGACACGTGTCAGTATGAGCTTGGAGCCCGGTAGCAAATATTATCCAACCAACTCCCATAGGCTAAGGTTCCGGTACTGCAAAAAATTATGAACTTTAAACTCACGGGCCCTTGTCAGTGTAAACTAGTCGTCCCGGAGTGGATATTTTTCACTCACGGAACCTAGCTCTAAAGAGCTAGGGTTCAGGTAAAGCCAAAAATTAAATTTTTTTGAACTCACGGACACACTTCGTTGTAGACTAGGAGTACGGAAGTCAATGTTTTAACTTACGAAACCCAACTCCTCTGGGCTAGGGTTCCGGTAGTGCCAAAAATAAAATTACAAACTCATGGACATGTGTTAGTATTGAGTTGGAGTCCAGTAGCAAATGTTATCTACCCGCGGAGTAAAAACGATTAATAAGTATTATTACGCACTACCGGACCTCTAGTCGATGGGAAATTGGTTCCGTGAGTTATTGTTACCGGACTGCCAAGTCCATATTGGCACGAGTCTATAAGTTCGTGTGTTTTTTTTTGCACTAGAAGGACCCTAACCCACCAGAGTTGGGTTCCGTGAGTTAAAAATACTCACTCCCGGACTCATAGTCTACACTGACATTGGCACTACCGGAACCCTAGCCTCCCTAAACCCTAGGCTGTCGGTTCCCTAGACAGTGCCATTATTGAATTCACAACTCATCGAAGGTAAAAGATGCAGTCGGAGAAGCAAAGTCGTCGAAGCTTTGTCGGAGCCATATTCGTCAATGAGTTTAACGTTGCACAACAAGGCCCTGAACATAGAAATTTTTCAAGGAACAAAGAAAAGCCCCAGAAGAGGGCCCCTGACTTGAGAATAAGAAGAAAAAATCAAAACATGGAGCCTGACTCCCTCGTTTTTATGGCACTTGCCTTACGGCCAAGTGCCATACCGATCCCTTTTCCGTCGGTCGGTCGGTTAGTCCGGTGATCGCGAGTTAGGGTACTTCCAGATGTGCTAGGACGATGAAACTTGGCAGGCGTATTAGGGTCCCGACCAAATTAGCTTGGAAATAGTCCCTTTCCCGATCCGATCATCGTGGGGGGAGTGGAGGGAGGGTGGGAATCATGAGGTATGGATAATTTTTAAACGGGGGAACGGATCTTGACGAAACTTGATATTTGGAAAGACCTCGTGACTGATAGGCGACATTTCAAGTCCGGACCGGATCCGGTGACTCTGGGGGAAGTTGGGAGCGGGAAACCGGAAATCTTGTGACGCTCAGTGTACAGGGCTCGGGATGAATCTTAGTGGGAAAAACAAGCACAAGACCTAGATACATAATTGACACGATTGCACATTCAACGCACTTTGGGGGAGTTGGACTGGGTGGTCCGGAGTTCCAGTGACCCCGAGTTAAGGTACTTCCAGATGTGCTAGGACGATGAAACTTGGGAGGCGTATCAGGTACTCGATCATATTTACTTAAGAACAGTAGTTTCCCCGGTCCGACCATCGTGGTGAGGAGAGGAGGGAGGGGAGTCGGTACATAATGCATGTATAGCATAATGCATGTATAACAACAGGTGATCGCATCTCTATGAAACTTGATATTTGAAAAGAGCTCGTGTCTCAGAAGTGTCATTTCAAGTCCGGACCTTATCCGATGACTTTGGGGGGAGTTCAAGGGAGGAACCGGAAATCTTGTGACATGCTCAGAGTAGAGGGATCGGGATGAAACTTGGTGGGAAGAACAAGAACGAACCCTGGATATATCGTTGACAGAACTGGAGTCGATCCGGGCACTGTGGCGGGAGTTTGATGGGAGCAGAATTGCGGTGATGGCAAGTTAAGGTATTTCGAGATTTGCTAGGACGATGAAACTTTGCTGGCCGATTAGAGACCCGACAAGATTGACTTAAAAATAGTCACTTCCCAGATCCAATCATCTTGGAGGGGAGATAATCCGGAAACCATGCATAACTTTCGAGCCGGTGAACCCCATCTTAATTAAACTTGATAATTGCAGAGTGTACATGCCTCTGATGTTTCTCATTTGTGCTTGAAGTGTTTGCTTACAAATGAAGTCCTAGTCCCCTTAAAGTGCGCATCTTTACCGCAAAGTGAAAATTTGTATTTTAGACAAAAGATGCATTTTCATGATCTACAATGGCCCATGGTCGTCTTTACCTCGATGGCTTTGCTCACAAATGAATTCCTTAAAGGACACCTGAACATGAAATCATACTTGAAGACACCATGGAGCATGCATTTACAGACATGTCACCTCACATGTCACCAAGGATAAATACAGATTTATTGACGACAACGGAGTTTCTCGTCCATAAAGGACAATGTCGGAGATACCTATCGGAACGAAGAATGGTGTTCGATTTTTTTACGCAGCATGCGTAAAAAAGAAGGTCTAGAATGATGACAGGGTCAGCACATGGAAAGGAAAATTTGCTGATAGACCTTCTCATTGTCGTACTGCAGAAAAGCAGCAACAGGACATAAGATTAAGTCCGACTGGCGGAAGAATGAAGAAAGTTAGGGCGCGATCCAACACTGGCGTTGAGAACAGACTGTTATTTTTGTAGGTTCAAGGTTCAAGGTTTTAATTTACACTTCTGTATAACATGATAATATAAAGAGGGTCAAGCCGGAGACACAAGGTCGATTGACAAAACCCCGGTAGAAATGGCCATTCAGTTAAAATCTTTGTATGTTTGTAAAAAGCAAGTAGCCTACAGAAGAAGTAAGAACAGACATGTCTGGATGCGTGCGGGATACAAAAACCCGGAGTGGAGCCTGATCGCCTGTCCCGACCACAGGGTCCATATCGACAGTACTATGTTCTTTTAATCACTATTCACTGTTCAAGGGTTAAGCAAGTGTACGGAACTAAAAACAAAAATATAGAATTAATTGCAAATTATAATTCACTAGTCTGCTAATAAGCATTCGTAAAGTTGCATTCTCTGTTTTGGGAAGATTGTAACAGCCAATAAATACGCCGCGAACCGGAGACTGCAAACCATGGTGACATCTGTGGTCTGTCAGTGCTTAATTTTGGTTCCACTTATGACGGCTTTCAGAAGCATGGTCAGGTTGACCAGAGAAATAGTCGAACAAAAATACGGAGAAGCTCAGACCGGCTATATTTGACCCTGAATACGAAACAAGTCGGAATGAAAATATGTAAAACAGGCAAAATGGTACGTTAGCAAATAAAGTTTATAAAATGTGTTCGCGTCTCGGAAACAATGCTGCCGGGAAAAGTGCTGCAAAATAAGAAAAAATTTTGTTTCAGAGATGCCTTGGAGTGGGGGATCTAGTCTCACTGGGCGTGGGAAGCTGCGTTGCCACAGGGATGTATGTGGTGGCTGGAATGGTGGCCAAGACACTGGCCGGTCCTGGTGTAATTCTCAGCTTCGTCATAGCAGCCGTAGCTGCAATATTTTCTGGTGAGTAAGACATCATAGTCCATTATTTTATTTCTCAATAACAAAGACTCAGTTATTGTCTCATCCCAACAAAGGGTCGTTCGGATCATATAAACGTAAGCTAGAAGCTTCCAGAGACAAGCTTCTAACTTATTGTTTTTCTGGAAATAATAAATAAATGTAGCGGTGACGTTTATACAATGTTTGTTGGTCACCCATCGTACAGGAAAGATGTGTAAAGTAAAGATGTGAAAAGTAAAAGTAAAGAAACACAGAAAAAAAATCTTACAAAAAAAGAAAAACAGAAAACAAAACAGTGAGAAGAACAATACAGGAATACGCAGACAAACAGCATAGAGCAAATCTAGAAGCATACGCAAGACTAATTAAAGTCCGTATTTACTAAGAAAATCTTTTTTGAACGATTTTTAAATTTGAAAAATAAATCTCTCCCTGGATTTCAAGCCGAATATTACAGTGTGCAAAACGGAAAAACCGAAACCGCTTAATAGGAGACCTACTCAAACGAGAAACAATAAGCCGAAAAACAAAAACGTATCAGGATCCCTTTTCTTTTGGTTTTCTTCTTCTTCTTCCTTAAGTCTGGAGCTATGTTCTAGATTCTAGACAAGATCCCTGTTTTGATTTCAGTCGATGACCCGGTTCCTACTTTGGACTGGAAAAATTTATCACGTTTGATGGCATGTATGATGGTGGTAGGTTGAGACTACTTCAACTCAATAGCACAGTTTATGTATCTAGGCAGTTAAGCAAGCTCCTATCTTCCCCATGAGAAGCTTTTGGTACACAGCTCTGAACTTGGCGCCTCCGTAGATCGTGAACAACACCATAGGCGGGAGCGCAATTTTGTTTGGCTGCTTCAACTTGCCTATCTATTCACGACGTCACTGCACTTGCATGGCTGTTGCTCCCGCGCCAAACGCGTAGATCGTGAACAACACCATAGACGGGAGCGCAATTTTGTTTGGCTGCTTCAATTTGCCTATCTATTCACGACGTCACTGCAATTCGCATGGTTGTTGCTCCCGCGCCACTGTGTCCCAAAAAGAAATCGAGCTTGCAGAACTGCCTAGATACGTAAGCTGTGCTCCATAGCAAACTGTCTAGACCACCCCCATTCAGGTCGCCAGTCAGACGAGGGCTCGGCGCGCAACCGGACCGGGGGAGCATCCAATTACGCGATTCGAAACACCTGCATGACTGGGCAAGCTCGAAACAGAAAACAGGAAAATCGGACAAGACAAAAGCCAGCTTCGAGAAAATGTTTTTTCTCCGACTCGCACCATGGCTCTCACGAAAATAATCCTAGCACTTAATAAACAAGACCAAAGGTTCCGATGGGATCCCAAAAATTCAATATTTGATCCAGACAATTAGGTTTTGTCTTCGCCAGATCCAGTCTTCGCCAGGCCAAACAGCTAATCATTAAGAAATCCAAGCTCAGATATGGATTTAGCATGTGCGTTTACCTCTATAAGCCGATCGAAACGATCCTAGCTTACTTCTGTGAATTTTGCGGTTCTGGCGACATTCAAGAACTACTTGTCCGGCGAAAAACTAAAGCTCAAAAACGGATTCACCGTATCTCCTTACCCCTATATCCAACATCTAATCAACTTGAAATAAAAATTTAACTTTTAACGAATTTTCCGGTTTTGGCCGGATTCCGGGCGAACTACTTGTCCGGCGATAAAACGGTTTTCGTATTCTTGTTCAGCATGCCTTCTTACCCCCACATCAAACATCTAATCAACTTCAGATAAAACTTTAACTTCTAACAAACTTTCCGGTTTTGGCCGGATTCCGGACGAACTACTTGTCCGGCGAGAAAACGGTTTTCATATTCTTGTTCAGTATGCCTTCTTACCCCTATATCGAACATCTAATCAACTTCAAATAAGACTTCTACTTTTAACAAACTTTCCGGTTTTGGCCGGATTCCGGACGAACTACTTGTCCGGCGAGAAAATGGTTTTCATACTCGTGTTCAGCGTGTCTTCTTACCCCATAATCGACCATCACATTAGCCGTTTAAAAAAATTTTGCTTGACCCTTAATTTAAACCCCCTCCCCCACCCCTAAATGTAAAGCTACAGGGCCCATCTACGAACTCAACCTTACTCTTGACCCAAAGAATGCTCACACCAGGTTTCATCAAAATATCTCATTCCCTTCGAGAGTTATCGTGCTTACAGACGGACGGACAGACAGACGGACAACTTTTGCGATGTCATAGGTATCCCTCCACTTACGTTTTGGGATCCCAAAAAGCAAACTTCATACTTAATAATCTTTTTAGCCTCCAAAGCTAGTTCCGTAAACAAACCGACTCCAACTGTTGTTTTTGGGACGGTGCTTTTTAAGATAACACGATGAGGAAAAAACTGAACTCCTCTCTTTTAACTGAAAAGGCAGCTTATTTTTACATCTGGTATTTGGACACACTGAATCATTTTGACTCATCTAGGGGATTTTGTATTTTTCACCGTGGCTCTAATAATAACGTTCAGAATGTGCGCTGCTTGTACGACAACCCAAAATTCACCCAGACGCGGAGAATTTGAATTTCATCAAATGCCTGCATTACCATGTGTTACCAAGAATAAATAAGGGAGAATTGAGAAGAGTTGACTCAAGCTAGTTTCCTTTCTAGCCGGTCTCAAAAACCGGGGGTGGAGCCTGGGTGGAGCTTCGCGTGTTGCCTCTTGCAGTATTAGGTGTTACCTCCAGAGCAAAAGTGATGAAGCACTCAGAAAAGGCGGGAATTTTCAAACACTGCTGATTTCCGATTATACCAAGAATAAAGAAGGGGAGAATTTAGAAGACAAAAATAAAGGCAGAAAAGGACCGACAGCAATTTGGACTGAAAGTTCAAGTTTAAGAAAAGAAGGGACGTACTACCAAATGTTTTACTCTAGGCTTATAAAGTCAGTTAGGAAATCCGTCGCTGGAGAAGTGAGAAGAACAATTCACTCTTTTTTTTTCATACACAAATAACCATTTAATCTCTCTGGCAGATCCTGAGTGTGCGTGTACGTATCATTTCTAGTAATCGGTTATTAGTGTAAGACTAGGATTTATTGTTTTTCGCAACTATCCGAGAAGATGGTATGATCTAAATTTTGTCTAGTGAATACAACTTAAAACAAAACAGAATAAATCTTTGAGTACATTTCGCCATTTATGCCTAAAATTCAAATTTGAATGATGAAAAAACATGATATTGAAAAAAACGAGGATGAAATAACAGACTAATAATAGCATAGATAATGACATTATAATAGCATAGATAAACCACCCGAGACAATCATATACATTTTGACCAAGAATAATAAGTTATTATCACAAATGGGGACGTTTTGGATTTCTTATAATCAGCAAATACAAAATTTGAAAAATTTTACAGTCAACTGTTTTTCGCAATTATACGAGAAAATTATATGAGCTAATTTTGTGTCGAGACTAGAGAGCACAATTTAAAAACAAAACATAATAACTCCTTCAGTACATTTTTGCCAGCTAAATACCTTAAGTTGTCCATACCTTTTCTAGAAGCGGTGCTTTACAGTCATCTCTTTATACTCCGCTTTCCAAAATGGCGGGTAAAAAATAAATTACTTACTTACTTATTAGTCCTGAAAAGACTAAAATAAAATTACTAATGTTCACACCAATCCATCACCAATCCTACTGATCTGGGCCAAAGACGGTGTTAGGTCTTTGCCTCAAGTGCATCAACGTTTGCTCCTAATTGCTCCCTGAGTCATCAAATGCCGCACTCCCTTGGGCTTCATAGTCTTTGTGAAAGGTCGCGATGAAATAAGCATTTTATTGGAAATTGACCCAAGTCGTTTTCATTTGTATAATCCGCAGAAATCAGCACTGTTTAAACTTCCCGCCTTTTCTGGCTGCTTCATCACTTTTGCTCAGGGGGTAATGCTTAATACTGCAAGAGGCAACACGCGAAGCTCCACCCAGTCTCCACCCCCGGTAAAATATTTGCGCTCGGAAGTAAACGTAGGTTGCTGACATCAAGGTTATGCGAGTTTTCAATTCTCTCCTTATTTTTTCTTGGTGTTACGGACGCTAAGATCGGAAAATTGGATGAAGCAACTCCACTGAAGGGAGTAGGAAAGTGATGATATGTCTTTTTGTTATATGTGTTATTTTTCGGCAACAGCTTACCTTTGTAGTTGCTGAATATTTCAAGCATAGGGGTACAAGCACATAAAGGTATCACAAATCCGAAAGAAGAATGTTCATTCGATGGGATCGATAACTTGTGGATAGTGGACAAACGAAGTAACGCATTTTTGTCGGGTTGTCAAGCCTATTTAAAGTTTAACCGAAAAGGGCTAGGATAGGACAATCTAGTTACCCATCACTTATTCACTTAAATTGGCTTGAAGACCCGCTTAAAATGAGTTACTTCGTTGTTCCGCTATTCACGAATAATCGATTTTCAAATAGTGGAATTTCCGTGTGATTTGTGGTGCCTCTATGCGCTTGTATTTTTGCTGTATGTCTTACGAGAAAGATTTATCAGTTTTTTTTGTTCCGGCTCAAAGCAATCTTCACCGATCTCACCACTGCCCACTGAAAAGCCGCATTTGTGTTGAGATTAAAATTTCCCGCGTCATAGTAGAATTTACGCTGTGGGGACGGCTGGAGGTATTCTGAGTAACTAGAGCAGAGCATAACTAGAGCAGATAGTGGAAACTCAAAAAATCCCTTTGCAGAATCCAAATAATTCAGTGTATCCAATTAAATGACACATAAATGAGTTGGCTTTTCAGTTAAACTTTAAATAACTAGGTGAAGTGCAAGTAGACTGTCGGATTTCAGCCATGTTCTGTTAAACGTTAAATTAGTTAGGTTAGTAGCTTTGCGCCACTCACGTTTCATTACCTCTACAAATAGCTAAATTGCTGTGAAGCCGCCGGTGAGGAAAAGTAGAAGTCAAAGCTGATTGTTTCTATGGACACGCTCCAGAGCGGGTCAGCGCGCTTAGTACGCATCCTGCCAGCCCCTGCACTGTTTTTTCTGCGATAATCAACGGCGAAGACGGAAGATGAGTAAACGGGTGTCAATATCAGCTCAAAGCTAGAGTAAATACCTCTAGGTCCGCTCAGTGTTGTTGGGGTATTCGTAGTCGCTGCATGGGACTAAAGACAGAAGTTGTATCAGATTATTGTTCTTGGTCAAATTGTACGAATCTGGGCATCTGAAATGTCTAGGTCACCCCCTACAAGTCGCTAGCCCAAACTAGGACTCGGTAGGGCCGAGGATTGGCTGCTGGAGATAAGTCTCCGCCTTGAGGGAGGCGTCGCGTGTTGCAAGTGACAGGTTTCTTTGGCCCCGCCCTGCGGGAGGAGGTACGTGATGAAAAAGTCGTGCAACGGCGCGATTTGGAAGCAACGGAGGTCAAAACAGGTCTTAACAAGAAGATCTAAAAAAAAGCCAGCTTCCATACAATATTGCTTTTTCGACTCCCATCGTGGCTGATACAAAAATAATCAGCATACTAAAAGATAAAACAAAATTAAATTCATGTTTATTTTATAAGTAGTGAACCGAAAGACAAAAATGCTCTTCAGTCGGGATTTGAACACAGGACCCTCAGCTTCCAATGCGACAGCTCTACCAATTCATCTACCGAGGAGCTTGTGTACATATAATAGTTCACAAACAACTATAATAGTCAGAGGGAAGCTGGCAATAAGGAACAGTGATCCCGCTCGACGGCAAATTCATCTAACCAGTTCACACCCCATGCCACGGAAGATAATAGATATTACATAGATGGCGCATTATACAAGGGACTTGTATCGTGACAAATAAACCAGAAACTAACTTTTTGAATTGAATTGAACGTCTAGGACTCCAGTGTCGAAGCATCGGAGACCTTCGAGGACCCACATGGCGGGGCCTCACGGTACCTTGTATAAAGCGCCATCTATGTAATATCTTCAAAATGAGTAATTTTTGTTAACCTGCATAGCTCTTTCTAACAACAAATCGACTCCAAGTGTTGTTTATAGGGCAGTGCTATTTAAGATAACATAATGAGAAAAAAATACAGCTCTTGAAGGGATTACAACGGAAGCAATTACTGACGGGGGACTATCTAGTGGTTTGATTCGAAAACAGTCGACTGGGCAAGATCAAAACGTTTAACAAGAGAACCAGACATAAAGAAAAGGCCAGCTTCGAGAAAAGTTTGTTTTTCTTACTCCCATCGTGGGCTTTGGAACGGAAAAGATTGATTGAGTGACACGAATTCTCTTGTTTGACTGCCTGCTTGCCTGATAGAATGGAGCTTTTCACTCGAAAACAGAAACATGGTTTGGAAAAAACGAAAGCTTTGCTGCATAACTTGAGACGGTCCTCTCAGACTATAAACTCCACTCCGCAAACTGTAGGCTTTGGCTCACGAATATGAAAAAAAAACCTCCACGAAACTTCCCAAAAGGTGATATTAACTTTTTAATTCAACTTTCGCCATTAATGTGTCTCAAGCAGATTCCTCCAAACTGGTAGGTTATTGAAAATAGGGTTTGCTGCCAGGATAATAAGAGAGTTCTCCGACCGCCATAGCCGTAAAACCAAGGATGACCGGGCTTTTCGAGCAAGTTCAGCAAAACTGCAGCAACGGTTCTGGACAGATGCCTGACTTAAGCTCTCTCGAACCGGTAGACTAATCAGACGCCTAAGAACATAGCTATCCCATAGCATAACTATCCCTCCTTAGGTCCCGAATTTCCATAAGATTCTCACAGGTTACACCTACCATCTTCTAATCAGCAGATATAGGCGGATTAGGAAAAAAACGCAACAAAACCAAAGCCGGCTGTTAAGTCGGAGCCTTGTACGTCAATTAGGTTAACGCTCCTAAAAACATTAGACTTACTCCATTCTTTCAACGAACAACTCTCCGACTTTTTGACGGCCTTACTAGGGGCTTGTCCGGTTGCCATGGTGATGGGATGGTACAAACGGTAAAAGTATACTCTTCGTAAGCTTGTCCGAAAGTCAGTCTCTGATACATGGTGGGATCAGTGGTGTAGGTAGCTTTACCGGGGTGAGCTTTAATGTACATCTGATGCACGAAGCTAGGACCGGCTGGGACCTTGCTGACAGCGTGAAGAATATCTGATGACAGGCGGGTCTGACCTTCTTTTCAAGAGCAGTGAAACAAACGGGGAGAGGATGTTTCCCTAAACAACCTACGGCTCAGACTCAAGGCCGTATCCAGGGGGGGTGTTAGGGGGTTCGAACCCCCCCCCCCGAAACCCACAAAAGCAATAGTTTTTTGTAGGCTTTAACCTCTGATCTATGTATTTTTTGTACTTTTCGGTCCGACCCGTGGACAACCCCCCCCCCGAAATAAATTCCGCGGGTAAACCCCCCCCCCCCCCCCAAATAAATTCCTGGATACGGGCCTGCTCAGACTCATTGTGCGCTTTCTCACTCATCAAAACAAAATCACTTTACATCTCTCAGAAAGATATACGGTTCTCCATGTTGAGCAAGATGGCTAGCTTCTTGATGATGCTGAAGGGCCGGCCTCATCCAGGTAATGAAACATTACAATGTCAAAGTGACAACACAATACATCGTCTACCGGTAATCACACTGATTATGTAACAATGCCAGATGGCATATGTGCTCCCATCTTGGTTTGAAATAACTCCTAAATGGGACACGGGGAACGACCCTAACATGTGACTAAACTAAACCAGACGGAAAGGGTTACTGCACGACGTGAACATGTGGGATAATAACATATATGCGATTAACACAGGGTTTAAAGCCAAGCTGACCATTCATAATACAAGAAACAAAAACAAGATTTTCGTTTTTTTCGGAGATCAGCTAATTATCTCTCTAAGATGTTTATGCGAGGGACAAAGATAAGTTTGAATATTTCGGCTGCACTTCCAACAACTGTCTTGTGCGAAGAAAAAATTAAATTACATAATCTAACACAACAGTCGTTTTCTCTGTTCGTGTTGTGTTAGAGTAGCGTATGTAATTTAGTTTGTTCTTCGCTGAAGACGGTTGTTGGAAACATAGAATTGCCACAGGACTAAAAAAAAGTATTTTGATAGCATCTTGACCTTTAGAAAAAGCTTCTCCTTCAATGCATCGTTACTAAATCATGTGCTTTCGTGGAGATTCAGATTGGTTTCTCTTGTTAAAAGTAAGCCTTCTCTTGTTAAAAGTCGCAGGGATCAGGCCCGGAAATAGATCCAGAGCCACTAGGCAGTAATCCGAGTCAGGGTAATTTAGTAAGAAATACATTTTACTCATATTTGTTTATTTATTTAACGGAGTTCGACGTTAGAAAACAGACAAATAGACTTAGTAATGAAATAGACAAGTAACAGCTATACTATTATTTAAACATTATTTTTTTTCACATTTACCTCTTCAGCCCCTGGTCGAGGCCCTTCCAAAGTTGGGGCCGTATGCAGAACTTCGCAGCTGGCAGGGATGTACTTGCACGTAAAAATACTTCGTGGCCCGGAAAGGGACCAGATCAATTACTTGTTAGATTCTATTAGCTGTCGGTTCAGTATTGTTGAACCAAGCCAAAAGTGTCCTGAGACAGAGTCAAGGGCTTGTCGCAGAGCTTTCGAGTATTCATACGAGTCGGTCCTGACACGTATTATTTATTACCACTGAGCTGAGTTGTGCCTTTCTAATTATGCTTTTTGTCATATACTCAGCTTTCTCCTTTTTTTGTTAGAAGTGGGCAACAATAAATTATTATTATTATTATTAAGTGTGCTCGTGTTCAAGACCCCTTTATGGCTGTCAAGTCGGGACCTTGCCTCCATGCGGAGGACATGGCTAAAGCATCCTACCTTCTGGCCCTGACAACTTCGGTTACCATTATTTGGCAAGTAAGGGTCTGCTGATGCAATTCGTCTCAAAGGCATGAATGTCTTTGATGGCGAATCAAAGGCATTCTTGCCTTGTTTCCATTTTGTAAATGGGAACAGGAAAATTTAAAAATTAAATGGGAGTGTGAATCAAACGTCGGGATATCCTATTCCAGGGTTGGTTTTACCACGTCCAGCAAGGACAGAACTCACGCGGCATGATGAAACGTCTGACGAGCCTTCACAAAAATGGGGGGGGGGGGTTGGCGTCTGCATTATATCTACCATACTGTCTTCAAATTACAGTTTATCCTGTTAGTGCTGTTGGTCAGAGGCATTACTAGCCAAAATGTTTGGAGGGGGACAAGGTATTTACCGACTGTTTTTGCAGAAGAAACGACCGTTTTCAAGAAAAAAGCGACAGTTTTGAAATTTTTACCGATTTTCAGAAAAACCAACTGTTCTGACGTAAAATCGACTGATTTTCAGAAAAAACGACTGTTTTCAGGAACAAAATCAGCTGTTTTGACGAAAAATCACGGCGCTTCGCACCGACTCGATTATTTTTTACCGACTGGCCGACAATATTCGGAGGGCGCCCCCCCCCAGTCGTGACATCCCTGCTGTTGGTTACTGTTATCTGTTTGACGACCTTCTTTTATTTTAATTCTAGGGGCCTGCTATGCTGAGTTCGGTGTCCGAGTTCCTCACACCTCAGGAAGCGCGTACAGCTACATCTATGTGACGATGGGCGAATTTCTGGCCTTCGTAATAGGATGGAACATGGTCCTCGAGTACCTAATTGGTAAGAGATACTTAATTAATTTACCCGCGGAGCTAACGGCACCGCTAGATAATTGCGGCCTCTTTGAAGATATCCTTCGATGAGGAACATCTTGCGGGATCCGTTACTGAGCTGTTGAATATCGCTACAGTGGGAAAATACTGGTTTCCCCCAAATTATGAAGTGATACTGCCCCATCTGACCCTTTCTTCTGTAGTAATATTGCCGTGATCCATAGAATTTATGTAGGCGTCAGCCAACTGCCTATCAACGTTTGACAACTGTCACGTGATAGCTTGTTGGATTGTTGCGACATCATAACCGGCAGATGACTGGCAATGGGATTATTCTAGTTTAAAATGGGGTAGTTGAGATGTTCAGCGGAGAACATCCGATACTACAACAAGTCATATGTTTTCTTATAAATGTACATAGGTTTATTATCACAATCCTCAGTCAAGGCTGTCGCTCATAAAATGCCAAGGCAACAGCAGAAAAAGAAACAGTTCCAGTATTTCCCCGACGAAAAATTCAATCCGCGTTTATCAGCTAGGCTTGTTATCAGCATCTCCCCTTGTTTTACTAATGGGTTCCAGCAAGAACAAATAATCGGACCGATTCTCCGTCTTCCTATCTCTGTAATGTGACTATGCGGAGTCGAATATTTCCCCATACCCTGTCCGCTACGAACGAGCGGAGGTTACTAGCTTCGCGCCATATCACGTTTCGTTACCTCTACAAATAGCTAAATCGCTGTCAACCCGTGGTGGCGGAATGCTAGGAGTCATGATTGGTTCTATGGACGCGCTCCAGAGCGGGTCATCGCGCGGAATACGCCTCCTGCCACTGCCAGAATCCTTCACTATTTCTTGAGCGATAAGCGAGGCGAAGATGGAAGGGGGAGTAAAGGGGTATCAGCATCAGCTCAAAGCTAGAGTAAATACCTCTAGGTCCGCTCAGTTTTGTCGGGGTTTTCAGAGTCGCTGCATGCGACTAAAGACAGAAGTTCTATCTGATTATTTGTTCTTGGTTCCAGGCCAAATCTTGTAACGAGAAAGGAGAATTCGATTCCCCAGCTCCATATTGTGAGCTTATCAAGGTCGAAAGCTGTCACAGTACATTGCAGGACTGTCACTCTTTATTAGAGTGAACAAAAAGTCCTTCCCCCCCCCCCCGCGGTTTCTGTGATGGGATGTGTATGGAAACTTGGATACTATTACTTGCTACGTGAAGATGGAATTTACGCTAGGTTGCAAATTGCGTATATATATTTAGACATATATTAACGGTGAAACTCCAACTAATTTTAGTATGAATGGGATGATTAACCCGATCTGGTAATTCGAGAAAAGAAGATTGAGAGAAGGTTTTCCCGGCCGTTTCTTGATTGTTTTTCAAATTCACCGAGTTTAATCAGAAACGAGACCTTGAAAATTTCAAGCCTTTACCACAAAAATAAGTCTCTAGTCGTTTTTTTTTAAGTTTAACCGAAAAGGACTGGGATAGGACAATCTAGTTACCCATCACTTATTCACTTAAATTGGCTTGAAGACCCGCTGAAAATGCGTTACTTGGTTGTTCCTCTATTCAGGAATAATCGATTTTCAAATAGTGGAATTTCCGTGTGATTTGTGTGGTACCTCTAATTTGTTGTATGCCTTACAAGAAAGATTTATGACTTTTTTTTGTTCAGGCACTAAGCAATCTTCACTAATATCGCCACTGCCCACTGAAAAGCCTTGTTTGTGTTTAGATAAACATTTCCCGCGTCATAGTAGAATTTTCACTATGGGGACAGCCGCAGGCATTCTGAACGTCATAACTGGTGCAGATAGTGGAAAACAAAAAAATCCCTTTGCAGAATCGAAATAACTCAGTGTATTCAACCAAATGACACAAAAATAAGTTGGCTTTTCAGTTAAACTTTAACCTTTGAGTCGAAGCCTTGGTTCCTAATGGTCAGTACAGGCAATATTGACTCATATCCGTTTTTGCTGGGTAGTTTGCAGTCCCTGCGCTGTCATCTCGGTTCATGCTGCTTTCTTGCAGGTACCGCAGCTTGTGCTTGCGCCCTAAGTGCCTCCCTAGACGTCATGACAGACGGCGCCATCTCCACTTCACTTCGCAATACTTTTGGAAATTGGTTCGAAGGTCGACCGCCAGATATACTTGCATTTTGTATTACTGTGTTCATGACCATCCTTCTTGCGGCTGGAGTGAAAAAGTCAATGGTTTTCACCCACGTGTTGAACGCGATCAGTTTGGCAACACTGGCATTTATAATTGGCGCCGGATTATATTTTGCCGATGATGATAACTGGACGAAGCATAAAGGATTCACCCCCAATGGATGGAGCGGGGTAAGAACCTTTTTTTGTTTTTAGAGGACTGGGGATATTAACTTAGAAGGGTCATATAGGTTCAAAGATTACTTGCTATACTACCTTACAAAACAAGTATAAACTGGGGTCGAAGCGGAGACGCAATGTCGAATGACAAACACCCTGGTGCAAATATTAATAAAAGTCGTAGTCTAATTACACTAATTACATACAAAAGTAACATACCAATGACTCATTAGTAAACGGGCAGCCGACCCACAAACCCACCGATACTTTGCAAAGATCAACCCGTAAACACGCCCAATAAATCCCAACGAGTGAGCAGGGGCAACTGATAGTCAGCAATACCTAACAAAATTGTTATAGTAATATAATTAAGATAAGAAAACACAGATTGCCTTCAAATTTCTAACGTATTATAGAAATCTTGAATTTGTTTGAAAGTATAGAATGAGGTCGTATGTTTGTTTATCGAAGAGATTCGGTTCAATAAATGGCAAAAAAAATCGCCATTAACCCGTGATTGAAAAACTACCATGGCCTATCTTTCCCTTATACGAAAGTAGACAATCTCCCGCTTTCCACTTTTAATTTCCACCTTATTCCCTGGGGACAAAGTTATTCAGACTTAAACATTATTAAATTTGAACAGCCATAATCTCTCTTGGGATCTGAAGTTCTTTAGAAGTTCAGCGAAATAACTCGAGAGCGTAGATAGAAAAGCAGCCATCTTTTATTGTATCAGCGGCTTCGTTTGTAAAAGGGGAGACCTGGTCGATTAGGAAGCCTATGCATAAACCTAGGTTGTGTCTGGTACGACTGGAGGAGTTGTTTGCTATTTGTTACGAGAAACCCCGCGAGATTCTTCGCTTCCAAGGTTGATTAAATTAAAGTTGATTTACAAGCCGAATTGCGTTTTTTCTCTTCTTTTTTGTCTTGTTTACTCCGTCTAGGTCCTCTCGGGCCAATTTTGATGGGCAATAAAATTTTTCATTCATTCATTCATTCAATAAAAAAGAAATAATTACTAGCCTGAAGGTCCAACAAATGTATCGGAATACTAACTTATCTAATAATAATAACATATTTAAAGCCTTAGGGACAAATACAACAAAATATAAATCAATATTCCTTCAGCCCAAGCTAACTGCGGAATCATACTTGGCAGTGCAAAACGGATACGGCAGCTGAATTTTTATTAGAGCTACCACAAGTTTATTTTCCAGCTTGAGCGGCTTGAGCCTGAAGATGACCCTTGCTAAGAATGACCAAGTTATAGCTCTAATAAAATTCAGCTGACGTATCCGTTTTGCTCCGTTGGCAAGTATGCCTTGGACACACGATCAGAGTTGGGTGCTCCCGGGCTTAAAGTCCTTCCCGGATTTTAGTCACCATCATCACTAGTCTATGGAAAAATTTATTCAACTTTACGATGAAAGTGATAAAAATCCGTCCGGAAGGCCCTGATAGTGTGTTCTCACTATCAGCTGGAAAGAAGGGACCCAAACCAAAATGCGGAAAAATCTCTAACCTCTCAATGACCCAATCGAGCAGCAAAAACAGCAGCCGTGTCTGAAACGTAATCGCAGCACCAGCTTTAACTCCAAGCAACTTCCACGGAGAAATTCACAAAAGATATTAAGTTAGAATCTTTAGTTGTTTTTCCACAAGCCGAGCAAAATCAGAGCAAAATAACACTAGGGAGTACCGCCAAGACTTTCAAAAAGTGACACACACCCGCGTAGCAGCGACACTAGCACCACTAGCGATAGTGAACTTCCCTACTGAAACTCAATCAGTCGTGCACCAGCGCTGGCTCCAAAAACTTCATATTGTGAATTGTGAACACAGCAGAAAAAAGATGAAAAGTTAACTTTTTCTTCCATGGGTGCAGACCTCATCTTGGCTTTACTAGAAATTTCTAAACACGCAAGTTTGTCTCGGTTTAAATGCCGCAAGCGTCCGTTTGCAAAGCATGGAAAGCACAGGTCTTGACGTGACACTAGCACCACTGGCGATAGTGAACGTCCCTACTGAAACTCCATCGGTCGTGCACTAGCGCTGGCTCCAATGACTTCGTATTTTGAACACAGCAAAAAAAAGATACAGCCTCCCTTGTTTCCACGATGTGTTGAGACCGCATCTTCTATTTACCAGAAATTTCTAAACCCGGAGGTTTGTCTCGCTTTAAATGCCGCAAGCGTAATGGGCGACGCTTATGAGTATGACCCGTTTGCATAGAACAGAAAGCATAGGTCTTGGCGCTACTGGGCGCTACTCCCTAGTGTTATTTTGCTCTGCCACAAGCTCATTTCCCAGCTTGAGCCTGAAGAGGAAAGGAAATTCCGAGGGGTCGACGACTCTCATTTTTTGGCAACAATAAATCATTATTATTATTATTAAGTGTGACGATCGTGTTCAAGACCCCGTCGACCTCTTCCTTTATGGCTGTCAAGTCGGGACCCTTTTACCTCCATGCGGAGGACATGGCTTAAGCATCCCACCTTCTGGCCCTGACAACTTCGGTTACCATTATTTGGCAAGTAAGGGTCTGCTGATGCAATTCGTCTCAAAGGCATGAATGTCTTTGATGGCGAATCAAAGGCATTCTTGCCTTGTTTCCATTTTGTAAATGGGAACAGGACAATTTCATTTTTTATGTACACCATTCCGGAATACGGAATAATCCTGACCATTCCGGATTATTCCTGGCCATTCCGGATTATTCCTAACCATTCCATATCCTCCCATTCTTTATCGAGTTTGGTAATTCACCAACTTTTGTTTAGTCCGCATTTATTTCACCCCATTCGGTCTGTCCTGCGGGGAACGAGGGGTCGACGACTCTCATTTTTGATGTACACCATTCCGGAATAACGGAATAATCCTGACCATTCCGGATTATTCCTGACCATTCCGGATTATTTCTTCGGAACGTGTACACCACTCCGGGAGAGTCGTCGACCCCTCGGAAAATTCAGCTGACTTGCTGACGTATCCGTTTTGCACTGTCAAATATGTTTCGCAGTCAGCTTGGCCTGAAGGAACTTGAAACTCAGAACAGCCTGTCGATCAGGGTGTGCTCCTACCTTCTATCAATAGTTAAAAACTACCACCATGGTTCCAATCTGAATATCCCTTTATATGGTAAAATAAAACAAGAACTAGAAGCTGCACTGTCAGAAGTTTCGTAACAGATAGCGCATAACACTTTTAAGAATAACACCTTTTCACTTAGAAATAAAGTGTTATGACCAATTAAGTTTACACTATTTCGTGCCGAGATCTCCAACAACACCTTCAATTGGTAAAAATACTAACGCGAACGAAAGAAACATAACATATAACATCCCAAAGTGTTATCTGTTGAAACCGGGCATCCTTCTGTTGTCGTTATGTAACATCTGACAGTGTAGTATTTTTAACAATTGAAGGTGTTGTTGGGGATCTAGGCACGAAATGCGTAAACTTAATTGGTCATAACACTTTACTTCTAAGTGGAAAGGTGTTAATCTTGAAAGTGTTATGCGCGATCTGTTATGAAACTTCTGACAGTGTGGCACTTTGTTCAGAGGATAAAATATACAATTTGCCTTTTCGTGGGTTTGTTCTGATCTTTGGTAAACAAAACCCTTGAGATAAAATTATCATGGACTTGGAAATCAGGAAAATGTATCGTTTGGTAAAAAGTATTTTATTTTTGAACTTGGCTGTAATGATGTGCACTTTAAAGGCGCTAGAAATTCATCTGTAAGCAAAACCTTGAGGATCTGGAAGTACCGTAACTCGAAAAAGTGTGACAGAGCGGCCGACCGACAGACCGACAGACGGAATTGCGATCGCTATATGGCGTTTGAGCCAGAGGCTGCAACTGCTATAAAAAAGGCAAAAGTTTCGTCATCCAGTATCAACCTATACAGGCCTAACATGCGCTGATGGTCCTGATCTCCAATTCTCTGCCCTCAGCCCAGGAAATGCAATGGGCGGTTGGGGGCTAGCCACCCTGGTGATTTCGCACACCTTCCTGTCACCATTCCCAAATTTCTCTTGGTCCCTTTTTTAAGCTGGGTGGACGTTGGCTTGTCTTACAGGTTATGCTACTAACCCCGCCCCGAACTAAACGGTAGGCATTAGGGGTCGGCACCGTTTCTGTTTTTGGCTAAAACAGAAACGGTAAAAAACGGCAAACAAAAAACGGAACAGAAACAGAAACGGCGAGAAAAAAACGGAAAACCGTTTCTGTTTTTCCGTTTTTTTCGGGAAAAACAGAAACGGCCTGTTTTTGCAAAAAAAAACGGCCGTTTTAACAGGTATTTCCGTTTTTTCACTTCATTCGTGCGTAAAGTACCCATCAATACTCGGAAGACCTACGTGCCCGGCTAAAAAATGATTGTCATATACGGATTCAGCATCTCGTCTTACCCCTAAATCGGACATCTAATTACTACTAATACAACTTTTGGTTTTAACAGTATTTCTGGTTTGGGCCAGATTCCGGTCAAAGTAATTGCTCGGGTAGAAAATGATTGTCCACATCAGTTCTTGAGCTTGCCTTCTTAGATTCCGGTCAAAGTAATTGTCCTGGTAGAAAATGATTGTCAAATCAGTTCTAGAACATGCCTTCTTACCCTAAATCGAACATCTAATCTACTTTAAATAAAACTTGTACTTTTAACAAACTTTCCGGTTTTTGCCGGATTCCGGGCGAGGTACTAGTCCGCCGAGAAAATGGTTTTCATATTCGTGGGTAGTACGTCTTATTATCCCATAATTGACTATCTCATTAGCTGTTTAAAAATATTTTGTCTGTCCCTTAATTTGAACCCTCTCTTCCACCCCTAAATGTAGGCTACAGAGCCCATCTACGACCTTTCCCTTGACCCAAAGATGCTCCCACCAAGTTTCATAAAAATAACTTATTCTCTTCGAGAGTTATCGTGCTTTCAGGCTGACGGACGGACAGACGACAACTTTAGCGATGTCATAGGTATCCATCCACTTACGTTTTGGGATCCCGAAAAGCGGCAATTCCGCGGCATCCTTGAACCAAAATGAGGCAAAATTCGCGGCATTCAGTTTAGGGGAGAGAAAGGGTGAAACATCTCGTTTTAACATGATGCTGATTCAGTGGAGTGTGGTGTCATAAATGCGAGAAAATAATATATTAGAGAAAAATAATATTTTGCGTTCAGCCAGTTGCGTCGGAGAGCAGAACTGCTAGATGGAGTCGTCAAGTGCCAACAAGAAAATTGCTCATTTCGAAAAATTATCCTTCTTAGCTATTTCGT
Organism: Branchinecta lindahli; assembly: GCA_023053555.1. Lineage (NCBI taxonomy): Eukaryota > Metazoa > Arthropoda > Branchiopoda > Anostraca > Branchinectidae > Branchinecta > Branchinecta lindahli. Next base: position 3,905,804 of record JAKZAO010000009.1, on the reverse strand, counting down.
CGTGGTGATTCTGATGAGCTGTTCTAGTTAGAGTCGGGCTTTCAAAAGTGTCAGCAAAAAATACTGCTGATGAGTAAATATCAGTGGTTGAATAGTAACATGAACAGTATTTTGAAATGATGAAGTGACGAACTGGTAACTAGTTCAAACATGCTGTTTTAGTAAAAAGCAGCCTACCACTGGCATAGGCCAGTACTTTTTGGGTCAATAAACTCTCTATGACCTGATGACATCTACATATGGTTACGACTTACCATCAAACATCCTGTGACGTAAGACAGATACAGTATAGTCCTTATTGCTAACTTCAAAACACTAAGCACAAATGCACTGTTTGGATGGGCTGACAAAGGTCACGTCACGAGATGAACTGAGAATTTCAAACGTCAGTAACGCAAAATCAACCCAACCCACTGGCGGTCACAAAGGTCTCCCAAGGGACCATCTACCGCCTGACAAGATCATTAATTAAGGTCCGAGGTTGCCTTCCAGGAAACGAATCGGACGCGGCTTTGAAATCCCTTTTTTCTACAACAAAGACATAACCAGAAAACGGAATTCGGGAAAAAACAGGTAAAATAAAAACAGAAACGGCTAAAAACGGTCATATAAAAAACGGAACAGAAACAGAAACGGCACTTCAAAAACGGCTACCTGTTTTCTGTTATTCTGTTTTTTTGGAAAAAAACAGAACAGAAAACGGTGGTAAAAAAACAGAACAGAAAACAGAAACAGAAACGGTGCCGACCCCTAGTAGGCATCATGAAGAATCGAACCAGCGACCCTTCGCATACGGATTCAGCGTGCTAAAGGCCCATTCACAACGGGTTTTACCTAATACTCGGTACCAGCCAGTTCCGGAAATTGCTCCGAGACCGAGAATTAGCTGGGTTTCTGCCGTTCGCAATTGATATTGGGGCCAGTTTCGGGTACCAGCTGGTCTCGGACCCAAGTTGAAATCAGTTCAACTTTTGAGGGTACTAGCCAATCAGATTATTTTGGGGAATATTGAGGAATATTCTGATTGGCTAGTTTCGAACCAAGCCCAATTAACATCACACCCGCTCCGTGCTGTCTTGAAAACCGAAAGTGAATTTAGGTCATCGTTATTCAGTCTGACGGGGTTCAGCATAAGCCAATCAGAATATTCCTCAGTATTACCCGAAGTAATCTGATTGGCTAGTACCCTCAAAAGTTGAACTGATTTTAACTTGGGTTCGAGACTATAGCTGGTATCCGAAACTGGGACCAATATCAATTGCGAACGGCAGAAACCCAGCTGATTCTCGGTCTCAGAGCGATTTCCGGGACTGGCTGGTATCGAGTATTAGCTAAAACCCGTTGTGAATGGTCCTTTACCGTTCTGCCAGGACGGACTTCTCTTTATGTTCTTGATACGCGTATGTTCCTTCAGCCCAAACTTACCGAGAATCCTGTTTGATCGTGCTAAACCGATAGGTCAGCTGAGATTTTAGTTCAGCGATATTTTGGCACTTTTTCACAACGGTACATTGTGAGGTTCATATTTCAGTAGAAACGTAGCAGAAATATAGCAGGTTCATACTACTAGACTTCTAAATTCAGTTGGAAGTTAGTTGAGGTTTAATCGTTAGAGGTCTCGGGTACAACTTACTTCCATCTTTGGGCAAACAATTAAATGTATTTTCTGAGCTCGCTTTCTGCCTTTTTACTTTTCTCCTTTGTCACATTTCTCTCATGTTCTTTTTTCTACTCAGGCTGAACTTACACTGGGGCTTTAGTTACCATTTTTCAGTCTAGAGCTAACATTTCAGGCAATTAAATTTGATTCTGTCTTTCAATTCAATTCAACAATTTTAATCCGGTAAGAAACCATAATATACTGACACTAAACAAAAATAAATATGATAACGTCTTTGACGGCTTCCTCATCAACACAGCGTTGGAACGACGCCTCACGCCGACTTCTGTTTATTCTTCATTTTCCCCCTTTCAAGACCCACTTCCAAGAAGCAGTCGGTCGTAAAAGCAATTGTGTACTCCCATTTCGTGCTCCAACGGTGGAAATATTTTCTGATGCTTCCAACTTGCCCAACAATGGGAAGTGTTTGTTAGAAACGGAAAGATCCCGTCCCCAGGAAGAGAACTGTTTGTATTGATCCCCCAGTGTTGCTTTTGAGGGTACAGCTCGAGTACGGTCAAGGATTGATAAGATAAGAATGACCAAGTACACGTTGAAGCTCTGTAACGATTTTCCAGCTGCCGAAACAGACTTTGCTGTACGCGTCAGAGGCGTCACTAAGGTGGAGAGGGATCCCCTCCGAGACGCCAAACACATTGGCCGTCGGCAGAAATGGATGCCGGTGCCAAAGACATTAGAAGTGGAACGACAGGAAACCCCCATAAGCCCCATGAGTCGCGATAATGCGGTCGGTCTGTCGTTTCTACCGCTATGCCAGCGTTGGTGTACGGCTGATTGGGTATCAGTAGGGACGTTCACTATCGCTGGTGATGCTAGTATCGCTGCTGTTCGAGTGTGTGTCACTTTTTCCAAGTTTCGGCGCTACTCCCTAGTGTTATTTTGCTCTGGCTGCTAGTAGATATTTGCTTTCAGTGTATCGGTATTAATGCCGTTAGCAAATTGCTTGACCATCAGAGTTAGGTCTACCAGCGTCGCCGGGCTTGCCACCTCTCCGCCAGAAGGCAGCTCCTTGACCATACCTTACCTCTGTGATAACTTCACTAGTCGTTAAAGTTTAACTGAAAAGCCAACTCATTTGTGCGTCATTTAATTGGATACACTGAATTATTTGGATTCTGCAAAGGTATTTTTTGATTTTCCACTATCTGCTCGAGTTATGAGGCTCAGAATATCTCCAGCCGTCCCCACAGCGTAAATTCTACTATGACGCGGGAAATTTTAATCTCAACACAAATGCGACTTTTCAGTGGGCAGTGGTGAGATTGGTGAAGATTGCTTAGTGCCTGAACACAAGAGCTGTAAGCTCATATGGCACTTGCATGGGTTGAGATGTATTATTTGATTAAAAGTAATTTTCGACTGCGCGGTTCAGATGCGCACTTTAAGGAAGCTAGAGAAAAAGTATTTTATCGTAGAACTTGGCTGTAATGATGCGCACTTTAAAGGCACTAGAAATTCATCTGTAAGGAAGACCCTTGAGGCAAAAACGATATCAGGCTCTTAGGGATCATTGATATATACGTATGATCAAAAGTATTTTTTTTCCGCTAATGCGGGTAAAATGCGCACTTTAAGGGTGCTAGAATTTTTTTTTTTTTGCAAAACCCTTGTGGCACAAATGATCATAGGTTGAGATGTATCGTTTGATAAAAACTACTTTTCGACCTTGCGGTTAAGATGCACACTTTAAGGGAGCTACAACTTCATTTGTAAGCAAAACCCTTGAGGCAAAAATTATCATGGACTCATGGGAATCATGGAAATGCATATTTTGCTTAAAAGCATTTTTCTTAATTTGCGGTCATGATTGGTACTTTAGGGAATGGTCGGATTTGAAAAGTGGCGATTTCTAAGCCAATCTTGTCGAATTTCTAATATTCCAGCCAAATTTCATCGTCCTAGCACATCTCTTAACTCGCGATCACCGGAATTCCGGACCCGCCCCTCAAACTCCCCCCACAGTCGCCGGAGCCAATCCGGTTCGGTTTTGGACTTGTTTGTTATTCCCACAAAGTTCCACCCCGATCTCTCCAGTCCAATCCGGTTACGTATTCCCCCCCCCCAATTGTTGTCGGATCCGGTCCGGTCCGGACATGAAAAAGATCACCACAGGCCCTCTGTTCAGTTATTAAATTTCACTCGAATCCGATCACCCGTTCCAAAGTTACGCATGGCTAAATATTCCGGATTCCCCCTCCCTCCGATCCCCCCCCCCCGACTATCGGATCGAGTGAATTTTTATTTACAAGTTAGTTTGATCGGGTCCCTGATACGCCTCCCAAGTTTCGTCGTGAAAATCCCAAAAACTGTCATCACCAGAATTCCGGGAAACTCCCTTCCACCCTCCCCCCCAAGTGTCCGGGTCCAGTCCAAACGTGTAAACGATTTATATGGAGCAGATTCTTGTTCTTCCCAGCAAGTTTACTCCAATCCCTCCACTATAACCGTATCTCGAGATTTCCGGTCTTCCCCCCCCCCCAACTCCCCATAGCTGTCGAATCCGGTTCGGACTTCAAACGGAAGATCAGAGATTTGTCATTCATTCAGGTATTAAGTTTCGTCCCAATCCGATCACCCGTTCGAAAGTTACACAACACTCAATTTTCCATATTCCCCCGCACTGAATCACATATACAAACCCCTTTGACCGTCGAATGCACTAGCTCTTTCCGCTGTTAACAGAGTGATCCGATGCAAAGAGTGACGTCACGCCGCGCGCAGACCTACTAGTGAGAAGAAAGGGGTAGGGGTTTTACAAAAACTACTAAATTCTCAGAATTCCCCGGCCCACCACTCCCCCCCAGATGGTCGGATCGTGAAACTGATTATTTCCAGGTTAGTTATATCGGGTCCCTGATATGCCTGCCAAGTTTCATCGTCCTAGGACATCTGGAAGTACCCTAACTCGAAAACAGTGGACCGCCCGACCGACCGACAGACCGACCGACCGACCGACCGACCGAAAAGCGATCGGTATATGGCACTTGAGCGGAGCTGCAAGTGCCATAAAAAACAAACCTGATAAATCTTTCTCGTAGGGCATACAGCAAATAGAGGCACCACAAATCACACGGAAATTCCACTATTTGAAAATCGATTATTCGTGAATAGCGGAACAATGAAGTAGCTCATTTTCAGCGGGTCTTGAAGCCAATTTAAGTGAATAAGTGATGGGTAACTAGATTGTCCTATCCTAGCCCTTTTTCGTTAAACGTTAACAGGAAAGTTATCCATATTTATTCTGAGATACACTTTACAAAAATCAGGAAAATGCTTTCCGCATTGAACGCCGAGTAAATGAATTGGGTTTAGCCAATCGTCATTAGCCATCTATTGCACTCAGAGGTCGAATACTACAAAAGTTTGACAACTTTTATGTCTGTGTCTAAACTCAGATCATGACAACCTCTTTGACCTTACCTCGTTTTCCAGGAAGCAGCTGGGAAAAAAGTTTCGTTGCTTCTTGTTAAATATTCGCCTGTGGTGCTTTATTCTCCGAAACACTATCTTCAGTGATACGAGACACGGAAGATAGGTTTTCCTTAGATGATGAGATGATGATTCTTATCTCTGTCCCTCAAAATCATATAATGGAAAACATCAAAGCTTAGGAGAAGACAGATCGGCCAGATTCCGGTGGCACATAGCACATTGTTTTATCGGTACAGTCCCTCTCAACCTTTGAATCTTAGTCATGGTCCCTGATGGGCAGGAGCTTCTGCTGTGTGAGGAAACATTCCAGTTTGTCACAAACCTCAAGAAACCCCGTTACTCCCGTTAATGGACTCAAATTCGTTTCCGCGATAAGAACGTCGGAAACTTGACAGAACTTTGTCAAATGGACGCTTATGAAGGGTATTCATTCTACTTTAACCTTATCAATCCTTTATGCAGTAGACAGGGAATGAAAATTCGTCATTTTCCGCACAGTTCGCTCACACGTCAGCTGACCTACGAAAATCCCTCATTTCACCCACATGTCAGTTCACCCACAAGTCAGTTCACCCGCTGTCAGCTGACCTACCGTCAGGTAGCCCACACTTCAGTAAGTCTAGACGCCAGTTCGTCCACTTGTCAGTTCGCCCACTTCTAAAAACCGACAATTCATACATACGTCATTTTGCCCGTACACCAGTTCGTCCCTTCTTAAATCCGACAGTTCGCCCACAAGTCAGTTCGTTTAGTTGTAGGGACTTTGATCCTCTTTACTTTTGTTTTGTATTTGCAGTGAGGCTGTAACACACGTGCTATGAAATGTTTATTTTATTTACCAATGGTAGCCTACAAGAAAGAGGAGATGATAATTCTAAAAAAATTGAAGATTCTTTACTAGTTTCGAAATAATTGCGTTTAAAGTTTGGGAAGTTAGTATATCGAAAGCTAGTTGTCACCCTAGTTGTACCAGATGGTGCTCTTAAGTCAGTTTGCCAAAAAAGGCGAGTTTTCACCTTTGTGCGCTCGGCTCTTCATTATCAAAGAACATAATCCATGGCCGCTCTGATTGCATTTTAATCCTTGGTGTAGCTCTTCGAGCTTCCGAACCGGGTACTTTCTGCTCCTTGCTGTAAAGAACTCCAACAGGAGATTTTGTTGAAGTTGAAGTTCTTAACAGGATAGTTTCAAGACTATCAAAATTTTATTTTACTTTAATTCTTACGTATCAGCAACGTACCTGCGCTACGCGAACCCTAATCGGTTTGCATGCGAAAGTTTGCTTTTTTTTTTTTATCAGCAACAGGTTGATGTCGATGAAACGTTCCCGTGTACATTTGAAAAGACAAATTCTGGATGCAATACTATATTGTGACAGAGTTAGACATAAATAGATAGAGCAACACTGCCTGGCGCGGAGAGCACATAAATGAAAGCAAGACGTAAATTCATTTGCAGATTAATTTTTAATTTTTGTTTGCAAAATTAATTTTTACAATGATCCGCAGCTAGGTGTCCCGACTTATGGAATTGGATAGCTAAGCCCCTCATTTGATCTTTAACTTTTTTTCTCAGGTATTTTCCGGTGCCGCCACCTGTTTCTACGCTTTTATTGGATTCGACATAATCGCTACAACCGGAGAAGAAGCGTGGCAGCCTCGACGGTCGATTCCTTTGGCCATCTTGATTTCTCTCGCAGTTATTCTGACGGCTTACGTGACCTCGTCTGCCATAATAACATTAATGGGTAAGTTGATGAAGCCTGGAGTTTTCGGGAAGGGGAAGTTTATACGGGAAATTATAATTAGATTCTACTAAGAGCCCATATTAAGTAGTACATAACTTAATTGTTCAAAAGGGCCTTCCGCCACCTATTCTAGAACAGGGTGCACTGTAAAAAATTCTTGCATTATTTGCTACTGGGATTAATCTTGTCTCTGTTGAGATAAAATTATCTCTAATTCGGATAAATCTTATCCCAATGGAGATAAGCTTAATCCCAGTAGCAAATACTGCACCCTTATTCCGAGAAAATTTTTACAGTGTGGTCTATTTGCCTTTTACTTCCTGTTTATTTTTGTTATTTTTGCTCACGTTTGTCCACTGTCATTGCCGAACATGACAATGGCGGTAACATGACAAGGCCTGGCTACACTCGGCTTCTTTTGGAAGTTTTTAGCCTACTAATAAATATCCATATTTACTCAAGAAAACTACATGCTAAACGAAGAATGTATTTATCCCCCCCAACCCCCCCCCCCACCAGCACTATGAAGCCTGGCAGAAGTTCAAAATGGCGGGGGGCTTCTGTGACTTGTTCATCCTATCCTAGCTTTTTAAGAACTTGAAAAGAATCCTGAGATATCGACGTGAGCTGGAAGCTAATTTTGGCATTTTTTTTGCTAGTACCCTACTCGGACCTCAACGCGGAGTCAGCTTTGGTGGAAGTCTTCGGCCAAGTTGGTGCCCCCATTTGTAGAACTATCGTCGCCACCGGAGCAGTAGCTGGTCTAACAGTATCGCTGTTTGGTTCCATGTTCCCTCTTCCCCGAGTTGTCTACGCCATGTCGAGTGATGGGTAAGTTATTTGTCTTGTTCATACCATTCTGCAGTGAAGTAATAATAGTATTCTGGAAAGAGATGGTGAACTATCTGCTTCGGCCGCTAGAATGAGCAAAGGGCGATCATATGAATTGTTTTTCTTTTTTCTTCTTGTTCAGGTCAAGTTTGAGCTTGAGCTAAAGGGTGCTTTCCGAATCGCGCCACTAGACGAAACTACGCTCGCACAAGTCCCAGTCTGAAGTCGCAAAATAGGTGGGGATAGTCAAGACTTCCGATTTAAGTGGTCTCATTCTCCACTCTCCATTTTTTCTCTTGTTTTTGTTTTCGTAAGTTAGCACAGCCTCGCAAGCCCCGCTTTTGTTGTGCTATGGAAAAAATAATGTTTATCTTGAATAAAACTGTCCTACTACTACTACTACTACTACTAACTCCTGCCTCGACCATCAATAAACCAAGAGGAGCGGTCATTCCGAGGGTCAATTGCCTTTATTCTTAAATAAAATCAGGATTAATTCCCTTTGTCCTGCAATGTGCATCGCATATATGGTTCAGCTGTAAGGAGTTTTCCTAGGTTCCAGCCTCAGGCCTTCTAACTCTAGAATATCCCACCTCTCTTATTTCTGAAGTAGTAATCGAGCTACTCAGCAATAAGGCCTCTCCCGGCTCACGATAAATTTTGCCTCTGGTAATTAGCCATGGTCTTAATAATAGATAGATAGATAGATAGATTTATTGCCCAAAAGCCAACATGGGCCATCGCAAAATACAGCTCAAAAGAATAAATGGATAATATAAATAATCAATCTGTACACTACTCAACATCCTACTATATTGCATTTTACCTTATAAACTTAAACAATTTTCCCTGTGTCTCATCCCCAACCTCAGGAACCTTCCAATCGACTTAATCGTGCCAAAACTCAGCTGTTTCATTACCTGCACAATTCACTCAATCCCACCCACTCTTACCCCAAACAGCTCTTCCCTCAAATCACTCAATTCCGCACATTCCGCCCAAAAATGTTGTAAATTTTCATTCTCACAACCACACATAGGGCAAAAGTAAGGACCAGACTTAACCCTAAACTTACCTAGATACTTTCTTCTTTTTCCCAATGGCAAACAATCAGCTCGCATACTCATAACTAAAACAAGCTCCTCTTGAGAAAGACCCACCTTAAAATAAACTTCCTCCCCCCCAACACTCTTTGGCCTTGGCGTAATACATCAACGACTCTGCCTGGGCTTTATCCACTTGCCATTGCTGTAGTTCTTGGTCGTAGAGCACCTGCTTCACTGTTCTGGAGACCTCGTTCTGGTCAGATGGGTGTATTCCGTGTCCTTCACTCCATGATCCCGATAGACCACAATGATCCAAATTTTTCTTTATTTGGGAAGGCCACGAATCTTGACGCTCATCCCGTAAAGCCTCAAGGTACGCCGCTTTTAGGGGACGTACCCTAGGGAGTTCAATAATTTTTTCCCAAAATTTTACCATCCTAACCCACCTATCATTTCTAAGACATGTTAAACCTACATCTCCTCTTAAAATGTTATTCAATTTATCAGATAATAGTCCGTCCAATCTCTCGCCTATACCTCATCTATACGGAAAGCCGATGCGCTTTTCGTTGTTTCCAATGACGTACTGGATTGGCTTACCGACGAAACTTCTCCGTGACAAAACGTCCCCTGGCGAAACGTCCCTGGTGGAACGTCCCCGCGGCGAAACGTCCCCGTGACAAAACGTCACCGTGGTAACACAATCAGTAATCTCATAGGCTTAGCTATCCCTCAGCGATGAAAAAAATCCCATAGCCGGAGACGTTTCGCCAGGGAACATTTTATCGTGGGGACCTTTCGCCATCGGCACGTTTTGTCGTGGGGACGTTTCATCGTGGGGACGACGTATTTTGTCAGGGGGACGTTTTGTCACGGGGACGTTTCGCCAGCGGACGTTTCGAATGGGGACGTTTTGCTGACAACCCACTGGATCGCCAGATTTGTCCTTAGACTTGTGTTGGGGTAGTGATGCAAGCCTGTATGTTTGGATGTGTGTCGCGAAAGAGTCGCCGCACTAACCCCACCCGTCGACGTTGGGCGAATCGACGGATTTTAGAAGTGGGTGAACCGACGCCTCCTGAAACCGAGGTTGGGCGAATCGACGGTAGGCGAATCGACGGGTAGGCGAATCGACAGGTGGGCGAATCGACGGGTGGGTGAATCAGCGGGTGGGCGAATCAGCGGTTGGGCGAATCAGCAGGTGGGTGGATCGACGGATATTTTGGGTCTTGTGACGGTTAGGCGAACTGTCGGAAAAAGTGGGGGATGTGACGTAATTTTGGGGTATTATGACGGGTGGATGAATCGGCGGGTGGGCGAAAAGACGGGTCCCCTCGCGGAAATGTAATATCTCACGGCCAAACCCTCAATTCTAATCGCGTGACATCACGTGGTGACATCTTCTGCGTCCACATGTTCTCCATGGTGTAATCTTCTTAGGAATTATTGCGTTGTTTACGGTGCTGTCTCTTAATTTTGGCGGAGCTTAGGTTATCCATGAGTTTTTGGCTCCTTTTCATGAGTCAAAAAGGTAAAAACGCCTGTACAGTAGCAAATACGATTCTTGATCGAGTCGGGCCACACTGTTGTCTCATCTGGGCATAATTTAGGTAACGTAAATAACGACGGTGCAACGTAGTAGCTGGTCTCACCTAGTTCGTAATTAACAAGGCAGCACAGCTAACAACCGTAGCCTGATTTAACACTGGCTGCTTGGCCTCTCGTGTCCACTGGCCCTCCAGCACCGTCCTAACCGGCGTGGGGGTACTGGTTGCTTACCTTGTATTGTTATGGTTTTCCCTTTTTTGTCTAGACTGCATTGAATAGATCCGAATGATTGATTAAAAGTCTGGTAGGTCAGTCTTATCCACTAAAACGAAGCCATCATACACCCAACACAACAACGGGGCATGCTTGCAGGGGTGTGCATGGTGCTCATACATATCTGTACCACTTCTTCACAAGAAGGCTACCAGTGTAGCCTACACCATTTTGATAATTAGAGAAACCAATATTTCATTTTGATTTTGAAAGTCTTGTATACTTGCGCCCCTCGGGGGAATAAGGGGTACATATTCATATGACCCCCATTCTCACCCCTGCAAGCCAATATACCTCAACGTCCGAGCTTGGTCATCTAAAAAGGGCTTAAAGTAGGCCACTAGACTGGGTAGTGTCGTGGATATTCATAAAATTCCGGCCAATTATAATTACACAAAAACCTCTAGGGAAGACTTAACAGTACTAACCTTTCGTAGTCGTGTATTACTTCACCCCTTCTTTATCTGTCTATCGATCCAAACTCCCACATTTCCTTAAAATGTTTCTTCCAAACTCCGGGAGTCAGTCAGAGATCTTTTAACGGGATTTCTCGTTCCTCATCATTTTCCTCTTCGCCGCAATCACCTTGGCATGTCCTCTCCAAAATTTGTTTTGTCTCCAAGCCCATCAAGGAAAAATATTACCTACCCCACCCCCTCAGTTAGTGATATGATGGTGCTCGTAGAAAAAAAAGATTGAAAGAGAAGATAAAAGGTTGAAAAAATGCGAAGACGAACTTAAAAAAAAAATGCTAAGTGAAAATACTCGGGGTCTGGTCCAAGCTCTTTAATTTTTACAATCCCTTTATGACAACATAAATCAATCAGTGGGGCCGAGGGATACACGCTTGTTACCTCGGCCCCAACCATGAAAGAATGTTACATTACTGTTATATTATAAAATAACGAATACAAGCGAAAGGTTAACAATCAATGTTGCATAATCTGCTTTTACAGAGGCCCCTGAGAATTGACCGAACGCTAGATCAGTGCTCCAAGTGGACTAGTCGCTACTTGTACCGCCTTGTCTTATTATCAACCTCCATGACACAGAGATAGTGCAATTATTACAATAGTACAGAGATAGTACAGTTAGTGAGCAGAAAAGAGAAGCTTTTACTTTTCATGGCACTTGAGCCGGTTGCTTTTCCGGCGGCCTTTCGTTCGGGTACGCTGATCGCGACTGAGTGTACACCCACACGGGCTTGGACGATGAACATTTTTCAGGCATGGTAGGGACCCGACAAGATTGATTTGGACTATCGGATCCAACCATCCAGGGGAAGCGGAGGGAGAGGGCATCCAGAATCCACAACTTTCGAACGATCTGGATGATCACAAATCCTTTGTGATGCAGGACCACGAGATCGACACTAGCGCTATCTAATGGAAATTATTGTGCCGGGTTGCAAGCAGCAGTGCTCGCTAGGCAACGTTTGTACCACAGTTTTGTCGTAGGACGTAGTTATTGCGCAGGTTAGATTGTTAAGATAGAGTAAGTCTAGTAGAGCGTCAAAATAGAAATCCTGTTGACAGTCCTAGCTTTGTTTAAAATCTGAAGTGGAAATAGCATACTACTAGCTTGGTACAATGTGGGAATGCCAATGCTTAAGCGTATGTCGAGGCATGAGGCACCCAATAAACATTTGTTCCGTATTCATACCAACGACAGAATACGGAGCCCCTACGTGGCATTTTGGCCTTCGGTCGAATACCAATAAAAAAACAATAAAAAAAGAGCTCTTATCGTAGAATCAAAGGCAGCCGTTAGATGAAGAACTGCTGTTTGTGATTGCCCCCTTTACATGGAGTTTGATGTTGAATCTTTCAATCATCCAGTCCATAGTCAGGTCCATAGTAGTATTTTTTCTTCTGAAAATATGGTGAAAAAGCTACGAGGCAAGTCAGCTATACTTCGGTCGAAAAGTTCCGATTTACTAACAGTTACGAACAGTTTTGTCCTTTCTTTTGTGACCTTGTTTACCGAAGCGCAAGCTGGGATTTTTGGCTTCATAGTTATGTTCATTAGCGAGGTGTTGCCCACTGTCTGTTTTGGTGTAAAAGTGCCAGGTGCCGGCACTGGTTGCCACGTCTTAGAACATTAAAATCAGCAGAAGCGTTGAAAGATGAATCGTCTATTTTATGGTCTGCACCGCTGGTCGCGGCCGGTGCCAGGAAAGGATGTACAGCTGGTTCCAGGGAGTGGGTAACCCCTCGTGTATTAGTTCTTTGACGTTACCAAACAAATCTGGCGTAACCTACGAAAGGGGTTTTGGTGAATAGAAAGATATTTTTTTTATTTGTTTATCAAAATCTGCACATCCACATATCCTCAATATAGCATTTTCTATGATTTTCTGGAGCGCGGTCTTGTGACATGTCTTGCGGTCTTACTAGTCACTCTTACAGTTGAGTTGGAGGGCCGTGCTTTCTTGCGGCCCTTTTCGCTTTTTCAGAAATCAGTGAAATATCTTCCTTTTCCCATTCCCTACTTCACGATGTGCCTGTCTGATACTTTTCAACGCTGTAGGCTAAAATAAATCCGTCTTTCCTCCTTTTCCTTTTCCACCCACGAGAAACCAAGGCCATGACGTCAGTGTGAACTTTCACGCCATTCGGAGACGTGCCTCTTCTGTTCTTGTTTAACGAACCTTAACTTTTGCAGTCTGATTTTCCGACAACTCTCGGCAATTCTGCCTTTGACTGGGACCCCGGTTGTAGCGACAGTTTTGTGCGGTGCGATTGCGGCCTTCGCTTCACTGCTGTTCCCTTTGGATATCCTCGTTGAAATGATGTCTATCGGTAAGAAGATTTCGTCCTACCCCTTAGAAATCGAGGGGTTGCTCACTGACAGTTTTGGCCTGCACCAAGAGGAAGAGAGGCGCGGATGCAGGCCTGAGATACGGACCCTGTACACCTTGCGACAAAGTGGGCAGCCCCTCGAGAAACAAAAGCAACAGTCAAAAACCCAGACGCAAAAGTGAATAAATGCCCTTCAGCTAGTTAGTAAAGTGTTTCACTAAAGCGCAAGTCCGCACTATTTTTGTTTGTGTTTTTCTTTAGTGTTTTCATGTTTCTTTTTACTGTTGTACTGGACTTATGTCCCAGGGCAGTGCATAATAAATTCAATTCACTAGGTAGGCTACAGCTTATATTCCAACATACCTGGCTCCTTTAGAACTGTGCCATGTTTTTCAAAATACAAACCGGTCCTGGCTGTTTTAACAGCCAGGTATGTTGAAAAACACGGAAAACCGTATAACCGGTTGTTCTGACCAAGGAGGTCGTCAGGATCAATAATCGGAAGCCAGATCCGCCTCAAAAAGAGTCAAACACTTCAAATGCAAAAACGAGTATAGTGCCGTCAGGGTAGGCTATATAAGAATGACATGGGAATTTCGAAAATAGGAATGAATGAAATGATTAAGGGACGACGAATGAATCAGTAATACAGGTACGATAGGTCCTTTAACGGTCCTTTCCCGACAAACTTTTTGGGATCGGTATGACAGTGACGGGACACCAATGTCGAATTCTCGTTAGACACGATCAAAATGGTGAATATGTTTTAGGTGTCTCGTGAGCTTAATTCTTGAACTTGTAAATCCTGCTACAGCTTCGGGTCACAGCAATTCTCACTTGAGACTTTCTTAACGGGCTCTCCAGTCGGTCGTGTTGTAAGGTAAAAGGTATTAGCACTAGCCTTGACAGGCCAAGCTGGCGGTGCTGATCTCCGATTCTCGGCCCTCGGCCAGGAAAGGCAATGGGGGGTTGGGGGCCAGCGATCCTGTGCTTTCGCACCTTCTTCGGATTTCTCCAGGTACCCATTTGTAGCTGGGTGGACTTTGGCTTGTCTTACAGGGTTACGCCACTAACCCCCGCTCGAAACCTAACAGTAGGCACAACCGAGACTCGAACAAGGGACCCTTCCCTTGCGAGTTCGGCGCGCTAACCATTCGGCCACGGACACGGTCATGTTGGTGTCAAATAGAAGAAAAGATTTGGTCATTAATATAGGGTTATATAGGTATAGGTACGAGATGTATATAGGTACAATAGATAATGTAATATATAGGTATAATATACGTTACAGACTATAAGTCGAGCAGTTAGTTTCTAACGGTGAAATTTGGCAGGGTTTTAAATTTGAAAGAAGAAGTCAGTTCGAGCTGTTATTCGGAAAGTTTGAGCTTACTGTCTGTTGGTCAAGTGATCCTTTCACTTCGCTGATATACTTCACGTCCCTAGCCTAATCGTTCCATCCAATCTTTCTTTCAGAGATTCTGAACTTCGCAATCGCATGTCATGATATGATATGATATGATATGATATATATTTGCACAAAAAGCCCGAGGGCCATGGCAATACAAAACAAAATAGAAAATCAAATTTTCACTAAATTCCCTAATAAATAATTCCCTCCTAAATAAATCTTTCTCGATGCTTCATGGAAAGCTTAAGGAATCTTCCCAACTGGCAAACTCCCAAAAAGCATTCATCCTTCATTACTTTGACCAACCATTCCTCATCATACACCCCTTTTCCAAACACTTCATCCCTCAGCTCATCCAATTCACTACATTCACACATCAGGTGCAACACATTCTCATTCATACCCCACACATTGGGCAGTAGTAAGGACCAATCCGACTTAAACCCCTTCCCACATACCTTCTCCTATCCCCTAGCGGTAAACAATCAGCCCTCATACTTATCACCCACGCTAACTCCTCCCTATTCAACCCTGCTTTAAAATAAACACTTTCCCCCCATGTCTCTTTAGCATCTCTGTAAAATCTCAACGAACTAGACTTACCAACATCACACTGCCACAGCTGTATCTCCTGATCCATCAATACCTTTTTAACAACACCTGCGACATCTCCTACTTCATGGCCTTGCCCCTCCCCATTATTCCAAAGCGAGCTAACCCCACACTGGTCCAAAATTTGTTTTATCTGGGACGCCCAAGAATCACTTGACTCATCCCGTAAATATTCCAAATATGCTGCTTTAAGCACCCGTACTCGCGGCATATTAATAATTCTTTCCCAAAAACTCACCATATTAACTAACCTTCTATTTCTTAACGAAACTAGACCTAGATCTCCTCTCACCACTAATCCATTAATCCTATTGCATAACCCTAGTAACCTCTTAAAATAACCTAGTTGTACTTGTTCTATTTTTTCTGCCTTACTAAATCCCGAAATCTCTGAAGCATAATGCATTACCGGTACCACTTTCGTTAAAAATATTTCTTTATGCAGCTTCAGATTCCTTACCTCCTTTAGACTACTTCTTAAAACCAAATTACCACAATTTTTTCCCTTTCTCACATTCTGTTCCACCTGCTTACCAAACATTCCCCCAACCGCTTTAAACTTGCATCCCAAATAAACACATTCATCCTTCACCTCCAATACAGCTTCACCGTACCTAAAAATCTCTCCTTCTTTCCGCTTTCCACCCTTTCTAAATACCACTACCACCGTTTTCTTTACATTCAAATCTAGCTCTTTCTTTTCAAGGTATAACTTCAAAATATCCAACAGTTTCTGCAGTTTTGTATTTCTCCACCTTTAAAGACCTACACTGATTCTTGCATTTTTCTTGTTTGCATATTTTCGAGACAGATCAGGCTCCGGCTGGGTGCTTGCGAGGAGGTCATTGATCGGAAATGCCGGTTATGCGAGTTTTTCCGTCTTTCTCATAGAAACCATTTTTTTTTTGTATCAGCAAGGCTGATAAAAGTCGGGGCAGATTTGAGATAACCAGGAAAGGAGTCGCGTATTTTCTCTTATCATTCACGAACTTTTTAAAAATCCAGACCATCGTGATATTATCTGTGCTAACCTGGATTCGTTCCAAACGAACAGGTTTTATCGTACGATGAACTTGCCTACTAGAAAGTATGGGTGGGGCTCTTGCATGAAACAGATTAAGTTTCTTTTCCCTCTTGGTACATTCGCCTGCCAAACTTCGTGAGCTAGGATGCAATAATTGTAATGAAAATTGGAGCAATTTCGGTTCCTGTTCCCCGCTTGGTTTGGATTGAAAACAAACTGTTCTTAAAGCTGTGGTCTCGTTGGAAAAATCATCTTTCAAGACTATATTTTCTTCATCAGTGCAGATGGAGCTTAAAGGACATCTGAATGAAGAGTATCAAGTATCATCCCTATCTGTATGACTTCCGTTGACATTGCCTGCAGAAAACCCAATCTAAATACGAAATAGTGTTTCCAAGCTATGATTTTTGCTCCATTTTGCATCTGTCCTTATTTCAGTACCGACAATTTTAGCAAACATTCTATTGTAGATATGTAGATTTTTATTAAAGCCCTTGGGTCATGAAAAAGACAAGACAGTAATTACTAATTACATACTTGCATACTACTTAAAGCAAACGGCCACAGCAACTTCGTCCACAAATCTGCTTCGGTTGAGGACTACGCTGAGATCCTCACGAACAGGTTGTTGGGACCCCAAAATGTAAGAGGAGATACCTATGACTTCGTAAAAGCTGTCCGCCTGTTAGCACGATAACTCACGAAGGAGTTGCGATATTTTGTTCAAATTTGGAATGAGGACTCTTCGAGTCAAAGTACAGGTAAAAATCGAAGATGGGCTCTGTAGTCCTATATTTAGGGGTGGGGGAGGGTTTTCAAATTACTGGACGAAATTTATTTTAAATCTAATGAGATAGTCGATTTAGGGGTAAGGAGACATGCTCAATCCGAATATGAAAATTATTTTCTAGGCGGACAAGTGTTCACCCGGAATCCTGCCAAAACATGAAAATTCGTTAAAAGTTAAAGTTGTATCTTAAGTTGATTAGACGTCCGACATAAGGGTAAGGACATGCTGAATTCATTTTTGAGCTTTTTTTGAACGGACTATTAGTTCGCCCAGAATCCGACAGAAACCCGAAATTTGGCAGAAGTAAGGCAGCTGGAAGTTTTGATCAATTTCGTCAAAGTAGCTATACGTGACGTATAGGGGTAAACACACAGGCTAAACCCATATCTGCTTGGTTTTCTCAGATGATTAGCCGTTGGTCTGTTTCTAAATTTTAATAATAAAACATTTCAATGAGTCTGGCGAAGACCGGATATTTATAAGTTCCAATTATCTGGATCAGATATGACATTTGTGGGATCCCATCGAAACCTTAGTACTCTGTCTTCGTCGTGCTAGCACAAAGACTAAGCTTCGTCTGAACGTCATTTAAGTTGATTTGTCTAAACATTTTGGTGTGAGAAGCATTTGTGTCGCAATTTTGCCAAGTTCAAACCGCAGACGTCTTTTCTTTGTTTGTTTATCACACATTAATGCCGGAGCTAGTTAGTGACTGAAAACCAAGAACAATAACAGCGCTGGTTTATTTGCCATTTTGCAAATAAACCCAAGTCACTTCCTCGAGAAATTTGAGCGACAGTCCCGGGATAATTGTGGGGATTGTGCATATAGCTGATCTTTATAATTTATCAGCCATCTGTTTGGTTCAGCCATATATCTGTTTACAGGTACCCTTCTTGCGTATACCCTCGTGTCCGCTTGTGTTCTCGTCTTGCGATACCAGCCACCGTCAGTTAACTTGGTCGACCTATTGCCTGCTGGGATTCGAACTCCCGTGCCTGGGAACGACGAAAAGGAGGGATTCCCTGGTAAGAAATTATGGTGCATAAATACACACGATTGTATTTTTCAAACCCAAGCGTATCTACGTCAGTTTTTGCTGCTAGAGATACTTCCTTAGCGCAAAGAGAGCTGAAACCTCATATGGCACCTGCACGGATAGGTAGGATGTATTTCAGGTAAGGGTCATGTACGGTCCGGACATAAAAATGGGACATCAAGGACATTTGTTCTTGCCAATTAAGGAGAAGTCGAAGCTGATTGGTTCTATGGACGCGCTCCAGAGCGGGTCAGCGCGCGGAGTACGCCTCCTTCACCATTTCCTGTGCGATAAGCAACGGTGAAGACGGAAGAGGAGTAAAACGGGTATCAACATCAGCTCAAAGCTAGAGTAAATACCTATAAGTCCGCTCAGTTTTGTCGGGGTTTTCATAGTCACTGCATGCGACTAAATACAGAAGTTCTATCTGATTATTTGTTCTTTGGTACCAGGTACTAGCGGGTGGCTAAATTGGTGCTTTGTCAAAAGCGAGAAGAGCAAAAACGGTAATTTTGACGAGAAGCAAGAATAGACAACCGAGAATTTAGATAAAAAACGCAACTATTGTCGCTGTCATGGGCACTGACTTTTAATGCAATACATCTTATCTTTTCTTCGAAGGGGGAAAGATCTTTGGCTGTCCCCCTTTAGGTCTTTGAAGTTCCGTCCAATGTTATCCAGAACTAGGACTGGATGTTCGTAATTTATCTGGTTCCCCCGGAAAGATCTCTATCCGTATAACGTCCTTGGTTCTCGGAGACCAATCAACTTTTCCCCTTACATCATTCATACTGTCATCATCTCCCCCCGTCAATAAATCGTTTCTGTCGGCGCATTAGCCGCTTGTCAGTTAGTTTGTAGAGATAGTTATGTGGTCAAGTCACCAACCGTTAAAGCACTTCGACATCGAAGAGTAAAAAGATCTCTGGTCGGACTAGAACTTGGAAGTGCAGTAGCCTATCTGGTGTGACGCCGTAGATCGTATAAACAAACAGCGACTTATGCATTTTAACGTCCTTAATATCTCCTAGGTGACTCCTCAAAATTGAGTATAGGCACCGCTTACCTTTTGTTGAGCTTAATTCAGTCTCTTTTGCGAACTTACCGTTGCAAGATAATTTTACCCCTAAATACACAAAATCATCTCTTATATTCAACTCTTGTCCATTAAACTTAACTTTTTCTGACTCACTAACCTTACCCCCTTTTCTAAATATCATCACAACACTCTTCTTAACATTTAAAACTAGATCCTTTTTGTCAAGATATTGTTGCGTTCTGTCCGACAAAAACTGTAATTTCTCCGGCGAATCTGCAAACAGCACGCACTTCATCCGCTTTATGGTCTATAGAAATCCCAAGCTCGGTATTTTTTTTTTATTTTATCAATATGAAACTGTTGAAGCTTCTCTTGTTTTAACGTGAATATATTATGTTTCAGTTAATTTCCTGACTCAAAATTAACAAACTCCTCATATGGCCGAAGTGAGAGGCAAGCCCGATTATTGTGCATCATGCAGACAATACAAAACCAGTGTTTTTACGAAAGAAATTCGAAACATTCAGACAGATCTTTTTTGTGGATTGCACAGATGAACTGCACAAGTGGAGTGAGGCCATTAGATGAAGTTCAATTCAACTTTTTAACCTAAAATGTTTACGAAAAATGTTACCTAAAACATGGAAAAAGTGCAAATGTTACCATTACTAAAATGTTACCTCTTTGCGGAAACGGTTTTTTAAGACCGTTGTTTCCGGTAACTGTTTTTCCCTCACATGTATTCTGTTAAAGTTGAACTGAAAAGCCAACTTATTCGTTTGTCATTTAATTGGATACACTGAATTATTTGGATTCTGCAAAGGGATTTTTTTTATTTTCCACTATTTGCTCTAGTTATGAGGCTCAGAATATCTCCGGCCGTCCCCACAGCGTGAATTCCACTATGACGTGGGAAATTTTAATCTCAACACAAATGCGGCATTTCAGTGGGCAATGGTGAGATTGGTGACGGTTGCTTAGTGCCTGAACAAAAAAAAAAATGATAAATCTTTCTCGTAAGGCGTACAACGAAAATAAAAGCGCATAGCTAGGCACCACAAATCACACGGAAATTCCACTGTTTCAAAATCGATTATCCGTGAATAGCGGAATAACGAAGTAACTCATCTTCATCGGGTCTTCAAGCCAATTTAAGTGAATAAGTGACGGGTAACTAGATTGTCCTATACTAGCCCTTTTCGGTTAAACTTTAAGAATCTCGTCGTATTACCAGATTGCGGTGTATAAATAGATCAGGATTGAAAAACCCGAAGGCCATATACAATCGTTGCGTTTTTGCAGATACCACGGTCTAAAGTCGTTTTCGCAGTTACCGTGATATCTGATACCACGGCCAAAAGGTGTTTTTGCAGTTATAACCATGGTATCTGGCCAGATACACATTTTCACAATCACATTTAAATGTTCATCATACCGTGGTATCTGATATTAAAATAGCACGGTCGGACCGTGGTAACTGATCTGGGTATCTGAAAAGTTCATCTCACTTTCATCATAAACACTAGACACAAGAGTCTAGTGTTTTGTCAAATTGGTGGAAAGAAGTTATGTCACTCTAGATGTCAGCCACAGTTCCGTACCCAGGAATTTAGTTCGGAGGGGTTTTTACCCGCGGGTCGGACCAAGTTCACACTAAAAAGTATTAAAAAGATATAGATCAGAGGTCAAAGTCATTAAAAAAGGATTATTTTGTATGTTTCAGAGGGGGTTCGAACACCATATCCCCCCCTGGATACGGCACTGGTGTCAGCTATCAGAATTTCTTATTGACGTTTGGCAATTGTCTTTTTTGCAGAGCAACCGCAGTATCAGATACCAAAAACGACTAATTGCAGATCTCTAGTTCCCGTAGTAACAGAAATCACGTTATGTGCAAAAACGCAACTAGTATAAATAAACAACTAATATAGAAAAGTAGAAACTAAGAAACACGTGCTTTCTGCACAGAATTACCGAAAGAAATAGTCACACTTGACCTTGTAGCTCGCCGGATACTATAAGAAGCTGCTCACCTTTCCCATAAAACAATAAACCCCTCAAATGCGAAAGCTCTTGGCACCTGAAGAAGAAATGATCCGGACCATCCCCATCAACATAGCAAACAGAGAAGAGTCTATGTAAAGATGCTGTTTACATAGCTGTATTTTTTCAGGTCCACCGACTGGAGCTGCACTGAAGGCTAACGGGACTGCAATATTTCAAGCTGTGAGTACTCACAAGTTTCCTTTTGGTGATTTGGTCGAACCTTGCAGACGAGCTTTTCCGTCCTTCCGCCTTTGTATCGGCTGCCGAAACGGATTGTCGATGTTTTCGCAAAAAAACTAGCAGGCATTGAGGCCCTAATCGGACTCATCACCGAGATGGCTTCCAATCGGTTTTCCGAGGACTTCTGCCGGCAACCATGTGAATTCGATTGAACTTTAAAGATTGTAGGTTAAAAAAAAAACCTTAGGAATGAAAATAGTTTTCACTTTCAGTGAACAGGTTTTAATGGACTCGGGTTTTTCACATTTCTCGTGGTTTTCAAGGACATCCACCCATAATGATTCCACTGTGGTCCTCTTCTTCTTCTCCAGAGCAGGTTCTTTTCATTTCGGGGGTGGAGGGGGAGGTAACTATTGTCCCGAAATTGTTATTTTACACGTTTTATAGAATGGGACAATCATTATCGAATTTGTTAGAAATGAATCAAAAATGTAACCTTAAATGGTTTAGAATTCAGAACAAATTGATCCTGCAATCGACATGGAGTGGAGCAAGGGACTGCCCAGTAATGACCCCAAGTCCTTCAGCCCAAGCTGATTGCGGATCATATGAAGACGACCCTCGCCAAGAAGGGCCGAAACATCACTGGAACAAATTTCTTCTGACTTATCCGTTTAGCAGAACCAAATTTTGGTCGTGACTTTACACTATTGTGCCTTTTTGTCTTCAGAATCGGACAGTCGTCGTTCGGAAAGTACACGGTGGTGCAGGGTCGCCAGACAGCGAAGATACTACTACTGCTGATGATAATGATGATGTATATTTAGTAGCAGACAGAACCCAAGGTAAGGCTGTTTGCTTCACTACAAGGTCGACGACCTAGTTACTGAGAATACCCCCTAGGACAGGCCAGTGCTTTCTGAGGTGGCCCTTATGTGTTTGTATTATTATCCGTTCAATAAACTCTCTCTCTCTCTCAGTTTTTCAGGATCAGATCAGAGCCACCATGTGTTCTGATGACGAATCATCTTCAGATGATCGTCAGTTAGGTGTCTGATATGACATTTGTTATTGTTTCGTTCGTTCAGCAGAAAAGAGGTGCAAAACTTCCGGGGAACCAGTGTTTTCCAATACCATTCAGTTTAACAATAAAGATTTTCTTGCCTTTTCGCAACTTCTGACTTGTCTGTGGTTCCTTAGTATATGGCAAGTTCTTAAAACAAGACGGATGAACAGACTTGGAGCAATTCGCGTCGGGCTTTACTGGTGTAAGGAGACTACAAATGGATTACCACGCATAATGAAAAAGTTTTGTTTATTTTGCTGATGCAAGATTAAAGACATGTATTCGCATCACAGAAAATGAACGGTTACACCTTAAATAAACTAAGCTCTTGGCACTCTAGGAGGAAGTGAGCCAGATTCTCCTCTTGCAACTTGCAAAGAGGACAAAGGTTGGTCTACCCCGGGCCACCTTTCCTCCTGTTGAAAAGAGTTTTTCTTTTACTGAGGATCGTTCGACTATTACCTACATAAAGTTTAAAGACTGGTAACATGCGAGTCAGCGTTTGTAGTTCCAGTTTTCGCAATTGCTGTTCGTAAAGTAGTGCTTTGAGACCGCAAATAGATTTGGTTGCTAACCACTTTTATCCTTTTAGGCCGTTTCTACGGTTCAACCCCTGTGGGTAACAACGCTGGCGCTTCCGGTGGATTGCCGGGTAACAGGACTCGCCTTGGCTCGTTCATTAGCGAGCATCTTGCCCCGCTGCAGTATAAGTTGCCTTTCATGTTCCCTTGGACTCAACCAGGTAATTTTCCTGTGCTTTATCCCCCCTCCAAACTACGTATTTTCTGGTACAATGCGTGAAGTTTCTGTATAAAGATATTGCAGTCTACCTGACTATTTTTGAAAATAAAGTAATAACAAAACAAATAGTTTAACCTTGCAAGGTATTGAATTTTCGAATTTCAGGCTAATATATCGACGTTTGGTATCCCACAAGAAGCTCCTGGATAGATTTTTCCGACCCTTTCTTGATTGTTTAATCAAGGTGTTGAAAAAAAACTGTAATAAGAAAATGAGGTCTTGAAGTTTCGAACTTCTACCACAACTCGAATCCTATCGGTTGGTTTTTGCCCCTTCCATAGAGCCTGGCTTCTTGATTGGTCAGCGATGCCATATTGACTCAGATCCGTTTCTGTTGGGTATGGTGCAATCTCTCTGTAGCTCACTGAAGCATTGCATCGATCCGTGTATCCGAGAGTCGACGGAGTGCAAGAATGCATGTTTTAAAGCGCTCCAACGCTTCAAAACTTGTAAATCGCTTGCATAGGCTACCTAGGGACTTAGTGGAACTTTTCATTGCTCAGAAACACCCACTTAGTTTTTTATTGATTAAATCAAGAAGCAGAACGTACAGGGCGCCCTGATGCGATGTTCAAGTTATTATTTCTGGATGTATTTTTTGTTGGCTCGCACATTTCTTATATTATCCCTCCGCATCTCTCGTTGGAACTGTAACATCGAAATTTCCGTGTTTTATGACAGTTAAACCGAAAGCGTTGAAACATTTGCAATTTCTAAATCAGCCCCGTCCAAAGTACTAGCTCAAACCAACACGGTACGACCGTGGGGCATCTAGTGGCGCAGCTGGGAAACGTATGAATGTGCTGGGCTTAAAATATATCCTAACAACCAAATAGGATGCAAAGATAAACATCTAGCTGGTGTATGAATAAAAAGCAAGAAATAGATAAATGAAAGGTTCTTATAGAAGTTTGATTGTTTATTTTAAACCCAATCACCTACAAGAGAAAAAGCAATATATACAACAAGCACCCACTTCCGTAAGGGGGCATCCTTAAGGAGAAGTATCCTTACATACTCCATGTTAACGGGAAGTATCCTTGCATTAATATATGGCAGTAGGTATTTTTTTGATCGTCATTTCTTATGCCATTTGTTCCTAACAATCCACCACCTATTCAAGAGGAAAGGGTACTTCTGTTAGGGTCATTGAATGCTATCAGACCTTATGAAATGACTATGGTGAGCCGGCAAGAAAGAGGGAAGAATTGCTGTAAGAGGTTGAAATTGGACTTTGTAGAACAAGGTGAAGTTTTGTTCACAATGACCACTCCAACGACCCCCCCCCCATTTCAGTTCCATGTGGTTGAACAGATGATACAAATTTCAACGGCAAACCTAAAGCACCCAACCCATGACATAATCCTTTGTTTTTTTTTTCAGCTGATATTCCTCACCCGTTAGGCACAAAGTACATGAAAACAGGCAGCTTGGAAAAAAAATCCAGCAATAGCCTGGAAGGGGATAGAAATTTCGCCAATTACTAAAATCTTTCCAGGACCAGCGACAGACGAATCCGGTCGAGAAGTAGTCAAGCTTGTGGGTTTCCTGTGCTTGGACATCATCGTTCTCGACATCATTCTCGCCTCCGGGGACGACAGTGGCTTCGTCATATTTTTAATCGTCGTCTTGTCACTAGCTTTCGTGGCGCTACTAATTATGATCTCAAGAAGGCCGCAAAATATGTAAGTACACCCAGTGGCAGCGAGCTACAGTAGAGGTATGCTTATGTGAACACCTCTCTGAAAATTTCCATACCTGGTCTGTGTTTCTTGTTTCTAAAACAGTCAAACAGAAAGGAAAAATAACAAACTTGATATCAGTGAACAGCTAAATCTTTCAGCAATCTTTTTGACCCTAAAGAACAACTAAAACATTTTTTTTGAAATAAAGCTTTCAATTTAAAAACTTCTCCTTCTTCCTTTCGCTGTTTCGGATTCATCATCAGCGAAGTAAATAGCTTCGGATAGAGCCATCTGTAGGATCGGACTCGCGACAAAAACATATGCCCGTCACGGGTCGTTCGATCTGCTTGATCTAGCCTAGCGTCCCCTGTTGAAAAAATGAGCTTAATTTCGGAACGCTAGGTGCCGTTCTTCGGACGGCCTTTGATCTTGTAAGAAGAATCAGAGGAAAACAAAGCCCAAAAGATTCAAACTCTTGATGAAAGGTGGGTAATCTAGATGTGAATTTAACGTTTCTGACCAGTATTTTGCTGTAAGAGTTGCCTTGTATGGTTTAATTGTTTTCTTCGGCGACGGTCCGAAGTAAACAAACGTTCACATAAGCATACCTCTACTGTACATCCGTGGTCTGTAGGCTCTGCTTCAGCTTTCAGTGGTCTCTCTCCTGAACCAGATTAGAGGTGACATATTGTCATTGTCGGGACAAGTACCTCAAATTTGTACTTGAGTATTAAGTTTCAATTACTTTCAAGTATGTACTTAAGTAGCCAAGCATTAAGTACCTGACAACATGTGTACTTGAGTATCCAAGCATCAAGTACCTGCCAGCAAGTGTACTTCAGTAGTAACTGAATTTTAAGTAGCCTACGTCACTTGTACTGAAGTAGTACTTAAATAGTTCACATTTAAGTAGCCTACTGCACGTTGAGAGAACAGTCTTTGCAGCTTTGAATGGAGGTCCCGCCATCTAGCAGTATGCTTACCAAGGTGCAGTGTAAGCCTACTTCACAGACTGCCAGAATTTAATAAAGTTTTTTCTGAGCGATTTTAATTGTCAGTAAAATACTGGCAAAGAAGCAATCCAGTGTTCAAATCGATGTGACCAAAGCAGAATTTACTTGAGAAAGTACTTGAAAACTTACTGGTACCGTACTTGAAGCCTTTAAGTATTATATACCTAGTATTATATACCTAGTATTATATACCTAGTAAGTATTATATACCTAGTTATAAAATTAGTAATAATTACTATATAAGTACTCCCAAGGTCTACGATTTTGTACTCGAGTAGTACTTGAAGTACTTTCCAGCACATTGTTTAGTAGCGATGGTCTTAATCGCCCTAGACGTAGAGGGTAGCAAAAGGGATGGAATGAGCTTTGCTGGTTTACAGGACAAAATAAAGTATAGTATAAACCGCTGATCTCGCGGGGTTTCTCTATGTGTATTTGGCAGAACTGTAAGTTAAATGCTTACTGTTATTTGTCATAAAGTAAAAGTTCCTCAAAAGAGCCGGCGGTATCTGTGGGGGTTATATAGTGTTCCTTCTGGAAGACCAGAAACAAGCGCCGAAGAGCTGTTCAAGCAAGACTAACACAAGATCTCTCCAAATGTTCTGTGGTAGACTTTTACCACCGATAATAAGTCGATTTATAATGACGAACGTTTGCAAAATTCAGTTTCTCACCACGACGTAGTTCCTGTCAACTTGTTATTCTTGTTCCTCTGCAAAATATTTTCTTCTTCCAGAAGAGAACATTATTCCGCTTTCTCAAACGAAGCATGAAACAATAACTCTTATACGGCATAACTAATCGGATTGCGCAGCGAACATTTTATCACCAGGAAAGATTGATGTTCTGGCAAAGATTCATATTGTGTTTTCGCACTTATTCACAAGGGCGTGATATTTGGCGACGTTCTCCCCATTTATTCTTGTACTACGACGACTGTATTTGTATGTGAAGATTCATTCTCAGTCTGATGTTATGGCGAGGGGTGTAGTAGGCCGGACAGAAGATGGTAAATCTCTAAGTATACAGCCGTCGGAATCAGGATGGCCTAGGGCGTCAGGGTGACCTACTACGCATGCAGAAAGTCAAGGGTTCATTATGGATACCCCAGGTCAATTCACACTATGATTTGCAGACCAAGTCACAGTAGGCTATCAACCACCTATCGTACAATATGTCTTACAGGCCAGCGCACTTTAAGGAGCTTTAAATAAGACTCAGAATAATGACCCATGGTCCGTACAGAAACAGAAAGTTTTATGCAATGCTTACTTACAATACTTATCATCCTTTACATTTAAAGAGTTGTTGGCCGGTTGAAGCCCGGAAAGTGGTGACTCATGATTAACTTAGTCATGGTGATCAGAGAGGTAATAAATAGCACAGTATAAAAGGTACAACACAGTTAACGGAAGGGGAGTAATCCTGCCTAGCGGCGGCAAAAGTGAACAGTGCGAGGTACAGATAGCACCACCGAAACGCTTGCTCAGTGACGCACAGCTAGTTGGACAGATAAACAACAGTGACGCCATTTCAGTAAACCGTAAGGGGGGGGCAAAGTTAAATTTTGGACCCTAGTCCCATGTTTATCGCAAAAACTTGGTCACTCTTTTAAGGGAAAAATTAAAGGAGATTTTGAATGTTTTTGAAAATCATGTGAATTGAAATTTTACTATCAGTTCAGTAAAGTATGGGTAATGTGTCGATTTAATCTACCATATATTCAATCAAGGACTCAAGGTCACAATCCTTCATGAATCCGTGTATTTATCTGATAAACGAGAGATATGAAATTGTTTCCGACGAAGGTCTTAACTCTTCCCCCTTAACTTCTTCTAAGTTGGTTAACCCTCTCTCGCATAAACAGTGAATAATCGAATATCCGGAAAACTCTGATTCTCGAGGTTTCGAACCACGTCTGTGAAGTTCTGTATCCCTCTGAGGCATCCCGTTAGCATAAGCAATGAATAATCAAGTACCCTAGAAAAATGTTGCAGTCTCTCGAACCGACGAGCAATGTTAAGAAATACGAGCCCCTGGAGATGCTTGCGAAGACCGTCTGACTGAACGATCTCCCTCAGTTGAACAACTTGATAACACAAATATTTTTAAATAATTAATCATGCGTATCTGTGTTATTTAATAAATGAAGAAAACCAACCTACCCGGGTTTCCTAATTATTGTATTTCAAGGACTTTATTTTTCTTCTTCTCAATTCAGCGAAGAACTGCAAAACACGTAGATGTAGAGAATGACCAATCGAATGTCTTTCAGAATATTGTTTCGGAAAATAAATTCCTTAATTCGTTCACACATACGGAGTGAAGTATCAAAGACCATACAAATCTGCCTCACCCTGTGAAACCGAACAGGGAACCTTTACAAAGAGATTGCACCCTATCCGCGGATATATCTCCACGATCATCAAATTGGCATAACAAAATAATTTAACATTGGGAGGTAAAGAACCTTCGGCTTTGACACTAAATTATCGGCGTTTGGTATCCATTCTGAGCCTGTAAATTGCTGGAATTGTTAATCTTGTTTGCATAATTACTTTTTTGTAAAAAGATTCCTTGGAAATGGGAGCTTGAAGGCTTCAAAGTTTGACCACAATATCGGAGTCTCGTATTCTGTTGGTCAGTTATGACCAAGATTTGTTTTTGTAGTAAAACTCTGAAGCATTCAAGCTGTCATTTGCGATGAAATATTGTTGTGCAAAAACTGGCGTCACATTATTAAGAGCCAGAAAAACCTTTGCAATCATTTTCAGGCTCAGAATATTTGCCAAACGTAGATGATTCAATCTCGAAGTCGAAAGCTCTATGCCTCACAATGTTAAATTATTTCTGTATGCCCTTTCCGTTTTCGTCGGTTAGGCTGTAATCTAACCGACTGCAGAATATATGCCTCTGTGGCAAACGAATCTGTGTACCAGATTGAATATATGAATATTTTTCTTCACTTGGGAGGAAGTAGAAAAGTATATGCTTTAAAATGCGGCAAGTCGGAATTGATTTCAACTTTGAGAGACTGTGACTCCTCTTTTCATAACACCTAGTGACGCCCTTCCGTAGAAACGTGCATTGATAGTATAACGAATAAATGAATTTTGTTAGCTCTGACATGATATAAATAGGATGTAGTGACAGTAGAAGGGAAGCGAAGAATAGAAACGGAGCTGCCACGGAGCAAGAGAAGATGTGATAGACATATCGATTCTCACGCGATGATTTCGGAAAAAAACAGAAGGGTTTTGAAGTGGAATTCCGTACAAAAAACTGGATAGATTAATCCTATTCTCGTCTTTTCCGTCTGCTTAATAAACCTGTTGTTTCTTGGGCGTCACCATCGATACGAGCCAAGATTTCAGGCATGAAACAGCCTTCCCCTACATAGCCCTACGTGTTGACAAGGATACACATAAATTTAAAATGAGAGATTATAAGATATTCGGAGATGAATGTATTGTGGCTTGGCTGATTCGTCATTATAAATGATTCATTAATGATGTTGTATACTTGCGAGCAGCAACCTAAACAGAGCAAAATAACACTAGCTAGTAGCATTAAGACTTGAAAAAAGTGACACACCCTCGAATAGCAGCGACAGTAGGACCAATAGTGCACCAGCGCTGGCTCCGGTAACTTAATATTTTGAAAAGAGCAAAAAGATGCAACCTCCACTGTTTCCTCGATGTGAGCAGACTACAACTCTGCACTAGCATGTTAAACCCGGAAGTTTGACTCGCTTTAATAGTCCCGAGCGTAATGGTCGGTGCTACCAGTAAGGCCCGTTTCCAATGCATGGAAAGCATAGGCCTTGGCGCTACCCCCTAATGTTGTTTTGCTCTGAATTCCTAAAGGAAGCAAAAACGTATGTGTAGTTTGATTATTGCTTATGGTATTTTCGTTCAGTGAAAAGGTTGTAGGTATACATACAGAGACGAGTTACTTTTAAGCAGAAAGTAGCTCACCTGAACCGTGTCTATTGAAAACTTCTGACCGGTCAAGTTGGATCACGCTACTAGAACTCCCTGGGAATGCGAAAATCCAAGAAGAATTTGGTGTAAAATTTCAGGAGGCTAAAATAAATGTGATCTTTCTTTTTCAGAAAGGGACTTGGCTTTGTAGCCCCTGGTCTACCAGTCATACCATCTATCGCAATACTTGTAAATATTTATTTAATATTTCAACTTCCAATTCTGACATTAGTCAGGTTCGTCGTTTGGATGTTTTTAGGTGAGTCACTTTGTTAAATATGGTTTGCCAGATTTGAACGAACTTTTCAGTCTTTAGTTTCACAGTTCTGTTCCTTTAAGATCTCACAGAGTAGGCTACCAGCCGTCTTTCTCACACAAGTGCTCTTTAGTGGGATAAAAGGTAACAAAAAATGTAACAAAAAAGGTAGGGCATCAGCCGTTCCACGCCTAACTGGCGTTGCTGATCATCGATTCTTTGCCCTCAGCTAGGAAGTGCAAGGGAAGGTTGAGAACTAGCCAAGTGCTTTCGCACACCCCCACCTTCCCCAGATTTCTCGAGGTATTCATTTGAAGCTGGCTGGACTTGGGCTTGTCTTACCGAGACTTTACCAAACCAAACAGTAGGCACTACAGAGGGATGGTTCCCAGAATCACCACGATCTTTTTGCCCACTCTCACAATGCCCACGCTCAGAATGTCCACGATCAAAATGCCCACGGTTCAAAATGCCCACGACTCAAAATGCCAACGACTCAGGTCCAGTACCGTAAATCGAAATCGTCCAACATGCCGGCTTCCTCAAGAAAGCACAGAGCTTTTGCGGTATCTGACCACGAGGCAATACACATTTTTCATGTAATTTTTTTACCAGTATTATATTATGAGATTATACCAGTTCAACATACGATCATCGTCATTCTTATACTCGGTCTACTCCTCCCGTTGTTCGCTCACCCCTAAATCAAGTTTACTTCGGTCTGAATATCTTTGATAATCCAATCGTGGGCATTCTGAACCGTGGGCGTTTTGAGTCATGGGCATTTTGAGTCGTGGGCATTTTGAGCCGTGGGCATTTTGAGTTGTTGGCATTTTGAGTCGTGGCATTGTGGTCGTGGGCATTTTGAATGTTAGCCCCACAGAGACTCGGAACCAGTAACCCTTCGCTAACGACTCGGCCAGGACTGACTATCATCAACTATCATTACCCGCCAGAATAAATCTCAGCTTATTTATCCGTTTCGCAACGTCAGTTACGCCTTTCTTGGACTCGAACTCCGATCTAAACTGGGTTTTGACTCGTGCACAATCCATCAGATTTCCTACGGATTGTTTCGAAACTAGTCCATAACCTTTAAGAAAGCATTGTTGAAATTAAAAGCATTCATGGTCGTTCTTATTTGGTAACGTAGATTTTCGATCAGTTTGTTCAGTTCTGCGGTTTCCGCCTAAAGGCGAAGGTTGATACTCATATTCGATGGTGCAAAACGAATAAGTCATCTGAGATCTCTTCTAGCGATATTTCGGTCCCTCTTGGTAAGAGTCTCTTCAGGCTCTCTAATCTTCCGGTTGATCAGCAGGTTCGATCATCAGCAGGGGATCGCAGGTTCGTTTATCTGCCTAGAGTCTGAACAGGACCCTTGTCAAGAAGGGCCGAAATATCTTGACTTGACTTATGTATCCTGCTGGGTGTCGCTCAGTCTCAGAGCAAAATAACACTAGAGAGTAGTGCCAAGACCTATCCTTTCCATGCTTCGCAAACGGGCCATACTCATAGCACTGCCCACTACGGTTGCGGCATTTAAAGTGAGACAAACTTGTGGGTTTAGAAATTTGTAGTAAAGCTAAGACCGGGATGTGGTCTGCACACATCGAGGAAACAGTGGAGGTTTTATCTTTTTTTTTTGCTATGTTCAGAATACGAAGTTATTGGAGCCAGCGTTGGTGCACGGCTGATTGAGTATCAGTAGGGACGTAAAATGACGTTCACTATCGCTGGTGATGCTAGTATCGCTGCTGTTCGAGTGTGTATCACTTTTTCCAAGCTACTCTCTAGCGTTATTTTGCTCTGCTCAGTCTAGTGAACTAGTGAGCGATGTCAGCGTCATGTATTTTGATTAACATTTTGATGGAGATGCAGAAGATCCTTTCGAAGAACCAATCCTTCCATCCTTTCGAAGAACCAATCAAGCAGCAACAAGACCAAAGGTTCCGATGGGATCCCAAAATTTCAATATTTGATAGGTTTTGTCTTCGCCAGGCCAAACAGCTAATCATTAAGAAATTCAAGCTCAGATATGGATTCAGCATGTGCGTTTACCTCTATAAGCCGATCGAAACGATCCTAGCTTAATTCTGTGAATTTTGCGGTTTTGGCGAAATTCAAGAACTACTTGTCCGGCGAAAAACTAAAGCTCAAAAACGGATTCAGCGTATCTCCTTACCCCTATATCCAACATCTAATCAACTTCAAATACAACTTTAACTTCTAACAAATTTTCCGGTTTCAGCCGGATTCCGGACGAACTATATTTCCGGCTAAAGAGTGATTGTCATATACGGATTCTCCATCTCCTCTTACCCCTAAATCTATCGTCTAATCAACTTCAAATAAAACTTTTACTTTTAACACATTTTCCGGTTATGGCCGGATTCCGGGCGAACTACTTGTCCGGCGATAAAATGGTTTTCGTATTCTTGTTCAGCATGCCTTCTTACCCCTACATCAAACATCTAATCAACTTCAGATAAAACTTTAACTTCTAACAAACTTTCCGGTCTTGGCCGGATTCCGGGCGAACTAATTGTCCGGCGAGAAAATGGTTTTCATATTCGTGTTCAGCATCGTTTCTTACCCCAAAATCAAACATCTAATCAACTTCAAATAAAACTTTTACTTTTAACAAACTTTCCGGTTTCGGCCGGATTCCGGGCGAACTACTTGTCCGGCGCGAAAATGGTTTTCATATTCGTGTTCAGCATGTCTTCTTACCCCATAATCGACTATCACATTAGCTGTTTAAAAATATTTTGCTTGTCCCTTAATTTGAACCCCCTCCCCCACCCCTAAATGTAGGGCTACAGGACCCATCTACGAACTCGACCTTACTCTTGACCCAAAGAATGCTCACACCAAGTTTCATCAAAATATCTCATTCCCTTCGAGAGTTATCGTGCTCACAGACGGACGGACGGACGGACGGACGGACGGACGGACGGACGGACGGACGGACGGACAGACAGACAACTTTTGCGATGTCATAGGTATCCGTCACTAACGTTTTGGGATCCCAAAAACAGCAACCGTGTCCAAAATGAAATCACAGCACCATCTTTAACTCCAAGCAGTTTTCCGGCAAGAAATTCACAAAATCAAAAATTTAAGGAAGAATTTTTAAGTGTTTTTTTTACAAGTTTAATTTCCAGCTTGAGCGGCTTGAGCCTGAAGAGGACCCTTGCCAAGAAGGGCCGAAGTATAGCTCCAATAAAATGTAGCTGACTTATCCGTTTTGCCTTGTCATATATAACATTGTTGTTTCGGTTTGCAGAGGGATCGTTTCCGGACAGCTTCTGCGGGGTTGAAATAGAACAGACTTACTACTTTACAGTTTAGCGCAACCAAATATAATTCGCAATCGCCTTGGGCTGAAAGAATATTTAGGTAGATAAAAAAAAATGCAAGTCTGAATACAGTTTAGCCGTGAGTGACCAGGTTTCACAAACCGTGATGTTCCTCAAGGATTTTTCAAACCAGGACGCCGGCAAACACGAAAAAAATGCGGCTTTCCTGACACTACTCCAAGCGGCGGATCTTTTTTTTGCGTATTTCGTAAGTGACATTCGGATTTTCTTAAGCGACATCCTAATTGACATAATTTTTTTCGTTGCTTTAAGTTGCGTCAGTCATTTTCAGATTGCAAACATTACTGGACTGTTTTGTCGTCGTGAGATTTTTTTTTTTTAGTTTTAGATTTTTAGATATACGACTTGATGAATGTACAACATTCTTAGCCAGTGTTATTTCCTGTCTTATGCGGAATTCACACAGAGAGCGTCCAAATATTGGCAGGCAAAAATACGCTTTGCGACGTCCAGGCGAAATCGCAGGGTATGACAGACAGGGAGCGTATTCGCTAAATTCTTTTTTTCGAGAAACACATTTTCTCTTATTCCATTGTCTCTATACTCCTTGATATCAATATCCTAAACGACTGGATAAACCAGGACAAAACTGATTAGCTGTTTTACATCCATCGTTTCTGCATTCAAATTATTTGCCTGGCGTGGCGAATTTTTTAGTGTGTTTTTTTTTACCTGACTGCGTTTTTTCAGGCCTAACGAAATTCGCTCTCTGTGTGAATCGGGCTTTAAAGAGATACGGTAGATTAAACAAAAAGCCTGTATTTTTTCTATTTATTACTCACCAGTTGATATATCGCGGGTGTTGATTTCTGGGTTTGTGATTTCGTCCGAAGACGACGGTATAGGTGTACAAGCCAACTAGAATCCTTTTTTTGTTTGTTTTAGAACCATTTAATTTCATGTCGATGTGTGATCTAAAGTCGGATTTGTTTCAGGTCTCGCAATGTACTTCTTTTACGGCATTCGGCACAGCTTGCTTGAGGCCGATCGGGTAGCTACCCCGGGCATCGGCATGCCAACGCCCGTACCCGCCGACCCGCCTGTCAAACCCTCCCCCGACCCTTCAGTGCGATACACAGAAATAAACGACCCCTTGGAGGCATCAAGGAACCAGTGGTCCCAGTGGTAGCTGCGAACTAGATGCAGTGTGTCGATGCTATTGTGAGTTCACAAAATGTTGATACGTCAGCTCCCATCAAAACCAGCTTCTGTGGGTGCGTTCAGTGATTTGGGAATAATACATAGTTTACCCTGACAGTAGCAAGAACTAATAAGACTGAAGTAGAGCCTCAGTCTTCCGATCCGGTAATGCTATCATGCTCAGTCAAACAAAGTACGACCAAGAACAAATAATCAGTAAGAACTTTTGTCTTAGTCGCATGCAACGACTATGAAAACCCCGACAAATCTGAGCGGACCTGGAAGTATTTACTCTAGCTTTGAGCTAATGTTGATACCCGTTTACTTCTCTTCCGTCTTCACCGTTGCTTATCGCACAAGAAATATCGAAAGAGGCGAGTAGGAGGCGTACTCCGCGCGCTGATCCGCTATGATAGAACCAACCAGCGTTGACTTCTAGATTTCCTCTTTAGCAACTTACCGGCGATCTAGCTATTTGTAGAGGTATTTAACGAAACGTAATGTGGCGCGAAGCCGCTCGTTTGCATCGGGAATCGGTCGTATTTTACTCGACTCAGCACGTTTCTATGACCGACATAGGGAGACAGCAGTTCTGTCTCGTTATTTGTTCTTGGTACGACCGATTCCCGTTGCGAATGAGGAACATCACAGTTCGTTATCGCCACAGTATCGCAGTAGAGCCCAGAAGGAGAAAAGTCGAGTGTAAACAGAAGTATAAGCCTGTACTCACTGGGCGCTGAAACAGCGGCTGCAAGCTGATTGTTCAGATAAGTTTTTGGGAATCGACGGGAGAATTGACAAAAAACATTACCAAATATGAAGAAAATTGGATCTAAAGCATCACAAATAAAACGACAAGATTTAAATCTTTTACTATTCAGAGTGAAAGTAGGGCTAACAATAATAAAGCAAGTTTAGAGCTTTTCTGTTTTAACTAGATATTTAGAACAAAAGGAGACTAATTCCATTCCAAACATTCTGCTTTCGTCTCAGGAATCCATTTGATTTTAAACGAAAACAAGGAGATTACAATTTTTCCAGAGTAAAATACAATGTTTTGAGGAGGTGGGATCGGCTATATGGAAATTAATCCCTCTCTTTTCAACAAAAAATAAAAATACAAAAAAAACGGAACATATGCTACTGATGCGATTTTGACTATTACAAGCTATTCTACCTTTTCCGAAATTTCACAGTAATCCTGGTAAGCTTTGATCTAATAGCATCGTAGTTCACTTTTGTGTGATAAAATCAGAACTGCAGATCTTCAAACTCAGTGAGTTACACCAAGAAGAAATAAGCACCAGAACCTCCGTCTTCCTATCTCTGTAATACGACCGCGCGGAGTCAGATATATTCCCAACACAGTGCACAATGCAAACGAGCGGAGGGTAGGAGCTACGAGCTACGGGGAACATCACAATTCGTAGCCTCTACAAACAGTTATGTCGCAGTAAAGCTCCGGAGAAGAAATTTCAAAAGTAAAAACCGATTGGTTGTCTACCATTGTGATGTCGCTGTAGAGTGGGTCAGCATGCCTGCTGCACTTCTTCCTCTGATCTGCGCAGCGGCGAAGAAGAAAGTAGACGGGCATCAACTCAAAGCTCAGCAAGTACCTTTAGCTCAGCTCAGTTTTGTCGGGGTATCCATAGTCGCTGCATGGGACCAGAGACGGAGGTTCTATTGGCTTATTTGTTCTAGGTTACACCTCAATCCCGGTTTCGTTACGTTGATTCTCCCCAGAGACATATAAGGTCATATAATAGAGCAGAATATATTACCAAAAAAGCCCGAGGGCCATTCGCACTTGTTGCGTTGAAATCCAACAAGTGCGAATTTGGACGATCGGCGGCTCTTTCACGATTTTGATTTGTTTATCTTTCAACAGACGCCCACACGGCCGCTGATAAAAAAAAAAAAATCAATCGCTGTTTCTGACCTGCCTCGCTCTTTCTTCGCAAATGACTAAAATGTGTAACGGCGGAGAACTACGAGTAAACGGGCGTCGACGTCACAATTGGCTCCACCTCCACTCATTTTTTTCGTCGATGGATAGTCGACAGATGCAAGTTCTACTTCAGACTTATAAGTTCTTGATAATATAGTCTGAGGTGTTCGACGCCCAGGACTTTCGTACGTTTTCGGTGTGGCTTATTCCTCTGGACGACGAAAACGGTTGTGTGGAAACCCAAAAAATATAATCTGGAAGGTGAAGCAAGAAATTAAGACTAGTTGCAGACGATCCAGCTATAAAACGGGAACCTAGACAATTCCAGGGTAAATAACGGGAAGTGCGGATAGTTTGCCCTCAACCGCGCGTCACACTCCCGGCCGATGGCAGTGAAACAGTAGAGCGGTAGAGCGGCGCCTTACCTTAGACCTTACCTTACCTTTACCTTAGACCGTCTGAGAAACCTTACCCTAGACCTTAGTTCCTCCTGCGCCTCCAGAGGCGCTTAGGGCATCCAAGAAGAGCCGTCTTTTGGAGCTTTCAGTTGCGGTATTTTTTCCACAGGTAGTTTCCCCCCTGAGTCCCAGGCGTGGAGCGCAAACCCACAACCTAACCCTCCTCGCTTTATCCAGGCTTGGAACTGGCTGTCCTCTGGCAGGAGCCGGAGTTACAGTCGGAGTTATTCAGGCGGAGTACGCGAACCTTCAACGGTTTGCAGGCGAGAGCTTGCTTTTCTTTACCACACTACATTCGATATTATCCGGTCAGTTTCCTTTTTAGTTTGGCGATGCAAGTTGACACAGAAGACTTGAAAGCCGTAATTTTGATAATCTTAATATGGTAATTTTAATGTAAATAAAGAATGCCGCTCCACCACATTCGATATAATCCGGTCGGTTTCTTCTTTAATTTGGCGAAGTAAGTTGAGAAAGTAGACTTGAAAACCGTGATTTTGGTAATTTATATACAGTTAGTTTAATGTAAAGAAAGAATGCCGCCGAGTCGCGGAATGTAATATCAACAACATCGGATGACACCCTGAAACTAATACATGTCTGAGGAGCTTCAGGAGCATAGTACTTTGCAGATCCGTGTCGAGAATAGTATTTTGTACTGAATTGTGTCAGTGATAAACTCAGACAGTGGTGAAATAGTTGGCCTAGGGTCCGAGGCTTTCGCCTGCAACTTTTTGAAACACCCATAAATCCAAGGCAACATACTTCCGTAACTGCATTCATTAATTCTTAAGCCGGGAGATTCAAATTCCATGTTACATATGTAATGCAACATTTGCATTACACTCCCTTTAAAGCGTCACCTGTTTTCTGAATTTTGCTAAGTTTTTGCTAGAAGCCAATGCGTCTGGGGAAAGGCTTAAAACAGCCAAGGCCGTGGATAATTTGTTGAAAACAGAGCCTAGTTTTATAGTAGGCTATTTGGATAGTTTTGTATATTGGAACATAAACAGTAAATAGTGCGATATGTACTTTATAAAGGAACTAAATCGGAAGCATTCTACTAATTTGTAACGTCTAGATTTCCACCAAAATACAGGCTACAGGTTCCGTATTATTTATTTCTTTCAACAACTAGTTTTTTCTTTTTCCATTTCATTCCTCCCTCACAATCAGCTAAATTTTCAAGAAGAAAAGCTGCGTCCGCCAAGTTATCCTACACTGTCTGACCCACTGGATAATCCACGAGTAGGTGGAATTGACGGACTCTTTGTCATAAAGGTTTGATTCCCTTGTCTGTTAGCTGCAAATGATGTTGGCTGGTGTTTGGGTTTTTTGAAAGAAGAGGTACAGTAGGGTGTACAATAATCAGCCCTTTCGATTCGTATTTCTCCCCTACTTTACATTAATTATATGCACTCCTTTCAAGTGCTTGTCGCTCAGCAGTTTCCAAACCATTATCCCCGTTAGTGGTCGAGTTATTGCGTTTCGGATTGAAGTGAGTCAATAAGCCTTGGTGCTAAATTTGCATCATATACACAACAAGATTAGCCGGACACAACGCCAGTTACTATAAGATGTAGGGATATGGGTCAGAGTGAGCTACTACGCTTCACGAAAAAAACAAAACAACAACAAAAATAGAGGGAAATAATATAGTTCACCGAGCCTTAGTATGGTCATATCTCTACTTCTTTTTTCTTTTTCTGTCCTAGATTACTATCATTGTTGTTGATGTTGTTGTTAAAATTAAGGCTGTGATATTTTTGCTAATTCTGATTGTTCAGTGTTAGTCTCAGTGTATTTGTGTAGCATTGTTAAATTGACTATAATAAGGTGTGACTGTTAATTATCCTATTTGTTACAATGTTTTTTGAAATTCAAATTAAGTCGTTTTAAACGTCACATCCAGTGTTACAAGGCATTCAGTTGCAATACGCAGCGAAGTTCGGGAGTTTAAGACGATCCCTTTATGTTTCGCGGGCACTTTGGAAAAGTACCGCCCGCATACATTCTTCTCGGTACCTGCTGGTCTATTTTTTTTTTTTTAATTTAACCGATGTTAGGGACGGTTACAGGAGTTTATGAGATTAAGACGGACTTTGAGACAAATACTCTATTTTAATGGGGAATAAGAATTTTTTTTTGTCAACTATGCAATTGTAAAATTGAGGACAAAATCTAAAATAAACAAAAGTGAGATAAAGAGGGTCATATCCTTAGCAGACTAATTGTCCGGACACCTTGAAAAAAATGTCAAGTAGGTACATCTGCGAGTTTTCGAACAAAATACGCACAGAGGCATTCGGCGTTCCCTGTGTTCTCAACTTTTCATAGATTTCCTTCCGTGGAGTCCTAAGAAAAGTGAATGCCTCACGTGGCGTGCGAAAGCACGCCTTTACTGTAATCATTTGACTGTCAGTACTGCAGAAAGCTGCAGACAGTACTAAGTACTGCATGTGGATTAGCTGTCAAGAACTGGATGTAGGGATCATCCCGGACCCACAGCGGAGGTGAGTCTTTCGCAGATACTGGGGTAAGTAAGCTAAAAGGAAAACTGCAGTACCTGGATCCTTTTCCAGCACTTCACACTCGCTGCCCGTAGGAATTTGACCCTTCTGCCTAGTCTAATGAGAGAGACACGATGAAAAACACTTTGACTTTGTAGTTGTATGAAAAAGTTGCATTTAATTATATATATTAGTACGGAATACTTTGGTTTAACATGCCTCCGACTGGGTTAATCTTAAGTAGTAGTATCCGATAGCATCCGATCTTGCTGTGGTAGCATCCAGTTTGCTAGTAGTAGCATGCAGTGGCAACAGTTACTCCTGCATGCTACTTTTTCATACAGCTCCATACGACTAATTCTCGAAAAACTTTCATCGGGGAGTCCTTTAAGAGATGAACGTTCGCAAGCGCTCAAACACGGCGTGTTGAAGTAGAAAGTTTATCATATCTGGTGTACGAAAGGACCTAAGAACCAATTGCCTTTGAGCCTAGGTCGCAAATTTATCTCACTGAGCAATCTGGACCCAGTTACCCACGGGGGAGGGAGGGGGAAGTTCACTTAATTCCGACATCGAGGTTGATATCGGAATATAACTTTTTTCGAACAGGCGTGTAATGCATATCTTCCTATGACCCACGGTCAGTTATATTACGATAAACTTCACAATGAAAACGCCACGGAAAATCCAGCCAATCACATTTCAGAATTAGTCATAACAACCTGCTGGAGAGGGTGTTATTTGTCATATCAACCTCCCCGGAGGCTGTTATGAATAATTCTGAAACGTGATTGGCTGGATTATTTTCAGCCCCGAAAAGCGAAAATTCTGTTCGAAAAAGTTATAATAGTTAACATACCTCCATCTCGACTGATATCGGAATCACAAGCTCGACGGCCATTTCAAAATATCAACCTCGCCTTCGGCTCGGCTGATATTTTCCATAGCCTGCCTCGCCTTCGGCTCGGACAGGTTATTTTCAATGTCCATCTCGCTGTTATTTTCCGATATCAGCCTCGATGTCTGAAGTTAACCTTTAATAACACCAGTACACTGTGCAGTCCCATGATACCAGTCCTATCCTACCCAGTGCCAACATTTTGTGGTATTCCCCTGATGTTAAAAGAAAAAAGTTCCAACAGTGCAATATCACTTGTTATCGCATGGCAAACCGTGCGATATCAAGTGATAACGCATGGTTGGAATTTTTTTCTTTTAACATCAGGGTGATGGGGTTTTGAGGGTGATTGATGAGCTAGTTCTTGACAGGGGTCCTTGAGACCTTCTAAATACTTTTTTTT
Organism: Branchinecta lindahli; assembly: GCA_023053555.1. Taxonomy (NCBI): domain Eukaryota; kingdom Metazoa; phylum Arthropoda; class Branchiopoda; order Anostraca; family Branchinectidae; genus Branchinecta; species Branchinecta lindahli. The sequence goes on along the minus strand of JAKZAO010000009.1, from coordinate 3,864,760 downwards.
TCAGTTCTAAATAATTTTTTTTTCAGTGGGGTATAAATTTGTCTGTGGTGGGTGGGTCCCATGCCCCAACAACCGGGCAGACAACTGAGCCCAGATTGCTCACTGACTTTAGTTCTGAACTTGACCACGGATGAAGTAAGCAAGACGATTTTTTTTATCTTCAGATCCTAGGTGCTGGGACGGAGTAATTATTACTGAATAACTTTTCTGGAACAGGTATGTAACGCAAATCTTCCTGTGCCGATCACGTACTTGTATTACGACATTGAGTTTTGTGGAGGTCGATACGATATCGTATCAGCCTGCAAAGAGGATGATACGAAGCCGTACGAACCTCCGCAGAAGTTCATCAAGCACCGTTCCTCAAATACTAAAAGTAGAAACTGGCCTCCAAAAATAAATAAAAGACTTCACTCTCAAACAGAAAAAAAACAAAACAAAAAGTAACACAGAAAAAAGGTTGAAAAATGTTACAGAAAAAATGTCAAAGCACAGAATATCTTGTTTTCCTAGCCAACCAACCTGGGTCATACCTTGTTACAATCCCATTTCCACTGAAATTAGAACTTTTCAACTGAAACATCATCTTACCTTCCTTTGCTTTCCAGGAGGTATCTTTTGAGAAATCATCACCGTCTTTTACTTGACTTTGCTCTAATTTATCAACAGTCCAAGGGGTTTTCTTTCAGTTCAAAAGTTTAAACCTGTAACTTTCGGCTGCAAAAAACAATGATATTCTTGCGTCTATGAAAATATGTTCTTTTCACCAACTATTAACGAAAAATCTCGGTTTGTCATTTTCATAATGATACTCCTCAACTTTTTTGCTTCATTTTTTATTTACTGGCAAGGATGCGGCCAGAGCCTACGGTCGGTTTAGAGGGGTTGACAACTTTAGTAGTAAGGTGCACACTGTCTTACTTAGACTTAGGTCTTCCCGCGCCTGGTGGCGCATAAGGCGACAACTTCTGACCTCCACGTGACTCTATCTTGGCCAGCATTCGATAGTTCAGTCATCGTGGTCCGACCTGACTTGGCTTCCTTCTCGAGGTTTCTGCCAAGTGTGGAGCGCTGCCTACCCTTTGCACGCAGGCCAGAAGGTTTCCAGCACCAAGCGTCATTGGGAAGTCTGCCCTCATCCATCCGCACCATGTGACCCCAGTATCGCCATCTTCTCTCCATAAGAACATCTGTCACCAAGCGTTGCTTAGTTATAGCACGAATCTCAACATTGGTCACTTTATCGGACCAATGAATCTTGAGGATACGCCTAAGACAAATCTTAAAAGACAAATGCACACTGAAACCAAAAATAAGCCGTTCCAAATTGTGAGACATATCGGAGACTTCGAGCGAGACTTGTAAGCAACAACAGGCTGTTAGACCACAGTCATCTTCGGCAATGAGGGGTTAGCAATTTCGGCTACTTGGTGTACCTACAATTTGTTTCCTGCATTTTATATGGTACGAACAGTTATTTGGTACCACGTCTATCAAGGGGAGATGGACTTGTAAGTAAGAATCGGTTGCTAGAATCCTTGGTGATAAGGGGTTGGCAGCTTTTGCTAGTTGGTATACCTATTATTTTTTTTGCCAGTGTATTTCATGGTAAGAACGATACGGTACCATGTCTATCACGGGAGATGGACTGGTAAGTAAGAATTGGTTGCTAGAAGGGCTTCACTAGGGACTAGAAACTTGTGAAACTTGTGTTATTTTATCTCTATAAATCTGAGGGTAAGAAAGCTGGTCTCTTTGGTCTATCACTGTACCTTAGAATCTCTATCTTTAACCGAGAATTAAGTGTTTACGCAACGAATATAAATCCTATTTCGAAAGAATGACTCATTTTTACAATGATCTGTAAAGTGGCATCTCTGGTATTTTGATCCGGAAAAGCTACGGACAGCTTTATGAGACATCTAGGTTATATAAAATAATGCTCGATGTTTTCTTTAGTCCCAAAGTCAACGATTGAAAAGGATAACGTTCAACTGGCTGCAAAGTCAATTCAGTCCCTACTTGCGATTTTCTGTTTTTTCTTGATCCCTGAGGTATGGCAACAATGACGCAGTTTTGAAATAATTAGCAAAGTGGCATCTATGACAATATGGTCCTGAAACGTTACGGACAGCTTCATAATACCAAATAGGTTATATAAGATAAAGTCCCAGATTATCATCAGTCCCGATGTCTACGACTGAAAAGGATAAAGTTCAACTGTCTGCGAAGACAATTTAGACCCTACTTCCGATATTCTGAATTCCTTTAAAACCTGAGTTACCCTGTAGCCATATGTTATTATAGATTGTGTCATCAGTTCAGAAAAAAAAACACTCTTTTTTGAACATACCATTTTCAAAACCAAGATGGGTTGACAACTTCAGCGTTTAACAAATAGCGAAGGAACAATTTAGTCGCAACACTTTTCGTTGCCCGGGCAACGTAGGTCTAGTTTGACTTTCAGTCCCAGGAAATTTTCTTGTTTTAAAAAATATTTTGGTACAATTGGTCCTTGAATTACGCGTCCTTGGACAATTTGCCTTATATTTGACTTCTCCGAGGAATTAAAAAAAAGATGGTCGTTTCTTTTTAAGTTACTCTCGTTTTAATATTTCCTGTAGTTGCCGACGGAAGAAAAAGCACGAGTCTGCCACTCCTAGTCTTATAGTTATTTTATGATATAGAACAATATCAAGGTGTTATGGGGGAGTGAAGGAAGGGAAGTACAGAAATTGACTTCCGTAAGTTGCGAACGGGTAGTTCGATTCGAGTAAAATTAATAGGTGATGAGAAATAATGACCTAGACATGCAACACATTCGTTTGAACCACATGCGGACACGGTTGGGAGAGCTGGAGGGGGGGGGGGGGGGTCTGTAAAATTTTGACTTGCACAAAAATCAAACGGATGGACCGAATGGGATGTAAGTTGGATGGTACCGAGTTTATGCGGCCTAGATTTGTTATTGGGCGCCCGGACCGGGTCCGGCCACGGTAAGGGGGTGAGCGGGAACCAGAAAGTTGCAGATTGGCTATGCTCCGTTTCCAGTCAAACATGATGGACGGGAAGAGGAGATAGAGGTTTTCTGTTTTCAAGAAGTATCCGGCCGCAGTAGAGGGAGTTGAGGGGGAGTCCCGGAAATTTTGTGACACGCATATTGGTCAGACGAGTGCAGCGATTTCAATGAAACTTGGAAGGTAGAGAAAGCATATGCCCAAGATGACATATTGTAAAGTTCCAAACCGGTTCCGACCACGGTGGGGGGGGGCTGCCGAAATCCAAAAAATGCTCAGGTTCGAGGGAAACTTGATAGGCGGTAAGAGAAGATGCTTCAGATGGTCCAACCAAGAGTCCGAACCAGATTCGGCCACGGTAAAGAGAGTTGGAGGGAGGTACCGGAAATCGCGTGGCACGTCTAAATATCAAACGAGTAGATTTATTGTGCTGAGAAACTGGGAGGTTACAACAGACATTTACCCCACTTGATCGGAGGGGATGCCGGAGCGTTTAGACTTGAGTGAATTAACCTATCCTACTAGTAGGCCCGAACCGTATTTTTGGATGGCGGGTCTATTGTGCGACGTTCTCATCCACTTTCTTGTACCGTCTACGGCCGTAACAAGTGCCATATGAGCTCGTAGCTCTTGTTCTATTTATAACTAAAAGAAGATATATTGGCTCTGGGGCCGGGTAACTGCCACACATATTTAACACTTATAGATTTTAGTCCATCTTCAGTTTGAAACTGGTGTCTGTCTGCTTGCCTGCTAGAATGGAGCTTTCCACTCGGAAGCAGAAACGTGGTTTGTTGAAACGAAAGGTTAGCTGCATAACTTCAGACACTCCTCTCTGACATAGGCTATACAACTCCACTTCACTTCGCACACCGTAGGCTCTTGCAAGCAAAAACCATCCGTAGGCTCTGACAAGGAGCTTTGCGAAATATAATTTCATATTAAAACATCCGGCCTGAGGTGCACACTTTCCGTTAAACTGCATAGGTTAGACCCTTACCACTTTCTAGAGATAAGCTGAAATCGGGGAACTAGGGGAAAAAAAACGCGACAAAACCAAAGTGTTGCTCTCGCAACATAATAATCTCGGTTATAGTCGGTCTTTATTTTAATACTTAAACTGTATGTGTTAAGTTTTGCAGCCGGCTCTGATTACATGCCCACGTACCACGGTGGTAAGATCGGGGCCCGGCAACAAGAAGGCCCTTGGTTCGATGCCGCTGCTGGACACTTTTTCCTTTTGTGCTCCCTTTTGCCTTGTTACTAGTTTTCCGGATTCCCGTAACTCCCGCCAGTGTCACCGGATCCGGTCTGGATTTAAAATGGGATGTGTGAGAGACGAGGTCCTTCCATATATCAAGTTTCATCAAGATCCGATCACCCGTTCGTAAGTTAAAAATGCCTCACTCTTCCTAAATTTTTCGAATTCCCCCTCCCTCCACTCCCCCCAGATGGTAGGATTGGGGAAGCGACTATTTCTAATTTAATCTGGTCCGGTCCCTGATATGCCTGCCAAGTTTCATCGTCCTAGCTTATCTGGAAGTGCCCGAACTAGCAAAACCGGGACCGACACCCCGACAGACCGACTGACGGACAGAATTGCGATCGCTATATGGCACTTGGCCGAAGGGCAAGTGCCATAATAATTTACAGAAACAAAAAAGTGGCATTTTCCCACGGGTCCGAAAGTGCTGCCATCTATTTTTTTCTACCCATTTCTGTTCGTGATTTCAGCTGAGTTTATCATTCGGTTTATCGCACTTGGGATTGCGGTAGAGAAATCGTATCAGACGTGCCTCTTACACTTTAAAGTTTCTCTCGTTGCTAAGAAATTATAGCTTATCCTTTGCTCCTTTCTAAGTGTAGAAGGTTGGCCTACGGCAAAAAAGTCAACTTTTGAACTATAAAGACAAATAGAATTTTTTTTTCGAAGGCGAGAGCCCTTGATGAGCTGATCAAAGTATATGTCATCCATTTTTTGGTACAAAAATTCCTTCATGAGACACACCAGTTTGAAAGTGTTAAGGGGTTGACAACTTCAGTAGTAAGGTACACACTGAAACAAAAAATAGGCCGATACCAATTGTGGGGACTTGCAAGCAACAGTCGGCTGTTAGCTCATAATCATCTTCGGCAATGCGGGGTTTTCAGTTTTTGCTGGTTGGTGTAACTATTATTTGTTTATGGTGTATTTAACGGTTATAACAATTTGGTTCCCAATTGTAAGACATGTAAGGGACTTGTAAGTAATAACCGGCTGTTAGGCTACAATTATCTTCAGTGATGAGGGGTATGCACCTTTGGCTAGCTCGTGTACCCTTTATTTGTTTCGGGTGAACTTGATGTCTATCACGGGAGAGGGACTTGGAATTAAGAATCGGTTCATGGGGGGCTAGAAATTTGTGCAAATTGGTGCACATTGTATTCGATCTCTATAAATCTAAATCTGGCGGTAAGAAAGTTCGTATCGATGGTCTATCACTGTAACCTAGATTTAAGACTTTTTAAGCAACGGGTACAACCGATAATGTAAAACAATGAGGTAGTTTCGTAATAATTAATAGACTGTCATCTATGGTATCTTGATCCTGAAAAGTTACGGATAGCTTTATAATACCAACTAGATTATATAAGATAATGTTTCAAGTTTTCATCCGTCACGATGTCTACGATTGAAAAGGATAAAGTTCAACTGGCTGCAAAGTCAATTTAGTCCATTCTTTCGATATTGTTTTGTTGTTGTTTTTTCAACGCTGAGGAATAGCCTTTGATCATGTGATTACTGATTGCGCGTTCTTCTTTGAAAATCCTGTTTCAAAAGCTTCTATAGGCTGACAACTTCAGCATTTAACCGATAGCGAACAAACAAAACCAAAGTGTTGCTCTCGCAACACTTTAGTCGGCGAAGCCTGACAAAGGTTGCCGCAACACTTCACGTTGCCCAGGCAACGTAGGTCTAGTTGATTCGGGACACAGCGCGTCAAGTCCAAAGTATTCGTGGGAACGCTAGAGTTCTCGGGGGCTAATGAGATACACAGGGCCTGTCAAGTTAAAACTTTTCTGGCTCTTTGGAAAAGTGAGTCAGTAGCCTACTGTTGGAAATCCTGAAAAAGTAAGAAATACTGCGCCTGTTTGCGAAAGCCGCATCTATGTTTGCTGCAGTTGAGCATTCAAGAACTCAATATAAGAATCTATAAGGTATCTCGCTGTTTGGACATGTTTACCCGATCCAAGAAAAAAAGGTGCTATTGGTGAGCTTCAATTTGCTCCTGCTCCCTTCTAGACCAAACTGTAGCCTCTTGTCTATTGATAAAGTGATATACAGCCTGCAGGCCACAGCTTATCTATCTAGGCAGTTAAGCAAGCGGTGAAAATGATAAATACGTTGCCCCCCCCCCAAACATTTTGACTAATAACGGTTCTGACGACATCTGGGCTACTTAAATATAGTTACCACTTACCATCAAACAATCCTGTTAAATAAGACAAATCTGTCTGGTCCTTATTGCTAACTTGAAAACACAAACTAGAAATGAACTGTTTGGTTGGGCTGACCTGACTGAGGTCATGAGATGAACTGATAAACTCAAACATCGAAGTTTCGTCAAACCCTCAAAAACAACTCAACCCACTGGCGAACATAATGGCCTCCCAGGGGACAAGCTGCCGACCGACGGGTCATTAATTAAAGCACAACTCTTACTAGAAATAATCTTTTCCCTGTGAAATGGATCAGAAATTTTTTTTTCGAAAATACCATTACTTTCCATGTGAAATTAGCGATTTTCTTGTTAGCGCCTGTCGACTATGTCCAGCCTTCCTTCTCTCCGACGCGGCGGCTGGGCGCAAAACATTTGAAAACTGATCGTGCCGTGGTTAAAAAGTGTGAAAACTAAGACAATAAAATAAGTAATAAACAAAAGCGTCTCAGATCCTTATGTGTGAAAGAGTTGTCAGCAGACGTTGATGATCCCGGCAAACGTTTCGTTGTGTGACGGGCAAAACTCGGCAAGGCCAAAAAAGCGCTAAAATTTCGTAGGCACAAAACGAAACAATGGAGAAAGGTGGGGATTTTAGAAGCTTGTAATTCTGTATGGGAGCTAGATATATTATAAAAATCAGAATAAGCAAGAGGGGTCCTTTAAGGTCCGTAGTTGACTTCCGCGAAACGAGTCGGACGTGTCTTTGAAATCCCCATTTTATACAACAAAGACATATCTTGCCAGACATTTGCGAAAGATAAGAAACTTCAAGTTGGACAAATTTTACATACGGGAACGAACGCGGTATAAAAAGCCATTTCGCGGCATAATCGCGGCGTGCGGCATGATCAAAATTTTATGCGGCATTTCTCTCAGAATCGCGGCGTACTGCCGCGAAATGTGGCATAAGTGGCAACACTGCTTCCGACTGCGAAGTTCCATCGGCTACCGTAAGTGTCGCAAGGTTGTGGCTCTCCGGCGCCGCCCACTATGTCCCGAAAATAAATTGAGCTTGCATAAGCTGTGCTGCAGGCTCTTAGTACAGGAAAATGAGCTCCAAAAAGAGGTCGACCCGAAACAAATTGCAACAGAAATGATTTTTACACCATCTTGTAGAGAAAAAAAAACTGAACAACATATCCATTTTCGCATATTCTGAGTCGACGCAAAATAACCGTTTTTTGGCTTTTAATGCTATTTTTTTTCCGTTATTCGAATAAAAATCGCAATTTTCGTGGACATCGGTTTTTCTTGAACTGAAGTATGATTCTAACCCAAAATAACATGGCGAGACCGAAAACGAAGTCGGATTTAGCGTAAGAAGCACCATAAAAAAAGTAACTGTATTTTTTCGACTTTTTTCGCCTAAAAAATACAATTTTCGTTGTAGCCCGATTTTCTTGAATGAAAGTGTGGTTCTGACGTAGAATCACGAGCTGAGACCGAAAATAGAATCAAACAGGTTGTTCACTGAACCAGAAAAAAAAATCGTAATCATTAATGAATGATCTACATTTTTTTTGAAAATAATTAGGGAAAGTGAATTACAAACCGAACTGGTTTTCAGTGGTCAGTATCGTAAATCACACTTAAAACACTCTTCGTATACTATTTAGGGTCAACCCATAGTGTCTAATCTTCACAGTCTATTAAATAGAATCAATCCTATAAAAAATACAAAATAGAGAATCAGATTCCGACTAGTTTCACAACTTCTTCATTTGGAATGGATTAACGACTAGGGTTCTAGGTTCTCTTCATCATTGTTGCTGTCAATTTTTGGGGAGTTGGAACACATTGTTCCCTTGCAGACCCTTGCAGGTTCTGCATGCTGAAGTACAAACTAAGCCGTTTTTAAAGCAGCTACACCTCGCTGAACTACACTGTACACGACAGGAGCACTTCACGATCTTTAGGAGCATACGCGGGGCTGGTGGGAGGTCAGTTGTTAATGGGTACAAGAAGTCATCTTTATTCTTCCATCCCCATTCCTCGGCTTTCAGTTCCGGATCAGGCTCCCCGGTCCATACCTGAACTTGATAAAAAAAACTCTATAGCTATGAAACTTGGCTGCATCAGAAGTTGGTGGCGGATGTTCTGGGTGAACAAAAGAGTTTGCCGTTGTCACTTTCTTTTCAAAAACTTCTCTGCGGAGTTTGTTCAAGTTCCCTCCTTTCGACGAACCGTATATGATCAGCAGGGCGTCTTCACCAGCGGTCTTGATTTCCTCCTTCGAAGCGGACTACTGCATGAACACTGCAGCTGATGTTCGGAAATCATTGTCTTCTATCAGCCTCTTCAGTGCAAGACCTTTTCCCACACCGTGGATTCGCGAAGTAGAGTCACAGCCTAACAGGGCGTGAGCATAAAGGATCATATGACAAGTATCTTGTCCCAGCTTCTCTTTCAGGGTGTGTATGTCCCATATTCGGGGAGCTTTATTCGACTTTGGCTCAGGTGCGAAGAATAGTTTCTTGCTTGACAAGTCACAGTGGTAGCATAAGAGAACCAATAGATCGGTATCGTCCCCAACTACGGCAGTGTCGTGATACCGTGAAGAGGCAACAGCAGCTTCCACAATTGGGATATCTGCGTCACCTGATGCCTGGGAGACAGAGACATTCTTTGCACGGAGATGATCAGCCAAAGCGCAGATAAACCTGGCTTTGTTTTTCTTGCAAGATAAGAACTCTTCTTTCTTCACCTTGAGCTGCATATCTGCTGTGAAGAAGATCTCACGGCCAACTGTACGACTCCTCTGCGAGTGAGCCATATCTTTTATGGAAGCCCCACCATCGTAGCCGTCGAAAACGATAGTGGCAGAAGGGTACTTTCCTGTCACGTAAGTTGCATAATGGTCTAGAATCTCCAGGTATCTTTCAGTTTTTGTCCATGGTATCCTGTGCAGCAGAGCTCCTCCGACTAGGATATATCGAGTGCCTTCGGGGAGTGGAAATGAATGCTTCTCAAGGTTGCACGCCTGGGCTATGGCCTTCACAAGTTCTGGTTTGTTCGCAGTCCGGAGCATGCAGGAGCTGTCAAAAAGTGACGCTGGGTAGGAACACAGTTCGTGTTGAAAGTACTCAGTTTCCGTAAGATTGATCCTTTTCGCGTTCATGATAAACCTCTGAAAAAGAGGAAAAACCTTCCGAACCACCATTATAAAAACCGACTTCTTACCTGCGCTAATCATTCATCAGAACACTAGCAGATTCACCGGAAAGTATTACTCGACTGTTAGATGGCGGAATTTCGAATAAACTTTTTTCTCGGGGTAGATGGCGAATTTAAACAAAGGTTATGACTGTCACTGACCGGAATTAGTTTTCTACTCGACTTTCTGGCATTACTTGAGGTCTTCGTCTAATTGATTTCTCAGTCAAATCTTGGGAATAAACTTTGAAATCTTTAAAACACTGAGTGATGAATGTGACGATTTTCATTTTTATTGCATTACGTAGCCTTCGAAGTGTCTTATTCTAGTGCCGAGTTTAGGTATTTTTACGAACAACCGATCATTTGTTGGATAACAAGTGCCGATCGATTGTCTTTACAAAAATTACCGCAACGCATATTGATGATAGTGAAACTTTTTTGTTTTGCACCAGACACCCAATCTGACTTCATTTTCTGTCTCAGCTTGTCATTCTGCATCAGAATCATACTTCATTTCAAGAAAAACGGTCGGATACTAAAATTGTATTTTTTTTCGGAAAACGTAAAAAAAATCGCATTAAAAGCCAAAAAACGGTTATTTTGCGTCGACTCAGGATATGCGAAAATGGATATGTTGTTCAGTTTTTTTTTCTCTACAAGATGGTGTAAGAATAATTTCTGTTGCAATTTGTTTCGGGCCAAACCTCCATTTGCCTGTACTATCTAGCTGTATCTCATGCCCCTCCCATGAGCAGAAGCTACCTTGCCGCTAAGCCAAGGCGTTGAGAGTAAGGTGTTATTTTCTCCTGACGACCTTGTAACGTTGCTTGAATAAAGGAGAGTCAAGCAGCCCCTTTTTTTCTCACTGGGGTGAAGAGTAAAAGCAAAAGCGTTGCTTTAGTTTTCTCGCAACCTGACTTTATTATGAAATGGGAAAAGCTGATGTAACCTTGTTCAAATATTTAGCTGTTAATTTGCCTGGCAAACGTCCACATCCCTGGTCGTTTAAAATCGAGATATATTTCGGAATAGTAAAAATTTAAGAAGACAGAGAAGGCACTTGTCTTATCCAAGTACAATCGGTATCACAATCGGCCTGGGTCGGTTAAATCCACCTCCGAATCCGGGTCGGAATCCACCGCCGCCGAATCCCGGTCGTCCACCAAATCCACCGCCGAAACCCGGTCGTCCACCAAACCCACCGCCGAAACCAGGGCCGCCAAATCCAGGTCCGCCAAATCCAGGACGTCCACCGAATCCACCGCCGCCGAATCCGGGACGACCGCCAAATCCACCGCCGCCGAATCCTAGAATGAACGTGGTACGATAAATACGCTCTTCATAAAATCCAATACCGAATTATCGCCAGATGTGCTAGAGGAACAATAACAATCACACGTGAGAACGTGGGACAAGTTATCGGAATGGAGAATGAGTGATTAGGCTTTCGGCTCACACCGACCCGCTAATTAGCCCCGTCGGAAAGTGGTTCAGCAGTCAGCAATGATGTCGGAAGCCCTGATAAAACAGAGTTGGATTGAGAACAAACAGAGGTAGAGGCATTTTATGAAGTTTCAAGTATGGCTAGGCCTAAGACAATTTGGAAATGGCCAAACAAATCCGGATAAATGTATACCACGAAGTAACATGTCATTGTTTACTTTATGCCAGCGCATCTAGCGGCCAAAAAAGAACTAATCTGGATGTAATTTTATGAAGAGCGTATGGATGACATAGCGGTAGAAAGTACGAAAATGTTCCATCCGCGACAGGTTGTGACAGATTGTTAGAGGGTGTCGTAAGGAGGGGGGGGGGGCCAAAAAGTATTTAAACTATGGAACTGGATCGGACTGGACACACATACTTGAGAATCTAGATTTATTTTTCATCCAGTTATCCCGTACAAGACTCCAGGAATAAATTCAACGCAATTTACCTCGTCCTCAAAGATTTCAACTTATAATGTCACGTCACAGTTTTTATAATGTCATCATAATGTTTAATTCAATGCCATTTACATGTGGTTATTAATATAGCTTCAGGTTATATCCATGTTAGATCTGTGAAACTGGTACTTATCGATTTCTAGGGAAAATCACGTGAAGAATTTTTGACCCCCACCCCTCACTGCATATATGACGCACGCTTTCTTTCTTGAGTCATCTCTGGCTCATGGCACAAATGCTTTTCTTTTCTTGGAGTTTCTCGTCTAACCTCATTTTCTTTTGTTGGCCCTTGATATGGTTCTGCGATTTTTTTTGTTTTAGCCATTTTCGAGGGCCTCTTCCTGCCATCTTTTCTTGGTGGTCCTCCTCCACCCCAAATGGTTATGATAAGCCGACATATAAAAATTAAGATGGTTCCAAGATGCACCAACACTTGCTGCCTCTTGTCGTAATGAAATGGTGTTAGGCGGTCAACTTAAGGCGTCCAGCCTCAAATCTGGTAGAGGACAAAGTTTAAGAAATTGGGTTGATCGAAATGGCATGATCGTACCAACAGAGCATCGGCAATACCGCCTACGGGGACCACGAGCGATTAATCCAGGATTAATCATTGTTAACTGGCCCTTGATTTTCTCAGCATAAAAAGAGGGCTACAGTTTTATGGCAGTTGAATTTTCTGATCGATAAAGGGAAACTTTAAAGTACAGGTAACAAAATAGGCTTATTTACACTTCCCCAACAGTTTAAAATAACTACACCCGTCTTAAACAAGGAATCAAATGCACTCGTTTCTCAACTCCTCTCCTAAAACCGTGACACTAACAATATTCTCCCTCCATGGAAATGACATGAACCTTTGAACAGCTCAAACGTGGAGTGTGTGAATCAAGTTTTAGGTATCTCTCCATATCTGTTTGATAGATAGACCAGTTTTTTTATTCATCAAAACCTGTGGTGGCTTACGCCAAATTTGTTTGGTGACGTGGCATGACTAACAGGAAAACAAGGAACAACAGGTCAATACTCTCAGCTTAAGCTTCGTTGTATAAAGTTACAAAAAACGGGCAAAACTCTTCGCAAGTATCCGCCTAGCAAGTTTGATTGGCTGCCATTTTTTAGACCCCAATTTTTCGACCTTGCGAGGGGGCCTTTCCGCCAGCTTTAAAGAAGGAAGATACTTCTGTAGATAGGCGATTCAACGATTTAACACCAAGCTCCATACACAGTTTCAGCCTTCGTAATGCCAAGGGTCAAGAAGACAAGCAGGAAATAACTATAAGGGTCGAAAGTGCTTAAAATGTAACTTACCCCCTCCTCCTCCTGCAATTATGATCTGTCTTCGCTCTCTGTGGTGGCCATCTGTGTCCGAAGGCAAGCTCAGCACACCTGAGAAGCAATTGCTTTCATTTTACATTGTAATTAACCAACGACTCAATTGTTAGTGCGTGGAAGTTACTGACTCGGTGGTGTTTATCCACAATTTGAAGTTCCAAGTTCAAGTTTTTTAACTTCTGACACTAAACTACAAATACATTAAACAAGCACTGTGTAGAATGAGAATTCGTACATTCAATGATTGTTATAACTTTACCTTAACGACAACAACTGCGTTCCCTATAACTCTATAATAAATCTACACCTCTACAACTTGAAGGGAAATACTTCGTTACAAGGCATTGCACTGTCAGAAGTTTCATAACAGATCGCGCATAACACTTTCAAGAATAACACCTTTTCACTTAGAAATAAAGTGTTATGACCAATTAAGTTTACACTATTTCGTGCCTAGATCTCCAACAACACCGTCAATTGGTACAAATACTGCACTGTCAGAAGTTACATAACGACAACACAAGGATGCCCGGTTTCAACAGATAACACATTTGGGATGTTATCTGTTATGTTTCTTTCGTTCCCTTTAGTATTTTTACCAATTGAAGGTGTTGTTGGAGATCTAGGCACGAAGTAGTGTAAACTAAATTGGTCTAACACTTTATTTCTAAGTGAAAAAGTATTCTTCCTGAAAGTGTTATGCGCTATCTGTTATGAAACTTCTGACAGTGTGAGAATACTCTACATGATTAAGTCCGACCCAGTGACCAACGAGAAACGTCATACCCGAACGAACCCTCGAAATTTACTCAAATCATATGTCAAATGTCAATCACATCTTATATACAAACAGCGTTAGAACCAAGACATTTCACATCCCCACTAACCAAAAAATATTTGAACTTGAAATCTTCCCAGTTTAAAAGCTTAAACAAACCGCATTACAAATCCAAAGAAGATCTTGCTAGCCAGTCTGACACTTTAAACCTCTTTTCCGTTAGCAAGGTAATAAAAAGGGTAATAAAACCAGATCGTTTTATTGCCTGACACCCCCTTGTCACAACTTCATTAAGATCGGCATATCATGGATCATATGACAAAACCGTCCAGTTTCCAACTGATGCCGCGTGGTCTTCTTTGTTGCTGTTACACCAAAATCCGCATTTATAAATACATATCCACAACTCACAAGTACACAAGAGTTGAACTTGAGACATGTCATGCACGAACTTAACCGACTGAAAATGGGCCCAGTTACTCATGAACAGGAGGGTGGGGGGGGGGTCACGGGACCCATCAAATTCCATATCTAGATCTAAATTCCTCGACTATATCAACTTAGAGCTTGATTCCAGTCACGGGTCAAATACTTTACTAATGGGCGAACTGGGCCCACTTGCCCATCAACGGGGTGGGTGGGGAGTGGTTCAACTCCACAGATAATATATTCCCAACGCGATGATCCAAAAGCACAAAGTAATTTCATCTTCCTATCTTCAGTTATTGTCAAGTAAAAAACATAAAAAATGGGCAATCTGGGCCCAATTGCCCCTGAACCAAGTGGGGGTGGTGTTTGGGGCCCGGAAAAAGCAAAAAAGAGACTCCAATGCTCACAAACCTACCAAGTTTCAACTTGATACCTGTTTATTTCTGTCACGGATAACGAACTTTACTCCTGGGCAATCTGGGCCCAGTTGCCCGTGAACGAGGTGGGTGGGGGAAGTGCAACTTTGAAAGTAATTTCCCAGCCCTAGAGTCTACAAGTACAAGGAATTTCATCGTCCTATGTCCAGGTCTGGTCAGTTATGAAAATTACTGACTGGGCAATCTGGGCCCATTTGCCCCTGAACTGGGTGGGCGTGGGGGGTAGGACCCCCAAAAGGCACAACTACACCCCAATGCCCACAAGTGTACCAAGTTTGATACCTGCACTGGTTCACGAGTTATGAGCTCCACAAAATACGGTGAAAACCGGAAACCGAAAACCGAAAGACGAAAGCTGCTACAGCGCTGCAATAGTGGATTGTTCCAAGGAACACTCCACTAAAAACGTATGTGGTGGGAACATTTCTGGCTCTTCACTGGGCAGATGGCGATTCTTCATCGACATGAAGAGTTAGTCATGAAGAGTATTCGCATGTTTGATCAGGCACGATTTTATAAAGTCAAGTTTTTTTGTCCCTCGTAACTTTTACCTGTCAAGCTAATGACTTCGGTACGACGGTCGCGGTTTTCCAGTCTTGGTTTTGTTCTCGCGCGCTTGACAGGATAGCCGATACATTTTTCAGAGCTTGGCATTTCCGCATAAAGAGGAAGATTAGCCGGTAATGACGACTCCGGAATAGGTCCTGCTAGGTCTTTAAAAACAGGCTATCGTGATCAGGAACCGATTGAAGCGATTGGCAGGATTGCCACCCATATCAGTCAGTCGTTCTTTAAAAACCATACAAAATCAACAAAGAATAAGAATATGATACATGTTTTGAAGATTTGGGGAAGAATTTGACAATTTTGTGGAATTTACACGTTAAAAGCACCAAAATCGAGTGGTTTATGGTGACGCAAACAGATAAAAACACCAAATTTGATGATAGATCATCACACGGGGCAACCCTGGCGATTGATAAATGTGCGAGGTTGAAAGCGCCGTAATAAGAGCGCGAATGGTTCCATCAAAAGCGAAAGTTAAGATAGTGTTCCCTAATGCGTTCGTCAGTGATGATGCAAGCCACGAAGGCCTACTTATTTTCTGCGGTTAATTTACTGATTTTAAAGGAACGGTTGGCACTACTGCGCAGAGGTTCAGCAGTGAAATAAAACAATAATATTTAGATAGCTACTTACAAGCAAGAATTCCAAATAATGTAAATAGCACTAGCTTCATGGCTGTTACTTTGTCAACTGCCTAATCCCTCACAATATTATTTGCTTATATAATATAGGAAGGCTTAGATAAGAACTCCTCCCAGGTGTGAAACCCACAGTGAGCATCGACCTCTGCACATAAGGAAGGAGCCAAATTGTTATTGGGAAATTAGAGTCGGCGATACGTAAGCTTGCAAACTGGTATTTCCGGTATGCTGAACTATATCATGTAGTAATTTAATGTCGGTCGGTGTCCAGTGTCTGTGTCATTGGCACATTATGGCCGAGGTTGCATTTTCAGCTGCGTAAGCTTTTCTCATAGGCTACTCTAAATTTCTGCAATTTTAGATCCACCATCATCGAAATAAGCAAAAAAAAAAAAAAAGCACGATCAACTCTAGCACCGGTTTAAGCCTGAGGAAAATTAAGCTTCTCGGGAAAAGCTGACAATCGCACATTGTCCCGCCTCGTAGACTAGGCAAGAGAAATGAAGACCTCTATCTCCGGGACAAATTTGGAGGCGCAATGCTTGTATATCGGCTCTCGACACCTGTAGCCTACACATTTATTTCGAGCTTAATTGTCGGACTAGAGCTATGATCTATACATTACCCCAATATGGCTCATGGCATTTTCATCCACAAAGCTTCATCCCTACGAGTGTCAAAAGATTTCTGGGTACCGCCTCCCTCCCCCCACGACTTCCCCGCAATGACCGGCAACGGTCCAGACTTTTGAACCTATACATTTTTTTTCGAACTGGATCATCGGTTCGGAAGCTGCAAATGCCATAAACAAGAGCTGGAAGTTCAGATCGCACTTATACGGGTAGGTTGGAGATTTACATATTTAATGCAATCAGATGTAAATGTCCATTAAAACATGAGCAGTTTCGCTCTGTCTCTCCTGCTTGTCGTCCATAGGAGATTTTTATGGCGCTTGCATTCCGGCCAAGTGCCATATACCGATCACTTTTCCGTCGGTCGGTCGGTCCGGTGATCGCGTGTTAGGGTACTTCTAGATGTGGGGTACTTCTTGGCAGGCGTATGAGGGACCCGACCAAACTGACTTGGAAATAGTCACTTCCCCGATTTAACCATCGTGGGGGGAGTGGACGAAGGGGGAATCCGGAATATTGAGGCATGCGTAACTTTCGAACGGATGATCGGATCTAAATGAAACTTGATATATGGAAAGAACGCATGCCTCACATGTCCCATTCAAGTCCAAACCGGATCCGACAACTGTGGGGGAGTTAGAGGGGGATACCGGAAATATCGTGACACGCTTAGAGCGGAGGGATCGGGATGAAACTTGGTGGGAAGAACAAGGACAAGTTGTAAATACATTTTTTGACAGAAACGGACCGGATTCGGCGCACTGTGGGGGTCTAAGGGTTTTCTGGAAATCCGGTGATCGCGAGTTAAGGTACTTACATCGCTGACATAACCGGATCGGAAATCTCGGAACAAGCTTATCTATAGAGTGGAGGGACCGGGATGCAGAAGCTTGGTGAGAAGAACAAGGACAAGTTGTAAATACATTTTTTGACAGAAATGGACCAGATCGGCGCACTGTGGGGGTCTAAGGGTTTTCTGGAAATCCGGTGATCGCGAGTTAAGGTACTTACAGATGCACTTGGACGATGAAATTCGGCAGGTGTATTAGGGACCCGATCAGATTGACTCGAAGCAGTCATTTCCCCGATCTGACTATCTTTGGGGGAGTGGAGGGAACTGGAATCCGGACTACCAGAATTTCATGAATAACTTTTGAACGGTTGGTCGGATCCGAAGGAAACTTGACAGTTGACAAAAGGACGTTTTCCTGGTCTCACGAACACGTTCATAATCCCCCAAGGGCACATGACCATTTGTACCTCAAGTATATGTAGTGAGTTTTTAGCCTCCTTAAAGTGCATATCTTAACTGCAAAGTGAAACAATGCTTTTGACCAAAAGATCCATTTTCGTGATTCCCAAGGTCTCGTGATAATTTTTGCCTCAAGGATTTCGCTTACAAATGACTTTCCAACATACTTAAAGCACCAACGTTACCGCGAAGTGGAAAAAAAACATTTCTAAGAAACTTAACATTTTTAACATCCCCAAGAGCCCATGATCACCTGTGCCCCAAGTATTTTGCTTCCAAATTCAGTTCGAACCCCTTAAAGTGCACATCATAGCCTCAAAATGCAAAAAAATAACACTTTCGAGCGAATGATATACCTTCATAACCCAAGGGCCCATGATCATTTGTTTACCAGTGCCTTTGCAAAAAAATAATACTTTCGAGCGAATGATATACCTTCATAACCCAAGGGCCCATGATCATTTGTGTACCAGTGCCTTTGCTTACAAGATGAATTCCTATCCCCCTTAAATTGTGCATTGCAACCGCAAAGTCCATGGCCTTTTTTTTTACTAAACCATACATTTTCATGAATCCGAAAGGTCCATAATGGTCTGTGCCTCAACACGGCACAAATCTTAGCTCTTACCATTACCTACTACGTATGCTTGCAAGTGCCATATGAGCTTACAGCTCTTGTTTCTTCAAGAAACGCAACAATGGAGAGAAATAACGTTAAGTTTTTATTTGGAGAAATGAAAGATGAACACTAAACAACAGCACACAACTCATCCCAAAACAAGAGTAATCCCTTGTCCACCAACAGCTGGCTGATTAAAACCTTGATTAAATCCTCCTGGACGTTGCTGGTTAAAGCCCTGGTTGAACCCTCCTGGACGTTGCTGGTTGAAGCCTTGGTTGAAGCCTCCTGGGCGTTGCTGGTTGAACCCTCCTTGCTGGTTGAAGCCCTGGTTGAACCCTCCTTGCTGGTTGAAGCCCTGGTTAAACCCTCCTGGGCGCTGTTGATTAAAACCCTGGTTGAATCCTCCTGGGCGCTGATTGAATCCTTGTTGGTTAAAGCCTTGGTTGAAACCAGGCTGCTGGACTCCTCCCGTCAGTCCTGAATGCAAATAGAAACTACATAAAATGTGAGTTTATATCAGTGAATTTGACGGGAACACCTTTACAATATTACAATAAGTATTAATAATAGTAATAGAATGCAAAAATAAGGCCATTGGCCTCTATGGTGTACGTTGTCATGCATTTTTTCAGCGTACAGGTTGTCTAGGAAATTTGAGCGTTGACGGAGACACCCAAAACAACTTGAGAAGGGGGGGGGGCGGTCCAGCAGTCCACCACCTTGTTTCGGAGAGACCATTTACGAACGTCTTTGGAAAATTATTCTGTTTTTTAGTATGGCAAGTTCCATCGGCAGTCTTGTTCTGGGGTTATGGGTTCCGTGTTGGGAAGGAATGTTATGGATAGAGCGGATGGGGTTGCGGACTCAATTACCACACGATCTTGAGTATTGCTAAAACCAAAGTTTTGGGTTTCCGGGGGAAGTATGTTTGCAAAGCAGAATTGACGGAAGGTTCCACCACCAAGAGTGGAGCCTGCGGCTTAATTTGACTCGACACGGGAAACCTCACCAGACCCGGACACGGAAGGATTGACAGATTGAGAGCTCTTTCGTGATTTGCTGGGCGGTAGGCTAGTGCTAGTAGGCCGTTCTAGTTGGTGGAACGATTTGTCTGGTTAATACCGATCACGGAAGAGACTCTAGCCTGCTAAATAGATGACGTACCTTCGGCTTAGAGCGACAAGTGGCGTCAGCCATATGAAAGTGAGCAATAACAGGTCTGCTGATGCGAGAAGGTAGATATGAAATCATTTAGGATTATGTGGGTCAAATGCATCAGTAAACAAAAACAAAATCTCACAAAACGGCTTTAGGCTTTGATGAAAAAGCGAACTGGGTGTTTAAGATGATTTTTTCTGGACACCTTCTGTTGAAAATTGAAGATTCCTTCCCGGACAGAAAGACAACCAAGATATCCTTTAGCTCGGGTATACAGGGCAGTTAATAGTTAGCCGACTAGTCGGCCAGCGGAAGCAGATTCTTGTTCTTGTAGAGGTATGTTTCTTCGAAACTCCTCGTTTTTTGACTACCTTGTTTTTGTTTTTCACCTCTAAAACAGCCTAATGCCAATGAAAAAATTAAAGAGGGTCTGCCCCAGAGATGGGCGAATCCGATCATGAAAGGATTCGAATCCGAATCCAGGGCTAGGTACGAATCCGATTCCGAATCTGAATCCACCATTTCGTGTTGAGGATTCGAATCCAGAATCGAATCAGGATTCGAATCCGACCTTAACAAAAACAAATCGTACACATAGATTACAGTTCAGAAATCAGAGGTGACAAAAGCACTGATACCTAAGGTGGTCAGATAACTGACTGAAGATGCTTGGTGGTAGAGAAAAGAAAACAAAATTGAATTGCCTAAGCACACTGTGCCAAAATTGGGAAACGGAACTGGAAGGATGAACACTAGAAATTTGAGCGGATTCGTAAGATTGAGGGTTTCGAATCCGAGTCCGAATCCGAATCCAGCATGACAAGCAGAAGATTCGAATCCAGATCCGAATCCCGCCAAAAGGACGAATCCTGGATTCGAATCCGAATCCGGATTCGGATTCACCCATCTCTGGTCTGCCCACTCCCGATTATGGTGTGCACCAAGTGCCGCGGTGCCCAAAAGGTGCCGGCACCGCTTGCCACGTGGTAAATATTAAAATCAGCATATTTAGAAGCATTGAAAGGTGAATGGACAATTTATGGCCGGCACCGCTGTTTTCGGCTCGTGACAACTCTATGCAGGCTGGGAAACGCTTTATCCCAAGTGCGAGGAGTAGGTAAACCCTCCTAGATTAAGAACTAAAATAGTCAGATAAGAGTGGTTAAAAAATAACAACAACCAGATGGAAATACGCTCGAATAAAAAAAAATACGGTTGTATTTTAAGCAGTGTGTCACTGCACATCAGACCCTGAATGAATAGCCTACTGATGGTCTAAAAATGGTGAACGGCTTGTGTCAGTTGTTTATGTTAAATGTACTCATAAATAAATAAAAAATCTATTTAAATGTAGCGAGTATCGAAAGTTATAATATCGAAATACTGATAAATCGAAATATCGGCGGAATATTGATAATTAAAATAGCCTATAAATCATATTTGACGATGCAAAACGGATAAGTCAGCTACATTTTATTATTCGCAGTCAGCTTGGGCTGAAGGAATATCTATCACCGAAGTACGGAACTTTCAAATCGCCCACACATGCCGCCAACAAGCTGGAAAGAATTCGCAGTCAGCTTGGGCTGAAGGAATATCTATAGCCTATATATCGGTTAAAATTTCATCATCATCAAATACCTATTAATCTGCGCATCGACCACTAGATGGGGATGACCGCTATTACTGTAGGCACACATATGCAGTTTGCGCCAAAACAAATTAAAAAAGTTTGATCACAATTTAAATTTATTTTTATCCGTAGTCGCGGGGCTCATCGGGGTGGGGGCTACTCTGTCTATTCGGTAATACGGCACTGGGTAAAAATGGCGATTAGTGTGAAAGATAATAGGATACGGATCTTACCTCCATTTCCGAGACCAATAACAAGTTGCCTGCGCGTCCTGGTTGGGCTGCAAACAGCAACTGAAAGAAATCACGATTAGTAGGCTACCAGTAAAAGAAGAACCTATGGGTGCTTTTCCGCGCATAATTAGTGTCCTACAATTTGAATAGGCATTTTTTTCCGCGGCAGATTTGTGTGGCTTTGTAGTGAAAACAAAATTGTGTGCCACACACTCTACCTACCTAAAAGTCGAACCTCGCGGAAACGCCGTTTAGTCTTTTTTTGTGGTGATTTTAAACGTCTTAAAAATAAAAAGAAATCCAGATAAAATCTCTGTAGGCCTATAGAACTTCAGGATTACGTCCTCGCCGTTCTGAGCTAGAAGGATCCTCAATTTTGGGATAGCAGAAAAATTCGTTAATTGTTTGTCACGGAAACATGAGTGTTTATCACATACTCGACCGACAAGTTGAAACTCGTGGAAACTCTGCCATATGAGCGGTAATATAAATACCAGAAAATTACAAAACAAAAAAATTAATATGGAGCATATCAAGGGCCTTAGGCACTTACCAGTTTGTATTAAAAGTATACATTTTATGTCTATTTTCTTGATAAAGTGGTTTAGTGGCTACTTTTACTATTTGGACTACCATTATAATTTCCCTTTCTCGCAACAAAGGCCTTTTTCCGCGATAATCTTGGACTATAATCCTACTGAATGACTATAATCCTAGATCCTAGATAACTTCAGAGAAACAGCAACACGACTATCTCAGATTGCAAAACGGCAATCCGACGATCTTGTTCCGTTGCAAGATTCCCGAACCGACGATTCTAGGACGAATCTTGATTGTCAGATTGTCGGAGACAACGACTTTTCATTAGCTGGATTGACAGAAAAATCGCATTTCGGAGATTCTGGATTGAGAATCGTCAATCTGGATTGCCACGGAAGTAGCCCACAAGTGGACCACAGACGTGGCCAAAATTCTGCGATTTTGTGGATATAAAAGATATAATCCCATAGATAGATTGCAGCCTACTCGACGAAAACGGATATTTCTGGGTTTTTGTCAATCGACCTCGTGTCTCCGGCTTGACTCTCTTTATATTATCATGTTATACAGAAGTTTAAATTAGAACCTTGAACCTTGAACCATCAGCGATAGGATAAAAAACAACCGCTTTAACAGGATCTTACTTTTAGACTGGAGTATCGGTTTCTGTTCCGAGCACGTTGTCGTAAATGTTTCTGATCCTTTGTTGACTGTACAATGATAGTCGTAGCAAAATTTAATCAGAAGCGAGGTCCTGAAGGTTTCAAACTTCAACACAACTTGCACCTTATTGGCTAGTCAGTGCCTGAATTCCTGGTGGTCAGTACTATCAGTATTGACTCAGATCTATTTTCGCTGTGAAGCATTCTAGCATTTACACTAGCTTTGGATCACCCCCCTCCATGTCGCCAGTTCAAACCTGACTCAGTACGACCATCGGATCATATTGTAGTGGCGGGATTTGGAAGCATGGACAGGCGAAAATAAATCTTAACAAAACAAGAGCTGTAAGCTCATATGGCACTTGTATGGGTTGAGATGTAGTGTTTGATCAAACGTACTTTTAAGGTTACCTTTGCGGTTCAGATGCGCACTTTAAGGGAGCTAGAGAAAAAGTATTTTGTTTTAGAACTTGGCTGTAATGATACGCACTTTATAGGCGCTAGAAATTCATCTGTAAGAAAAACTATTGAGACAAAACGATCACAGGCCCTTAGGGAACATTGATATATACCGTTTGGTAAAAAGTATTTTTTTTCACTTTTCGGTTAAAATGTGCACTTTAAGGGTGATGAAATAGATTTTTAAGCAAAACCCTTGTGGCACAAATGATCATGGGTTGAGATGTATCGTTTGTTGAAAAAAAGTAGTTTTCGACCTTGCGGTTCAAATGCACACTTTCAGGGTGCTAGAACTTCATTTGTAAGCAAAACCCTTGAGGCAAAAATGATAATGGGCTTATGGGGATCATGAAAATGTATAATTTGCTTAAAAGTATTTTTCTAAATTTGCGGTCAAGATTGGTACTTTAAGGAATGTCGGATTTGGAAAGTGGCGATTTCTGAGCCAATCTTGTCGAATCTCTAATATTCCAGCCCAGTTCGATCGTCCTAGCACATCTGGAAGTACCTTAAATCGCGATCACCGGAATTCCGGCCCCCCCCCCACAAACTCCCCCACAGTCGCCGAAGCCAAACCGGTTCTGTAAGTGATTTATCCAGAGCATCTCTTTATTATTCCCACAAAGTTCGATCCCGATCTCCCCAATCTGAGCCGGTCACGTATTCACCCCCCCCCCATTGTTGTCGAATCCGGTCCGGAAATGACAAAGGTCACCAGAGACATGTCCTCTGATCAATTATCAAATTTCACTCAAATCCGATCAACCGTTCCAAAGTTACGCATGACTCAGTATTCCGGATTCCCCATCCCGCTACTCCCCCCACGACTATCGAATCATGTAAATTTTTATTTATAAGTCAGTTTGATCGGGTCCCTGATTCGCCTCCCAAGTTTCAAAATCCCCAAAACCGCCATTACCGGAATTCCGGGGAACTCCCCTCCAGCCCCCCCCCCCCTAGTGTCCGGATCCAGTCCAAATGTATAAACGATTTATCTGGAGCAGATGCTTGTTCTTCCCAGCAAGTTTCACTCCGATCCCTCCATTCTAACCGTTTCTCGAGATTTCCGGTCTCCCCCCCCCCAACTCCCCCATAGCTGTCGAATCCGGTCCGGACTTCAGATGGGACATCAGAGGTATGCCATTTATTCAGTTATTAAGTTTCATTCCAATCCGATCATCCGTTCGAAAGTTACACACTACTCCAGTTTTCCGGATTCCCCAGCCCTCCACTCCCCCCCAGGTGGTCGGATTGGAATACTGATTATTTCCAGGTTAGTCCGGTCGGGTCCCTGATGCTCCTGCCAAGTTTCATCGTCCTAGCACATCTGGAAGTACCCCAACTCGAAAAAGTGTGACAAAAACTACTTAATTCTCAGAATTCCCCGGCCCACCACTCCCCCCCAGATGGTCGGATCGGGAAACTGATTATTTCCAGGTTAGTTTGGTCGGGTCCCTGATTTTACTGCCAAGTTTCATCGTCCTAACACATCTGGAAGTACCCTAACTCGAACATGTGGGACAAAAAAATTCGGACAGACCGACCGACCGACCGACCGACCGACCGACCGACCGACCGACCGACCGACCGACCGACCGACCGACCGACAGACCGACAGACCGACCGACGGACGGAATTGCGATCGGTATATGGCACTTGAGCCAGAGGCTGCAAGTGCCATAAAAATCAAACAAAAAGAAAAATATTTTAGCTGGTGAAAATTGTAGATAACTCATTTCTTTGGATAATTGCTTTTTGAGATTCTTCCCTCATTTCAGCTTGAGAAGGTGCGTAAATATTTATTAGCGCTGCCTCTGTAGTACAGAAACCACCAACTTTCAGAGGCCCACATACCGCTATCACGGAACGTGTTAGTCGGTATACAACTAGTTTATAATTATTGTACCATAATATATTCCATAGTACCTCTGTACATGGCCCTTTCACCTCGCAGTTCGATGTATTTATGTCTGATCTTGTCTAGTTTAGTTTTGGTTGTTCTTTATAACTTTTCTTACCCATTCCCATTACCCACTGAGTGGGTAATAAAAACATTCCTTCGTTCAAAACCACCATATTTTCATTTTAATTGCCTTAAAGTTTAACCGAAAAGGGCTAGGATAGGACAATCTAGTTACCCATCACTTATTCACTTAAATTAGCTTGAAGACCCGCTGAAAATGAGTTACTTCGTTGTTCCACTATTCACAAATAATCGATTTTCAAATAGTGGAATTTCCGTGTGATTTGTAGTGTCTCTATTTGTTCAGGCATTAAGCAATCTTCGCCAATCTCACCACTGCCCACTGAAAAGCCGCATTTGTGTTGAGATTAAAATTTCCCGGGTCATAGTAGAATTTACGCTGTGGGGACGGCTGGAGATATTCTGAGCCTCATAACTAGAGCAGATAGTGGGAAATCGAAAAATACCTTTGCAGAATCCAAATAATTCAGTGTATCCAATTAAATGACATACAAACGAGTTGGCTTTTCAGTTAAACTTTAAGTACCCTAAGCAACCTGACCTTCTGAATAATTAGTTAAAGTGTGAGATTGAGGGCGAATATAGAAATTGATATGAAACAGAA
Source organism: Branchinecta lindahli (assembly GCA_023053555.1). Classification (NCBI taxonomy): domain Eukaryota; kingdom Metazoa; phylum Arthropoda; class Branchiopoda; order Anostraca; family Branchinectidae; genus Branchinecta; species Branchinecta lindahli. The sequence goes on along the minus strand of JAKZAO010000009.1, from coordinate 3,839,196 downwards.
CTTGAACTGGAGAAATCATACGAGTGGGTCTGAACAAGCATGTGCAAGGCATCATGGGACCATGATTGGACGAACAAGCAAGATAGTATTATCTAACTTATTCCTAGGCAATAAATAGTATTTGGTTACGTTTTTTATCTCAGTTCTCCTCGCGATTTTCCTCTCAGTTCTCCTATTTCGCGTCTTATGACTATTGAGATGAAGCCAATTTTTTCGTTTCTTGTCAGAATCAATCGCGATTCTGCAGAATCGAGAAGTTGCTTCAATGGTCAATTCTCAATTCTCGTTCTCCTTCCTGATTGGTCAAAAAAGGGCGGATATTCAACCCGCAGAAGATATTGATATTGACTGGTGGCTAAATTAGTGTTTTTGTCAAGAGCGAGAAAGGAGAAGAGCAAAAACGGTAATTTGTAAGAAAACGGACAAGAATTCAGATAAAAAATGCAATTAAATTTCGTTGTTAGACGAATTGACATTGTAATTCTGATTTCTGCCGCTAGATATCACGGTGAAATCAGATTACCGGGGAATTACAAGCCTGGGAATTACTACCGGGAATTACTATGTCAATTCGTCTAACAACTCATTTAATTCGGATTGGCCATCGCGTCTACGGCGCTCGGCCAATCATCAACTATTACTGCATGTTGTGTGGCACTAAAATGACTGAATAAGACAATGACACTTCAAATGATTAATAAAGCGTACTAACCTGTCACCAGGCCCAGCAAAACACAAATCGATAGTCTCATGACTTCGTTATCTTTTTTTTAATGAAGTTGCACACATGTACTCGTCGCAGAAGCAACTGACAGTTTGGCTGACAGTGTTACAGCTTCAGACCATATACACTGAAGTTGCAACATTCAAAGAAATCCAGTTTGCGCCAAGTCTCCTCTTTGTTACCACCGTCGAAAAAGTATGGGTTCAAAAGTAAAATTGCTCCGAGGGTTTAATTACTAGAACTTCAATTCCGCCTTTCTCTTTACATATTTAGGAAACAAAAAAAATTCCTGGCATGTCCATTCAGGGGCGTAGCTAAGGAAGAGGGGAACCGCCCCATCCATGTATGATGGATGTCAGCGCGATTGGTCGGTCCGCTGATCATGAGATAGAGTAGAGGGCGATTCTGGGGGTCTTCGCTTTCCAGAGCTGTTCTCGCGCTCCGCTAGTTTCCGCCAGCACTTGGAAAGCGAATCCACTTCGCGAGTGGAAAGTGGTTTCGGCAAGTCAGCGAGAAGTTGTAAAGGTGCAACTGAGGCGCAACGACTTTTTGCTTGTTCTTGCGCTCGGCGGATTCTCGCTTTGCTTTTCGGAAAGCGAATCCAAGAGATCGCCAAAATCGCGATACCTACCTCCAGATAGGTGAGGAAGTTTGCCAGGCTTACTAAGAACCTGACCAGGTTCAGATAAAATCGCTGTATCAGTGTTCGGTCAGTTAGGGTGGGATAAGGAGAATTCCGAACAATGTGGTACCGAGTCAGCGATCAAACTCAGATAAAACTTGGTGCGCATCAAGAGTATATGTATTTACAGGCGAAGACCTGGTCAAGCACGAGATGGGACGTAGAGTAACCTGAGACTTGGCAGGGTTTACTTCGTCAGATCCATTTTATGCGGTTCTGAACGTAGAAACGAAAAGTAAGCAAGTGCAAAATAAAGGGCGATTCTGGCGGTCTGGAAAGCTCCGTGAGTTTATGCGCCGGCTGTTCTTGCGACTTCGGCTAAAAGTCGCTTCGCTTTCAAGAGCTGTTCTCGCGCTCGGCTAGTTTCCGCGAGCACTTGGAAAGCCAATCCACTTCGCGAGTGGAAAGTGATTTCGGCAAGTCAGCGAGAAGTTGTCAAGGTGCAACTACTTTTTGCTTGTTCTTGCGCTCGGCAGATTCTCGCTTTGCTATTTTCGGAAAGCGGATCCAAGAGATCGCCAGAATCGCCTTTAATCCTGACCATTTGAGTCGCCAGTATTTTGGACACTCTTGAACTCGAACGCAATTTTAACCTCAAAACAGCAACGCCCATGTTTACATCTTTCAAAATCCGCCAAAGGAACGCACCACAGTTTTCACAAGAACCGTGAACCCACGAAGCGTTTAACCTTTCACCTGTCGAGTCTAAATATACGAAAAAATAGGCTGTACAAAAATGATGCCATGGGTTCTATAAGTTTATCTCGAAATGTGGCTTATGTCAACCCAATACTATTAGGATTGTAATAGTATGTAACGTATCTCGCAGGAAAACGATTCAAAGATACAGAGGAGCTTTTACGTCTAAACTAACAGTCGGACGGGAGAGCTGTCCGAAGCAGTGTTGCAACAAGTGCGCGAGCGCTCAGACGTGGTATGTAAAAGTGAAATGTTTATCACATCTTATTATACAAACAGCGTTAGAACCAAGAAATTTCCCATCCCCAATTAAAATATCGAAATAAATTTGAAATCATCCCAGTTTAGATGCTTAAACAAACCGCATTTAGAATTGTATGTTTCAGTACTGAATGTTCTTGCTAGCCAGTCCGACACTTTAAACCTCTTTTCCATTAGAAAGGTAATACCAAGTGTAATAAAACCGAATCGTTTTATTGCCTAAAACCCCCCTTGTCACAACTTCATTAAGATCGGAGACGAGTCGCCTCTACGTGGAAAGTAATATGAAAGAATTCTGGAGACGGGTGAACCATAAACAAGGAAAAACATTACTTGGAATCCCTGATCCTGAAACCTGGCTGGAACATTTCTCAAGTAAAGAAGAAGGAGATCTTGGTAAGTGGTGTGAAGAAGAATTCGGTGGTCTTAATGTAGAAGTTAGTTATCCTATGAGGGAAGAAGATTATTCGCTTGTAGGTGAAGTGACTCGTGAAGAAGTAAGTGAGGCGTTAAAAAAGATGGATGGAGGTTCGGCACCAGGTATGGAAGGGCTCCCTACTCGGTTATGTAAGAAATTTTCCTGTCTGTTTATGCCAATATTTATTATGTTGTTTAATAATGTGATTTCTTCTGGAAAGTGGATTTCAGGATGGAAGACATCTCTGATTTTGCCATTGTTTAAGAAGGGGAGCCCATCACTACATGGTAATTACCGTCCAATTGCTCTAGTTTCATGTTAGCCTATGATAATAGGCTAGCATCGTGGTTAAGTAGGAATAGAATTATTGTTGAGGAGCAAGGAGGTTTTAGGGAAGGTTGCAGCACAATTGATAGGGTTTTTATACTTAAGTCATTGATAGAGAAGTATTGTAGAGGGAGGAATAACCTGTTTGTTGCTTTTATAGACTTAGAGAAGGCTTTTGATAGCGTAGATAGAATCCTGCTTTGTAAAGAGTTGTTGAGGATAGGCTTGCCCCGGATTTTTGTTCGATTAATTGGGGATATGTATAGGCTTACCAAAGGAATGGTTAAAGTAGCAGGGGTACCAGATTTATAGGGATATTCAGATTTATTTGATTGTGAGGTAGGAGTGAAGCAGGGAAGCACTTTGTCACCGAGGCATTCTAGGGAATTTGACTTTATCACTGTTGCTATTTGCTGACGATGCTGCGCTGGTAGCTAAATCCCCCGAAGAACTGCAGAGTTTGTTAAATATATTAGCAGATTATTTGCACAGTAAGAAGATGAAGCTGAATGTTAAAAAACAGAAATAGTAGTTTTTGGTAACAATAAAAATAATCGCAAATTTTTCTATTAAGGGTACTGATTTAAAAAAGGAAATTGGAAAGACCATGTTAAAGAAATGATTCGTAGAGGTAAAGCAGTGTCTACTGCTGTGTTGAGAAATTCAGTGATAAGTGGAATAAAAAATTAAAAATGCATAAGCAAATATTTCAGTCAAAAATTCGCCCTACTATCCATTATGGGGCTTGGGGCCCGTTCCAAGTTACGCATGATTCAATATTCGGGATTCCCCCTCCCTCCACTCACCCCACGATGATCGGATCGATAAATTTTCTATCTCCAAGTCAGTTTGATCGGGTCCCTGATATGCCTGCCAAGTTTCGTCGTGAAAATCCCCAAAACCACCATCACCGGAATTCCGGCAATTCCCCTCCAGCCCCGACCCCACCCAGAAGTGTCCAGATACAGTCTAATTGTGTAAACGATCGATCTAGAGAAGATGCTTGCTCTTCCCAGCAAGTTTCACTCCGGATCCCTCCATTCTAACCGTTTCTCGAGATTTCCGGTCTCCCCTCCCCCCACTGCCACACAGCTGTCGAATCCGGTCCGGACTTCAAATGGGACATCAGAGATATGTCGTCTAATCAGTTTTTAAGTTTCATTCCAATCCGATCACCCGTTCGAAAGTTACGCACTACTAAATTTTCACTCCCTCCAGAAGGTCGGATTAGGAAACCGATTGTTTCCAAATTAGTTTGGTCGGGTACCTGATAAGCCTGCCAAGTTTCATCGTCCTAGCACATCTGGAAGTACCCTAACTCGCGATCACCGGACTGACCGACTGACGGAAAACTGATCGGTATATGGCACTTGGCCGGAAGGTGAGTGCCATAAAAATAAGTTGGCTTTTCAGTTAAACATTAATGTGAATGGGGACGACACCCTAGATAGAAACATTTTATAAGTAGTGAACTGAAAGACAAAAATGATCCTCAGCCAGGAGTTGAACCAAGGGCCTTTGGCTTTCTTGGCCAGTGGTCTAGCACTGTAACATAGTTCGCAAACAGCGACAATAGTTAGATATAAGCTGGCCACAGGAACATCTATTCCGCGGACGACGCCCCATTTCGTCTCGCAATTGAATAAACCGATGACAAAACAGCTTATTGAAGAATAACATGTCAATGTTTTGCCGGACCTCGCGACAAGGGTTGAAACTACGAGAGCACACATTTTTCTACAGAAATAGCACGTTCTTAAAGATAGATTTATTAAATATTAAATAATCTGGCAAATGTACAATTTTTCAGTAGCCTAGATTCTACCCGTAATAATATCCACCGTGTCCACCGTATGGCCTATAGTTGCCATAGCCGTAGTGAGGTCTGTTGTAGCCACCATATCCGCCGCCATAGCCACCATATCCGCCGCCGTAGCCACCATATCCGCCGCCGTATCCACCGCCGAAAATGAGTTTGTTCACTAGAAAAATTACAAGCTATTAGTGCCAAAAATGAAGGCGCTATTTTTCTGTCGATGACTTTTCTGAGGAATAAGCGGTCAAGCTAGACATTGACCTGTCATTATTGTGAAAAACCGGGAGAGCAATGGCGGACCACAACTCGTTGAAACATACAACATCGTTATCTCTTTGGCAACAGCTCCTCTACTAGCAAGAGCTAGTGGAGGAGGAACAAGAAACCGCAGGAAAAGTCACCCAAATGACCTTTCAAATTGATTCAAATCCTGTGTAAGACAATCAACAACGTTTGCTGCCGTGGCCTGCCCTGGGCACACGGCAGCTAGGAGAGTTAGTCATCAAGAGTATAGTGTGACACCTCGCTGAATCTGTGAACAGTGACGACCAAACTCATGGCCTGGTGCGATTACAGTTGTTACGCACTACTCAAAATTAAAGCTAGCGTAACCACGGCTTTCCGGTCGCACCGACGCGCGTGATGGAGTGAGTCACGCCAGATATGCCTCATTTCTGGATGCGATCCCAAACGTTGGGTGTACAGCGTTTGGCATAAATCACACACAAATCAGGCTTTGTGGTACGGTACCTGTCTTTACTGAAACCTGTGCCTTAAAGGAGTTGCATCATAAGCATTCTAGCACTTGCAACGTCTAGAACCCCCCCACCAAAGACCCAAGATGAAGACACGGCTCGATCCGACCGCTGGGTCATCTAGTGGCGCGGGTCGGAAGTGCCCGACATCGGGAGGCTGGGATCATAGTTTGACTATGGATCTAACAAATTGTTTTTATTGTAGCAGGCACATGGAAAATGTGTAGAAAAATCAAAATAATTATTGCATTATCAATTTCTTTGAGTATTTTGTTTTCTGTTTTTTCTTGTTAATTCCCGTAAGTCCAAAGAATTAAGGATGTAAGCCAGATCACAATAAACAAACGCCGTAAATTATACTAAATTCGTTATAACGATTTCTTGAAGATTCATAAATTGAGTTAAATAATATTCAGCCTCCGAGACCAAAAATTGTCAAACTGGCCGACGATTTCTACTTCCAACATATCTCATCGTCCAAATGGTGATATACTTAGTTGTTTTTATCCTCTTACACGCCACTCAATCTTTTCGAAGCTTCTAGTACTCTTCTGACCCGCGTCAGGAGATCAGTGAATATTTAATTAGCAATGACGAGCTGACGACCTTGTTTTCATGAGTGAAAGTAATTTGTGGATAACCTTGTATACCATGAAGATTTTGGAGAAAACAAAGGTAACAGTGTGTTCATAAAAATTCGACCCATCGTAAAATGATGGTACCTCCTTGACCCACATGAATCAAATTTACTTTAATAAGGGCGATAATCTTAGATACTTCTTCAGGAACGGGAATCAAAGAAACGAAATCAGTGCTACCCAGTGACCGAACGAGAGGCAGAAACATGATATAATAAACAAAACGATACCGTCTAGCGGACGAAAATAAAAATAACAAGCCTACCACGCACTACGGCGAATGGGACCTGCCACAGACCAACTTGAAGACCATTCCTATTTTTCTTTCTGCAGTGGGGAGGGGGGGGGCTCAGCTGGGGGAAAATAATTTGAAACACACTTACATTTCCAAGCAAGAAATCTGTTTTCTCCATCTTCAGGCGCTGCTTCAGGGTTGGCTACAAATTCTGCATTTGCAGATTCAAAATCAACAGAATCCGCACTAGCGGGGAATGCAAAAGCTAAAAAAAAGAGGAGTTATTGTACAGCAGCGTGCCTTGTTAGCATCAGCCTAATTCTTAAATTAACATGTATTAAAAATCAGCACCTTGAATCTCGTTGCAATAGGTAACTAAACCCCCACAAACATACACGATACCTTAATGTTTGATTACTCATTGTTGTTGTTCGCTGGGACCAAGATGGACATGATTTGTTTTTGTAGGAAGGTTAGTAATCTATGATGCTATACACATAATGTGGGGTGAAGCGATGAATACTAGATTGCCACAAAATAAATACTAAGGCATTCTAAGAGTGTGTTCTCGTCTCTGGGTCATACTGACCCGACGTTAATAGTTTTAAGAGAAGCTACTGTATTTGCGGCTGGTATCACGCAGTAAACTTAATTCAGTTTTCAATTTTGTATAAATATTTACATCCTTTTCCTGACATGCCAGTTCCACAGGGTAAGACGATCAGACATGTAAGTTAGGTTCCTCTGTGTCGGCAATGATCTATCCTACTGCCTAATCAGGATTCCACGCACAATGATTATTAACAGCCCCGAAGAGGGAGTGGGTTAGTAACTTTGATGCAGAGGTATCCGGCGGCGATGATCTCGGACACACCACCTAGGATACATTATGCGTTATACATTGTGTTATACATTTATGTATGTACATGGAAACCTCTAGGCTACTGTAGGCTACTGACAAGGCCGTATCCAGGAATTTATTTCGGGGTGGGGGGGTTGTCCACGGGTCGGACCAAAAAGTACAAAAAATACATAGATCAGAGGTTAAACCTGCAAAAAACTATTGCTTTTGTGGATTTCGGGGGGGGGGGGTCGAAACCCCTAACCCCCCTGGATACGGCCTTGGCTACTGACGATTTACGCTTCCCTGAGGAGGAAACAAAACACAAGAAATCCTACCTGGTACGATCGTTCCGACAAGGACTAAAGCAGCGAAAACTGCAAGCTTCATTGTTTCAGTTCTAGTTACAAAACTGACTAACCGAACTCCAGACACTAACACCTTTATATTTCACCAGTTTAACAATTAAGCAAAAAGGAAAACCGGGTAGCGTAACTGGTTTTGGCAAGTATCTTCTACGACGCATTATTATGATGGTAAAAACCGTTGAGCAACTTACTAGTTTTTTTGCTGCTATAGTACAGACGCAACAGGTCGGTGAAACGCTCAGAAAAACCCAACAGTTACATAATGATACTATAGAGAAACAACAACTTCTAGCTTATCTAAAGGTCGAGCACAATTTATTTCAAATTGCGAGCCGGATCTTTTTTTTAATTTGAATGGCGCAGTCAAGCGAGCCCCTTTGCAGCTGAGGCTTAATTTATTAAGTTTTAATGTCAAATTACTCAGCCCCCTGGAAGTCTTTAATTTTTATTGCACGTGCCTTCCTGCCAAGTGCCGTATACCGATCACTTTTCGGTCTGTCTGTCGGTCGGTCTGTCAGGCCACTGTTCTCGAATTAGGGTACTTCCAGAAGTTACGATGAAACTTGGCAGGCATGTTAGGGACCCGACCAAACTAACTTGGAAATTGTCACTTCCCCGGTCCGACCACCGTGGGGGAGTGGAGGAAGGGGGAATCCGGAATATTGACGTATTTTTTACTTTTGAACTGGGAATCGGATCTCAATGAAACTTGATATTTGGAAAGACCTCCTGTCTCAGATGTCACACTTCGGAATAGAACCGGTGATTTTGGGGGGAGTTGGATGGGGGAACCGGAAATCGTGTGACATTTTCAGAGTTGACGGATCAGGATGAAACTTGGTGGGAAAAAAAACAAGCACAAGCCCCAGATACATAGTTGACAAGACCAGACCGGATCCGAGCACTCTGGGGGGAGTTCGAGGGAGGGTTCCGGAATTCCGGTGATCCCGAGTTGAGATGCTTACACACGTGCTAAGACGATGAAACTTGGCAGGCATATCAGGAACTCGGCAATTTTAACTTAAGAATAGTCGTTTCTCCGATTTGACCATCGTAGGGGGAGTGGAGGGAGGGGGAATCCGGAATCTTGAGAAATGTCCAACTTTTGAACGGGTGGTCGGATCTTAATGAAACTTGACATTCGGTGCATTCAAGTGCGGACAGGATTCGATCAATGTGGGGGAGTCGGGGGGGGGGGCGGAAATTGTGTGACACGCTTAGAGTGTAGCGATTGGGATGACACTTGGTGGGATGAACAAGGGTAAGCCCTAGATCCATCAGTGAAAGAACCGGACCGTATTCGGGCACTCTGGGGGGAATTGGAGGGGGGGTCCGGAATTCCGGTGATCGCGATTTAAGGTACTCCCAGATGTGCTAGGACGATGAAACTTGGCATGAACATTAGAGACTTGACAAGATTGGTTTAGAAATTGTCACTTCCCATATCCGACCATTCCTTAAAGTACTCATCTTCACCGCGAAGTACAAAAAATACTTTTAAGCAGAACCTACATTTTCATGATCCCCATGGGCCCATGATCATTTGTGCCTCAAGGGTTTTGCTTCGAAATGGCTTTCTAGCGCCCTTAAAGTGCGCATCTTAACCGAAAAAAAAATATACTTTTGACCAGACCGTAGATATTCATGATCCTAAAGAGCCCAGGATAATTTTTGCCTCAAGGGTTTTGATTACAGATGATCACGCAAAAAACCCACGAATTGGCAAATTCCTACTTTTATCCTTTTACCAAGTCTTGCAAGTGCCATATGAGCTTCCAGCTCTTGTTTTCTAGTTAGTTCTGTAATATGGGCTTTTTTTTCCTCTGCTCTAGCTAATGTGACTTTTCGCTTTCTTCCCAGCTTTTTCTTCCGTTTTTTTAATGTTCCATCGAAAGTTCTTTTGACCTTTGATGGGTAACACATTTTTTTTTACATACCTTAATGTACTAATCTATTTTTTTTGTTACCAAAAATAACAATTCTCGTTATCATCCGTTTTTCGGAAATTGAGTACTACTAATGTAGGACGACAACCTGAGATCAAAGCAATCAAATTGGGTTTAAATAGGCTACATACGAAAAAAGTCATTGCCATTTATTCATATGTGTCGCAAAAAATGCAATTTTCGCAATAAAACAATTTGAAAAAAATAGTACCAAAGTGAACGAAGTACAGTTGTAACATTAAATCATGAGCTGAGACCGAGTAGTTGTCGATAACTCATCCGGCCCGCCCACGCACCGCTTTTCCGGCCGGCCCGTCCCGCTTTCCGCGTTTTTCCGGTCGGCGCGAGCCGTCCCGCTTTTCCGGCGCATTTTTCGGGTCGCTTGCCTATGCGTTCTACTCGGTTAAGACACTGTTTTTGGGATCCCAAAACGTTAGTGACGGATACCTATGACATCGCAAAAGTTTTCTGTCTGTCCGTCCGTCCGTCTGTCCGTCCGTCCGTCCGTCCTTCTGTCTGTGAGCACGATAACTCTCGAACGGAATGAGATATTTTGATGAAACTTGGTGTGAGCATTCTTTGGGTCAAGAGTGAGGTCGAGTTCGTAGATGGGCCCTGTAGCCCTACATTTAGGGGTGGGGGAGGGGGTTCAAATTAAGGGACAAGCAAAATATTTTTAAACAGCTAATGTGATAGTCGATTATGAGGTAAGAAGACACGCTGAACACGAATATGAAAACCATTTTCGCGCCGGACAAGTAGTTCGCCCGGAATCCGGCCAAAACCGGAAAGTTTGTTAGAAGTTAAATTTTTGTCTGAAGTTGATTAGATGTTTGGTGTAGGGGTAAGAAGGCATGCTGAACAAGAATACGAAAACCATTTTTATCGCCGGACAAGTAGTTCGCCCGGAATCCGGCCAAAACCGGAAAATTTGTTAAAAGTAAAAGTTTTATTTGAAGTTGATTAGACGATAGATTTAGGGGTAAGAGGAGATGCAGAATCCGTGTATGACAATCACTCTTTAGCCGGAAATATAGTTCGTCCGGAATCCGGCTGAAACCGGAAAATTTGTTAGAAGTTAAATTTGTATTTGAAGTTGATTAGATGTTGGATATAGGGGTAAGGAGATACGCTGAATCCGTTTTTGAGCTTTATTTTTTCTTCGGACAAGCAGTTCTTGAATTTCGCCAAAAACGCAAAATTCACAGAAGTAAGCTAGGATTTTTTTTTTTTTTTTTTTTTTTTTTGGCGAAGACGAAACCTAATTGTCTGGATCAAATATTGAATTTTTGGGATCCCATCGGAATATATCGATCGCAATTCCGTCGTTGGTTGGTCTGTCGGTCCGAGTTTTTTTTATGGCACTTGTAGCCTCTGGCTCAAGTGCCATATACCGATCGCAATTCCGTCGGTCTGTCGGTCCGAGTTTTTTTGTCCCACATGTCCGAGTTAGGGTACTTCCAGATGTGTTAGGACGATGAAACTTGGCAGGAAAATCAGGGACCCGACCAAACTAACCTGGAAATAATCAGTTTCCCGACCCGACCATCTGGGGGGGAGTGGTGGGCCGGGGAATTCTGAAAACTAAGTAGTTTTTGTCACACTTTTTCGAGTTGGGGTACTTCCAGATGTGCTAGGACGATGAAACTTTGCAGGAGCATCACGGACCCGACCGGACTAACCTGGAAATAATCAGTTTCCCAATCCGACCACCTGGGGGGGGAGGAGTGGAGGGCTGGGGAATCCGGAAAACTGGAGTAGTCTGTAACTTTCGAACGGGTGATCGGACTGGAATGAAACTTAATAACTGAATAAATGGCATACCTCTGATGTCCCATTTGAAGTCCGGACCGGACTCGACAGTTATGGGGGAGTTGGGAGGAGACCGGAAATCTCGAGAAACGGTTAGAATGGAGGGATCGGAGTGAAACTTGCTGGGAAGAACAAGCATCTGCTCCAGATAAAATCGTTTATACATTTGGACTGGATCCGGACACTGGGGGAAGGTGGAGGGGAGTTTCCCCGAATTCCGGTAATGGCGGTTTTGGGGATTTTCACGACAAAACTTGGGAGGCGTATCAGGGACCCGATCAAACTGATTTATAAATAAAAATTTACATGATCCGATAGTCGTGGGGGAGTAGCGGGAGGGGGAATCCGGAATATTCAGTCATGCGTAACTTTGGAACGGTTGATCGGATTTGAGTGAAATTCAGTAATTGAAGAGAGGACATGTCTCTGGTGATCTTTTTCATGTCCGGACCGGATCCGACGGCAATTGGGGGGAGGGACCGGAAAATACGTAACCGTCTTAAACTGGAGAGATCCGGATGGAACTTTGTGGGAATAACAAACAGATGCTCTGGATAAATCATTTACAGAACCGGATTGGCTCCGGCGACTGTGTGGGGAGTTTGAGAGAGGGGTCCGGAATTTCGGTGATCGCGAGTTAAGGTACTTCCAGATGTGCTAGGACGATGAAACTTGGCTGGAATATTAGAGTTCGACAAGATTGGCTCAGAAATTGCCACTTTCCAAATCCGACCATTCCTTATACGCAAATACGGACAAAGTACTACAAACTGGCAAAATACCTTCTCGGACTCCCCCCATGGGAGTCTAACTCAGCCCTATCGAAAAAGTACAACATTATCGATCCTTCCGCTAAGTGCGAAACCATAGAGCGTCGGGCTAGATCCCGGGCTCTTAAAAACACATATCAATCGCCGTTGCCTCGCCTAACTTACCTGTAAGTGTTATAAAGTATATGTAGTGTTTTGTTTTCCTTGTATGTTGTTCATTTTTCTTTCTCTTTCATTACTCCGCTCTTTCCTTTGTTGTATAGCGGGCCTCAATAAATTATTATTATTATTAAAGTACCAATCTTGACTGCAAATCCAGAAAGATACTTTTAAGCAAAATTTACAATTTCATGATCCACATGAGCCCATTATCATTTTTGACGCAGGGGTTTTGCTTACAAATGAAGTTCTAGCTCCCTTAATGTGCGCATCTTAACCGCAAGGTCGAAAAGTACTTTTTATCAAACGATACATCTCACTCAACCCATGACCATTTGTGCCACAAGGGTTTTGCTTCTTTTTTGTATGGCACTTGCAGTCTCTGGCTCAAGTGCCATGTACCGATCGCACTTCCTTCTGTCCGTCCGAGTTTTTTTGTCACACTTTTTCGAGTTAGGGTACTTCCAGATGTGCTAGGACGATGAAACTTGGCAGGCATATCAGGGACCCGACCAAACTAACCTGGAAACAATGAGCTTCCCGATCCGACCATCTGGGGGGAGTGGAGGGCGGGAGAACCCTTAGAATTTAGTAGTGTTTGTCACACTTTTTCGAGTTAGGTACTTCCAGATGCGCTAGGACGATGAAACTTGGTAGGCGTATCAGGGACCCGACCAAACTAACCTGGAAGTAATCAGTTTCCCGATCCGACCATCTGGGGGGAGTAGAGGGCGGGGGAATCCGAAACTTTTAGTGGTATTTAACTTTCGAATGGGTGATTTGATTGGAATGAAACTTAAGAACTGAATAAACGACATACATCATGTCTCAAATGAAGTCTGGACCGGATTCGACGGCTATGGGGGAGTTTGGGGGTGGAGACCGGAAATCACGAGAAACGGTTAGAATTGAGGAATCGGAGTGAAACTTGATGGGAAGAACAAGCATCTGCTCCAGATAAATCGTTTACGCAATTGGACTGAATCCGGACACTCGGGGGTGGGGGGGGGTGGAGAGGAGTTTACCGGAATTCCGGTGATGGCGGTTTCGGGGATTTTCACGACGAAACTTGGGAAGCGTATCAGTTGTAAATAAAAATTTGCTCGATCCGATAGTCGTGGGGAGAGTAGAGGGAGGGGGAATCCGGAATATTGAGTCATTCGTAACTTTGGAACGGGTGATCGGATTTGAGTGAAATTCAATAACTGAACAGAGGACATGTCTCTGGTGATCTTTTTCATGTCCGGACCGGATCCGACGGCAATTGGGGGGGAAGGACCAGAAAATACGTGACTGCTTAAACTGGAGAGATCGGGATGGAACTTTGTGGGAATAACAAACAGATGCTCTGGATAAATCATTTACAGAACCGTATTGGCTTCGGCGACTGTGTGGGGAGTTTGAGGGAGGGGTCCGGAATTTCGGTGATCGCGAGTTAAGGTACTTCCAGATGTGCTAGGACGATGAAACTTGGCTGGAATATTAGAGATTCGACAAGATTGGCTCAGAGATCGCCACTTTCCAAATTCGACCATTCCTTAAAGTAACAACCTCGACCGCAAACTAAGAAAAATACTTTTAAGCAAAATATACATTTTCATGTTCCCATGAGCCCATTATCATTTTTGATTCAAGGGTATTGCTTACAAATGAAGTTCTAGCTCCCTTAATGTGCGCATCTTAACCGCAAGGTCGAAAAGTACTTTTTATCAAACGATACATCTCACTCAACCCATGACCATTTGTGCCACAAGGGTTTTGCTTAAAGTTTAACCGAAAAGGACTGGGATAGGACAATCTAGTTACCCATCACTTGATCACTTAAATTGGCTTGAAGACCCGCTGAAAATGCGTTACTTGGTTGTTCCGCTATTCAGGAATAATGGATTTTCAAATAGTGGAATTTCCGTGTGATTTGTGGTACCTGGGATTTGTGTGATTTGTGGTAGGCCTACCTGTATGCCTTACAAGAAAGATTTATGACTTTTATTTTTTTTCAGGCACTAAGCAATCTTCACCAGTATCGCCACTGCCCACTGAAAAGCCTTGTTTGTGTTTAGATAAAAATTTCCCGCGTCATAGTAGAATTTTCGCTGTGGGGACGGCCGCAGATATTCTGAACGCCATAGCTAGAGCAGATAGTGGAAAAAAAAAAAAATCACTTTGCAGAATCAAAATAATTCAGTGTATTCAACTAAATGACACAAAAATAAGTTGGCTTTTCAGTTAAACTTTAGAAATTTGTTTCTATCACCCTTAAAGTGCACATTTTAACCGGAAAGTGAAAAAAAAATACTTTTCACCAAACGGTATATATCAATGATCCCAAAGGGTCTGTTATGGTTTTTGCCTCAAAAGTTTTTCTTACAGATGAATTTCTAGCGCCTTTAAAGTGCGCATCATTACAGCCAAGTTCAAAAATACTTTAGCTCCCTTAAAGTGCACATCTGAACCGCAAAGTCGTAAAGTACTTTTGATCAAACAAGACATCTCAACCCTTGCAAGTGCCATATGAGCCTACAGCTCTTGTTTTTTTTTAAACTACCTTATTTGGGGTCATACATATCACCAGGGACCCACAAATTTCCTTTACAGGGGGCTTGTCAATATGAGATTTCTGATGCTATGTTTCCGCACGGAAGATAGTTCGAGAAATACCCACGGTCCAATCACGTTCAAGACCAGATAGACAAAATTTGGGATTGGCTGCTGGCGCCTTGAGGGAGGAGTCTCTTTGGTGCGCAGGTCCAATAAGGCAAACAAGAATGCATGGTTAGGTCAACATAGCAACATAGAAGCATAGGAAATGACAAGCCCCCTGTAAAGGACATTTATGGGTCCCTGATATCACCCAGTTATTTGGGGTCGTATCAACTAATTTCACGTCAGTGAAATAGGGCTAGGCGCCAAAACATTTAGACACAGCCATTCCAAGTCCCAGGGGAAGAAGTTAAGACGCGTGGATTCAAATTAGGGCTCAGACGACAGCTCCTTTGTAACTGGCATTGTTCTTTCCGATTTCCTTCTCAGGGTTCAACAGTAGTATAGTATACATATAGTATTCTTAACCCCACATTCTTAATCCTTTTGATTTTCCTTGATCCATTCTTAACCGCTTTTGATTGATCCATTGGTTGTTTTTTTCTGAGCCAGCCAGGTGGTCCCGCCTACCACATGTTCGAACCCCATTTTGGACCGATTTTGTATTTTCCCATGTGGGGTATCATTTTCGACCGATTTTTGTGTGTTGTGCGGTGAGATGCATTTTGGACTGATCTCTTTGGGAACAGGTGTTTTGTTTGGTTGAGAGATGCAGAGGTTCATTTTGGGCCGAGGAAATGGAAACTTTGATTTTGTTTTGGTGGGCGGGATCTTGAGGAATAGATGCTAGGATTCGTTTTGGGCCTACTTTGCTCTCGACGTGAACATCAGAAGAACACGACAATGGCTACGATATTGCGCTTGTTATGAGTAGGTGGTAGAGAAAACAGTAGATGAGAACGTCACAAAATTCCCCTGCCGTCAGGAAATACGGTTCGGACAGAGAAATACGAAATCTAGTTTCACGCAAGTCTGAGCATTTCCGGCATTGCCTTGGATCATCTGTAGGGCAATCTAGGCCGCTTAAACTTGTCCAACTTCTTGTCATTCTGTCCATCCGTTTGGTTTTCGTGGATGTCAAAAATTTTCGGAACCTCCCCCCGAACCCCCACGCCCTAAACCTTGGCCGCATGTAGTTCGGGTACATGCTTTCCAAAATCTAGGCCATCAGTTCTAATCACCCATAAATCGGACGCCCGTTCGCAACTTAGAGAAGTCAGTAATTTCCGGATTTTACTTCCTTCAATCCCCAGAGAAATGGTCGGATCCAGAAACAAGAGTTTTGAGGCATTTTGTTTGACTGGAATCGGAGCATATCTACACATTTCCTGTTCCCGCTTGACCCCCCCCCCCCACCCTGGACAGATCCGGTCCGGATGCCAGATACTAAATCTAGGCCGCTTAAACTTGTCCAACTTCATCCCATTCTGTCCATCCGTTTGGTTTTCGTAGATGTCAAAAATTTTCGGACCCTCCCATCAAACCCCCACCCCCTAAACCTTGGCCGCATGTAGTTCGGGTACATGCTTTCCAAATCTAGGCCATCAGTTCTAATCACCCATAAATCGGACGCCCGTTCGCAACTTAGAGAAGTCAGTAATTTCCGGATTCTACTTCCTTCAATCCCCAGAGAAATGGTCGGATCACGAAACAAGAGTTTTGAGGCATTTTGTCGGGTCCTTAAGTCAGTTTGGTCGGGTCACTGATATGCTAGCCAATTTAAGCTGTCGTCGTCTTAGCACATGGGGAAGTATCCTAACTCGCGATCACCGGAATTCCAGCAAACCCCTCCAACTTTCCACCGCTGCCGAATCTGGTTCAGCCAATAAACAGATTATCTAAAGTATCCGCTCTTACCGGCTATCAAGTTTCATCCCAGTGTAAGCTTTTTTTTTGGAAACTCCGGTACCTCCTCTCCCCCTTCGGATTAATATTATCCCAGTAGAGACAAGATTAATCCCATTAGCAAATACTGCAGTTAACTTTAATCCTTACTCGGAGAAACTTTTCACAGTGAAGTTGTCATCGTTCTTACCACATCGGGAAGTATCCTAACTGGCGATCACCGGAACTCCGTGAAAACCCTCAAAATTCCCCCCGCGAACAGACTCGAGTCTGTTCACCTGTTCGCAAACTACGCAAGTCGGTAATTTTCAGATTCCCCTTCCCTTAACTCCCCCAAAAATGGTCGAATCCAAGAACGGAAGATTTTCTAGGGCATTGTGTCAGGTCCTCGATTCAATGTGGTAGGGTCACTCAAGTTTTGTACTCGTGTTTTTTCGCCCTCATAGAAAAAGTTGACAGTGATAATCCTCCTTTTTGTTTTTTTAACTTCCATTTTTAGCTTCTGTTGAAACACGTGAACGCAAAAATTGACTTTTCCAATCCTTTGAGAGGATTCATTAGAAAGCGCAAAAAAACATGCACCGGTGGGAAGCTTGGGCACCGGCGGGAAGCTTGGGCACCGGACGACACCAGCCGGCACGGGGGCGCAGCGGGGTTACCGGCCTGCACGGAGGGCAGCGGGGTTGGCAGCCGGCACCGGGTGGCGCAGCGGGGTTACCGGCCGGCACCGGGGGACTTTGGGCAACCCCATCTTCATGCAAAAGAATCAGCCGTTGCTTTGACGGGCAAAGATGAGGTAAAGCTTGCAGCAATTCAATTCAATTCAATTTTCAATTCAATTCAATTTATTCTCAAAACCATTTACGGACTTGCCGAATTTTCGGTCTCTAGTCAACCACGGATATAACAAAGATATAATATATACGTTACAAAATACGAACCGACACGGTGATAAAATCTGAAGAATACGTGGGTATATATATATATACAGCGAAATTTTATAAAAGTGAAAAATAAAAATGAAAATCACAACGGGAATATCAATCTTGGTCTTTAACCGCTTCGTTGTTGATCCGGCTCACAAACGAGGGCACGAAGCTACGCTGATACCGGGTGTGAGAGCTCGCAACTGGTTGTATTACCAGTATTGGCTGTGCCACTGCTATAACAGGCCGAGCTCGAACTGGGGAGAAATCCGGAGGAAGGGTGGATCTCAGGGTTTGATTTTCTAGGATTTTTGTTCCAAAATTTAAAGATAAAGTTTCGCGGCGTTGGGAAAGAGTCTCTAGCTGGGACGTATTAAGAAGGGTTAAATACGGCACCTTTGGGGATTTAGAAGCGATTAAAAGGGCTCGGTACTGTATCCTCTCCAACGAGTCCGACTGTTCACGCGTCAGGCCAATGTGCCAGACAGGACAGCAGTACTCCAGTATCGGCCTGATAAAAGATAGATATAAATGGGCACTTCCACGGCATCTAGTTAAAAGTTTTTACATATAGTAGGCTACGTTCAAAGAAGCCATGTTCCAGGGGATGGTAGTACGGACAAATGGCAAAGTGATTCGGTCCATTAAACTAAAAGATTACACCACTGAAGTGATGAGGCCTGTCATTTCCGGTATCTCCGACAAAGTCTATGTCTTTAAGAACTGAAATAAAGAATTTTCCCCTAGGCATGGTAGAACAGCTATGATTTGATCATATGTCTTGTAAAAGTGTACCGCTCTGTTGTGATATGTCGATGCATAATTAGTTGCAGTGTTTACTATTCACAAGTGAATCGTACACGGGTTGTTTCATATTTGTTACGTGTATAATCAAGGAGGTAGCCCATCCAGTATCTGAGTGCACAACAAGTGCCCTGCTGCTCTCCAGTGCCTGATTTTTTGCGTATTAAACACTGTAAAGGTCAATTTTTGCATTCACTTGTCGCAATGAAAGCCAATAGAGGAAGTGAAAAAAAACAGAAATGAGGATTATCACTGTCAACTTTATCTGTGAGAGTGAAAAAAACACGAGTACAAAACGCGTAAAGGGCGGTTTTTGCGATTTTCCTATTGAATTTCCATACTAAAATGTACAAGTAGGAAGAAAGGGAAGGTCAATTTTTGCGTTCACATGTTTCAATAGAGGCTAAAAAAGGAAGTTAAAAAAAAAACAAAAAGGAGGATTATCACTGTCAACTTTTTCTATGAGGGCGAAAAAACACGAGTACAAAACTTGAGTGACCCTACGACCCTACCACATTGAATCGAGGACCCGACACAATGCCCTAGAAAATCTTCCGTTCTTGGATTCGACCATTTTTATGGCACTTGCAGCTTCGCTCAAGTGCCATATACCGATCACTTTTCCGTCGGTCGGTCTGTCTGTCGGTCGGTCGGTCGGTCCGGTGATCGCGAGTTAGGGTACTTGCAGATGTGCTAGGACGATGAAACTTGGCAGGCATATCGGGGACCCGACCAAACTAACTTGCAAATAATCACTTCCCCGATCCGACCTCCGTGGAGGGAGTAGAGGGCGGGGGAATCCGGAAAATTTTGTAGTTTTTGTAAAACCCCTACCCCTTTCTTTACACTAGTAGGTCTGCGCGCGGCGTGGACGTCACTCTTTGCATCGCATCACTCTGTTAACATTGGAAAGAGCTAGTGCATTCGAGGGTCAAAGGGGTTTGTATCTGTGGTGCAGTGCGGGGGAATATGGAAAATTGAGTGTTGTGTAACTTTCGAACGGGTGATCGGATTGGGACGAAACTTAATATCTGAATGAATGACATATCTCTGATGTTCCATTTGAAGTCCGAACCGGATTCGACATCTATGGGGGAATTGGGGTGGGGGAAGACCGGAAACCTCGAGAAACGGTTATAATGGAGGGATCGGAGTAAAACTTGCTGGGTAGAACAAGAATCTACTCCAGATAATTTGTTTACA
Organism: Branchinecta lindahli; assembly: GCA_023053555.1. NCBI lineage: Eukaryota > Metazoa > Arthropoda > Branchiopoda > Anostraca > Branchinectidae > Branchinecta > Branchinecta lindahli. Next base: position 3,819,366 of record JAKZAO010000009.1, on the reverse strand, counting down.
AGTTTGGACTGGACCCGGACACTTGGGGGGGGGGAGGTGGAGGGGAGTTTCACGGAATTCTGGTGATGACAGTTTTTGGGATTTTCACGACGAAACTTGGGAGGTGTATCAGGGACCCGATCAAACTGACTTGTCAATAAAAATTCACTCGATCCGATAGTCGTGGGGGGATCGGAGGGAGGGGGAATCCGGAATATTTAGCCATGCGTAACTTTGGAACGGGTGATCGGGTTCGAGTGAAATTTAATAACCGAACAGAGCCTGTGGTGATCTTTTTCATGTCCGGACCGGATCCGACAAAAATGGGGGGGGGGGGAATACGTGACCGGATTGGACTGGAGAGATCGGGATGGAACTTTGTGGGAATAACAAACAAGTCCAAACTGAACCGGATTGGCTCCGGCGACTGTGGGGGGAGTTTGAGGGGCGGGTCCGGAATTCCGGTGATCGCGAATTAAGGTACTTCCAGATGCGCTAGGACGATGAAATTTGGCTGGAATATTAGAAATTCGACAAGATTGGCTTAGAAATCGCCACTTTTCAAATCCGACCATTCCCTAAAGTACCAATCATGACCGCAAATTAAGAAAAATACTTTTAAGCAAAATATGCATTTCCATGATCCCCATGAGCTCATGATCATTTTTGCCTCAAGGGTTTTGCTTACAAATGAAGTTCTAGCTCCCTTAAAGTGTGCATCTTAACCGCAAGGTCGAAAAGTACTTTTTATCAAACGATACATCTGAACCCATGATCAGTTGTCCCACAAGGGTTTTGCAAAAAAAATTATTTCTTGCACCCTTAAAGTGCGCAAATTAGTGGGAAAAAAAATACTTCTGATCATACGTATATATCAATGATCCCTAAGAGCCTGCTATCGTTTTTGCCTCAAGGGTCTTCCTTACAGATGAATTTCTAGTGCCTTTAAAGTGCGCATCATTACAGCCAAGTTCAACGATAATATACTTTTTCTGTAGCTCCCTTAAAGTGCGCATCTGAACCGCACAGTCGAAAATTACTTTTGATCAAATAATACATCTCAACCCTTGCAAGTGCCATATGAGCTTACAGCTCTTGTTGTAAAACCCCTACCCCTTTCTTCTCACTAGTAGGTCTGCGCGTGGCGTGACATCACTCTTTGCATCGGATCACTCTGTTAACATCGGAAAGAGCTAGTGCATTCGAGGGTCAAAGGGGTTTGTATATGTGATTCAGTGCGGGGGAATATGGAAAATTGAGTGTTGTGTAACTTTCGAACGGGTGATCGGATTGGGACGAAACTTAATACCTGAATGAATGACATATCTCTGATCTTCCATTTGAAGTCCGAACCGGATTCGACAGCTATGGGGAGTTGGGGGGGGGGGGGGAAGACCGGAAATCTCGAGAGACGGTTATAGTGGAGGGATCGGAGTAAAACTGGCTGGGAAGAACAAGAATCTGCTCCAGATAAATCGTTTACACGTTTGGACTGGACCAGGACACTTGGGGGGGAGGTGGAGGGGAGTTTCCCGGAATTCTGGTGATGACAGTTTTTGGGATTTTCACGACGAAACTTGGGAGGCGTATCAGGGACCCGATCAAACTAACTTGTAAATAAAAATTCACTCGATCCGATAGTCGTGAGGGGATCGGAGGGAGGGGGAATCCGGAATATTTAGCCATGCGTAACTTTGGAACGGGTGATCGGATTCGAGTGAAATTTAATAACTGAACAGAGGGCGTGCCTGTGGTGATCTTTTTCATGTCCGGACCGGATCCGACAACAATTGGGGAGGAGGAATACGTGACCGGATTGGACTGGAGAGATCGGGATGGAACTTTGTGGGAATAACAAACAAGTCCAAAACCGAACCGGATTGGCTCCGGCGACTGTGGGGGGAGTTTGAGGGGCGGGTCCGGAATTCCTGTGATCGCGAGTTAAGGTACTTCCAGATGTGCTAGGACGATGAAATTTGGCTGGAATATTAGAAATTCGACAAGATTGGCTTAGAAATCGCCACTTTTCAAATCTGACCATTCCCTAAAGTACCAATCATGACCGCAAATTAAGAAAAATGCTTTTAAGCAAAATATGCACTTCCATGATCCCCATGAGCCCATGATCATTTTTGCCTCAAGGGTTTTGCTTACAAATGAAGTTCTAGCTCCCCTAAAGTGTGCATCTTAGCGCAAGGTCGAAAAGTACTTTTTATCAAACGATACATCTCAACCTATGATCATTTGTGCCACAAGGGTTTTGCAAAAAAAATAAAAATTCTAGCACCCTTAAAGTGCGCATTTTACCCGCATTAGTGGGAAAAAAATACTTTTGATCATACGTATATATCAATGATCCCTAAGAGCCTGATATCGTTTTTGCCTCAAGGGTCTTCCTTACAGATGAATTTCTAGTACCTTTAAAGTGCGCATCATTACAGCCAAGTTCTACGATAAAATACTTTTTCTCTAGCTTCCTTAAAGTGCGCATCTGAACCGCACAGTCGAAAATTACTTTTAATCAAATAATACATCTCAACCCATGCAAGTGCCATATGAGCTTACAGCTCTTGTTTGGGGAGTTAAGGGAAGGGGAATCTGGAAATTACCGACTTGCGTAGTTTGCGAACAGGTGAACAGACTCGAGTGAAACTTTATGGGGGATAAGAACTACTGACCCAGATATGTAAACGATGTCTCCAAACCAATTGCGGCAATGGCTGGGGGATTTTGAGGGGGGAGGGTACGGAAACCTTATGGCATACACACAAAAACAAACGAATGGGCCAAATGGGATGCAACTTGGACAGTAGCGAGCTTATGCGGCCTTTGGCGTCCGGACCTGAACCGGTCATGGTAGGAGAGGACGGTGAAGCGGAATCCGGGAATTTGCAAATATGCTTCGATTTGAGTCAAACTTGAACGGCGAGAAGAAGATACCAGAGATGCGAAGTTTATGTGTTCTACTCGTATTCGGCCACAGTAGGGCGAGTTTGAAAGGGGGCTGGCAGATGGGTCACACGAGTGGAGTTATTTAAATGAAACTTGAAAAATAAAGAGACCATGTGCCTTAGATGATATATTTTAGGGTCCGTACCGGATATGGGCACGGTGGGAGAGTACCGTAGTTTCCCGAAAAAAGATTAGACTGAGGTGAAACTGGCATATGTAGCCGGTAAGAGCATACGCTTTCGATAATCTGTATATATGGCTGAACCAGATTCGGCCGCGGGGGGAATTTGGAGGGGTTTCACGGAATTCGGGTGATCGCCAGTTAGGATACTTCCCGATGTGCTAAGAACGATGACAACTTCACTGTGAAAAGTTTCTCCGAGTAAGGATTAAAGTTAACTGCAGTATTTGCTAATGGGATTAATCTTGTCTCTACTGGGATAAGATTAATCCGAAGGGGGGTACCGGAGTTTCCCAAAAAAAAAGCTTAGACTGGGGTGAAACTGGCATATGTAGCCGGTAAGAGCATATGCTTTCGATAATCTGTTTATTGGCTGAACCAGATTCGGCAGCGGTGGGAAGTTGGAGGGGTTTGCTGGAATTCCGGTGATCGTTAGTTAGGATACTTCCCCATGTGCTAAGACGACGACAGCTTAAATTGGCTAGCATATCAGTGACCCGACAAAATGCCTCAAAACTCTTGTTTCTGGATCCGACCATTTCTCTGGGGATTGAAGGAAGTAGAATCCGGAAATTACTGACTTCTCGAAGTTGCGAACGGGCGTCCGATTTATGGGTGATTAGAACTGACGGCCTAGATTTGGAAAGCATGTACCCGAACTACATGCGGCCAAGGTTTAGGGGGTGGGGGTTTGAGGGGAGGGTCCGAAAATTTTTGACATCCACGAAAACCAAACGGATGGACAGAATGGGATGAAGTTGGACAAGTTTAAGCAGCCTAAATTTAGTACCTGGCATCCGGATCGGATCTGTCCAGGGTAGGGGGGGGGGGGGTCAAGCGGGAAACAGGAAATGTGTAGATATGCTCCGATTCCAGTCAAAACTGATGGATGGGAAGAGCAGACATCAGAGATCTGACATTTATGTCTCCGTGTCGTATTCGGTCACAGTGGGGGGTAGCTGGGGGGGGGGGGGGGAGGATCCCGGAAATTTTGTGGCTCGCATCAAGTCAGACAGGTGGAGCGACTGAATGACACTTGGAATACCGGAATTTCCCAGAATGCTTAGAATCCAGGAAAATTTGGCAGGTGGTAAGAGAAGTTGCGTTAGATGATGCATTAACTTGTTCAAACAAGGTTCAGCCGCGATGGGGGAGTTGAGGGAAGGATAATCAGGAAACTGATGGCTTCCGTAAGTTGAGAACGTCGTTTCGAATGAACTTCGTGGGGAAGTGGGAAGAAGGGGGGTCTAGACATTTTTGACATGCACAAAAACCAAAAGGATGAATCGAATGGGATTCAATTTGTACGGTACCGAGTTTGAGCGGCTTAGATATGTAATTTGGCATTCGGACCGGATCCGGCCAGGGTAGGGGGAGCGGGAATAGAAAATTTGCACATATGCTCAGATTCCAGTCAAACTTGATGGACGGGAATAGCAGATGTCAGAGACGACGTTTATGTTTCCAAGTCGTAAGGGATTGGAGGGGTAGTCCCGGAAACTTTGTGGCTCGCATAGGGATCATACGAGTGGATCTATGGGGAGCGAAACGGGAATCGTAAATTTGCAGATGTGCTCAGATTCCGTTCAAAATTGATGGATGGGAACAGCAGATGTCAGAGACGACGTTTATGTTTCCAAGTCGTAAGGGATTGTAGGGGTAGTCCCGGAAACTTTGTGGCTCGCATAGGGATCATACGAGTGGATCTATGGGGAGCGAAACGGGAATCGTAAATTTGCAGATGTGCTCAGATTCCGGTCAAAATTGATGGATGGGAATAGCAGATGTCAGAGTGCAACGTTTATGGTTCGTGACAGTGGGGGGAATTGGAAGGGTAGTCTCGGAAACTTTGTCGGGCTCGTATAGGGATCAAACAAGTGGATCTATTTGGCTAATACTTGGAAGGTAGAAAAGCCATTTCCCCTATAGATGATCCGAGGCAATGCCGGAAATGCTCAGACTTGACTGAAACTAGATTTCATTTTCTCTGTCCGAACCGCATTTCCCAACGGCAGGGGAATTTTGTGACGTTCTCATCTACTTTTCTCTACCACCTACTCATAACAAGCGCAATATCGTAGCCATTGCCGTGTTCTTCTGATGTTCACGTCGAGAGCAAAGTAGGCCCAAGACGAATCTCAGCATCTATTCCTCAAGATCCCGCCCACCGAAACAAAAATCAAAGTTTCCATTTCCTCGGCCCAAAATGAAGCTCGGCATCCCTCAACCAAACAAAACACCTGTTCCCAAAGAAATCGGTTCAAAATGCATCTCACCGCACAACACACAATAAGACCAAAGGTTTCGATGGGATCCCAAAAATTTAATATTTGACCAGACAACTACGTCGTCTCTACGCCAGATCCAGTCTTCGCCAGGCTAATCATCTGAGAAAATTAATTTCAGATATACCTGTATAAGCCATATTTATTTTGACGATGCTGATCGAAACTTCCTGCTTTACTTCTGCAGAATTTCCGTTTTCGGCGGAATTCCGAGCGAACTACTTGTCCAGCCAAAAAAAGATAGTTCAGAAACGAATTCAGCGCATCTCCTTATCCCTATAAAGAACGTCTAATCAACTTCAAATAAAACTTTAACTTATAAAAAAAATCCGGTTTCAACCGGATTCCGGACGAACTATATGTCCGGGTAAAAAATGATTGTCATTTACAGATTCAGCGTATCTTCTTACCCTTAAATCTATCATCTAATCAACTTCAAATACAAATTTTACTTTTAACAAATTTCCCGGTTTCGGACGGATTCCTGGCGAACTACTTGTACGGCGAGAAAATGGTTTTCACCATCGTGTTCAGCATGTCTTCTTACCCCTAAATCGAACATCTAATCAACTTCAAATAAAACTTTTGCTTCTAACAAATTTTCCGGTTTCGGCCGGATTCCGGGCTAACTACTAGTTCGTCGAGAAAATGGTTTTCACCATCGTGTTCAGCATGTCTTCTTACCCCTAAATCGAACATCTAATCAACTTCAAATAAAACTTTTGCTTTGAACAAATTTTCCGGTTTCGGCCGGATTCCGGGCTAACTACTTGTCCGGTCAGAAAATGGTTTTCACCATCGTGTTCAGCATGTCTTCCCACCTCTAAATCAATCATCTAATCAACTTCAAATAAAACTTTTACTTTTAACAAACTTTCCGGTTTTCGCCGGATTCCGGCCGAACTACTTGTCCGACGAGAAAATAACTTTCATATTCGGATTCAGCGTGTCTCCTTACCCCTAAATCAACTATCTAAATAGCTTTTAAAAAATATTTTCTTGCCCCTTAATTTGAAACCCCTCCCCCACCCTCAAATATATGGCTACACAGCCCATCTTCGAACTTGACTTGTACTTTGACCCAAAGGATCCTCCCACCAAGTTTCATCAAAATATCTCAATCCCTTCGAGAGTTATCGTGCTTACAGACGGACAGACGGACGGACAGACGGACAACTTTTGCGATGTCATAGGTATCCGTCACTAACGTTTTGGGATCCCAAAAATCGGTCGAAAATGACACCCCACATGGGAAAATACAAAATCGGTCAAAAATGGGGTTCGAACGTGTGGTCTAGGCGGGCGACCACCTGGCTGACTCAGAAAAAAACATCCTCCTAGCTTGGCCGAATCCGGTCAGGACGCCAAATAATAAACCTAGGCCGCATAAACCTGGTACTGTCCAACCTGCATCCTTCGGCCGAATCATTTGATTTTTGTGCATGTCACTAAGTTTCCGGACCCCCCCCCCCCCCAACTGGGGGGGGGGGGGGGGGTTCAGATCATGTGGCTCAGATCATGTCGTTCAGAAACATGTTTTACATCCCTGGGTCATCTGTTCTTATCGCCCACAAAGTTTCACTCGAACCGGACCACCCATTCGCACAGAAGTCAGTAATTTCCGGACTATACCCTTTCCTCGACTCCCCCAAAAATGGTCGGATCCAGGAGCGGAAGTTTTCCTATGGCATTGTGACGGGTCCCTAAGTCTATTTGGTCCGGTACTAATGTTCCTGGCATGTTTCATCATACTTAGCACATCTGGAAGTATCCTAACTCGCGATCAACGGAATTTCAACTCCATCCAACTGGCTCCAACACTTCCCACAGAGCTCCGATACGACCTGGTTCTGCAAAAATGACAAAATGCAGATTCAGTTACCGCGGTATCAGATACCATGGTAATGGTCCAGGGCTGATATCTACGTCTTCAATGCTCACGGTATAACATCAAATCGTATAATTACTACAAAAAACACAGTTCATTTCCTCCTGAGCTGGTTAACAAATTCGACGATGGTCCTGGTTGGTCTACCCGTCAAACCACCTTCAAGGTACTTCACTTCATCTTTGTTCTGCATAACTCCGGCAATATCAAGGTGCATCCAGTGAGAGGCCGTAACGAACTCCTGCAAATATCACTCGTAAATCACAATATGCAAGATTGTTCGATTGTGTTTTTAGCTTTGTTTTCTTGTTATTTTACTAGTTTTAATGTTTGTTTCACTTTTGATATCTTTTTTTTCTGTTTAGTTTGGTTTGTTTCTTTCAAAACGATAAATTAAGGAAAATTAAGCCCCACCCATTGGAAGGCGGGAGCCGTGTGGTGTAGCTAGAAAAGTTAATGATGTCGTTTTTTGTGTGAATAAACCAAACTAAACTAAAAAATAAATAAATAAGCAATGAAGTGGCGGCGGCCCAGACACTTCGCTAATACTCTATATGACTAAGTCCAAAACACGCCAGTAATCCTCAGGAAGAAGGAGTACACGTCTCCGTGACGACTCACATCTTGTCGCAACCAATCATGGCGATCTTTGGGGCAGCTGTGATACCTACCACTTCTGCCTTTCTTCCGGAGAGGCCGGAGATTTTGCATCGGCAAGGAGAGATAGTCATCAAGTGTATTGCCTGTTGTTTTGTGGGTTACAACGGTCTGTGATTGTGAGCACCTATTCAGAAGGCGAAATTCATTTCCGCAGTACCCGATGATAGTTTGCTAGTAGTAGCATGCAGTGGCAACAGTTACTACTGCATACTACTTTTTCGTACAACTCCATACGACTAATTCTTGAAAAATTTCCATCGGTTATCTGAGCAAAGCTCTTCATCTTCGCTGATATCAATAATTTTCGTATGCTTATAAGGCGTTTCGTATCCCCTTCCGACTGGACTTTCTTGGGCTTTTCTCCTCTACGGATGTTTTCACGTACTTGTTCCATTTAATCAATCAATTAATTTACATCGTGATATTACAGATCACATATCAAAACTAGCCTAAACTAAAATAAGACTTTATATAAATATATATTACTATTTAAGCCGTTCGGCGGCTCGGGGCGATAACATAGTTGACGGAAAAGACGTTAGAAATGGCCGGAGCGACATTCTGCAATCTGGTGTATAACCTATAATAACACCAGTACACCGTGCAGTCCCATGATATCAGTCCTATCCTACCCAGTGCCAAAATTTTCTGGTATTGCCCTGATGAGGGCGATAACAACAACTATTATCGCCCTGCGACAACTGTTATCGCCCTGCGACCTGATGAGGGCGATAACAACAACTATTATCGCACTGCGATATTCATCGAGCACTTTTCCTCAAATACTGAATTTAACGAGCACTTTTCCATCAAATACTGTAAAGTAGAAGCTGAGCTCCAAAAAATAATTTAAAAACAATACTTTAAGTAAAAAAAAAAGTTCTTTAAACATTGTATAAAAATGAAAGAAAAAATAAAAGAAAAAATAAAATAAAAGTTGAAAATGACAGAACATCTTACTCTCTTAGACAACCAGCCTATGCCTTAGGTCATACCCAGATTACCACTGAAAATACAGCTTATCAACTGAAACAACATCCTACTATCCCTTGCTTTCCAAAAGCTAGTTATTCAGCATTGAAAAAATTAAAGAACATCTTACTCTCTTAGACAACTAGCCTATGCCCTAGACCATACCTTGTCACAATCAGATTTCCACTGAAAATACAGCTTGTCAACGAAACAACATCCTACTATCCCTTGCTTCCGAAAAGCTAGTTATTCAGCATAGATCACTGTGTTTATTCACTTCCAAAATATCTCTTGAATTCTAACGAAGACAAAGCCAACACAGCTGATGTTATTGTTTACATTTGACTACCCCGAATCCTAGAGTAAGATCCATAGTAGCTTTCACGACCGCTAGATGGCATCTGAATCACCCTCTATCAAAAAAGTTCGTTCGAAAAAGTTATAATAGTTAACATACCTCCATCTCGGTTCATATCGGAATAACTCGATTTTTCGATTTTTCAAGTGTCCTACTGGTGTTATAATCATTATCGCCCTTGCTGTTCTTCGGGCGATAGCGGAAAATTTGGCCCTTGGCCAGCATCATAAGCAGATATCACCCTCGCTGGCGCTCGGGCGATATCAGCCTATCATGCTACCCGCGGGCCAAATTTTTACGCTATCACCCTCAGCAAGGGCGATAATATATAAAAGCGGATGTTCGAAAAATTCTACTCTCGCAACAAGTACTTCACCCTTGTGGACCCTTGTTAAAACAAAATCACTAAGTCGGATAGCTGAAATATCAGGGATTTCAAATTTTCGGGGTAAAACTCATGTAGTTCACCTTTTTCCAGTTCAGCACTCCAAGAGGACTAGTTTCTGTTAGTCCTAAGTGTCTCATAATCAACACTTGTAAGTCTTGTAAGTCAATACAGTAAGTCGGATCCATAAGGTTGTGGGTAAATTTCATGCTACAACTGAAGCATATGCAAAACCTGGGAAGCATATTCCAGATTTTCTACTCACAAACCTCTTCTCCGCTTGGAAGCGCTGAACTGGAATATGGCGAAGCAGAGCTGAAAATAATTTTGTGTGACGCCGCATAATCTGCTCGTATCTTCAACAGGCGGTTTCGATCGTTTGACGAAGGCGTCAGTAGAACCGTGTCCTCAGCGAAGGCTACCGAGTTCAAAAATACACGAGAAATATCACAGCCTAGACTGGCCTTCCTACCTTACCTTCAGAAATGCAGCAGCAGTACAGGCACCTCCTGACCTCGACTTGCCAACATTGTTCAAGTCTGCTAAGTGCGCTGGCTTAATCTGGCGGCCAAAGTGGTCCCACAGTGGCATACGCCACACTCGGTCCCCAGTTTTCGCTCCTGCGGCAGACAACTTCTGCCACATCTTGTTGCTATTCGTAAAGACACCAGTGGCGCTCGAACCGAGGGCCACATCTATGGCACCTATCCAAATGAATATTTTTTATCTGCTTAAACGTCCATACACAGTACAATCATAGGACACAATAACAATCCAAATCAATCTCTTTTGCACCATCAAATATAATCTGAACTAAACTCACCATTTCGCGAAGCAAGTTATACAGGATAAATACCTATTTGCTCCAAGCTGCAATTTTAGCTAATTTAAGGTTATCCTTTCTACAATATTTTGTCCAAACAATGGCACACACACTCGACGTTACGTTTCATTACAGACCACGATTTACAAATACATGTACTCCGTAAATAATTTGGAAAATGTCCATAGGCCTATATAGAACTTTATTAATTAACTTTAATAGGCCTTTATAATATTTGTATCATGGGTGATCTAAATTGTAATCCATTAGACCATGATGAACGTAGTACTGTTTTTAATTCTTGTTTCGCACGTTTTAAGTTATTACCTAAATCCCAAGATTTCACGTACACTCATTGGTCGGGAAGCACGAGTAATCTTGACCACGTTCTCAGTAACCATGATTTTCCATTAAATGTCCTCGTAGTAGATGATTTTCCTGTAAGCGACCATATGCCTATTTCATTTCCTGTTTCATTACGCATTCCAGTGCCGCAAATTTCAAAGAATGGTAGAGCAGCAAAAGCTAAGTTTTCCCGAATTGTTTGGGATGAGTCGTTGAAGCTTGATTATCAAAGAGAAGTTGATCTTTTGACGGCAAAAATTCAAATCCCTTCAGAATTTCCTGCTACGTCTAATGATATAGACCTCGAGTTAAATTGTATTTATTTTCAGCTAGTTCATTGTCTAAGGGTTTCGGCGAAAAAGGTTTTTCAATCCAAGACCGTTGTTGTTGGGACTCAAAAACCTTTTTGGTCACTTAATTCTTCGTTGTGTGACAGTAACAATGAGGCTAAGTTAGCTTACGTCCGATGGAAGGCACTTGGTAAACCACGTGATGGACTTTCCTTCCGGTGGATGAAAGAGAAGAAGGCTATTTTTCAGGCTGAACTTCGCCGACACAATAATTGCCTCATGGAAGAAGCGTCTCGTGATGCTGATATTGATAAGCTTAAAATTTGGAAAGCGCTACGTAGGACTAAGCATTTAAGTGAACCTGCACCGGATTCTCTCCCGTCTGTTGCTGAATGGGAGACACATTTCAAGTCTGCCCTGTCTTCTTCTAATGATTTGCCCTCTGACGTAGCTGAGCTAGACTCTATATTAAGTGATTTTCCGTCTGACCACGTACTTGTACATCAAGATTTACTTTTGGCCCCAAAAAAATTGAAGTTCCAATCATCGCCTGACCGTGATGGGCTTTTTTCAAACCATCTCAAGTTTGTATCCCCAACATTCCTTTTAACTCTTCTTGCTTTTTTTAATTTAATTTTATCGGCGGGTCGTGTTCCCTCATCTTTTAAAATTGGCTTGATTTCCCCTATTTTAAAAAATGGAAAGAAGGATTTAAAATCCTGTGGTTCTTATCGGCCAATAACCAAGGGTTGTATTATCAGTAAACTTTTTGAAATGTGTTTAAAAAATATGTTTGAAGGCCTTGATGCTGGGTTAAACCAGGTTGGATTTCAAAGGGGTATCGGTTGCGATCTTGCGCACGCTACTTTTTCCACTTTAATCAATGATGCACGAGCGAGTGGACAAGCGCTGTATACGCTTCTGATAGACATAAAAGGTGCTTTTGACAACGTTTCTCATGCGGCTGCTCTTTTATCACTTGTGTACAATGGTATTCCTCGTTCTGTTGTGCGTGTTTTAAGGTCGTGGTACAATGGACTTAACGTTCAAGTGGCAATTCGTTCCCCAAAAATTCTGTCCAATTTAATTTCAGTGGGAAAAGGCGTTAGACAAGGTGGAATTTTATCTCCATATATTTTTAATGCATGTTTGGCAGACTGTCTTCGGTCGCTTAAAACTTCTTTGATTCATTTTGCGCGTGATGTAACGTTTTTAGCTTATGCTGATGATATTGTTATTTTAAGTCGGTCAAAGGAAAAGTTAATTGAAAATTTTAACATTCTAGTGTCTAAACTGGGGAAGAAGGGTCTAATAATTAGTTCTGAAAAATGTAATTATTTTGTGATTAGTAGTTTGCCGACACTGAATGCCCCTCTGGATTGTGGTGGGGGGATTGTTTTCAGCCCTGTTGAGAAAGTTACGTATCTTGGAATCCCTTATTCTTCCAATACCAGGGAATGGAAACTTATCCTTATTCAACATGTGCAAGACAAAATAAGAAGAGCATTTGGTGCTGTTATTCGTTTACGGGGTATGTATCGCAGAGATGTTCTCAGTTCGATTTATACGGCTGTTGCACTTCCTCATATTCTTTTTCCGTCTGCTTTCTTTTCTTCTTTCCGTCCTTCTGAACTTTCTGCGTTAAAAGTTACTTATTACAAATTTTCAAAATTCCTTCTTGGTTTCCCTATTTCTGCGAGTAATTCTCATCTAACTTCCAATTTTAAAGTGAAGAATCCTCTGGAAACTCTAAACAGAAAAATTCAGAACTTTCATAAAAAGGCTGAAAACATTCTTGTCCATCACAACCTTTTTCCTTTCTTCACTAAAAAAGTGCCCTGATTAGTTTATTTTTTTTTTATTTTGTGTTATCATTTGTATTTTATTGTAGATTTAGTATGATAGCTTGTTTTAACGGCCAGTTAATTGTTTGTGTACTATCTCTGAAGTGTTTGTGACATGATGTTCTCTTTTTTTATATACTCTTCAGTTTTGAAGGAATCAAATAAATGAATGAACATAATATAATAGATTAAGGCTCACAGGCCAAAATGGCATTTACAATTCGCTCACGGAGCTTTTCTTGAAAACTGAGAAACTTGAAGGATACGAACATCCCTGTAACAACCTCCCCTTTCCTCTGGAAACCCTCAAACCTTCCCCCAAACCTTCTTTAAAGATAAAGATACCTTTATTGTTTGTATAACCACAAATTTGTAAAAAAAAAAAAAATTCCTTGGAAATGAGAGCTTGAAGGCTCCAAAGTTTGAACACATAAACGGAGTCTCACATCCTATTGGTCAGCTTATGACGCGTCGTGCAAAAACCAATCAATATGAAGCAAGGTTCGTTCTTGCAGCAAAGTTTAGAGCCTTCAAGCTTTCATTTCTGTTGAAACTTTTCTACTCCACTCCGATCATATTATTAAGAAAGAGCCAGCAAAAATGATTCCAATCAAAACAGGCTCTGCACAGATGACGTCAATAATTTAGACTGAAATTCCTATACCTCACAATGTTAAATTAGGTTTTTTTAACGCACCTTTCCGTATTTGTCGGGTAGGGTGCAATTTCTCTATCACAATCGCCAGATCGAAGCGGGCTATAGTGACCCCACCCGAGGCAAATCCACCTAAGCAGTTCACAGGAGGGGGGGGGGGGGGGGGCGAATATTTGACAATGCAAAACGGATACGTCAGCTACACTTTATTATAGCTATATTTCGGCCCTTCTTGGCATAGGTCCTCTTAAGGCTCAGGCTGGAAAATGAACTCGTGGAAAACAGTTTAAGATTCTTCCTTAAATAACTGATTTGTGAACTTCCTCCCTGAAAACTGCTTGGAATTAAAGCTGGTGCTGTGATTTCATTTCGGACACGACTGCTGGTTTTGCTGCTCGATTGGGTCCTTGGAAAGGTAGAGAAAGGGTGGGGGGGGGCTTACCTGTTAGAGTTGCGATATCGAGGATCACTGAGGGGTCGAATTTCTGGGCGTAGCACAAGGCGTCTGCTAGAATCAAGCGACCCTCGGCATCTGTGTTGTCAATCTGAATAGTTTTCCCATTCATTGCCGTCACAACATCTCCTGGCTTTGTAGCCTTCCCGCTGGGCATATTCTCGCAAAGTGGAATGAAACCTATCGAATAAAATTACTGTAGATGTCGGCTATGCTACTAAACAAAAACATGGGAGTAAGGGGGGGGGGGGTGGCGTAAACCGCGAAATAGGCGTTCCGGCATTCCCGATAAAGGTCGGGATTCACTACCCAGATTTTTCGCCAGGATTCTGGGTTCCCGTTTTCTTCGATATCGGTATAGGTAGTGAAGACAGATCTGAAAGCACCCCGGATGCGTCCGGGAATCTGGTAGAAAAATCTACCAGATTCCCGGATTCTGGGTGAAAAGAAGCGAGAAATTGAGAGTAGTTTTCATTTGACTTGGAGAAATTATTGTGCCGAGGTGGTAAAATCTAAGAAAATGACAGAAGTGCTGAAAAATGCCCAAAAGTGGACTGCTGAAGAGACATTTGATTTGATTTCTGTTTGGGACCGTGTTCACATAATCCGGACCCCGGATTCTGGGGCGTCTTGGCCCGACCGACCTTAACTGACAAAACTAAAATAAAAACATGGGAGTCAGGGTGGCGCAAGCCACGAAAAAGCTGTTCCAGACAACTTCCTGTTTGGTAGCAGTAACTTGCTTGTCAGAAACGTCTGGGACAACGAACTTCCGAACAATATAGCTCATATCGAGCATGTGAAGCAGTCAGAGGTTGAAGTTTCGGTACCAGCACTGCAACGGACCTGACTGGCCTTACCCGAGCTGGTTGATGTTGGGGCGGGAGGATATTTCGATGAATAGGGCTCGACAGGATTTTATTACCAAAAGATAGGGAGAATTTTATATGACGGGAGTGAAGGGTATGAAGTTGAGACTGGATTGAGGTGGGATATGTATGGGACTTTCGGGCTTTTGAAATTACTAGGAGTGCACGATATTGCACCCTCTCAACCTCGGTCAGACCTCAACCCGCGATTCCGTTTGTTTGACCGGACGGTCTCTTTTGCGACCAACAAGGTTTGTATGGTTCGCACTGTAGATACACTCCGAATCTCAAGGTGATTTTCAATTTGTGGCTCGAAACTGAGCCCATTCAAAATCAAATTATCTGATTAGTCAAGCAGATGGACATAAAACTGAGGACCCTTTATACCCTGAGCGTGTTCCACCCTACTTACCATAGTTACTACGCATGACGTCATGTATTTTAGCGTCAAGGCTGGAACGCATTTTTTAATTTTCGGGAAAATATCACTCCATGGGGCAATCCAGCCAATCACATTACAGAGATCCGTAGTTTCCACGCTTACTACGCTCCCGAGCATGGTAAGCAAATAGTTACTATTAGTTACTATTTCGAGAAGGTTGGAACGGTCAGCGTAGTAACGTGAGGTTGGAACGGAAATAGTAACTAATAGTTACTATTGTTAGAATCGTGGAGCACGCACCCTATCTGTTGAGATTTTACTTTACTTTCAGGCATTTAAAAAAAAAGCCTTAAGAGTAGGAAAGACACGAAACTCCGATAAAATGGCGTCATGGAAAATCGAGATGTCCGCTACCTAGCGTTTGGTCTTGTCCAGCGACGAAAGTGGCAGTAAGAAAATCAAACAAAAAATGTAAACAACAACACTTGACGGGTTTAGCTTGACGATAATTTGGCAGAACTATCAAACTATCATTCGAAATGTCAATCTAGCGATTGTTTTAACGATAGACCAACCGCTAATTAGTGCGATTCATATGGATTAGTGGATCTTTGTTTGAAAATCCCGCCATAAAAACAGTCGGAACTGTAAAGTTTAGACTTGTGGGTCAAGTATTTCGCACAAACTTCCGTTTTCACGATGACCATTCAGAAATGTGTGGGACAAAAACAAAAACGCAAAAAAAAGACTTTGGTCCTATTAATCCGAAGATGCATGCTGCAGCGATGCTGGCACATTACCTTTAACGTTCACTGGAAGGTTGAGCGAAGAAACAGTTTTCAAGGCCGCAAAGGTACACGCTGCTCCTCCCATATCTCCACGCATTCGGTCCATGCCAGCTGCTGGTTTGATCGAGATTCCACCACTGTCGAAGGTCACACCTTTGCCTGATAAAAAAATTATATTAGGAACAAAAAACATTTGGCCCAAGTATTAAGTATTCTCACTTGGGTCACAGAAGGAAAAGAGCCTGTAGGAGGTGGGATTCACACAAGAAAGAACGAAACAATATTTTTGCACTCACTGACTATTCCTTTCCATCCGGTATTCTTTCCTTAATTCCTTTCCATCATTAGGTAAAACTCAAAAAGTTCATAATACAAAATTCTGTTCTACCCTTCAGAGTGAAAGCAATCTCCTGCACAAGAAGCAAGGGCATTTACACTACACAAAAATGGTAGTTTGTATTTAACGAGTTACAATATTCACAAACATATACACTTCTTCATCGACCATTTTTCTCAATTCCCTCTCGCGAAGGATTTTTTTTTTAAGGAAGAAGTCGATTTTTCTTAAAAACAGTCGGTTTTTCGTAAAAATAGTCGATTTTTTCTTAAAAACAGTAGATTTTTCGCCAAAACAGTCGTTTTTCTGCAAAAACGGTTGGTAAAGATGACCAGCCAGTCGGTAAATACTTTGCCCCCCCCCCAACATTTTGGCTAGTTACGCCTCTGAAAATATTAATACTTCGAAACTGAGAAAAGGTTCTCCTCACGTTCAGTTTGAGGTACGACCTATTGAGACAAGAAAGTTGAATTCTACTGCTAGAATGAGCCGTGACGGAACCTAGGCTACCAGCTGAACAAAATCGTGGTTGACAGATTTGGTCTCAGAAGAAGAGATTCGAATCCGACCAATTCGCCCTTTTTATATTCAGCGCTCCTAACGGAAGAAAGTACCATTGTAAACTTGTGTCGACTTATCGAACTAATCAGCAGAACAAGACTGAACCGGTAATGTTCAGCCTAGACGTTTGCAAAAAAAATCCATATAAAGATAACTATGGCACATAAAATCAGAATCAGAATAAGACTATGGTGAAGAATTTCAGGCGTCAGTTAAGGCGTAGCCTAGACGATTGCAAAAAGAAAAATCCATATAAACATACTATGGCAGGGAACACCAGAATAAGACTATAGTAAAGAATTTCAGGCGTCAGTTAAGGCGTATCCTTTTCAATCGTACTTTACTTCTCTAGGACCACTGAATTGGAAAATCGCGAGTTAGCGCGAATCCAACTTGGGAACCACTATCAGATGGTGTGTCCTGGACTTACCGACAAGTGCAATGGGTTTCTCATTCTTTTCTCCCTGCAAGTAGGACAACTCCAGGAATAGAGAGGGCTCTTCCGACCCTCTGCCCACACTTAGAAATGCCCCCATCTGGTTCCTCTCCGCCCATGCACGATCGTGGACTTCAACGCCGATACCAGCTTTCCCGAGGGTCTCTAAGGCGTGCTGCAAAAAACAGTAATAACTAAATAAGTAGTTTTAATTTGGGACATCGCCCGCACCTGTCCCGAAATTACAGAGTATTGTACCACTTTACGCGCGTTTCGAACGCGATTTCGTGAATTCTTTCGTGCAACGATTCAGTTCCCAGGTTTAGCTGTTATTATTTACTGAAAACATTTTGATGGAATTTCAAATATCTGTCTGACCACTTGTAATAATCCAAAGCAAATTTATTTTTACGAGAGAACAAAATTTCGGCATGTGTCTTTGGGCTGTTTCCGAAAATCAAAGAAAAGACGCCTTTATTCCACGGAATGACGAGAAAGATACAAAAACAAAACATAAGAGCTTTTGTTTATAATACAGATTCGGTTTGCTACCTTATGTTGAAATACAAACTAAAAAAATAGGCTACAAACAGAAATTTACAAGTGTAAATAACAGTAGCAAAGAAAAGGCTTAGCTCAAATGGTCTAGAATACTAATGTTTTACGTTCTGGCACATACCTGGTCTTCTGAATTCTCACTAGCTTTCTTGATTCACAATATTCCACGTTTTTACTTTAAAATTTCCTACTTTTCCTTTCTTAACTGACGACGGAGCGAAATTTCTTCAGCTCGAGAAATTGCAGCAGACAAACTGTGCGACGTCAGCATCCACGATAACGCTAATGATTTAAAAGGCTCAATACTTTAAGGAGAGACAGTATTACCCTTCTCGATATCCCTACTGATACACCTTGTTTTTAACCACAAAAGAAAAAATAAGCTACTCTTTTCTTTATTTTCAAAATCTCTAGAACTCGGCCAATATTTGAGAAATCGTATTGGCGCACGTCTCCTTATTTTCCGCATTGGACAGTCGTTCGATTCTCGGCAGGATGCGGTAAATTAGGCGTAAATTAGGCTTCTCACTGTCTTATCATGATAAATCCAGAAACGTTGGGTGCCATCAGTATCCACAAAATCCAGTTCAAACCCTGTAACGATTTTGAGCGCAATATACTGTGTTGATGATGTTAAGTTTTGTGTATCAATTAAGCGTTAATAAAATAAAAACTGAGACCTAGTTTTCCCGGTAGATGGCAAATTGGTTTAAACTTAAACTGCAGAATTTTTTACCTATTTTGATGTGCATATTTGTTTGTTTTTTTTGCTAATTAGTAAGCTTTTGTCCACTGAACTTTACAAATTAGCGGAGAAAACTCACTTCTTGATTAAAGTTAGTTACTATCATAATGGGGATGGGAGAGTAATACATACCTTGGCAAAAATTGTAGGCGTCATTAGATTGGCTGGCGTTTCCATAAGCCATCTGGCAAGATTCTGGCCTGATCCGAGCTTAAGTCCTCGTTCCCACAGATCTTCGTCACTGTAATAGCAAACGATTAACATAAGAAGCAGTCACACAGGTCTCCACCAGGGGCCATCGGAATCAGCGTTTTCTCGACTTTCGTCCCATCATCCTTTAGTCCGTCTGTTTGAATAAGTTTTTCCTTCTAGTTGTTTAATTGAAGTATATACTATTTTCTTTTTTTACTCTGCTAGTGTCATAACTTGTTTGTGACGTTGGTAAAATACAAATGGTAATAATTAGGGCTACCCCCCTCCCAATGTTAATTTTCTAGCCGGCCTGGATTCTCTGTCATCTTGGACCAACACCCGATGAAAAATTCTTTGACTGTAGTTGTGTGGTAGTTGTACGAAAAAGCTGCATGTATTGATATGTAGTAGTATGGAGTACTTTGATTTAACATGCCTCCGACTGGGTTATCTTTAGTAGTAGTATCCGATAGCATCCAATCTTGCTGTAGTAGCATCCAGTTTGCTAAGTAGCATGCAGTGGCAACAGCTGCTACTGCATGCTACTTTTTCGCCCAACTCCATACGACTAATTCTCGAAAAATTTTCATCGGGCATGAGGCAGTCCAGGGTGCAAAA
This sequence comes from Branchinecta lindahli, assembly GCA_023053555.1. NCBI lineage: Eukaryota > Metazoa > Arthropoda > Branchiopoda > Anostraca > Branchinectidae > Branchinecta > Branchinecta lindahli. The sequence continues at coordinate 3,799,809 of JAKZAO010000009.1, read as the reverse complement.
AAGTAGATGGCGTTCGCGTCGCGCAGAGCTTATTGCTTCTACTCGCAGGAATGTGGGACTTACTTAGAGCTCTGCTTCATTGCCTGTGGCCAAGTGGTTTTTATGACTTGCGCTCAAATCAAGTTGACTGATACTATCAGTACCATCACTGTCAAACGCGAAAGGCTAAAGCAGTGATGCGCGAAGAAGAGACATCTGGCTACTTTAATCGTCACGCTCATTCTCAAAGTCCCTTCGTCCATAATTCTATGGATCGCCATTTCCGTGACTTAAAGGTCAAATGGTTACATACCCTTCTGCTTGACCGAAAAGACAGAGCTCAACGAAAGGCTTCTGTAGCTTCGGATCTTTAAGGTCTTCATATACCCACAGTCCAAGGGAAGCGCCCTCAGCAATGGCCTCTTCATCCCCACATGGATCGAATTCTACAAGCTGTGACCCGACATCTCGAAGTGCTCTGCTTCCAACTAGAAAATATCAATCTCTTTACTACTCTTATTGTGCACTGGAGGGCCAAAAATCTGTGCGCCTGTTTCCATAAGTAACATCAAGGGCCCATGATGTGTTGTGCATGGCCCGAACTGCTTTCTACTAGCCTTCTCGGCGTTCTTCTTTCACCCCTTTCAAGCTTTATCGATTCCGATCCGATAACGTTAAGCTACAACGATGTTAAGCTACTTGCCCTGTGAGGTATTTTGGACAAGCTGGGTTGGTTCAGTATTACTAAAGGGGGAACGGTCTTCCATGAATGGAGTATGGTATTTTCTACTCTCTGACAAAATGATGCCCCTTGATGTGACAAAACGACGAGCATCTCCCTGTTCTAATTTTCTTCTTCTTCCTTATAAGCTTAGAGGGTTTAATTATACTCCTTCTTCCTTGACGAATTTTGACGATCGGTCATAGAGCCTTGTTTCAGCAACGTAACCTAATTCACCTTGATCAGCAAGCACAACTTTTACTAGAAATGATCTTTTCACGATGAATTAGCCCAGAAGTATCGTTTTTCGAAAGTACCATAATTTTAATGTGAAATTAGCAATTTTTTGCTCTGGCGCTATTCGACTCGATTCAGCCTTCCGATTCTGCAAGTAACTGAACGACATCTGCAAGTACCCTAACTCGCGATCACCGGACCGACCGACGGGAAAGTGATCGGTATATGGCACTTGAGCGAAGCTGCAAGTGCCATAAAAACAACACTTTGAAGCGTCTCATGTTCAAGGCGGCACCAGCTGACAATAGCCTTCGGGAGCAAGTGTCTGGCATCACATGCGCATCGTGCCATCCTACCAGACTTTGAGACCCTAGCAAATAGTAGGCCTAATACGACACAAAGACAGAGGGACGCTGCTTTCCAGAGAACTAGAAAGACCACCAATACACTCGACTGATCGTTATTTGTAATCTTTTGTACCTTATTTCACCCAATATTTTAATTCTAGTTAAGTCAAGTTATATTCTTATGTTGTACGTATAGATAAATTGTTTAATTGTGTAATTTGTCATGTGTTGTTTGTAAAATGACGATCCAATGCTAGCGTGTACAATACAAGCTATTAAGGAAATAAAGTACATTTATTTATGTGGGAAAGAGTTGTCAGCGGACCTTGAAGCTTGAAGTTTGCGTTGCAAAACTCGGCTCGGCCGAAAAATCATTAAAATGCCGTAGATACACGAAACAACGTCTTCCAAAACGAAAAACATCACTTTGAAGCGTCTTATGTTCTTATGCTTTCAGCGAAGTTTTAAAATCATTAAAATACCGTAGATATACGAAACGGAACAATGTCGAAAGGTCGGGATTTCAGAAGAATATAATTCCATAAAGGTGAGTCTTCACCTTCCGGAATCTGGGTTCCCAAATTTTCCGAGATATTTTTTTTTTTATTTCTTCTGCGATATTTAAAAATTCCGGAAATCTGGAAGTTCAAAAGCCCCTTTTTTCCGGATTATTTTGATACACTTTCGGACCGGTTCATATTCCAGATGCAATTTACAGAAGACGTCAAAGAATAATCTGGAAGCACAGATTCCGGAAGTTCCGGGAGGTGAAGACCGGACTTAAGGGACCTAGTGATTATGTAAAGGCAGAATAAGCAAGAGGAATCCTTTAAGTTGGAACAAATTTTTATGGACCGATGGTATCACGAAAAAATAAATATTTTGAGTGAGGCTGTCAAGGTGCGTGCACGTACAGTCCGAACTTCGCAACCCAATGCGAATTTCTCCTTCGCTCCGAAATCTTAACGCATCCGATGCAGGCTTCGCCTTAACCTATATTGCAGTCTGAGTATCTTGTTTTGTTGTTGTATTTATTCATTATACGTTTGATGTCATTTTGTCTCGATACAGTTATTTTTGTTGACAACAAGAGCTGTAAGCTCATATGGCACTTGCAAGGCTTGGTAAAAGTATGAAAGTAGGAATTCGCCTATTCGTGGGTTTGTTATCATCATTTGTAAGCAAAACCCTTGAGATGACAAAATCACAAGAATATATTGTTTGGTAGAAAAAAGTAAATTTTTTGCACTTGGCTGTGATGATGCGCACTTTAAGGGCGCTAGAAATTCATCTGTAATCAAAACCCTTGAGTCAAAAATGACCTTGGGTCCTTTAGGATCATGAATATATGGTTTGGTTAAAAGTATTTTTTTTTTTTACTTTTCGGTCAAGATGCGCACTTTAAGGGTGATAGATATCCATTTCTAAGCAAAACCCTTGAGGCAAAAATGATCATGGGCTCATGGGGATCATGAAAATGTAGGTTTTGCTCAAAAGTATTTTTTGTACTTCGCGGTTAAGAGGAGTACTTTAAGGGATGGTCGGATCGGGGAACTGACTATTTCTAAGCTCTCTAATGTTCAAGCCAAGTTTCATCGTCCTAGCACATCTTGAAGTACCTTAAATTTCGATCCCCGGAATTCTGGACCCCCCCTCCTCCAGCTCCCCCCAGAGTGACCGAATCCAGTCCGATTCTGTCACTGATGTATTTAGGGCTTACGCTTGTTCTTCCCACCAAGTGTCATCCCAATCGCTGTATTCCAAGCGTGTCACAAAATCCCCCCCCCAACTCCCCCACATTGATCGGATCATGTCCCCACTTGGAATGGGATATCTGAGACATGAGTTCTTTCCGAATATCAAGTTTCATTAAGATCCGATCACCCGTTCAAAAGTTGGACAACCTCAAGACTCCGGATTCCCCCTCCCTCCACTCCCCCCACGATGGTCGAATCGGAGAAACGACTGTTCTTAAGTTCAAATTGTAAAGTCCCTGATACGCATGCCAAGTTTCATCGTCCTAGCACATGTGTAAGCATCTTAAGTCGGGATCAGCGGATTCCGGAAACCTCCCTCCAACTCCCCCCGCAGTATTCGGATCCGGTCCGGTCTTGTCAACTATGTATCTAGGGCTTGTGCTTGTTCTCCCTACCAAGTTTCATCGCGATCCGTCCACTCTGAACATGTCACACAATTTCCGGTTCCCCCCTCCAACTCCCCCCAAAGTCACCGGATCCATTCTGGACTTAAAGTGTGACATCCGAGACACGAGGTCTTTCCAAATATCAAGTTTCATTAAGATCCGATTACCCGTTCAAAAGTTATAAATACGTCAGTATTCCGGATTCCCCCTCCCTCCACTCCCCCACGGTGGTCGGATCGGCGACGTGACTATTTCCAAGTTAGTTTGGTCGGGTCCCTAATACGCCTGCCAAGTTTCATCGTCCTAGCACATGTGTAAGCATCTTAAGTCGGGATCACCGGAATTCCGGAACCCTCCCTCCAACTCCCCCTACAGTGCTCGGATCCGGTCCGGTCTTGTCAACTATGTATCTAGGGCTTGTGCTTGTTCTTTCCACCAAGTTTCATCCCGATCCGTCCACTCTGAACATGTCATACGATATCCGGTTCCCCCCTCCAACTCCCCCCAAAGTCACCGGATCCATTCCGGACTTGGAGTGTGACGTCTGAGACACGAGGTCTTTCCAAATATCAAGTTTCATTAAGATCCGATTCCCCGTTCAAAAGTTATAAATACGTCAATATTCCAGATTCCCCATCCCTCCACTCCCCCCACGGTGGTCGGATCGGGGAAACGACTATTTCCAAGTTAGTTTGGTCGGGTCCCTAATATGCCTGCCAAGTTTCATCGTCCTAGCACATCTGGAAGTACCCTAACTCGCGATCAGCGGACCGACCGACAGACCGACCGACCGACCGACAGACCGACCGACCGACGGAAAAGTGATCGGTATATGGCACTTGGCCGTAAGGCAAGTGCCATAAAAACGAAAATTCGGCTTGTCCGTGAATGGTTTGAAAATAAACTGAATTGAATAAGAATTTCGCATGCGAAACATTACCCTGTGCCTGCACGCAGCTTTACGCCTCTTATTTCACAATCACAATGCTCTTGGCGTCTAAGAGCGTGTTCCACCCTATTCAGCCTAACATAGTTACTACGCATGACGTCAGGATTTTGACCTCTGAGCGTCAAGGCTGGAACGCATTGTTACCGCCTGTTACCGCTGTAAAATGGATGAATAAGCATGGCTACCCTAAAGGAGCTACGCCGCAAAGCTAATGTTGCAATGTTTTATCGATTAAGAGACTGATAATGATTTGGTAGCTTTTGCTGCCCTACCTTTTTTCTATGCGCTACCCGTATTGAAGGTTATCCTCCTGGATATCTTTTGCATGGGGTATCCTTTGTATTTTTGTTTGTATTGTTGTCTGTTTTAGTGCATGTTCGTTTTTTGTTAGTACTGTGTTCGGGACTTAAACAAAGCAGTAGTAATGATAATAGTCATACAGAAACTGGTCGGCAACTTGTGTGTAAGCAGGCGGGCTTAGTATCCATGCGTCTGGAATAGCTGATACTATACTGTCCTAACAGTTAATTTTCCTTCCTTCTGAATAATAGGACTTACTCGCTGCCGCAACTCGGATTGCCTCCCGCTTTTCGTCCACCTCTTCAAGTTCGTTGTATCCCAGAGTCTTCGGTCCAAGCCCTACGACAGCAACCGAGTTGAACTCTTCGCCGATGCCATGGAAAATTCTAGACTTGCCTTTCTTTAAAGGTGGGCCGCTTCTGAAAAAATAGTTCCAAGTCCAAACCACTGACAACTTCCAGTATAGCAATTATCTGGAATCCGAACAGGATTTAACTTCCGAACAAGCTTCCAACGGGAGCTGATCGAGGCTACCTCATTGGCAGATTCAGCGCGGTCGGCTCGAACTCTCAAGGAGATAAGGGCGATACGCTCTTACTAAAATTCAATGACGAACTGCCGCCAGATGCGATAGAGAACAACTACAATCGCACGTTAGATCTTGGTAAAAGTTATCTGAAGGGGAAATAAGCGATTAGGCTTTCGGTTTATACCGAGTCAGAAAGTAGACTCGTGGAAAGGTCAGTCAGCACTAAAGGAAGCCAGAACTGACAAACTTGATGAAGTTTAACATAACAGAGTTGGGTTAAGCACACATAAGACGGGTAAGGCTCAATGTTAAACAGTTTTAAACATGGCCAGGCCTAAGAGGCAACACAGCCAAACAGACCTGGTTAAACGTACACCAAGAAGTAACGTGTCATTGTTTACTTTACACTAGCGCATCTATCGGCTTAAAAGAACTAGGCTAATCTGGAAAGAAATTCAGGAAGGGCGCATTCTGGCGTTCTCACGGATTCGCTTTCCAAAATGCAAACCGAGAATCCGCCGAGCGCAAGAACAAAGAAAGCTATTGCTACTTTAAAACTTGTCGCTGACTTGCCGATTCCACTTACCACGTACAGAGTAGATTCACTTTCCAACACTAGCGAAGCGCAAGAACCACGTTTGAAAGCGAAGCGAGTTTTAGCCAAAGTCGCGAAAACCCACGCAGGGTAAGCCAGCGGAGCTTTCCAGACACCAGAATCCATATTTTCCCGGATTCCGTCCCAATATCGACCCCACAGGAAAAGAACATGCAGTTTAATGATACAGCGTGTTTTGGTACACCTATCTCGACACTCTAACCGAGTGCAGACAATATTTAACTACATTTTCTTGTGTAAATTGTATGAAACTTCTAAACAAAGCTGCGTTTTTGCCCATTCTCCGTCATCCAGTTAACAGAGTTGCGTTTTTTTTAAGTTCATAGTACAGCGGACTGGTCGTTGTCGTTTTATTCGCCGTGGGATGCCCGTACGCGGGATGCCCAAAGTCGTTTTATTTGCCAGCGGGCCGCCCGCTGAGTGTCAGCGGACCCGCTAGTTTGTACGCTGGCTGAGGCAAGGAGCTGTTTCAGCGTACCTTCTGACGTGGAATAAAACGGCTACTTACAGTTCGCCATCCGCTCCCGCTGTACCATGAACTTCAAATAAAACGCAACTCCGTTTTGCACTACAAGCCGTTTCCCGCATCCCATCCCGGTCGCCCGGCGATACAAAACGCGGCTTATTTCGCATTCTCCAGCATTAGGCTACATGAAGGATTCGAACTTCCTGCATCAGAACAAAAGCAGGTCGGTTGGACTGAGCTCCAACCTCAGTCCACAGGTCGGTTAACTGACCAACAAACGGCGACGAAAAACGGCTTATAAGGATTTAGGTCGGCCAACCGACGGAAGAGAACGGCTTATAGCGGGAAATCCCGCAGGTCGGTTAACTGGATGACGGTAAAAAACGCAGCTAGTGTATAAGTAGGTGTCAACTGAAATAAAAGTAAGATGGAGGAAAATCGACATTAGGCTAATCATGATTTTTTATTGACGGCTCCAAGCCCCCAAAACACATTTACATAAACAAATATCACAAAGATTTAGTGCCACTCAAATGTGAAAAACAGCCTGATTGGATTATATAGACTACATTCTTCTTGATTAGGTCTGACCCTGGCCTATAAAAGTCTCAGATTTCTCAAGAACAAAGTTACCAACCCACTTTAAAGGAACAGTAAACTTGACTCAAACTTGGCTCAGGGAGCTAGCTAACATATCAAGAATGTACCCTGAGTCGATATTGGGAGTCAGAAAAATTCTTGTTACGACCATTGCAGTTTCCTAGCAGTTTCCGAGAGTTCGACTTTTGAGTTAGTAGAACAAAAAAAAAAAAAAGCAAAAGGTTTGTGTGCCGGGAGTAGGACTCGAACCCACGATCTTTGCCTCAACTTGGTCTTTTGAAACAAAGTAATACAATGTATGTCAACAGGGTTGCCGCCGGTAGTACAATTGTGCTCACAATAGAACTTTCTTTTTACTTCGGCAGCAGATTTTAAGAAAAAAGTAGTTGTCAGGTTTTATTTCCAAGGTGACTATGACCCAGCAACACGTTCTGAGTACTTCTGAGTACTACTGAGTTTGGTATTACCTTTTTCCTTTTGCATAGTGAATTTATTTTAGTGAAGTGGCAACCCTGTATATTGATAACACAGACAATCGCAAACTTTTACAGTGCATGAGTGCGTAACTACAGTGCATAAGGGGCAAGGCCCTGCCAGCTAGCTCTGGGAACAATAAGGAGGGGTTTCGAGATAACAAAGATGGGGGGTCCTGTCGACAATAAGTCCCTGTACATTTGTCTAAGCCCCCCAGGCCGGTTTGATGGCCGAAAGTTGCCTAGTCAAGTTTACTGTTCCTTTAAACGAGGTCTTGAACAACGCCTAACAACCTGAACCACATGCGTCCATCTAGTACATTCCTTCGATTTTAAAAGTTTATTCCAAAGTATTTTGTATAGTTTAAAATATTTTCTTCATTCTTCAAAGTTAACCTAAACCCTAAAGAAAAAAGATGGGGAATCACTGTATTTTCGTGTTCACAGGAGCTTACATGCTACGACAGCACTGATCGGAGGATACCCCAAACACACTTCCGTTTTTCTTTCAAATTTCGGTTGAGAAAAGACCATAAGGACGTGGTTCGGTTGGTTATAATTGCTGTAACATTGACAGTAATTTAACGTAACCTTGCTCTCTCCCATGACCCTGCAGAAGTCAAAACCTAAACCATCTCCAAAACCTTCACCATACCCTGACTGTTCGCGGCCACCATCGAATTCGAACCCGGCTTCCAACAAACCGCTGAAATAAACTCGTTCGCCTCCTCCTCCCTTCTAGATCGCTCTAAAATACTCTTAACCACATCGAACTTAAACTTCAACATTGGCTTAGACATTTTCTTATAATATATATAGAGAGAGTTATTCTCCGACCCACAGCAGACATAGTCACCATCAGCAGCCAACCCGACAAAGTTCTTTTCGTTCATATGTCCCTCAAGGGACCGTAAGGAGTGTGTTTCCTTCGTGCTCCACACTTTAAGCTGGCTATCGGTTGATGCTGAAACTAGCTCACTCCCTGATAAAAATTTTACATAGGAGACCGCCTTTTTGTGCCCTTTAAGTACGCACAGGGGGGCCTTAGTCTTCCGAAGATCGAAATAATGCACACAGTGATCCGCAGACCCACAGGCGAGGTGATAACGGCTCTGAGGATTGAACTGTACACAGCACACATTCGCTTTGGTTTCGACAGTAGCAGCACTTCGGTCCATATTGATAGACCAGAGCTTAACCCTCGTATCATCACTTCCAGATGCCATTATGTTCGTATCAATGTGATTAAAGTCAACGCTCCAACATCGTTTCTCATGCTCTTGATAGCTTCGCAGCTTTTTTCCCGACGCGACGTCCCATAATGTTACGGCTCCTTCATAGTCACTGCTACCTAAGTAGTTCTTATGAAAACGATTCCAGGCTAGAGAACTGACTTTCGAGCTGCCAGTCATTTCCACCACGGGGTAGTGTATATCCACAATATCATTAACCACTGTGTGGTACTCGTAGAGTTTCACCCGTTTAGTAACCCCCGCGACGGCAAAATAGTCCCCATCTTTGTCGAACTCGATACTAGACACGATGCTTGAGTTGTTAAACAAATCGTTAGAGTAATTCAAGGTGGCAAGAGGCCGAACTTGGGAGTAACGCGTGAATTTAGTAATAACGTCGCTGAAACTTCCAACACTCTCCCCTGAATCGAGGTACATGTCTGCTTCTTTATACTCCATGTAACACTTCTCTAGGTCGTCAATCTGATCATGCAACCTCTTCCTCTTACTTACGTTGTTACCGCTCGTGTCTTTCTCCCCTGGTCTGCTGAACAAGCGCAGAGTTGGTTCCGGTTGTGGGGGAATATTAGGAACAAGGGAGGTGGAATCCCCTTCGTCCGTTTTCATCGGATCGCCGTTTCGCAGAGTCTGTATGTTTTCTTCAATTGCAGCAGCATCGCGATCGATTACGGAAAGCTCTCGCTGAAGCCGAGAGATTTCAAACTGCCGCTTGTCTCGCAAAATCCGGAAGAATTCTTGCGTTAATTCAAGCTGGCTTAATTTTGATTCATCCTCCAACTTCTTGTGTCGTTCCGTTAGAAGCTTTAGCATCAGTCTCACATCTGGGAGAGTCAAGTTCACATCGTTTTCCCTGAGCGAACTTGCTAGGTCGCTGAAACTCAGTTCTTTCAGCAATTTCACTTTCGGATCGCTCACTTGTTTATGCTTTACTATCAGCTCGTTTAGTAAGAAGTTAGGGAAAACTTGGCTTCGCCCATCCACTAGGAAATTACATTTTGGGCACCGATTGCTAACCTCCAAACTTCTGACAATGCACTTGTGACAATACGTATGCCCACATATAGTAATGTACGCTTCCTCAATAATGTCAAAGCATATGGGACAAAGGAAATCACTATTCTGCTCCGAATGTGCTCTAGCTGGGAGTGGGTGGGTAGGCTGGAATTTTCCTCTTTTTGATGAAGACGCCATCTCGTTTCGATCGACTGCTCTTTCACCTAAAAAGGCAAGGCACATCAGCCATTTTGTAAAGACAAATTCCCCCTTTCACATCACACAGCTAATTTTGTCAATGTTTATAAAATCTGAAAAACGTCTCCGACTCGACAAGTTCATTTTTTTATCGGGTGGTGGAGGGGTCTAAGGTTCGTCCGACACACAAAATGAAGTATAGAAATGGTTATGTTCAAAGTTGTATTTTGAAGCCATCTGCCTTCGGCGGAAGGAACGTTTTAACGCTTGAGTTTATAGGTTGGAGATAGCGCTGACGTTGACAAAAAAAAAAAAAAATCCTAATAGGCTAACCATCAGATTCAGATTTTATACAATTTTGTTTGCGGAAGCATTGCTCCAGCATTTATTTCTGGCCCTTTCTGTTAAAGTGTACTAGCTAATCTGTTGTCGTTTTAATGTATTTGTAAATATTTCGCCTGTTTACCTCTTCTAACTAATAGCTATTTGGTATTAAAGTTGTTGTTTGATTGCTATGTTATTGTTATTGCTAATTTCGCGACGAGATTTGTTTTAATCTGTTAAAACTCCATACTTTTCTGTAGCCTACCTTGGGTATACTTATATAATATGCACCATTAATAGCTGTAAAATGTCTGAGACATACCCAAAGAATGGTACCTAGTGTTTAAACGTTGGTCCTCACAAAACAACAATCAAGGAAACACTGATTTCTTGAAGACAAAAAACGATAATTCAAGACTGATTTCACATCTGGGAAGCGACAAATCTGTCGTATCGAAACGAGATGGGTCCGACGATAGGGAGGGTGTTTATCGCATCATGGTGAAACAGGTTATGTTGCAAACCTTTCCTAAACAAAGGCACCACATTACGCAGAGAGGTCACAAAAAGAGTTCCGACACAATCAACAAGGAAATCCTACAAGATATCAGACGAAACAGAACAAGTCAACACTAGTTTTAAAATATCGGTATCTTGCCAGACATGACACAAATTATTCAGACTATACACAATTAATGCGAGCTGAGCAGGTCAACAAAATCGGAAACAACTTTTCGAGTAACAAATTTTTACGTCTTAGGTATTGGATGGGCTACCACTTTTTCAGGCCTTAACATCGCCACCGAACAATCTAAATCTGGGGGGGGGGGGTAGAGGATTTCACTACTGAAACGTAAGTCAGTAAGATGAGCTCGGAAACTTTTTACACTGCACAATCCTAAAGCCAAAAAACTTCGAAGTGTTAAGATATTGGTCCCTGTGAATAGTTACACGATTCGCGTATTTCTTTTGAACGCTGTGTTTAGAGCCCGCCATAGTCGGACCCAAGCCCGGTTGTGAAAGGAGGAGGCTTGAGTTACAGGCTTGCTACCTGTCACCGTACACTACTCCCAGGAATGGAATCGACGTCATTAGCCTCGGACATAAATACTTCCCAGCCACCTCAGCAAAAAATGGTTACGACATACAGCAGCAGTATAGCTTCGTGATGAATGGGGAGTCTTCTTGGAAGCCCTACGCGCTATAGATGGCCTGGGAGGAACTAAGGTCTAAGCAAGAACAAATAATCAGACAGAACCTCTGTCTTTAGTCCCATGCAGCGACTATGAATGCCCCAAGAGAGGTATTTATTCCAGTTTTGAGCTGATGTTGGTACCCGTTTATTCATTTACCATCTTCGCCGTTGCTCATCGCAGAAAAAAATAGTGCAGGCAGGAGGCGTACTCCGCGCGCTCACCCACTCTGGAGCGCGTCCATAGAACCAATCAGCTTTGACTTCTACTTTTCCTCACGGCGGCTTCACAGCGATTTAAAGCTATTTGCAGAGTTAACGAAACGTGATGTGGCGCGAAGCTACTAGCCTCCGCTCGTTCGTAGCGGACAGGGTATGGGGAAATATTCGACTCCACATAGTCATATTACAGAGATAGGGAGACGGAGGTTCTGTCAGATTATTTGTTCTTTGTCTAAGATAAAGTTTGTTTTGGAGATCAGCATAATAAAGGCGATTCCTGCGTTGTCAAGGATTCGCCTTCCGAAAAGCAAACCGAAAATCTGCCACGCCCCAGAACCCATGGGAAGTCGTTCGGCTACGCAATAGTTGCGTTTTTGCAGATACCATGGTATCTGTTACCACGGTAACTAGATCCGCAATTAGACGTTTTTGCAGTTACCGTGATATCTGATACACGGTTGCTCTGCAAAAACAACTATTGCCGAAATTGCACACACACAGAAAAACTGATATCCAGTTACATCACTAAGTGCTAAGCTTCTTTCTCATCATTTTTGACAAAATCTGAAGAAAGTGAGATTATTTTTCAGGTACCACGGTCGGACCGTGGTATCTGAATATCAGATACCACGATAACTGGCCAGATACCACGATAACTGCAAAAACGTCTTTTGACCGTGGTATCAGATACTGAGAAAACGACTTTGGATCGTGGTATCAGATACCATGGTATCTGCAAAAACGCAACTAACTTTTCCGATCCTTTGCCGAGATCACCAAAACAATTCTGCTTCGCGCACATTTCCGAGATCCCTTCTCACTCGTCACTGATTCGCTTTCCAGAAAAACGTCGCTTCGTTCCAGAACAGCTTTGGAATGTAAAGCAGAGACTTCACGAACGCCAGAATCACCTGTAATATTTCGCAGTGACTCACCTCGACCAATTAATGGGTTTCTGTTTTTTTTTTTACGTACGGTGTCGCTTTCAATCGAGAGTATGCCCTTCCTCGAAACTTTTCTTGTAAAGTGTTTGAAATAAAACCTTGGCAGGTCACATTTCCCAATGGCAGGTCACATTTCCCAATTTTGAATCCAGCATCTAGACACTAGCTACGTTTTGCAAATTCTGATCATGCAAGCTCGGAGAATTGGATAAGTCTGGTAAGATAAATATGAGGTTAAAATAACTATTTTCTACTGATTCAATGACAGTGGTATCGGTTACTTACATTCCAATGAGGTCTACAAGTCTGTTGTTCACTTGGCTGTTAAAACGCTCAGCAGCGGGTGTTAGTTCCACACCGACAGAAGAGCTACCATCTTCAAAGACCCCCAAGACCAGGCCTTTCTGAAAGCAGAAAAGGTCCATTAGTGACAGAATACCTTGCTAATTGCCATGAACCTACCAAGAACATGAATAACTGCACATTTCTGAATGTACTAGGCCCAGTGCAAGCTAAAATATAATATTACAGCGGATGGCGCAAAACGTCAATTTGTGTCTTTTTTATTTGAGTCCCTGATAACTCGCCACACATACAACTCATCTCACGGATAACTTGCAACAGTGTCAGTGCGTCACAGGGACGACTCGCCACAGATCCACTTTTCACCACACGACCAACTTGTCACACGGATAACTCCCCACAAAATATAATATTCTGAAAAAAAAAAAATCTGACAAATATTTCGTTCCAATTCACTCAAGAGAATTTAGATTCTCTCCTGATCCTGTCAGTTCTAAATCCGTAATTAGGCTAGAATACTTTGTCGCATTTAGATATAAACCAATATTAGTTAGGGGTTTGGTATAGTATGAAAGTGGAAACAGTCTAGTCTTTGACGGGAACGGAAAAACCCATTATTTTATTTTTCTATGTTATAGATATTGTGCATTCACTTCGTTACTAAAAGCTCAGTGTGATCTTTCTTTCCTTCTTTGTGCTGCACTATTTTTCTCCTGTGCGTATTACAATTTAATTTATTCACTGTGCTCCGTGGAGAGGCAAATCAATATTGAATTTCGAGTAATATCCAGAAAATTGGAATTGAGTCAGCCTAGTCTTGGCGCTTACTGAAATATGGTACTTGAAGACTAAAGGCGTATTCTCGCCGATCCTCGAGGATTGCTCGGTGAATCGAAGGGAACGGCGAGAATAGAGGGAGTCACTCCACGCGGACTCCGCGTACAGAAAACAGCGAGAACACGGGGAATGCTTCTAAAACGGATTTGTTCGAAAAAAAATAGGCAGTTGACGAAAATAGTCTGGATCCACTTAATTCTTGGTTTTGTTTATTCTGATTGTTTTTATTTAATTTTACATTGCATCAACACCAGCAAAAATTTATTCCCCTCCGAATCTGAAAGGGAGTCGTTTTTGATGACGGTGATGATAACCGGAGCATTTTCCGTCCGTGGGGACTCGCGAGAATACGGGAATACCCGGGACAAACAAAAACAGGACAAATCAAGACAAGTTTTTCTCCACCACAACCAAAGAAAAATAGCTTATGTGAAAAACTTATTAGAGGATCGAAAAATGTCGGTCGGTACAACCGTACACTTGATTTGTTGAGAAGCATCGTACATAATAATCTGCCTCATTAAACAACTTTGTTTGAACAAATAGTAACTAAATAAAATAGTTTATGCTGTATATTGGGTCAAAATGTGGCAAGTTGTCTGTGTGTCAGCTTGTCACTGTGGTAGGCTATCGGTATGGCAAGATGTAACTGTGGTGAGATACTGGTGTGGCAAGCAATCGGTTCCCAGTTGTCGCTGTGCCGAGATGTACAGAAATGGCATGTGCAGAAGCAAGTCTCAAAATGTTCCGAGACTAATGGATGCTCCCTACAATGTGCATAATGCGACTGCAGAGGTTAACGCTTGTAACAACCTATACACGAAAAAGAGGGGACGTCATCCTGATCCTCCAATCCAGTCATTCTTCCAAAGTCTTCACGTCAAACCCAGCCACTAAAACATTGGCCATAGTTCAAGCTCTCTGCTGACAGAAAGCTCCCTAAGCGGTGCTTTCGGTGCCAGAGTTTGAAACACTGTTCTACGAAATGTGATGCTCTGAAGCCTCGTTGTGCTCGGTGTTGTGGGGATCACGTTTTCGTTAAAGATGTCCCATGCTCACGTCCTGTAAACTGTGCACATTGTTCATCGAATGAGCACCCGTCGTACAGTTTTCGATGTCCAGTGATTCGTAAATACATCAAATAATGGAAGTTACTAAGTTAGTTCCCGTCTTGTCATTTAATTCTAATGGTATTTTTGGTAAGCTTGATGCCCTACGATCTCTTACCCCTGATGGTGCTATTCTTTGTCTTCAAGAGCACCATCTCCTGGATGTTTCGTTAAGTTACTTTGATTCTCTTTTACCAAATTATCGTGTTTTTGCTGCACCTGCAAATGCGACTACTGGCCGCCCATCAGGTGGAACTGCTACACTAATCCCTGATTCGTTTGATTCTGAACTGATGCAACTTTCTGAATATTTTATTGCATGCCGCATTTTTAATTGCGTTATTATTAATTGCTACTTACCTACAAATTACAGAACTGATCATTCGGATTTTCGTTTTACAGATGCATGCGGGCAGCTTAGTGCTTTTATTTCTCGTCTTCCCGCAAAGTACAACGTTTGTTTAACGGGTGATTTGAACTGCGATATAACGGATACAAATTCTACGCGGGCTACACTTCTCCTGTCGTCTATTTCTATTCTAATTCCCGTAGATAAAGA
Organism: Branchinecta lindahli; assembly: GCA_023053555.1. Classification (NCBI taxonomy): domain Eukaryota; kingdom Metazoa; phylum Arthropoda; class Branchiopoda; order Anostraca; family Branchinectidae; genus Branchinecta; species Branchinecta lindahli. The sequence continues at coordinate 3,784,515 of JAKZAO010000009.1, read as the reverse complement.
TGATAATTGTACATATTTCCACCATAGCGGTTCGGGTAGCAATTTAGATCATGTTCTTATTTTAAATAGATCGTCGGTAATTGGCCCAGTAGAAGTAGTGCATGATATTCCTATGAGCGACCACTTGCCTTTGAAGTTTTTACTATCTTTCACTTTAAATTCCATAAATTATCAAATTGTAAATAAATATAAAACGAAAACACAGTGGAAAACGAGTGTTCTTTGGGAAGATAGTTCTTTTTTGTCGTATAGAAATTTGTTAGATTCGCTCGTTTCAAAAATTCTTATTCCAAATAATTTAGAAGGTCTTAGTGAAAAAGAAGCAGCGCTAGAGATTAATTGTATATATTTTCAGCTTATTCATGTTTTGAAGTACAGCGCTGATAAAGTTTTTACTAAGAAAAAATTTAAAGTTGGTACGCATGTCCCTTTATGGTCGTCTGATTTAGCGCTTGTAGAGGCTAACCGTTTAGCTAAGTATTCGTATCGGTTGTGGAGAGATATGGGTAAGCCTCGAGACCATCCTTCATTTTTTTATATGAAGTCGACTAAGGGAGTTTTTCAGCGTGAGTTCCGGCGTCATAACGATGACCTGTTACGTCTGGCGTCCACCAAGGTTGATCAAGATCAACAACATATGTGGACTGCTTTACGCCGAGCTAAAGCTATACAACCACGTGGGATTGGAGATAATTCCCCTACTACTTCGGATTGGGACGCTCATTTTAATAATAATCTTTCAACACCTTCTGATGGTCTAAATGATACGCTTTTACTGGATGATATTTTGAAACGCCCTTCAGAACCTATTACGATTGAGATGAGTGATTTTAATGAATCGATCAAGAATTTGAATTCAAAGAGCACCCCTGATCACGATGGTATTTATTCTAGTCATCTAAAATGTGCTTCTCCATCTTTTTTTGCAAAACTTCTTGCTTTTTTCAATCTTATGCTGGTGGTTGGAGTAGTTCCTGACTCGTTCAGAGTTGGTGTGGTGTCTCCTATTCCTAAACAAGAGCTGTAAGCTCATATGGCACTTGCATGGGTTGAGACGTATTATTTGATTAAAAGTAATTTTCGACTGCGCGGTTCAGATGCGCACTTTAAGGAAGCTAGAGAAAAAGTATTTTATCGTAGAACTTGGCTGTAATGATGCGCACTTTAAAGGCACTAGAAATTCATCTGTAAGGAAGACCCTTGAGACAAAAACGATATCAGGCTCTTAGGGATCATTGATATATACGTATGATCAAAAGTATTTTTTTCCGCTAATGCGGGTAAAATGCGCACTTTAAGGGTGCTAGAATTTTTTTTTTTTTGCAAAACCCTTGTGGCACAAATGATCATAGGTTGAGATGTATCGTTTGATAAAAAGTACTTTTCGACCTTGCGAAAAGATGCACACTTTAAGGGAGCTAGAACTTCATTTGTAAGCAAAACCCTTGAGGCAAAAATGATCATGGACTCATGGGGATCATGGAAATGCATATTTTGCTTAAAAGCATTTTTCTTAATTTGCGGTCATGATTGGTACTTTAGGGAATGGTCGGATTTGAAAAGTGGCGATTTCTAAGCCAATCTTGTCGAATTTCTAATATTCCAGCCAAATTTCATCGTCCTAGCACATCTCTTAACTCGCGATCACCGGAATTCCGGACCCGCCCCTCAAACTCCCCCCACAGTCGCCGGAGCCAATCCGGTTCGGTTTTGGACTTGTTTGTTATTCCCACAAAGTTCCACCCCGATCTCTCCAGTCCAATCCGGTTACGTATTCCCCCCCCCCCAATTGTTGTCGGATCCGGTCCGGACAAGAAAAAGATCACCACAGGCCCTCTGTTCAGTTATTAAATTTCACTCGAATCCGATCACCCGTTCCAAAGTTACGCATAGCTAAATATTCCGGATTCCCCCTCCCTCCGATCCCCCCACGACTATCGGATCGAGGGAATTTTTATTTACAAGTTAGTTTGATCGGGTCCCTGATACGCCTCCCAAGTTTCGTCGTGAAAATCCCAAAAACTGTCATCACCAGAATTCCGGGAAACTCCCTTCCACCCTCCCCCCCCCAAGTGTCCGGGTCCAGTCCAAACGTGTAAACGATTTATATGGAGCAGATTCTTGTTCTTCCCAGCAAGTTTTACTCCAATCCCTCCACTATAACCGTATCGCGAGATTTCCGGTCTCCCCCCCCCCCCCAACTCCCCATAGCTGTCGAATCCGGTTCGGACTTCAAATGGAAGATCAGAGATATGTCATTCATTCAGGTATCAAGTTTCGTCCCAATCCGATCACCCGTTCGAAAGTTACACAACACTCAATTTTCCATATTCCCCCGCACTGAATCACATATACAAACCCCTTTGACCCTCGAATGCACTAGCTCTTTCCGCTGTTAACAGAGTGATCCGATGCAAAGAGTGACGTCACGCCGCGCGCAGACCTTCTAGTGAGAAGAAAGGGGTAGGGGTTTTACAACAAGACCAAAGGTTTCGATGGGATCCCAAAAATCTAATATTTGAACCAGACAACTACGTCTTCTCTACGCCAGATCGAGTCTTCGCCAGGCTAATCATCTGAGAAAATTAAGTTCAGATATACCTGTATAAGCCATATTTATTTTGATAATACTGATCGAAACTTCCTGCTTTAATTCTGCCAAATTTCCGGCTTCGGCCGAATTCCGAGCGAACTACTTGTCCAGCCAAAAAAAAAGATAGTTCAGAAACGAATTCAGCGCATCTCCTTATCCCTATAAAGAACATCTAATCAACTTCAAATAAAACTTAAACTTATAAACAATCCGGATTCAACCGGATTCCGGACGAACTATATGTCCGGGTGAAAAATTATTGTCATATACAGATTCAGCGTCTCTTCTTACCCTTAAACCTATCATCTAATCAACTTCAAATATAAATTTTGCTTTTAACAAATTTTACGGTTTTGACCGGATCCCGGGCGAACTACTTATCCGGCGAGAAAATGGTTTTCACCATCGTGTTCAGCATGTCTTCTTACCTCTAAATCGAACATCTAATCAACTTTAAATAAAACTTTTGCTTGTAACAAATTTTCCGGTTCTGGCCGGATTCCGGGCGAACTACTTGTCCGGCAAGAAAATGGTTTTCACCATCGTGTTCAGCATGTCTTCTTACCCCTAAATCGAACATCTGATCAAATTCAAATAAAACTTTTAGTTTTAACAAACTTTCCGGTTTTGGCCGGATTCCGGGCGAACTACTTTTCCGGCGAGAAAATGGTTTTCACCATCGTGTTCAGCATGTCTTCTTACCCCTAAATCGAACATCTAATCAACTTCAAATAAAACTTTTGCTTGTAACAAATTTTCCGGTTCTGGCCGGATTCCGGGCGAACTACTTGTCCGGAGAGAAAATGGTTTTCACCATCGTGTTCAGCATGTCTTCTTACCCCATAATCGACTATCACATTAGCTGTTTCAAAATATTTTGTTTACCCCTTAATTTGAAACCCCTCCCCCACCCTCAAATATAGAGCTACAGAGCCCATCTTCGAACTTGACTTGTACTTTGACCCAAAGGATCCTCCCACCAAGTTTCATCAAAATATCTCAATCCCTTCGAGAGTTATCGTGCGTACAGACGGACAGACGGACGGACGGACGGACGGACGGACAACTTTTGCGATGTCATAGGTATCCGTCACTAACGTTTTGGGATCCCAAAAACTACTAAATTCTCAGAATTCCCCGGCCCACCACTCCCCCCCAGATGGTCGGATCGTGAAACTGATTATTTCCAGGTTAGTTATATCGGGTCCCTGATATGCCTGCCAAGTTTCATCGTCCTAGGAAATCTGGAAGTACCCTAACTCGAAAACAGTGGACCGCCCGACCGACCGACCGACCGACCGAAAAGCGATCGGTATATGGCACTTGAGCGGAGCTGCAAGTGCCATAAAAAGGTAAAAGTAGGTTTGAGAGTTGCGAGAACTTTCGTCCGATTACGAAAAGCTCACAGCTTAGTAAAGTGTTTGAGTTAAAACCCGGCGAAAGCAAAACATCAACTGGTGTTATTGTCGGTCAACCCAGGCGTTTGCGAGACGTCTGTCCCAGTTTAACTCGAAAGCGGAGCTAGGAGCTAGGGCGCTCCGCTTTGGAGTAGAATTGACATTAAAGGTGCATTTGATAATATTTCACACGCTTCTGCGCTTTTAAGTCTCTATTATGCTAACATTCCTCTGGCTTTGGTGAAAATGTTAAAATATTGGTATGCTGGTCTTTCTGTCCGTGTGGTTTGGAAATCTATTATGTCTCAAACTAGTATTTCGGTCCGTAAGGGAGTTAGGCAGGGTGGTATTATTTCTCCTTTCATTTTTAACCTTTGCCTCAGCGATTGTTTCCGGTTCTTGAAGACTTCTCTAGTGCACCTTGCCGTAGAGGTAACGTACATTGCTTACGCTGATGACATTATTCTTTTGTGTAGATGTAAAAATAGGCTGGTCGAAAATTTTAATATTTTAGTTAATGAGCTTGGGAAAAAAGGTTTATCTGTGAATGTAGATAAATGTCAGTACTTTGTGATTAACGACCCTCTTGGGCCGTCTTCTCTTGATTGTGGTAATGGGCGTAGATTTCAACCTCTTGAAGTTGTAACTTACCTTGGTGTACCATACTCTTCAGTAAAGCGTAATTTTCAAACAGTAGTTGTAAAAAATATAGAGCTAAGAATTCGTAAGACGTTCGGAGCTCTTATACACCTTAAAGGTACACACCGGCGTGATATTCTGGCTCGTATTTATACAGCTACTGTTCTTCCAATTGTAATTTTCCCAGCAGTTTTGGTGAAGGGTTTCAATCGTGGTATGATATCTGATATTCGTATAGCTTACTTCAAATACTGTAAATACCTGCTTGGATATCCACTTTGGGCTCGTAATACCCCTTTGATCCAAGTTTTTAACGTTAAGGATCCTGCTTTGGCAATTCAGACAAAATTTGATAATTTTGTTGCCAAAGCGTCTAATATTTTATCCGCGAAGAATTTGTATCCGTTTTTCCGTAGTCCTAAATTTGAAATAGTTTTAAGTTAAATGATTTAGTAGTTTTTGGTATGAATTTATTGGAATGATATGTGTATTTTATTTATTTATTTTTATACTCCTCTTGTATAATTTTGAGGGAAATAAATATTGAATGAATGAATGAATGAAAAGCCCCATCCATCAACAAGAATATGACATCAGCTCTTTTCTACAAGAATTATAACCTATTGGACTTTTGTCTCTGAGAAAACAGTAAACTGTTCTGCAAAAAGTTCAGTCTTTAGAAAAATCCATTGACAAGAAGTGGGCTGACATCAAGTGGAAACCAGAGACAACTAACGAGTGAATTCTACAGGATATATCCTTAATTCGCTCCAAGCTGCAATTTAAGGCAATTAAGGTATGTTATCGGATAATCATCAGTTTCACTCAGTAACATCATTTTATTTGTCGGCCCTGTCTGCAGAAACAAATCTTATTTGTGAAGTTGTCAGAATGAACTCCAACTGGTAAGAAACCAGGAACAATCAACATATGGTGTCCCAAACAAAGCTGAAATGAACAGCATACCTAATCTATTGGCGAAACAGCACTGGGAATGAAGAATAGTAAAGGAATAACGAAAAAAATAACTGTAATAACTGAATTATGGCTCACCTTGATAGAATTGGCATTAGCAGAAAATCTTCGTAAACATGATGCCACCAACAGAGGGTTTTTCATCTCTTCAAGTTAAAACACCAACCCAACAAAGTTTTCTAATCCACTTTCTGAAAAGTTGAGTAAAATGTAGATGATTCAAAAGAATCAAGTAGGCTAGGCCTTCGTAGTCTGAGGCTGCAGGACGGGAGGGAGGGGCAAAGCTAAGTAGGCTTGAGATATGATGCATTTTCTTTTCAGATGCCTTGGCCTGGTATTCAGCAGCAACTGCTGACAAGGAAACAGATAACAAAACTGTATAGCATAGACTAAATCATGGAGATTCTAAATACATGCTGACTGCAGGTAGATAACTATCCTAAACTCCAAAGTCTGACCAACAAGCACCTAAAGCTAACTAATTTTCTAACAATGCAGGTGTAAAAGTTGGCTTTTTGCATGAGAATAACTTCTCCATTCTCTCTTTTGACAAAAACACTAATTTAGCCCCCTGTTTATACCTGCTTATACAGGTTGAACAACCGCCCTTTGACATCCAACCAGGAAGAAGAAGGGAGAACAAGAATCAAAAAGTGACTATCGAAACAAATTCTCAATTCTGCAGAATGGCGAAGCTTTACCTGTTCTCTATTCTGACAAATATGCAGGAAAAGGAGAATTGGCTTCAACTCAATAGTTAAAAACGCAAAATAGGAGAGCTCAGAGCAGAATGGCAAGGAGAATTGAGATAAAAATTGCAACTACAGTAGAGTATGCTTATGTGAACAGTTACTTTAATGTGAAAGGTGCAGTTTTGTGCTAAATGGTAGGATAAAGATCCAAAATACCTTTAGCCTACAGGTGTTTTTAGATGCCCTTAATTACCTACTTTGGCTAACTGGTAGTTAGCTTTAGACACAACAAGTGCATAAAAATGGCAAAGTCCACTGTCAACAAACATTCACATAAGCATATCTCTACCTGACCTCTACTGTACAGTAATCAGGTAATGTGATGCCAGCTTTACTTTGCCAGCTCCAGCTCAGAAAACACCCTCATTATATGGCAATGGCATACAGTAGAGATATGCTTATGTAAACATTTGTTGACAGTGGACTTTGCCATTTTCATGCACTTGCTGTCTCTAAAGCTAACTACCAGTTAGCCGAAGTAGGTAATTAAGGGCATCTGAAAACACCTGTTTAGGTTTTTATTATGGCACTTGCCCTTCGGCCAAGTGCCATATAGCGATCGCAATCTCTGTCGGTCTGTCGGTCGGTAGGTCGGTTGGTCGGTCAGTCTGTCTGTCCGGGTTTTGCTAGTTCGGGCACTTCCACATAGGCTAGGACGATGAAACTTGGCAGGCATATCAGGGACCCCAATTGATTAAGTTGGAAATAGTCACTTTCCCGATCCGAACATCGTGGGGGCAGGGAGGGGAGCCGGAATCCGGAATTTAGTGGCATGCATAACTTTCGAACGGGTGATCAGATCTTCATAAAAGTTGATATTTGGAAAGATGTCATGCTTCAGATGTCCCATATTAAGTCCGGACCGAATCCGATGAATATGGGGGGGGGGTCGGAGGGGGAACCGGAAATCATGTTAAACGCTTAGAGTGGAGCGATCGGGATGAAACTTGGTGGGAGGAACAAGCACAACCCCTAGGTACATCATTGACAGAACCTGACCGGATTCGTGCACTGTGGGGGGAGTTGGAGGGAGGTTCCGGAATTCCGGTCATACAGAGTTAAGATACTTCCGGGTGGGCTAGGAAAATGAAACTTGGCAGGCAAATCAGGGACGCGACCAGATTAACCTGGAAATAAGTCAGCTTCCCGATCCGACCATCGTGGGGGGAGTGGAGGGAGGGGGAATCCGGAATCTTGAGGTATGTATAACTTCCGAACCGGTGATCGGATCATAATGAAACTTGATATGTACAAAGACCACATGTCTCGGATGTCCCATTTCAAGTCCGGACTGGATCCGATGAAGCTTGGGGGGGTCAGAGGGGGGTCCGGAAACCTTGTGACATGCTTGGAGTGGAGCGATCGGAATGAAACTTGGTGGGAAGAACAAGCACAAGCCCTATGTAGATCAGTGACAGAACCGGGCCGGATTCGGGCATTGTGGGGGAGTTCGGGGGGGGGTCCGGAATTCCGGTGATCGCAAGTTAAGGTACTTCCAGACACGCTAGGACGATGAAACTTGGCTTGAAAATTAGAGACTTGACATGATTGGCTTAGAAATAGTTAGTTCCCAGATCCGACCATCCCTTAAAGTACTAATACTAACCTCAAAGTACAAAAAATATTTTAAAGCAAAATATACATTTTCGTTATCCGTATGAGCCCATGATCATTTTTGCCTCAAGGGTTTTGCTTACAACTGAATTCCTTAAAGTCCAAACAATACTTTTGAGTAAAATATAAATTTTCGTGCTCCTGGTGATCATCTTTTTTGCTTCAAGAGTTTTGATTACAGATGATTTTCTAGCGCCCTTAAAGTGCACACAGCCAAATGCATTGCCAAACGATAGAGTCTCGTGATTTACAAGGACCCGTGATCATTCTTATCTCAAGGGTTTTGCTTACAAATGATCAAAACAAACCCACGAATTGACGAATTCCTACTTTCATCCTCTGACCCAGCCTTGCAAGTGCCATATGAGCTTCCAACTCTTGTTTAGCCCAAAACTGCACTGTTCACATTAAAGTAACAGTTCACATAAGCATACCTCTGCTGTAGGCTACATGTAAACGAAATCAAGAACGAGGCAAGAACAATCTGTAATGAAAACGCATCTAGGCCTGATTCCTTACACTTAGCAACAGACTGAATTGTTGTTGTTTGTTGTTTGAAGATTGATGTTTGGGCGAATCAATCGCCCATCCCATATATATGCGTATTCTCTACAACTTTGTTCACTTCTTTCAAAGTACGGATTTCTAGCCTCATCACAACTTTATTCTAAACTGCGGCTGTCTGGCCCTGTCAAACTTTCAAAGATTGTTTGCGATGAAGTCGAAGTCTAACAGGGTCCCGTATGGAAATAATTCAAGTCGTAAACGATCGTTTTTTTACAATTGTATTATGGGACATTCCGATCGTAAACGATCGTTTTTTTACGATTGGAAACAGTTGTTTACGATTGGAAACAGTTGTTTACGATTGGAAACAGTTGTTTACGATTGGAAACAGTCGTTTACGATTGAAAACACTTGTTTACGATCGTATTTTTACGATCGGAAACGATCGTAAACGATCGTTTTTTCCCAATTGTGTTATGGGACATTCCGATCGTAAACGATCGTTTTTTTACGATTGGAAACAGTTGTTAACGATTGTATTTTTACGATTGGAAACAGTTGTTAACGATTGTATTTTTACGATCGGAAACGGTTGTTTCCAATCGTAATTTAAGGGTCGCGAACTGTTGTTTCCATCGAATTTTCACGATCGGGAACGGGTGTTTCCCGACTGGGTGTTTCAACTTACCCTGAACCCCCACCCCTAGCCTAGTCCCTGGCCCTGAACTGCAACGACCTCTATTCTATCCAAGTATTCCAACCCAACTAACCTTTCATTTTCTGTGATAGTATCGATGGATATTTGCGTTGTTGCATATACAGGCAAATATTTTTGTTTCCAAAATTATCGATTAAACGGCAACACTCTTAAAAAATCACCAGAGGAAGGTTTAGCACCATAGAGGGGGCTTCGACTACAAAAGATGCTTTTGAAATATTTTGCGCTTCAAAAAAAAGTGAAAGTAGCAAAAACACGGATGACAGTTCTCAACTTCAAGCTTTTCCACGGCTTTTGTTTATTTATTATAAATAAACAACTGAAAACGATCGTAAACAGCTGTTTACGATCGGGATTTCAGATTCTCCATTTTTGTTAAACTTTTCGATCGTTTGCACATTAAAAAAAGAATTAACTTCCCTTCTATCGTTGTTGAGATTCAGGTCTTGTTTCAGGTCTCAGGTCAGGTCCAAATTTTCCCGATTGAAAACGACTGTTTCCGATCGGAAACAACTGAAAACGATCGTAAACAGTTGTTTTATGACACTTGAAAAAACAATTATGCAAACCTAAAAACTAATCAACTTTCTTATTGCCGTAGTTAGAAATCAGGTCTGTATTTATCGTCTTGAAAATAAAAACAATTGTTTCCGATCGAAAACAGTTGAAAACGATCGGAAACAAGTTAAAACGATTGTTAAATTACGATCGTGAAAAAACGATCGTAAAATTACGATCGTAAAAAAACGATCGTAAAAAAACAATCGTAAAATTACGATCGTAAAAAAACAATCGTAAAATTACGATCGTAAACAACCGTTTCCAATCGTCAACAATTGTTTACGATCGAAAACAACTAAAAACGATCGTAAACAGTTATTTAATGACACCTGAAAAAAACGATCGTAAACAGTTGTAAAATTATGATTGAAAACAGTTGTTTCCGATCGTTTACGATTGGGATTTTAGTTTCAGTTTTTTGTTAAACCTATTTTGATTATGCAAAACTAAACACTAATCAACTTTCTTATTGCCGTAGTTAGAAATCAGGTCTGTATTTATCGTCTTGAAAATAAAAACAAATGTTTCCGATCGAAAACAGTTGAAAACGATCGGAAACAATCGAAAACGATTGTTAAATTACGATCGTAAAAAAACGATCGTATAATTACGATCGTGAAAAAACGATCGTAAAAAACAATCGTAAAATCACGATCGTAAAAAAACAATCGTAAAATTACGATCGTAAACAACCGTTTCCAATCGTTAACAATTGTTTACGATCGAAAACAACTAAAAACGATCGTAAACAGTTATTTAATGACACCTGAAAAAAAAGATCGTAAACAGTTGTAAAATTATGAGTGAAAACAGTTGTTTCCGATCGTTTACGATTGGGATTTTAGTTTCAGCTTTTGTTTCCGATCGAAAAACAGTTGAAAACGATCGGAAACAATTGAAAACGATCGTTAAATTACGATCGTAAAAAACGATCGTAAAATTACGATCGTAAACAACCGTTTCCAATCGTTAACAATTGTTTACGATCGTTAACAACTGTAAACAATTGTTAACAATTGTAAACGATCGTTAACAACTGTTTACGACTTAATTATTTCCATACGGGGTCACTGACCATGCGGTGGCCACTGCATGAAAAAGAAGTTGGACAAAGGTCGCTGATCATGCAGCAAGTCAAAGTTTAATAGGATCACTGATCATGTGGTGGCCACAGTGTTTCCACTTTTCTTTTCAAACAATCTGGAAAACCTCGACGATTTTCGGTAGAAAATCGGTAGATGGCTCTCAGGGTTCGGTAGAATTTTCAGTAGGACTGTTTTTCATTTTGTGTTATGTTTTTGGAGGTGTTTGAGCGATTTGCGAATAAAGTACCACATTCTAAAAACTCAGAGAGCGATTCCGGAAAGAAAAGCGGGATTTCGTCGATCAATTTTTGTCAAAGTTGACTCTGTTTCGAAGGGGAACTTCGGAAGCAGATAGAAGCTCGAAAAATAATGAAATGTATTTAATTTTGAAACTAAGTGTAGTCGTCCGCGCGCAAAAAAAAAGGTATAATTACGCCGTCAACACCCTTCAAAAAATCCCTAAAATACCACAGACAACAGCCATATCAAAAACAAAGAATGACCACCAACACAAAGTAACATTTTCCGGGGATTCAGAGTTTTCTGTAGATTTTCGGTAGTTTCGGGATCTTCTTTTTTTGTCGGGAGATGGATAGGGAATTCGGTAGATCTCCCGAAAAATCGGTAGAAGTGGAAACACTGGGTGGCCACTGCATGAAAACGAAGTTGGACAAGGCCAACAAGGGTTGCTGCAGCCAGGCTGCAGCTGCAGGAAAAGGAAGTCAAGCTTGGTTGCTGATCACGCTGTGGCCGCTGCATGGAAACGAAGATGGACGAGGCCAACAAGGGTTGCAGATCATGCAGCTTGAAAACGAAAACGAAGATTTTGGGGGGACCGAATTAACCTACCAGTTAATTAACCTAAATTCCAGTTTCCATGAAATTTCTAAGTTTTCACCCTCAAATCAAATCGCATCGGAAAGCCGGACCGAAGTTTGAAACTTCTTGAAAATTACTAGCGTCTTTAGTAAACGGCAAGAAATTTAAACACTGTTCGCGTGTCTGAATTTTAGAACAAAGTCTTATGTCAATGAATTCCAAGAAAAAGAATTTTCCGATGAACTTTAACGGCAGTGTGCTAGCTGCTTTGGCGAAAAGCAATTTAGTTTATACTGGTAAGCCATTAAATAAGACTAATTGTCTAATTCTTAGAAGAGCAGGAATAAGAATATTATTAAGACAAATTAAGTTGTTATAATGTTGTTAATAGATTCCTGAACAGTTTTCTGAAAATTGCTTCTTAATTTAAGAAGCAATTTTCAGGAATCTGTAAAAAAAAAAAAAATTATTTTATTTTCATCCTTTCATTTATTTCTGTTCTTATTCTTATTTGACAGTGCAAAATGTATACTTCAGCTGAAATTTATTAGAGCTATATTTCAGCTCTAATAGACTAATAAATTTCAGCCAGTCTAGTAGGCTACTTTACACTAGGCTCTTTTTTGATACCCATTCCCAAACGGGGTGGCATGCCCCCAGGTGTGAGTAGGGTACTCATACGTATGTGTAGCCCTTCTTCCCCAGAGGTCTACTACACTTTCTAAATCAAAATTAATTACTGCTTACTGACTGATTCGTAAGGTCTATCGATAACGGCAATAAATAGCCCTGCTTGAGAGCTTTTTTTCATGTTTATTTTTGAATTTTTTGAAGCTCATAACCCAATAAAAGAAGCCAACAGAAGAAATCATATTACAAAAAGATGGCGGAAAATTGCTGTGCACGCCACCTAGCGTTGACATGCGCAGTGAAACGTGTGAAACAATACAGATGGCGCCATCGGCCACATGTCGAATCGCAATGCACTGTTTGACGCCATCTGTATTTTTTAGCACTAACAGCCTGCGCATGTCAACGCTAGGTGGCGTGCACAGCATTTTCTGGCATCTTTTTGTAATCTTGATTTCTTCTGTTGGCCCCGTTTACCCGGTTATGAGCTTCAGAAAATTCGAAAATAAACATGAAAAAAAAGCTCTCAAGCAGGGCTATTTATTGCCGTTATCGATAGACCTTACGAAGCAGTCAGTAGGCAGTAATTAATTTTGATTTAGAAAGTGTAGTAGACTGGTAGACCTCTGGGGAAGAAGGGGTACACATACGTACGGGTACCCTACTCACACCTGGGGGCATGCCACCCCGTTTGTGAATGGGTATCAAAAAAGGGCTTAGTGTACTAGACTGATTTCAGCTACCCTATGTCAAACCCTCTTCAACATCTATATCAATGATGCCCCTCAATCGCTTCGAAACCTTCTCACACTCTACGCAGACGACTCCAAGCTTATCGGAGCAGCATCATCGTCAAGAGAGGTTGACTCAATCCAAGCGGACCTGGATAGGCTAAATGACTGGGCGAAACAATGGCTACTGGAGTTTAACTCAAGCAAATGTAAGGTCATGCACTTTGGCAACAAAAACACAAAACATACCTATACCATGCTAAACCCAATCACTAGCCAAAGAGAACCCCTAGCCGCAGTCACAGAGGAAAGGGACCTGGGAGTAATAGTTGACCACCAGCTAAAGTTTCACAGCCACACTGAAAAGATTGTCGCTAGTGCGAATCGAGCTTTAGGGATAATCAAACGAACATTCACAACGAGATCCCCAAGAACGATCACTAAGCTCTATAAGAGCCTTGCAATAATTTCTTCGATGGACTATTCAGTTAATACGTATATTGACCCAAGCACCTAAAACCAAAAATATAAATAAACACAACTTCTTAAATAAAGCAAACAGTCAGTTCATTTCATCTTCCTTCTTTTCTTCGTGTGATTCAACGATGGTTTTTGTATATGCTCAAATTCAACTTCGCCGGGGGTTTCACCTGACGGCCAGAGCGAGTGACCGTCGCGCTTCTTCCGTGGTTAATCCGCTCTGCCTGCGCCGGATCCGTGGCCTCCGCCTCTTTGTCTGTGACGCCTTGCATTGGTGTCGGAGGCTCCGCTGTAGGGGGGTCCGTAGTTTCCTGGGAATCAGCTAAGGGATCGGGAAAGTTCTTGGGTGGCCAGACGCTCACTGGTCCGGTGCGGTCCTCGAAGAATTGAGAGGTTTCGACTTGGCAATTAGCACCGTCGTGCAGGTCAGTCACCGTCGGGTCTTGTCTTGATTTGATGTGTATTCTGTTGCGGCGGAACGTCCCTCCTTCTTCGAGACGCACATAGTATGAACGAGGGCTGTCGCCAGTCTTGCAAACCGTTGCCTTCTTCCAGGTTCCCTGGTCAGTCAACTGGACCCACACTTTCTGACCCGTTTTCAGTGGTTCCATATTCCTTGCATGCTGATTATAGTGTTTGATTTGGGCCTCTTGGGCCTTCTCCCTTTGTTGTCTGAATCGGTCAAATTGGAAGGCTCCTGGTTGTAACGTTTGTGTGATGCTGGGCAGGGGTGATCTCAGTTGGCGTCCCACCATTACTTGAGCCGGGGCAAATCCATCGATGGGTGTGTTCCGATACTCCAATAGTGCCAGGTACGGGTCACTCTTGCTCTCAGCGGCCTTCACCATGAGTCTTTTAGCTGTTTGAACAGCCTTTTCACTCATGCCGTTGGACTGGGGGTAGTTTGGGCTCGAGGTTGAGTGGATGATTCCCCAGTCAGTCATGAGTGGCGTTTTTGATCGCCGATGAAATTTACCCGGTAGACGAAGGGAGTTTGCCGATTCGTGCTTATTTACTGTTTTCGATAGCCGATAGCCGTAGGAGTTGGAGGCAACGTCCATCGCCTATCGGCGAGTCCTAGGCCGACAGGCGATGGACAGGAATTTAGGCGATAGACGTTAGCCGTTGAGCACAAAAACAGAAATTAGAAGAAACAGCTACGGCTATCGGCTTCCGGCGAACGTCAAAAACGCCAAAAAGTCAAACGGCTACGCTATCGCCGAAAGTTCGGCGATAGCGCGATCAAAAACGCCACTATGAATTGCTCAAATTCCTTTGCGCTGAACTGGGGGCCATTGTCAGTTGTAAGTCGCTCGGGAATCCCATATCGGACGAAATGGGATTTCAGTTTGTTGATGACCTGCCGTGACGTGGTGTTTGTCAGGCGATCAACCTCAAAGAACCGACTCATGTAATCGACAGTGACCATGTAATCCTGTCCGTTGAGCTGGAACAGGTCGGCAGCTACATGCTGGAATGGGTAGTCGGGTATTTTGTGTGGGATCATCGGCTCCTTCTGTTGGTTCATGGCGAACTTGGCGCATACCTCGCACTGGTTGACCAGCCTCTCGATATCTCGAGTGATGCCTGGCCAGAATACAGACTTTCTGGCCCTCTCTTTGGTCTTCACCACTCCTAGATGAGAAGAGTGTAGTTGGTCTAATATGCCTGCTCTCATGCATCTCGGGATGACTATGCGCTCCCCTTTAACGACAAGGCCATCGAGTTCCGCCAACTCATGGCGATAATTCCAGAAGGGCCCAAGTTTTCTGTCTAGGTTCTTTTTATTGCTTGGCCAACCCACTTGTATCGTTTCCATCAGGGAGTTCAGTATTTCGTCTTTAGTCGTTTCTCGACGTATTTGTGCTAGCCTTTGGCTTGCTATGGGTACCGTTTGAAGGACTGAATGAACCAGAACCTCCATGTCCACCTGCGACTCAATGTCTGTATCCGCAAGGTGCAGGCGGGATAGGGTGTCCGCTACAGGAATAGTCTTTCCAGGTTTGTATCTAAGCTTGATATCATACGGCTGAATAGCCAACATCATTCGCTGCAGCCGTGGAGGTGCCCTTTGTATAGATTTCCCAAAGATCGACTCAAGAGGCTTGTGGTCCGTGGTCACGCAGATCGTTCTTCCGAACAGATACTGGTGAAATCTTTTGCAAGCAAAGGTTATTGCGAGCATCTCTTTTTCCATTTGGGAGGAACGCTGCTCCGTCTCACTTAGAGAGCGAGATGCAAAAGCGACGGTTGCTCCGTAGCTGGGCGCCCAGACCATGCTGGGAAGCATCTGTGATCACCTCTATCTCCTTGGCCTCTGGATCAAAGTAGGAGAGGTTTTGGGAGATTGCGTTCTGAATCCCTCTCTTGGCCTCCTCGTGGCTTGGATTCCATTCGAACTTCTGCTGTTTGGACAGGTCTCTGAGGGGTTTGTTCAGCGTAGCCAGGTTGGGGATGTATCTAGACAAGTAGTTGTACATTCCTAATAATGTCTGTAGTTCTTCCTGGTTTCGGGGTGCAGGCATGTTTTCTAACGCCTGGGTTTTCTCTGGGTCTGGGGCGATGCCGCTCGTTGTCAGTCTGTGTCCGAAGTAGGTGATGGAAGTAGTGTCGAAAACACATTTTTCCTTGTTGAACCGCACTCCCTTGTCTCTTGCGGCTTGGAGTACTGCCCTCAGCTTGGCGTCATGTTCAGCGTCACTATGACCATTGCCTGCGATATCATCAACGATCAGCCCGATATCCAGTTCTGCAAAGACCTCCTCCATCTTTCGCTGGTATTCGTCCTGCGCCGAAATCAATCCGAATGGGTATCGGTTCCATTTATACCGGCCGTACATGGTGTTGAATGTTGTCAACTCGGAGGATGGTTTGTCCAACACCATCGACCAGTATCCATTCCGGGCATCCATCTTAAAGAACTTCTTGGCTCCTTTGCACTTCGCTGCTACTTCATCAAATAAGGGTATAGGGTAATGCGGTCTCTCAATTGCTCTGTTTAGATCAACAGGGTCCAAACAGATCCTGAGTGACCCATCTGCCTTTCTCACCAGAACTAAGGAATTCACCCACTGTGTTGGCTTGGTCACTTTTTCTATGACTCCAAGTGACTCCAGTCTGTCTAGCTCCTCTTTGAACTTAGCTTGTAGTGCAAAAGGAACCCGTTTCGGTGGTTGTATAGTAGGGACCGCACCCTCTTTCAGATATATTTTGCAGGTTCCAGGCAGTGTCCCTATGCCCTCAAAGACATCACTGAATTCGTTTAAGAGGTTTTGGATGACTGGTCTGATCGGGGCTGGATTGCTGACACTGAGGACGAACTTGATCAGCTGAAGTCGTTCGCTGGACTGGCGGCTGAGGATGGGTGCTCTATCTGTGCAGACCACATGGAAGGTATGGGTCTGGGGGGTTTGGTTCTTGTACTGAACTTTTAGGTTGGCTGTACCCAGTACCTTTAGCTGTTCTCCGGTGTAGCTGGTCAGCACATCGGCAGTCGGCAGCAGTGCTGGCTTTCTTGTCAATTTGTTGAAGTCTTTGAGTGGCAAAATGTTGGCCTCGGCACCGGTGTCTATCTTGAACGCCAGTTCACTATCATTTTCTGCCAGTCTTATCAGAGCATAAGGCTTTTCCACCTTTTCTTCTGTGGAAATGGACTCAATCATGAATTCCCTCCCATCTTCCGCTTCGCTTCTCGTTTCAAGTTCATGTACTGCCTTGCTCTTGCACATTTTGGCAAAATGGTTCATCTTCCTGCATTTGCTGCACTGCTTCCCTTTTGCTGGGCACTTATGGCTTCTTGAGTACGGGCCACCACAGAAATAGCATGCAGGGGAATTTCTCTGTCTTTGAACCACTTCCACCTCCTGCTTAATTGGAATCTGCGCCTGTTCGTTAACCATGAGTGCTTGGGTCTCTTGCACAGTTTCTATAGCTCGACTGCACTCAATTGCTCTAGCCAAGGTAAGTGTGGCTCCCTCGCTGAGAAGCCGCTCACGGATTCTTGCATTCTTGACTCCGAAGACCAACCGATCTCGAACTAGCTGGTCTTCTAGGGTCTCAAATTCACAGTCCTTGGCAAGTACTTTCAACTGAGTGACATATGACTCAATAGTCTCTCCATCCGCTTGGTTTCTCTGATGAAAGATGTATCTGGCAAAGATAGGGTTTGCACTTGGCTGAATATAATTCTCAAACTTGTCCAGATATACTTTCGGCTTATTTGCTTCCGCGTCAGTTAAGGTCCAAGTGGAGAACACATCCTGTCCTTTTTCTCCAGACCAGATCAGTAAGTATGAGCATTTTACTGCGTCGGATTTTCCACTTAGTGGACCAGAGAACATGAGCTCGCAATGTCTCTTAAATTTTCTCCATTCTGATTTTAGATTGGGGCTTGACCAGTTGATTGATGGAGCTGGTGTACTATCCATGTTGAACTTCTGACACCATGCAATAATTTCTTCGATGGACTATTCAGTTAATACGTATATTGACCCAAGCACCTAAAACCAAAAATATAAATAAACACAACTTCTTAAATAAAGCAAACAGTCAGTTCATTTCAGGCCTTGTCAGGCCAAGGCTAGAAACTGGCATGTCCATTGCATCCCCCTTCTACAAAGGAGACAAGGACATGATTGAAAAGGTACAACGCAGAGCAACAAAGATTGTAGATGGCTGCCAACATCTTCCTTATCAGATGAGACTGCGAACCCTGAACCTATGCAGCATGACCTACCGAAGAAAAAGGGGAGACATGATTCACACCTATAAACTCATCAAAAACAATCCAATCCATGACCTCTTCATCATCGATTCAGCACAGCGAACAAGAGGTCATTCCAAGAAAATCACGAAGCTCAACGCCCAGAAGAGGGAACGCCACCATTTTCTTACCAACCGGGTTGTTGATCTGTGGAACTCCCAAAGCGAAGACACCGTATCCAGCAAGACCATCGAAGAGTTCAAAGTCTCCCTTGACAAGGAGTGGAGCAAGAAGCCATGGAGACTGGAATGGGACGCCCTGGAGTCCCAGACCAGAGCATAAGGTCAAGTGAATCTACCAACCCAACAACCAACAGAATTTTCGAAGTTATCCACGTGGCAATTTTCCGAAGAAGTGATGAGCAATGCTACAGGATGGAAAATCCTTCAATTGCTCCAAGCTGCAATTTAAGGTATTTAAGTTACACTATGCCAAAAGCTGGATACTCTAACCAGACTCTAACCCAATAAAATATTTATGATCTGAGTGAAGCTCAGAAATCGACCAATCAGAATTCAGTTACAGTGGAATAGGTCAGGGTCGGAGTACCAACAGGTATCCAGCATTTGGCATAGAGTATCCAGCGTTCGGCAAAGGGTATAAAAAAAATCAGGGATTTGTGGTTGACCGTAAGGAATCTGTTTTGCACTGTCAGATATGATTCACAGTCAGTGGCTGAAGGAATATTATTTCTGTTCATACAAAATTGGTTGCTAGGTAGGACAAGAATTCATGTCTGAAATCTTGGCTGAGACTGATGGTCACCCGAAAAGAGAAGGTAGATTTGTGTCAAGCAGGCAGCAAGCAGGTGTCAAGCAGAAGCTGAAAATTGGATTAGGAACAGCATGTCCAGGTTTTGGTACAGACCTTGGCTGATTTTCGTGAGACTACCCCTCAGCACTGACAGATTAAACCACAACTCTTACTAGAAATGATTTTTTCATGATGAAATGGCTCAGAAATATCAGTTTTCAAAAATACTGTTACTTGCCATGTGAAATGAGAGATTTTCTTGTTAGCGCTTGCCAATTCTATCCAGCCATCTCGTTCTCCCATGCGACGGCTGGGTGCAAAATATTTGAACACTGAATGTGCTGTTGTTAAACGGTGGGAACACTAAGCAAAATAAAAGAAGTCCAAGACAGAAGATAGACGTGATGGCCTACCGTGTCTTCCAAAATGAAAAACAACAATTTAAAGCCTCTCATGCCTTCATGTGTGAAAGAGTTGTCGCCGGACCTTGAAGCTTATGCAAAGTTTGCGTTTCGTGACTGGCAAAACTTGGAGTGGCCAAAAAATCGCTTAAAAGTCGTAGGTAGGCCTACATAAGTAAAAGAATGGCCAAAGATGGGGATTTCAGAAGCTTATCTTCACAGGGAGGTAGAGATAACATAAAAGACAAAATGAGCAAGGGGGGTCCTTGAAGTAAACCTCAAAGAAGATCAAAATGTTTATCAATCAATTTATTTATTTCGTTACATTAAACATGACATATTACACAAGACAGGACTACTCTAACTACATATATACAGTCATTTCATCCATTCGGTGGCTCAGGGTAAAAACACAGTCGACGGTTATAGTGGAGTGTGAATAGAAATGGATTCTTTGTGGCTTATTACCCTCACGTGCAAACCTCCATTGTTGGGTGAAGACGCTCCAAAGTATTGGCTACTGGCGTAGACTTGGTTGCTTTGCGTCATAAGAATATCCATATTTAGGAACCTACTTCTAGGTGAAGGATCAGTCCTGAAGTGCAGGTCAAATGTTGTGAAAATGCTTGGCAACTTGCCAAATGGAACTGCCATTCATGGGATTTATAAGATAAACGAGGATAATGTTGTCTTCTTTGGTGGCAAAGAGCTTGGAATCTACCAGGAAAGTACAAGGTTTGTTTGATAATATCCCGTTGCTGATGGCCTACTTAAAGAGTTAGTTGATATGAAACTTTGCAAACTGCATTAAAAATGTATCAAAGCATTTAGAGCTTTCCCCTGTGAACTTGTTACCCAGTGTTATTTTGCATATTTCATTGCTATGTTATCATAAGATAACATATTAGTTTTGGTTAAAGACAACTCATCCTACGTGAAAATCCCCTGGGGAAACATAAATCCATTTCTAATCCATGTCTTGCCATTGACACCACATCGAGCAGTCAGCTAGCCATGCACCAGAGAGGAATGTTGAACCATCAGACTGGATTGTGTGAGACTCAGTTACTTTATGATTGACATAGCTGTTACATCGGAATGACTGGGCAGGAAATGAAGAGCTGAGAGAAGATAACAGGCAATATTGTAGCCCTTCAGCTGTACTTTAATGATTTTCCTTTCAGGAAACAGAGAACCATCATTTTACAAGACTGGATACACTCCATTCACTGGACTCGGGATGGAAATCTGTTCTGTCTTCTAGCTCACAACATAGTTGTCAAGATCCCTCTGGTACTCGATGAAGATGAAAGCAAAGAAACTCTGGTGGAGGATGTTTACCATTGTGAGGAGAAGTGCATACTGTATCCTTTTTCGCTCTTTAATCTAGATTAAGGCGTCTTTCCACGCCCCGCAAGGTGCCAACGAAGTGGTAGCCTGGGTTGAACTCTGGGTCCAGGAATAGCTTTGTAAGTTATAGTTGCAAATTACTTCAATCGGTGGTTATGCCAAAGAGAGCATCTGTGGCAGAGTTCCTTCTGACAAAAGTAAGGATATTGAGTGTCCAGAGGGCTCACTGGAGGAAACCTACAGTCCGAGGTTTTGCAGCCACTGCCTGTCATATTACAGCTTGCTTTTTCTTGTAGGTAGGTAACTTTTAAATTTTGCTTTGCTCTTCTGCCGTACTTATTCATTGTATCTTATCGGTTCTGAATAACATTGACGAAAAAAAGAACACGGAGACATCTGAAAGAATGCAAGTTCAGTATTTTTTAGTTGATAATCATGCACTTCGTCAGAGCTACAGAACTTGGTGACATAGGCCTAGTGAATACAAAACAGCTGACTAGCCTACAGGGAGTACTGGGAAGCTGCGTACTGGGAGAGAAACATAAGAAGTAGTTTAGGGTTTCAGTTATGCCTCAGGAGGGAGCTCAGTATCACCTGTGTGGTGTACCGTGTACCTTGCAGGTTCTCGCATCGGATTTTACTTCCTTAACTATGCTTATTCAGGTATTCAGGACACATACTAGGGGAAACGACTGAACATTTAGTCATATTCTCTGGAACAGTCTTTCAAGAAATTGTCATATGGGGCCTGCAACTAAGAACTGGAACCAGTGACTGCAAGGTCCTGCATCGACTGAGAGGACACCAGGTAGTTCTACTGACTTTTTAGTTTGCTTAGGTGAATCCTGCAGGCAAAGGTGCTAGTAGAGTGGCATATTAAGTGGATAGCCATGTTTTCGGAAAAACTTAAACACCTCTACAGTAATGTAGCCTATATCCACAAAAAAAGAGCTGTAAGCTCATATGGCACTTGCAAGGCTTGGTAAAAAGTATGAAAGTAGGAATTCGCCAATTCGTGGGTTTGTTGTAATCATTTGTAAGCAAAACCCTTGAGATGAGAAAATCACAAGAATATATTGTTTGGGAAAAAAAAGTAAATTTTTTGCACTTGGCTGTGATGATGCGCACTTTAAGGTTGGTAGAAATTCATTTCTAAGCAAAACCCTTGAGGCAAAAATGATCATGGGCTCATGGGTATCATGAAAATGTAGGATTTGCTCCAAAGTATTTTTTGTACTTCGCGGTTAAGATGAGTACTTTAAGATGGCCGAATCGGGGAACTGACCATTTCTAAGCTTGTTAAGTCTCTAATGTTCAAGCCAAGTTTCATCGTCCTAGCACATCTTGAAGTACCTTAAATTTTGATCACCGGAATTCTGGACCCCCCTCCAGCCCCCCCCCCCAGAGTGACCGAATCCGGTCCGATTCTGTCCCTGATGTATCTAGGGCTTACGCTTGTTCTTCCCACCAAGTGTCATCCCAATCGCTGTATTCTAAAGTGTGTACAATATTCCCCCCCCCCCCCGACTCCCCCAAATTGATCGGATCATGTCCCCACTTATAATGGGAACATCTGAGACATGAGTTCTTTCCGAACATCAAGTTTCATTAAGATCCGATCACCCGTTCAAAAGTTGGACAACCTCAAGTTTCCGGATTCCCCCTCCCTCCACTCCCCCCACAATGGTCAAAGCGGAGAAACGACTGTTCTTAAGTTAAAATTGTGAAGTCCCTAATATGCCTGCCAAGTTTCATCGTCCTATAGCACATGTGTAAGCATCTTTAGTCGGGACCACCGGATTCCGGAACCCTCCCTCCAACTCCCCCCGCAGTACTCGGATTCGGTTCGGTCTTCTCAAGTATGGATCTAGGGCTTGTGCTTGTTCTTCCCACTAAGTTTCATCGCGATCCGTCCACTCTGAACATGTCACACAATTTCCGGTTCCCCCCTCCAACTCCCCCCAAAGTCACCGGATCCATTCCAGACTTGAAGTGTGACATCTGAGACACGAGGTCTTTCCAAATATCAAGTTTCATTAAGATCCGATTACCGGTTCAAAAGTTATAAATACGTCAATATTCCGGCCATTCCCCTCCCTCCACTCCCCAACGGTGGTCAGATCGGTGAAGTAAGTTAGTTTGGTCGGGTCCCTAATACGCCTGCCAAGTTTCATCGTCCTAGCACATGTGTAAGCATCTCAAGTAGCGATCACCGGAATTCCGGAACCCTCACTCCAACTCCCCCCACAGTGCTCGGATCCGGTCCGGTCTTGTCAACTATGTATCTAGGGCGTGTGCTTGTTCTTCCCACCAAGTTTCATCCCGATCCATCCACTCCGAACATGTCACACGATTTCCGGTTCCCCCCCCTAAAACTCCCCCCAAAGTCACCGGATCCATTCCGGACTTGAAGTGTGATGTCTGAGGCACGAGCTCTTTCCAGATATCAAGTTTCATTAAGATCCGATTTCCCGTTCAAAAGTTATAAATACGTCAATATTCCGGATTCCCCCTCCCTCCACTCCCCACACGGTGGTCGGATCGGGGAAGTGACTATTTCCAAATTAGTTTGGTCGGGTCCCTAATATGCCTGCCAAGTTTGATCGTCCTAGTACATCTGCAAGTACCCTAACTCGCGATAACCGGACCGACCGACAGACCGACCGACGGAAAAGTGATCG
Source organism: Branchinecta lindahli (assembly GCA_023053555.1). Classification (NCBI taxonomy): domain Eukaryota; kingdom Metazoa; phylum Arthropoda; class Branchiopoda; order Anostraca; family Branchinectidae; genus Branchinecta; species Branchinecta lindahli. Next base: position 3,761,067 of record JAKZAO010000009.1, on the reverse strand, counting down.
GTATATGGCACTTGAGCGAAGCTGCAAGTGCCATAAAAAGAAATAAAAAAATGCTTTTATGTCGCGCTAAAAAAAAAAAATACGGTACTTTAACTTTATCCAACTAAACAGTTTATCAAAAATGACGTTACTGTTACCAGTGTACCTACTGCAACGATTACCGAAAGAAAGTCATCGATACCCAGTAGTAGTTAAGGTCATACGAAGCTGCCGACAGAGAGTTTAAGTTGTATAAAAGAACCCACAGATATTGAGAGCTCTGGATCGCTCACTCATAAACTCTCCTTTTTTGTTACTTCAGCATACCAAGCTCTGTCTGCAGCTTTTCGAGAAGCTTCGTTAAATGCCCAGTCATTCCCGTTTATTATCACTGCCACTCTGCAGAGTAGATTGAAGACACCCATTGACTGACCAAGCTGTGATGTGTTATTCTCAAGAACTTATAATACTACTATATAGTAGAACATCCGTCTCCCATTGCCCCAGTTCACCCTTGCTCCGCCTTTGCCGACGTTGGGGTCGGCCAACAATCATTTTGTTATATGAAAATTAGAATAGTAGCGAAACTTATGACGAATTATTTTTGTAATTGTTTTCATGACTTGTCATTTTAATTAGCGTTCATATTTTGATGAAATGTATTTTAAACCGTGAATTGTATGTATAAATCACTGGTTACAATTGTAAATAGATCTGTTGACTGATCTTTTTAAATGTAATGACATGTCCAGCACTATTTTTGTTAGTAAAAGATATATATGGATAAAATAAACCGAATTGTAATATCACTGTACCCGAAATTCGTGCGTTAAGTACATGAGCTCTGTGGCAGAATGCAAGACACATGACCCACTTGTTTGACGATGTGTGAATGCAATTGTATATGGAGTATTTGACGAGAAGACAAACATTCGGGAATTTGTATTACCGTTAGAAATGTTGTTTGCGAGGGGGGGGGGGCTCACTTGGTTGGCACCACTGTACAGTCTCCGTGGGCACCGGCTGGTAACTTCGGCCCTGGGTACTTAGTGTGCAGCTATTTTGGGAGTGAACACCGCCTCGTTTCTTTGAAGAATAAATGGGAGTTGGAAGGGGAGTCGTGGAAATTTTATGGCGCGCGTAGGGGTCAAACGAGTGGAGTGATTTGAATGAAACTTGGAAAACATAGAGACCATGTGGCGTAGATGACATATTTTAGAGTCCGGACCGGATCTGAACACGGTGTGGGGGGGGGGGGTGGAGTACAGGAGTTTCTCGAAAAAAGGTTAGAATCGAGTATAACTTGATAGCCGGTAAGAGAAGATGCTTTAGATAATCTGTTTATGTGGCTAAACCAGATTTGGCTGCGGTAAGGGGAGTTTGACGGGGAATGCTACTGGAAACAGAACGGCACTCCTAGGGATCAAACTACTGTGATGAAACATTTGCCCTAGATGATCCGAGGCGATGCCGGAAATGCTCAGACTCAGTGAAACTAGATATCTTATTTCTAGGTCCGATCCTAGGGGGGTTGAAGAGGGTATTTTGTGACATTCTGATGTACTTTGTTGTACCACCTACTCGTAACAACTGCCATATGAGCCTTTTCTTTTCGGAATACTTCGAAAAGCGCAAATTTCAGCAATTTCCGTTGCTACTGTATTACACTGATACCACGGTAACTGCAAAAGCGACAAAATGCAGATCTAGTTACCGTGGTATCAGATACCTGAAAAAATGCAACTTTTATTTTTTTAGGGCGTTATTTTCTCAGTCACCTACTCGTATTCCAAGCAGCTCATCTGCTCTACTTCTGACGACCGAAGTGTTCGCACCTGGTCAGTTGAATTTGCTGATTCTGACATCCACGATTGGTCGAAAGCTTCCATTCATCCTCAGTTAGTGCTTCATGGCCACTCCGCAAGAGTGTGGAGGTCGCTGCTGTTGGAGGATAGACTAATCAGTGCTGGAGAAGTATGTTTTTAGAGGTGAACATTTTTCTTCCTTTAGACCATATAAATGACCAACTGCTCCGCGCGCAGCCGAAATCTGCCATCTCTCCACGCAACTGCGTGTTGCGAGCATATTGCTCGAAAACCAATGCTGCTCATGTGTGTTGAGAAGACGTGACACCTTACCCTTGTGCTGCGATTTCGCGCAGAATTCTGCATTTTGCGACATCCGACACGAATCGTGCGCCGAGCAACGCAAAACATCGCGTTTTGTCGCAGTGTCGGATTCGTTGAAAAATCCCAAATCATTTATGCATGTGATTTGTTGGGTGGAAAGACAGAAGAAACAGAGATTTGTTAACTTTTCAAGACAAAAAGAGGCTCTAACTTTTTATGAAGAAGACATTGCAATCATTGAAGCTGAAGATAAATGTCTGCTGAGCATTAATCCAACCCAGTTTGAACGAGATGACTTATGAAGCTTGACCAGAGCAAAATAACACTAGGGAGTAGTGCCAAGACCTATCCTTCCCATGCTTTGCAAATTGGCCATAGTCGTAGCGCCGCCCATTATGCTTGCGGAATTTAAAGCGATACAAACTTGCGGCTTTAGAAATTTCTAGTAAAGCTAAAAGACGCGGTCTGTACACATCTTGGAAACCGGGGATGTTGTACCTTTTTGGGATCCCAAAACGTTAGTGACGGATACCTATGACATCGAAAAAACGTCTGTCTGTCCGTCCGTCCGTCTGTCCGTCTGTCTGTGAGCACGATAACTCTCGAAGGGAATGAGATATTTCGATGAAACTTGGTGTGAGGATTCTTTGGGTCAAGAGTAAGGTCGAGTTCGTAGATGGGCTCTGTAGTCCTACATTTAGGGGTGGGGGAGGGGGTTTAAATTAAGGGACAAACAAAATATTTTGAAACAGCTAATATGATAGTCGATTATGGGGTAAGAAGACATGCTGAACACGATGGTGAAAACCATTTTCTCGCCGGACAAGTAGTTACCCCGGAATCCGGCCGAAACCGGAAAATTTGTTGCAAGCAAATGTTTTATTTGAAGTTGATTAGATGATCGATTTAGGGGTAAGAAGACATGCTGAACACGATGGTGAAAACCGTTTTCTCGCCGGGCAAGTAGTTAGCCCGGAATCCGGCCGAAACCGGAAAATTTGTTGCAAGTAGAAGTTTTATTTGAAGCTGATTAGATGTTCGATCTAGGAGTAAGAAGACATGCTGAACACGATTGTGAAAACCATTTTCTCGCCGGACAAGTAGTTAGCCCGGAATCCGGCCGAAACCGGAAAATTTGTTGCAAGTAGAAGTTTTATTTGAAGCTGATTAGATGTTCGATCTAGGAGTAAGAAGACATGCTGAACAAGATTGTGAAAACCATTTTCTCGCCGGACAAGTAGTTAGCCCGGAATCGGGCCGAAACCGGAAAATTTGTTGCAAGCTAAAGTTTTATTTGAAGTTGATTGGATGATCGATTTAGGGGTAAGAAGACATGCTGAACACGATGGTGAAAACCATTTTCTCGCCGGACAAGTAGTTAGCCCGGAATCGGGCCAAAACCGGAAAATTTGTTGCAAGTAAATGTTTTATTTGAAGTTGATTAGATGTTCGATCTAGGGGTAAGAAGACATGCTGAACACGATTGTGAAAACCATTTTCTCGCCGGACAAGTAGTTAGCCCGGAATCCGGCCGAAACTGGAAAATTTGGCAGAAGTAAAGCAGGAAGTTTCGATCAGTATCGTCAAAATAGATATGGCTTATATATCTGAACTTGATTTTCTCAGATGATTAGCCGCGCGAAGACTGAATCTGGCGAAGACAAGACCTAGTTGTCTGGGTCATATATTAAATTTTTCAATCAATCAATCAATCAATCATCGTATTTATTTCTGAATATCTGTTTTACAACATGATTTTTGGGATCCCATCGAAACCTTTGGCCTTGTTTTTGCTGTGTTCAGAATATGAAGTTATTGGAGCCAGTGCTGGTGCACGACTGATTGAGTTTGAGTAGGGACGTTCACTATCGCTAGTGGTACTAGTGTCGCTGCTATTCGAGTGTGTGTCACTTCTTTAAAGTCTTGGCGCTACTCCCTAGTGTTATTTTGCTCTGAGCTTGACTAAACTTGCCATATTGAGGTGGTTCCCAGGGTCTCCCGTACGGAAAATCTCCACGTCGAATCTAGGTCAAAACGGCCTCGTACATTTGAAACACAAACTAGGCCGTTTTCTCTCTCGTTTTCGCTGCCTATTCGCTCTCGTTTTTCACCTCAAAACGACCTCGTACATTTGAAACAGAAACTACCTCGTTTTCTCTCTCGCTGTCCCTCGACAGCGAACGCGACCTCGCGGGCGGATAGACCCAGGTTTTCTCTGTACAACGAGAGCGCTGCGCGAACTCGCCTCCGCGGTTGAACCTCATTTGGTAGCGAATCCATCTCGTAGTGACGTACTGCGTACATATAATAGAGAAACGACCCTGTTTTCGAGGTCGAAACTGTTAGTAAAAATCGGCCTTATAGAAACGAAAATTCGTGTCCATTAATTGACCATGGCCAGGTAGAGCCGAGTCCCTTAAGATCGGATCCCCCCAAATCCCAATGAATAATGATTCCCAATCCCATCTTGATTTATTATTAACAAATATACCCAAATTTACACTTAATATAGAAGACAAAACTATGATTCCCCAAATTATCGATTTCGGACTAGTAACTCTCAAAATTTGTCGGGTGATGCTTTTGCACCATCGAACAAGGTCTAAACACGCAAGCTGCTTCTGAAATTTTTTGAACTTCACAGTATAGCAATATTATCAAAACTATAGACAGCAGAGCTTAAATTAAGGCATTTCCGTGGCTCTTACAATTAACACTTTGTTTTCCTGACTCCAAACAAGCAATTAGGGACTACTGCGGACATTGGATTTGATCAATATAGTGAACATACAAATCGAACTGGATGGCTCTTTGCCCCTACGTTTCTGGCAAACGTTAAAGCTCGAAAGTAGTTTCTTTCTCATTGCTCACCAAATGCCTATAGGCGAGATAAAAAACAAACCAACAAAAAACAGCCTCTGCATCTCGTCAATTACATTGCCAGCGGAAACAAATGTCGAAGTATTATAGGATAAGTCTTTCGCCATCACCTGATGGCAACTTCGCAGTGAAACTATAAGGTTGCCCGCGTACTTCACCAAATACGAGGCGGAGATGAAATCTCCCTGATCTTTCGCTACCATCTTCGCAGCGAAAACAAAGCCGAAGTTGAATCCCTCGCCCTTAGCCAAAGATGAGGCGGGGATAGAATCGCCCTGTCCTTCGCCTTCATATTCGCAGCGAAAACTAAGGTCGAAGGGAAATCTGCCTTCGCCCTTACTAAACACGACAGCGAACGCGAGATCTCCCTCTCCTTCGCCTTCACATTCGCAGCGAAAACTAAGGTCGAAGGGAAATCCGCCTTCGCCTTTACTAAACATGATAGCGAACGCGAGATCTCCCTCTCCTTCGCCTTCACATTCGCAGCGAAAACTAAGGTCGAAGAGAAATCCGCCTTCGCCCTTACTAAACACGATAGCGAACGCGAGATCTCCCTCTCCTTCGCCTTCATATTCGCAGCGAAATTTGGGTCGAAGTAGAATTCGCCATCAATATTCGTCCTCGCTATACTTTCGCCCGCATTTCGCTACCAAAAATTACGTTTCGTCCTCGATTCGAGGTGGAAAATGGCATTCGACGTGGAGATTTTCCGTACGGGCTTTAGAGCAGTTTTGAGGTTATCTCCCGAGGATTTCTTTATCTCCTGCAGAATCATCTTTACATAAAGGCTCAGCTTCCTATTACATCTGCGTTGCGATATGAACATCCGTGCGATTCTGTCGTACGTCGGAAAGTCAAAGAAAAAATCGTGTCGCATGTAACGCATCCGTATAAACCAAGGGTTAGACATTAGCCTAGTACCTCCATAGCCATTGGTGGCGCATAGTGCGTCTTGACAAAGCTTCTCCCGTGTTGAGACCAACGAAGTGTGTTTTCGGAAATGCCGAAAAACATTTTAGGTCTATTTGTTCCCGACTTCTTCGTTCTTCCATATTTTTCCTAGATGTGCCAAACCATTTCTGGGATCACCCGTCCAGTTCTTGGTGGGATCCTAGTTCCATGGACCGTCTGAAAAAGTTTTGACCAAACGATACATTTTCATGATCCCCAAGGGCCCATGATCATTTGTACCTTAGGGGTTTGATTAAAAGGAATTCCTGTTCCCCTTGAAGTGTGCATCCGGACCGCACGGCGCAAAATTTCTTTTGGAGAAACGATGAATTTTCACTGTTTCTCAAGGACCCATGTTCATATGCTTCAGGGGAGTTAGAGAGGGGCCTGGGAAGACGCATCCGACCTTGACAGCGCGACCTTTGGCTGATATACGTGCTATATACCTACCTTTGAAAGTGCCTTTTTTTTTGTTTTTCATTTTCTTGCTGTTAGTAGTTCCATCTTGTACGGACATAACTTATTATTAATAATAATAACAAGAGAAGTGAAAGTTCGTGGCACGCCGCATTATTCGCGTTAAGACACGTCCAGCATGCATACTTGCCGTATGTTTGCGGTCTGATAAAACGGTGTTCGCATTTATACTTCGATTATCGGTAATTATAACAAAAGGTTTCCGTTAAGCTAGGGCATATGTGCCACTCTTAAAATACCAGTAATGGATGACTTACATTATAGGATTCCTACATTTGCCTGTGGTCATATAAAGGCGAGCTTGTTGATCGTTGGCTAAGTCACGAAGGGGCCAGTTTGCGAAGTATCACATACTCTGAAGAAACTGGACTACTGGTAAGTCAAACAAGTGTCTGAGTAACCCTTTCGTCCTAAATTAGAGAAGGAAGTGACCCCCCGTTCTCAACTGTAGCCGTAATTATGTGTAAAAATTAAAATTTATAATAATTTGACGTTAAACCTATGATAAAGTACCCACCTTTGTCCTCCTAAGGTTTTTTCTCAGAAATCTGTAATTAAATCAAATTAAATTTTTTATATAACCCGACTAGGTTAAGACGGAGTATAGTAAAAGATAAAAAAAGAGAGAAACACAACAACAACAACGAAAGTAATTAATATTCACTAAACCGGAACGTCATGGAGCTCCATGGGTGGTGACAATTTTCCTTCATCCTCTTGATGGGTCTCAGGACAGCCGCAGACACTCCTTGAGCCCAAGCTAACTGGGAAACGTATATTCAAACAGTGGATAAAACGGATACGTCAGCTGACGAGGACCCTTGCCAAGAAGGGCCGGAATATCGCTGCCAAAGCATCGTAGCCGACGTATCCGTCCATTGTTTGAACTCTCCGTGCCGGTGGCTTCTCTGAGCTTCAGGGTTTAAATTGACTGTCACAGAAGAAAAAAGTACTTCCGAGAAAAAGGACCATTATACACTAGGGTGTTAGTTCAGGAGACTTTAAAGCTGGGGGGCAATAGGGGCATCTGTTGTATCCGGTGTTGGTAACAAAACGAAAACGACCGAGTCAACATGTTGTGGGTCTCTTTGTTATTTTTTTTTACATAGTAGTTCAAAAATGAACTCCGCTAAAAATCTGTTGCTGTTACACCAATCGTCTGGTAGGCTATATGAATCGCGGGGGGTCTCAAAGGTCGCGGATGCACTGTTAAGTGTTCGTATGTAACAAGTTTCAGCAGGTCTGAAAAGTGTATGGTAAGGACAGGCCCGTATCCAGGAATTTACTCGGGGGGGGGGGGGGTTTGCCCGTGGGTCGGACCAAAAAGTACAAATATCGGAGGTTGAAACCTATGAAAAACGTTTTTCTGGGGGGGTTTCGGGGGGGAGTTCAAACCCCCTCCCCCCCTCCCTGGATACGACCCTGGGTAAGGATATAAATACACATGGATTCCTAAAACCCATGAGACTTCATATGGAGGAGACTCTTTTACTACATTTTCATCTTTTCCTGTAGTATTCTACTGGCGATGATGGCGGTATTCACGCTTGGAACATCGCAGACCGATCCCCTATTGTTCCAACGGCAGTCCAATTTCCCTCTCTAAAAGACGAACATCCGAGCAACATCCTTTTCCTTCCAACCGGCTACCTCCTTGTCGTAACCAATCAGGGACGATTGTTTTTAGAGTCATCTAGTGGCTTGGATGAGATATTAGTTGGAATGAAAACTCACAACGTGACGCTAGTGAAAACTAGTGAGGATTTCCTTTGCTTTGGGAGCATGGATGGCAAAGTCCAGTTTTATCGTCTGGGTGAGTGTGAAAATCATATTTTTAAGTTCATACGCCAGTTGTGAAGGTAAAGCATTATTGGTAGGCCCTCCTGATTTTTTTCGTTTTTTTCTACTTATGTTTCTAATGTCCAAAGGCATTTTTCCGCGGCATACTTATTTCGAACACATTTTTGTTTATGTCTGTCACGGAAACAGAATTGTGCGAATGAAGTCGTTTTGAATGTGTGTGTCGAATGGTTTAAAGGAACAGATAAATTGACTCAAACTTGACTCGGGGAGCTAGCTGACATATCAAGAATGTACCCTGAGTCGATATTGAGAGTTAGAAAAATTCTCGTTACGACCATTGCCGTTTCCAGGCAGTTTCCGAGAATTCGACTTTTGAGCTAGTAGACAAAAAAAGTAAAAGGTTTGTGTGCTGGGAGTAGGACTCGAACCCACGACGTTTTGAACCCACGACCATTTTGATACCAGTATGTTAGCAGGGTTGCCGCCGGTAGTACAATTGTGCTCATTATAGGACTTTCTTTTTTACTTTTGCAGCAGATTTTAAGAAAAAAAGTAGTTGTCAGATAGTTGCACCCTTTATTTCCAAGGTGACTATGGCCCAGCATCACGAAAGAGTACTTTTCTTCTTTGGTAGTACTTTTTTCTTTTTGGCCAGTGCATTGATTTTAGTAAAGTGGCAACCCTGTATGTTGTCAACACAGAAAAAGCCGAACTTTTACAGTGTACGAGTGCATAATTACAGTGCATAAGGGGCAAGGCCCTGCCAGCTAGCTCTGGGAACAATAAAGAGGGGTTTCGAGATAACAAAGAAGGGGGGTCCTGTATAAGTCCCTGTACATTTATCTAAGCCCCCCCGGGCGATTCGATGGCCGAAAGTTGCGTAGTCAAGTTTACTGTTCCTTTAAAGCACAGTCGTCCTGTTTACTATTTGTGTTCCAGTATTTTAAAATAATAGAATAATTCGAAACAATGATGTTTTGAGTCTGTGTTCGTGCCCGTTGGCTTCTAGCAGAAACGGGTAAAAATTTAAAAAAAAATTACAAAAATTTACCGGTTTTCTTACGGCGGAGATTCGACGGACTCATCAAAAATTGCGAAACAAGGTGTGAAAATCAGCGAGTTGTCATTAGAGGGGTTGGAATGTACTGTATGAAATTCAGGTCTCGGGCAAAAATCACTTACTATCATCGATCCTCTCTCCCGGATTTCACCGAGCACTTCTGCTTCTAATCGCATAATCCGTAAGAAAGCCAAGGGCCATAGACACAAAAAAGAAAAAAAAATAGTTAAATACATCAACCTATAAAATTTGGTAATGGGTCCTACCGCACAACTCCGCACCGATGTACGTCACTGACTTTTTAGCCTATAAAGGCAGATTAGGCCTATAAAGACCAACTCTATAAAAACAATTTTACAAAAATTATCTACAAAAAATTTACTAAAAGTAAAAGTTTTATTTGAAGTTGATTAGATGTTCGATTTGGGGGTAAGAAGGCATGCTGAAAACTTATGTGAAAATCATTTTCTATCCGGACAAATACTTCGGCCGGAATCCGGCCAAAACCGGAAAATTTGTTATAGTTAAATTTGTATTTGAAGTTGATTAGATGTTTGATATAGAGGTAAGGAGATACGTCGAATTCGTTTTTGAGCTTTATTTTTTCGCCGGACAACTAGTTCCGGAATTTCGCCGAAACCGGAAAATTGGCAGAAGTAATGCAGGATCGTTTCCATAGGTTTCGTCAAAGTAAATATGACTTATAGGGGTAAACACACATGTTGAATCCATATCTGAACTTGGTTTTCTCACATTTGCCCTTAATCTGTTTCTAAATATTAAGAGTAAAAATGTTCAAGGAGTCTGGCGAAGGCTGGATCTGGCGGAGACAAAACCTAATTGTCTGGATCAAATATTGAATGTTTGGGGTCCCATCGAAACCTTTGGTCTTGTTCTTCATTGAAGCTGGGGTGACTCTAAGTGCACGTCTCTGCCCCAAATCTCGGCTCCGTATTCTAATACCGGTTAAACTTTTGTTTTTACTTTATTTTTTATCGGGAAACTCTTTGCGTATATTTTTTCTTTCTTTTTGCCCTGCGTGTGTCTTTCCTGAAAAAAGCTGCCACAGCAGGCCAAAATTTGAGGTTCTTGGCTTCCCGATGAAAAATTTCCGAGAATTAGTAGTATGGAGTAGTACGAAAAAGTAGCAGTAAAAAAGTAGCATTCAGTAGTAACTGTTGCTACTACATGCTACTACTAGCAAACTGGATGCGATCGGTTACTTCTGCGTAAGATTAACCCAGTCGGAGGCACGTTCATCAAAGTATTCCATACTACTACATGTCACTAATCAGACCATTCCGTACTGCTACATACCATTCCGTGCAACTTTTTCGTACTACACAGTCAAATAATTTTTTATCGGGTTTACACCAAATATTTTGGGAAAGGTTTATATCTGATCGCCTTGTTGACTAAATTTTCTTTCACAGATAGTCTGAAGACGGATAAAGCTGTAGCTACAGTTCAACTTGCCGATGGGCTTCTTTCGGTCGTTTGGATTGATCGTTCGAATCTCCTAGCTTGTGGACGTGACGGTGCTATCGAGATCCTTTCAATTTGTAAGTGTTTCTCGATTTTGTGTTGTTGGTGTTGAGATTTTATTTTATTTACTCTCTCTAATCGAGTTCTCGGTCGTTATTCATCAGTTGCGACGAGCTTTGGTAACATTTCTCGGTGCAAACTAGCAAACAACTATAGAACATGAGAAACTGAACCTACGTTGCCCAGGCAACGTGAAGTGTTGCAGCAACCTTCGGGCGGCTTCGACGACAAAAGAGTTGCGAAGTAACACTTTGGTTTGGTCTCTTCGCTACCGTTTGTTTCGTTCGGTAAAGCAAGGTCCGCCTAGTCAGTTCCTTATAGCACTAAAAGAGGTGCTCCGGGATTTTAGAGTGGAAGGTATTTCTAGATATCTTTTTAATTCTTTTCCACTTTCCCAGGATGACCTTAATGAGAAAATCGATTTTTTACGGCCAGTTGAATTTTAACCTCTTCAGTCTTAGCTCATTTTAGCACATGTATTCAAAAATTAATGAATATTTCTTAAAACTATAAATTAGTTCTAAGTTGCAGCCAGCAACTTGGAAACAAGGAAAACTAACAAACATTGATATCAGCTAACAACCAACTGCTTCAGCTTTTTTCTGGCACAAATAGTAAGTCGGAATTCAACGCCATCTACGCGATGCTTAGCAAAAAGTGCAAATTTCGAAAAAAGAAACGGAAGCAGATTAAGAAAAAATATTTCATAATCCAGGTGACATGTGATAAACTGGATATATGCTTATGTTTACATGTTGAACCTGCCCGTAGGGAAAAAAGGTACCCGGATTCCCGTAAAGGTGTCCGGAATTTTGGAACAGCATTCCGGGCACGGAAAACGTAACGGAAATCCCGGCTGGGGGGTTTATTTCCCGGAATTCCGCGTTAAACTGCGGAATTCCAGGAAACAAGACTCCCTAGGCGGGAATTCCGTTGCGTTTTCCGTGCCCGGAATGTTGTTCCAAAATTCCGGACACCTTTACGGGAATCCGGGTACCTTTTTTCCCTACGGGTGGTGTTGACTTACTTTTGACTTATGCCTCCTGCCGGGCGTCGGTCAGCGTAGAGAGTGATGTCAGCCTCCACCGACTGGTACGAACAGCAGCTAGTGTGCTGATGCGTCGTGGACATCGATGTTTCCAACTTCAAGTACTTTGAAAGTCGCTTCCGTGGGTTTTAGTATTTCCTTCGGTGACCGTTCGAAGTTGACGTTCAGATGAGCATAGATATGGTTTGAAGCCACATGAGCATGTGAGCATACCTCTACTGAATGAACGAATAACTTATTACGCCTACAGACATGGGCGAATCCGATCATGAAAAGATTCGAATCCGAATCCAGGGTTAGGTACGAATCCGATTCCGAATCCACCATTCCATGCTGAGGATTCGAATCCGAATCCGACATTAAAAAAAATTCAGAGGTGACAAAAAACACTGATATCTATGGTAATCCGATAACGTATATATTAATGAGGATGGTTGGTGGTGGAGATCGAAAAGCTGGATTGTCCAAGCCCACTGTGTAAAAATTGGGAAACGGAAACTGGAAGGATGTACACTGTCAGAAGTTTCATAACAGATAGCGCATAACACTTTCAAGAATAACACTTTTTCACTTGGAAATAAAGTGTTATGACCAATTAAGTTTACACTATTTCGTGCCTAGATCTCCAACAACACCTTCAGTTGGTAAAAATACTAACGGGAACGAAAGAAACATAACAGATAAGATAAGATAGATAAGATTTATTCCACTAAAAGCACAGAGGCCAAAGTGTTATCTGTTGAAACCGGGCATCCCAAAGTGTTATCTGTTGAAACCGGGCATCCTTCTATTGTCGTTATTCAACTTCTGACAGTGTAGTATTTTTACCAATTGAAGGTGTTGTTGGGGATCTAGGCACGAAATAGTGTAAACTTAATTGGTCATAACACTTTATTTCTAAATGAAAAGGTGTTATTCTTGAAAGTGTTATGCGCGATCTGTTATGAAACTTCTGACAGTGTAAACTAGAAATTAGAGCGGATGCGTAAGATTGAATGTTTGGAATCCCGAGTCCGAACCCGAATCGAGCCTGACAAGCAGAAGATTCGAATCCGGATTCGGATTCGCCCATCTCTGTACCTGTACTGAATGAATGAATGAAGGAATGATTTATTACTCTCTGCCCGAGGGCATAAGTGCAGTAAAAGTGTACAAAGTTAAAAAATTACCAACAAAAACATACACTAAAGACACACAATTTCAAACATTTCCACTCACAAATGAGAATTAAGCCAACGGGGTGGTGAACAGGTAAACGACCAATCGGAGGAGATAATTCTGAGTACAGATTTTCCATTGTCAGTATAGTTGTTCCTGAATCGACAAACGGCGGATCAGATATCGATTTCTTGTACGACGAATGCTGTACAAAAAGATATCCTGCGTCCAGTACGGCGAAATCAGAGTGTTTCTTCGGAGTAAATATTGTCCTGGGAATCCAAACAATTTGTCAAGGAAAGACGTTCTAACAGCCCATTATCCTATTCTGAAAAGACCGCCGTCTGATATCCTTCGGAAATGTCTCCCCTGTAATCTGAAGTCATGGCAACGCAGACCGTTCAAGTTGGAATCTAGTCGTTGCACTTCTTTTCGTGAACAGATAAAACCGATTTATAGTTGATTCGTTTTCAGCGTCAATGTTTATAGAAGATGAGCACTTTAAAATGTTCGAACATGAAATTTTTTATATCATTCTTAACCTTTAACCTTAGGTTGCGCGCCTATGAAGAAATGAATGAATTTATTTTCCAAAAGCCCTCTGAGCCGTGGCGGGATAAAAATGTGAAATAAGCGCTACACCTGTACCACACCGAATATGCAGCATTCACTCAAGGATTCATATTAATATTTGTCTCTAACAAAAAAGAAACTTCAACCTACAATAAAACGTTCACGGTGCTCCATGGTAACCTTCAGGAACCTACCCAACCGACGCAAATCTTGGAACACTTTACTACCCATCAAATCTTTCTGAGCCCCACCTTGAAAAACCTCCCTACCAAAAACTTCTTGAACGTTAAAACGTTTGAACGTCTTGGACATTTGAACTTAAAACCATTTCTGTAATATTTCATTTAGGTAGCCAAGTCGATCGTCGAGCCTGCTTAACACTACCGTATTCGAAAGAAAGGGTTGCTACAACAGCATGCTGGGTTAATGGCACCCAGGCTCTAGTAGTTGGAGATCGGGATGGTAGCGTCATCTTGTATGCTGATATCGACTTACAGAAGGTGAGCCTTAAAGTTTAACTGAAAAGCTAACTTTTTTATGTCTTAGATTTGAGTACACTGAACTTTTTGACTCCGCTAGGGGATTTTTATTTGTTCATCTTTGACTCTAGTAGTGACGTTCATAATATGTACTGCTGGCTCGACAAGACAAAGGTCACCCCGACGCGGAGATTTTGAATTACAGCAAAAGCGTGCGTTTCAATGGCTAATGAAGCGGAGCTCAGGAGATGTTCAGTTCCAGATGGTAAGGTCACTTCTGAAGGAAGCGCATATTGCGTGTGACCCAAAACAGATTCATCTTTGGCAATCGTTTACCGTTTTCGTTGCTAAATATTTCAAGCATAGACGCAAAAGCACATAGAGGTACAACAAATCCGAAAGAAAAAGTTCATTCGATGGAAATCGATTATATAAATAGCGGAGCAACTACCCATTTTCATCGGGTCTTCAAGCCTGTTTCAGTAAATAAGCGATGGGTAACTAGACTGGTATGTTTCAGCCCTATTTGGTTAAACTTTAACGTCACAGCTCACTTCACATAAACATTGCCGAGAACGTGAGGTACTTCTTAGGAACTGCTTGACATCATTTTGTACACGGACCAGCTGTAACACCCAGCACTTCCCACGAAGCATTTATACTTGCTAGAGTCTTCATTTAATTTATCACTTCCCACGAAGCATTTATACTTGCTAGAGTCTTCATTTAATTTATCGCCGGTTCGTTTTTCTAGTTCGAGCCTGAAGAGGACCCTTGCCAAGAAGGGTCGAAATATCGCTAGAATATATTTCAGCTGACTTGTTCGTTTATCGGCATCAAATCAAGTATTACCTTAATTACCTGAATTCGCACTTTGGAGCTAATAAGGCCCATGATGGATCTGTTAAGCTCCGCTTCTGGTTGATTTTCTGGTTGGATATACAACTCTGACTTGGATTTTCATCTTCAGAACTTCAGGACTTTAGCGAACGGCTGGATATTAGAGCTTACATCTTCCTACCCATGGCCCGCACGCGGTAAAGTGAGAGAGTGACTTATTATCTGTCCCTGTTATCTGTTATTGTATTTATTTATTACTTTAAATCAACTAGGGCCGTAATACACAACATATTAAGCAATGAACACTTTTGGCACTAAGTTGGGTAGAACCCACTCCCATTTCAGCCAAATGGGAAGCATGTGTGGGCAGAGGGAACAGCCAGAAAAGGGCTCTGGGGGGCCTGATCATCCCCTCCAAATACATTCTATTGTTCCAGGAACCTCCACAGTGCCTTCGCAACATTCAGGGTAAACATGGAGTGAGCGACGTGACTAGCCCCTCGCCTGGGATCGTCTTTTCATCTGGACGCGATGGAAGTGTCCGAACGTATCGCTTCAGTGAAGAAAAGAGGATTCTCATAACGACTCACGTTCACAACTCGAAGGTTGGATGGGTGGCCAGATTCCTACCGGAAGAAATAGAACTGTCGTTTTATGGAGTAAGTGGAATGTCCCTGTCTTTGGAAAGAAAAAAATTTGAAATCGAATTCAGTCCGAATCCGTCCTCGAATTTGACACTATTTGAGGTTTAAACTGCCCTAATTCTGCAGTGTCAGAAGTTTCGTAACAGACAACAGAAGGGTGCGCGGTTTCAAGAGACAACAACGAAACAGACAACTCTTCGGGTGTTGTCGCTGTGTTCTAATTGTTATGCATAACAGGCGTTGCCATCAGGAAGAGCCGAAAAACCGCCAAAAGCATCTGCTGAATTTTCCGGCATTATGACGACAAACAAAAAAGTCAGTAGATGCTTTTTGGCTGTTTTTGGGTCTTCCTGGCAATGCTTGTTCTCCATAACATTTCATGTACAATGTTTTCCAACATAACAGATAACATCCCAAGTGTCGTCTGTTACGCACTGTCTATTGAAACCGCACATTCCTTGTGTTGTCTATTATAGAACTTCTGACAGTGTGGTTTTCGACGAAAAGTGACCTCGAATTTGGGGTCGATTCGACCTCGTTTTCGATTTCAGTTTGCGTAGCTTATAGACCTTCCTGGAGTCAACTGTTCTCTAAGGTCATGAACGAATGAAGCAATACACATTATTCACACACCACGCTTGACAGAGAAAAAAAAGAGAAAAAAACAAAGACAAATGAAAGAATAGCAAGATCGCTGTCACAGAATTATGCCAACTAAAGAATAACAATAGCACGGCGCCGTATAAGGGGTTATTCCTTGGGAAGTGGTTCTATAGATCTTCGATCTGTAATGAGAGAACCGATTTTGAGTGTCTGTGTACGATTGACAACGTCTCTCACAGATTGAAGAGTTTCTTTAGCGGAAAATAACAATGTTCATTTAGCCGAAAAGTAAATATAGGTTTATTACATCAATCAATCAATTCAATTTATTCTCAAAACCATTTACGGACTTGCCGAATTTTCGGTCTCTTGTCAACCACGGATATAACAAAAATATAATGCATACGTTTCGTCAGGTCACAAAAATACTTCAAAACAAAAAACGCCAACAGCAGTCAAAATACGAACCGAGACGGTGATAAAATCTGAAGAATACGTGGGTATATATATACAACGAAATTTTATAAAAGTGAAAAATAAAAAATAAAATTACAACGGGAATATCAATCTTGGTCTTTAACCGCTTCGTTGTTGATCCGGCTCACAAACGAGGGCACGAAGCTACGCTGATACCGGGTGTGAGAGCTCGCAACTGGTTGTATTACCGGTATTGGCTGTGCCACTGCTCTAACAGGCCGAGCTCGAACTGGGGAGAAATCCGGAGGAAGGATGGATCTCAGGGCTTGATTTTCTAGGATTTTTTTTCCAGAATTTAAAGATAAAGTTTTGCGGCGTTGGGAAAGAGTCTCTAGCTGGGACATATTAAGAAGGGTTAAATACGGCACCTGACGTTACATGACCTTACGGCTGAGAGGTAACAACAAAAGCATGTGGTGTGGTAACCTATTTACCCTAGAACATATTAACGATACTCAGCCCGATATTCCGCGTCCTCTCACTACTCCTGCAGCGCTCATGCTGCCTCGATGGTAGCTCAAACTTAACTGCCATTCAGTCCTCGTCGAGCGCATTCCATGCGAAATGATCATCTTTCACCCGCGCTCAGAATTCATTGTAAATCGAAATAGCTCACGACCGCGGGGTGAAGGTAATACGGAAACGAAGTAATGAACTTTCGTTTATACATTTTAGACATGGGTTACAGCCGTACGTCACAGAGAGCATGTATAACAAAACAAACAATATAAACGGTTACACCTTCCTGTCGTGAACTCCCCTGCTACCCTTTAGTCTGCGCCCTGACACAACCAAGACGGAATAAAAGTTAGTCGAAATTCGTCACCAAACGACAAGTATAAGGTACGATAAGTCAACGTGGGCCGTGCTAAGAGTGCGAAATTCTGAAAGACCGGCGGGCCTGACCTTATCGTCCACTCCCAGAAATAATCAAGCAAAGAGGGAATGGATTTGTGTCCCATTTAGCCCAAGGCTCAAACTCACTGTTCTCTTTCTCTCTCCTTATCAAAATAAATCCTTGTATTTTCTCAGCACTTTGCAACTCGTAAGACGGTATTCGTTGCGGTATTTTTAAAATCTGACCATATTGTTATACGGTTTCTTTTGTGCCCAAGTTGAAGAATAAAATGCCCTTTGTCTATTTATGGTAAAACAAAATTAGTTAATGTCTGAATCGTTTGCTTTTATCCTCGAGCTTTCTATTGCCCGTCTCGAGAAACGTTTTTTGTTTATTTGATTTTTAAACCCGTGAACAACAACGAATGGATTCAAGGAGTAGGCTACTTGAAAACAGATAAAGAAGAAGAAAAAGAAACATCAGATTAGTTGGTAAATAATAGAAAATACAACAGCCACCCGAGTCGTCTACATGGTGAATAGATCTCCATCGACGACGCGGGAACTCTCAACGCGTCTTTGAGTTTCGCTCGATTTATCAATTGGCAATACGTTGTCGATCACAGTGATGTACCACGTGACCTTCCAGCTTTTGTTCCTGTTTCCTAGATAAATACAGAGATTAAATAAAAAGAATTCGTCGTGCTTATCTCTAAAAAAAGCTAATAAGGGCAGACTTTGCAGTGGCCGAGTTTTCATTCTTGAAGTAAATTTCATATCAGAAAGTGACCCAACTTGCTAGAGATCACGTTCCAGGTCAAGGAATGAGCACGATTGAAAACCTTCTTAAACAAGTTGTGGGTTGAAGCAGTACTTTCTCATGTGAATCTTGACCGGAAATTGGGGAAAGAGAAAGTTTGGAGCACTAAAGATCAAGAAGCTAGTTCGTACAGATGAGCGTATATCCGCTTCGCCCGAACGTGAGGGGTACTGAGCTGTCCCTCCTTGGAGCTTGAAATTGCTTTGGAGAGCTCAGGCAGATTTCTCACCATCTTAAATCACCCGTCTTACCTATAATTGTAATGCAACCTTCTTTGTAATAGCTCCATCCCTTCTTAAACTGGGGCTGGACAAAGGCTTAAAACAGCCGAAGCCGTGAGTAATTTATTTAAAGCAGAGCCTGATTTTAAAGTATTTAACTATTATGAAATACTGGAGTAAACAGTGCGAGGGGTGCCTTAAGCTTGAGTCCTTCGTTTTCTTTGCAGAATCAGTTTCAAGTGAGGTCGCGAAGCGAGGACCGGGTTCTGGTATCCATGTCGTGTGGAGGAGCCCAGAGGTCATGGGACTACCATCTAGCAGACGAAGGTGACACCTTTGCATTTATCAAAGAGAGGACGGTGTACCGGTGTAAGGTCAACCGCTCTGCCTACCACCGACAAGTTATCAAGGTATTTGCTATTTCTGCCTTTATCCAGGTCTGTCCTTCTTTTAACGACTGTGCAAGTTCAAGTTCTTTTATTGTTTGGAAATACATTTTATAAAATAAATACATAACGTCCCCAGCAGGGAGACTGGCTCGAAAGCCGGGCGACATTTTTTGCGTGCATTTTGTGCGTGCATTTTTTCCTTATTTTTGAACTTGATTGTTTCAGCAGTTCTTATTCAAATGCTTCATTACCTCCTGGTTGCTTGTTTGTCTTGACCCGATGTTTACTAGAAAGACACTTGTTGAACTAGCCAGCTTTGCGAAGTTATTCTGTTTTGACTGATTCAAACCGTCATTCGAGTATCCCTAAGGTAGATAGATAGTATCAGCATCAGCTTGAGCCTCATTGGTGGTGCTGATGTCCGATTCTCTGCCCTCAGCTTGGAAGTGCGATGGGCGCAAGGCATCTTGGTGCTTTCGCACACCCTTCCTATCACCTTCCCTAGATTGCTCTAAGCATCCAATTGAAGCATGGTCGACTTTTGCCGGTCTTCGCGTTCACGCAACTAACCTCCGGCCCGAACCAAACGGTGGAAGCCATCCCTAAGCACGACGATCCTGTATGCATCTTGCATCTTCCATACTAGTTTTCTGTTCTTTCAGTATTCTCGCTGCCACCCTTAAATCTTTCTCGTCCTCCTTTACGCCCATACTGCGGTCTGGGTGGTCTGCTGCTTTACGGAGAAACCCAGAGTTCGGGTACACATTTGACTTATTCTGCTCTATCATTGACGGCTTGCTTAGGCGTTTATTAAAACTGTCGAATCTGATTGTGCGATACAGTATTACGTGATTTTACCGATTTTTCACTTTAAAGCCAAGACGTGATCTGCGGGCCATCTTTTGAATTCTGGAATTTGGGGAAAACATTAGTGAAGTAGAAACAAGAAATAATTTATAGTGTCCTTTCATCCTTGAAAACATTTTTTCTTCGCAGCCTGGCTTCCACACACGCGTCATCAACACCGCTCTGGTGGAACCCCTACCCCAACCCAAATGCTGCCTCCTGGTGACTGGTAGCGAAGACACAACCATTCGTCTTACCTGCTTAGAAGACTGCGATGTGTCATGGAGCAAGAAATACAGTATACATAGGAGTAGCGTGCGGGCTGTCGCCGTTCACCGTTTTGCGGAAGAAGAAGCGTTCCTCGTGTCCGGTGGTGGCAGGGCGGAGCTCTGCGTGTCGAGGATGTCACTTAAAGGTATTAGTTAAAGGGTTTTCTTTTATATTTTTCTGTGCTTTTTAGGTTGCTTTTCATTTGTAATAATCTAGTTAAGATTGGGATTTGTATGTGTAGTTGTGCTTAGCTACATACTGGAGGACATGGATTGTGTAAAAATTATCCAAACAAATTTAATTGTCAATTGAAAGTATATAGAATAGTCGAACAACACTGGTAGTCAGAAAATGGAGTTGAAATTGAACGGAGATTGAGTTTTGAAAGTTAAATATATTTGTACAAGAACGATTTAACTAAAAAAAAAAATCTTAAATATTGTGACGTTAAAAAGTTTAATGCAAAATTAACGCCACCGAGTGGAGGAGTACGTGGCCCAAAAAGTAAGAAAGCATACACTGATCTATGATAAATTGAAGCAAACGTTTTCGGCAAGTATTGGGCAGTAAAAGCCAGGCTTCACCTTCCAGATTTTTCTTCCGGATCCCAGACAGCCGTTTTTGTCGAGACGGATCTGGAAGGTGAACCCAGGCCAGAAACGTCTGGAAGTCACCCCAGATTCCGGATGTCTGGAAGGTGGCATAGAGGCAACCCGTTCGAGAGACACAACAAATATGCAAATGAAGGAAGAAAAGGGAAGGTGGTTGAAAGTTGTGATCGGGAAGCAAGAGGTATTTAAATGTAAAGGGGACATCTAGGAAATGTTGAAGATCAGCAAATTAAGCTGTCACTTTATCATGAAAATCTGGAAGGGTTGGCTTGACTATGCGGAAGCCCCGGACGGTCTGGGAATCTGGAAGGTGAAGCCTGGCTTTAAAACTGCCTGGTATGGGTTTTGGTGTTTTCGTGGGTGACCGTTCAAAGTTTGATGACCATCATTTAAAAAAAATACCTCTAGGTTACTGTAACAAGTTGTCACGCAGTTTCATCGGGGACGCTACTTTAAACCTCATCGTGATTGTCTTGCAGGAGCTGAAACAAGTCTGATGCTACAAACTTCTTACCTGTTGAGGGGTTTACATGCCAAAGGATTCGACCCAGAGACTCGCTACAACAGCCTAGCGATCGCTTTGCCATCTCCTGAAGGTTTCCAGATTTTCGCGGCATGTTCCGATGGTGCAGTCAGGTAAGAAAAGAGGGAGAAAGAGGCAGTTTCAGATGTTGAGATGCGTGCAAAAAAGCAAACTTTCGCATGCAGATCGGTTAAGGTTTCCGTAGCGGAGGTGCCAATCTCTTATACTCTCTGTCAGCCGGGAGTGTGATGCAGGGTTGGGGGCAAATCGTCGACGCTTTCCGTGCTCTTCCCTAGGTATCTCTAGGTATCCATTTGAAGCTGGATGGACTTTTGGCTTATCGTACAGGGAAACGCCACTAACCCTCGCCCTAAACCAAACGGTCAGCACCACAGAGACTCGAACCAGTGACTCTTCGCTTGTGAGCTCGGTGCGCTAACCCATTCGACCAGGAGGGACTCGAGGCCGTTCCAACCTCGAGAATTTCGCTGTTTGTCCAGTAGCTGGGTGGGGCTAAAAGACATGCAAAATTGAAAATGATAACCACTAATAAGGTGGTTTATGTTTTACTCCCCGACGTCCTTAGATTTATAGTATTATAGTACTTCTATTTATTTTGCCGACAAGTTGGATTTCGAAGCAGAAAGTTCAGTTCAGTTCAGTTCAGTTTATTCAGTTCAGTTCAATTTATTCTCAAAACCGATACAACGGTCAAGCCGATTTGGTGGTTCTCGTCCATATTAGCACTAATTATATAAAAAAGATAATTTCACACTAGTTTAAATATATCAAAGACTTGCCAAACTTAACACAAAATATTCAAATCTGTGTTCAAATTAATGATGCGAGTGAAAAAGGTTGACGAAGGCGGGAACAAACTTCTTAGGTAACGAGTCGTTGTGTCGATGTCGACGAAGGCGGGAACAAACTTCTTAGGTAACGAGTCGTTGTGTAACGAGTCGCTGCGATTGATGGGGGTGCAGCAAATGTGTGCCCTTGGTGGGAAATCGGAGCTGTAAGCTCTTCCACCTATTCTCTATCGGACTTGCCCAGATAAAGTACAATGCTGACACTTTAATATAACTTTAATCCTCTTTAGGAGATTCACCTACTCGTTTTCTACACAGTCCCTCAGCCTTATCTCCCAGTCACAATGGCATAATCACTGCGTCCTCCAAGTAAAGCTCATGGGTGACCAACTCCTGTCGTCAGCCACAGACGGACGGATCGCCGTTTGGAACGTCCAAAGCTTTCCTACTCCGCAGCCTGAAAGTGAATCGAAACTACATCAGTCGGGTGTCAATTGTATCGATTGGTTTTCCGTTGCTGATGATATCTTCATTTCTTCTTGTGGGGATGATAATGCCTTGTGTATGACGAGGGTTAACAGTGGTGAGACCTGGAGGAACGATACGGCACACGCAGCTACAGTTACAGGTAATTCTTTTATACTGTTGTGATAACGTGGCATCGCCGATATTGTGGTTCTCACGGGCCGAGATCATGATACCGTTGCCATGATTCGTGAGATGGGGACGATTGAGCATGTTGTATTAGCCAGAGCTGCTATCGAATTTGGTGTTTCTGAAGCCGACCAGTGACACGCACACGAGTCCGAGTCCTCGACAAAATCCTTCGAGACAAGATTAACGAGGCTAACAAAGAATATTTTCGAGATAGAGTCACTGTCACGCCCCGAGCCTAAAAAAAATGTTTCATAATTCTTTAAAGGTTCGAACATAACCATCGCTTTGCTCCCTTTACTTGCGAGGGGTTACCACTCCCGCGCGGCACCTGCTGTACTCCCTTCCCCGGCAACGGCTGGCACCAACCGAAATAGGCGGTGCCGGCACCGGTGCCGACAATAAACTGGACGATTCACCGTTCAAACGCTTCTAAAAATGCGTATTTTGATGTTTTAACACGTGACAACAGGTGCCGGCTTCATTCAGCCGGTGCCGGCACCGACCGGGCATCGCGGCACCGGGCACTTGCTGTACACTAAAATAGAGAGTGGGCAACCCCTCGTTTACTTGGTCTGTGAAGACGTCCGTGTTATTTTAAATTTGCCCGGCCAAAACCTTTACTCAGAATCAGGCTGGACGGATTTAGAGAAGAGTTCGTGGTGGTCCTGCTTTATAAGCGACGTGACCGATACGAGTCCGAGTCCGTGTCGTCTGAACTCACCTGCTTTGGAAGTAGCTCAAATTAAGATATCTGGAGCGTGTTCCACCCTACTTACCGTAGTTACTACGCTAGTTACCGTAGTTACTACGCTAGGCTGGAACGCTTTTTGAATTTTTTCGGTCAAATATCAGGCCGCGGGCTGATCGACCAATCACGTTGCAGAGATGCGTAGTTACTACGCTTACTACGCTCCCGAGCGTGGTAAGCAAATAGTTACTATTAGTTACTATTTCGAGAAGGTTGGAACGGTCAGCGTAGTAACTTTTCGTGAGGCTGGAACGGAAATAGTAACTAATAGTTACTATTGGTAGAGGGGTGGAACACGCTCCTGGTGGCAAGCTAGATAGCTGTCTAGAGACCCAACCTCGGATTTCCCGGCCAGGCCAATGTGGTAAGTTTAAAATCTGTAAATGTGCAAAAAAAGTGTAGTTGGTACTTGTCCATTTCATTTCTAGGTCTGTTTGTATATCCTCTAAAGGATAAACATACATTAAAGTTTAACTGAAAAGCCAACTTATTTTTGTGTCATTTGGTTGAATACACTGAATAATTTGGATTCTGCAAAGGGATTTTTTTGTTTTCCACTATCTGCTCTAGTTATGGCGTTCAGAATATCTGCGGCCGTCCCCACAGCGAAAATTCTACTATGACGCGGGAAACTTTTATCTAAACACCAACAAGGCTTTTCAGTGGGCAGTGGCGATTGGTGAAGATTGCTTAGTGCCTGAACAAAAAAAAGTCATAAATCTTTCTTGTAAGGCATACAACAAATTAGAGGTACCACAAATCACACGGAAATTCCACTATTTGAAAATCGATTATTCCTGAATATCGGAACAACCAAGTAACGCATTTTCAGCGGGTCTTCAAGCCAATTAAAGTGAATAAGTGACGGGTAACTAGATTGTCCTATCCCAGTCCTTTTCGGTTAAACTTTAAAAAAAAACAAAAAAAACTCTGTTTTTGCTAAATCATCAAAAAGGACCTAGCCTGTTATCAAAGAAGTACATTAAAACCATTTGCTGCCAGTGAAAAAAAAGGGTCCCGACTCTGTTTGCCTATATTTATTTCCGGTCCGTCTACTTCTTATTGTAAATAGGTTGAGAGGCAGAAAAGAGCTGATTCCGAGTCCGAAAAGAACTGAATCGGAAAATCTTGTTTCCGGGTCCGGCTTGCCGTTTGAAAGGTAGACCGCGCATGTGACGATTGACTTAAAATCTTTCAACTAAGAATGTAACAGGCACGAAATGCTTAGCTTAGCTGCAGTTACTGTAGACTGTTCGGTTTTTAGCTAAGTGGAAGATAAAACCAGAAGCATCCACTCTAATGCTCTTAGGAGAGCTTTATTCTAAATTGATTCACCAAAAGTTGACTTTTCTCACAGCAAGTCATGAGAAACGCTTCGTCCAACTTGAAAAGGAAATTCGTATGTAAGATGTTTTAAGGTGTCAACCCCATATCCGAAAAGTTTCTAATACTGTTGCTCTTCCTCAGGCCCTTCTTCTCTCTCCTTTACTTCCTTTTTTCACATCGAGTAATTTCTCTCACATCAAAACTACTTTCTTCAATTTTGCTAAATATCTTTGTCGGATCTCAAAATTTGAGTCGAATTCTTTTATGTTGGAGACTTATCGGTTAAAAAACCCAATAGATATCATAAAAAAAAAAACATACTAATTTTCTGTCTAAAATTCCTCGAATCCATCACAACCTCGCTGAGGCTGTAGCTGATGGTTAAGTTTTTATGCATACGTTTTATTTTTTTAATTTGGATATTTGTCTGTTGATTTGTTTATGTGATACGGCCTTGTTATGTCATAGTGATCGTTTTATATTTTTGGCCAGTTATGTATGCGTTTGTTACATTTTTTACTCTCCGATTTCTGGAGGAAATAAATGAATTGAATTGAATTCAAAAGATTTCATGAGTGAAAGATATAGGCCTACCTGGATAAGACTTCGATCGCTTATTCTGTCACAAGGGCAGGTCTCAAACTCCAGCTGATAGCATGCTCCAGATTTTTTTCTTATTTTTCAAGGATCTATGAACAACGCGTGGCTCGTGCATTTGCTCCTCATGGTATATTCAAAAACCGCTTTAATTTTACCCCAAAAGAGCAATGAAATCTAACATCTGTTAAAAAAAAAAACTAGGATGAGGGTCCAAAATGGATTTTTGCCCCCCTCTGAGGTTTCCTGAAATAGCGCCACTGACTTGCAGTCAGCTTAGGTTGAAGAAATACTCATTCAGTTCCATTTTGTTCCAGGTCTGAAAGTGCTCGACGAGAATAATCTTCTAACCGTGTCGGCTGACCAGCGGTTAGCTCACTGGAAACTTCAAAAAAATATTTTTCAGCTCAAGTTTATGAAAGTGAGCGGAATAGCCGATCTTCAGGGACTTTGCGCATGGGAGGGCAAGGTCATTTTGTATGGAAACGGCTTTGAAATACACAGATTAGACCTTTGATCTTGGCATCGTACTTTTTTATAGTTTCAGCAAGTGCCCCTGACTGTTCAACCCTTAATGACTACTTTGAGACAGTGCTTCCAGCCGACCCTTTCCGAAAAAAGTGATGGCTCTCCGTAATAAAGTAGTAAAAAAAAGTGTGTACGCCTAATGCGTTTTTCCGGGACAATCTCGGATTATAATCCAAGATAACTGAATTTCAGAGTACAAAATGACGATCCGACGATCTTGAATCCTGAATCTCAGTCCGTTGCAAGATTCCCGAACTGACGATCCAAAACGAATCGGGATAGTCAGATTGTCAGAGAAAACGATTTTACATAATCTGGATTATCGGAGAAAACACATTTCGGAGAATTCCGGATTGTGAACAAAATTGTCAATCTAGATTGTCACGGAAAAACGCCTCTAAAGACGTGCTTAAAGGCCAGGCTACTCGATGAAAAATTTGTAGCGTGTGTAGTTGTATGGTAGTTGTACGACAATCGGCGTTTCTTCGCTAATGAGGCATCGTATTTTTGGGGAGGACCGTCTCCTTATTTCGTTGTTACTGAGACGGTCTCGGAGTTTCCCGTTGTAGTTGTTAAATATTTCAAGCATAGAAGTACACGCACATAGAGGTAACACAAGCTCGAAAGAAAAAGCTCATTCGATGAAAATCGATAATATGAACAGTAGAGCCAAGAAGAAGTGCATTTTTATTGGGTCGTCAAGCTTATAGTGATGATGATGATAAATTTATTTCCCATTTGTATGACAAAAACTTTGTCTTAAATGGAGTATTAAATAAGAAGAAAAAAGGAAAGAAAGAAACAAAAACAGAAAAGTAGGAACAAACAATAAATCCACGTTAGCTAAATACCTACAACGCAAAAGGCACAAAAACTAAATTATACCATAGCAGGGTATAAACTATGACTAGCGTCCAAGCCCGCCGCAAACCCATCACGCCGGTCTTTTATCTGCTGAATTGGTTCTGTAAAACTATATTTTGTCGCAACATGAGTGTTTCTGATCCAAAGTGGCAATTTCAGTAAAAACTTGGCATACTTAAAATAAATAGATCGGATACATTTCCCATCAGTCGCTGTAAATATTGGCCAAAAAGGGGATAGTGCCAGAAGGTGGGGATTTACAAAAATCGAATAGAGGCGAGCTAGGACATGTCGGTTATACTTCGATTTACATGGTACAAGCACTCCGTATGCTTTACGAGTTTTAAATGAAAACTGGCTGATTAGTCCATCTCGAATGGACTTCATGTCTCTACCAATAGGTAGCCCAAGATATGTGATCGCTTTGTTGGCTGAAATAAAGATTAATAATAATAATAATAAGGTTAAATTTATCGACACATGAGGTCTATATGCACCACGGAATGACAATACTTCACTTTTTTTGCATTAAAAAGCAGAAAAGTAGTTGCATATTCCTCACTTAAGATCCGAAAACAACTTTGTGAGTAAGTGATCTGTAACAAGATTGTCGTGTCTACGCCCTGTACGTCTACAATTTAATGACAGGCTCGAAATGCGCTGTTTTCGCTTAAACCGACTGTACTGACTAATTTCCTGATACGTGTAAACTTCTCTGTTTACAAAAATTTCATTAACTATGATAAAAATTGCACATGCATTTACTTACTTGCGGTTATTAACTGCAGGGTCTCTTACCCCTTTGCCTGTCACTACTTTCACCCGACTCCGCGAAGCCAGACTTCCTGAATTCCATTCGTGAGTTTACTGAATCATCTGTGAATAGTTAGAGAAGTCATCCTCAAGAGTTTGCAAACAGTTAACCATGCGAAAATGTTGAATGTCTTCTTTGATTTTTTAATGTCTTTCTTGTTTAAAACATGGTGTTGCAAATGAATGTTTGGTAACTGAAAACTTGTCTCCTGTTTACTGTGGGACACGACAGAGGGTATTTTTGGGGGGAAGCAAAAGCTGACCATTTGAAGCACTTCTAAATTGAGTATTTAGGCCGCGTGTGGAGTGATTGATGAAAGTGATGCCATTTCATTTGTGAATTTGACGAGCTGAAAGCATTAAGGGAGGATTTTTGGAAGATGGACTTTAGGGGAGGAGGGGCTATATAATTAAGTTTATGGATAATAAATGTTTCGGTGTAATGACAAATTTAGCGAGGTTCATCCGGATAGCAGCAAAATATCGAGAAGACTTTATGTAAAGAAATGTAGTTGTTATAATGAGTTTATGATTTGTTTTTCTTTTTTTTGACTGTAGGTAGATAGATAGATTTATTGATTGCTGAGCTGCCCGAGGGCCATGGCAACAAATAATCACAAAAAAATATCACATGGCAGAAAAAACGCACAAAACAAAAAACAACAACAACAAAAAGAAAAAACTCCATAATTCTTTCTTTGGTATTTCCCTATTCCAAAAATCTACTCCTATGTTCCGTCGTATCTATTTGTTGTCATTTGCAATAAAATAGGCTCTTGCAATCTTAGCCTGTCATATTCCTTCAGCCCAAGCTGACTACGAATCATAGTTGACTGCCTATACGCCAACTGAGTTTTATTCTGGCGGTATTTCGGCCCTTCTTGGCAAGGATCCTCTTCATGTTCAAGTAAGAATTTTTTTTCCTCTATTCTTAATTTAACAATTTCCTTAATATTTTCACTTTTTTTTACAAAAAATGAAATATTAAAAATCGAAATCAAGGAAAAGCATTCAAAAATTATTGTAACATGAAAAACGAGTCGAAACGTAAATTAATGATGCGCAGCTAAATTTGTGTAACGCAATATCGCTAGAATAAAACTCAGCTGTCGTGTCCAGGTTTGGGTACAGCGTCGTTTTCCGTCGTACTCTTGCTTATCGTAACGTTATAATAACTAACATTGAGAATGAGATACCTCGAAGATTGTTACTAGCTAGAATTTCTGAGAATGCCTTTGTGACGCAAGCTAGAATTATTTTTTGTTGGACAAACCAGACGTGCTGAACAGCCGATTTTCAGTTCGATTAAATCCAGTTGATTGATCACGATATACTAAACCAATTGAGTTTGAAGGCTTCTCCAGGGCCTAATTAATATGGCAGTTTGAAAGCTATTGATTACCTTTCATATTGTAACCTAATTATCAACTATACTTTCTGGATACCTTCTTGAGAAGTGCATTGAGTGTCTCTCGTTACCCCCCCCCCCCTCCAAGGGAGTAAATTATGTCGTTTTAGCGCTCAGAATTACTGTGCTTAGAGTCGTATTTGTTTTACTTCACCGACTGGTAATGCTCTCAAATAGCTCTCCCTTCGTCACAGAGTTAGTCTCCTAGGATTCTTATCGCCCTTTGTAATGACAAGGGTGCAAAGAGATCAGCAAGCCGTTTGCTGGCTGATTAAAAAAAAAAAAAAAAAAATTAAAGTATTATAGTTTCGGGAACATCATCAGTTGCATACGGAAAAGTTTAGATTGTTTAACTTTATTATGAAAGTTAAGAAAATCCGGTTTGTCCGCAGCATTAACGACCCTTCGGTTGCTTAATTATTTATGTTTGGTAAACTATACTCGATATATACTCCATATTCAGTAGAGTATATTCGGTTCGGTATACTCTGTATTCGGTAAACTGTACCGCATTGGGAACTTAAGGGGAGGGGAATCCGGGAATTATAATCATAACCAACAGGACTGAAGTTTTCGATGGGATCCCAGAGACGAACATTTCTTAGATTTTTCCGCCAAGATTATCGGGTCTTGTAGGTTTCCACTCTTCACCAGATTCCGTTTCAAGCAAGCTTAATTATTTTCAATCCTGTGTGTGTATACACTAATTTTTTTTTTCGATTGAGGGATTTTTACATATTGCTATTAGACTGTCGTAGTAACATTAAGAATATGGACGGCGTCCAGACAAAAACAAATTCATAGGTGGACCTTGCAGTTTGTTGGGCCTTGCAATTTGAATTTCAATTAGGGACCAAAGGGTGTTGGAGGTGGTTTCCGGAAATTTTGAGTGACGCTTAGGGACCAAACGGATAGAGGAGGGTTAGAGTGAGGAGGTCTAGCAACCAGAGGTTACATTTCAGGTAAGACTTATTTATGGACCACACCTGCTTTTATAAAGGCCAGGCTTGATAATTTTAAAAGACCCGTCGTACCCATAATGCCAATGCAACCTACTTTCGTAACTGCATTCATTCATTCTTAAAACCGAAGACCCAAATTTCATAGTTTACATTCTGAACCCGCTAACGTCACCTACTAATCTTTGCGTTTCTATGATTCAGTAGTTTCCATGCGCATAATGCTCCCGGCTAGTGTTCGAGTATCGTGCTACTAATGCGGAAAACCGGTTTTCTGAATATCGCCAAGTTTTTGCTAGCTGTCAATGGGTCCAAACAGCCAAAGCAGTGGATAATTTGTTAAACGCGGAGCTTAGTTTTTCAGTATTCAAATAATTTTGAGTATTGGAACATAAACAGTAAATATATAATATAATAATAATAATTCACTTTATTTCCTTAATAGCTTACAAAATCAGCTAGCGTTGGATCGTCACATTTAAGAGCACAAGTTAATCTATTTATACATACAATTCATTATTTACCAACTGATAATCAATACAAACTAAAATATAAAAACACCTGTCGCTTTTATATCAACGTGCAAAAACACTGAAATTTCTAGTGCGAGGTGTGCTTTCATAATTAGAGTTACAATACGTTGGTAGAAAATCAGAATCTTTCAAGCCGAGATGTCATCTAGCTAGGTGATAAAATTGTTAGAAGTGGATTCTCGCCTTTGGAGACGCCTTTAAAGTTTAACCGAACAGGCACTTAATTTTTACATCTAAGATTCAAATACATTGAATTATTACAACACCCATTGGGGATTTGTCCAAAGTAGTCTTCAGGATGTTGAGAGTGTGGACTCGATCCCGTGGAGACAGCAAGGACTGACGCAAATCTCAGGATAAAAGATCTTCAAAAGAGACGCGCCATCTGAGGATAAAATACCTCCAGTTATACGTATCTTCGTATCTTTTGTGACGTCACAGGAGATTTTGCGGCCTAGGCCTTTAGCTAGGCTTATGCTAAGTTAGAGTTAGCTAAACTGAGCTATGCTAAACTAAAATAAACTAAAAGGTCAACAATATGCGGTGTCGTATAAAGTATGTCGGAAAACGATACTGTCCTGACGCACATGGTAACGTCATAAGATGAGACCTAACGTAGAACTTGATTGCCTCTAGGACGGTTTAATAAATGTAAACGCGACCGGCGCCTCGCTGGCCGCTCGGCTCTATATATATAGACTCAAGTATATTCACCACTAGGAATCAATTACAATTTTTCATGTTCTACATCCTTCAATGATACGATCAAACTAACGATTTTTATCCTTTGATGGTAGCGTATCTTTGTATCCCTAAGGATATATCTGTTAAGGACCTCGCGGTATCAGATAATAGTGAGTGGAGAATCCGTCCACAATTCGCCCGCGAAAATTCGAACTGGTGACCAAATGTGATTTTTCAGTCTCATGTTTTGGTCAAGGTTAGATAATGGCAAATATCAGGTGTTGTTCAATCCAACATGTGATGGGTAACTAGACTGTCATATCCTAGCCCTTTTCTGTCAAACTTTAAGCGACTGGCATTGTACCAGTTCAGCGGTCGAAGCGGATTAGCTTCTGTTTGTCCCACCTAGCCTCATTATTAGCATATATCACACAGAAATAGTAGAACAGATTAATGAGTTAACGAACAGTACAAGCTTTCACTTTTTACATCGAAGAGTAGGCCTATTGTTGAACTCTTCGCGTCAGATAGGTTCGCACCTTTTTTTCTGCTGGAGGAATGTAATTAAAGTTTAACCGAGTAGGGCTGAGATCCGTCAATCTAGTTACACTTCATTGTTTACTTAAATAGGCCTGAAAATCCGACAAGAATACGTTCCTTCATTTGTCAGCTATCCACAGATAATCGATTTCGGATTTATGGTACCTCTATATGTCCTTGTCCCTCTATGCATTCCAAATTCATCCAGTTTGCCATAACACTTGGAAATGCAGGGTTTTGTTGAAATTTGAATTCTCCGCGTCTGGATGAACTTTGGGTTGTCGTGCAAGTAGCGTACATTCTGAACGTTATAAGAGCACCGGGTGAAAAAAATAGAAAATCCCTTAGATAAATAAAAGTATAAAAGTATTTCATTGTATTCAAATTTCAGATGTAAAAATAAGCTGCTTTTCAGTTAAACTTTAGACACAACTTCTAGCCGATTTTAATTAAACATTGATCATTTTTATTTTTAAGCCTCGTAGTATTAAGCCTCGTGGTGGCTCTGAATACGGATAATTTCCATACGGGTTGTTTCCTCCCAAGACAGTGAAGAAGTAGAAACTAGTTTCCAACTTCGAGTTCAGCCCCTGAAAGGCAATCGAGCACCAAAATGAAACTTACTAATAGCGCTTGAAACTTAGTGACTGGATTTCCCTCTCTCGAGACTTGGTCTCGGATTTGCGGTTTTCAACACACAGGGTGAATAGAGCCAGACAATTGGATTGAAACTTCGGTGTTCGCTGGACCCCAGCTGGACTGCTCCATACCAGCATGAAGCTGTTCACAGATCTTGAATCATAAGTTGTTTTGTTGATTACAACTTTGACGAAAGCTCCAGTCGGTTTCACTGTACCGCTGGGCTCGTTTTTAAATTTCCGGTCTTCACCTACTCACCGGATTCCGGTTTTCATGAAAAAGCACACCTGCTTACTTCTGTCCCGGTCCTCTGTTTGATAATTAGTTTATGTCCCTTTATTTGTAGGCTAATTCGGCTAGCCCTCTTCGATGAATAGGCAATGACTTTAAAGTTTAACCGAAAAGCCAACTTATTTTTGCTTCATTCAACTGAATACACTGGATTGTGTTGAGGGATTTTTTATTTTTCACTATTTGCTCTAGTATAGGCCCATTCACAACGGGTTTTAGCTAATACTCGATACCAGCCAGTTCCTGAAATCACTCTGGGACCGAGAATTAGCTGGGATTCTGCCGTTCGCAATTGATACAGGTGCCAGTTTCGGATACCAGCTAGTCTCGCACCCAAGTTGAAATCAGTTCAACTTATGAGGGTACTAGATACTTATTTTTCATTAGTAGTAGGATTTATTCTTCATTAGTAAATAGATGTGAATTTTGTTTTTTGCTTGTTATTTAACAAGTCCCCCGGGACTTTCCCTACAGGTGATGCAGACAAATGTTATGCGTTGGTTTTGCATTAAACATAATCTAATAACACCAGTACACCGTGCAGTCCCATGATATCAGTCCTATATCCTACCCAGTGCCAAATTTTTTGGTATTGCCCTAATGTTAAAAGAAAAAAAGTTCAAACCGGGCGTTATTATCAAGTGATAACGCCCGGCCAGCCATGCGATATCAAGTGATAACGCACGGTTGGAATTTTTTTTCTTTTAAAATCAGGGGAATACCAGAAAATTAAAACTAGTGTACTAGTGTTATAATCATTATCGCCCTTGCTTTTCTTCGGGCGATAGCGGAAAATTTGGCCCTTGGGCAGCATGATAGGCAGCTGCCCGCACACCCGCGGGCTAAATTTTTCCGCTAACACCCTCAGCAAGGGCGATAATATATAATCTAATCTAAAAGGAGTCACATATGTCACAATATCGGGAAAGAAACTGTAGGCTACTTACTACGACCTGTGCTTTAATCAATCAATCAATCAATCAATTTATTTTTGCCAATATCATTATAAGATAGTTTGGACGCGTCACAAAGAAGACAATGATACAAAACACACAACATGCACAATTGAGATCAAACAGAAATATTGACAGTTATAAATAAATAAACTAAATCAAAAATATATTTACAATTACTCAGATCTTATATTTACAATTTAATTCAATCAGCAGTCAATTTCTCTGAGCTTGTTTTCGTTAAAATTCTGAACGAAATAAGGCACAAACGACTTCTCATAGCGGCTTGTCCTGCAAGGAGGCGTTTGTAGCTGCTCCACTTCACTCAGCTTTGATTTGAGTCTTGTATTTGGGCGACTTTTTGTAACTACTTTGTCCATGAAGTCTGGCAGAATGCTTCGATGTAACGGGGAAGCAAGACATTTCTTGCCAAAGTCCATCAGTAGGCAGTGCCTGCGGCTGGAAAGCGTTTGCAATCTTAGCGTTTCTAGACTTGACTCGTAGTCGTTATACTGGCTACCCAAGATGATCTTGCAGACCCTCTTTTGTAGTGCTTCAAGTTTGTCCGTCTGATCCTGTGATAATTCTGCATGCCATACCGGACAGGCATATTCAAGGTTGGGCCGAATGTGTGTCTTGTACACTGTTAAGAGAACCTTCCGGTCCTGGGAGAATCGTCGAACCACCGCAAATAGTTGAAGAAGTAACCCGCCTTTCTTGATTATATTGTTTACTTGGGTTTTCCAGCTCAAGTCGCTGTCAATGTGAATGCCAAGGATTTTTACTGAGTTTACTGTAGATAGACCAAGGCTCTGGATACACGGTACTTCTCTTTTCAGGAAGCAAAACCTGAGGATGGAGCTCTTCTCTGTGCTGAGCGTTAGCTTGACATCCTCGGCATCACTTGTCAGTGTTTCAATCGTCGAAACCAGAGGATCTTCGCCTGTCGGGTCGCTTAACTTGCGGAGTACATTGATTGAAAGATCATCAGCAAATTTGTATTTGTTTTTGATGTCTTGAAGGAGTCGGTTGATCACGATCAGGAAGACCAGCGGTCCTAGCTTAGTTCCTTGAGGCGCTCCGCAAGTTATCGCTTTCACCTCCGAGATGACGTTCTTTAGTATGACTCTTTGGGAGCGGCCAGAGAGAAAACCAGCCCGCATGCACAATGAGTGCTGACTTGCTCCCATTTTAGCCGCTTCTTGTAGAATAGTTTTGTGGTCCAAGAAGTCGAACGCTTTCACAAAGTCAGCAATAATGGTGTCGACGAAAGCTCCGTCATTTTCAAGGTGTGACAGAACTTCATCGAGAAGCTGGACTAAATAGTGATTGGTACTGCATCCAGGGCGGAATCCATATTGTTGGGGGTCGAGTTTTTGTTGTATCTCCTCAAAGAGCTTTTTATAGATGAAGCCTTCAAGTAGTTTGGAGAACAACGAAGTATTTGAAATTGGTCGTAGCTCGTTGATGCCGGCTGGCTGTTTCTTCTTCGGGATAGGCGTTACGTGTGCTGTCTTGAAGCATTCAGGAAACTGTCCTTCAATAAGACTTTGATTGAATATTGCTGCCAGCGGCGCCGCAATCTCTTCGGCGCACAGTTTGGCAAGACTTGGCGGTATTTCTCCGTGAAAGGCTGCTTTGGTTGGGTTTAGTCTCTGCAGGGCTTCGGTCACATGTGTAACTTCGACCGTGGGGATCTCAGATAATGGCGGTAGGTCGGGAAGAGACTCTAAACCAGGGTAAGTTCTGCACACTTTTGAAAAGTGCTCATTTATTTCGTCTGTGGTAATAGCATCCCCGTCCTCGTTCTTAATTTCATCTCGTTCTTTTTCTTCCCGGTCATTGACCGGATTGTCTGGTGGAACTTCCGTGGGTCAGAAATTAAGATTTTGTCGATGCACTCTTTGCCATAATCTCTCTTTGCTTCTTTTGTTTTCTTTACTATGAAATTGCGGAGGTTTTTCCATTGCCGAGATGATCGTTCTAGTTCATAAATTAGATCGCGCGAGTCGATAAGTCGCTCAAGCTCTGTGGTCATCCAGGGCTTAGCTTTGGGCTTGATAATAGCAGTTTTCTCAGGAAAAATTTCGTCGTAAAGCGCTTTAATCTCGGTCAGAAAGTGCTTAGCCATGTTGTTCGAGTTGTCCATGCGGTACAGCTGAGTCCAGTTTTTTGACTGTAGTACTTGCTTGAATAGAAGGACTTGTCGCTCCGATTTCGGCATGTAGGTAATCGTTTTCTTAATTTGCTGCGCAACATGAGTGCACGGCTCCCACAGGACGACTTGATGGTCGCTTTTCCCGAGAGGTGCTAGCGTACGAGGAATCTTGTAGTGCTCCGGTATAGATGTGAAGACAAGATCTAGTATCTTGTTCTCACGCGTCGGGCGAGTCACGACTTGTTTAAGCGATAGTGATCTCGATAGCCAGCTAGCTTTCATGTCATTGAAGTCGCCACATACGCAGATCCCAGCATGTGGGTACTTGATCCTAATGTGGTCAATGCCGTGCTGTAAGTACTCCATTAGCTTTTTTCTGTATGGTCCTCTAGGAGGGTAGTAAACAACACAGAAAACTAGTGAAGACACCAGACGAGGTAGGTATTTAGGTTTTGTCCATATCCAAAGAACTTCGAACAGCGGGTCCTTGGGAACCGGTGGATTAAGAATCCGAGCTGGGATAGAACTTTTGCTGATAAAACCCACTCCTCCTCCGTGAGATGTGTATTCCCCTTCCTGGTTGACTCGTGGTAAAATAACTGTATTGTAACCATCGATTTGGATTAGGTCTGGGTTGGCCTGCCACGTCTCTGTCAAGCAGAAAACGTCAACATTCCAGTCAAGCAGAAATTTGTTTATCTCTTCCAGCTTATTTCCTGCTGAGCGGACATTGGCTAGAGCAATTTTCGGAAACCCGCCCTGCGCTGGTTTTGGCTTTTGTGGATCTCTTCGAGAAGAAGGATCTACCCTTATAGGGCTGCAAGGAATGATGGTCTCTGAATGCTGGTTAAATGATCTTCTTTCAGGTTGAGTGTCATCAGCAACGGGACGAAAGGGCGCCGAGAAGGTTGATGGTAGGTATGAATTAAAACTGAAGGAGTTTCGAATTGGATGATAAAATCCGTACAAATCGAAAAATAACATCACTAGAAATCAAATTTCATTTCATCTATATTCCTTGTGATATCTTGGTGATATCACGGACCCATAAGTTTCCTGTAATGCCTCGCCATTCAGGGGGCTTGTCAATAAGAGATTTCTGATGCGCTCTTGACCGACCAACCGGTAGTTCAAGAAGTTCCCACGGGGATAGAATACGCGACTATCCAGATAGATAAGATTTGGGATTGGCTGCTGGCGCCTTGAGGGAGGAGTCTCTTTGGCGCTCACGTCTAATGAGGCAAACAAGAACGCCGATTCGACCCAAGCGGAATTTTTGGAAAGTAGGAGTAGGTCGGGCAACATAACAACATAGAAGCATAGGAAATGACAAGCCCCCTGAATGGCGAGGCATTACAGGAAATTTATGGGTCCCTGCCCTGGTGATATGAAGAATGTTACGAATAGTAAATTAAGATATTAAATATCAAAGTTAGCTTCTCCATATTTGGAAATGATTCGAGCTTTTGGGATGGTAGAACAAACAACTCCATATTTGGTAATAATTTGAGCTTCATGGTTTCCCAACATCCTGTGGACGCTTTGAGACCCGTATTATCTGGACTTCGGTTTCACCTTTAAATGTTACTGAGTTCTTATCGAGTGCGGTTACATTTGAGGTTTGCTACTACGCAGTAAACAAAATAGGAATTCGATGTGAAGCCCGAGGCGGTCAGATGCTTTTAAGTGCTTTGTCTGGAGAGACATATTTTAGAACAAATTATATTCAGGAAGTGAATAAAGTAAGTGTCAAAGAAAGAGAACCGACCTCCCTAAACGAAAGACTACGATCCCTGTACTCTTTCGAAGAGTTGAGTACTTGTCGACCGCTCGACGCTACCAAGATTTAGTCAGCCCAAGGGCTTCGGATCAGAACCCCAAGTGGGGCTAATAACGTCATCGGTTCACTGCTGACGCGTTGTCTTTCGTTTGGAGGGAAGTATAGGCTAGATGTGCTAGTAAACTGTTTTGTTGCGTTTTTATTTATTCAGTTAGACGTTAGAGCAGCTACAATGGTTAACGCGCGAATTATGCCTTACGACGACAAAGACAAACCGGAAATGATGTTCTTAACACTGCTTCCAGTATCGCGCTTCAAAGCCTTGGTTCAGAATAATTTCGGCTCGCAGAAAAATTCAGAACAGGAAAACCCTGTCCCTTTCGATTAGAGTGACCCTCGGCGAAGATTTTGTGTACATAAGTTAGTTTTAATGTCGGTAATTGCGGTGTTTGCGCTATTTTAAGGCTTCCAGGTGCGGAACCCCTAGAAGGTGCGGCAAAGTGTGCTTATGTGCTGTTTTCTACAATTACATATTTAGGCCGAGGGGTTGCTCACTCGCTCATGGGCACCACTGTACAACCTCCCTTGGCACCGGCTGGGCACACCTGGACACCGGGCACCACTGTACAACCATTTTGGGAGTGAGCACCGGCTGGTCACCGCTAGGCACCGGGGTGGGCACCGGGCACCACTGTACAACCATTTTGGGAGTGAGCACCGGCTGGGCACCGGGGTGAGCACTGGCTGGGCACCTCTGGGCACCACTGGGCACCGGCTGGCACACCGGGCACCACTGTACAACCATTTTGGGAGTGAGCAACCCCTCGACTTAGGGTTTCTTAGTTAGTTTCTTCTTTAAAACATAGGTTGATCCTTAAAAATAAGAGGGATGTGAGCTTTGCAGCAGGAAAATATTATTGGAAGACCCTGGAAATGATGCCAAAACTAACTAATAATTCTTCGAGATGCACATTTTTTTTTTATGTCGTTCGGGAACCGTTCGTCCGCATAGCCCGGCACCGTTAAAGTTCAAATGAAAGCCAATTGTTGTTTGTCCAGAAGTAAATAATCTTGCTATTTTCCGAAATGATGACAGTCTGGTGTCATAACCAGAGCTGATAGGACGGTTGGGTAATGATAGTCGGATCATACCTAACGAAAACCCATACTGATTTGGGTAACCGTCCAACGATTTTAGTGCGAGAGAACGTTAAAGGGACTACGGTTCAACGATTTTAGTGCGAGAGAGCCTTAAGCGGGACTTCGGCTTGGGACACAGAAAGCGCGACCTACCGCGTTGCAAGGCGGTCAACGTATGCGATAGTGATACAAAATATGGAGGCGCTAGGTGTCATTCGGATTTTCAAAAATCCGATGATGGCTTTTAGAGTGAACAAAAGAAGAGTTAAGGACAAATAAATGCCGAGGAGGGGCACTAGAAAATTAGAGGAGGTGTTGTCGTGTAATTTGTGCTTTAACGTGGTCCAGACCATGCCATTCCCCACTTACTTCATGGAGATCTAATTCAGCCTTCTGCTCGCTCAGGGGCATTTAGGCTCCAGTTAGGCACTGCTCAAAGCCAGTACTGCCAGGCGTAAGTTTGATTTGTGCAAGAGTGGCGCTATGCGTCTACTGTATTCCGAGAAATCAGTCCAGCTTATAGGAGGGCGGATACAAAATTGTGAAGCTATATCTGGGTCGAAAACCGTACTGAGTAGATATTTTAGTCTTCTGTTAATTATTAGTATTTTGTCTTATACAACATAATACAACTACATGTCAATCTAGACGCATTTAAAAAAAAAAAAATCATACGCATATTAGTTGTCAGTGTTCTATTACAGATGGAAGACCAAATCAACATGATCTGACAAACATGGGAGGTTAACGAGATGGAGAAGAGGGAGTCGCAGGTAGCGCTTCAGATGGACAAACTGAAACACGCGCAAACAAAGCTCCAGATAGCAAAATTAGCTTGAAAAAGAGCCAGACATGGAAGATGTAAAAATTGGTGTAGTGCCGTTCAAAATCTCAGTAAGGAGAAAGTACGAATTGATTTTGTTTGTAAAGTAAAACAGTACTATCGTACGACAGCTGTCCGTTAGTGCAGGTAAACATAGGATTTTAGAATACTAGCTGCTGACCCATCCGACCAAGATGTATAGGCCTAGCCTACAGGAACATCCAAACTCAAACTAAATTTCAAATTCTCGAAAAACTCTTCCCTTCAGAAAGATCTATCTTGCTAAAAAAAAAACGGGACAAAAATGCTAGATCATATTTGGAGGAGTTACTCCTTTTCCACCTTTTCAAAAAAAATGAATTTTGTATAAATCATTTTCATCTGAGCTCGACTGTTCGAATACTCAGATATAGGCTACTGCTAAAAGACAGAAAACACCGTTTGAAAGACAAAACAAATTCCAGTAATTTGAATAGACTGGGACTCGGAGCTGTTGAACAAATTAAGATTTTGATCCTTGACTTGGATATTTCATTTTAAATTTAACAGTTGACCTATTTCGAAGCTACGTTGATTGAGTTCGGTGACGGTACCCTTCCTTTAATACCGAGGGTATTAAAAAAAAGACTAACATTACTTCAGATGCCTCGGTTTGGAGTAGGACGCCCTTGAGTAACCTACCTAAACTTTTAATCTTACAAAAACTTTTACTTTTCATCGATCCCTTTTAGTTTCCCTATCCCAAACTCACTTATTCCAAAGGCTTCCGTTCTGCAGTCACTGAACTCCGCTCATTCATACATAAAATTAGTAACACTTTCGTAAAAAAAAAATCCACAACACAAGTCTTTGATCTTAATTTTAACAGTAAAACAGTCTTTTCTCCCTTATCGACAGGCAACCCCCTCTTTAAACTAACTACCAGTTTTAATTCTTATGTTGACAAACCCGCCTAAAATAAACTTGATTAAATTTGAATAATTAATATTTAGAAACTGGATTTTCAAAACTTATTTCGTGGCAGTAAGCGATAAAACACCAAGCGACATAAAACGTGATCTGCACTCAGCTTGGACTAAAGGAACACTTGCTCAAAAATAATATTTATTGTGGGCCCTTACCTTAGTAGGCACTCGGGATTCCCTGTGCCTTATTCGGTGACATTCGGGGGTGAGCAAGGTCAAACTCGTTGCTGCTGGTTTTCCCTTTCCCTCGAGATACGAACAAATCAAAGGAAAACAAGACCAAAGGTTTCGACGGGATCTCATTAATTTAAAAATTATTGGGCTTTTCGATCCAGACAATTGGATCTTGTAGATTTCGGGTCTTCGCCGGGTCTCTAAAACTGTGCTACTATTTGTCCTTGGTCAACCGCTTGAAAATATACAAAAAATGATACCGTAGTGGTGATTTTTGACAAATTACGGCCAAACGGCTAACCAGCTGACCAAGTTCAGATAAGGATTCAGCATGCTTGTTTACCCCTATATCTCATATCTAATCGACTTGAGAAATCGATTAGATATGAGTATCTTGATTTGACAAAGTAATTGTTTTAGCTGTATTCCCGGCGAACTACTTCTCCGATAGGAGAATTAAGTTCTAAAAGGATATTCTTTACCCCTTAGCCTATATCATCCATCCTCTGATCAACTTCAGACAAATTTTTACTTCTGCCAAATTTCCGGTTTCGGCCTGATTGCGGGCGAACTACTTCTCAGGCAAGAATATAGAGTTCAAAAAAGGGTCAGCATCCTTACCTATCTCGGGCCTCTAATCGTCCAGATAAAACTTTTACTTTTAACAGATCTTGTACAGCGATAAATAATATTCAAATACGGATTCAGCATGTCTTCTTATCGATAAATCTCATTAGCTTTTGGAAACTGTCTTGTTCGTTAATTTGAAACCCCCTCCCCCACCCCTAAAAATAGGAATACAGAGCCCATCTACGAATTTGATGAATCCTCGCACCAAGTTTGAACAAAACATCTCATCCCGTCGAGAATTATCGTTCTAAAAGACAGACGGACGGACGGACAACTTTACGAATTCATAGGTATCCCGTCACTTACTTTTTGGGATCCTAAAATCACTACATTGCTGATTTGTCAGTGATGATTCATTATGCTCATGGAAGGAAATTAAGAATCCCGGCGTCGCCTAACTGCAACCAGGCGATGAGCAAAGAGGTTCTGCTTGCGAGTAGGACCTGACAGACGGGTAACTTGTGTGAACTTCTGCCCTGAATTGATCATATCTGATCGGTAAAATTTCCAGGTTTGCAGAGTAAAAGAACAGCTTTATTTTGTTCTCCCAGCTTCTCGTCTGTTAAAGCCAGGCTTCACCTTTCAGACTAGTAGATATTCGGCGCTTCTCCACAGTCAAGACAAACCTTCCGGATTTTCGTGATAATGATGATAGCTAATTTTGCTATTATTCAGCATTTCGTAGGTGTCCCTTTCAAACATATCTTTTACCTCCCAATCACAATTCGCCTTATTACAGTTCAGATCTCCAAGTTAGCTAGTTTCTGAAAATCCCCCATTGTCTCTCATTCATTATCAACACTTGTACTTGTACTTGACAGACAGTAAAATATGGATCCATACGGTAATGAGCATAACATAATAGCTTCCACTTCTACCCTAAAGACAGTGCAAAGCTTCCATTGCCTGGGAAACAGATTGCACATTTTCTGCTCATCCACTTGTGGAATTTTACTATATGTGTCACAAATGTTGATAATAAAACAATGGGGGTCTTTCAGAACCTAGTCCGCTTGGAAATGGTGAACTGTAATATGACAAATTGTCATAATCACTCTTCCTTTTCTCCTGCTCCATCCATTTGCATATTTATTGTGTCTCTGAGTGAATGAATGGATAATTTATGATCCTCAGCCCAAGGGCATACGTGCAGCAGAAAAACGACAAAGAAATATACAAATAATTACAAAACACTCACAAATGTTTTCCATAAAGGTTATTCACTAATTTAGAATCACATTGATGGAGTCGTGGACAGGGAAGTTTCCAATGGCGGAACAGGTAGCGGTTCCGCGTGCGCCGTGGTAGGCACAGCAGGAATCTCAGATATCTGAAGTAGGTCGAGCGTACGCGTCGAATGTTCGTTTTGTGTCGCCTATACAAGACACGTCCAGACCTGAACTGTGTCCAGCACTCCGGACCTCCAGACATTTATGTCCTGGCTTTACCTTCCGAATCCATCTAGACGAAATTTGATGTCTGGGATCCGGAGTAAAAACCTGGAAGATGAAGCCTGGTCTCTGCCTATGAAGGGGTAAAATCTTCCAAAAGTCTCAAACGTTGACAAATGAAAATGATCCTAAACACCGACACGTCGTCGCTACGGTACCGTATACGCTTATTCCTACAAATCCGTCCGTCCGTGGCCGAATGGTTAGCGCGTCGAACTCACAAGGGAAGGGTCCCTTGTTCGAGTCTCGGTCGTGCCTACTGTTTGGTTTCGAGCGGGGGTTAGTGGCGTAACTCTGTAAGACCAGCCAAAGTTCACCCAGCTTCAAATGGGTACCTGGAGAAATCCGGGGAAGGTGACAGCATTCTTGGTGACAGGAAGGGTGTGCGAAAGCACAGGATGGCTGGCCCCCAACCCCCCATTGCACTTCTTGGCTGAGGGCCGAGAATCGGAGATCAGCACCGCCGGCTTGGCCTGTAAAGGCTGATAGCTGACACCTTTACCTTTTTTTTTATTCATACAAATCAATCTAGTATTTAATGTTTACGTGACAGAAGCATCGCAGCAGGGGGTACACTTTTGCGGGAAAATTTCCGGAATCCGGAAAAAAAAATCTGGAAGATGAAGCGCGACATCTACCACGTCGACTCGACCGCATA
Organism: Branchinecta lindahli; assembly: GCA_023053555.1. NCBI lineage: Eukaryota > Metazoa > Arthropoda > Branchiopoda > Anostraca > Branchinectidae > Branchinecta > Branchinecta lindahli. The sequence continues at coordinate 3,717,776 of JAKZAO010000009.1, read as the reverse complement.
TACCCTTATTCTAACAAACTGATTTAGTATTCCATATTTACGTGATAGACACATCGCAGCAGGGGATTACAGTTTTTCGGAAAAATTTCCGGAATCCGGAAAAAAATCTGGAAGATGATGAGTGGCCTCTACCACGTCGTCGCTACCTTATTCTAACAAAGTGATTCAGCATCCCATATTTACGTGGCAGGTGCGTCGCAGCAGGGGTTACACTTTACACTCGTCATTATCTCTGTAACGAAAAATCACTTTAAAAACACACTTAAATACATCGCTGATGGAAAAAATTCAGTTTATTACTCTGCGGGCTATCGTGTCAAAAATTAAGCCGATTTTAGTACTTCGTTAGTAATACTGGGTTCGCAATAAATTGTTTAATAACATGGTGATTCGCCAGTGACTTCTACTGTACATATTCCTCAAACGACCCGTCACATATATATTCAAGTTTAACTGAAAAACGAACTGACTTTTACATTTTTGACGTAAATACGTACACTGGACTATTTCACCTTAGACTCTAGTATTGGCGTTCAGAATGTGCACCGATAAGACAAAATTCATTCCGACTCGAAAATTTGAATTTCAACAAAAACGTTTTCCCCTACCCCTAAATAAAGGGCTACAAGGCCTGGTACGAATTTGACCTGTCCTTTGACCCAAAGAATCCTTCACACTAAGTTGGAAAAAAAATATCTCGACTCTTACGAGAGTTATCCTGCTCACAGACAGACGGACGGACAACCCTAGTAATTATATATACTGTCACTTACGTTTTGGGATCCCAGAAACATATCAGCTCCTATGCAAACTAAAGTCTCTCACTAAAGTCTTTCCACTTTGAAAGCCACCTATTACGTGCAATCTTGAATTATATCTCCAACAAACGTTGTCTCTGATTGGTTTGTACAGTCCGCACCTCCGGCTGATCCAACCACAAACGACGAAAGAGGCGGGGTTTTATTGTGAAAAGACTCGCGGTCGGTAGAGCGTACTGGGATCAAGAGCAAATGCATGAAATCAACTGTGAAAGGAAAATAGAAAATAGGCAGAGTTGTAGTAATAATAATAATAATTTATTTTTGACCCGCTACAAAAAATCAAAGCGGAGTAGCAATTAAAGAAACAAAACAAACACTTCACAAAACAAAAAGAACAAGAAACTAAAGCAAACGAGGAAGGCCACTGTGGGCGGGCAGATACTTGTAAGTAGACTGGGGTATTTTGCCAGCAAGCTCCGTAAGTTTCGACCCGATATCCGGTAAACTGTAAACAGATATGAGGTTCCGATTGCTGTACCATGGAGTGATAGTGCTTGTTGATGAAAACAATATGATAATGTCAGGTTTTGGTTCTGCTTTAAATAAGAACTAATCAGTTATCTGTCTGTCCGAGGCAGATAGTGCCAAGCACCAATTCTTGTCCAAGCTGCGTGTAGTCTAGCGGATAGAGAGGAACCTTAAAAGAGGAGAAGAAGACCATTAAAAAATCGTCCTAGTGGAATGTGCTTGCGAATAAATGTGAATAACACAACATACGTCCTTGGTATGGGTATGCAAGTGTGGGAGAAAGCTAAAGACGAGACCCGGAAACACAACGTTTGGATTAGTAACCATTCGGCTCTCAGACTCAGGAATTAATAATACGAAACTGTAACAACTTTAGTGCTTTTAAAGTGTGTAATAAAAAGCAAGGCTTGAAAAGTAATTGCAGGCCCACAGTCATGTTCGGATGACCTTACGCAATTCAGAGAAGCAATCAAGTTGTATTGTTCCTGAAGTAATAGGAGTCAATTGGTAAAAATTTGTGTGGTCTCCAGCAAATGAGCGACGGATCTTTTTTTTTAACAGTCGTGATCGCCTCGTGGCGCTAGTAAAATAACGAAATGTGTGTATTCATCTCTCGTATGATGAATTGTCAAATTCAACCGCGTACTAATTATTGACAGTAAGGCCCTCTTGACCTAGACCTGAAGAGTAACCGCACAGCCACCTAATTACTCGAAATTAAAGTACAAAGTGCACTAATTATGCTTTATTTTTCATAAAGTGCTGCAAACGTAAATCCCGACTTACTCTAGATGTGGCTTCGAAAATACGCGAAAATAAGCTTTGACGAAATAGATCAAAACTTCGTTCCTTATTTCTGCCATATTTCCGGTTTGGGCGGATTCCGGGCGAACTACTTGTCCGGCGAACTATCCCTACATCAAACTTCTAATCAACTTCAGATAAAACTCTTACTTTCAACAAATTTTCCGGTTTCGGCCGGATTCCAAGCGAACTATACGCCGGTAAAAAAAATGATTGTCATAATTATATGGATTCAGCATGTCTTCTTAACAGTAAATCGAATATCTAATAAAATTCAAATAAAACTTTTACTTTTAACAAATTTTCTGGTTTTGTCCGGATTCCGGGCGAACTACTCGTCCGGTGAGAAAATAATTTTCACATTCGGATTCAGCATGTCTCCTTATTCCTAAATCGATCATTTCCTTAGCTTTAAAAAAAAATCGCCCTTTAATTTGAAACCCCTCCCCCACCCTAAATATACAGATGGGGCCCATCTATGAAATAGACCTGTACTTTGATCCAAAGGATCCTCACACCTTTGAACAAAATATCTCAATCCCTTCGAGAGTTATCGTGCTAACAGACAGACGGACGGACGGACAACTTTACGAATTCATAGGTATCCCGTCACTTACGTTTTCGGATCCTAAAATCACTACATTGCTGTGTCAGTGGTGATTCCTTATGCTCATGGAAGGAAATTAAGAATCCCGGCGTCGCATAACTGCAACCAGGCGATGAGGAAAGAGATTCTGCCTGCGAGTAGTAACCTGGAGGAAGTGATTGTATGTGCAGTTTTTTCAGCGTTTATGGAAGTAAAGGGTTGCTGGGGAAAGAGTTTATAAGCCATATTGTATCCAAAAATTGTCCTCTGTACGTATAGTGTCACTGTTTTTATGGCACTTGAGCTTACTCAAGTGCCATATAGCGATCGTAATGTCTGTCTGTCCATCGGTCTGTCGGTCTGTCCGCATTTTGCTAGTTTGGGCACTTCCACATGACCTACGACGATAAAACTTGGCACGCGTATCAGAGACCCGACCGAATTAACTTCAAAATAATCACTTCCCCGATTCCACCATTAGTGGGGGAGTGGCGGGATGGGGAATCCGGAAATTAGCAACATTCATAACTCTGGAACGGATAATCGGGCGTGCATTAAACTTGACAGGTATCAAGAACAAGTGTCTTGGATGTTCACTGTCAAATTCGGATCGGATCCAATAATTTGGGGGGGGGAGCTGGAGGGGGACACCGGAAATCTCTTGAAACGCTTTTTCTAGTTTGTGTCAAACCCCTACCCCACACTAGTAAAGCTCGGCGCGTGGATGAGTCATTCTTTGCTCAAATCTTTAGGGTGTTCGGAGAGAGCTTGTCTAATGAAGGTCAAAATGGTTGGGATATGTAGTTGAATGTTAGTAGAGGTTGATATAGATTAGGGGGCGCTAGGAGGATGAAACTTGGCAGGCATATCAGGGACCCGACCAATCCATCCTGGAAATAATCAGTTTCCCGATCCTACCGGGAATCCACACAGTCTCTTGAGACACTTTTTCTAGTTCTTGTCAAATCCCTACCCCTTTCTCACACTAGTAATAACTCTGCGCGTGGATGAATCATTCTTTGCTTAAATCTAATCGAAGGTCGAAGGGGTTGGTACATGTTGTTGAAGCGTAGTAGGAGTTGATATAGATTAGGGGGAGCTAGGACGATGAAACTTGGCAGGCGTATCAGGGACCCGACCGTGTCCTAGACCACTAGGCTAATCGTATTTGCGATTCGACCGACTGCGGGAACAGGTACAGCTTAAGGATTAAAATAAGACCGGCTCTATATAGAGATTATTTGAATTGCAGTTCCGTGAAATTTACTTGTTTCAAAGAAACTTTTGGTATAATTGTTCCTTGAATTACGCGTCTTTCGACAATTCGACTTATATTTGACTTCTCCGACGAATAAAAAAAGAGATGGTCGTTACTTTTTAAGTTACTCCCGTTTGAAGATTTCCTCTAGTTGCCGTCTTTTATGACACTTGAGCTTTCAAGTGCCATATAGCGATCGTAATGTCTGTCGGTCTGTCCGGGTTTTGCTACTGTGGGCACATCCACATAAGCTAGGACGATGGAACTTGGCAGGCGTATCAGGGACCCGACCAAATTAGCTTAGCAATAATCACTTCCACGATTCGGCCATCATGGGGGAGCAGAGGGATGTGGAGTCGGGAAACTAGTAACATACATAACTCTGGAACGGGTAATCGGACATGCATGCAACTTGACACGTTGCAAGGACAGGTGTTTCAGATGTTCAGTTTCAAATCCGGACCGGATCCGATAACTGGTGGGGGGGGCTGGAGGGGGGACCGGAAATCTCGTGAAATGCTTCCACATAAGCTAGGACGAGGAAAATTGACAGGCGTATCAGGGACCCCACCAGATTGACTTGGATATGATCATTTCCCCGATTCAGCCACTGTGATGGGAGTGGACGGATGCGGAATCCGGAAACTAGTAACATGAATAACTTTGGAACCGGTAATCGGACATGCATGAAACTTGACAAGTGTCTCAGATGTTCAGTTTAAAATCCGGGGGGACCTAGAGGTTCGAACCTTCCCAGGAAGAAGAGGAGTTGTAGAACTGCCTTTTTCACTTCTTTTTACTTCAACAAGTGTAAAATAAAATGATATTCGACTCTGTATATAACTCTCAAGCAAAAAACTCCCGCCTACAGTTCGCCTATTCTTACAAGTGCCATATGAGCTTTCAGCTCTTGTTTATTCGCTTCTGGTCAACTTTCCATGGTCTTCCTTTCTTGCCGATGGGCAGCTGCGGGTCCCTTCGGAAAGCTAGTGGGCAATTGACTCCCCCCCCCCCCCCAGAATAACACCCTTGCATAATTCAGTCGGGTTTCACTTCCAAGTAACTCCAGTCCTCTTAACATTGATATTGACGCACCAAATGTTCACAGTCAACTTCTATAGCGGGGGCAGAAGTAGAACCCAGTACACCCCTTATTCCCTAGATATTTCCTCCCACACCCCAGTGGCAAACAGTCAGACCAACAACTAATAACATCCTTAAATCAGAAGTGTCGAGTTTTTTAAATACTTACGAGTACAACGCATAATTGGAACTTGAGTTTTCTATTGCCATTCAAGGGTTGGGAATTGGGATGAGAAATCGCATTAGACGCCCCTCCAGGTTTCCCGAACTTTCTAACTTAGTGACATTTGTAAGAGCTCTTTCCCGAGCATAAGTACAATAGTTTCTAATGATATAAGAAATTCAAGCTCGGTTAAAGTTTACGTTATAACTTTCCTTGGAGATCTTGATATATTCTCCGAAATTCCCATTATCTTAGAAGTTGTAAGAGTAGAAGCTCGTAACTGTATTTCTGAACATATTCAGGGGTGATAAATCACTTGTGCTTTTGACGCATCTGCGGGGAAAAACGATGGACAAAACGTCCAAGACAAGCGTAATTTGGTGATGTTAAATCGGAAATATTCTAGCATTGGAATGTCTAGATCACCCCCATGTGAGTCGCCAGTTTATTCCAGGGTGCACTTCGGTCGTGTTATGATTTTCTTAACAAGAAAATAAATTGGAAGAAAATCATTCAGCTGATGTGTGAGTAAGAAAAAAGAAAACAAGTCCAATGGTTTCGTTGGGATTCCAAAAGGGAATATTTTTCGAATTTCCTGGTACAGACAATTGTGGCCAACCAATATCCAGTTGCAACTTGATCCTTAGACGCCCCTTGATAGTTTTCAGAATAAAGAATATCAGACTATTAGTTTATTTGTAAATTTTTGGCCGGACTCTGAGAGAACAAGTAATTTTCCAAACTCGGCTAGTCTATTTCCAGTATACCAACCTCCCAACCACTTTTACTAGAGAACTTGTTATGCCTTTATATTTTTACGTCCGTCTTTCTCACCACAAAATGACTGATCCGAGGAGACAAATTAGAACAGATATGAATTCAGCATACATTCATACCCCCAAATCAATGCTCTAGTCGACTTAAGAACTAAATTTCTATTCAGCAAAATATTCACTTTGTCGGATTCCGGGCGAATCGCTTGTCTGGCGAAAAATTGAATTCAGCATGTATTTTTACCTCAATATCGAACCTTACATGGGCCTCAGAAAAAAAAAACTCGACCGGATTTCCTTTTGGCCGGATTCCGGGAGAACTACTTGTCAGGGAAGAAGATAAATTCACAAATGGAATCTGCATGTCTAGGAACGGGTTTATCGGCAAGTAAGCCAGTTTGTTTTTCCTCTTCACGCTAATTGCGCACTTGCTAAGTAATCGGTTGTCTTGTAATTAGTCGCATAAGAGGTCTTTCGATTGAAGTGAGACGTTCTCCTTGTTCGGTGCCTTCGGTGGCAAATTTATTATCCCGTTGAAGGGGTCATTGTTCTCATTTGCCCTTTCAGAATCTGAACGCACTCCAAAATGAACGTATGTAGATATTTATGAACATACTAAACTGGACAGTTGGCCTTATCCTAGTTCAGAACTCCAGAGAGATTAGTGTGTGTTTGCCCTCTCTCGCCTCATAATCAGGGTTGCCACATGTCGCACGATAGTGTGAATTGTCACTCTATTTTGTTTGTGTCACTCTTGTCCTAAGTAGGGCATAAAATTCACCCTGTTTCAGAAAATGTCCAGATGTGTCATTTTCCAGCAGTAATTCCGATCAATGTGACTATTTCACGTTTTTTCATGGAAATAAAAGTAAGATCTGTCATTTTTGCAGTAGTGATTCCGACCAAAAGTTACCAGTTCACATTTTTTCGTGAAAGTAAAATTTCACTCCCAGTTCACTCTCTGTTTTCGACAAAAAGTCACTCTCCAAATTTTTTCGATGTGGCAACCCTGCTCATAATCAATGGTGCAACAGGTCCATCAGTTTATGCACAGAAAAGAGAAGCGTTCACTCTTTGAATTAAAGGGTAGTGCACAACTCTCACCGTCAGAGAGGTTCCCAATTTTTTTTTTTTTTTTTTTTTTTTTTTTGATAGGTATATATGCATCGGACATCGTAGCTTACGCTAAATTGTGCCGTGCCCCGCAGCCATAGATGTGGTACTACGCGCGCTGAAGCTGTTGTCCAGTTTCCAGCAGGACATACGTTAGCTAACCGTTTTCATCCAGAGCTTGCCCAAGGCTCTGCCGATATTTTCTCAGGACAAACGTCCCTAGTCCCCGTGGGGACTCGAACCCTCAACGTTCCAGTCAAGAGCCCGACGAGCTAACGACTAGCGCCATCGGAAGTCAAAGTTAGACACATCCTAGCCGAGTTCTAAACTAAAAGCTGATAGGAACTAGAAATACGAACTAAACCGCATGATGTCTGAACTGGGATACTGAGAATAACAAAGAATTATGTTTTTGGTCAAGAAGAAAAAGAAACATGTAGACGGAAAGAACTAGACGAAGAAAGAAGACAATTTAGCTTCTTCACTAAAATAAATGATTTTCAACCGCCACTTTGCAAGTTATTGCTTTCGCATTGTTCCTAACTTCTAAAGATATGAAACATTTTTCTGCAGAGCTTCCATGTAAACAGAACTGACTGTAATGACCACACTGCATTATCGTTTTAATCGTATTTTCCACAAATCAGTTTCTGTAGTTGAAGTTGTATCGGAAGCATTCGAGTGTTAACAATGTCTAGTCCACCTCCATTCAAGCTGCCACATCAAGTGGGGACTCGGTAAGAACACTGTAGCATCTAGTGGCGCGATTTGGAAGCACCGCATGTGCAAGCTCAAACTAGATCAGACAAAAGTAAAAAAAATACAGCTAAATGTTTGGCAGCATCTTTTCTTTCTATAATTTGCTCGAGGAGACGGAGTGCATCCAGTAAGCTAGAGTATGACCATTGGGTAATTTTATAGTCCGGTAGATTTGATTGAGTTTCTCTTAATTGTGAATACTGTTGGCTTGTACTGGGATTTTCCAGAAAGGAATGGTTTCTCGCCAGTGCTCCATCATATCAATCAAGTCCTTTTATTCGTTTTGAATTGTGTAGGGCTGCCATGCCATTGCCGTCACTTGTAAGGTAGTCATTTAGTCACGATCAGCGTGCCTCGGTTCTCTTCATTCCACCAATGGATCATGATTGCCTTACCATCACTTGGTATTCTGATTTCTCCGCTATCAGTTCTCGTTCAGTAAATCCTCCGCAATATTTCTATGTCGCTTTAATTCAGTCCCGCTAGATGACACTGCTGAGTAACTAATGGGTTTCACCTTACTGAAAAGGCCATTCTAACTATTCTTAAAGTTTAACCGAAAAGGGCTAGGATAGGACAATCTAGTTACCCATCACTTATTCACTTAAATTGGCTTGAAGACCCGCTGAAAATGAGTTACTCCGTTGTTCCACTATTCACAAATAATCGATTTTAAAATAGTGGAATTTCCGTGTGATTTGTGGTGCCTCTACGCGCTTATCTTTTTAATGCCTCACGAGAAAGATTTGCCATTTTTTTTTTGTTCAGGCACTAAGCAATCGTTACCAATCTCACCACTGCCCACTGAAAAGCAGCATTTGTGTTGAGATTAAAATTTCCCGCGTCATAGTAGAATTTACGCTGTGAGGACGGCCGGGGATATTCTGAGCCTCATAACTAGAGCAGATAGTGGAAAATCAAAAAATCCCTTTGCAGAATCCAAATAATTCAGTGTATCCAATTAAATGACACACAAATAAGTTGGCTTTTCAGTTAAACTTTAACTGCTTCCGAATTCAAGCATCCCAACAAGTACATTGGAAGGAAAGGCGTAGAAATTGTGCTTTTCCAAATTATATCCCGCTCGGAGGTTTCAACACAGATAAACTCGATAGCCCCTCGTTCTTCATTTTCTGATCGGTCAAGTCGGAGAATCTGGTTTGATTGCGCTAATGAATGACTTTATTAATTTGTGCTCGTGAAAAGAATTTTAATCACCAGTAACCTGTTTTAGTCAGTCTGTTTAGCAAAAAGAGTGCCAAGACAACACGTTGTCAACTCAAGCCAAAAAGTCTTCATAATGGGTTGAGCTGAATATCTGGATTGACTTACCATAACATCTAAAAAGAGATTAGTTCAAAATCGGGTTGTCGGCAAAACGTCCCCATTCGAAACGTCACCTGGCGAAACGTCCCCGATGAAACTTCCCCGTGACAAAACATCCCCACGCGAAAACGTCCCCGTGGCGAAACGCCCTCACGACAAAACGTCCCCGTGGCGAAACGTCCCCGACCGAAACGTCCCCTGGCGAAAGGTCCCCATGGCGAGACGTCCCCGGCTATATAATTTTTTTTCACCGCTGAGGGATAGCTAGGCCTATGGGATTCCTGATTGCGCCAACAGTTCAGACAAAAAATGTTCTTGGAATATAAACTTTTGAAAACCCCGATGGGTTGACTACTTTAGCATTTAACGAATAGTCAAGAAACAAACCAAAGTGTTTGCTCCTGGCAATAGCCATTTCTTAAAGAAAGCGCAAAGATTTAGTAGTTAGTCAGTTCTCGTTTTATCTTTTATTTAATTGGTTTATTTGTGTGTTAGTTTACGCTGCGATATAACTCATTGATCTCGCTTTTGTTCAATACTTAATTTGGTGATATTTACTATTAAAGGATTTTATTAAAGGATCAAACCCGTCTAACCTAGATTTACTGTGTCTCTCTACCTAACTAATCGTTCCACCCGGTTTCGTTTCCTCGCTTCCCATGTAATTTTTACCCAGCATCACGGCACTACGGTTATTTTTGCATTTTCCCTGTTTGACTCTCTTTGAGCCACAGCGGGCTTCCCCTTTCTCTGAGGAGCACATTGGTGCTCCTCAGATCGTGCACGTTGCTTCAAACGAACTAGAACTGACCAGTGACGAGTCAATTGCAAATCATACTACACTACATATTTTAAATGAAAACAATACATTTATGACGCAACCGGTCATGTGTCCGATCTTTCCTGCTTATAAAGAATGTTCCCACAGCTGTAATACACACTGAAGTTGTTTTACCTCGATCATGCACCTGATGATCGAGGCGAACTTAAAAATCTATGCTTGGGGATGTTTCGCCGGGGGGATGTTTTGCCGTGGGGACGTTTTGTCATGGGGACGTTTTGTTAAGGGTACGTTTTGTCACGGGGACGTTTTGTCACGGGGAGGTTTTGTCACAGGCACGTTTCGCCAGGGGACGTTTTGTCATGGGGACGTTTTGTCGGTAAGCCTTTCCGTCAGTCCGTCGGGCGGTCCAATCATGAGTTAGGGTACTTCCAGATGGGCTAGGTGATGACTGCCAGGCATCAGGGACTTGGAGATTATCCTTTCCCCGGTGCGACCATCGGGGAGTAGGGTGGGCTCTGCTCACAAGTTTGGGTACTTCCAGATGTGCTAAGAGGATGAAACTTGCGCTGCTTAGGGAGTCCCTAATACGCGAGGTCCCGAATAAGGGAGACCAGATTACCGCAAGCTGAGGATCACCATAAGCCCAGATGCGCCATTTATAGAGCTGACCGGATCCGGTAGCGGGGAGTTGGGAGTGGGGATTGTGACGTACGTATTCAGCAGGGGTTTCGGGTTGAAACTTGGTGGACAGGATCATTATACTCTTACACTGACGAAGAGACTTGTCATTACTGACATCTATTCCCAGGCGTCCACCCTTCACAGGACGACGCTTGTACACGTGCTAACTACCCTTGCTATAGTGCCACCAGTGCCGTCTTTACCCTTAGGCCGGTTAGGCCGGCGCTTTCGGGCCAGGGGAAACGAGAGGCCAAACCGCCGGTGTAAATTGTTGAGAAACCTGGCTACGGTTGCTAGCCGTATTTCCTTGTTCATTACGATCCAAGTGTGACCAACTACGCTGCATCGTCGTCGTGTACGTCACCGAAATTATGCTTAAATGTGACCATAGTGTTGGTCGACCAAGACTCGTGTGTGTGCTAATGTGCTTGCGTTTTTATGGTTTTGACTCATGGAAAGTAGCAAAATCCATGGATGGCTTAGGGTCCACACTGTCAGAAGTTTCATAACAGATCGCGCATAACACTTTCAAGAATAACACCTTTTCACTTAGAAATAAAGTGTTATGACCAGTTAAGTTTATACTATTTCGTGCCTAGATCTCCAACAACACCTTCAATTGGTAAAAATACTACACTGTCAGAAGTTACATAACGACAACAGAAGGATGCCCGGTTTCAACAGATAACACTTTGGGATGCCCGGTTTCAACAGATAACACTTTGGGATGTTATCTGTTTATGTTTATTTCGTTCCCGTTAGTATTTTTACCAATTGAAGGTGTTGTTGGAGATCTAGGCACGAACGAAAAAGCACGAAAAAGTGTAAACTTAATTGGTCATACACTTTATTTCTAATTGAAAAGGTGTTATTCTTGAAAGTGTTATGCGCTATCTGTTATGAAACTTCTGACAGTGCACCAAAAGTAAAAGACGGCACCGACTGACACATGAGCTATTAACTCTTGTTTGCACATTCTCAGCCTTTTCTGTGTTACACAGCCTATTATTACATAGAGTGCTATTTTCTCACCAATTAAGCAAGACATTTCACGACTAATACATGGAGTTTAGCAATTTAATCGGTGTATTCAGTATTAATGTCGTTTCTGTTTGTCTACTTGGACGAAAGCATAGAGAAGATTGCGAACGGATTTGGCAAAAAATATAATAAAACAAATATCTGTGCCTTCGTAATTTTTCTCCGTGGTTGCACCGTTTGTTTCACTTTCCTGGAAATAGAAGGGTAATTAATTAAGTTTTTTGTGATTAATTCGGATGCTTAGAACAAACCGAGACAATAAAATCCCCGGATTTCCCCAGTGCCTACTTGAGCTTAATAGTGGCACGTTATCCCCGTTTCACGCACAGACAGGGAAAGCCCTTAATCAGCTCAACGAGTAATTGCCCATGTGAAAGTTTTTCGGAAAGAATCCGGATTATTACGGGTGTTTTTCGGTTTCTTTCCAGTTCGTATTCTCTAAAGGGATTATTTATCTCTTTGAGGATGAGAAAAGGGGGCATAAAAGACTTATGTCCTGGGACTTGAAAGTGCTGATTAAAATGCTGGTCGGATACGGGAATCGAGGTTTCCCAGATCTGGGAAAACAAGTGTTCTTAGATCTCCCTAGAACCTCATGATGAAGTTGTGTTTTGATTCCGCATTCGAAGGGCAAAAACACACAAAATATATTATGTAAAACCGACTACTTACCGAGGGAACTTCCTGGTAGAGACAATGTTTTTTCAATCGTAGATTGTGAGGCAAAGGGGATCTCGCTGCAAGAAAGTATTTGATTCATGTGGGCCAAGAAGGTGGAAGACACCATCATTTTTCGATGGGTCGGATTTTTACGAACACACTGTTACCTATGTTTTCTTCAAAATCCTCAGGGCATCCAAGCTTATCCACAAATTACTTGAACACAATTCACTCTTGAAAGCAAGGTCGCCAGTGCTAATTAACTATTCACTGATCTGCCGACGCAGGTCAAAGGAATACTAAAATCTTCGAGAAGATCGAGTGGCGTTTAAGAGGATTAAAACAACGAAGTATATCACCCTGTGGGCGTTAAGATATGTCAGAAGTAGAATTCATCGGCCAGTTTGACAATTTTTGGTCTCGGAAGCTGAATATTATTTCGCTCAGTTTCATAATCTTCAAGAAGTCACTGTAACGAATTTAGCATCATTTACGGCGTTTGCTTATTGTTATTAAGTCTACATCCTCAATTGTTTGGATTTACGGGAATTAACAAGAAAAAAACAGAAAACAAAATACTTAAAAAAAAGATAATGCAAATAATTAAATTGATTTTTCCACACATTTTCCATACGCCAACTACAATAAAAACATTTTGTTAGATCCATAGTCAAACTATGATCCCAGCCTCCCCATGTCGGGCACTTCCGACCCGCGCCACTAGATGACCCAGCGGTCGGATCGAGTCGTAGCTTCATCTTGGATCTTGGGTGTGAGGGGGGTGGGGTCCTAGAAGTTGCAAGTGCTAGAATGTTTATGATCCTTTAAGTTCAGCGTTCTTCTAATAATCCGTCCATGGTGGAGTGGTTAAAGCCCGTATCCCCAGCTGGACTCGTTAATCCTAACAAAATCTCCATCTTATGCTTCAACAAACCCACCCTCTGTCCCAGTCCACGGTCAATGCGAGATGAGACTCCAGGCATTAGATATTCCCATCCTAAATAGCAACTACTTTCCATTGAGAAAGATAGCAAAACAGAAAAACATTCAAAGTAATCAGAGGATTGATGGACAGGTTGACATCTAAAATCACAGACGTGCCATTACTAATTAATCACCGTGATTTATTATGCCCATGGAAGGAATTTGGGAGTCCAGGCGTCACGAACTGCAGAAGCGATAAGCAAAAGGGGTTACGTCAGGGTTAGATACTCTGAAACTAGAGGACCAAGAAATAAATCTTTGCACTGTTTGTCGCTATGTTTGACACTTTGATGGAAGAAAGACTTTGCACGTATCCCAAAACTCATAGTAGATTTTGTTTCGATTAAAAACTGCGCATTTTGATGCCGTCCTTGACTAACCGCAGCTTCCAGAGACCAAACGGGAGTTTGCTGCCGAGAGGTAGAACAAATACGCGATGTCTTTCGTTCAGACAGGCTTTTCAAGAGTTTGAAAGCCTCAGTAAAGTGAAACAATTTATTTTGCCATTTTTGGTCTAAAGTACAAGTCGCAGTAGATACGGATATAATTTTCTAAAGTGTGTGACTTGTTTGAAGCCCTGCAGCTTAGGGTCTCTTTACAAACCTGTCCCATCTGTTGATAATCTCACCTTTTTTCGCTTTGGTGAGAAGGTATTTCTGACCAATGAGCTTTCAGAATCGATGAGGGGGAGCCAATCAGGAGCCTGATAAGACCCAAGCATGACGAATGCAAAAATCAGAAAGAGTGACGCTAGGGTGGATGAAAAGACATAGAAAATTTGGAAACATCCGAAATGAGAATGAATGGAACTGTTGGGGATGTAGAGTGAATTTTCAATAAAGTCAAGATAAGTCCGGCCGGTGTCGAACACTCTGAATACTCTTGATGACTATCTCTCCTTGCCGATGCAAAATCTCCGGCCTCTCCGGTTACCTAGGGGAAGAAAGGCGAAGAAAGAAGTGGTATCACAGCTGCTCCCAAAGATCGCCGTGATTGTTTGACACAGGATTTGAGTCGTTGAGTTTGAGTCGTTACGGAGACGTTTACTCCTTCTTCCTGAGGATTACCCGACAAGACTGTAAAGAACTTTTCTTACGTGTAAATAGAAACCGATGAGCCGACGAAACTTAAACTTTCAGGATGCGCGCGATGCACGTTTACAGAATTTGATTTTTTACGTGAGAGTATTGCCATCGAGGCGCTTGTGGACGTAACAAGCAGGTGGTTCTCTAGTTGAGCCAAATGTGATCCAGACATCCTCAGATCCTCATGTGCCTCCAGTCCAGAGGTGCCCAGGGCGTCCAAGAAGAGTCTCCAGTTTGTCTCTGAAACTTGTGGCTGCGACGATGTCTTCCCAATCCGGCTGTATAGAGGCGTGAAAGTGCCGCAGGTCATTGTTGTAGGTACGGCGCGGAGTGTATTTTTGGTCTATTCGTATTTTTGGATCCAAACATGAAATGGAACAAATCTTTTTTGGAGAACAGCTGTCAGTGAGACACACCTGGCACTGGGGTTAAAGCAAACCTTGCCCTTTTTGCTCTTTATGTTCCATTATTCTAAAATAGTTGGATACTTGGAAACAAGCTCTGCTTTTAAGACATTACCTACGGCTTTGGCTGTTTTAAGCTTGTCTCCATGCCCATTGACTTCTATAGCAACAACAGGGAAAAGAACTACATAACTGGTTTTCTTTTTCCTGACGATTGAGCTTACCCTCTCGCTTACCCTAAACAATTATTGTCTGAGGCGTGGCTCGCAGCGAAATACCGAAACGAGACACACGTTCAAATCATTGAGTTGTCGTTAGGGGTGTTAGACTATACTGTAATAAATTCGGGTGTCCGGGTTAAAGGGACAGAGCGTGAAGTAGGTTGCATTGGCATTATGGGTACGATGGGTTCTTTAAGGAGCTTGTTCTTGCTACTGTAAATTTGTTTTCTTATTACCCATACAGTTACGTAACTTTATGTACAAAAGGACGGAGTAACTAAATTAGAAGACAAAATAGAAGAAGAAAAATAAGGATGGCAACGAAAGAGACATAAACCTAAACTATAAATCGCACTGTGGAATGAGTCGAGGTTGCGCTTGAAGGGTGCCGTTTCAGCACTGCAGATGGGACTTTCAGGTATTGGAGTACAAGCAGTGACATGTCCTGGAAAGCGTGAGAGATCAGATGCAAATCTTAGGTCCTTGGTGCGACCTTGAACTAAGACGACTTGGAGCTCATCAGTTTTTTTGCGTTCCTTCTCCGATTTTAGACAGCCCTTGGAGGCGTGGGAAAAACTCTGAACTGCTGAAATAAACAGAGTGATTGCGTGCTTGTTCTTACTGCGTGAAGAGAGAGCTCGATTACTTTAAATGCTAATCAATTATATTGCTCAAAGGGAAAGATGACACTGTTAACAGACCAATTTGCGAAGGCACCGATTGGCTATCCGCGACAGCTCATCTTCATTCTCACGACTCGCGGTAGGTTAAGCCGCCGACAGCACGATAATTTTAGGGACCTTTTAGGTGGTGATGCCCAATTCAGTTCAATATTGTTTGCTAACTTCCAAGCTATTATGCCATTACTTCGCAACAAAAAGTAAGTTACAAGTGCTGGATTATCTGCCAAATCGTTCCTATCCGTCTTCCTTCTCAGCGATTCGCATCCTCATTCCAGTAATGGTACACATAGTACTTCATAGTTTCCACACGCCATACCGGAGCCTTAACAAGTTTTTAACCTTTTGCGATATCTATATTGGGTCACTGCGGAGGAGCTGCAGGATCTGTGCAATACAACCAAGAACAAATAATCTAATAGAACCTCCGTCTTTGGTCCCATGCTGCGACTATGGATACTCCGATAAAACTGAGAGAAGCTAGAGGTACATGCTGTGAGCTTTGAGTTGATACCCGTCTACTTCCCTCTACGCCGTTGCTCATATGAGGTGAAAAACCGTAGGATGCCTTGCAGGCACGGAGGGCCCGCTCCACAGTGCGTCACACATGACGTCAGTATGGCAGACAACCAATCAGCTGTAAAGGACGACTCAGACGGTGTTCGGGTTCTTCTGCGGAGTTGTACCGCGATACAGCTGTTTGTAGAGATAACAATTATGATGTTCTGCGTAGCTCCTCCTCCACTCGTTTGCATCGGTAGGGTATCAGAATATATACCGAGACGGAGGTTGTGTCAGATTATTTGTTCTTGATACAACTCAACCCTGAAATGATCAGATTTCTTGAGAGGACCGACATGGTAAGGCTTCTTTGAGCTCTCCCGCGTTTCTGCAGTGCTACCAAAATGGTGATTGACTGCAAAAGGTTTAATTGAAAAGTCAGATAACTTCTACATCTTTGAAAGTAAAATTATTTTGGATTCAAAATTATTTTGACTCTGCTAAGGGATTTTGAGTTTGTCATCATGGGCTCGTTCAGAATATGCAATGCTGTCCCGCCAAAGTTCATCCCGACTCGGAGATTTTTAATTTCAACAAAATGTGTATTTCAATGGCAAAGCGAAGCTTCGGAACTTTTCAGTTCCAGATTTTAAGGTGACTCCTGAAGAAAGCTCATAGAGGTGCAAGCACATAGAGGTACCACAAATAGATAGATAGATAGACAGATATTTTATGCATAAAAGCCAACAAGGGCCATCAAACCAAAAAAGCAAAAGAAAAAACATCTAGAAAACATGAACACTATACCAATATTTAATAGTACAGGGATGTACAATTTTCCCTGTGTGCTAACCCTATCCGGAGGAACCTTCCAAACAGTTGAATAGCCTGGGAGCTTTTCTCTTTCATTCTCTCAATTATCTACTCACTCCCACACGCTCTCACTCCAAACAACTCTTCTCTCAACCCACTCAATTCCCCACACTCTCCCACAAAATGACTCATATTTTCTTTCTCGCATCCACACATAGGGCAAGAGTAAGGACCAGTTTTAACCCTAACTCTACCTAAATATTTTCTTCTTCTTAATATTAAAGAAAAAAGTTCATTCGATGAAAATTGATTATGTGAATAGCGCAGCAACGAAGTAACGCATTTTCATTGGGTCTTCAAGCCTGTTTAAATGGTAACTAGATTGTCAAAAACTTAATAATTATTCACACCTTTTCTACGTACATCTGTTCTTCTTTGAGGAACCGTTTGCTGGCTAAAGGTAATAGTATTAACAGTGCTGAATATATTTGGTGATTTTTCTGGCATTTTAGATTTGAAAATCACCAAAATTGGTCAACCCCAAAATGTATCACCAACCGTGGCAACCCTGGTCTCAGCACCTTCCTATCTTGTCCTCTTGACGGCGCGCAACCATTGGAACGATTGATACTCAAAGGCCAATTCCCGTTCAGACAAACATCTCTCGAAAGTTTCTAGCCTAAGCGAAGGTTTACTCCTGTTAAGCCAGCCCCCAGCAAAAAGTTTCTTGCCTCATTTTGAATGGGGATAATGGAATTTAATGGTTTCCCAGCATGGATATCCTCGTCTGCAAGTTTTCCATCATATTAACTCTCATCTGACAAGCGAGACGCGTTTTGGTTAGAGTTTAGGATTATGAATCATAAAGGGATTGCACCCTGCCCGAAGAAAACGGATTTGAGTTAGTGTTGGCAAAGTAGACGAATACACCACGAGGTTCCGACTGAAACAAGACGTGGTATTTTAAAACTTGTATTTTTTCCCACGATCCGAAAGTGCTTCCGTCTGCTGTTACTAGCCATTTCTGTTCGCGATTTCTGTCGAGTTGGTCATTCCATTTTTGTCCTTAGGAGTGAGACGGGAAGCGGTATCACGTGTGCCTAATAAACTTTAATAGTTCTCTCATTGCTAACGACATTGCAGCTTAATCTGTGCTCCTTTCTAAGTGGTGATTATACTTTAGGGGACGAATAAGAGTTGAAATGTTTCAGAAAAGAGAGAGTTGCCTTGTCTGAATCCGTGGCAACATTCGAATCTCGTAAAGAGATTTATAAACATTTGATAAACAGGGATCCTTCCTCAGAACAAGGGATCTTGACTTAAGGAAGAAGAAGCAGAAAATCAAAAGAACAGGAATCCTGACTTTTTCGTTTTTCGGCGCGGCTTGGTTGTTTCAGTAAGGATCTCTGTTCTTTTGGTTTTCTTCTTCTTCCTTAAGTCCGGATCCCTGTTCTGAGGCCGGATCCTTGTTTTGATTTCAGTCAACGAACCTGGCTCCTACTACAATGCACCAGCGAGCCCGGATCCTACAGATGGAGATAAAAACACATTCAAATATCAATAAGATCGGAAATCCTGTTGAATGACTCTTCAAAATCAACATCAAAGACCAGCGCGACAACAGAAGACTATCCATCCAGACCTTAGACCTTAGTTCCTCCTGTGCCGCCAGAGGCACCCAGGGCATCCAGAAAGAGCCGCCAGTCATCCCTCATATGTGCTGCTGCCCAGACGTCTTCCCATTGGGGTTGGACTGTGGAATTGATAGACTTCAGGTCCCGCTGGTATGTGCGACGAAGTGTATTTTTCGGCCTTTCTCTTCTTCGTGTTCCCTCTGGTTGCCACTCGAGTACCGATCTGGGGAGTCTATCTTCCGCCATGCGGATAACGTGTCCCAAGTAGCGCCATCTTCGTTGGCGTAAGATCCAGAAACCAACAAAAACCGGAAAACAACAGATCCATTACGGACCTCTTTCGCTCTAAAGTGGGAATTAGGTAATTAAGGTACCTGTTAGAAAGTTTGCAATTTGGGAACCCTACATCCGGGAGAATCAAGAAAAGTAAAACTTCAGGTTATCAATAAGTTAGCTTCATGGTAGCTTCACCCTATAAAGTTTGGCATCTTTTATGTATTTTCCAGAGATTTTTTTGTTCCGTGTCAGCGAACCTCGTGAGAAGATATAGAAAAGCCGAACTTTTTATTCGTGATGAATGCCAACTCATGGGTAACTTGGAAGTTTTACATTCCTAGAATCCGTACCCGGGAGTATCCGGGAAAGTAAAAGTTGACGTTCATCACTGAGTTAGCTTCATGGTAACTTCACCCATGTAAAGTTAGGCTTTTAGAACGTCTTTCTGCAAGGATTCCTGATGAAGTCTTTGGTTTCTGAATCTACTTTGTACCATGGACCCATACATTTCCTGTAATGCCTCGCCATTCAGGGGGCTTGTCATTTCCTATGCTTCTATGTTGCTATGTTGTCCGACCTACTGCTACTTTCCAAAAATTCCGCTTCGGTCGAATCGGCGTTCTTGTTTGCCTCATTGGACGTGAGCGCCAAAGAGACTCCTCCCTCAAGGCGCCAGCAGCCAATCCCAAATGTTGTCTATCTGGATAGTCGCGTATTCTATCCCCGTGGGTATTTCTCGAACTACCGATTGGTCGGTCAAGATCGTATCAGAAATCTCCTATTGACAAGCCCCCTGAATGGCGAGGCATTACAGGAAATTTATGGGTCCCTGTTTGTACTAAGTATGGTTTAAAGAAGTTAAACCGGAAGAACACTAGCATTAAGAACTTATTTCACCAACTTCAAATCCAAGCAATTCTTCCGAAGAAACTAGCCAAAATCAGATGCTTGTAGTTGCTAGAATTTTTTTTATCGCAGAATTATTCATTTTATCACAGGTTCACTTTCTAGCTTTGAGCCTGAAGAGAACCCCTTGCCAAGGAGGGCTGAAATATCTGTCAAACAAAATCAGCTGACATATCCGTTGGCACAGTCAACTACGTGTGCTAGGTACCCTTGCAAGTGCAGTTTCAGTTCCTCTTTTTTTTCAGTTCCTGTTTTTTCAGCTCCTGTTCCTTTGCTACGGGGCGAGCAAAGCATTGTTGCCAAGGTGCTCACGGAAAGGAAATCAAAATGGGGCGGAGCCGATTTGGTTTCAAATTAAAAATTAAAGATAAAAAATGGTAGGACACTGTTACAGGCTTAAAGGACACGTTGTATTACTTCGTACTTGTGTCACGACGCAAGATGTGCAGCTCTCCCCGGCGACAGCAGCTGACGGACCAAAGTGCTAGGTACCCTTGCAAGTGC
The DNA here is from genome assembly GCA_023053555.1 of Branchinecta lindahli. Taxonomy (NCBI): domain Eukaryota; kingdom Metazoa; phylum Arthropoda; class Branchiopoda; order Anostraca; family Branchinectidae; genus Branchinecta; species Branchinecta lindahli. The sequence continues at coordinate 3,697,448 of JAKZAO010000009.1, read as the reverse complement.
AGTTTCAGTTCCTCTTTTTTTTCACTTCCTGTTTTTTTCAGCTCCTGTTCCTTTGCTACGGGGCGAGCAAAGCATTGTTGCCAAGGTGCTCACGGAAAGGAAATCAAAATGGGGCGGAGCCGATTTGGTTTCAAATTAAAAATTAAAGAAAAAAATGGTAGGACACTGTTACAGGCTTAAAGGACACGTTGTATTACTTCGTACTTGTGTCACGACGCAAGATGTGCAGCTCTCCCCGGCGACAGCAGCTGACGGACCAAAGCATGCCTTGAATCTCGATCTTCTGTGAATATGCCGTAGCCAGAGTTTCATTTCCTTGGTTTGTCAGTGCCATTATTTCCTGGATATGTTTGACCGTAGAAGGTCCCCAGTCCTGCGGCACCTTGCAGCGCTAGTTAGCAGTCGGATCCGGGTTAGGCGACTCCGCCAGGACCACCCTTCCGCCACGGTGAGGCCGCGCTGCAGGATTTCCCGCTACGGACAGTGACGGAGGCAGAGACCTACGACCACCAGAGATCCATAACCATCTACAGAGGTGGGCACAGCTTCAAACCTTTCTTCTGGCCTATCTCGTAGGAACTTTATAGGAAGAGGTGTCTTTTATTGCTTCAGGACTTCATAACGGTTGTACATTATTTTGTTTGCATGATAACTCTCGAAGAGGTTTTGTTCGAATTGGGTGCGAAGATTTTTTGGATACAGACAAGCTGTTGGATGAGATGAGCCCAAGCCCTGTATTTCGTGGTGGTTGGGGGAGCAGGTTAAGGGACGACCAAAATATTTTCCAAGCCTCATGTGACTGTAGATTTAGGGGTAAGGAGACGTGACGAATCCAGATATGAAATTTCTTTACCCGCCGGACAAGTACGTTGACCGGAATCCGACCAAAACCGGACATCAGGTAGATGTAAATGTTTTTTTCTTCTGAAGTCGATTGCAGCATCGATATGAAAGTAGTAAGAAGAATTCACCCGAGAATCTCAGTTGCTCTTCGTACAAGTATTTTGACCGGAGTCCGGCCAAAGGACTCACAAGGACTTTTATTTTACTTGTAGCTTATATTTATGCCAGTGTTTGTTACTTATTTTTTCATTTTTGACCCTAGTTGGTCGTATCTTAGTTTGAATAAATAAATAAATAATAAAGCCGGAAATTTTGTAAAACTAAAACTTTTTTCTGAAGCGGAAAAAGTGTGTTGGAAAGGGTTAGCGTGCCCGAAAAGGACACGGTGAGTCGGGAAATGCTATTTGTTCTGATGAATGCAAAGCGAAATACTGTGGCAAACAACGAGAACATCTGAATCTCGAATTTTGATCCAAGATCTCCATCAAGATTTTGTTCGGAAGTTCCTGTCCTACCTCCCATACTAGGCTTAGTCAGACGGTGCAATCAGTCTATGAAGGGTATGATCCACTCTATTTCAAATACTAACTTATTTTTATCTAATTATTGTACAGCCACATTCAACACTATTTACTTAAACGTCTTTTGTTGGTATTTCCTTATTTGGCGTTAGTGTTTTTTTTTACTGGTTATTTTGTTTGTTGCTCCATCTTTAGGGCGCCTCACCTTCCTTTGGTTGAGATGAATTGAGTTTTTTTTCTAAATGAATTGAATTTTATTCGCAAAAACATTCATAGCCTTTCCTACTCACAATAAAACAGACACCTTTTTTCTGAAAATCGGCCTTAGGCTACTCCACAGTTAAACTCAATCATGACCACACGAATTCCTGTAGCTACCCAAATCGGCTCCCCACCGATGCACCGAATCTGAAAGGAGTCCCTTTTTCATGGTGGTGGTGATTGTCGGATAAATGAAGGGAAGCCATCCTTGGGGACTCGCGACAATACGGGAAGCGAGTCCCTGCAGCAAATAAAACACGGGGACTCCGTTGTGGGAGTCCCCAGGGAACAGCGAGGGTTGGCTTTCTGTGCAGTCTTGTCAGTGTTATGATGAATTACGAGGGAAAAAGTTGCAGGTATCACAAAAGACAGCGAGGATCGGGACGAGCGAGGAGTCAGAAAGGGCGTTCTTTGAGGTCCTTGTTCAATTAACACTATTTACTGTTTTCCTTCTGCTGCGCAACTGCTTAATAACAAGTTAGTTATCCATCACTTACTCAACTAAATTGGCTTGAAGACCAGCTGAAAATGCGTTACTTCGTTGTTCCGCTGTTCACGAATAATCGATTTTCAAATAGTGGAAATTCTTTGTGATTTATGGTACTGAATTTTTGTTGTACGCTTTACGAGAAAGATTTATGATTTTTTTTTTGTTCAGGCACTAAGCAATCTTCACCAATCTCACCACTGCCCACTGAAAAGCTGCGTTTGTGTTGAGACTAAAATTTCCCTCGTAATAGTAGAATTTACGCTGTGGGGACGGCCGCAGATATTCTGAACGTCATAACTAGAGCAGATAGTGGAAAATGAAAAAAACCCTTTGCAGAATCCAAATAATTCAGTGTGTTCAATTAGATGACACAAAATTAAATCGGCTTTTCAGTTAAACTTTAAAGGACACGTCGTACTTACGTTAGTAATTCATTATACTTCGGTAGTGTTTCCATTCATTCTCGTTCCCGAGTTTCTGCACTTCAGCAGAGTATCCAATATCTCTATTAGCAACACACAGATTATCACGCTCGCCTCGTTTGTTCTCTTTGAGTGACGTTATCATGCGCCCGATCATTGTTTCCAAGGAACTTATGGTTGTTCAAATTTTTGCCAAGATTGGCAAGGAAAGAAGCTAAAAACAGCCGAGGGAGTGTGTGATTTTCTGTAGGCATGGCTTAGTTGCAACGTGGTCGACTATCTCAGAACATCTCAGCTGAAACACTATGTAGTTCGAGGCGTCCTTTAAGACGTTCGTTTTGGTGCAAAGTGCGCAAGCTTTGTTTGTTGATGACTGAAGAGGTAAAAATTAACGGAAGCAAAGTAGGCTAATGATTGTTGCAGTATCCAGAACACCCATGTTCGTTTGTCAAACCTCAATTGCGGTCCTACGGGACTTCCATCTCCTTTTGTCTCCGCTGTTTGTCTTGTCCAGATTCCCTGATCTCTGGAGGGGCTAGTTGGCAATTTCCGTCTGCGGAAACTTCGACGCCCGTCCACATCTTTTCCGGAAATCCTTCCCGGAAGGGGGGAGGGGGGCTATGAAAACCTGCCAACTCTTTGAATGCCACCCGTCCCGACTTTGAGAGAGTGGCGGTGATTTTAAGGTCGTTATGGTAACGAGGTAAAAGTCCTCTCTCGGTGGAATCGTAAAAGGGAAAGGAATGGCTTAGAAGTGGGCTGACTGCGGCATTGGGACGCTGGAGAGCTACCAGAAACAGAATGGACTTCTTCCTGAGGCTGCAATTCTAAAGGCGTTTAAAGTGACGACTTCGTCCCTATTTCGGGATCCCAAAATCGAGGAGTTGCTCACTCTCAAATTTAGTGTAAACCAAGTACCTGGTGCCAACCAGTGTTGCCACATTTCTCTGACGGAACCTATGACATTTGTCCGCAAAAACCTGTACCTATGAAACTTTCACCAATTGTTATCAGGAAATCTCGTTTTTTCAGCTTCGTAATCATGTGCTTTTGCTTCTTCTATGGCTTTACCGGTCGGAGAGTTCTGGCTGGCTTTGTCGAAGAACTCGAAAACCTCTCATAAACTCCTGAATTCTGCAACCAGTGGCAACACTGGTACAGCCACCGGTTGCCACGTGTTAGGATATCGGTGAATCAACTTCAAGTACAACTGTTAGTTCTGCCAATTTTCCGGTACTGGCCGGATTCCAGGCAAACTACTTGTCCGACAGTAAAATAAAAAAGTAAAACGGATTCAGCGTGTCTACTTACCACCATATTGAACAACTAATCATGTTCGGAGATACCTTTTATTTTTACGAACTTTCCGATTTTGGCCTAATTACCATCCCACCGCTGTCACCAGTCCGGAGGGAATATTTGTCCGGTGACAAAGTAACTTTCAAATTGGATTCAGCATGCAGCATTAACTATAAGCGACCGTCTCATTAGCTTTTTTGAAAAAAGTTTCGCTCCTTAATTTGGACCCCCCCCCTCCCTTCCCTTAATACAGAGCTACAAAGCCCACGTACGAACTTGACCTACAGTTTGACTCAGTAAATCCTCACACTATGTCTGAAAAAAATATCCCAACCGGAAGCTATCGTGCTAATAGACGGACAAGCTTTCCGAAATCATAGGTATCCCGTCACTTAGCCTACGTTTTGGATCCCAGAAAGGGAAATTTCAAAGTGGTGTTCCGCTGGTGGCATTTACATTGTATAGTCGATTCTTAAAGGACACCTGAACAATGAAACCATACTTGAACACAGCATGGAGAATGCATTTACAGACATGGCCACGGAGAGCATTCTTCTCCTGAGCGTGACGTTTTCAAAATAGGGATGTTCCTTTCTGGAGGTTTGCACATGCAGATTCCAAGACAAAAAGCGCAATTCATTCAAATCTTGAACAGCGCTGGCCAGATCGTATCAGAATTTCTTCTAGATATACGTTTGGGCTTAACTGGTTACAAAATATTCCAGAAGAAGGGTTGATTGGAGACATTTGTTCATTTCTAAAACTGTTTGGTACTGAAATAAGGACAGATGCAAAATGGAGCAAAAATCATAGCTTGGAAACACTATTTCGTATTTGGATTGGATTTCTGCAGGCAATGTTAACGGAAGTCATACAGACAGGGATGATACTTGGTACTCTTCATTCAGGTGTCCTTTAATCTTTGCCGAAAGTTTCGAATCAAAGTTTCAAATTTTGTATGGCTGGCGGCGACGATAACGTGTTTGGTTGATCCTTAATGATTGCCCCAAGTTTTTCACGCAAAATTCCACAGTTGGTGTAGTGCCATATGAAAGTACAAGGACGAACACGTAAAGCTTTAACCTCTGCTCCAAATTCTGCCCCTATTAGCCGGGGTTACAATACTTACAATACAGTTGAATTATTAATTGAAAAATACACATCTGTACAATTTTTCAACCCCGTTTCCCTTCGTCTATACCCACTTGCCACAAATCACTGAAGTATCCCATCATTCAAAACTCCAAAGTGTTTCAAACAGCAAGGGGAAGCAGAGCTGCTTAAGATTTTTAGAGAAGTGGATTTGAGGCTATAGTTTTTTTTATTTATTTTTTTTTATCCCCAAACGTTAGTGCAAATCGACTTTCGAAGGGGTTGAAATATTTTATTCAAACATGGTGTAGGGATCCTTCGGGTCGAATTACAAGTCAAGTTAGTAGATGGGCTCTGTAGCCCTTTATCTAGGGTTGGGGATTTATTTCAAGAGTGAAAAAATATTTTTTAAAGCTAAAATACTCGATTCATTCGTAAGTAGACATGCTGAATCAATATCTGAACTTTAATTTCTTGTCGGACAGCAGTCCACCCGGAATCCGGACAAAACCGGACATTAGGTAAAAGTATATTTTGTCAGGTTGGTAGAAGGTTGGGTTGGGGTAAGGGCTGGAGTGTTTGCTGTATTTGTAGTCGAATTCTAGGATAAAAGCCTTAAATAACGGCGATTGTCGAAGCCGGATGGGATTTTCCTCTTTCGCTCTGTGTTTCGGATAACATGCACGTGCTACGCTTCACTTACTTTTTTGTCTACAGCTTTCCGTCAGATTATAAAATATTTTAATTTTTTGTCGAATTTTAAACGCGAGCGAAAGTTGTCTTCTTTATGCAGAAAAACGATGGAGAATTATTACTTGAACGCAAAATTGGCGTAGTGACGCGAACTTCGCACGCGAAATCTCTGTGTGTGCAAGTACAATTAAGGTAGTCAATTAAGTACAAAGTTCGGAACAACAACAATATTTTAACGGCACTTTAGTTCTTCGGCATATCTGTTGGTGAAGGAAGAGAAGTCTCTTGTCTTCCTGTACTTCCTTTTTTTCCTTTCACTCACGGATCCTTCGCTTGCTAGAGCAATCCTCTACTGGAAATCTTACCTGGATAGGAAATGCATCTATCTCTGCCTGTGTGGTGAGCTTGGTGGGAAGAACTCTACTGTGGGCTCTGCCCATCTCGACTGAGTACCCTTTTTAACTTAGAGGCCACCCTTGGCTATCTTTTAGAAATAAATAAATTTATCTGAAACTATACTGAAACAAAACAGTGTAGCTTATAGATTCCACCGAGGTGATCTAATTGAAAGTTACAAGACCTATCATAATTATTGTGACAATATAAGACCAGAAGATATCTTCATCTTCAACAGCAACGGTATCAAAGGAAACCTCGTGGAAAGAAATTTTGGAAAAACATTGGCAGTAGTTTTAAAAAATCGAATACTGGACTGTTGGAATCGTCTTTCCCAAAACATTATGAAGGCAGAAATCATAGGTCAGTTTATATCAAGTGGTGACTGAAGTAAGTAATTAAGTAAGTAATGTATTTATCGCAAGTATTTTCCACGCTGAACAAAATGGGGTAAAGAAGAAAAAGAGAAAAAAGGAAGAAAAACAGAAAGGAGAGGAATGTATGGCACAGCATACATATGTACAAATGTATATTATAAAGAACATGTTTTTAGCTTAGTGTTAGCAACGTCCTGAAAATGTGCGGATGCGAAAGCCTTTCTACAATTATTATTATATCGACCGCGCTTTGTCCCAGATTTCCGCATTTTTTTCGATCTTCGCATGACTTCAGTGATTTTCTGTTGCTTTTACTTTCGACCCGGTCAAAGGGCGCGCTTATTCATGTGTAAAAGCAAGTATCTTTGAATTGTGACAAAGTTTATTTGCTAAACTTTGGCATTTATTGTTCCACGAATAATGGGCTCCGTAAATTCCGTTTTACGTGTTCCGTCGACTGGAAAAGGTTTCGAGAAAGTTGCGGAAATTCAATGTGCTTTTGAAGTCGAAATATGGGTTCCTAAATTGGGTTGAACTGTTTATTAGTACGTAAAAGTTGCGGATCACAGTTTTGTGCTCAGCGGCAGGACATGGTCGTCGACTGAAACTTTGCATGGAGTTTGTTCTTAAATCTTTTAATCACCCAATCCATAGTAGCAATTCTCCTTCTGAAAAGCTGGCGAAAAGACCCACGCGTAAAAAGGCACTACTGCGATTGAAAAATAACCTCCAAAGCATGGCATCATCAATAACAGCGCAAGCTGACTGAGGTAGCGTTCCAGCGACTCATTATTATTTACGATCGTTACTATTCCTGTTATATTGCCGTTCCGGAGTCCGCCGTAATAAGTAAATTGGCTCCTCCCATTTATTATTTTCGTTCCACGACTGTTACGATCGTTAAAATTCACTTATGATAGTCGCGAACATCATAAGTGATAATAACTATCGGTTCTGCAGGAAGTCCTGTAAGAGTGATGACGTTTTTCGCGTTGTTATTATTTTCGTTCCAGAGAGCGTGATAACTACCACAATATGGCGCTCGCCTCTCCTCTTATCATCGTAACTTGTAATAACTTCATTGGAACGCTACCTGAGAATCATAGTTGATAGTGAAAAACGGATGCGTCAGCTGAACTTTGTCATAGCGATATTTCGGCCTTTTTTTGGCAAGGGTCCTCCTTATGCTCAAGCTGGAAGTGAACCAAAAAATAAAATCGAGGTGGGGATTAAGCCGTTGTCACTGCATTTGACTAAAAACTTCAGTTGGTTTATCACCTGTCCTTCTTTCCAGGTAAGATGAATACTTGGGCTATGGAATCTCCGTACTTCGTAAATAAATTTCAGCCCAACTGAACTATGAATCATAGTTGATAGTGAAAAACGGATACGTCGGCTGAACGTCTGATGACAAGTTCACTTCCCAGCTTGAGTCTGAACAGGACCCTTGCCAAAAAGGGCCGAAATGTCGCTCTAATGAAGTTCAGCTGACACATCCGTTTTTCACTATCAACTATCCGCTCGATTATTTACAGGAGCAAGGAGTTTCACTTGCTGATGGTGTTGGTGCTTGACGTGAGCCAATCCCAGGATACAACTACCTGCTCTCTCTGAAGTTCCTCCTCGAGGGGTTAACTCCCCGGCACCTGTTCTACTACCGACCGAAATTAGCAGTAGCCTACCGACACCGGTGTAGTCCACAAATTAGGCGATTTATCTTTCAAATGCTTCTAAACATGCTTATTTTAATGGTCTAACACATGTCAGCCGGTCAGCCTATGCCGGCACCGGACACTAGCTGTACACTCAAATCGAGACTGGGCAACCCCTCGTTCCTCCTGCCCCTCGAGCACCGTTTGGTGTATCCAAAAGTAGACGCCAGTCGTCTCTCATACAAGCACCATACAAGCTGCTGTCAAGACGTCTTCCCATTGGTTGATGTTCCGGAGGTCCGACTGATAGGTGCAGTGAAGAATGTTCTTTGGTCGCCCCTTTTGCCTGGGCCCCTCCGGTAGCCTGATGCTTCCCATTCAGACGGCATGGTCCAGGTATCTCCAGCGGGGGACAGATAACTTCAGTGATAAGCGTAAAACGCGCAAAAGCTCACAAAAAAGAGAGAGAAGGAATTTTGCATGCGGTTGTGAGGTTGCTAGGCACTGACTACACGCTTCCGACACCTTTGGACGAGTTTCAAACAACCTTTAAAAATACTTCTTGTATTTATACTGCTTAACACTGTACAAAGAAAAGATAACAGAGGTAGAAAAAATGATATATACAGGAATACTGCACTGTTTCAGCCATACAACCATTAAAGTAACTGTGGAGCAACAAAAAAGTACACTCAAATCTGCAAACAAACAATTCTTTCATGTTCATATGCATAAAAGAAAAATGGAACAATAAAGAGCTTCCAGCGAACTTGCTAAACTCTAAATAAAATAGCGGCTACGACGAAACGGGTAACACCTTAGCTGCACAAAAGAGATCATGTTAACCAGATTCAAATCTCATATTTAGCTTAAAGCACCTTGTGAAAATTATCAAACTTCAAAGCCCCGCAACCGGACTGAACTTGCCACCAGAATGTTTCAGATCCAGATACTCTTCACGGCTAGCTCTTCGTACCGACTAAATCGCCGTGTGCCTAGCGAAGAGTCGGAAACATCACCACGGCTGTCCCCAACGAACGCCGTTGATTGGTTGACATAGGATTTGAATCATCGTTCGGGTGAAAGTTTCCCGTTCTTCCAGGGGTTCACTGGCATGGACTTAGTCATATAGTATTCCGCAATACACACATGTCTTCAGGTTTCTCGCCCTTCCAACAATGTCGATCCGCGTTACAGAGTTGACCAGATAAATACTCTTTTAGCCCAAGCTGACCATATATTAAACAACTGCTAAAAGCGAAAAGTCAGCTATGACGATCGTCAGCGATATTTCGTCCCTTCTTCATTTTTAACCATTGTTTAATATAAGTTTTACCTGATGGTCTACGCAGAGGCGTTACTAGCAAAAATGCTGAGGGGGGGACAAGGTATTTACCGACTGGCTGGTCATTTTTACCGACTGTTTTTGTAAATAAAACGACTATTATTGAGAAAAAACGTCTTTGTTGACGAAAAATAGGCTAATTTCAAGAAAAACGACTATTTTAAAGAAAGAATCGACTATTTTTACGAGAAACCGACTGTTTTTAAGAAAATTCGACCATTTCCAAGAAAAAAAATCGCTTGTTTTTACGAAAATCCGAGGCACTTCGCGCCGACTCGGCTGAATTTTACCGACTGGCCGACAACGTTGGGGGGGCGTCCCCCCTCCCCCCTAGTAGTGACGCCTCTGGGTCTACGCCACAATAATAATAAAAACCGGGAGTCTACCTTTTAACATAAGTAACACAAAAGCACTTCACGATGGAAACAAATCAACAGGTATGCATGATGCTTTTATACTTCGTTCTAGGAATTTCAAACTGCCCTAGAATAGCGGAAAAAAAAAAAAATGTGGCTGTCGATCGATGAAGAGCCGAGTTTATTTCTTCCTTAGGCCGGAGCGTACATATATGTTGTTATTATTAAAGGTTGTATAGTTTAATATGGTTCTTCGCATTGGCAGGCTTTTTGCCTTTTTCTATACCGGCCACAAATTCTTGGACAGAAGATACGCGGAAGGGAGACCATAGTCATGTAGTCTGCCGATAATGCGGAACGGACGCTTTCAAAGTGGAACAGCAACCTAACAAATTGAAGCAAAAACTAGAAACATTTTATGAAGTACCGAACATCGTACTAAAACTTACGACAAGCACTTTACATTTAGAAAACAGATCTGAAGTTGAATCTCATGTTGTTCTAACTACTTGTATCTCCTAAGTTAAGGTGCGTGCACACAGAGTCCGATTTCCGCAGTCGGATGTGAATTTTCTCCTTCGCCCAAAAATTCGGCGCATCGCATGAAGATTTCTCCATAGTCATACGAATTTTGCATTAGAAATCTTATCGGGCTGAGTGTTTACGTCGCTTTATTGAGTACAACATAAAGCTGGTTATCGTGACAACTACCCGGGGGGGTGCGGGGTTCCTCCGTAATACGACAGTTTTGGCTACGAATTTTTTTCTATCGGTCGCGGGTCGTTATTTATGAATTTAACATCCAGGAGTACACACACATGACTCGTCCAGGCAATATAGTATCAATCATATATTATGAAAAGCTCTTTCCTAATAATTTATATTACATTAACGTAATCTATTGTGTCAATATATTATTTCCCGAGTCTGTGCCCGAGTCAATGCCTCGTAATCTACCACCCCCCTTTTAATTAAATCTACCACCCCCTTCCCCCATTTAATTTAATTTTATTTATATTTGTTTGATTCTTTTATTTTTGCTTTTTATGCCAAATTTCGTTTCATCATTTTTTGGAATATTCGAGGTGCGTCTGCAGGTGGTTAATTGTACGCTAGCCTAAGTCGAAATTTAACTCATAGAACATGCCTTTCAGGATTGTTCGTTCCCGATAATTTCTACGGGACTACGACTCACTGACCCATCCACCCCAACACTTTTGAATACGTCATTACGACTAGTTCGCTTACCTGCGTTTCCAACTTTTGATTACCAAATATAATTCAACATACACTTAATGGCACATTATATGACACCATAGTTTCTTAGGCAGTGTTTCCAGACGCCAATTCCTCTACTAGTGATTTCGGGGGTTGCTAAGCATCACCACGTATCATATTCACCTCATTAGATCTCTTAACAACCTCACGCTATTCGGCGATTCCCGAATTATGTAGTAGATTCTCTGTATCCAGGTAAAAGGGGGCTGGTAACTGGAGAGTTTGCAATGTGCACCTTTCGTAAGGTTCGGTTGTGGTCGATCTGAGCGTATATGGTTGTGTCGCGTTTCTTCGGGTCGATGATGGTGGGAGGGGGAGACTGAAGAACCTGAAGCTCTGCATACTGGACTTCACCGCTCTAAAAAGAAGGATGTCAGTTTAGCTGTGATCAGCACGGTATTTTAATGAATTGACATTTTGTTTTATTACCTATAAATACCAGCAAAGCCGCGGGACTACAAAGTAAGTTAAAACAAAAACAGAAAAGCATTAAACGCTACCAAAAACTTGAACACCAAAAACATAACATAAGCCTTGGATTTCACGAACGGAACACACAACCAGAAAAACATACTTTTCCATACACAGAAATCACTATCAAATCAAATATTTAAGCACTGATAGGTCATCCCCCCCAGGGGCGTAATTTCGTCAAAATCCTGGGGGGGGGGGCAAAGTTGGAGCAGATTTTCCCAAGTCAAGTGAAAATGAGCAGTTTTAGTTCAAGAAGAAAAACGTAATAAAAACAAAGAAACAAAGAGATATTTTACTAATCGACCAAGGCGAAAACGACACAGGAAGCGATAAAATTAGGTCAAACGCCTCAAGGACCGAACGGGCAAACATCAAGCTGGGGGGGGCAAACTGGGGTCTGGGGGGGGCAGTTGCCCCCACTGCCCTATAGCAAATTACGCCCCTGACCCCCCCCCCCCCCCCCATTGCAACTATGCGCACTCTATAACAAGGATAAAAAATAACAATATCAGTTTAATTGTCGAAGCGTACGACATCGTTCAAACATTGACAGTTTACCCTCCCCCCCTCCTGTGTCGGTTAATAACGACAACTGGTGTTAATAATAACGGTTACAAATTACTATTGATCCACATTATAAAATAGCTTTGCACGTCTTAACAATTGTCACCAGCTCATCTGCTTAGTTCCGAACCTCTGTCGAGGCATTTCACTCCATGGCACAACTTATCATATGCTACGACCCTCTTATCTATCGCGGGCTTTTTCCTCAAATATTGTCAAGAACTCCACTTTGGAACTCCGGAGGGCAGCGGCGTAGTAAAGAATTTGTCAACGTTTTTTTTTACCAGCACCTACTTGGTACCCTCTACCCCTTGGTCATTAGCCAGAGCTATAAGAATCCTCGGCTATAAACTTCACGATCCTATAATCTGACGAAAGGGAGAACCTCTTGAAAGGTGGGATAGGGCCGATAGAATCAAGGTTGGGCCTAATGCCGCCGAGTGAGTTGGAAGAACACTGGCTATGACAGCCAACGAGCCACCGGTTCCATTCCGCTTGAGAGCTTTCAAACTCACACCTCTATAGATCTACTGACGTAAAAGCAAGTCATACAAATAGGCTAATCCAATATCCAATATACGGAGGCAAAGGCCTTGGATAACGAACGAAAGAAAGGTACGGAAAAACAGAAAATGGATTCAATATGGGGAATATCGCGTTTTTGCTTTCTCATGAATCAGAGTAAAGAAGGCTCATCGTGACTGGTGTGGTCCCATATTGTTCAGCAAGGGTCCTCCGCGCGGGGGGGGGGGTGATGGGGGCAAAGATTCATCAGGAGCTTAGTACAAATATGGATGGAGCGAATGAAAGGCTCCGTGACGCATTGAAACTTAGCTTGAAGGTAGGTAGGTAGGTAAATTTTATTTTTATCCAAAATATAAACATAAATAAAAATGACACGCCTAATAATTATTGCAGCAAAAAGAAAGTCCTAAGGACTTGTGCTGCAAATTCCTGTTACTATTATATCTTATAAATAAATATCTAAACATAACAACTCATGATTATCCACCTAGCCTATCTTATATATGAAAAACAACAACACAAAAACATGAACACTATACAACAAAAGATTCTTATTAATTATTATTTTACCGGAATCAGCCCCCCCCCACCCCGAAAAACTGCGAAAAAAACATCGAAGACCTCCCGCCCTTCAACATTCATTAGTTAGATGGAATGTTTTCAATTTATTTTTAAACCCGTATAAAGTAACAGACTCCCTGATGCTAGCCGGCAGATTATTCCAAACAGAAGGCCCCAGGTTATGAATCATATATGAGGATCTGACTGTTTTTCTTTTTTCATGACTTAAAAGTTGTGAATTTCTTGTATCATAATTATGGTGCTCCTGATTCATGGAAAAATAATCATGGAAATACTCAGGGCATATATGTTTCATGCTTTGGAACACAAACTGAAGACCCTTGAAGGTTCAACGAAAATGCTTTCGACGCACTATAGTCTTCACTAGGTTTAATACAAAAGTGCGGGGCTATGAGGCCGATCTGCGAAGGTTAGCTGTGCTTGGAACTAATGAATCAACGTGCATTTTGAAGTTGCTCGTAGAGCAGAGGAACCCACGAAGAGCAACCAGAGATGGGCGAATCCGACCATGAAAGGATTCGAATCCGAATCTGAATCCAGGGCCAAGCACGAATCCGATTCCGAATCCGAATCCCCCGTTTCATGCTGAGGATTCGAATCCGGAATCAAATCCGACCTTAACAAAAATTAAATCACGTACACACGCTATAGTTATAAATTCAGAGCTGACAAAAAAGTACTGAAGGAAATGAGACGGTCATTATTGGGTATTCACGGCATTGTTATAATAGTATGGGTTTTATCTCGGCAATCAGATGACTTTGTGGCTCGTTTTGAGAAAGTCGGGAAAATGGAACTGGAAGGATGAAGACTAGCAATTGGAGCGGATTCGTAATATCCGGGGTGTGGAATCCGAGTCCGAATCCGAATCCAGCCTGAAAAGCAGAAGATTCGAATCCGGATTCGAATCCGGCCAAAAGGACGAATCCTGGATTCGAATCCGAATCCGGATTCGCCCATCTCTGAGAGCAACCTACCCCAGCCCGAAAGGGTTCCGAAGGGTCGGAGCCCAGGAGCCAGAAGTCCACTGGATTAGATTGGGTTGGCCATATCGACGATGTTTGAGCAAGCGGGAAAATAATCGCAAGATAAATCAGAAAACATGGAGTTGTAATTTTTTTTTAAGTTGGACTTTTAAGTTAAAGTTGGCTGTCGTGTTATCAGAAGTTGAAAACCTTCAACGAACGTTTAAAGCGCAAACGACACGAGAAACCACTATTTTTGTATTTAATCGGGTTAAGTTCAGCGCCAGTTGATTGCGAATCATATTTGATGGCGCTAAACGGGTAAGTCAGCTATGATTTGCCCCAGCGATATTTCGGCTCTTAGTGGCAAGGGTCCTCGCCAGGTTGTGGCTAGAATAAAGTAGAAACGAACCTATAATCAATTGGCTGGCTTTTCCCCCCATTAAAAATTCTTTGACTGTGTATATGGTCTGGTAGTTGTACGAAAAAGTTGCATGTATTGATATGTAGTACGGTAGTATGGAATACTTTGATTTAACATACCTCCAACTGGGTTAATCTTAAGTAGTAGTATCCGATAGCATCCAGTCTTGCTGTAGTAGCATCCAGTCAGCTACTAGTAGCATACAGTGGCAACAGTTACTACTACATGCTACTTTTTCGTACAGCTCCATACGACTAATTCTCGAAAATTTTTCATCGGGCCGTCTATCGCCACGTTTACATGATAGAATTTCTTCTAGATATAGCCAAGAAAACTTTGCCAAGAAAATTCAAGTGGGTGAAAGACCCGAGAATGAAAACTTTGAATATCATTCTCGCATATTTTAAAGGTCAGATCAAACGAGGTCTTCGTTACTCCATCGCTGATCTCCAGAGTTCCTAAGAGGTATTCCTTACAATAAACCCATCCGGGTGTCTATACGGCTGATTCCAAGTTTTGATATGGACTTTAACGCATTTCTTGTACTCTGAGTGGATTTGGCTTTGCTAGATGACAAGAGTACGTTTTCGTCGACATGTCAGCCACGTTGCCTGACGACCGCATGAATAAAACCCTGGAGGATTTCCGGAGTAAATGAAAACTTGTCATCCTTGTTCAATCTTCAAATTTTGCTTCATAAAAACCCACCCTCTGTTGTGGTCCACGTTGAAAGACTGCCACGTTCAAGGTCTGCCACTGCCTGAACAAGACTTCAGCCTTTCAGACATCAAATATCCTGGTCTTAAATAACAATTACTTTCAAGTTAAGGAAGATAAATAAAAATGAACGAAGGGATTCGAAATACTCGTAAAAACTAAGCATTTTTGCAGGTTGATATCCGAAACTCATAAACATGTCATTACTGATTATTCACTAATGATTCGTTACGTTCATGGAAAGAAATTTGATAATCCCTGAGTCGCGGAACTGCAGAATAAAGAGGAAGGCGACAAGCAAAGGGGCTAGATACTCTTCAATTAGCACACTGTAAGAAGTGAATTTTTGCACCGTTTCGTTCTGTGTTTTTTGTTTGAATGAAAAATACTGCATGTAGAAAGAACAAACGAGTAGCCTACGCCACACAACCAAGTTAAATTATAATATAAATAAACACATATAATGCTGATAAAGGCTTTCCCGCCTCTTACTTCATAAAAAAAAAAATCATTTACAGACATCCCTTGACACTAGAAATCTCGAAAACATATTGTCCAGATGACTGCTATATGCAGCTATTTTTTTTAATTCGCTGACCGTCTACATCGTCTTCGACTATATCGTCTAGTAGGGAGTTCCACGGGACGGCCACAGTGTTCCCATAAATGCCCAACGGCCGACAACTTTGTAAAAGCTTTAATGCACAATTTTGATGCGATGGCCCCTTAGCTGCGTTCTTTTTAACACAACCATTATTCATATATATTAACACAACCATTACAAACTTATCCTGAACCTGGACGCACAACAATTAAAGCACACCTTAAAACCTGGACAGCATCCACTCTGATCTAGAGCAAAATAACAACAGGGAATAGTGCCAAGACCTATGCTTTCCATGCTTTGAAAACGAGCCATACCCGTAGCGTCGTCCACTACGCTTGCGGCATTTAAAGCGAAACAAACTTTCGGGTTTAGAAATTTATAGTAAAGTAAATATGCGGTGAGCACACACCAAGGAAAGAACGGAGGCTTTATCATTTTTTTGCATTGTTCAGAATTTGAAGTTCCTCAAAATAATTAAGGAGTAAATAACAGGAATTCCAGCATTCCGCTCATCTGAACAAGCCAATCCTCGGCACCAGCTTCCGACGTATGTGCTCAGACAAGCGCCAAAAGCGTAAATTTCCAAATCCGATCAAACTCCTCTGCCTCCCCTACAAACTCTAGGTTTTAATGCAGCTCAGACCCCAAAACCTCAAGTTTAAAACACCACCTAACTGACGCACTATTCAACCAAATAGAGAATAGGAAACTACGAAAGGCGCTGCAGGCGAAATTTTAAATATCAGCATGTTCAACCGTACGAATAATTGCATTGTCTCTTTCGTTTTATTTATGTTCTTGCTCGAAATTAGTTGCTATTCGGAATAAGAATGTTTCATGCCATCAATCTTGGCTGGTGTGGACGTTACGTGACTTGTGAGTCAAGTGACTACTGACTTGTGAGTCAAACAGATGCACAAGACTAGATTCGGACTTGTATTTCCATGTTTTGATACGGACTTTTAGTGGATGAAAGAAAATGGAAACGTAACCTTCCCAGATGTTTTAAAGCTTAACCGAAAAGGACTGGGATAGGTAAATCTAGTTACCCATCACTTATTCACTTAAATTCGCTTGAAAACCCGCTGAAAATGCGTTACTTGGTTGTTCCGCTATTCAGGAATAATCGATTTTCAAATAGTGGAATTTCCATGTGATTTGTGGTACCTCTAATTTGTTGTATGCCTTACATTGTTGTATGCCAAATGTTTTTACTGGAAATTTTTTTTTTTTTTTTTTTTTTTAGATAAAGGATTAAAAAAAAGGCCCAACAACGCAAGGCCCAGTGAATGTATTGAGTTGATTATAAGTGATATATAGTGATCAGGGTATTTTAAAATATGCTAGTCAAATGTTTTATTTATTTATTAGTGATGTTTTTAGTTGAAAGTGTTAAAGATGGGAGCAGCCCCTTGCAGTCGTGGGCGTTTTGTTTTTACTTTTTCCAGTAAAATAGTTAAGTTTGAAGAGTTTGCATGTGCATTTGAGTAGCCGGAAGGGAGGATGGAAATTTGTATATATAACGGAAATAATTTTTATGTTTTATCGTGTTGTCTTTTGTCCTTGTTTTTGTGCCAGTAAGATAGCTGGGGTTGATGAATTTGTGTGTGAAGGTGTGTCTAAATGAGGATTTTATATTTTATTCAAGTATTTAAATTTATATATATATATGTATATAATTCAGATTGAGTTGTTTAAAGAGAAGTTAAAAAAAATTAAACGAGTGAATTATTTTCCAAATTTTAGGGGGAAGAATAGTAAATAAAATATGGGTTTATTTTAAAAAGTTAGGTGACGTGAATAGTTAAAAGTGGGTAAAAATAGATTAAATTAACGTCACTCAGGGATGGAGGAGTAGCCACAAAAAGTACGAAATGTGATTTTTTTAATTTTAAATAATAAAAAAATAAGTTAAATTACAAAAGATGCTACGGGAAAATTAAAAAAAAAAAAAAAAAAAACAAGAAAGATTTATGACTTTTTTTTTGTTCAGGCACTAAGCAATCTTCACCAATATCGCCACTGCCCACTGAAAAGCCTTGTTTGTGATTAGATAAAAAATTCCCGCGTCATAGTAGAATTTTCGCTGTGGGGACGGCCGCAGATATTCTGAACGTCATAGCTAGAGCAGATAGTGGAAAACAAAAAAATCCCTTTGTAGAATCCAAATAATTCAGTGTATTCAACTAGATGACACAAAAATAAGTTGGCTTTTCAGTTAAACTTTAAAGACCAGATCAGACGAGGTCGTGTGTCAGGCGGCAAAGGAGTAAAGGCAATTGTATCACAAGAAGTGCTCACGTTTCCTTTCACGGAATTTCCCTGTAAAATATTCCTTTCTTTGAACTGTTTCATCAAATGTCACAGATGTTTACACGGCAAATAAAGCCTTGTGAAAGAAAGTACACACAAAGAAGGAAGCAATGCAAATTTCCCAGCTCGCGGAGGACACCTGAGACATGAAATAAAGCGTGGGTGGGTAAAATATAAACAAAAGAGGTCAGACAAGTGAATGAATGAATGAACGAAATCATTACGCACTGCCCTAGGGCATAAGTGCAGTATAACAATAAAAAGAAAACACTAAACAAAAACACACACAAAAATACACACAATATCAGAGAAACTTAATCACAAATAAGAACTAAGCCAAAAGAGTGATGAACAGGTAGACCGCCGATCGGAGGAGGGTAATTTCGAGGACAGATTTTCCATTGTCATTAGTGGGTCCTAAATCGACAAACGTCAGATCAAACATCGATTTCGCGTGAAACCCTTTCCGAGCACACTTTTTATCATTTATTTATTAAAGGTGAACATCCGACATCGAGGCTGATACCAGGAAAATAACATCAAGACGGTCATTGAAAATAACATATCCGAGCCGAAGGCGAGGTAGGTCATGAAAATGGCCGTCGAAATTGTTATTCCGACATCAACCGAGATGCAGCAATGGGGGAAAGTTAACTAAATACTTTTCTGAACAGGATTGTTAACTGTTCGTTTAATTTTATTCTATAATACTCTCTCTTCATCGCATTCTTTCCAGAGTACTTTTTTTAGTCCACCTTTGCTTTTATCGAACAAAGACACACATTTTTTCGAGCTGGATATTACTTTAGTATCCACCTCCAGAAAAGTCAGTGGAGATCGCCAGAATACAACTACCTGTGATGTGGGGCAAAGGACTATATGCATTATATGCATGTTCGATAAACAATATGTATTTATAACCCGCTTTTTAGTTATAACGGAATTGTGGATTTTTATAAAAAGCAAAAATGGAAAGAGTAGGTATCACCCTTCACCAAGATAAGGCCCCCCCCCAAAAAAAAATAAAAAAATATGAAAAATAACGATTGTAAATTTTCTTTCACGATTTTTTTTTATCCGTTTTCACGGGTGTCCTCAAAGGGGCGGGGCTCATAGGCACGTGCCTATGAGAAAATTCAGCACTGATACAAGATTATTACAATTAATGCTCAGTAAATACAATATAGCCTATACTTGCTTACTTGCTACATTTTTTTTTGTACTGACATTTTAGTAAATTCCCTTCCAAGTGATATTTTACCTTTAGTTTATTACCGCAATACCTTCGTCGTAAGCCGTCTCCCACCCGCGAACGAAACGAAATAAATGTGTTGGATTCGGTAACGAGTGGTCTGATTAACTCATTTTGTAAAATTAGTAGGAATATATTATTTAAGCAATGAACAGAGGAGTTACTCGGGCGTTTAATACACCTGCAACGGACACGTTCGTGGACAGTGGCAGTTTTCATGCGAAAACTACCCAATCACACTACAGGAACGAGCCTGTGTTATTTCTTGTCAGCCGAGATACTACGGACAAACTAAAATAATTGTAAACGGCGGATGGCTTGATCTGCACGACAGTTTCTTAGAGGTAAAAATACGACGGTCACTCTCCGTAAAGCTTAGTTCCAAACGACCGCAACGACCGGAAAATTCCAATCCGGAAAACTGGAAGCCGGTCGCTGGGACGGGTAACGGCATTGAGGTCATCCCAATACTGGCATCCAAATTTCAGACCGCAGGATCCAACTAATTCATGTTCCGTTACTTGACAGAACACACATCAAGCGAAACCGTGATTCTTTACTTTACTCAAATACCAAAGTATCCTATCAGATCCGATCATTTTTTTTCATCCAGGTGGCTTAAGAATCGAGTAAGAATCTGCATATTTCTCATGATTAGCCACTAACTGCCACCAAAAATCTGATAGTAAAAACAAGCCGCCCCTCTTAAGAGCCGTTAACACCAATCAACCCTCCGATCCTCAGTTTAATCAAAGACGACAGGATCGACCCCACACGAATCATCACCGTATATTTACAATTAGCAGTATCTCACGTGATCCGAAACGCAGCAGCAGATTGCTCAGCTCGATTAGGACAGTATCGGAGGAAGCTAGGGAAAAACAGCAACGAGAGGAAATCCCTTAGCACTCAGATCGGAGTTATTGCCTGGAGTGTAAAATTTTTGACGTGATTTTCCCTTTTCTGCACAGTAAAGCCGACTTTTTTTTCTGCCTACACTGTAAGAAGTTTCTCCGTATAAAGATTAAAGTTAACTGCAGTATTTACTACTCGGATTCATCTTATCTCTATTTGGTATTAATCTTATCTCCGTAGAGATAGGTATAATCCGAGTAGCAAATACTGCAGTTAACTTTAATCTTATACGGAGAAACTTTTTACAGTGTAGGTTGTAGAATCCATGCTGATAAAATGGAATCGAATTATTATTTTTTTTGTTTACCGCCTAGGTTGTAGAATCTATGCTGATAAAACAGGACCGTATTACCAAGGCCTTATCCAAACGGCCCAGATCCATGTCATCCATGACTGCTATCCTAAAAGCATCGTGCTAAACACAGCAAAAACAAGAACTCACTTGACTAAGTTTAATTTGATAGATGTCATAGTTCAGGGGCTATCGCCTCTCTCAAAATACACAGACAGGGACTCTCTCATGATCGAACAGCACGGAGGAATCATAGGCATTCCCCTTAGGCTCTCTTTTAGCAAAAAGGTCTATTGGCTCTCTCTCCACCCTCCCTCCCTCGCTCAAATGATCGTTAACTACTTACGCCAAATGCTGGGCATCGTAACACGGACCTATCCTACTAAAGGAATTCTGAGATTTTCTTAACTTCATTCAAATCATCGATATTTTACTGAGTTGGGGTACCAAGCATTTGGCATAGAGAAAGCAGAGTTCTGCATAGGCTGTCCCTAACTATGAGTATACCCAGCGTTTAGCACAGCCTTTCCTAGATATGGCCCACGAAGCTATCCGGGAAGTCCAGCGTTTCATTTTGTTCCGTACTGAACGCTAAAGCTGTTCAACTTCTCAATCCGGAAATTTTTACTGAATCTTTAGTTTTTGTGTGTGAGTATACCCAACGTTTAGGATAGCCTATCCAAAATTCCGAGATGTGTGCTAGACTGATTGGCTAACGAAGCTTTCCGGGAATCCTAGCATTCCACTTTTCTCCTCACTGAATACTATAAGTTATTCAACTTCTCAATCCGGAAATTTTTACTGAGCCTTTCATTTTATGGTGCGAGTATACTCGATGTTTATCATAGCCAATCCAAAATTCCGAGATGTGTGCTAGACTGATATGGCTAACGAAGCTCTCCGGGAAACCTAGCCTTTCACCTTTTTCCCTACTGAATGCTTAAAGCTCTTCAACTTCTCAATCCGGACATTTTTACTGAATTGTGCGTGAGTAGACCCAACGTTTAGCATAGCTTATAAGAAAATCCGAGATTTGTGTTGGACTGATAATCCTAGTCTTACAATTTTCTCCTCACTGAATGCTAAAGGCTCTTCAACTTTCAATTTTTACTGAATCTTTACACTTTTTCCGATCAAGTGACACGGATGACAGAAATCCGGGACGTCTGCACAAATCCTTTAATCGCCCCACGTGCTGAATTCCCCTCTCTCCTTTTACAGCAGTATTAACGCTAATTTACAATTAACAACGCTGGTAATCAGTAGCTGCCATACATCCCTTCAGCTGTCCCTCTTAGGCCTTCATCTGCCAGTCCCTACCACAGAAACAAGTGTTGCATTTTAATGAGCAAAAAAGGAAATGAAAATACCCGATTTCGTAGAGATAGATTGATAGCTCATGTTTCTACCGACATCAGAACTTACTCAGAGTTACTTACTACTCAAGTTTTCAATTAAGGTACTGATTATCTTAACTGCCATCGGAGCTGTAAAAAAATATTTTGCGATTACAATTTACGAGGTGAGATTATTTTCATTCGGCTACAGGATCAATTTATGTATTAATTACACAGAAAACGACGACGTCTGATGAATCACTATTTATTTTCTTCGGTTGTTTATCTGTTTAATTGACCTGTAGACACACTGACTTACGCGGATTCCCTCATACAAAATTCGTGTCACAGCAACTATGATTACGGTAATTACAATCATCAGGGCCTACGCACAGGTCTCCGTACAATAAATTGCCATTATTATTACAGCTTACAAGAACGGTAAATTAATAACGACACATAAAACTTATAAGTGGGTGTAGAAAAAGATTGTCTCTTAATGGGGCAGAATTAGAAACCCAGCTATTCTACACATTATTCTTATGTTCCTTCTCCAAGAAACCTAAGGGTTTGGAAGTCCAATATCAATCCGCTCTAAAGTCAATCTGAAACGTTTTGAAGATTTTCTGTTTTGGTCGGATTTTGGCCGAACCAATTATCCGATCTTAGAAAAACGGGATAGTCAGGTTAAAGTAACTCAAATTTTACGATAGTGTCAGAGGTACCCTCCAATGTCATGTTGGTAATTGTGAGCTGTTCCTCGATATTCTGATGTCTAAAAATCATAAACATAATATAAAATAAAAAAATTGGTCTAGGCTACTATGTAATGAAGAATTTAAATAGGAACGAGTCCTTTAGAAAGCGTGAACGATGTTAAGATAGTATGTTATTTTCCGTAATGTATTCCGCTATTCTTTGTACATTTTGCTCGTACCCGAGTTTGGCAACAATGGCTCAAAAAGGAGAAGTCAGCTACGATGTTCGTCAGCGATATTTCGGCCTTCCTTGGCAAGGGTCCTCGTCAGGCTGCTGCTAGAAGAAACGAACTCGCAACAAGCTGACGAACATTGTAGCTGACTTTTCCTTTTTCACCTACTGTTAATATAATTTTCACAGTCAGCTTTGGCTGAAAGAGTATTTGTAAACGAACACTAACTTACTTCAACAAATTTTACTTCTACCAAATTCACATTTATTTGTCGGATTCCCGGCGAACTACTTGTCCGGTGTAAAAGATCCGAACTGAATGAAAATATCTTTTTCATCCCTGAATCTGAAACCCCTCCCCTACCCTAAATACAGGGCTAAGGGGAACATCTGCGAATTTGATTCGTACTTTGACCCAAAGGACCGTTTGTTTTGATGAAACAAAATTGACGCTCACCACCCCGTTACCCAGTTGTTACCTCCAACACTAACACGATTTTCTAAACTTTACAGTCACGCCAAACTCTTGCTACACTACATTTTTCGTGTCCGAAAACTGCCACTTAACCCAGATTTAGTAGTTGTTTATTCTGGAAAAGATGTCGTGGGGGCCAAATTAAACGGAACCGAGCTTTTCAGTGATTTCCCAGTCACGAAGCGATGTGGGGGGATACCGCACAAACTTGAGGAGGGTCATTTCAGTAATTTCGATGTGATGGTGATAATATCATCGTAATTCTCATGCGCAATTTCAACAGATAACATACTGATAACAGATGTTATTAATGTTACGATTATTGGTGGTATATTATCGCTGCTAGAGGAGTATCGAAAGTACATAAATAAAATAGGCGAGAAACTTTATCACAGGCAATCTAGATGTCAACGTAGGATTGCAGAAGTGCAAACAAACAAATAAAAGAACGCGGAAAAACAAACACTAGCAAAAACAATCCTTGTTGAACAAGACCAAAGGTTTCGATGGGATCCCAAAAATTTAATATTTGACCAGACAACTACGTCCTCTCTACGCCAGATCCAGTCTTCGCCAGGCTAATCATCTGAGAAAATTAATTTCAGATATACCTGTATAAGCCATATTTATTTTGACGATGCTGATCGAAACTTCCTGCTTTACTTCTGCCGAATTTCCGTTTTCGGAATTCCGAGCGAACTACTTGCCCAGCCAAAAAAAGATAGTTCAGAAACGAATTCAGCGCATCTCCTTATCCCTATAAAGAACGTCTAATCAACTTCAAATAAAACTTTAACTTATAAAAAAAATCCGGTTTCAACCGGATTCCGGACGAACTATATGTCCGGGCAAAAATGATTGTCATATACAGATTCAGCGTATCTTCTTACCCTTAAATCTATCATCTAATCAACTTCGAATACAAATTTTACTTTTAACAAATTTTCCGGTTTCGGACGGATTCTGGGCGAACTACTTGTCCGGCGAGAAAATGGTTTTCACCATCGTGTTCAGCATGTCTTCTTACCCCTAAATCGAACATCTAATCAACTTCAAATAAAACTTTTGCTTCTAACAAATTTTCCGGTTTCGGCCGGATTCCGGGTTAACTACTAGTTAGTCGAGAAAATGGTTTTCACCATCGTGTTCAGCATGTTTTCTTACCCCTAAATCGAACATCTAATCAACTTCAAATAAAACTTTTGCTTTGAACAAATTTTCCGGTTTCGGCCGGATTCCGGGCTAACTACTCGTCCGGTCAAAAAATGGTTTTCACCATCGTGTTCAGCATGTCTTCCCACCTCTAAATCAATCATCTAATCAACTTCAAATAAAACTTTTACTTTTAACAAACTTTCCGGTTTTGGCCGGATTCCGGCCGAACTACTTGTCCGACGAGAAAATAACTTTCATATTCGGATTCAGCGTGTCTCCTTACCCCTAAATCAACTATCTAAACAGCTTTTAAAAAATATTTTTCTTGCCCCTTAATCTTAAACCCCTCCCCCCCCCTCAAATATATGGCTACACAGCCCATCTTCGAACTTGACTTGTACTTTGACCCAAAGGATCCTCCCACCAAGTTTCATCAAAATATCTCAATCCCTTCGAGAGTTATCGTGCTTACAGACGGACAGACGGACGGACAGACGGACAACTTTTGCGATGTCATAGGTATCCGTCACTAACGTTTTGGGATCCCAAAAAGTGAAAAACTTTGTGGCATGAGAAAATTGCTGCATTTTTGTAAAACGAACCAAGTGTCTTCCAAAACGTGGCCATCGGATCCATTTTATTTTGTTAATAAGATCGTTGAACTGTTAACAAGATCGGATTGATCAGAAGGCAGATACTGGCACACAGGTCATGCTGGACTGTCTTTTGGTTCTAACCTTGGACAGATAATTATGTCGGAATCCGGTCGAAAGCGGAGATTAACGATGGAACTAATTGCCAGACAAATCTGATTAGGATTAGTAGACAGGATGCTGAATCTGGATACGATATTGGTTTCCGATCAAAAGTTGACAATTACTATCTGTTCGGACTTCTTGTGAAGGTAGTGTTAGAAGTTAAGAGCACTTAAAAGTAGTTTTAACGCGGGAGCTAGTGCCTTTGTTGTGGTGTTTCGGAATCTAGCCTTGCTGGTCGTCTTTCTCGGTGTCACTGAGGCGGTTTGTGGGGGGGGGGAGAACATAATATAATAGAATAGTGTTTATTGAGCCACGATTGAGTCAGACAGAGATTTTTAAATACACGACATACAAATATAATATTGCCCCGTAAACATAATGATACTACAACACATAAATAACTCCTATTTAAATTCTCCCTTCACATATTCTGCCACCATTTTTATAAATTTTTAGTTGTTCGATGTCAATATACCAGGGAAGAGCAACCCTGTCCCAAACTGGTCCGGTATCGGGACTGCAGCTGTCTCTTTTCAGGGGTTCGGGAGCCTTGAGAGGAAGTTTTTTTGTTCATTTTAATTTGTGTATTCTGTCAATAAACAACTGTCGAGAAACGAATTAGTTGGATCATTTGTACGGGAACGTAGTTAAATGGATGTGGATAGCAGGCATATTTGAAATATTTGTTATACATACTCCTTCAGCCCACGTTGACTGCGAATCAAAAATTCAAATGACTCATAACGGATAGTTGACGATACGTCATCTGGGTTTATTTGAGCGATGTTTCGGCCCTTCTTGGCAAAGGTCATAGGCAGTCATTTTTTATACATAACACACGATATATTTTGAAAGAATATTAATAAATGTGAAATTTCAAATTCAAAAGGTTCAATATATTTGTTGAAACAAAACTTGTTTTCCGGAGCCACCCATATTATGGTGAGTTTACTTAGTCAGGCCTAATTAGTTTCGTCTGAACTTCCTTTCTTCTTCTTTCATTATTTTTGAAATAGGCTACTCCATAAAGGCACGCCTTATGCCATTTCTTATATGGGTTAATAAGTGATATTTGAAAGAAAAAAATGTATATAGTTCTGAATCAATAATAGTGTATAAAGGAGAACTAGATTTTTTTTTTGAAAAGTAGTTGACGTTACGAGGTAAAAATAAATAAAAAAAAACGTTATCCAGAGGGGGCTGAGTCGTGGCACGAAACGTAAGGAATATGACCGTAGGCTAAGTAGGAAAAGATGCTACGCTGGTTTACAGATAAATAAACAACTGCAAAATGCCTATCCACAGTACGAATAAAGCTGAACATGTTAGAACTTACCGGAGGTCTACAGGAGAAAGAAACTGATTTGATGGGCGATCTTCTCAAATTGTTCCGTAGGGTGACCTCATTTCTGGGAAGGGTTGCGAAGTTCCGCTGGTGATTGTCCCCGCCACGTATCCCAACAATCGTCCCAGACAACAAGTTAAGGGGGTTTTCAGTGATGTGTGGAACTAAATCGCCTTGAAAGAAAGGATTGTTTAGAATAGTGTTCACGAGTCAAATGGCCATTCACAAACTTTACTTCACAGCACTTAATACATGGAATACAATGGAATATTTAAGAATTCATGTTTATCTTGTCTTATTGCCAATCTCTACGATACCCGGGAACTTTCAATTCTTAAGCAATAAGACCAACTTAAAATTCTTA
Organism: Branchinecta lindahli; assembly: GCA_023053555.1. Classification (NCBI taxonomy): domain Eukaryota; kingdom Metazoa; phylum Arthropoda; class Branchiopoda; order Anostraca; family Branchinectidae; genus Branchinecta; species Branchinecta lindahli. Next base: position 3,670,429 of record JAKZAO010000009.1, on the reverse strand, counting down.
CGCAGGAGGAACTATCACCAACCGCTTTTCTGAACCAACACTAGAGTATAGGCTACGAAAAACGGCACTGGGTTTAACCTACTACCGGTACTACAGGTGGGTTAGCGCGGCGAACTCTCAAGCGAAGGGTCGCTGGTTCGAGTCTCAGTGGTACCGACCGCTTGGTTTAGGGCGAGGGTTAGTGGCGTTTCCCCGTAAGACAAGCCAAAAGTTCAACCAGGTTCAAATGCGTACCTGGACAAATCTAGGGAAAAGCACGGGAATCGTCGGATGATTTGCCCCCAACCATGCATCGCCCTTCCGGCCGAGGGCAGAGTATCAGGAGATCGGCACCAGCGCTACACGACCTTAACCTGTTTGCATGCGAAAGTTTGCTTTTTTGGTACAGGGCAGGCCCCCGTCCCCATAAGCGTCAGCAGAGAAAAACAAGCAATGTTCGTAGTGATTAATAATTTGGTAAGCCTACGAGCAGCGTCTGACAGTTCACACGAAGATTTTCGATTCAAAGGTCCTTCTAAGTTTCCTGATCAGCTAGAACACTCTCAGGCGAGCTCTCAGGGAACAGGAAGTCTCTACATTCCCACAAAAGCACAATTATTCAAGACACTCAGCCGCTTTTATCGATCCGATCTATCACGAACTGGATTTACTGCATTTTTTATTTGGGCGTTTTTATGAGGATTTCCCGGATATTGAAGCGGAGTCCTACTGACGTCGATGCCTGGAGCAACAACCAGGGGTTTTATTTGTTAGCGACCTAATGCCAGACAAAATACACAAGGTCAAAGAGAGATAGAGAGATCATTGCTTTTGCTTCTTTTTTTTCGTAATTCCAGACCATACTGTAGCAGTTTTGTTCACAAAATGGATCTTACTCGAAGACGCTCACCTCGTTGATATCCTTCCTTTCTTGTTCTTACACATTTGACTGATTGATTTGATTGGTTGATCGATATTACCTCTCCTTTTTTTCTTTCCTACTGTTTAGTCCCTGTGCCTATCTATTCCAGTTTGAGACACATTTATCTACCGACGGCCTTATGAGGAACGAGCGGTCCATTCGGATAACTATACTATCATAACTGTCAAGAAACCCACTTAGGAAATAAGACACCAATGGCGGAAGCACAGTATCTTGAATTCACAACGCCCCATACTCCCTGTCTGCTCTGTGCAGGTTCTCCAGTACGCCGCATGCCCTACCCTCATACTCCCTGTCCGCTCTATGTACATTGTCCATTACGCCTGTTCCCCCCTCTCACTTCCTTTAAAGAACACGTCGTAATTGTAGTATTAATTTATTCTACTTCGGTAGTATTTCCATATATTCTCGTTCCCGAGATTTTTCACTTAATAAGTGTATCCTATCTCCTGAATATACACTGATTTTCAAGCTTGCCGCGATTTCTCCTATTTACGTGATCAGGTGCCCCATGATTGTTTCCGAGGAGCTTATTCGTCCGGAGACCGGTTATGCAAATTCTGCAAAGATTGTCATCCCAGGCAAGGGATGCGTGTGTAATTTTCTGTAAGCATAGCTTAGTTGGAAAGAGGTCAACTGCCTCAGAACATATGAGCAGAAACACTATGTAGTGCGAGGTTTCCTTTAAGCTCTGTAGCCCTTATATGTCCCTTATTCTTCAGGATATCCGTCAATCTCGCCTCTTTTTGCACTTCTACAATGTCTATGTTATTTTCAGATTGCCGAGTTCTCATTCTCTAGTATGTTTATTTTAAACATTATCACGTTCCAGTCCACCTGGAGTCCGGAGCCGACGTAGCTAAATATTTACAGCTCTTCTGTAGAAAAGTGAAGTTAAGTATGTTCCGAACTCTTCTCGGTGACACGGCGCCAAGTTGCCGAGCATCCTTAGAAATCCCCCATCACCGGAACGTCACTTTTCCAAGACCTAGCATCTCTCATCTCTTATTCTATTTTTCACAGAGACCTTGGCATAGAGCTAGATCCTATTTACAAGGCTAGAGCGGGGGAACCGAGTCGACTATTTCCGGAACACGAAATCTAATCCCCACTAGCAAGGGCTCATGATAAGTTGCTCATAGGTAGTTTCTCACATGGACCACTTACAGTATAGGGTTTTCAAGGTTTCCCAGACATTTGTAAAAATAAAGTGACAAAAACGTGCCTCAGATAATTTAACGATCCTGTTCAACGTTCAGAGTTACAAACTGAAGGGGTCTCATGGTCTTGGACTAGCCGAAGCTGAACTTTTATCATCACTGTCACCAATTTCCGAGGCTTTATCTCAGACTGGGGAAAACCGATGTTTCCAACTTTCCAAAAGTAAAAGGAAAAAGCCTGGCTCAGATATTTGGATCCTGCTCAATTTAATCAACATTTTTTTTCAACTTACAATTCAATTGTTTCTTGGACTTATCGTCACTGCCATCAACATTCCTAGACTTTTACCTCAGATTGGGGAAAACCGATATTTCTCACTTTTCCAAAGTTACGACAAACAGATATTTGGACCATGCTACAATTTGCAGAATTGCAAAACCGGGGGGGGGGGGGGGTCATGGCCTAAGCTGAATTTTTTCGTCAGTGTCAACAACATTCCACACTGTACCTTAGATTGGGTACCTTAGAACGATGAAAATTGTAGAAGGGATCTCATAGTAAGACTATGGCTAGCCTTAGGTGATTTTTATAATCACTGCAATCAACAGCCGGAATGCTTTACCTCAGATCCAGGAAAAACGACATTTTTCACCTTTCAAAGATAAACTAAAACCTGGCCCACATATTTGGATTCTGCTAAATTTTCAGAATAAGAAAACCGGAGGCAGGGTCTCATAGTCTTCGGCGAACTTAAGCTGAATTTTTATAGTCAATGTCATCAACATTCCATGCTTTACTTCAGATCCGGAAAAAAAGATGTTTGTAAGTTTCCAAAAATAAACTAAACAAAAACCTGGCTCGGTTATTTCGATCCTGCTCAATCTCCAGAATTAGAAAACCGGAGGGTGGGGGGGTCTCAAGGTTTTGGGATACCCTAAGCTGTATTTTTTGTATCATGTCAATGTAATCAACATTCCATGCTTTACCTCAGATCCGGGAAAAACGATGTTTGCAAGTTTCCAAAATAAATTAAACAAAACCTGGCTAAGTTATCTGGATCCTGCTCAATCTCCAGAATTAGAAAACCGGAGGGGGGGGGTCTCACGGTCTTAGGATAGCCTAAGCTGTATTTTTTGTATCGTCAATGTCATCTACGTCCAAGGGCTTACCCCAAAATCGGGAAATTACTTTTTTCCGGAGCTTTGTCTTCCTGTCTTACCGAAAGTCGTTAGAGAGTCGGCGACGAGCTCGTAAAAAAGAGCGTCATCTGTTTCTAATTCCAAGCGATGATGGGAGGTTTCGAAGGGTGTCGTTTCGGAGGGGTCGTGTTTCATATTTTATGTACATACGACGCTTTATCACAACCTTTCACAAGAACATCCTCGTGAGAGACGAGGATGATTTGTAGCCTGGTCCTTATCTTTTTTTCCTGACATATTCGGTTTTCGTCGTCTTTGAGACTAGCGCAATTAACTTATATTTCGGTGCTCCCACTTGACCCTTTGAAGAAAATCAGTAGCCCTTCACAATAAAATGGATACAGTAGATTTGTTCTGAATTTACACAAGAAACGTAGTTTTAAGATTAAAGACGTGCTTAATGGAGGACAGAGCAAAATAACACTAGGGAGTAGCGTAGACCTACGCTTGCCTTGCTTCGTAAACGGGCCATAATCATAGCGCCTCTCGCTAAGCTTGCAGCATTTAAAGCGACACAAACTTGCGGATTCAGAAATTTCTAGTAAAGCTAAGATGCGGTCTGCACGTACATCGAGGAAACAGAGGATGTTGTATCTTTTTTTTTTGCTGTGTTCAAGTATGAAGTTACTGAAGCCAGCACTGGTGCACGACTGTTTGAGTTTCAGTAGGGACGTTCACTATCGCTAGTGGTGCTAGTGTCGCTGCTATTCGACTGTGTGTCAGTTATTAAAGTCATGGCGCTACTCCCTAGTATTATTTTGCTCTGGATGGAGGAGCAATGCAATCATCAGGCCCGTTTTGTTCCCTTCTCTCAGTGTTTCCAAAGCAGACTAGTCCTCAAAACTTGCTCTACAGGAAACAAATAAATAAAATAGGCCTCTTGTCTTTTAAAATTCAAAGATTTTGGTAAAAAAAACTTCAATTTCAATTTATTCTCAAAATTCCTTCACGGGCGAGCCGAACATTGGATTTTTCGTCATAAATATAACAACATCAGCATCTTTGTCATAATTTTGTCGTAAATAATAACCTTATATACAATTCGAATCACTGTATGTGATTATTTACAACTACACTTATATCATAACTAAAAATCAAATAACTATAACAAAAACAAGAGTTACGACGAATTATACATTTCGACGAATGACGTCACATTACACATATATCAAAACTAAGAGTCAAACAATTATAAAATAAACAAGAATTACGATGAGTTATATATTTCGACGAATGACGGTACGAAGCTTTTTTGTATCGGTCATGAGATGCCGAAACAGGATGTAATTTAGGAATGGGCTGCGAAACCATTCGCGCAGGTCTAAGTCTAACGGGTTCAAACTTGGGCGGGAACATGTCTCGCAGACGAGGATTTTCAAGCGTCTTAACTCCGAAATTAAGGCACATTTTTTCCCGACGTTGGGCCAAAGATTCCAGCTTGAAACTCCGAAGAAGCTCAATGTATGGCACTTTTGGCGATTTGGAAGTAACAAGGAGGGCTCGAAATTGCAACCTCTCCAGCGAATTCGACTAAGCCTGTTTCTGTTAAAAGTAGCCTATAGAGGTTTTGGTACAAAAGAAAATGTGTCATACAGCAATTTTTGCGCTCCTTCTATTTCAATTCCTTCTGGTGTAGTGCATGTTCTGCGAACGTGCCATTTTAAGTATGTGAAGCACCTGCTCTATATGTCAAAATAACACGGTAACGGACAAGTTCCACGGTTCAAAATGTCGGCGTTATCCTTTTGTAAGTTTCCTCGTCCTAGCAAAATAACGTTCTCAGGCTCGTATCCAGGAATTTATTTCGGGGGGAAAGGGGTTGCCCGCGGGTCGGACCAAATTACTTTTGTGGGTTTCGGGGGCGGGTCGAACCCCCTAACCCTGGATACGGCCTTGAAAGTTCTACACTGTTTCTGGTCGAAGACTGAAAGACAGCATTTTCATTTTATTTCTTTTCTTTTCTAGAATCCGCTCTTCAAAATGGCAGGTCACAGATAAATTACTTACTTACGGTGCGAAGCAGGGAAATTTCAAAACTACCTTTTTTCCTTCCTGGAAGTTTCGTATCCTTCAAGGGATTCCCAAAAGATGAGAAACGGTAGTAAAGTAGATTAGAACATTTTGAAGTGGAATGTGGCAAAAGCATGTGAAGTAAAGCACAAGTGGAAGCCAGTGGAAGCATTATTTTAGGGAGAACGATTTGGAGATGACTTCCATCGTCCAAGTCAGTCTAAGTCAGAAAACACCTCACCTTTCTCGTCCGTTTCGCTGATTTTCTTGATCATTTCCGGGTCGATGTCGTCTTCTTTGTTCAAGTCATTTGTTTCTGCTTTGCTTCTTTTGGGCTTTTTTGTGATTCGAGTCATAACTGCGGCCAGAACGCCAACTGCCAGGATAAAAGCGGTGCCGCAAAGTCCAATTAAAGCCCCAAGGGTTGGTGTAAACTCGAATGGCGTTGACGAAGTTGCTGGAAGGAAGTAAAGTTCTAAACACCGTAACGACACTACACTTCTTTTACATTATCCATGTGTCACCACTTCGGAAGCTTTCTAATGCTCTCAACAATTTTTTGCGAGAAGCCCACTCGTCAGAAAAAATGGTTATTAAAACGGCTTGCCCGATTCATTAAAATGGCTTGCCCGAACTACCTAGTTCAAAGCCGAACTATAGTTCAAGACGTCTGCAATTTTATTCGCACCGCATGTGCAGTTAGGTTGGTTGATGGAGCTGGTCCCTGATCTTAAACTTGACAAGTAAAACAACAATTCACATGCTTGTTTTTTTCGTGATAAATGCAATGAAGAAAATAGTTTGTGTTTTTGTTTTAGTGGGTTGACTTTTTTTTGCGCCTCAGGCGTCTGATGTAGCCTACGGCCGTATTTGGCTTTTTCCAGTAAACATTATTATTATTGTGGGCACATTGGTCCAAACAGAGGGCGATATAGTCGGAAGGCAATATGGAAACTATAAAGTGCGTTTGCGGCCCATCAATTGTTTTTGATCTTATTTTTATCCACTAAGAAAGAGCCGGAACCATACACGATTTGAAGAAAAAAATCTCTCTCTCCCTCTCTCTCTCTCCCTCTCAACATATATGGTTATATATATTATACAATTCTATCCGTATTTATTCTTAGCGCTACTCTTGTCGAAGTTTCTACTCCCTTCGCAAATTCTTCTACCACTCGGCTGGCACCTCGCACGACGTCCTTTGTCGTTTTATCTGTTGACTGACGACCAATTCAAAAAAATCACAGGGGCTAATTTCGGGATATATTTCCTAATTTTCTTATTTTTCTTACTACGCCTCTCAAAGAACGGCAGGTCACAAATGAATTACTTTCAAAGTTATTACTGCTTCCTGGCGTACATTCTGAATTATTTTGCGGCCAATTTTACTTTCGCACGATCGAAACAATTTAACGAGATAAGGCAATAAAAGTAATTGCATTTTTATTGCCAGTGTTTTTGTAGTTCTAATTTCACATATTAAATATGACAGGCAAGCTTTGGCGTGACACGGGTCCGATCCCAAGTGCGCGTTTGCGTGTTTGCATTATTTGAGAAAAACGCAAAATTCTGCTCATTCGCAGGACAACAAGAGCTGTAAGCTCATATGGCACTTGCAAGGGTTGAGATGTATTATTTGATCAAAAGTAATTTTCGACTATGCGGTTCAGATGCGCACTTTAAGGGAGCTAGAGAAAAAGTATTTTATCGTTGAACTTGGCTGTAATGATGCGCACTTTAAAGGCACTAGAAATTCATCTGTAAGGAAGACCCTTGAGGCAAAAACGATAGCAGGCTCTTAGGGATCATTGATATATACGTATGATCAAAAGTATTTTTTTTTCCACTAATGCGGGTAAAATGCGCACTTTGAGGGTGCAAGAATTTTTTTTTTTTGCATAACCCTTGTGGGACAACTGTTCATGGGTTGAGATGTATCGTTTGATAAAAGTACTTTTCGACCTTGCGGTTAAGATGCACACTTTAAGGGAGCTAGAACTTCATTTTCTTAATTTGCGGTCATGATTGGTACTTTAAGGAATGGTTGGATTTGAAAAGTGGCGATTTCTAACCCAATCTTGTCGAATTTCTAATACTCCAGCCAAATTTGATCGTCCTAGCACATCTGGAAGTACCTTAACTCGCGATCACCGGAATTCCGGACCCGCCCCTCAAACTCCCCCCACAGTCGCCGGAGCCAATCCGGTTCAGTTTTGGACTTGTTTGTTATTCCCACAAAGTTCCATCCCGATCTCTCCAGTCCAATCCGGTCACGTATTTCCCCCCCCCCCAATTGTTGTCGGATCCGGTCCGGACATGAAAAAGATCCCCACATGCACGCCCTCTGTTCAGTTATTAAATTTCACTCGAATCCGATCACCCGTTCCAAAGTTACGCATGGCTAAATATTCCGGATTCCCCCTCCCTCCGATCCCCCCACGACTATCGGATCGAGTGAATTTTTATTTACAAGTCAGTTTGATCGGGTCCCTGATACGCCTCCCAAGTTTCGTCGTGAAAATCCCAAAAACCGTCATCACCAGAATTCCGGGAAACTCCCCTCCACCCCCCCAAGTGTCCAGGTCCAGTCCAAACGTGTAAACGATTTATCTGGAGCAGATTCTTGTTCTTCCCAGCAAGTTTTACTCCGATCCCTCCATTATAACCGTTTCTCGAGATTTCCGGTCTTCCCCCACCCCAACTCCCCCATAGCTGTCGAATCCGGTTCGGACTTCAAATGGAACATCAGAGATATGTCATTCATTCAGGTATTAAGTTTCGTCCCAATCCGATCACCCGTTCGAAAGTTACACAACACTCAATTTTCCATATTCCCCCGCAATGCACCACATATACAAACCCCTTTGACCCTAGAATGCACTAGCTCTTTCCAATGTTAAACAGAGTGATCCGATGCAAAGAGTGACGTCACGCCGCGCGCAGACCTACTAGTGTGTAGAAAGGGGTAGGGGTTTTACAAAAACTACTAAATTCTCAGGATTCCCCCGCCCTCTACTCCCTCCACGGTGGTCGGATCGGGGAAGTGACTATTTGCAAGTTAGTTTGGTCGGGTCCCTGATATGCCTGCCAAGTTTCATCGTCCTAGCACATCTGCAAGTACCCTAACTCGCGATCACCGGACCGACCGACCGACCGACCGACCGACCGACCGACGGAAAAGTGATCGGTATATGGCACTTGAGCGAAGCTGCAAGTGCCATAAAAACAAACTAAAGCACAAAGGTTTACTTTGCTTAAGTACTTCATGCAAAACTGATCTTCCGGTTGCATTTTACCACCGGGCTTGTAGTGTTCGACCGGAGATTTTGCCGGAATCATAACAATAGATTTTGAAAATAAATTGTCTAGGAATCGGCTGGTTTCTGATGTAACATTGTATTCTAGGGGGTAGTTCTGTGACATCGTGATACTTCGATCCGTCCAAAGTAACATACCTCTATTGTACATTGTACACCAAGTTAGATACCCACCTGTACCTAATATAAGTAAGTGTCTGTACAGGTCACAAAATATGATATGAGTGGCGTTTTTGATCGCCGATCAAATTTGACCAGTAGACGAAGTGAGTTTGCCGATTCGTGCATATTACTGTTTTCGATAGCCGATAGCCGTTGGCGATCGCCGATGTTTCTGGGTGCGCTAAAACGAGTTTTTGATTTTTGAAAATACCGCCTAATCCAAACGAAATCCATACGTCAACGGCTAACGGCGAGTCCTTGGCCGATGGGCGACGGACACGAATTTAGGCAATACACGTTAGCCGATCAGAACGAAAACAGAAAATAAGATAAAAAGCTACGGCAATCGGCTTCCGGCGAACGTCGAAAACACCAAAAAATCAAACGGCTACGCTATCGTCGAACTAATCGGCGATCAAAAACGCCACTATGATTTTGACAAACCACTCATCGGCTGAGGACGATTTTTAGACGTAGGAGGAAACTACAAACTATGTTCTCACAAAAAGGTCTATGCGTTCTTCAGCCACACTAGGTGGAATTTCTTTTTCTTCTTTCGATTATCCGCCGTTCTTCTGAAAACGCCCTCAAAACAGCTTAAACGACTTTTTTTATACATAAATATATTATTCGCAAAAAATCTGTCGTGGCTTACGCCAAATTTGTTTGGTAACGTCATATAACTAACAGGAGAACATGGATCTAACAGGTCAATATTCTCAGTTCATGCATCATTATGTACTCATAATGGAAGGTACAAAACTTATAGCAAACCTCTTGTTAGCACATTTGATTGGCTGCAAAATCAAGTCATGATCAGATTTACAACCAGCGGTTGCAGCTTTTCATGCAAAATACAAATTTCTCGCCTCTCTTTTTCGTTCCCCAATAATCTAGGAAAATATTCTCAACCAGAAAATGCTTTCAAAACAGAAAATATCAAGATCAAGATACAATGTAAGAAATAATAACATTCCGGGGAATTTTTTCCGAGAGGCAAGGTGAAAGTGACAAAATTAATCCAGTTCATACTTGCTTCGAGGATTTGCAATTCGAATGATCACGGAACGAACAGCTGGAAATTTAGCCGCTTTCACATTGACGCGTTTATCTTGCGTAATCGGATGCGCACGCGTCGATGCAACGCTATTCTTGCGTTGCGTCGACGCGTACGCATCAAATTACGCAAGATAAACGCGTCAATGTGAAAGCTGCTCTATTCTTGCGTTGCGTCGACGCGTACGCATCAGATTACGCAAGATAAACGCGTCAATGTGAAAGCAGCATTTCCAGTGACTGGAAATTACGGGATTTGCTTGCAACTAAACCACACTTGTCTCACAGAAAAAAAACCATGGAAAATAAGAAAAAAAATATAGCCGTAAAGAGTGTGGGGGAAAATCCTAATTATCACTACAATGGTAATGGACACAAAGGAAATGTAAACACTAGGAAACCCTTCTCTATCAGACTAAAAGTAACCCCCCCCCCCCTCGCCCCGAAGAAAAACGAACTGAGTTTCTCGGAGCCCAAATTCCGTTAAGGGTCACAGGGATTGGCTCACGTGACAACCCAAATTGTCGTTAAACTGAAGGATAGCTACGGTGAAGAGTGGGTAGCGTCTTAGTAATTTTGATGAGATTGCAACTTTTCTACATCATGTTTTTTTTTTACAAAAAAAAGTCTATTCAGGACGGTTTTGTTTTGTTTCTCCGTATGCTCGAACGCTTTGAGAAAAGGCTAGGTTAGTGTAGATTTTATAACTGTTTTACGCTTTTATGTGACCTTTTGGCTCTTCATGGTCAGTACCAAAAGCTAGGCATGCCAATGGCTTGAAACAATAATTTTTTTTTATTCCCGCGTAGCTTCTTTTTTCCATTTTCCCTGTTTTAGATTGAACTAAACCAGTGGCTAACCAATTTCGAACAAAACCAGAACTAAAAATGAAAGGAGATACTGGAAATGTTCACAAGGATGAAACTGGTCCACGCTGATATTTAAAAACAACAGATATGAAGTATCTATTTATTCAACTGATGATTTATTATGCTAATGGAAGGTAATTAGGAGCCCTGGCGTCTCCGGACCGTACTTAAGTGGTGAGCAGAGGAGTTGGGCACTTGAGAGCGGAAATCTGAAGGAAGTGAACACATGTGCGGTTTATGTCACTTTCGTAGAAGGAAAAGTTTGCTGGTACAGAGAGCATATACAGAGAGCAGTTTGTTTTAAGCAAAAACAGCGTTTTCTTATGCACTTTTTAATAAACATTGTTAGGTCTGGTATTGTAAGTTCAAAATTTAGTGTATTTGACACCATAAAAATCCACGTCAGATAAGAGCTATATTTCAGCCCTACTTGGAAAGGGTCCTCTTCAGGCTCAAGTTGGAAAATGAACTCTGAAAAGCTTGAGCCTGAAGAGAACCCTTGCCAAGAAGGGCCGAAAGCTCTAAATAAGCTCTAATAAAATATGGCTTACGTCTCCGTTTTGCAGTTTCAAATATGATTCGCAGTCGGCTTGGGCTGAAGGAACATTTAAAGAACCCCTTTTAGGCATAATTATGCCTAGCTCCCCTATGGGATTATAAGATTCTGAAATGCCCGCCTTTCGCCATTGTTTCATTTTGTGCCAACTTTTTAGCGCTTTTTCGGCCTAGCCGAGTTTTGACAGTCACGCAGCGCAAAATTCGCCGAAAGCTTCAAGGTCCGCCGACAACTCTTTCTGACATAAGGACATGAGAAGATTCAAAGTATTGTTTTTCGTTTTGGAAGTCATGTTAGACCTTCAGGTCTAACTTCTATTTGAGACTTCTTTTGATCTGCTTGGTTTTCCCACTTTTTCACCACGGCACGTTCAATTTTAAAATATTTTGCGCCCAGTCGCCGCGTCGGAGAGCAGGAAGGCTGGATAGAGTCGACAAGCGAAGGAAATTGCTAATTTGACGTGGCAAATAATATCATTTTCGAAAACCGATATTTTTCAGCCATTTCATCTTGAAAAGATAATTTCTAGTAAGAGTTGTGCTTTAAAATTCAATGTTTATTGCCGGGTCAGATTCTGAACAATGTTTCTCTTTTCCTTTCAAAGAATGTAATTCAAAAGACTCGTTCAAATCTTATAAAGTCTTCCTCTTCTCGTCCCACGCTTTTCTCGGAAGGTTGAGTGCCACATATCTTGGTAAACTTGTCGAGAAAGTATTGTCCTTAGAGAACCTTGTCCTTTGGTACAAGTTCGCGTTTTTTGTCTTGTTTGCTGCAGGTTTCTAAACTTTGTTTTGAGTTACCATACTACCCTAACTAAATAAGACCCTTAGACAGGCAAGTTAGAAAAGTTCTGAGAGTGATCCCAAGAATCGCTGCTAGGGGCTGCGTATTTCAGCAGTCGATGGTTGCTCTGTCTAAGCAAAAACGAGAAAAGCGGAAGGCGTGTGCAAGAATACGCAAAAGCGTATTGCTCGTCCGTCTCTGAGCAAATTGTGCCCGATAAGAGTTTAAAGGAGCTGCATCATTAACCCCCCCCCCCAAGACCCAAGATGAAGCACGACTCGATCCGACCACTGGGTCATCTAGTTGCGCGGGTCGGAAGTGCCCGACATGGGTAGGCTTGGATCATAGTTAGGAAATGACAGGCCCCTGTAAGGAAATTTGTGGGTCCCTGGTCGTACCAACAACAACGACCTGCGGCTCCTTCACGCCTCAATACAGCCGGAGTGGGAAGATCTCGTCGCAGCCGCAAGTTTCTGAGAAGACTGGAGACTCTTCTTGGACGACCTGGGACCTCTGGAGGCACAGCTAGGAGGGGTGTAAGGTAAGGCGCAATCAAACGAGAACGACTCGGCAGGTAGCAACAAGACCAAAGGTTCCGATGGGATCCCAAAAATTCAATATTTGATCCAGACAATTAGGTTTTGTCTTCGCCAGGCCAAACAGCTAATCATTAAGAAATCCAAGCTCAGATATGGATTCAGCATGTGCGTTTACCTCTATAAGCCGATCGAAACGATCCTAGCTTACTTCTGTGAATTTTGCGGTTCTGGCGAAATTCAAGAACTACTTGTCCGGCGACAAACTAAAGCTCAAAAACGGATTCACCGTATCTCCTTACCCCTATATCCAACATCTAATCAACTTGAAATAAAAATTTGACTTTTAACAAATTTTCCGGTTTTGGCCGGATTCTGGTCGAACTACTTGTCCGGCGATAAAACGGTTTTCGTATTCTTGTTCAGCATGCCTTCTTACCCCTACATCAAACATCTAATCAACTTCAGATAAAACTTTAACTTCTAACAAACTTTCCGGTTTTAGCCGGATTCCGGACGAACTACTTGTCCGGCGAGAAAATGGTTTTCATATTCTTGTTCAGCATGTCTTCTTACCCCTATATCGAACATCTAATCAACTTCAAATAAGACTTCTACTTTTAACAAAATTTCCGGTTTTGGCCGGATTCCGGACGAACTACTTGTCCGGCGAGAAAACGGTTTTCATATTCTTGTTCAGCATGCCTTCTTACCCTTATATCGAACATCTAATCAACTTCAAATAAGACTTCTACTTTTAACAAACTTTCCGGTTTTGGCCGGATTCCGGACGAACTACTTGCCCGGCGAGAAAATGGTTTTCATATTCGTGTTCAGCGTATCTTCTTACCCCATAATCGACTATCACATTAGCTGTTTAAAAAAAATTTCCTTGCCCCTTAATTTAACCCCCCTCCCCCACCCCTAAATGTAAAGCTACAGGGCCCATCTACGAACTCGACCTTACTCTTGACCCAAAGAATGCTCACACCAAGTTTCATCAAAATATCTCATTCCCTTCGAGAGTTATCGTGCTTGCAGACGGACGGACGGACAGACGGACGGACAACTTTTGCGATGTCATAGGTATCCCTCCACTTACGTTTTGGGATCCCAAAAACGGCAACAAGTTTGCCTGATTTCTCAGAAGTAGCTTATATGAGCAAGAAACCGGAGCAGATTTTTTTTTTTTTTTTTTTTTTTTTACAAGGTGCTGTAGGGATTGACGACGCGACGGATCTACGTCTGGTTCATCTACCACACTCTAACCATATTAGTGGATTGGCCATGTTGTTGCATTGGGATCGAGCTTATAACGAAAATACTTTTATACACTGCTGTCCAATTTACATCTGGTGAAGCAGTAAGCACTTACTTGTTTCGGGGGTATGGCTAATTTTGTTGCATTAATTCATCACCACCATACCAGATCGGCTAGTAACATCGTCACACCTCGTGTTGTTACCTCAAGTTCAACTTTTTCGGTCTACCACCGATGGATTTATTCTTGGAATTTTTTCAGTCAGGATATTAAGAGTAAGGAAGATTTGGCTGTTAAGGAACATTTTAGTTATTGTTTTTGTTCGGATTGTACCTGGTTATGTGTTTTTTTCCTCAATTGTTTGTGTGTGCTCACTGCACATATTTTGCTGGGTTAGTTTCATGGTAACTGTTTCTATTCAGTTTGGACACCACCCTGTACAGACCAGTGCTTTCTGGGGTGTCTTATGTGTAGGTTTTCTCTTGATGTTGAATAAACTCCTCTCTCTCTCTCTGTTAAAAGAGCTGATGATAAGGTAGGTTAGGATATAAAAGAATAGCAAAATTTACAGTTAAGAGCTTCTTTGAAACAGAAGTAAACCAAACACTTTGCTTACCAGAAGTCTGCATCTCTACAGCCATTCCGCTCAAACTGACCGCTTCAAGGTAAACAGGATCACTTTCCCCCTGAGCGTTTGCAGCCGTTATCTTCAGCACCGTCATTCCATTTGGTATGACGGCAGTTGACGGAGTAATGCGTGACTCACTAACGAACCCGTCCATGACGTCATATGACGGGGTGCTTGGTTGAGCGAGGCCCGCCATAACGAGCTCAAAACGTGGGACGGACGATGTGAGGTTGGCAAGTGACCTGGAAGAGCAGCGTATTTATCTACCACCAAGAGTGTCTTTTAGACTCGTCACTACTACCCAACGAGGCTTAGACATCCTCCAGCCAACTTTTACCCCCCACAAGGAAAAACGGATAGGATTGTGGCTTCTATCCCACCGAAAGCAAGACCGCTCGTGAGTTTTACGTCCCCTTCTGTTTTTAATAGCTGCAATTAAAATAGTTGTGGATTAATTCCAGTTCCGTATATGTTTGCTGCCTGACCATCAACCACTTATCAGCTATGAACCGGCTTCGATGTCAGAATAACTTTGATTAGTTGACTGACACAGCCATTCGTTAATACTGTACACTATTTGATGTAGCAAGGAAGGAGCGGGGGGCAGCGTTTGCAAAAAACAGACTAAGGGTGGCGTCCGCATCAGCACCAAGTTACCTCGCACATTTGTTGCGTTTCTGTTCGGCGCTCGACTCGCCGTTTCGTTCTTTTTTTGGGTGGTTCCCAAAATCACCACGAATCTTTTTGCCCACTGTCACAATGCCCACGACTCAAAATGCCCACCAGTCAGGTCGGACACCTGAAATCGAAACCGTCCGACATACCGGCGGCTCAAAATGCCGACAGCTCAAAATGGTCACAGGGGGACTAATATCGACTTGGCTCAAAAGGCCGACGGCTGAAACTGTCCGCAGCGGAGGCCAAAATCATCCTGGGACAACGGACTAAGAGATTGTAAGGGATAGGATTAACCACGGAAAAGGTTTTGAAGAGAATTATTTTATTGTTTCTTGATCAGTTCAGAATTCTTTTCGTGAAAGTACAGAAGCAATGTCGTATAAAATTGTGCCAACACAGAAAGCAAAACCAGGCGGTCCGAATCCTCCAGTTAACTTGCATCGTGAAGGTAAGAGTTATTCCTTAATTAAAAATATCAGTTTTAAGATCGCTGTTTCGGACACAGTCTGTTCAGAATTCGGCAGAGTGGATATCTAAGAAATTTCAAGATCAGACCCGGAAACGTTACTGACAGGATGCAGATTAATTCCTGAAGTCTGTCTGCCCGTGTGCCTATTAGAAAGATAACAGTCGGATACGTTTACATATTTTGATCAGGCTGTAAGGCTTTTCGTCAGAGTACAGGTGCACTTTGCGGGGTTACACATTTTTCTTGTAAATATTTTACCGGTATCATATTATAATTGAGATTATACCAGTTCAACGTACCGTCATCGTCATTCTGATACTCAGTCTACTCCTCCCGTTGCTCGCTCAACCCTAATTCAAGTTTACTTCGGTCTGAACATCTCACATAATCCAATCGTGGGCATTCTGAACCGTGGGCATTTTGAGTCGTGGGCATTTTGAGTTGTGGGCATTTTGAGCCGTGGGCATTTTGAGTTGTTTGCATTTTGAGTCGTGGGCATTGTGATTGTGGGCATTTTTGGTGTTAGCCTTTTTTTTTTGCCAAGTAGCAATGAAAGATCTTTTCCCGTTTTTGCGTTCTGTTGATTTGTAAAAAAAAAAAAAAAAAAACTGATAAAAAACCACATGAACTTATTTAGAGACTGGTTCGAGAGATAGGCCGGATTTTTGCGATCACGACGTGATTCGTCACAATATGAATTGCGTCGTGCAAACTTTGGTTCCAATCCGAAAAAAGTCATTTGACATATGGTGACCGGTTGTTAAAAACGAATAATGTTTAATTTGTTTAAACAGTTAGCATGTACTTTTTTTTGCTAGACCAATACAAAATAGAACAGCTGACGGAATTTTCTTTTATGTTTATGCCAATGCCGAGAACTCTCGTTCCCCATAAAAGATAGCCTAGTGCAATTTTAGCCGGGAACGGCATGGATGATAATAAGCAATTCAGTCTGGTGTGTAACGCGACAGAGACGACCAAGGAGGTGATTATGGACGTAGCCTACTTTATTTTCGGTTTGCGAAATTTCTACTTAGTTACCGATCGTGGACTAGAAATAGTTATTTGATGAGTAAATTCCGCCTAATTTCTCCAACTTCTGTCATTGATAAACGGCTCCAGGATTTTCGCTCCTCTGTGTTAATGTTGTCTCACCCATGGTCAGCGCTATTTATTTGATCGTCTTTGTTGAATTTTTATATTTTGTGTAAGTGTTCTTTCTCTATTTCTTCTGTTTTTTCCTCCATCTTTAGGGCGCTTCGCCCTCCTTTTGTTGAGATGGGTTATAAATGAATTGATTGATTGATTGATTACACGCGAGCCTGCTACGTTTTAACTTTTTTATCATCTATAAAACCTGCAGCCGTTAAAACACTAAGCCAATTACGTCCAGTTCAGTAATGACTCCGTCTCTGTCCGACTGTCGAACCTTTTTTTTTAATCAACCTAAGGACATTCAAGTTTACGTTCAACGTTAAGGTTCGTATCAAATCTCGGAATGGAGGAGGAGACCTTACAATTACGACTGTTCTCTTAGAGTGTGGACGCAGTCACGCAGCTACCAGGGTATTAAAAAAAAACTAAAACAAAAAAAGAAGCAGCATTGGCTGTCCTGGATTATAAATCGTGACCTTTGTCTTTTAAAGCCAAATTAAAGAACGACACACGACCGACTAGTCTTCCGAGCTATTTTTCAGCTAGCGGATGGGACGGTAATACCATTTTTCTATATTTTTTAATACCGGTGCAGCAATTTTTCGAACTTCTCCAGCCAGATTTGAAAACAGCTTGGTGCTCGTCTCCTCCCTCGATGACATCATTTCCAAAAATGCCATAATCTTCCCTTATTAGTCTACAATACAATTATATCGAAATATAATTTAATAAGTTACATAAAATTATTACTCTAATAATATTTTCATTGCCCTACAAGTATTTAGCACTATTAATTATGTAAATTACAAGTTCAATATTTAAAACAATACTTTTCTACCTTAAAATGCAAGCATAGAATTCCACAGTATTTGGATATTTGGGACCGGAGCCAAAACAGATGGGAAAATGGCAAATTTAAGAAGAAACCGCGTATCATTTTCGTAAAATCTAGCCTGGTTGTAAATAAACTAGCTTTTCGAGATCAATCAATCACAAACACTGCAGGCTGTCCTTCATACAACTCTTATCTTCGCCAAACCTTCAGTGCAGTTTTAATATCGGCGAATCTCTAAAAGCTACTTTGAAAGACCGACGAGGTCCTAATGTAGCTTCTTCCAATTACTTCTGCTATCTTATACTCAGTACTTTTTGCTTGACAAGTACACGCCATGAACACTGAGCCACTCAACAAACGGGTAAAACGCGTTTATAAAATTGTGGTTATCTTTTAAGAAGTTGTTTCTTTTAGGCCAGTTACAAGACGAAGTTGTGTCGTGCAATGACCCGGCACGCAGAATCCCCCACTTTTTTTTTTTTTTAATCCGATTCAAATTTGTGTAGTATGTGTCGTATCTTCGCCAAAACATACTGTGTTAATTTACTATTATAATACTGTGTTATTTAATAATATTTTTGACAAATATTAATGGATAATTTAGTTATAGTTATTTCATGGTTAATAATTACAATGTGCCAACTTACACCATTTCCAAAGAAAACTGCTGATGAGTTTAATAATATTTTCTGACAAATATTAACGGATAACTTAGTTTTAGTTACTTCAAAGTTAACAATTACTATGTGCCAACTTTCACCATTTCTAAAAAAATGCTGATGTCCATCGTAAAAAATGCCTATATTCACTGAGATGGATATGTAGGCTACAGCGTGTTTTAAATAAAAGTTGGTTTAAAAAAAGCAGATTCTCCCCAACGCGTGCCGCCGCTATGCCATAATTATTCGTAACCCTCCCTTCTCTGTCTATTTGGCTATTTTTTCACTAAGGTCATTTACCCTCCCCCTCCACCGCGCCCATCCCCAAATTCTTATGCCTTAGATTTACATTCATACAATGGATAAAACGGAAACGTCAGCTACATATGCTTTGGCAGTGGTATTTCGGCCCTTCTTGGCAAGGGTCCTCGTCAGGCGACCGAACGTCAGGGACAACGTGGGGAACGGAAGAAACGAACCTGCAAAGGTCATATTTGAATTTTTGCACATATTTGAACTTTCGCATTTCCAAGTTTTTCAGTGATCTTCTAGTTCGTAGGTGATTTCTCGGTTGTATTCCAGTCAGCAGTAGATACAAGAAAAGGCGAACGTCAAAGGTACAAAGAATTCCCCAAACAAACAAAAAATGGCGGAAACGTAAATTGGTTTACAATCAGGAATAAAGAAGCCTTTGAACCTCCTCGCTAGCCATTTCACAGAAAGAAAACGGGGCACTTTCTCTTCCAATTTTTCTTTGAATTAACGATGGTGATCGATGGTTTTATTCTTCTTCTTCCATAAGACAGGAGCCAACTTCTGACGCAGGGAGCGCTGTTTTGATAGACCGTCAAATTGAAATGCAATTCAACTTTACATATTTTCAGCTAATTTTTTCTCATAATACTTCTTACCGATAACCCGATTACACAAGGGACTTTTATCGTGACAAAGGTGGTTGGTTCAAATCCCGCATGAAGAGCTTTTCGTCTTTCAATTCACTACTTATAGTAGGATTATAATGAAGAGCACTCGAAGCATAACGTCCCTTAGCTTCCTTTTACTTAGCGTGGAAACGAAAAGTCAAGCCCTCTTTATTCAGATGAAAATCCATGTGGGACAAGAGAGGAACAAAAACTGGGACAGGTTAGAGCACAGCTCGCGGCTACTCTATTCTAACAAGACAGGCTGTCTACTTTTCCAGAGTTCCCCAGAGACAAAAGCACAGTATCCTTTCCGAGCTATTTCCGGACAAAATAAGCTCTCGGCGATAAAACTTTACGGCGGCGCGAATTCCATATATAATTCTATATTACGAAAGTTCCGGCACCAGCAGTTGTACCAATGAGTGTTTTTACACATTTCACAAATATGCAGGCTACATGTTGCGAGTTTATTCTGTTATTGTATGTCGTATATTCCTTGAGCCTAAGCCGACTGGGAAACACATGCCCTAATGCCCTGAATAAATTACTGCGAATTTGCCAATCGTTTGCAGATGAAAATGATATCATTTTTAACTCTGCAAAAACTGAATGTGTTTGTTTTAGGCCTAAGGGTTCTGTCGCCCTGTTTATTCCGCCTATTCTTCTGAATGGTAGTGTGCTTTCATTTGTTTCACAATTTCGATACCTCGGGTTTGTGTTTAATGAGCATCTTGTTGATGATACCCACATTCGTCATTCGTTGAAATCGGTTTATACACGTGGAAATATGCTCTTGCGGAATTTCCACCATTATACTCCCGACGTTAAGACGTTTCTTTTTCGGTCGTATTGTACAAGTATTTTTGGTCTTTCTCTTGTTTGTTCTTTTACGAAGAAAGGAATAAGCGAGCTGCGTATTGCGTACAATGATATTTTTCGATTTCTTCATAAACTCCCTCGTTTTACAAGTGCCAGTGAAGTGTTTTCTGATCATAATGTCCCGAATTTTCATGAGCTGCATTGGCTGTGTCGTGAGTCTCTGAGAAAACGGCTTCTTGCAAGCGACAATACCCTTATTTGTCAATTGAGTACTTCGCTCCTACGGCTTTCACTTCCAGTACGGAAACAGTTATATGAGCCTATTGATAGAGAGTAATTTGGTCTTGGTTTTGTTTTGTTTTTCATTTCATTAGTGTCGTTATGTGTGTTCTCAAATTATGGTCTTAGTTACCGGAATAAAATGTACTGAATTGAATTGAATTTCGTTCGTTTTTTCCAGACACACAATAGCCCGACGAGGACCCTCGCCAAGAAGGGCCGAAATATCGCTGTCAAGCATCGTAGCAGACTTGTACATGTTGCGACTTTATTCTTTTGGTGTATGTCGTTGAGCCGAAGTCGACTGGGAAACATATTTCTGATTGCAGGTTTATTTCTTCAAGTCCAGCAACAGCCTGACATGGACTCTTGGCAAGAACGGCTGAAATATCGCTGTCAAACACCATAGCAGACTTCCCATTTTTAGCCATTGTTTTATTATTTGTCGTTGTCATTTGAGTGTTGATTCCGAAAAAGGGTACTGGGGTATGTACCGTCGGGGTTTTAAGGTTGCATTTCATTCAGTGGGTTTCTACGTTCCAGGTTTTGCAATGCCTGGGAGTTTAAAGTGAGAGCTCAGTCGGAAGTGAGCTCGTAGTTTTCCTAAATGCTAAAAAATTAACAGAATAACTAACAACCCCTACAAAGCTCCATGGCTGGTGACATACCGAAAAACACAGCCAAATAAATGTGTCAGTCATAATTCGGAGAAGAAAATTAAGGAATAAATACTGAAAATGAGTATTAGTTTCTCGTTATATTTGCTGGACCATTAGTTTTGTATACCGATACATCTGCAAGACCATTCACTAATATCTATGTTCGTTTGTGGACAAATGTTATTTTACTCAAACGAGATCTGGTAAATAAAGAATTCAGGGGGGTTTCTCGTAACACAGAGTGCTTAAAGTAGAACGTTTGAAGATTATGATGAGTTTATGGTATATATTCGTCACTTAGCAGGTTGTTATGTAAGCCCCTAAAAAACTATTAGTTTTGCATGTTTTGGGAGGGGGTTTGAACCCCCTAACCCTCCCCCCCTGGAAAGTCTAGATACCATCGAGCCCTGGTCTCTACTTCCAACGCAATCATATATATTACGTAATAAACCTGGTTACAGAAAATACATGTTTCTTTGACAGTTACTTAACTTTGAACAGTGGAGTTCTGGTCTAAATGGTCAAATGAAGAACCAGACCACGCATTCGGATGCTGTTAGGAGCTCTCGATTAGTTACTTTGGCCGACTGGTAATTGACGGCAGGACAGGAGTGTCGTGTTGAAACTAGCCTACGATACCAAACCAAGCGCAACAAAAACAATTCACTATATTGGTTGTGCAGATACGTACTCCAGATTTGATATGAGACAAACTGCGAAAAAAAAACAAAAAAAAACGGTGTCTGTCACAACCGCAAGGTTTATCTCCGGAAACGCAAAATTCTAGTTCCAAATATTTCTCGTCGAGAATTCCGAGCAAAGGGGTATTACTATTCAGAAAGCAACGACGCATTCGAATGGTCCCAAATGGATCCGCACTGCATCTGACTTTCAATTAGCCCCCCCCCACCCTGCTCGCGTATTAGTTCCGTGTAAAGAGTGTCTACTCTTTTAATAATCATGACGTTCGTAATCAAAGATGAGATTTTCCCGCGGTCTGTCTACTTCGCGTGCTATTTCTCGTGTGGGGTAACTCTGAATAAATCAGAGCACTTTGGGAGAAGAAGATTTTGGATTGTCGCGTGATGTTCTTGCCCAAGTAATATCGATAAGAGTATGTAATAATAATGAATGACGCAGAACATAACTTAATGCATCCAATATTCATCGATTTATTTGTTGTAAGGTAAAAATGTACAATTTTATTGACAAACATAAAGAAACAACATGTTGCTTAAAAGCGTCAGACATGCCAGTGACATAAAAAACGACGCTTCAATAATTCTGATCCCTTTGTACAAATTATTAATAAGATCCTAGCCTAAGGCGTTATAAAGAAAAAACAAGCGAACAGCTAACTATTTTATAACTGATTTGATATGATGTGATTGATATTTTTTAACTGATTTGTAAAAATTATTAATAAAATCCTAGCCTAAGGCGTTATAAAGAAAAAAAACAAGCAAACAACTAACTATTTTATAACTGATTTGATATGATGAGATTGATATTTTTTAACTGATTTGTAAAAATTATTAATGAAATTCTAGCCTAAGGCGTTATAAAGAAAAAACAAGCAAACAGCTAACTATTTTATAACTGATTTGATATGATGAGACTGATATTTTTTAACTGATAGCATTAACGCATTTATTTCAACGTAAGCAGAAAGCACTCCCTCGGTTCGTTGTAGGCTTTGATTAATTGCGGCGTGGCTTTAGCCCATCACGATTTTTTTTCATTGTCGCATCAGTAGCTCTACGAGACGTTAGCGTGAAGAAAACCCGTTTCCGTGGTACAGGTCATTTGTTATGAGCACAAACTGTAAGCAGAAAAGGGGGGGGGGGGGGACCAACCAGTACCAAAATAATTTCGTCCCCACAAGTTTATTAATCTACAACGCGTTACGATGATGCTAAGTAGCATATTTACCGGTTGTCGTTTGATTATTTTTAAAGTTTAACCGAACAGGACTAGGACAGGACAATCTACTTACCCATCACTTATTCACTTAAATTGGCTTGAAGACCTGCTGAAAATGAGTTACTTCGTTGTTCGGCTATACACCAATAATCAATTTTCAAATAGTGGAATTTCCGTGTGATTTGTGGTGCCTCTATGCGCTTGTATTTTTGTTGCATGCCTTACGAAAGAGATATATAAAAAAAAATTTTGTTCAGGCACTAGGCAATCTTCACCAATCTCACCACTGCCCACTGAAAAGCCGCATTTGTGTTGGGATTAAAATTTCCCGCGTCATAGTAGAATTTACGCTGTGGGGACGGCCGGAGATATTCTGAACCTCATAACTAGAGCAGAGAGTGGAAAGTAAAAAATCCCTTTGCAGGATCCAAATAATTCAGTGTATCCAATTAAATGACACACAAATAAGTTGGCTTTTCAGTTAAACTTTAAAGACACAAATAAGTAATTGGGGATCTCACGCGAAGAAATTATTGACTTAGCCGGCACCTCTTTCACTATAGAAATTTTGAAGTCGGTCAAAGATCTAGTTTGGAACATCACGGCTTGTAAGACAAGAGTTAGTGACAGAAGAGGTAAACTGGCAAATGGTTCGACTGTGACTGACATCATACAGCGTATTACTGAAATGGATTCTGCCGGATTCGATTGGCCCATTATAGTTCCCAAATGTGTACGTGACGTACCAATGCTCAAGATCGAGTCGTCTGTAAGGCTGGACCGCATGGTTACAAACTGTGATCTAAAACTATCCAACACCGTCAAAACCATGCAACGTATCGAAACCATGCTTATGGAAATTCCAAGATCTGCCCCCTCCATTCCTGCCCCTACGAGATGCCCAAGTGCTACAGAATGGCCTACCCTTCCGGAGGTTGGGGAAAAGTATGATATCATAAAAGTGTCTTCAATTCCAGATAGCTGGAGTAATCCTGTAAAGCGCAAAGCTGAGCTTGATCAGCTTGGTGTGGATACCATACGTGAAGTTAAGCGAACACAGGATTCTGTGCTTGTGAAAATAAAAAGCAAGTCGTCCGAGTCATTTTCTGATCTCATCAAGGAAAAGTTCCCTCAGTGTGAAGTTTCAAATTCAAATAGCCATTACACGGCCATTTTACGAGGTTTGGATAAGGACTGTGACGTCAGTTTGTTCTCAAACACAATTACAGGTATCTCAGATTTTAAACGACTGGGTAGTTCGTATGTAGTGAAGTTGTTTTTCGATTCTGAGGATTTCCAGAAATACTATTTGGTTCACGGTATTAACATCGGTTACGAACACTTCAAGCTCTCTGCTGACAGAAAGCTCCCTAAGCGGTGCTTTCGGTGCCAGAGTTTGAAACACGGTTCTACGAAATGTGATGCTCTGAAGCCTCGTTGTGCTCGGTGTTGTGGGGATCACGTTTTCGTTAAAGATGTCCCATGCTCACGTCCTGTAAACTGTGCACATTGTTCATCGAATGAGCACCCGTCGTACAGTTTTCGATGTCCAGTGATTCGTAAATACATCAAATAATGGAAGTTACTAAGTTAGTTCCCGTCTTGTCATTTAATTCTAACGGTATTTTTGGTAAGCTTGATGCCCTACGATCTCTTACCCCTGATGGTGCTATTCTTTGTCTTCAAGAGCACCATCTCCTGGATGTTTCGTTAAGTTATTTTGATTCTCTTTTACCAAATTATCGTGTTTTTGCTGCACCTGCAAATGCGACTACTGGCCGCCCATCAGGTGGAACTGCTACACTAATCCCCGATTCGTTTGATTCTGAACTGATGCAGCTTTCTGAATATTTTATTGCATGCCGCATTTTTAATTGCGTTATTATTAATTGCTATTTACCTACAAATTACAGAACTGATCATTCGGATTTTCGTTTTACAGATGCATGCGGGCAGCTTAGTGCTTTTATTTCTCGTCTTCCCGCAAAGTACAACGTTTGTTTAACGGGTGATCTGAACTGCGATATAACGGATACAAATTCTTCGCGGGCTTCACTTCTCCTGTCGTCTATTTCTATTCTAATTCCCGTAAATAAAGATGATAATTGTACATATTTCCACCATAGCGGTTCGGGTAGCAATTTAGATCATGTTCTTATTTTAAATAGATCGTCGGTAATTGGCCCAGTAGAAGTAGTGCATGATATTCCTATGAGCGACCACTTGCCTTTGAAGTTTTTACTATCTTTCACTTTAAATTCCATAAATTATCAAATTGTAAATAAATATAAAACGAAAACACAGTGGAAAACGAGTGTTCTTTGGGAAGATAGTTCTTGTTTGTCGTATAGAAATTTGTTAGATTCGCTCGTTTCAAAAATTGTTATTCCAAATAATTTAGAAGGTCTTAGTGAAAAAGAAGCAGCGCTAGAGATTAATTGTATATATTTTCAGCTTATTCATGTTTTGAAGTATAGCGCTGATAAAGTTTTTACTAAGAAAAAATTTAAAGTTGGTACGCATGTCCCTTTATGGTCGTCCGATTTAGCGCTTGTAGAGGCTAACCGTTTAGCTAAGTATTCGTATCGGTTGTGGAGAGATATGGGTAAGCCTCGAGACCATCCTTCATTTTTTTATATGAAGTCGACTAAGGGAGTTTTTCAGCGTGAGTTCCGGCGTCATAACGATGACCTGTTACGTCTGGCGTCCGCCAAGGTTGATCAAGATCAACAACATATGTGGACTGCTTTACGCCGAGCTAAAGCTATACAACCACGCGGGATTGGAGATAATTTCCCTACTACTTCGGATTGGGACGCTCATTTTAATAATAATTTTTCAACACCTTCTGATGATCCAAATGATACGCTTTTACTGGATGATATTTTGAAACGCCCTTCAGAACCTATTACGATTGAGATGAGTGATTTTAATGAATCGATCAAGAATTTGAATTCAAAGAGCACCCCTGATCATGATGGTATTTATTCTAGTCATCTAAAATGTGCTTCTCCATCTTTTTTTGCAAAACTTCTTGCTTTTTTCAATCTTATGCTGGTGGTTGGAGTAGTTCCTGACTCGTTCAGAGTTGGTGTGGTGTCTCCTATTCCTAAAAAAGGTAAAAGTAGATTTGAGAGTTGCGAGAACTTTCGTCCGATTACGAAAAGCTCGCAGCTTAGTAAAGTGTTTGAATTATGTGTTAAAAGGTATTTTGCTTCGCTAGATTGTGGGATTAACCAAGTAGGATTTGTTCGGGCTATGGGGTGTGATCATGCTCATGCTACGTTTTACAATATCATAAATTCTGCGTGGGAAAAGGGTGATCAGATTTATGCTCTTTTAATTGACATTAAAGGTGCATTTGATAATATTTCACACGCTTCTGCGCTTTTAAGTCTTTATTATGCTAACATTCCTCTGGCTTTGGTGAAAATGTTAAAATATTGGTATGCTGGTCTTTCTGTCCGTGTGGTTTGGAAATCTATTATGTCTCAAACTAGTATTTCGGTCCGTAAGGGAGTTAGGCAGGGTGGTATTATTTCTCCTTTTATTTTTAACCTTTGCCTCAGCGATTGTTTCCGGTTCTTGAAGACTTCTCTAGTGCACCTTGCCGTAGAGGTAACGTACATTGCTTACGCTGATGACATTATTCTTTTGTGTAGATGTAAAAATAGGCTGGTCGAAAATTTTAATATTTTAGTTAATGAGCTTGGGAAAAAAGGTTTATCTGTTAATGTAGATAAATGTCAGTACTTTGTGATTAACGACCCTCTTGGGCCGTCTTCTCTTGATTGTGGTAATGGGCGTAGATTTCAACCTCTCGAAGTTGTAACTTACCTTGGTGTACCATACTCTTCAGTAAAGCGTAATTTTCAAACAGTAGTTGTAAAAAATATAGAGCTAAGAATTCGTAAGACGTTCGGAGCTCTTATACACCTTAAAGGTACACACCGGCGTGATATTCTGGCTCGTATTTATACAGCTACTGTTCTTCCAATTGTAATTTTCCCAGCAGTTTTGGTGAAGGGTTTCAATCGTGGTATGATATCTGATATTCGTATAGCTTACTTCAAATACTGTAAATACCTGCTTGGATATCCACTTTGGGCTCGTAATACCCCTTTGATCCAAGTTTTTAACGTTAAGGATCCTGCTTTGGCAATTCAGACAAAATTTGATAATTTTGTTGCCAAAGCGTCTAATATTTTATCCGCGAAGAATTTGTATCCGTTTTTCCGTAGTCCTTAATTTGAAATAGTTTTAAGTTAAATGATTTAGTAGTTTTTGGTATGATTTTATCGGAATGATATGTGTATTTTATTTATTTATTTTTATACTCCTCTTGTATACTTTTGAGGGAAATAAATATTGAATTGAATTGAATTGAATGGCTGCGATAACTGAGCTGGAATAAAATGACACCATATTAAACAAAATTTATAAATCTTATTTGTATTGAATTGTATGTTAGTTGTTTCTGGAGAGATTAAATCTACGCTGTGTTTGACAAGCACAAACTATTTATTCCTTCAGCCCAAGCTGACTGCGAATC
This sequence comes from Branchinecta lindahli, assembly GCA_023053555.1. Lineage (NCBI taxonomy): Eukaryota > Metazoa > Arthropoda > Branchiopoda > Anostraca > Branchinectidae > Branchinecta > Branchinecta lindahli. The sequence goes on along the minus strand of JAKZAO010000009.1, from coordinate 3,643,018 downwards.
ATGTTAGTTTGCCACAAGTTCGCTTATTCCAACTTGAGCGGCTTTGAGCCTGAAGAGGACCCTTTGCTAAGAAGGGTCAAAATATAGTTTAATAAAATTCAGCTGACGTTTCCGTTCTGCACTGTCAACTACAAACTAGCCTATTTGTTTCTTAAACAGTGGCAAAAAACGGTAAGTCGGCTATGATTTATTGTAAGTTCATTTCTCCCAGTCTGGTCACAGCCTGGCAGGGATCCTTGCCAAGAAGGGCCAAAATAGCAATGACGAACATCGTAGCTGAATTTCCGTTTTTACCCATTGTTTAATAACTTACATGTTTCCCGGTCAGCTTGGGCTCAGCGAGTATTTAAAGTATTTGGATTATTCTCGATCTGGTGTTAAATAAATACCTATCCTGTTACTAGCCTACAGTGTAGAGGTATTCTTACTTGAAAACACCTCTAAATGTTTCATTACCTTGGAATTATTCCTTGCTTACAAAAGGGACGTAAACATAACAAACTTGAATCAGTTTCAGCTTCCTTCTAGAACAAACATTGCGTTGCAATTCTAGCTTTCAGAATTTACTGTTGATTTTTAAACTGTTACTTATTTCATTGAGGTATGCTATTTGGTTTGAGCGCCATCGTTCGGGGAAAATCACGAGCCGCTTGGTAAAAGATGATAAATTTGGGAGAAGGAACCGAATGAAATAAAGAAAAAATATTTCAGAATCCAGCTGACATATCATACACTATACACGCAGTTAACATTTCCTGCAAACATTTTGCGGTAAAAGTTTCCTGGTACTTTATTGGGCAACCATTCACTGTTAGGGGACACTTACGACGTTCGAATTTATTTGTGTTTGTTGTAGTTGTTAATTATCTTGTTCGGAAATTCTCGTGCTGATGTGTGTTTGTTTTTGTTTAAATTCGTAATGCCTTAGGCTAGGGTTTTATTAATTTGTTTATACAAATCAATTGGGTTTGACAAAGCGTCATTTTCGTATACCACTGGTATGTCGCTCGATTTTTATGCCGTCTGAGTTTTTCACGATTGTCAATAAATTGCACCTTACCTTACTGTAAAACTAGCAGAAAAAAGGTCATTAACGCTCTGATAATATGCAATTCCCAGAGGAGTTTCATTTTCGGCAAATCCACATCAAATACTGGGCAGGATCCAGGCCCGTATCCAGAAATTTATCTCGGGGGGGGGGGGGGGGGGTGCCCGCGGGTCGGATGAAAAAGTACAAAAAATATATAGATCAGAGGTAAAAGCCTGTAAAAAACGACATTTGTGTATGTTTCGGGAGAGGAGGTGAACCCCCCTAGCCCCCCCTGGATACGGCCCTGGCAGAATCTGATCCAAGACAAACTTACCTTCTTGTTTTCGAGTCAAAGATCTCCAGAACGAAATGCTGCTCCAAACCTCCGTTAAAAGAACCGAGGCATTCGATCTCCATTGAGTTGCTTTTTTCGTTGATTAAGCTGCAGTTTCGAGGAGCGTCTGGAGGTCCTAATGGAAATCCCGATATTAGAAAACCAAAAGATCACTCGGAACAGGAAAATATTGCCAAGGGTTTTACAGACTTGGGGAGAAGGGTGCAACAGACGGTGAAAAATGACCTGCAATGCTGCAAATCGAGTGAAAGGGTTTATTTGTTTACCCTTACCGATGGCTGCGAGTACTGTAAAAAAAATCTTGCAGTATGGGCTTTATTGAGATAAGAGTATCCCTAATTCGGATTAATCTTATCCCAGTAGAGATAAGATTAATCCCAGTAGCAAATACTGCATCCTTATTCGGAGAAACTTTTTACAGTGAGGATTTTCCCGATCCCTAACGAAGAGCACATAAGGCGTATTCTCGCCGTTCCCCGAGGACTCCACTTGAGGAGTCCCCGCGTTTTCGTTTTTCCTGGGGACTCACTCCCCGTATTCTCGCGAGTCCCCACGGACGGGGAATGCTCCGATTATCATCACCATCATCAAGAAGGACTCCCTTTCAGATTCGGAGGGGAATCAATTTTTGGTGGTGCTGGTGCAATGTAAAATTAATTAAAAATATTCAGAATGAACAAAACCAAAAATAAAGTAGATCCAGACTAATTTTGTCAACTGCATATTTTTTTTTAAGAATAAAATCCGTCTTTGAAGCAGTCCCCGTGTTCTCGCTGTATCCTGTACGCGCAGTCGGCGTGGAGCGAGTCCCTCTATTCTCGCCGTTCCCTTCGATTCCCCGAGGAGTCCTCGGGCAACGGCGAGAGTAGGCCTATAGTGCGAAAAAGGTTGCTAGGAAGGCTGTGAAGATTTTCATTTTCCCTTCAAAGGTACTCATGATAGTAATTCATTCTACTTCAGTGGTATTTCCATTCTCTACTTCATAAGTTTATCGTATCTCCTCCATAGCAATACACTGGTTATCACGCTTGCCACGTTTGTTCTCTTTACGTGACGTTATCATGCGCCCGATCATTGCTTCCGAGCAGCTTAATCGTCCGGAGACCTGTTACGCAAATTCTACCACGCTTATCAATCAAGGCAAGGGACACGAAAAGAGGCTAAAACAGCCGAAGCCGTGTGTAATTTACTGTAAGCATTCTTAGTTGTAAAGTGGTCAACTATTTCAGAACATGTGAGCAGAAACACTATGTAGAGCGAGGTGTCTTTAAGCATCATTCGTCCAACAGCCAAAACTAACATTTTTACAGTCCCAATTTTGAATTAGTAACCAAAATGAAGCTGAAGACCCGATGCCGAAACTTTCGAAGAAATCTGGTTCGTTTCACAAAAGCCGGTAGTAATTTTCTTGCAAGAATCTTTTCCATTTCTTCGAACAAAAATTTGTTTTAACCAGTGTGCTTTTAAAGCACGTACCTACGCCTGACACGTGACGTCAAGGAGGTTAATGAAACAAAACAGAACGTCACCGAGTAATAAGAAAACGAAAAAAACTGAAAAGATATTACGCGAGTCTAAAAACAAACAAACTGACAAGCCGCATATGCAATCTCTTGAATCTAGAATTCTTTTCCGTGTTTTCCTTTTTTTTCCTTTTTTTCTTTATTATTTACTCCGTCTTCGTGCCTTGTGTTTATACTGACGGGTCATAAATAGAATCATCATCATCAGACAACAGAAAAACGCAACGACGAGGACTTCAAAAAAATTATGCCCCGGTAGGCTTAGTCACGAATTTTCACTGCGTCGAACTCTCGTAGCAAAGTAGTCCGCAAAGAATACACGGCTAAGCTTCATTTGACAGAGACTGCTATTCCAATTTGAAGACCAAAAAAAAGAATGCAACTCCGTTTAAACTCTGTTTTAAATGGTTGTTTGCATCTTTCAAGTTGTTACGCAGCCATATAAGCCGATCGCTATGTATTTTTTTTTCTTTTTTTTACATTTAAGTTTTTTCGAGGGCGAATAAACTAAGTGCTTTTTTCCACGTGCCCATGATGCACTGATATTCCCTAGAGGAAGGTTCTTATGAGATTCCGCGATCCCTTCCAAGGAGCGAAGTGTATCGACGAACCGCAGCACATATGTTAAGCGGTTTCTGGTTAGGGGATTCAACCTGTTGCTAAGTGCTAGATTTCTGCATACTGTTCTGTTCCACCAAAATCACTTTCGTCCAAATTTGCATGTTTCTTAGTGTTTTTATATCATGACTAAACTAAATCCAAGACTTCCTGGTTTTCCAGCAGACTTCTTGGGACAGTTTTCTGGGATTCACTTTCCTCTATCAACTTCGGTTCACCGCGAAAACACTTGAAAAGTTAATTCTCGGGTTCCGGATTAGGGGATTAAACCGGTTGCGAAATGCTAGAATTCTGCATACTGTTCTGTTCCAATTTCTGCATGTTTCGTGAATTGTTTTTATTTCACGACAAAATGCAAGACTTCCTGGCTTTCCAGCAGACTTCTTGGGACAGTTTTCTGGGATTCACTTTCCTCTATCAACTTCCGTCCACCGCGAAAACAGGAAAAGTTAATTCTCGGGTTCAGGATTAGGGGATTAAACCGGTTGCTAAGTGCTAGAATTCTGCATACTGTTCTGTTCCAGTTTCATCCAAATCTGCATGTTTCTTGAATTGTCTTCATTTCATAACAAAATGCAAGACTTCCTGGCTTTGCAGCAGACTTCTTGGGACAGTTTTCTAGGATTGACTTTCCTCTATCAACTTCCGTCCACCGCGAAAACACGAAAAGTTAATTCTCGGGTCCCGGATTAGGGGATTAAACCGGTTGCTAAGTGCTAGAATTCTGCATACTGTTCTGTTCCACTTTCATCCAAATCTGCATGTTTCTTGAACTGTCTTTATTTCATGACAAAATGCAAGACTTCCTGGCTTTCCAACAGGATTGCTGGGAGAGTTTTCTGGGATTCAGTTTCCTTGGACCCCCCGCGAAAACACATGGAATGTTAGTTCTCGGCAAACAAGCGGTTTCTGATTAAGCGATTAAACCGCTTGCTGAGTGCTAGAGTTCTGCACCTTATTCTATTCCACTTTCATCCAAATCTGAATGTTTCGTGAATTGTCTTTATTTCATGACAAAATGCAAGACTTCCTGTCTTTCCAACATAATTATTGAGACAGTTTTCTGGGATTCAGTTTCCTCTATCAACTTCCATCCACCGCGAAAACACACGGACAAGGGGTTTCTGATTAAGGAATTAAACCGCGTGCTGAGTGCTAGAAATCTGCATGTTATTCTGTTCCACCAAGGCACTTTCATCCCAAATCTGCCATGTTTCTTAAATTAATTTTGTTCTTTCCTGACAAAAATACAAGAATTTCTACGGAGCTTTCCACCAGACTTATGGGTCAGTTTTCAGGAATGTTCGTATAGAGGGGTTACCTAGTAACCGACACACCCTTTTCCACGGCACCGGTGCCGGCTACAAATTAAGCGATTCATTAACAACGCTTCTATGTATGCTGACTTTAATAGCCTAGCAAGTGGCAGCCGGTGCAGGCACCAGGCGCTTGCTGGTACACCAAATCGTGAGTGGACAGCCCCTGGGTCTGTGACTGTTTCCAAAGCGCGAAAGTCGCTGCGGCAGCTCAGTAGCAGCGCCAAAAATGACGCGGGAAGCCCTTACCCTCTAAAGGGATGTCCAAAAAGACACATCTGGACCTTGGAAATAACAAGTCTACTTTCAACTTGATACCTCTTATGGAATTATGGAACGTCAAAAATCAGTGAAAACCGAAGACCGACTAGACCAGCGATAAGAGCGGGCTGTTCATAGATGATAACTCCACTGACAAGACCAAAGGTTTCGATGTAATCCCAAAAATGTAATGTTTGATCCAAACAATTGGGTCTTGTAGATATCCGGTCTTCGTCAGACTTCTTGAACCTTTTTACTATTAAACTTTAGAAATAGGCTAATCATCTGCGAAAACCAAGTTCAGATATGTATTCAGCATTTTTATTTACCCCTGTACGTTGTATCTACTTTGAAGAAATTGATCAAAATTTCCTGCCTTATTTGATGGTGCAAAACGGATATAGATTTTGACTTGTTGATTTTTCCACAAATTTGTTTTCCAACTTGAGCGGCTTAAAGGACACCTGAATGAAGAGTACCAAGTATCATCCCTATCTGTATGACTTCCGTTAACATTGCCTGCAGTAAACCCAATCCAAATACGCAAAATGTGTTTCCAAGCTATGATTTTTGCTCCATTTTGCATATGTCCTTATTTCAGTACCGAACAATTTTAGAAATTAGCAAATGTCTCCAATCAACCCTTCTTCTGGAATATTTTTTAACCAGTTAACCCCAAACGTATATCTAGAAGAAATTCCAATACGATCCGGCCAGCGCTGCATAAGATTTGAATGAATTGCGCTTTTTGTCTTGGAGTCTGCATGTGCAAACCTCCAGAAACGAACATCCCTATTTTGAAAACGTCACGCTCAGGAGAAGAATGCTCTCCGTGGCCATGTCTGTAAATGCATTCTCCATGGTTTGTTCAAGTATGGTTTCATTGTTCAGGTGTCCTTTAAGCCTGAAGATGATCCTTGCCAAGAAGGGCCGAAATATAACTCGAATAAAATTCGTTTTGCACTGTACAATATGATTCCCAGTCAGCTTGGGCTGAAAGAACATTTTTTCTTCCTGCCTTCCTGCAGCCAAGTTTCCGGTTTCAGCCGAGTTCCGGGCGAACTACTTGCTCGTCTAAAATCTAAAGCTCAACAACGAATTCAGCATATCTCCTTACCCCTACATCGAACCTCTCATCAAATTCATCTAAAACTTCAACTTTTAACAAACTTTCAGGTTTCGGCCGGATTCCGGGCGAACTATTTGTCCGGCTATTCCTTCAGCATGCCTCCTTACCAGCACATCGAACCTCTAATCAACTTCAGATAAAACTTTTACTTTTTAAAAAATTTTCCGGTTTCAACCGGATTCCGGGCGAACTAAAAGTCCGAGTAGAATATATACGGAATCAGGATATCTTCTTACCCCTAAATCTAACATATAATCAACTTCAAGTAAAACTTTAACTTTTAGCAAATTTTTTCCGACGAACCTACGGCGAGAAAATGATTGTCAAATACGTGTTTAGCACGTTTTCTTATCCCTAAATCGACTATCTCATTTCTTAGCCCCTTAATTTGAACCCCCTTTCCCCACCCGTATTTGTACGGCTACAGAGCCCATCTACGAACTCGACCTGTCCCTTGACCCAAAGAATCCTCACACCAAGTTTCATCAAAATATATCTTTCCTTTCGAGAGTTATCTTGCTGACAGAGGGACGTACGGACCGACGGACAATTTTTACGAAGTCATAGGTATCCCTGACTTATGTTTTGGGATCCCAAAAAGGGGGGACATTAACCCCTGGTAACAATGCACTTAACGAATCAGCCTACGTCTCTTAATTAAGAACGTCGAGGCCGGATATTACGAACTTAGGCACATAGGGCATAATAGGTTAGCCTCCGTCGCTGGGCAATATATGAACGAATATTCTTGGAGGAAGTTGCTCTCACACATGCTTCCCTATTGCCTTTGGTTTAATTATTAGAAATAGTCCTAGCCAATTGACTGCGTGACCCTTAAACGAGGAAACGAGCGAGTTTGTTATCGTTCCTGTCAATGTTTAATTGCCAGGAAAGTCAAGGGTCTTGTTTGCTGTACGCGTGGAAAGGGATTCTAAATCAATGGCAGGACGAGGCTTAATTTTTTTCCATTGTAGTTTCAACATTGGCTTAGGTTCACCTCAGGAGCATCATGACTCTTAGGTGAATACTTAGTAAGCCCATATACGAGTTTGTTTATCTGATTTGTGTTAACAGTTCACCGAAAAAACAAAACAGTTCACGAATATTCGCGGAGGATGTCTGTGGGTGGTTTCTATGAGGGCGGCTGGCTTACCATTGGGTCAGGGAAGAAAGTATTTGAGGAAAGTTAGAAAGTTCTTACTACTGTCCGATGTGTGGAGGAGGAGATGAGGGTCTTTTCCTCTTGATGCGTGAGTGTAAGGAATTGTGTTATATAAGGATCTTTAATAGGATGAACGTATTGGGAGGATTGGGGGGTTCAACATTTGTTGGGGAAATAAGGGGATTAGAGAGGGTTCTGAAGATAGCTATGGAACATCGAGACATTTTTTTTTTAATTTGGTTGATTTCAAACGCATTGGTTATGGGATTGGTGTGGTGTCAATATTTTTGCTTTTATTTTGGAATAATACACATCATATCATCGTCATATCACTGCGAATGCACGAACGCTTCCAAATTAAATCCTGTAAAATCTCTCCTCCGACCCTGAGTCTAGCTTCCTTAAGTAATAAACGTTTCAATGGCATACAGAAATTCTGGGGGAAACGACAGGTATTTAATTTGGCATACACGTGCTTCTTCCTCGCAATGCTCTTAATTAATTCGATTTCAAACAAAACAAATTTCAACACGACGACACATTTAATGTGAAAGAGGGGGCTGGCTAGGAGAATCCCGGCCATACCTTCTAGATAGAAGGTAGGAGTAAAGAGGCTCCTGTTCCGCAGATGTGTTAAAGGAGTTGATTGGTATGGCTGGGGGGAGAGCACCGCTACTACACTGTCAGAAGTTTCATAACAGATCGCGCATAACACTTTCAAGAATAACACCTTTTCACTTCGAAATAAAGTGTTATGACCTATTAAGTTTACACTATTTCGTGCCTAGTTCTCCAACAACACCTTCAATTGGTAAAAATACTACACTGTCAGAAGTTACATAACGACAACAGAAGGATGCCCCGTTTCAACAGATAACACTTTGGGATGTTATCTGTTATGTTTCTTTCGTTCCCGTTAGTATTTTTACCAATTGAAGGTGTTGTTGGAGATCTAGGCACGAAACAGTGTAAACTTAATTGGTCATAAGACTTTATTTCTAAGTGAAAAGGTGTTATTCTTGAAAGTGTTATGCGCTATCTGTTATGAAACTTCTGACAGTGTAGTTGATATAATTTATTATTGTGAAAACAACTGTAGTCTACCTTTTTTCTCATCGTTCACAAACATCACAAACCGAATTAACCCTTTGGTGCAAAGGTTCCATCCCTTAACCGGCTCATGAACTATTCATTGCGAATAGTAGCATTCAATGAGTTTCATGGGCACACCCTTTCTTCTTAAAGATATGGCGGTTTAAAGCAGAAATGACGTATTAACCACAAACAAATTATTGAAAGAAATAGAAACCACCAAATACTTTTTTTTTTTTTTTTACTCGTACTTCAGCTAAATACTGATGTGTCTCTACTCTCCTTTATATTTCTGCTTGGAGACATTTTCGCCGCGCCCTGTCACGTACTTCCGTATCTCACCGCCAGATCACACCACGATCTCAACAAGTCTTGCTTTAAACTAGTGACTTAAATGTCAAATTGTTGTAAATGTCAGAATCCTTCTATTTAACTCCTTTAAAGAATTTCTTACTAAACCTATGGTCAAGTTAAAATTAATTTTATTTCGAGTCCAAGTGTAGGGTACCTCCCAAAATAAGAATTTCCCAAGTGTTCCTCACAAGTACCTCCGTAAAGTGCCTTCAACTAACCTTCTGAACCTGAATCAGCTTTCTAGCCTATCAGCCTACAGTAGAGTGAATCAAGTTATCTTCGGAGCAATGCCAAAACCTTTGTTACCTGAGGCCTGTTACAATTTTATTTGAAGTTTACTCTCGACGTGTTAAAAAAAAAGTATAGCGTCACATTTTCCTTACTATATTTTGTATTAAGGATCAGGTGCTTCAGGTTTTCTAATCAAGAATTAAGAATCTGACGACCAATGTACTTAAGTAGAACTTAGAGTCACTACATGAGGTGTACTTAAAGTAGTACTTAAGTACTGTACGTTGAGGAAACACAATAGTGGCGTTTTTGATCGCCGATGAAATATTCCCCGGTAGACGAAGGAAGTTTGCCGATTCGTGCTTATGTACTGTTTCGATAGCCGATAGCCGTTAGAGTTGGAGGCAACGTCCATCGCCTATCGGCGAGTCCTAGGCCGATAGGCTATGGAGAGGAATTTAGGCGATAGACGTTAGCCGTTAAGCACAAAAACAGAAATTAGAAGAAACAGCTACGGCTATCGGCTTCCGGCGAACGTCAAAAACGCCAAAAAGTCAAACGGCTAAGCTATCGCCGAACTAATCGGCGATCAAAAACGCCACTAATCTTTGTAGCTTAAATAGAGCTCCCGCCATTTAGTAGTATGCTTACCAAGGTGCATAGACTGCCCGAGTTTCTTCTTTTTTTTTTTGCATTTTAATTGTTAGGCTATTATTATTTATTTGTAACCAAAGCTGGCCGAAGCCAAAACGATGGAGTATGAAAAATAACAAATATATGAATAGGTATACAAATTGTGGGACAAATGCTGCAAAAGATGCATTTCAATGTCCAAATCGATGGGATCTAAGCACAATGTCCTTGAGGCAATAGCCTGCTTGAAAATTTACTGGTAGCCAACTTGAGATTCAAGTAGGCTACTTAGTTACTCCTGGAAAGTTGTATTTAAGAGGAACCACAAGCACTTCGACTTCGTACTTAAGTATTACTTGAAGTACTTCTAAACAAAACGAGTAGTATATCAATTATCACTATTTAATTAATGTTATTTTCAAGCTTTTGGTCCATGTGTTCTTATTTATCTGCAAAAACTTCATGATCCCGCTAGCTAATTCTTTCAGATGGTTGGGCACAACTAGCACAAACTCTCTACCAAACGAACTGCCCTTGACGTAACGAAAAAAAAATATACAATTTACGAGCAGTTGTTTGGCTCTTCTCAATTTTTTACGACCCCTTTCTATGTTTCTGGACCATATCCTCTTTTCAAAAAGAAAGAGCTTATCTCTCTGAAAAACTTACTTTCGTTATTGTTAATTTCTTCTTTATATCCCCCTTGGCACTGAAGCAGGATTTATCGTTCGGAGTTCCAAATATTTCACAGAAATTTCTACGACTACGCAGGAAGCTGTCGAGATCAGCCTATTCCGGTTTTTCGCCAAACCACCCCTTATCCCCACACTGTAAAAAGTATCTCCTTTATCGGACTTTGGTAGTTGTGCGTCACCGATTTCGGACATTTTTGTTCCTAATTCGGAGAATTAAAATCCGAGTTGGGAGAGTTATAATCCGATGCAGGATTAAAACGCTAGAATGCAAAATACTGCAGTGGCTCTGCAGGATACTGCAGTATAGTCCTGTATCGGATTATAACTCTCCGAATTCGGATTTTCATTATCCGAATTAGGAATAAAAAAGTCCAAAATCGGTGACGCACAACTACTAAACTCCGATAAAGGAGAGACTTTTTACAGTGCATGTTTGGTGTCATTGTTTGTGTCAGTTGTTGGCGTTGGTGTCAGTTGTTGACACCATTGTTGGTGTCAGGGGCGTCACATATGGGTGGGAGGGGGTACCCCCCCCCCAATGTTGTCGGCCAGTCGGTAAAAATTAAACGAAGCGGCGCAAAGCGCCGATGATTTTCGTAAAAACAGTTGATTTTTTCATGAAAACAGTCGGTTTTTATGAAAATGAGTCGATTTTTCATCAAAACAGTTCTTTCTGCTAAAACAGTCGGTAAAAATGAATGGCCAGTCGGTAAATGCCTAGCCACGCCCAAACATTTTGGCTAGTAACGCCTCTTGTTAGTGTTTTGTATAGTTACTTCCTTTTTCTCTGTCTACACTACTTGCCTTCCTTGTAGAATTTTGGATCCTCAAAACACGCTATAATAATACATTTAGAAAAATTATATTGTATTAATACAACAAAAGAAACGGACTGATTTCTCTATTACGTCCGTATTGCGCTAGAGATCTAATCGGATTTCAAAATACGCTCGGACTTTACGCAATGTGTCAACCCACCATAAACTAACCAACTATGAACCAAGCTATTAAAACGTGCTGCGACTTAGACCATATTGGCGCTGTCGGTGAATTGGCCATATTCCCGTTCAGCGCTTCCAAGCGGACTAGTTTCTGTTAATCCCCCTATGCCTCACCAGCAGCACTTGGATCAGACATGGTAAAATAGATCCACTGGTGGAAAACCCGTCATTTGTGTCCCAGTGAATGGAGGTTTCGCATATGTCTCAGCAGCAGAAAGTGAAAGTGACCCATTACCCAATGGATCCGACTTTTTACTATGAGCGTGTTCCACCCCTCTACTATTAGTTACTATTTCTGTTCCAGCCTCACGAAAAGTTCCTACGCTGACCGTTCCAACCTTCTCAAAATAGTAACTATTTGCTTACCACGCTCGGGAGCGTAGTTAGCGTAGTAACTACGCATCTCTGTAACGTGATTGGTCAGATCACCCCGCGGCCTGATATGTGACCGAAAAAATTCAAAAAGCGTTCCAGCATAGCGTAGTAACTACGGTAACTAGCCTAGTAACTACGGTAAGTAGGGTGGAACACGCTCTATGTCTACACAAGGGTTGGTTCTGAGGCAATGGGGGACTAATAGAAACTAGTCCACTTGGAGCGCTGAACTGTAATAAGGCCAACTGACTCCAGTTATTTTGGTTGCTGACAAATAACGAACCAAAGTTTGCCCCCCGCGTCGTGTGCAATGGTGTCTTGATAAGATTTACCTGCGGGGTACACCTGGAAGACACACGGCTCATCCTGAGTTCCCAACTCATTTGTCGCCCAACACAGCACTGGCCCAAAATCGTATTCCGTTTTAGGAGTGTATCGCAGAACACTGCTGCTGCCATCTTTCGACGAAGTGGAGGAATCAGAAAGGTTGACTTGATCGTCAGAAGAGTTGAACGTCCATCGGAAATGTTTTGCTGCAGGGTAGGAGTCAACTGAACAGGTTATCAGGGTAGTGAGCTGCTTAGCAGCTCCATAGGCCAGTTGCTGATGCGCTCGACATGCTGGTCGGTCTGAAAGTAATGTTGCATTACAACAGGTTTGAAGGACGAAGAGGGAAGAATTCAACGTCAATAGCACTAGGAATATCTGATTTGACCGATCCACATACGGCTGTTAATCTGCAATGAGTAGCTACGAAAGTTGCCTTCTGTATTTACGTCACGAATGGCGTACGATATTTGTATACATTAGTGTTTGGATCAATGTAATTGTTGTTCTGTTCTCTTTTTTTTCTTGATAGTCATTGTCTTATCTTTGTGATACCCATAAGCCGTGTTTGAGTTCCCTATCGTCGAAATCAGTCGCGACCCTGGAAACCTATCTACACAACCCAATCCTTCTCACATTAACGCCACTGAAAAAACATCTTTCCAACAGAACTCAACCCTATTCTTCAAGGAAAACATCCTGCTCGTGTCGAAATCCCACTCCCCCACAAGGTCATCGTCGGTCAGGGACCGATTTATCTAAGACCTGATACCAGTCTCAAGGAGATTTGCTAAGGGACTTTCCTCAAGCTGAATATATTTGTCCCAGACCATTCGAAGATGGACTATTTCCCACGGGATCCCGGAACATACCATTACTCTGCGCCTTTGAGCTGATATATGCGTCATCTAGGGAGGAAAAAAGACAGACATCTATTTTTCAAGTAGCCTGCATGTTTGACTAGACAAAAAAGGTCAATTTCTCTTGGTCAGCAAGGGGTGAGACTGAGGGGGTACACTAGTCTAGAAACAAGGGCCAATGAGGCCTACATGTGAGCGAGGGAAAGATGAAAGAACATTTGTTTTCTTTATAAGTTTCAGGTTTAAACTGGCCCCAATTTTGCCACGCCGAAAAACGAGAATGTCAGGGTCCCTGTTCTCTTAGTTTCTTCTTCCTTAAATCAGGATCCCTGTTCTGAGGGAGGATCCCTGTTTTGATTTCAACCCTGATAATTGCAAATTAGCATGCATTTTATATAAAGACTATTTTCGTGGTGTATTGAGATGTAGAATGTTAGTTCACTGTACGAAGAGATGTTATGGACAAATTAAAGAATTGTATGATACTATATGAAGTCCGAATTACGTCTGTATTAATGAAATCCCATGAGACTTATGCTACTCGACGTCTATAGTTCTTGCAAGGTTAAATCTTGTCCAAAAATTCTCGTGCTGGTATTTTTGTTTTAACATCATTTATGTTTTATGAGCTAATAAGATATTCATTGAAGGGGTAAGGAGGTCCGCTGAAGCCATCTGAACTTAGTTTTCTTGCTGGACAATGATTCATCACGAATTCGGCCGAAACTGGAAATTTGGTTGAAGCTCAAGGTTGTTTCTGAAGTCGATTAGAGATTCGGTATCGGGGCAAGGAGACATGCTGATTACATTTTTGAACTTTATTTTAACAGTAAAAATCTTCAGGGAATCTGACGAAGACTAAATGGCGAAGACAAGACCCAATTGTTAGGATCAAATATTTTTGGGATCCCATCGAAACCTTTGGTCTTGTTTCTTTAAAGCAGGTCAATGAATTTCCAATCCAATGTTTTCAAACCGATACAAAGGTCAACGCTATTTTTGTTGTTGTCACGTCAACGATGGTTTAAAAAATATCGGTATTATGTCAAAAGTCACAAAAATAGTTCAGGAATACATATACTAACAAATCGAATGCGTTAGGTACAGTAGAGGTATGTTTATTTACGTTTTTCCTGTTAAATTTAACAAAATCGGAATAGTGCAGTTTTGGACTAATCGTAAAATGAAACCAAATGGTAGAGTGAAATAGTAGAACGAAGAAAAAACACCTATTCATGTGTTCTCAGGGGCCCTTGGGCCTTGAGGCCTTGGCCTTCTGTCACAGGAAGTGCATGAAAATGGCACTGTTCAAAGTAAACAAACATTCAAATATCTCCACTGTAAAAGAGACCACACTATTTCTTGTCAAGTTCCTCTAATCATTTCCGAAATTTGTCCCCGCTGTGCAAGTTTCCACACAATTTCACTTTGTACCAAAATCTTTGTATTTTGGCAGAAAACACGCTGAAATTCGATCCTACTAATTAAGTCTTTTGATGTAAAACTATTTTTTTCCTGTAAATTCAAAACAAATCTGCATTATACTTTAATAAATTATGAACGGCCGCTACGCAAAGAGTAAGTAGCTTTACAGAAAACCATTACAAAAGAAACTGTTCATTCTAGCGTCAGCCTTTTCAGTTCTTGTTGTTAGTCAATCGGATACAGAAAAACTTTCTAAAACTTTCCTCGTCTATTTAAAATGCGCAAGAAAGCACACAGCCGGACCTTGTCCACTTGGGAACTGACTGCTTCTACCTCTCTCACTCTCCTTTTCCCTTATTCATGTCCTGACAAGCGAAAGCTTCCCGCTAACGAAAGAAGGCAAACAAAAAGCATCTTCCAAGCTCATTCCCCGAGGAATGAAATCATAGTTGCGCTGTGTGAGAAATGTTGGCGGTAACACGTCGAACACATTAAGGACGGGGAAAGGCAATTTCTTTCACGTGCCTCTTTCCTTTGGTAATGGTACAAGGGAAACGGTGTCACTGAGACAGTAAAAGCAAGGTCAGATTTCCCATAAGGTCCTAGAGCGCCGCAATCAGGGAGGCGTCTTTACAGAAGAAATAGCTGCCAAATATTTATAAATTGTTCAATATTGAGCTCTTTCCTTTGGTGATGGTAGGCTACAAGGGAAATAGTGTCACTGAGCTAGTATATGCAAGGCCGAAGATTTCTCAGATGTTCATGGCCTAGGGCGCAGCAGTCAGGGGGACGTATAGCAGAAGAAATAACAACTAAAATATATGATTTGTTCAGTATTATTTTGAAAAGGTCATATAAAATGCTGTTCACGGTAAACATACCCCAGAGCAAACCTTCCTTGATCCACTGACTCTCTAAACCACCTCTATCCGGCCAATAAGCAATAATTCTCATATTTCTTTTAGTTATATTTTTTCGTTTCTTGTTCTCCACACTCCAGCATTACAATTGTAAGTAACTAAAGGTAATAAGCACGTTCATTAAGAAAAACTGAGTAAGAAGAAGATGACAAATCCGTGCTGTGCGGGGGGGAAACTACGGACTCGGGACCAAAAGTTTAAGACATGTTTGAAACAGACCGGGGTCATAGAGATCCAGAACCCCTGGGAAGTTAACAGAGTCGGGTGCTACTAGGTGCTGGCACCAGAAAGATACTATATTACCTTTTTGGCAATTTGGCAAAAGAGACAATTTTTATATTTCAATCATTTTGATTTTAGAAAATAAACACGCAGACCTGGAAATGAATTAGAAAGTAACAACAATATTTTTTTACTCATTATGATTTTGAAATTACCCACTTCTGGCCCATGGCAATGTGCAGCGAAATTAAAACAATCTGGGGCAAATCTGGATCTGTTTGAGTATGATTTCATTCGGCGGATTATCTTACATAGGCTATCTAAGCAACACCGAATCTGCATTGCCTCCGATGGATCGGAACTATTTTCGATCGAAATATTTTTCGCACAAGAAATCTTCCAGTGTGAATGAGCTTTACAGGCCGGGAGAACAACGCTGAGAATTGAACAAAAATTAGACAGCAAATTTTTCCAGTCCGGAGAAAGTAGCCAACCCCTCCAGATCATTTCCAGAATAAGGGCTCGAGGAGAGCGTTTGAGTCGAGCCGACAACTAAAAAATTCCGTGTGAAAATAACGGCGTGTCAATAGTGCCGAGGAGGGATCCCTAATTAGGTAATCATGTCCGGATGTAAAGGTCTTCGAGGGTGGGTAAACAAAAGTCCTCACTCTGCAAGAATGTCATGTAACATAAAACACCGGCTGCTGGTGTTTTATGTTACATGACATTCTTGCAGAGTGAGGACTTTACCGGCAGTGCTCAAGTGTTAGGCGTCGGAATCAGGAGTTCTAGTCGTGTTCTATAGCAGTGGTTCCCAACCTTTTCCGTATCGCGTACCCCTAATCAAGGTTCGAAAATGTTGCGTACCCACTTTTCCAGAACGTTAAAAAGGTGATATTTATTATCATACTGATAAGGTATACATGTTTAGAAATCTATACAAAATCAATGAGACACTTAAAGCTGCTTTTTAACTAAAATTTTATGAAATCTCGGCTCGACGTCATTTACGGCAATATTTGTTTTTACAGTCAGTCTGTTTCTGTGTTTGGTTTTGATGTTCTCCGTGCTTTCATCAAACTGCATCGCAAACGTTTTCGTTAGCTTAATTCGAAACCTGAATGGCAATATCCCTTGTTATGTCTTCGATTCTTCTTGAAACAATATCGCTAGACACAGGAACAGAATTTACGGCAGTAGGCTAGCTGTAGTCAGGGGCGTCACGCACCTGTTGGCAACACCCCTTCCCCCAAGTGGTCGTCCAGGCGGTTAAAAAGAAACGAGTCGGCGCGAAGCGCCGCGATTTTTCGTAAAAACAGTTAATTTTTTTTAAAACAGTCGGTAAAAATACCTCACCCCTCAAAACGTTTTTGCTAGTGATGGTAATATTAGGCTTTCGGCAATGAAAAATGAGTAAGGCGAGATTTTGAAGTTACGACTTAAAACGATTTTGGTTCCTTCGCGTACCCCTTGCAAGGGTCTCGCGTACCCCTTTGGGTACGCGTACCCCTTTGGGTACGCGTACCCCCGGTTGGGAACCACTGTTCTATAGTAACGATGAACAGAACAAGGTGCAGGAAGAATGCTGAACTACCAAATAACACAAAATAGCATGGGACGAAATTATTTAGGATTTCAAGAATCTGATGCAACCAGGCCCGTATCCAGGAATTTATTTCGGGGGGGGGGGGGGTTGCCCACGATTCGGAACAAAAAGTACAAAAAAGACATAGATCAGACATAGAGGGACTTTTCCAGATAAGTGTTGAATGAGACAAGAAAGAAATGTAGAAATGCTGATATGTGTATGAATATGCGTAGGCCAAAAATTCTTGTAATTATTTGTATAGGCCTATCCTTGTTTTTTCTTTATGTAGCCTACTCGCCTATTTTGGCAGTTAGAAGTAAAATAAATAAATAAACGAAATGGTCCTAATTTTCTCTTATTTCATGATTGCTCTATCCTTTTCCCTAAAACTGTTACTGTTTTTCTTCTAGGGGAGAAGGGCCCACGTTCGGCACTTTTTTGGACAAGTATTTTTGCAGGGCACATTTCCGCGTGTTTTTGAAGTTTAGTGATACAATGTTGTTTGCTCATGTCTTGCCTAGCTTAGGAAAAAAAAGATCCTTCCGATTTCTATCCTGCTGTGAGCAAAAGAGGTTTTCCTGAAGCTGGTAAAAGTGCCGAACCTGCCCCACCCCCGTCCACGTTCGGCATTCAATGGTCCAGGTTCGGCATATCATTATTTCAGTACTAATACCAATGGCGAACTATCTTTTAAGTGGTCTTGTAATGTCTATTACTGTGAAAATGAAGCTTGTACTTTGGAAAGTAAAAAAAAGTAGGTCGGACATTGCTGAAATTACGCTAAGGACTAGTTTTACGAACATTAATATATTACACTGTATCCGCACCAAAAACAAGCTGTCTATTTTTTTTTATTCCCGCTAAAGGATGAAATACAAACATAGAACTTGAAAATATCATGTAACCGATGCACATTAATGTTATGCTATTCCAGCATGTTGGGCCCACGTTCGGCAGGGGAAGATTGCATGGAAAATTGCATGCCGAACGAGGGCCTGGATTCGAGGGGTTACCCACTCCTCGGCACCTGCTGTGCACCCTTCCCCGGCACCGGCCGGCACCAACCGAAATAGGCGGTGCCGGCACCGGTGCCGACAATAAATTGGGCGATTCATCTTTCAAACGCTTCCAAAAATGCTTATTTTAATGTTTTAACGCGTGACAACCGGTGCCGACAGGTTTCAGCCGGTGCCGGCACCGACCAGGCATCTCGGCACCGGGCACTTGCTGTAGACTAAAATCGAGAGTGGGCAGCCCCTCGCCTGGATTAGGTGCAGAACCTGGGATTCACGCTACCTTTTGGAAAAAAATTAATTTCGGACGAAAATAAAAGATGCCGTTGATCTCGACAACGAAACGCACAAGATCAAGCCTATCCGTATTCGACACCGTTCACAGTTTTTTCTCCTTCAAACATTTCATGTCGACTTTTCAACTTTTTGTGGATCCAAAAATGTTCGATTTAACGGCTTAAAACAACTTGTGTCAACAAAAATTTCGAAATTTAACAGAGAGCATCGAAGTTACAATCAAAACATCCGGAACAACTGTGACAATTTCCGAGCCGTACTTTCGGAATTTTTCGAAAGATGGCTCGCCTATAAAATAAGAAAGACGAACGTGGGCCCTGCCGATCGTGGCCCCTTCTCCCCTACCACGATCGACCTTCCCAAAACCCCGTGGTATCCTGCAGCACACACATCTTCATAGCCATGGGCTGGAAAATATCAGTTTTATTCGTTTTTATTATATTGTAACGGACAAAACTTAAAAGCATGAAAATACAGTTGAACGGGGTAAAGCATTTAGAGACTGTGCATAATCAAGTCACCGATTCATTGACAAGAACAAGTTAAGAAACAATTTTTTTTTTTTTTTTGACACAAAGCTGTCAGGTGTTCAGACTTTTGCCTGGCAAATCAGTTGACCCCTAATACAAATCTCTGGTTACTTTCTTCTGTCCTTCAGCAAGCTGCTCTGTTCTCTCCCTAGCCAACTTACATGGTAATTCTTAATTTTAATTGACGTACGCAACCCTAGATAGGATTTTGTATTCTTCGTTTCGTGCCTACTACCGACCTGCTACCGCCCAAGCACTAGCCTGTGACTCTCGCGTACGACATAGTGATGTATGCTGAAGTTAAGCCGTGTCGGATGGTTTGTCGGAATTTGCTACCCCCACCAAATCCCTCTTTTACCAATGCGCAGCCCAAACCCACCCAAATGCACTCAAATTCACCATTTTTTTCCTTCAATTTAATTCATTTACTTTAATCATTCTGTCCTGTAAGTCGCCTGTTCAATTGAAATTACCGATAACACTAATTTCTCGTCTTAACCTTAAAGCACTTAAAGTTCACGAATCAGAAGCCTATGCATATTTTTAACCGAGTAAAGCTTACCAACAGAGCACGCACGCTGGTCCTACTTGAACAGTCCCCTACGAGACGGCAGTGTTTGCTTTTAGCCTTCACCAACAGAGTGTAGCAAACACCCACTGGAACGCTGATTCCAACCAATAAACTAAATGAACACCCCCAGCTCTAAAACCTTTAAAGGATCGCCTATTAGCAAGACTAAAAGGGCAAACAACGTAAAGACCTTTTCCATGTTTTAAGATGAAAGACATTAGGGGGGGGGGATTACAGAGGAAGGTCGGCCACTCTCCTAGAACAGCTTTAAATTACCGAGGAGAATTCTATAGGCCTACCCAGGAAAAATGTCACCCAACCCATTCGGGTTGAATTCTGGAATGCTAGTCACTGGAATGAAACTGAAAACTTGTTTGGGGAAAATTAAATTTCTCGGGTAGAACCTTGAGGGATCGTTGGAAAAATGAAGAGATAACCACGATTAACCAATATTCCAGTTCACCGCTTCCTAGCGGTCTAGTTTCTCTAAATCCCACCATGTCTCATCATCAGCACTTGTCACAGATATAGTAAAACAGATCCCAGAAGTTGATGAGTAGAAACCTGCAGTCTGCTTCCCAAGCAATGAAGTTTGTACACTGTCTTTGGAATAGAAAGTGAAAGCTGTTAATTTTCTGCTTATTAACTTGGGGATCCATATTTTACTAGCTCTATCATGTTACAGGTGTTGATAATGTGACAACAGAATAGAGGACTTTCAGAAGATACAGCCCACTTTGAGCACTGTACTTGGAATAAAGCAAGTTCACTACTGATTATAATAATTTCGGTTCAACTTATTATAAAAATTACTTCACGGACGAAGCCGAACATTTTATTGTTTTTTCTTGCATAACTTATTACAAATTACATATCTCAAATATTCAAGAACAACAATGAATAATAAATATCGTCCGTCTCAACTGTACAAAAAAATTATAGGATATAAATAGGAGGTTGTAAATATTACAACTCAAACAACAACAGAAAACAACGATTTGTCTAAGGAGATGTTCCAGAATGTGCGTTCAACAAATAGATGTCGGAACCCAATTTCCACAATGATGATAACGATTTTGGTTTTGACCCTCAAAATGCAACACTAAACCTAATTACACTTACTAAAGACCAATCAAAAGAAAAGCAATCTGATATGTTGACATTTTAATCCCTTCTTATCGCAGGAAGAAGAGGAACCAGGAAGAAGGAAGTAAATTAAAGAGAAAGGTTCAGAGTTTTGAACTAACAAGATACTCAAAAGAACACTTCCTACTTTAAAATTTCAGAGTTTACCAACGATATCCTCTCTCTAGACGAAACTACCTATCTGGGTTAGATCTTCCGAGTGTCTGAGGAAAATTCACAAGGAACAAGACCAAAGGTTCCGATGGGATCCCAAAAATCTTCGCCAGGCCAAACAGCTAATCATTAAGAAATCCAAGCTCAGATATGGATTCAGCATGTGCGTTTACCTCTATAAGCCGATCGAAATGATCCTGGCTTACTTCTGTGAATTTTGCGGTTTTGGTGAACTTCGAGAACTACTTGTCCGGCGAAAAACTAAAGCTCAAAAACGGATTCAGCGTATCTCCTTACCCCTATATCCAACATCTAATCAACTTCAAATAAAAATTTAACTTCTAACAAATTTTCCGGTTTCAGCCGGATTCCGGACGAACTATATGTCCGGCTAGAGAGTGATTCGAGGAGTGATTGTCATATACGGATTCTGCATCTCTTCTTACCCCAAAATCTATCATCTAATCAACTTAAAATAAAACTTTTACTTTTAACAAATTTCCGGTTTTGGCCGGATTCCGGGCGAACTACTTGTCCGGCGATAAAATGGTTTTCGTATTCTTGTTCAGCATGTCTTCTTACCCCTACACCAAACGTCTAATCAACTTCAGATAAAACTTTAACTTCTAACAAACTTTCCGGTTTTGGCCGGATTCCGGGCGAACTACTTGTCCGGCGAGAAAATGGTTTTCATATTCGTGTTCAGCGTGGCTTCTTACCCCTAAATCAAACATCTAAATAAAACTTTTACTTTTAACAAACTTTCCGGTTTCGGCCGGATTCCGGGCGAACTACTTGTCCGGCGCGAAAATGGTTTTCATATTCGTGTTCAGCATGTCTTCTTACCCCATAATCGACTATCACATTAGCTGTTTAAAAATATTTTGCTTGTCCCTTAATTTGAACCCCCTCCCCCACCCCTAAATGTAGGGCTACAGGGCCCATCTACGAACTCGACCTTACTCTTGACCCAAAGAATGCTCACACCAAGTTTCATCAAAATATCTCATTCCCTTCGAGAGTTATCATGCTCACAGACGGACGGACGGACGGACGGACGGACAGACAGACAACTTTTGCGATGTCATAGGTATCCGTCACTAACGTTTTGGGATCCCAAAAAGATATAGACCCATCAAAAGACCAGTGTAAGAAAGGAAAGCTTTACAAATTCGAGAGGCAGAGATCAAAGGCTTTCCGACGAAGGGCTTGCTGGATTTTTGTGCAAGACAACATCTGCGGGAAACGTGTATACTGTGAGCAAAGATGAGATAACAAATGGCGACGAAAGAATTTAGATAACGGTTAGAGATCTACTGCCCCCCCCCCCCGCAAAAAACTTAGACAGTCTCAAGGATCTCCTTAACATCAACGCGTCCATTCAGCCCGGAAGGGACTATTTGGGAGACTCTTCATGGATGCATCAACGAGGTGTAGCCGGCGTAGGATGATATAAGATCTAAGTAAGGTATCTTAGTAACGAGTCTTGAAGACATCCTTAAAGGACCCCTCGCACTATTTACTCTTCAACTTTCAGTATTTTGACATAATTAAATACTTTAAAACTAGGCTCTGCTTTCAAAAAATTTCCCATGGCTTTGGCTGTTTTAAGCCTTCTTCGAGATCGGTTGACATTGCGAAAACAGGGAAAGATTTACATAACGAGTGAAAAAATCAGCAAGAATCTGTTAGAGGGGTCAGAATGTACGAAATTCGGGTATCCGGGTTTAGAAAATGATGGAGTGATTACGGAAGTAGGTTGGGTTAGTATTATGGGTAAGACAGGTCGTTTAACATCAACTCGTCCATTCAACCAGTAAGGGAAGGTTTCTGGGCAGTTTCTATTTGGGAGACGACTAGCAACCCTTCTTGGATGTCATCAGCGCCTCTGGAGGTGTAGGACCTTAAAGGCTGCCTCAAAATTCAATGTTTCTGCTAAAAAAAAAAAAAATAGGCCCTCTCATTTACTATGCCTGTCACAAATAAGCACCAAATATACAAAAAGTATATTTGGTTCTTATCTATTTCAAGGTCAAGGTCTGTCTATTTTCTAAAGTCAAAGTAGGCTACGTTAAAGAAATAAAGTTTTTTTTTGCTAAATTACAAGAAAGAGGGCCCCGATTGTTACCTTCCTAAGGGCCCTGAATGTCTACGTCCGGACAAGGAAAACTGTCATAAAAATTATGAATCCAAAACTTTTCCGTTTCAGCTCTTGACAAAGTGGAAACTGAGTGACTTTAATTAAAGTTGGGAAGGAGCTAACCCTATGTCAGACTTTAGAAGGCGCTGTGACCTTGAGTCTGCACCATGCAAGGCCGTATACGGGGGGGTTAGGGGGTTCGAACCCCCCTCCCGAAACCCACAAAAGTAATAGTTTTTTGTATGCTTTAACCTCTGATCTATGTATTTTTTGTAATTTTTGGTCCGACCCGTGGGCAGACGTACACCCCCCCCCCGAAATAAATTCCTGGATACGGGCCTGGTCTGCACCATGCCTTACAACCAGTGAGTACAAATAGCAATCACGTAGTTGTGAAGTTTGGCCATAACCTCGCATGTCATTAACGTGAACACTTTGAAAGTCTTTTTGTTCAATGCCCTCCACATTCGATCTAGTTTTAGTTTTTTTTTTTAGTTTGATACTCTTTGCTACATAAACCAAGTCTTACAAATTACAGCTACATGAACAAACCTTCTTAAAAACCCTTTTACCATCCTTACACATATAGTCGATACCTCTGACTTCAGGAAAGCCAGAATGGGCATGTGGAGGCAGTAAACAAGAGCTGCAAGCTCATATGGCACTTGCAAGCTTTTTAGCTTGTATTCAAGTTATCGTTGTAGGATGTGAATGGATAGTAGCTTGTCAGTGTGATGGGTTGTTTGGTACTACAGTTACGTTCAAAAGAAATGGTCACTTACTTATATTTGCTGTTGTATAATATATTTGAACAATTTGTTTTAAATATTTTGACATCTTATGGAAAAATCAGCGAAATTTTCAAGCACTTCCTTTTCGACGGTGACGCTCGGGAGGTTCCGATCGCTCCATTCTAACCGTGTCACATGATTTTCGGTTCCTCCCTCCGACCCCCCCCCACATTCATCGGATCCGGTCTCGACTTGAAATGGTATATCTGACACATGAGGTCTTTCCAAATACCAAGTTTTATTAAGATTCAATCACCCGTTCGAAAATTATGAATGTCAATAAAATTCCGGATTCCGGCTCCCCTCCCTCCCCCCGGTATGGTCGAATCGGGCAAGTGATTATTTCCAAGTTAATTTGGCCGAGACCATTATACACCTGCCAAGTTGCATCGTCCTAGAACATCTGGAAGTAGCTTAACTCCGTAACACCGGAATTCCGGAACCCCACTCCAACTCCCCCCGTAGTGCACGAATCCAGTCCGGTTCTATGTCAATGATGAACCTAGGGATTCTTTTTGTTCCTCCCACCAAGTTTCATCCCGATCGCTCCACTGTAAGCGTGTCACATGATTTCCGGTTCCCCCCTCCGACCCCCCCACGTTCATCGGATTCGGTCCGGACTCGAATCGGGACATCCCAGTCTTTATTTCGGATTCCCAGTCTTTATTTCCTAGACGGACAACCCTGGGACAACCTAGAAACCCGCACTACAGAGTTTGCCGAAAAAAGTTCTAGTCTAATACCATATGTTTTCCCATAACGTCCATACGGTACAATGAAATCTGCAATGTAAAATCCCAAGAATGTCCAGTATTGATAGTATGATTGAGATTAAGTTAAACTTGTAAGTAGACTATATGTCTATTATCCTGTTTCATGGTCATGAAAATCCCGTTTTTTGCATTTTGAGATAAGTCTTTCGAGCGGAGGCGGAGTGAGGCGGTCGGAGGCACAGTATCAATCAATCAATCAATTTATTTTGATTCAGTCTCAAGACCATACAAAACATGAACAAACAAAACACAGAAAGGTAAACAACGAAATTCCACAGTTCACCTTAATCGGAACGTGTGGACCGACAGAAGATGTCGCCACAGTGGAAGACTGTGATGGATATGCATACTTGCACTAACTCGACTCTCGGAATCCAATAGTCTATTAACAGGCGAGGCTGTGGGAAGGCACAAAAAACGGATCAAAAGCATGGTTAGAGCCAGAGAGGCGGTATGAGTAGTGCAATGAAGAAAACGACTAGGCAACCCCTATGCATCCATTTGCCAGTTGAGGTAGTGCCTCGCAAACTACCCCCATTCAACGCGCTTTCGACCCAACTCACTGACTCTTTTGTCAGCAGGATCCATATTTCCGTATAAATCAGCCGCGTGTTAATCCACAGTACACAAAGCTGTCAAATGCCCACGCAATCAAAACACACAAAACGGTACTTACGTTTCACCCTCAGTCGAATCTGATCGCTAACCCCCTCCCCCTCGGTGTTGGCGGCGTAACAGCTGTACAATCCACCTGCGTGCCGGGTGATCCGCTGTAATACCAAACTTCTGTCGCTTATGATGACCCCCGCGGAGATGTTTTGCGAAAGGGGGATACCCTGAAAGGCATAGGTTGCAAGTTTAAGCGTCACAAAGCGAAGTGTCCCCTTCTTTCGAAAGCACATTCATTTAAAGCACACATCGCGCTTTTTACTGTTTATGTTCCAATATTCAAAACTATCTGAATACTGTAAAACTAAGCTCTGCTTTAAAAAGTTATCGATGGATTTGGCTGTTTTAAGCCTTTTCACTGACCCATTGACTTAACTAACCAAAACTTTGACTTCTAGACAATTTAGAAAGCCAGTTTTACGCATAATACTCGAACGTCAGGGCCATAATGCCTATGGAAACTAGTGAATCGTGGCAAGTGCAAAGATTAGTGAGGCGTCCAGCCAGTCGGTAAATACCTTGCCCCCCCAAAAAAAATTCGCTAGTACCGCCTCTGTTGCCAGGTGTCATCTTTTAAACACCAATTTTCAAAAAGATGACAAGTTCAGTATCAGTTAGAGAGCTCCACCGTTTCGACAGTTTCATATGTATTTTCAGCTCAGTTTTCCGTTAATTCTTAGCAGAATGAAGGATTATAAATCGCGAAACGAGGTGCCAGTTTCGTATTATAGCCTGCACTGCGAAACACTTTTGACAAAACTTTCAAAGCCCGAGGAAAATGAGAGTGCGAAATCAGTTTCAATTAAAGTTTATTGTCAAATTAGTCCAGAATGTGCAGATTCAGCTCAGTGCTTTAGCTGTTATGGCATAGTTCCTCGTTCCTTACTTTTTTATGTAACGTCGCTCAAGTATTTAGACTTTTTGCTTCCATTCAAACGCGATCCACGTTACATCCCCGGGGAAAATGTCATGGAAATGATTCGGATAAAAGTATATATGTGTGTGTTTTTTTTATTCACATATAACCGTTTTATTTGAAAAGTGTATATGTGGCGACCGACAGATAAGTTGAGTTGGCATAGGAACAGTAGGTGAAGTACGTCACCGAGCGGATGAGCCCAAAAAGCAAAAGAATATGGAAATAAATAAGTAAATATGCTACGCCTGTTTTTGAAAACAAGTCGCCATTATCTGCAGTAGCCTAAGTAGGCTAATGATTTTCAAAATATCCTCTCGAAAACCTTGTTGTTTTTCTTTCCTTTTTTTGAGGTTGTGGATATCGGTCACGGAAATAAAAGGTTTAGTACTCCAAATGAGTGCTTACCCCTACTCAACTCGGACACAAATTCGAACATAACAGGGGGCGACAGATTGGGTGACAGAGTGGAATGGTTGTGGCAGCATAGATCATTGATAAAAGTGGGGGGCGGTGCAACAAGAATGAATTACGAGAACCGAGAAACAGCTGCTAACTGATGAGGGGCTATGGATGATGTTTTGTCAATCTTACTTAAAAAGGTCCCAAGGATATGAGCAGACATCGGAAATGGAAAAATGAAATCTTAGCCTGTTCAATTTTTTTTCTAGATTTTTCCATACAATTTTTTATAGCTCTAATAAATTTCAGCTGACGTATCCGTTTTGCACTGTCAAACATGATTCGCAGTCAGCTTGGGCTGAAGGAATGTTTAATTTTTTTCTGATTTCTACATTCCTTTTTTGAGCAACCCCGATAGAAAAAAATCTCCTACGAAAAAAAATTCAATCCAACTTTTTGTTTTACCACTGTCAGCTCTTCACTGAAAGTGTAGACGAGGCTTCAAACTCCCTAGGTGAGACGTTCAGACGATGAAAGCACCTTAAAGTCCGCATACAAACATGGACTCCTCGTTCCAAATATAACCTGTAGCTTTTGCTTCATTCAAATCCAACATCTGTTGTGGGTCATCGCCAGGACGAGAAAGGACTTCAGGTATCTAGCAGTCCTGTCCTCAATAGCAACCGGAAAACAAAAATGAAAGAGACGGGAGCAGACGGAAAACAAAAATGAAAGAATAAATCCAGAATTTTAGAAAACATCATCTGTAGACGTCAAGTTCTTAACCAAATATCACAAATGTATGCAATTGCTAATTACTCACAGATATATTTTTACCATTCGAGGAGGGAATTCAACAATAAGAATACCGCTTGGAACGGGTGAAAAGCGATGAGATTGTGTTAATCAACGGAAGGTATTGAACATAACCGCATGTTTTTATTTGTATTTTGCGATCAGAGGCGTTACTAGCGAAAAAAAAAAAAAAAATTGGGGGGGGCAAGGTATTTGCCGACTGGCTCTGGCTGGTCATTTTTATGACTATTTCAAAGAAAAAACTGTTTATTCTTACGAAAATCCGTTTTGGAAAAAAACCGACCGTTTCCAAGAAATAAATCGACTGTTTTTACGGGAAACGCGGCGCTTCGCGACGACTCGGCTACCATATTTTTTTTACTGACTGGCCGACAACATTCGGGATGGGGGCATCCCCCCTTCCCCCCATGCGTGACGCCCCTGTTTATGGTGGAAAGTTACAGGTGTCATAAAACAGAGATTAAAATTGGTTTTAAGCAGGAACAGCGTATCTTGAAACCAGTCTAACAATTGACTACCAAATAACCAACACTAAAACAATCGAGTGATATTTGTGCACTGTGTCCCGAGTATCTAGCCCCTATCTCCAGGGGCAAGGACAGGCATTTGAATATGAAGGGGCTTATTTTGGTCGGGACAACAAATAAGCAGTTAACGAGGGGTGGGGAGATCAGATCGATTGGATTATTTTGGAAGCGAGTATCAATTACAAAGTGCCCCAAACAAAAAGCATCGAGAGATTGCGGCCAGGACCATAGAAAGCAGGAGAACATACATCGGGTATGTGAGTGCGGTACTACCCCGAGGGGTTACGCACTCCCAAAATGGATGTACAGCAAGTGCCCGGTGCCCAAGGAGACTGATACATTCGTGTCCAATAAGAGAGTAACCGCTCGTATTATCCAGGCAGGGTCAGATCAAACAAATCAGCTGATTATTAATACACGTTTTTATTTGTAGTTTTAAGAGGGCTCCTCTTCCGGAATCCAGAGAGCCGTGACTTGAAGAAATGAATTGGTCTTCAGCAAATCATTGGGGTGACAAAGAGCATCAACGTCAATCCAGTTTCCCAGCCTTCAAAGATTTAGCAGGAAAATGGGTCTCTAAAGTTTACCAGAATAGGGCTGAGATCCGACAGTCTAGCAACACTTCACTTATTTACTTAAATAGGCCTGAAAACCCGATAAAAATGCGTTACTTCGTTTGTCCGCTATCCACAGATAATAGATTTCATCGACTGAACTTATTCTTTCGGATCTGTGGTGCCTCTGTGTGTTTGTCCCTCTATGACTGAAATATTCAGCAACTAAAAAGGTTAGCCATTAACACATATAACAAAAGATATATCTTATAATTACTTTCCTACTTCCTTCAGAGGATTTACTTCTCCAATTTTCTGAGCTTACCATCTGTCAAACATGGAAATGCAGGCTTTGTTGAAATTCAAATTGTCCGCGTCCAGATCAATTTCGGGCTGTCGTGCAAGCAGCGCATATTCTGAACGTTATTACTAGAGCCCCAGGTGAAAAACAAAACAAAATCCCTTAGATGAGTCAAAATGTGAGTGCATTCAAATATCGGATGTAAAAATAAGCTGCTTTTTCAGTTAAACTTTAAGAAACAAATTGCTTTGCTCTTCGCTTTATGTAAGTTTCTATAATCCAGCTTTCATGTTCAACGCTGTGTTTATACAGTAGGCTATCCTGAAAGAACGTTATTTCAAAAGCATTAGAATTGGTTATTTTCTATACTACAAATTTCTACTGTATTTAACATCCGCATAGCAGCCGCACAATTATCCGTGTTTACGATGCTATTGATGTCCTCGTAGCAATAAACATATCTACATGAGAATTTACTAGCTGATGCCTTTTTAAGGTTAAAACCTCACAGCCACCTTATTAGATTATTATAACTTTTGGTTTATATGTTTTGTTTTTTCTCTTTTTCTTCTTCTTTACTACACTGTTTATTTTTGTTTAGGCTTTAGAGGGTCCTAGCTTTAGAGGTTACTTCCTTTTATTGACTCTTCAACTGAAGAGACCCTCGCCAAGAAAGGCCAAAATTTGGTCACGTATGGTTTTCAGCTTTCTAATCAGTTTAGCAAGACGAAACGCGACCCTGTTTCTGGTCTTTCTAGCTTGAGCCTGAAGAAGACCCTTGCCAAGAGGTGCACATCCGAAAGCCCCTTCTTCTGCCCGATTACGGCAAAAACCACGGATGTGGAATCCGCATGAGTTCGCACCCCCAGACCAAAGGTCTAGTCGACTTCAAAAAGAAATTTCACTTCAACCAAATTTAAATTTTTTGTCGTAGACTATCTTGGCAAATTACTTGCCTGGTGAGAAAATAAATTTCAGATACGGATCTAGCGCCTATTGTATCCCTGTATTGAATCTTCAATATAAGCTCAGAAAAACCTTTCCCTTTAAATGAATGTTCCGGTCCTGACCGGATTCCCGGCGAACAACTTTCCCGCAAGGATATAAATTTGAAAACGTTTCCTATACCGGACCTCTATAATGGACTTTACATGCCAAATTTGCGGATGCCGGGCGAACTAACTTGTCCGTCAAGAAAATTATTTTCGGGCATGGATTCAGCATTCTTCCTCACCTCTGATTCGACTATCCAGATAACTTAACAAAAAAAATGTTCAACCATTAATCCGAAACCCCTTTCACCACCCGAGATGGAGGGCTATGGAGCCCGTCTACGACCCTGACCTGTACTTTGACCCAAAAGATACTCAAACCTAGTTCGTACTTACATGTCAACCCCCTTCTGAGAGTTAACGTGCTGAAAGACGGACGGACGGACACAGAGGGACTAACAAGACCAAGTCATAGGTATCCCGTCACTAAAGTTCTGGGATCCAAAAACGACAATAAGATTAAGGAATTGGTTTTCCCCATTCATGACCTCAGCAAAGACAAGACAGCAAAACATGGTCGAGAACCTCAAATTTTATTAATTACAACACCTTTGATGGGATCTAATAACCTGGATTATTAGGCTTCAATGGTTTTATTGCCCCTACTGATCAAAATTAAACTTTGAAGACACCGACCTTCGATTATCAGATTTGGATGAAAATCCAAAGTAATAGAATATTAAAAAATGCAGAATTTGAGTCTCATCATTAACTGAGTCTCCTTTTAATGATATTTCCTCTAGTGCTTTGCCCACAGCCAATCCAATATTTATTTTTGTCCAATCGTCTTCGCTGAATAGGGCTTAGTGGTGAAATGAGTCCCAATGACATAAGTCCCCGAGAAACAACAGTTGGTCTTATACCAAATTGGCACTTCAAACGGATTAGTCTATCTGCCCACCCTCGCCTCATTATCAGTATCCGTCACACAGAGACAGTACGATAGATAGATTCGTAAGTTAATGAACAGAAAAGAGACGCTTTCACTTTTAGACTGAAGCGCACAACTTCAGGGAGGTTCTCAAAAAAAAAATTCTGTTCAAGGAACGTAATTAAACACACTTCAGGGAAAGCAGATTCAACTTGGAATAAACTTGTAATTGTAAGGGTAAAATAGTTTCGAAAATTTCAAGTCCCCGATGCTCCATTCACAGGAGGAAGTGAGTTCCTCCTTCGCAGGTGGCTGTCGGAGTAAGGTTTTTTCGACGTTAGCCCCATCATCCTTTAGTTGTCTGTTTAATTTAGTTTTCGTTTTTGGTGGCATAACTAACTATTTTTTTTACTCCACAAGTGTTAATTGTTCGTGATGTGGGTTAAAAATAAGTAATAATAATAATATCATAGCAGACTTTTAGAGTCTTCCACCCTACTTACCGTAGTTACAACACATGACGTCACGAATCCTGGCTTTTGGCGTCAAGGCTGGAACTTATTTGTCTATTTTCGGCAAAACATCGCGCCGCGGGCTGAGCAAGCCAATCCCGTCACATATATCGTAGTTACCACGCTACGCTCCCGAGCGTGGTAAGCAAATAGTTACTATATCGAGAAGGTCGGAACGAAAATAGCAAGCAATAGTTACTATTGTTGGAAGGTTGGAACACGCTCTTAGTTAAACGCTGATTTTTGGGGCGATCGAGTAGCCTACTGACAAGAATTAAAGCATATGGTGGACTCCGAACTGGAATCTGGACAAGTCTAAACCTCCGACAACCTTTAAGGTGGTGTTCCACCCTACTTACCGTAGTTACTACGCATGACGTCACGGCTCCTGGTCAAGGCTGTATTTTCGGCAAAATTTCATGCCACTGGCTAACCGGGTCAATCACGTCCGTAGGTACCACACTTACTACGCTCCCGAGCGTGATAAGCAAATAGTAACGAAAAAAATGGTAACTAAAAGTTACTATTGCTAGAGGGAAGGAGCACGCTCTAAATACCGTTCTATCTCCCCCCCCCCACTCCATTTCAACCAATTTCTTTTTCCAGCAAAAATGTGACAATCTCAGGATTTCGCCAATTTAGTCGGACTCCGGGCATCATTCTAGCAGCTGATTAATAGTTATGACATAAATTCGGCCACTTCCGTCTGAGCTCGTCTATCAGTGTCGACGCGCGATCAATATACTGTTGTTTGTCAACCCTGCTTTGGATTGAACAAGGGCAGAGATCGATAGCAGGCAATGTGCCCCCCTGCAGTGCCCCCTGACGCGTGCATGGAATGAAGGCTTACTAATAAATTGGGCATTCATAGAACGGCAGGTGATCTCAATCTCCTGAAACTTATGGTACTGAAGATGCAATTTTTGTGCGGGATTTGCAAATAGATTACTTCCTGATAAGAAACGGGTAAATTTATCGGCCGTTTGATAATGCGCAAAACTAGGGGGCTATCCGGGCTTTTTCCAATACAACTATTATTATAAATATTCCTTGAGCCCAAGCTGACTTACAGTCATATATTCATATAATATATACACAAACGGATTCGTCAGCTGGCTTATGAAGCGACATTTAAACTATTATTATTATTTATATTATTACTTTAAGTATTATTAGATAAGATAGATAGATAAGATTTAATTGCACAAAAAAGCCATAAGGCCATGGCAACAAAAGAAACAAAACAAAAATACAACGATCTAAACAGTAACCTACTCTAATCATAATTTTCGGTGTTATCATGATTATTAGCGATTGTGGTTAGGTTTTTATTAGGCTTTTTTTTTACCTACATTTTACTACTACAAATATCTTTCAGCCCAAGCTGACTACGAATCACAACTGACAGTGCTAAACGGATACGTCAGCTGAATTTTATTAGAGCTACATTTCGGCCCTTCTTCGCCTTCATTCTCCAGCTTGAGCGGCTTGGCCAAGAAGAGCCAGTGTCTAACCCATTCGCTCATCGCCTGTGCGCTGTTCGGCGATGCCGGGATTCTTAGATGCATTTCATGCACAGACGAATCATCAGATGATAAGTGAATAATTAGTGACTGAATTGACACCGACCCAAATTCCGGGAGAATAAAGACAAAAAGTAGAAAAAAATACAAGAAGCCATAAGCACCACAAAATTTTACTTTAGTAAGAGAAATGCTGAAAAACAGTTGGTAGCACAGCTTGAAAGATGCGTTTGGTAGCATTGCAAAAACTCATTTTCAAAACTCATCACCCTTTTCTCACATATTCAAAACACTGGGTAACTTCGTCCAGGTTTGATGTGCCTTTTCGATACTCGTGATCCGTAGCCTCGTCCTATGACTCTTCTTCCGACCTCACGGAAAATCTGAGAGGTCAAATCTAGTCTACCAAATAAGCAACTCCCTAATCTTCGAATCGAATCGATCCTCAGAAATTGCAGGGTATGCTGAGTTTTTCGAATACCCCTGGTCAATAGGCTAAATTGGCATTTTTTTTACGCGACCCTTGTTTTTTCGACATTACTGCTAACAGAATTCGTCTAAACTTTGTCCAAAGTCGACTAACAAAATTATGGTAACGGTGACTTGGTAAGCAGTAAGTGAATTAAAAGCGAGTCTACTTTTAACCCTCCCGACCGCGTCTCACTTGTATCCTATCAAACTACAAATATCGTAAATTGCCACAACAACTTCCCTAATGTCCCCTTACTTCCCCTTCAGTGATTCCAGCGTGGAACATACCTCCCCCCTGCCAGCAACTGAAAACCAATTTCATATTCCAGACTGAAATCGTCCCCAGATCGGTATCCTCACAGGAAGTTCCAATGGAAAGATTTCATCAACCAAATGAGCCTTTCCCCTCCCCCCTCAGCCATAAAATTAACCATAGATCACCCAGGCTTGCTAACTCCCGTTTCGGTCATTGATCCAAACGGGGAGAGCATGAGTCTTCAGAGCCCGGTAGAACGTTCCCCTCTTTCTGAGTCATATGGCTAGCCCAGCGTCTGAAATAATAAAAAGTTAAGTATAGTTGAAGTCTGTCTATTTGAACACTTCTCTAAATGTTTCACTATCTTGGTTGTGTTCCTTGCTCACAAAACAGTTAAACGGAAAGGAAAAATAATGAACTCTACATCAGCTAACAACCAACTGTTTCAGCTTTCTTGTGGCACAAACAGTAAGTCACACCACCACACACCATGACACCACCTTATCTCGCTGGAAGTGCGATTTAAGGTAATTTAAAGTTTAACTGAAAGGCCAACTTATTTTTGGATCATTTAACTGAATACACTGCATTATTTGGATTGTGTTAAGGATTTTTTTTATTTTTCACGATTTGCTCTAGCATGACATTCAGAATATCCACGGCTGTCCTGACAGAGCAAAATTCTACTATGACGTGGAAAATTTTAATCCGAACACAAACGCGGCTTTTAGTGGCCGCAGTGATCAGCTTGCGAAAGGTAGCTTACTGTGCGATCACTCATTTTTCGTAAATCATTACAGTCAAGCATATAACACAGGTACTAACCCGTAGGTACCACAAATCCAACAGGAAAATTCCACTATTTGAAAATTGGTTTTTCATAAATAGCGGAGAAACGAAGTAACCCACTTCCATCGGGTCTCCAAGCTTCTTAAAGTGAATAAGTGATTGGTAACTAGATTGTCCTGTCACATCCCTTTTCAGTTAAACTTTAAGGTATTTTTGTTTAACTTTCAAACATGCCTCTTCTTTCCCTTGGGTATGCTATTTAATTTTAGCGACATCTTGCTTTTAAATTACGCGCCGCTAAGCAACAGACACAAAATTGTAAGTAAGAAACAGAAGTTCAGTTCAGTTTTTTTTCAGTTCAGTTTATTTATAAACAAAAAGCAAACCATACACTGTAAACTAACTACACCCTAGGTGGGCACTGCCCGTAACGGGTGACAGTATTCATTCATTTGGCAAAGAAAAGAAATACAAGGAAAAACAAAAGAAAAAAGAAAAGAAGAAGGGAAAAGAAAACAGAACAAACTTAAATTATTCAAACAAAAGATAGAAAACTATCGGTAGAAAAAGTTAGGATCTAATTCAATATTTTTCCAATAAGAAACTTTTAATCTTACTTTTGAACTCTGGTATGCTTTTAGCATTTTTGAGGTATTTGGCAGATAATTCATGATGTCAGAAGGAAATTACGAGCAAATATTCCAGAAAAGCTGACATTTGATAAAGTAGACACGAAATAAACGTTTAATTTCGGCGAGTATTTGCAGCAAAAGTTGCTTGGTACGGGTTTTGTGCAACTATGCGACGTTCAAATAAGGATACCTTTTACTGTAGGCTATCGTCTACCTGTGAAAAAATGTATAACAAATGTTATTTTGCAAATGGTCTTTTTTATTCATATTGTTTAACAGGTGGCTAACAGGTTGGCTAAGCATAGGTGGCTAACAGCACCCGAAAGTTGGGGGGGGGGCAACCGAGTACTATGAGTCTTGCACCAGATGTAGCTTAGGAATCATAATAATATTCTAAATTTTGTTACATCGCTTTATTTCTTTATCATGCGGGTTATAAATAAATATGTTATGATCATTACTGTGACAAGGTCACAGGACACGTCAATACTAATTCATTCTACTTTAGTAGTATTTCCATCCATTCTCGTTCCCGAATTTCTACACTTCATAAGTGTATCCTATCTCTTCTATTGGCATTACATTGACTATCACGCTTACCAAGTTTGTTCTCTCTTACGCTCTCGATCATTGGTTCTGAGAAGTTTATTGGTCAGAAGACCGGTTATGAAGATTTTACCACTTTAGTCATCCAAGGCAAGGGACACGGAAAGAGGCTAAAAACAGCTGAAGCCTTGTGTAACGTGCTGCAAGCATACCTAAGTTTTAAAGTAGTTAACTATCTCAGAACATCTGAGCAGAAACCGAGGGGTTACCCACTCCCCGGCACCTGCTGTACACGCTTTCCCGGCACCAGCCGAACTAGGCGGTGCCGGCAACGGTGCCGACAATAAATTGGGCGATTCATCTTTCAAACGCTTCTAAAAATGCTTATTTTGATGTTATAGCCCGTAACAACCGGTGCCGGCTAGTTTCAGCCGTTGCCGGCACCGACCGGGCATCGCGGCACCGGGCACTTGCTGTACACTAAAATCGAGAGTGGGTAATCCCTCGACAGAAACACTATGTAGCGCGAGGTGTCCTTTAAATGTTTATCGTTTAGGAAGGAGGAAGGTCTCCAAAGGTCTAGATCACTCCTCATCCATCTCACTCACTCCTGATACATTTTTCCGCTACTGGTGAAAACCTGATTAGTCGTTTTCTGAACTAATTCCCGATTCCACCCTAATCGAATTTCTGTTGGGAAACCCATTTTTGCAAAGGAAACAGAAACTGATTCTTAACAATCAAGGATCCATTTCTTATGTATTTCGTAAGAGCTGAAAGAGCTCTAGGATGACAGTCTTCACATCTAGGTAGTTTTTTTTAATTAGAACATAGATAAAGAGGGACGGGAAAAAAGGTAATTGACAGGCTGGAATTTTTGCTGATTGGCACAGGTGTGTGTTTCCCGAAGTGGTAATTAATCCCCCCCTTGCTTTCTGCATTAATCAAGCTAACTTGATATGACAAGAGGGGGCTCTGGAAAATTTATTTGGCTATGACATCACTAGAACTTGAGTGCGGTTCATCCGACAACCGACGGTTGAGGCTTAGTGGGAGGGGGGGATTTGGGAAATAAAGGTCTAGCTGTGACGTCAATACAAGCTCAATTCGGTTTAATTTTTTTGTAAGAAATCGATGCGGTAGCCGTTAGGCCCCACTGGTGACAAGTACATAACATAATAAAAGCTGATTTTAAAAGTTGTGTACATACTATCTAGTGTTCCCGTGAGAGGGATTGGTATTTTTGTACACAGTTATGGATTGTTTAATTCTTACTGAGAAGTTGAACAGTATCAAATCAACGAATCCACAATTTTAGATCCCTAACGACCCCTCTTAATTATTCTGGCTTTCATGTTAGGCTATCCATAGCTCCCTTACTGAATTATAAGCTTAACAAAATCCGCCCTTAATCATTTTTGTTTACGGTGAGCATGGGTTTCAAATATTTTGCGTTCAATCTTTGCGTGGAACAGCGGGAAGCTGGACAGGGTCGACAAGCGCCAACACGAAAATCGCTAATTTTCTAAGTATTGGTATTTTAGGAAAACGGTATTTCTGAGCCATTTTAACCTGAAAAAGTCGTTTCTAGTAGAAGTTGCATGAATTATGTAATTTCAACTTTTCCGTACTTGAGCTAACAGAGGTGCGCAAACTCTTCGGTAGTTGTAGAGACAGGAAAGTACCTTTTGAGCGTGTTCCACCCTACTTACCGTAGTTACTACGCATGACATCACGAATTCGGCTTCTTGGCGTCAAGGCTGGAACGCACTTTTCTAGTTCCAGCACAATATCGTGCCACGGGCTAATCCAACCAACCACGTCACAGGGATCCGTAGTCACCACGGTTACTACGCTCCCGAGCGTGGTAAGCAAATAGTTATTATTAATTACTATTTCGAGAAGGTTGGAACTAGCGTAGTAACTTTTCACGAGGTTGGATCGAAAATAGTTACTAATAGTTACTACTGTTAGAAGGGTAGAACACGCTCTTTATTCTTCCTTTATGGTCCATATTACCCAGAAGAGGCAGATCGTTTTCGTCGACAGACAAAAGTGTGCCCAAATGTATGAAGAGGAAGTGGGGTAATGAATAATATTACCAAAAGGTGCCCAGGGCGGAATTTGAGATAATTTTCAATCCGTCCTTCTTGGCTTCACGGTTCAGACGTGATTTAATTCTAAGAAGTTCCATCTTCATTTAAAGGAACAATAGGAAGTCTGGAATGGCCGCTGGGGATCAAGATAACGTTGGAAATATGCTAATATTATACTTACGGAGTAAATTTATCTGTCCTTAGCACAGCCGGGGATTCCGGGCAGTAGTAAAGTGTGGTATCCTGGCACTTAGGATAGGATTTCTGCCGGTAAATATTATTGCTCGAGTCCTAGGTCTGATAGTGGCAAATTACCAGTCGAGGAAGAGGGTAGAAAGTAAAAACAACAACAACAAAACAAGTAAGGATTTAAGTCAACTGTAGCATTTGGGACTGGGATTATTGTTATCCCTACAAAGATAACACCGTTTTACAAGGAGGAAGTCCGCATAAAAATGAGAACCGTCCTTAATCGGTGTTATT
The DNA here is from genome assembly GCA_023053555.1 of Branchinecta lindahli. Taxonomy (NCBI): domain Eukaryota; kingdom Metazoa; phylum Arthropoda; class Branchiopoda; order Anostraca; family Branchinectidae; genus Branchinecta; species Branchinecta lindahli. The sequence continues at coordinate 3,605,071 of JAKZAO010000009.1, read as the reverse complement.
TCCACCTGGGAACAGCAGAAGTGGAGGAGCTATCCCAAAACTCAGAAGCCTACGACGCCTTAATCACTTTGGCTACCTTTTACCTCAGGCAGGGCTGTACCCAGGAATTTTTTGGGGGGCATCCCCGCGAGTCGGACTTGATCCATACCTAACAGTAAAACAAGGACAAAGATCAGGGGTTAAAGCCTATATAAACGATTATTTGTGTATGTTTCGGGGGGAAGGCCCTACCCCCATCACCTGGATATGACCTTGATTAGACTCTTCACTGGCAGGAGCGGTATGAAACTCTGCTAATGGGGAGAGCCCCTTGAGAACTGGGGTGTAGCCGACAGTACCTAGCATGGGTTCATTGCTAATCAGTGAAATACTCACATCTTTTTTCCAGCCGAGTCGAAATGGTTCAGGTTTCGCCTTCACTCGGCACTCGAAATACACGTCGTCCCCTTCCTTGATGTCGCTCGACTCCAAGTTACGTCCAAGACTGGCCACCAACTCTGGAGGATCTAGAAGTAAAATTTCTCATTGGAAACAGATTTTCCGCGGAAGTTAGGAAGACGGAAAAGTTTCTGAAATCTCAAGAGAATAACTTCGGGAAGGGTTAGGAGGAGAGGATGACATTCTAAGACAGACGAATACGATTTAAACCTTTAGCTGCCACCTTCCATTATCCTAGCTGACGTCGGCACAAGTTGGGAACTGAAGAAGAAAACTAGAAGAGGGAAAGGAACAGGCCAATGGCGAACTGCAATCTCTTTTATTCTTTTTTTTAATGGTAACTGGCAGATAACTGGATCTTCGTTAGTTTTAAGACCTTCGAAGCCGAATGATGGCATCTCATCCTCCCTGTATCATTTGTATAGCTTTCTTAGCTGAAACGAATATTAATACTAATAACAATAATAGAAGTAAATTTCGGGTTTCGAACTAAACAAAACTTGGTGACTTCGACAAAACACAAAACAACATGCAACCAAAACCAGAAAAACGATACAGATTGGACATGGAAATCAAAATAAGCTAACAACGAATATTAAAACTTGCGGGTTTACAACAAAATATGGGTATTTTGAAATCTGTGATTTTGTACAATTCTTCTGTGTATATGTACAAGTGACTTTTTTACAATTATTTGCCCGGGAAAGCGCAGAAGCTTTCACCCAGAATTCAACCCGTTTCCGATCACTATAATTAATCACTTCCACATAATTAATCACTATTTTCCAATGATTAATCACTTGCACAAAACCCTTTCACAGAACTCTTTTTTGGCTTCAAACCTAATATATGTTTATATCAACGAATTTTAATATCTAATTAAATCGTTCGTGTCTCTTTTCTCCCAAAAACATTATTTTTTAGGCGGAATTCGAGCCTAGGGCCATGGCCATTGGTAGATAGACCGCTTTCTTTCTAACTACCGTTAGGTTGTAGGCTAGAAAAACTTAAAGTTTAACTGAAAAGCCAACTTATTTTTGTGTCATTTAGTTAATCACACTGAATTATTTGGATTCTGCAAAGCGATTTTTTTGTTTTCCACTACCTGCTCTAGTTATGAGGTTCAGAATATCTGCGGCCGTCCCCACAGCGAAAATTCTACTATGACGCGGGAAAATTTTATCTAAACACAAACACGGCTTTTCAGTGGGGTGGCGATATTGGTGAAGATTGCTTAGTGCCTGAACAAAAAAAAAGTCATAAATCTTTCTTGTAAGGCATACAACAAATTAAAGGTACCACAAATCACACGGAAATTCCACTATTTGAAAGTCGATTATTCCTGAATAGCGGAACAACCAATTTACGCATTTTCAGTGGGTCTTCAAGCCAATTTAAGTGAATAAGTGATGGATAACTAGATCGTTCTATCCCCCTCCTTTTCGGTTAAACTTTAAGCAACAAATTTCGGAAGAGTTTTGAGTGGCATTTTTTTTTCGGAGTAGAGATAATACCACCATCTAATATCTGAATAATTACTACGATTTAACCGAGCACTAGGGCCAACGCCATTAGAACTAGAAGCTATCTTTCGGATTACCATTTGGTTGAACAAACCTTGTACAACAGAACATTTGGCAAAGTGATAATGCCGCAATCTAGTATTTTAATCTTCACTGCAATTTAAGTATGCAGTATGTCAGCTTAAAGTATGCTTGCTCAGTACTGAGAAGTAAAAGCTTTTACTGTATTTGTCTTGTTATCTTCAGTTTCTATGGCTCTCAGTTTCTGTAGCCTGTGTTAACTGTGATCTTTGTCGTCAACTGTGAACGTCACAAAACTGAACTGTGAACGTAACAGAAACCGTTGAGTTTTAAACTTTAATTAAAAGCTTGACTTCGTAAACCATTTCCATCTTGGCGGAATAAAATCCTCTACTATGATTTGTACACACGTGTAGAAACTCCAATCAAATGAAAATGCAAAAACTGGTGCCCCCCTCCCCTTTTGTTACCAGAGGGAGTATTTTGACAGCGTCTTTGATTTCCAGGACAGTACTAACTGATTTACAGAGCTGGGGTGCGGATTTGGCCACTAATGAATTGTATTAGCCGATTCCCGACGGGGAAAGCACTGCTGACTCGGTTAGAAGTCTAATCGCGCATAATGGCTAACTGTCGGTAATAAACTTTATACAAGTTAGCTGTGGGAAAAAAATCAGGGGCCAAAGGAGTCAACTTAATCCGCATGGTTCAACACGCAATTTCTAAAAGTCGCCTATACTCTGTGAATTGTAATAGATGCAAGCATTGTCTTCCTCCAATGTTTCATACACAGTGACACATCACACAAATATTCACTTCCTTCGGATTGTTCTAACCACCTTGCTCATCACCGGCAACTCTATTCTGTTGTCCAGCGACGCCAGGATTCTGAACGCCCTTCTACTGTAACTTACCCGTTAGTGAATAACTAGTAAGAGCATTTTCTTGAGTTTTGGATATCAAGTTTTTTCAACAGTCAATCCTTACAAACATAAATCTCTTATTTAATTTTTCATATTTATTTTCCTCGAAAATCTGCTATTTAGGAGAAGGATGTTTAACGCCCGAAATCTTGGTATCATCTTTACAATGAACCACAGCAGAGGGATGGGTTTTGTTTAGTTCTAGGTTTAGATACAGACTTTTAATCCTGGCTATAGACAATCTAGGTCCCCTAGTTAGTTGAAGTAGTTTGTGGTAACCGCCCAGTGCCAGTGCATGTATGTCTCTCATGGGCGGTTACCTATCATGATGGGTTATTATGTAATTTAGCAATAAAATACATCTAATTTAATCTAATCTAAACCTAGAATACCCCGATAAGGGCGTATTTCAGTAGTAATTCCCTAGCCTATAATTCTCGGCTGTTCCAAATTCCTTAAAATTCGAATAGCTTTTTTTCGGAAACTTGAAAACGTCACTTATATATCTGTTTTGCTTTAATTTTGTTGACCTCACAAGCAAAAATACTACATTTTGTTTATTGTTTGTATCAATGACCAAATATTAATATGTGGTCACCTAACGAGGTGTATGCTACGTATACAAGATATGAGTATCGCAGTTTATGAAGCTGGCTAAGCAGTGTGAATGAAAGGTATGACGAAAGATCTCATCAGAAGCTGACGGTTAGCTAACATGCCGTGAAGACATATGCTGTCAGCTTACATCAGACTAAAAGGAAGAAATGACAACACACTGGATTAAACCACGGCAAGGAAGATGCAAATGAGATGCAAACTCTCACGTTCTTCATACTATGTGACTAAAAAAGAGATGCAAGCTCATATGCAATATTGTTACAAGAGGTAAATCAGGACCTTCTCGTGCTCTGCGCTCTGACGGATTTGTTTGAATTTTATTTTGTAGAAGTAATTAGTCTATGTCAATAAACGAACCTGAATCCGGTTCGGACACATAGATATATCATCTCGGACATCTTCTCTCGCAATCGATAAATGGTTCACTTAAACCTCAGTATTTTCGGGAAACTTCGCCCCCCCCCCCTCCAAATTTCTCAAACAAGGTCGGGGCCGGCCGAGACCCCAACATGGATCGTGTAGGGTATGTTTTCTTACCACCCGCCAAGTTTCAATAAAATCTGAGCGTATCCGGGATAGGACCGGTACCCCCTCCCCTCCCCCGACAGAGACAGGATCCAACACAGGAACCTCAGAACAGATCATCTAGGGCATCTGAACTTAAACTCCAACCCATAATTCCAACCTTCATTCCTATCGGTCTACTCGGTTTACCCTTAGAAGTACCACAACATGTCTAGGACCCCCACCCCCTCACTCTTTGTCAAATCCTGTTCAGATATATAAGCCTAAACAGTTCACGTAGGGCATCTTATCTTAACACCTATCAAGTTTCACTCAAATCGGATCACCCGTTCGAAATTGAGCATGCTACAATGTTCCGGATTCCCAATCCCTACACCAACCCACGTGTAAACGAATCCAGAAAACCAAGGTTTCTTACATTACTATTAGCAGGGATTGTCCCTATGCTTCTATGTTGCTATTCAATTCAATTCAATTCAATTCAACAATTTTAATCCGGTAAGAAACCATAATATACTAACACTAAACAAAAATAAATATAATAACTAGGGAATACCCGAAAATCAACCACAGCCTTCTGGCTCGTACATTTTCACCCAAACAGGCAGCGAGAGCCGAAGCCACGGATTACATAACGCACTAATGATGCAGTTATCAGAAGCCAGCAACCGAATTTTCAAAGAAGTACGATGAACATGAAACAGTTGCGAAAAATTATTAACATGATAATCATTAAACATTTCTGTAGCACTGCAGAAACGCGGGAGACGGTGAAGGAACCGAAAGCTATCATTGTAGGCAACCCGAATGTCGCTTAGACCTTGTTTTGTGTAGTTGTTGATAAGCGACAGACCATAAATACTTGAACAAAAAGACTGAAATAAAAATGCTATGTTGTCCGATCCTTGCCTACTTTCCAAAAATCCCACTTGGGTCGAATCGGCATTCTTGTTTGCCTCATTGGACGTGAGCGCCAAAGAGACTCCTCCCTCAAGGCGCCAGCAGCCAATCCCAAATTTTGTCTATCTGGCCTTGGACGAGATTGGACCGAGGGTATTTTTTTTTTTTTTTACAGTTGTTCGGGGTGGGGGGCCGAAACTGGTAAAGAATAAATAATAAGGATTTTTGTTATTTAGTTTTCATGTTTAATTTTTTTATGTAAGTCATAGGCTAGGTGGATACTGGTAAGCTGTTGTGTTTAGATGTTTATTTATTAGACACAAGTAGTAAGAGGAAATTGCAGCACAAGTCCTTAGGACTTCCTTTTTGCTGCAATAATATATTAGTCTTGTTATTTTATTTCATGTTTATATTTTGGTTAAAAATAAACCTACCTACCTACCTACCTACCTACCTACCCCCTGAATAGCGAGGCGTTACAGGAAATTGTATTTGACAGTGCAAAAACGGATATGTCAGCTACATTTTATTCGAGCTATATTTCGGCCCTTCTTGGCAAGGGTCCTCTTCAGGCTCAAAACCGCTCAAACTGGAAAAACGAACTTGTGGAAAAAAAAAAATGTGACAGGAAATTTAAAACAAGAGCTAAGCTCATATGGCACTTGCAAGGCTTGGTAAGAGGATGAAAGTAGGAATTCGCCAATTCGTGGGTTTGTTGTGATCACTTGTAAGCAAAACCCTTGAGATAAAAATGATACGGACCCTTTGAAATCACGAGAATGTATCGTTTGGTAAAGAAAAGTAATTTATTTGTGCACTTAGCTGTGATGATGCGCAATTTAAGGGAGCTAGAAATACATCTGTAATCAAAACTCTAAAGGCAAAAATGATCCTGGGCCCTTTAGGATCATGAATATATGGTTTGGTGAAAAGTATTTTTTTTTTTGCTTTTCGGTTAAGATGCGCACTTTAAGGGTGATAGAAATTTATTTCTAAGCAAAACCCTTGCGGCAAAAATGATCATGGGCTCTTGGGGATCATTAAAATGTGGGTTTTGCTTAAAATTATTTTTTTTACTTTGCGGTTAAGATGAGTAGGCCTACTTTAAGGGATGGTCGGATCTGGGAAGTGACAATTTATAAGCCAATCTTGTCAAGTCTCTAATGTTCAAGCCAAGTTTCATCGTCCTAGCACATCTTGAAGTACCTTAAATTGCGATCACCGGTATTCTGGATCCCCCTCCAGCTCACCCCAGAGTTACCGAATCCGTTCCGGTTCTGTTACTGATGTACCTAGGACTTACGCTTGTTCTTCCCACTAAGTGTCATCCCAATCGCTGTATTCTAAGCGTGTTACAAACCCCCCCCCCCCGACCCATATTGATCGGATCCTATCCGGTCAGTCCCACTTGAAATTGGACATCTGAGACATGAGTTCTTTCTGAATATCAAGCTTCATTAAGTTCCGATCACCCGTTCAAAAGTTGGACAAGCTCAAGATTCGGATTCCCCCTCCTCCACTCCCCCACGATGGTCAAATCGCAGAAACAACTGTGTAAAGTCCCTGATATTCCTGCCAAGTTTCGTCGTCCTAGCAAATGTGTAAGCATCTTGAGTCGGGATCACCGGAATTCTGGAACCCTCCCTCTAACTCCCCCCACAGTACTCGGATCCGGTCCGATCTTGTCAACTATGTATTTAAGGGTTGTGATTGTTCTTCCCACCAAGTTTCATCCCGATCCGTCCACTCTGAACATGTCTCACAGTTTCCGGTTCCCCCCTCCAACTCCCCCCAAAGTCACTGGATCCATTCCGGACTTGAAGTGCGACATCTGAGACACTAGGTCTTTCTATAAAGTTTCATTAAGATCCGATCACCCGTTCGAAGGTTATACTTGCCTCAAGATTCCGGATTCCCCATCCCTCCACTCCCCCCCACGTTGGTCGGTTCGGGGAAGTGACTATTTCTAAGTTAGTTTGGTCGGGTCCCTAATATGCCTGCCAAGTTTCATCTCCCTAGCTCCTGCGTAAGCATCTTAGTCGGGATCACCGGAATTCCCTAACCCTCCCTCCAACTCCCCCCACAGTGCTCGAATCCGGTCCGGTCTTGTCAACTATGTATCTAGGGCTTGTGCTTATTCTTCCCACCAAGTTTCATCCCGATCCGTCCACTCTGAGCATGTCACACGATTTTCGGTCCCCCCCCACCCTCCAGCTCCCCCCAAAGTCACCGGATTCATTCCGGAGTTGAAGTGTGACGTCTGAGACACGAGTTCTTTCCAAATATAAAGTTTCATTAAGATCCGATCACCCGTTCGAAAGTTATACTTTCCTCAAGATTCCGGATTCCCCATCCCTCCACTCCCCCCACGGTGGTCGGATCGGGGAAGTGACTATTTCTAGGTTAGTTTGGTCGGGTCCCTGATATGCCTGCCAAGTTTCATCGTCCTAGCACTTCTGGAAGTACCCTAACTCGAGAACAGTGGACCGCCCGACCGACCGACAGACCGAAAAGACATCGGTATATGGCACTTGAGCGAAGCTGCAAGTGCCATAAAAACAGGAAATTTATGGTCCCTGCTATTATATTATTATGGCAATAGGCACTATTACATATACTATTAGGCATTAGGCCGCATCAGGCTACAGAAACCATTCTCCAGCTTGGGTGGAAGTGCCCAAACTAAGCAAAAGTGTGACTGACAGACCAACGGATAGAATTTACGATCGCTATATGTCACTTGATCCGGAGGCTGCAAGACCCATGCAAAAAAGTTTCTGGTAGAAACCTGAATTACGACTGAAGACCGGAAGGATTTCGTTAGTCGGGAGGCGGCAAAAGTTAACTTTTCCTTCGCATTCTTTTTAGGAAACGCGGAAGCCAACTGAGCGTCGAAAGAACGAATTGCAGCTATTACCTTTTATGTTCATTCATTCGATTTCACGTGAAAATTAAATACCAAGTTGATCCAGCCGAATCCTTAAATTTGAACTGAAAAGGCAGCTTATATTCCATCTGATATTTCGATACATTGAAATATTTTGACTCATCTAAGGGATTTAGTATATTTTCACCCGAGGCTCTAGTAATAACGTTCAGAGAGTGCGCTGCTGACAACCTAAATTCACCCAGACGCGGATGTCTTGCAAGAAATATTTTTTGTTTTAACTTTTCAGCAACTGCTTACGTTTCTATTTGTTGAATATTTCAAGCGTAGAGAGACAAGCACATAGAGGTACCACAAATCCCAAAGAATGTTCATTCGATGAAATCGATTATCCGTGGGTAACGAACAAACGAAGTAACGCATTTTATCGGGTTTTCAGGCCTATTAAGTGTATAGGTGAGGTTTAATTAGACTGTCGGATCTCAGCCATATTCGGTTAAACTTTAAAGGTCACCTCTTACTAAACATAGTGTTTCTGCTAAGATGTTCCGACATGGTTGACCACTTTAAGAATTAGCTAGGCTCACAGGAATTTACCCAAGGCTTCGGCTGTTTATAGCCTCTTTCCATGTCCCTTGCCTTGAATGACAATCTTGGCAAAATTTGCATATTCGGTCTTTGGACGAATAAGATTATCGGGAAGAAGGGTCGGAAGCCTGATAGTTCACATAAAGAGAAGAAACGTGACAAACGTGATACTGAGTGTAATGCCAATAACCGGGATAGGATAAACTAATGAAGTGTAGTCTTGGGATTAGAACGGATGGAAATATTACAGAATTTAAGTAATAACTACTGTAATAAGTACGACGACGTACCTTTAAATAAAACGGAGTAATAAAAATACATTTTATTTGTTCAATAAGCTGTGTGAAACTGATTAAATTAGTCTTCATAATGAAAGATTATTTATTTTCTTAACACAGTGAGGGTGGGGGCGAAGCTGGGTTTCTCAATGATAACAAACCCGTCGGCAGTTTTCAGCCTCGCTCGGTCCCCCTGGTTTTGACGAAAAACGCGAAACAACTTGCATAACCGATATTACTGAACAACCGAAAGCTTCGAAAATGCCTAAAAACGGCAAAAGCCAAAATCAGCCGTAGATTAGGGTGTTAGGCTAGGTTGGGATTGGTTAGTTAGGGTGAATAAAAATTACACAGGAAGTTCAAAATCTCTGAAATATAATGGAACGATCAGGGACGTCGTGTGCGGAAGTAATATAGGCAAGAAGGTCCTTTAAGACCACTGAGTTTTCATTACGAAACATTTGCCAATTCTCAGAAAAGTTGTGCTATGGAGCTCAGCGACCAAAGGTACCTATTTTCAATTCCAGGAAGGGAAAAGAAATCAATGTGTCCATATTTCTCCTGAGACATCCGAAAGTCCTTACATAAATGGTCCTAATAGAGATCTCCCGGGGGGGTCTCATCCTTATTCTGCTTAGAAAAAAATCTAGAGCATTCAGCAGGTTAATTTGCTCCGAATAGAACGGCCCCTGCTTGTCCGACTTTTCTCGAATGAGAAAAGGCAGGGAAACTGGCTAGTTGCAGTGAAAGAGTCCCAGACCTGGTTCCGGAAGGCAAACGAGGACACTAGCGAAGCAAAAGTTCAAAAGCTTCGATGGGGTTCGAAACTTGGTCTCAGACGGTACAACAAGAAATATGGTTCCAGATGTATTCAGGTGCAAATCCATACGAACTTGGCTTTACTTTTGACCTTATAGGCAGGAGCGTCATTGGAAGAGGGAAGGGCAGAGAAGCAGCTGCCCCCCCCCCCTTGGCATTCCAAGGGGACTTATATTTCGTTGCCACGGGGCTTTTGCTGATATAAAGTATCAATCTGCCTATTTGTCTACAAAAGATACATATATCCGTATGTCCAATATACCAACGAAGGCGCAGTATCCCCGCCCCCAAAAAGTACAATAGCCTAATCAGTTCGAGTTCTTTTCCTTATCTTTGCCCTTTTTTATTTCTTTTCCGTAATCATAAGACCGTCCTCCTTTGCCATATTGGCAACTTTGTATTATAACCGAGGAAAAAAAAAATCCAGCAACGCCTAATACGGACTAGAACCAAAAATAGCTCTTCGGTCCCTTCCCCGCAATATTTGACTTTCTCCTTATTTATTGTCAACCAATGTCGCCTTCTAGCCCAACCAATCCCAATATTTGGAAAAGCCCCAACGAACAATTTCATTATCTCCGTTTACAAACGAACAGCCAGTAACACGCTTTCCCGAAGTCGGAACACCAGATATAAGTCGTAACGAAGTTTTTAGTCCAACAAAGAAACATCGAAATCCTCTGAACAAGCGAACGCAGCTGACTCGATAAATTTCCGACCTGTCTTAGATGTCGCTTTTATCGTTTTTAAGGCCAGGAAATACATCCCACATGTCAAGAAAACTAAGGAATAGTTGGTAGTCGGTGTGACAAAAAAGGGGGCTTGCTATGTCAGGCAAGGTCGAGGAAAGACACATTTTTTACGACCTTGTTTACAAAAGGTTATCTCTAAAGCAAGGCAAAGGGTATGTAAAGGCCCATTCACAACGGTTTTAGCTAATATTCGGTACCGTACCAGCTAGTTTTGTAAATCGCTCCGAGGCGGAGGCTTTGCCGGGTTTCTGCCGTTCGCAACTGATATTGGTTCCAGTTTCGGGTACCAGCTCGTCTCGGACCCAAGTTTAAACCAGTTCAACTTTTGAGGGTTGTCTACTAGCCAATCAGATTACTTAGGGGAATACTAAGGAATATTCTGATTGGCTACCACGCCAGACCAAAGAACAATGACCTAAATTCAGTTCCGATTTTTAAGACAGCAAGGAGTGGATGTGATTTTATCTATTGGGTTTGGTTCGAAACTAGCCAATCAGAATATTCCTCGATATTCACCAAAATAATCTGATTGGCTAGTACCCTGAAAAGTTTAACTGATATTAACTTGGGTCCGATACCCGAAACTGGCACCTGTATCCATTGCGAACGGCAGAAACCTGGAAAATCTTCGGTCTCGGGAGCGATTTTTGGAACTAGCTGGTACCGAGTATTAGCTAAAGCCCGTTTTGAATGGGCCTTAAGAAATTTTCCTTGGGCCCAGGCTGTCTGGGAAACATATTTTAAACATTGGCTAAAAACAGAAAGTCAGCAACGATGTTCGTCAGTGATATTTAAGCCCTTCTTGGCAAGGGTCCTCGTCAGGCTGTTGTTGGACTGGAAGAGACGAACCTGCAATTGAGGACCTTTGCCAAAAAAGGCCAAACATCGCTAACGAACGTCGTAGATCACTTTCCGTTTTTAGCCATTGTCGAATATAGGGTATGTAAGATTTAGGAACGCCACCAACGTCCAACAAACCGAGGGGCTACCCACTCCCCGCACCTGCTGTACACCCTTTCCCGGTGCCAGCCATTAATTAAGCGATTCCCGCTTCTAAACATGCTGATTTTAATGTTCTAACACGTGACAACCGATGAAAGCCCGTGTCGGCACAGACTGGCCACCACGAACCTGGCACTTGCTGTACACAAAAATCGAGATTGGGCAACCCCTGGCAACAATCGGCTTGTATTTAGAAGTCCGAATCCAAACATGGGCTTGTTAATAATCCTAATCCAATGCTCTGCTTTATACACGAATACTGCGTTATGTTCAGATTTAAATCTGGAAAGATTCTTAAAGGACACCTGAATGAAGAGTACCAAGTATAATCTCTATCTGTATGACTTCCGTTAACATTGCCTGCAGAAAACCCAATCCAAATACGAAATAGTGTTTCCAAGCTATGATTTTTGCTCCATTTTGCATCTGTCCTTATTTCAGTACCGAACAATTTTAGAAACGAACAAATGTCTCCAATCAACCCTTCTTCTGGAATATTTTATAACCAGTTAAGCCCAAACGTATATCTAGAAGAAATTCCAATACGATCCGGCCAGCGCTGTACAAGATTTGAATGAATTGCGCTTTTTGTCTTGGAGTCTGCATGTGCAAACCTCCAGAAACGAACATCCCTATTTTGAAAACGTCACGCTCAGGAGAAGAATACTCTTCGTGGCCATGTCTGTAAATGCATTCTCCATGGTGTGTTCAAGTATGGTTTCATTGTTCAGGTTCATTGAAAAGGACTGAAGTAGGAGCATGTGGTTGCAAATCCCTTTTTTACTTAAAAGATACCTCGCACTACATAGTATTTCTGCTAAGATATTCGGAGACAGTTGACAACTTTAAAACTTAGCCATGATTACAGATAATTACACACGGCTTCGGCTGCTTTTAGCCTCTTTCCATGCCCCATGCCTTGGATTACAAACTTGGCAAAGTTTAAATAACCGTTCTTAGGACCAATAAGCTTCACTGAAACAATGGTCGGGAGCCTGATACGTCAAATAAAGAAAACAAACCTGGCATGCGTGACGATCAGTGTATGCTGACAGAAGGGATATGATAGACTTACGAAGTGTAGAATTTTGGGAACGAAAATGGACAGAAATACTACTGAATTATAATGAATTAACATCGAAAGTACGATGGGTCCTTTAAATAGGTTTGAAAACCCGATGAAAATGCGTTGCTTCACTATTTTTTATTTGTGTGAAAAATCTTTCAGGATAGTGATACCTCATGAAATTTCAAATATCACCAGTAAAAACATCATCAAACTACCTACTGTCAATAAACACAACGGAAGCTTGCTAGTTCTGGGACTCTTCTTTACTTCTTTTTTGTGGCTATTTCACAAACTGAAAAAGACGTCCTAGAGTAAACTCAACTGGGCGGCCTAGTTGTTATTTTCTTTGTGTCAGAACTTGTTCTCTATGTCATTACGGTAAACTACGAAAAACAAAAGCCAAATGAGTCAAAATAACTCAATATATTCAGATAAAAGAAACAAAACCTGGCTTTTCGTGTTAACCTCTAAAAAGGTCCACCGACTAAAATGTGTGAAATGCTTTGTCAAAGAAGAAGCGGATTTACGACTTCAAACAGTTCTCTGTAGTCAGAGAAGCTTACGATAAGCCAAGAATTTCAAGATATGAAAAAGTAAATATCAGAGAGAAATCGGATGATTTGGGTTATTCTAAGACTACTGGACTTGTTTGATTACCATTTTCTCAGGACTATATTGAAAGAGTGAAAGCCATAATCTTCGAATGATTAATTTCGTACATTTGTATTTGTCTTTAAGGCCATGTCCGCCATAAAGGAGGGGTCCGGGGCGGACTCTTAGGGAAGAAATTAAGGAAGGACAACTGACGGTGTCCTATACGTATACGACCATAACATGGTTCGTTATATACGACGGTGTAAATACTACGTATTTCATACTGGAATTGCCGGAAGAAATTGTCAGTCAGATTCAGATTCAGATATTTTTTACTTCACAAAAAAAAAAAACTAGATTATAGAAAAAAATCAACAGCCACATAAAAGAAAAAAATCCTGTGGGTGGCTGTATCTTCTAACCACCTTTTAACTAAAATTATTTTTACACTGTTTAGTAGTCAATTTGTTTTTTCGTCTTATTGTAGTGTTTTCTTATTATCTTCTTTCTTTTCCCTTACTCACTCTATGCTTTGCGCTTTCTGATGGGTGAAGATTAAAAGTATTAAAAATTTGGTAAACTAGGGAAGAACAAGATTGACCAACAACTCGATTTTTTCAGCTTGATTTTTTCGTTCGTGCCTTTTTCTATTTTTGTTACTCCGCCGTATTTCACAGGAACTGAATTAATGTTAATAACCCTGTCGTGTCAGCCCATGACCTTCTTAGCCATTTTTCAAATCCAGAGCCCGCTTGATGTTATATTGTGTCATTGCGTTTAAAAAAAACGTAAACATGTTTAATTATTGTGTTCTGTTTGGTATTTCGTTCGTGCCTATCATTTTGTTTTTGTATAACTCCGCTGTAAAAAAAAAATAGACCAAACCAGTCACAGCCAAAGACGTTCGATTGATGCCCAATCCCATTATCCAGCAGTTTTTTCGATTCATGTTCTTCAGTCCCAGTCTAGCACAGCAGTATTATTAGATATAAGCTGTATGTAGGCTACTTTTTCTCCCAATTTCCTTTCGTTCCCACTCTATATCCAATGCCTTATACGGCCACTTTTTCCAAAAATACGTGCCTGTCCAGCATGGACTTTATAAGGTCCCATGAAAGATCCTTTGACCAGGACCTTTGTAGGAGAGAATTTAGGTCATCTAGCACTTAGATTCAGAGACGTGGGGAATAGCAGTCACATCAGTGTCAAGCAACCGAGATTGGCCAATTCGAGGTCGGAATTGTAACCGGGGGAGGAACTGGGTGAGGGGAGAAATCCTGTCAGCCTGGTCAAAAAATTAATGCAAGAAACAGAGAAAGAACCCACCTTAGCATCGATTTCGGTATAAAAACCCTCTCTGTTCCCCGACTACGTAATATTCTCCCTCCCCCCTATTCTCCTATACGTATTAGACCCCAGCGAGAGAAATCCCAGAAAATCCCCAAACTAGCACCTGTGGCCCCTCTTCATGAAAGATATAGAAGGAGTTTTGTTCCGGCATTTGTTGAGTTGTACAATAACCGATAAGTTTTCCTTTCAGTGTTTTTTTTTCTCTTTTGTAACAAGACTATAGAGTGAGAGAGTGTTATTTTATTCATTTTTGTATGACGAAAAGGTCAAATTCGGCGGCAACGCTGTGACAGGTACTTTTGAAACAATAAAATTCTATTCTATTCTATTCTAAAGAACTCTGGAGACAGGTGATGTCCTGGCACAAACTTTGAGCTGAAGTTTAAGGTTGAAGGTACGTTCCTCTTCGCAAAAAATTCAAATTGTGAAAAGACAACTAGGTGGCAGTTAACAGACTTAACAGCAAAATTATCAGAAAAAGAGTAAAGCATGACAAAACAGTATGGTTGTGGGCAAGTATTTTGCAGTAAAAGCTGCCTGGTATGGGTTTTGGTGGCTTCTTCGGCAACCGTTCACTCTTAAGCGACGTTCAAATAAGCATACCACTACTGTGCTGTAGAGGTATGTTTATTTATTTACTTACACTACACGTAACGTAGCTTCAGATGGGGCCAACAATCATGTATCACAGAAGAGTTCAATATAGTTGATCCCTCTACGGCTGTCCTGAAATCCATCAACATAACGAAACTTCTGATCACCCGTAGAGTTCCATGACGTTTCGGTTTAGTGACTTTTAATATTTTGGTTGCTGTTTTTTTTTTTTTTTCTACTTTTCTCCATCTGCGCCTAGACTGGGTTATAAATCAAATATAATTCAATTTAATTTATCAAAATCGATCTTTCTGGAGTCCCCAAGAACGGAATACCAGAACGAGCGCCTCCGTATACATTTGTCCCGACTTCTCCTCTTGTATCTTGCAAAGAGGGCAAAGGATAGGTCTCCTCGAGCCACATTTCCTCCTATTAAAAAGTTTAGTTTCGCCGAGGCAGACTAGTACATCAGAGCTGGAACCAAGTTTTCAGGGTAACAGGATCTAGTCCCAACTTAAAATAGTACTCAAACCCAAACGCATTACTATACAACTTATAAATCTGACTGAGGTGGAAATTGGAGTGAAATCACGATCAACTCCACAAGTCGACTCCCCATCAATTTTGAAAAGGAGTTCCTTTTGACGACGGTACCAAGCATTCCGCAGCAGCGGGGACTCACGACAATTAGGGAAGTCATTCCTCGGGAGAGAAAAAAACGCGGAACTCCGATGCGGGAGTCTCCGGAGAGCTGCGAAAGTTACGACTTGGGATCTTGAAATGTTGAAGTAAAAGTAATAATAATAATAATTTATTTATACGCCACATGATTACGGGAAGCGTCGGATGATTGCCCCCAACCACGCATTTTGACTCCCGGCCGAGGGCGGAGTATCAGGAGATCGGCACCTGCGCTACGCGAACCACCGCTTTGCATGCGAAAGTTTGCTTTTTGTTTGAACGCCACACGAACGAAATAAAGATAGTGGAGTAAAAGAGAAAAAAGGAGAAACAACAGAAAAACAGAAGAGACAAAAATAAGCAGATAATCACAAGGATATTTACATAGAACTTCGATGATCCAGGAGTCTTTTAGGCTGGAGTCAGTGAGTGCAGTATTCTCGGCATGGCACTGCAAGGCTTTCCCATCATCAGAGATGGTCGGAACGAAAGTCAGCTGACTTGTAGTCATATTGCCATCGTCATATATCTGGAAAGAGAAAGTCGTTAGTGAGAGAAAGAACAGGAATAGACCAAAGACCGCCAAGGGGGGTACTCTACAGTGGAACAACTCTTGGATGCCAGGAAAGGCTCGCAGCAGGTGTCCTGATTCAAGTGCAAGTAAGTAGTACTGGCAGTCTCATGCACATTCTTGTGTAAATGTTTTATTCTAACAGTAGGCCTACGGAGGATCGTGTCAAGAAACTGGAAAAGTGAGCATGCAGTGTAAGCAAGGCCGTATCCAGGGGGGGCGGTTAGGGGGTTCGACCCCCCCCCCCCCCGAAACCCACAAAAGTGATAGTTTTTTGTGGGCTTTAACCTCTGATCTATGCCTTTTTTGTACTTTTTGTGGGTAAACCCCCCCCCCCCCCCCGAAATAAATTCCGCGGGCAAAACCCCCCCGAAATAAATTCCTGGATACGGCCCTGAGTATAAGCATATCATGTATTGTAAGTTACTAAGTACACATTTTTGCACTTCACGCTAAATTTTATGGTGAATTTATTGACTATTCATTCATAGGTTTGTCACGTTTCAATTGTCTAGGATCCTTATTGTCCCACTTTTCGCCTTGAACCACTCCAGTGAAGATACTGCAGATGGATGGGGGTGGAAAATAGATATAGGCTACACAATAAAATAACGCGAAGTATTCTTGTCTGTAAAAATTCCCGAAGTATGCCAGCACAAGAGCTTTCAAACACAAGACTTGGCTCACGCTTGTTTGTAAAGCTCCCCCCCCCCCTTCCGTCTACGGTCTCTCCAATCTGAGTGGTTCAAGGCGAAAAGTGAGACACCAAGGATCCTAGGGAACACAATTGAAACGTGACAAACCTATAAATGATTTTGACACAAGACGCTTGCTGAGGACGCATCAATGAACAATCCAGAAAAATTAAACGTAAGGTTTACCACTTAAACTAGAACTAAGTATTCCTTCAGTTCAAGTTTACTGTGAATTATACTTGACTGCACTAAACGGACTTCTTCCTTTACAGCAGCCAAATATTAACTAGAACTGAAATATTTATTTTATACCGACAAAATTTAACTGAAAAGGCAGCTTATTTTGACATCTGATGCTTGAATACACTGAATTGTTTTGACTCATCTAAGGGATTTAGTATTTTCACCCGGGATAATAACGTTAAAAACGTTTTTTCACCCCTCTAGTAATAACAGTAATAACGTTCAGAATGTGCGCTGCTTGCACAACAACCCAAAATATACCCAGGCGCCATGTTTTACGGACTCTGATTATCTATGGAAAGCGGACAAACGAAGTAAGGTATTTTTTTTATCGGATTTGCAGGCCTATTTAAGTAAATAAGTGAAGTGTAAATAGACTGTCGGATCCCAGCACTATTCGGTTAAACTTTAACGAGACATGATAGGTTATTCTCTCTCAAGTTTCTCGTGAATTCGATGAAGAACAGAGAACAGAGCTGACTTACTATTTTTAATTTATGTTTATTCGGCCGAAAAGTCATACAGCAGAAACGACATGGGGGTCCCGCCAGTACCGCAACACGTCAGTTGACATGAACGTCAGTTTGCCACAGAATTCCGTCAGTACGCCAACATTTTCCGACAGTTCACATACACGTCAGTTGGCCCTCAAAAATCCGTCAGTTGACCAACACGTCACTTCACCCACACGTCAGTTGACCAACACGTCAGTTGACCAACACGTCAGTTGACCCATACGTCAGTTGACCAACCGTCAGTTCGCCCACCGTTAGTTGGCCTACACGTCAGTTGGCCTACACGTCAGTTGACCTACACGTCAGTTCACCTAATCCTAAAATCCGACAGTTCGCATACTCGTCAGTTCGCATACTCGTCAGTTCGCCAACCGTCAGTTCGCCTACCGTCACTTCACACAAGCGTTAGTTGACATGTCAGTTGATGTCAGTTGACATAAACGTCAGTTGACATATACGTCAGTTGACATACACGTCAGTTGATATACACGTCAGTTGACATATACGTCAGTTGACATACACGTCAGTCGACATAAACATCAGTTGACATACACGTCAGTTGACATATTCCCTCTGGCAGGTAACGTCACTAAAGAAAGAAAGAAAGAACGGATCTAAAGTTATTCAATCAGAACAAGCTGTTGCCAAGGTTTTGATTGAGACAAGTCATACGGAAACTGCAAAATATAAAGCGAAACACAGTTAATCGCATAAAAGAGCGTAACAACCATCGCAAGGGGAAGGACCAGAATGTGCCAGTGAGTCCTAATCTTTGCCGACAGGATACCGGAAACACTGAGGGTAACACTGAACGTGTATGTCAATGACGAGTATATCAATGACGTGTCTGTCAACTGACGTGTATGTTAACTGAAGTGTATGTCAACTGACGTATATGTCAACTGACGTTACGTGTATGTCAACTGACGTGTATGTCAACTGACGTGTATGTCAACTGACGTGTATGTCAACTGACGTGTATGTCAACTGACGTGTATGTCAACTGACGTGTATGTCAACTGACGTGTATGTCAACTGACGTGTATGTCAACTGACGTGTATGTCAACTGACGTGTATGTCAACTGACGTGTATGTCAACTGACGTGTATGTCAACTGACGTGTATGTCAACTGACGTGTATGTCAACTGACGTGTATGTCAACTGACGTGTATGTCAACTGACGCGTATGTCAACTGACGTGTTTGTCAACTGACGTGTTTGTCAACTGACGTTTATGTCAACTGACGGTAGGCAAACTGACGTGTATGTGAACTGACGAGTATGGGAACTGACGTGTAGGCGAAATGTCGAAATTTCGGTTTATGCGAACTGACGTTTATGCCAACTGACGTGTTGCGGTAGTGACAGCGACCCACGACATGTAGCACAGAATAAAACAAAATAAACCGACGTATCTTGCCCGATCTGAACTAATCTTCTTTCTATACTTACTATGCGACGTCTGAGGGCTTTTCGAACTGGTCTGGTCTGACGCATACAGAAAAGAGCAGAACAGAGAAAAGTATAAATTTGAGTAGTGCCACTAAGGCGAACAAAATACAGTATAAAATTCAAAATCCTGTCCAGGAACTGACTACTCTTCTTTCTATACTTTCTTTACGAAGTCTGGGCAGGGACCCATAAATTTCCTGTATTGCCTCGCCATTCAGGGGGCTTATCAATAAGAGATTTCTGATGCTGTGTTGACCGACCGGAAGATAATTCGAGAAATACCCACGGTCCAATCACGTCCATGGCCAGATAGACAAAATTTGGGATTGGCAGCTGGCGCCTTGAGGGAGGAGTCTCTTTGGTGCGCACGCTCAATGAGGCAAACAAGAACGCCGATTCGACCCAAGAGGGATTTTTGGAAAGTAGGCAAGGGTCGGGCAACATAGCAACATAGAAGCATAGGAAATGACAAGCCCCCTGTAAAGGAAATTTATGGTCCCTGGTCTGGGTGCTTTTTCAACTGGCTTGAACTGATGCATAGAAGAAAGATCCCAAGAGAGAAAAGTAAAATTTGAGTAGTGCCGTTAAGGCGAATATAGTTCGAAATTCAAAATCCTTTATAAAATTGACCCGGCTGTCTACAGTGAGACTATGTAGTGATATCCGTAAGTACAGTGAGTATGCCTACGACAGGTCTTCAAAGTGGAATAGGAGAGATTGGTGTTCTTTTCACCATTGTGACCATTTGTTGCGGGTCTCTTAGGTCTCCAAATAGACCGAATAGACTCTGAATAATTGGCCGCCCTCTTTTCAACAGAGTAGATCAAAGAGGCACTGGGACCAACAATGGTACCTAGTCATCAAGGCTAATGGGAAGTAATCATTCCTCGTGCTGGGGCAAAAAACGTACAACATGAAGATTCAATTCTCTCTAATTATCTGCTGGCAATTCCCTAACTTTTTCGCCCTGGGAATGCCATTAACAACGACGGTTTGTTATTTTTGCGACAGATCTAAATGCTACAAACCGCACAGCGGTCACAAAAATTACGACAATCGCGACGAAAGCGCGTTCACAGGTTTTGAAGCCAAGCTGACCATTCATAGTGAAAGAAATAAAAACGAGACGGTTGTCGGAAGTGCAACCGAAATATCAGAAATTCTACTTATCCCTCGCTTAAAATTTTATGGGGATAATTAGCTATCAAGAAAACTCCGACAATCTCGTTAAAATAGTGGAAGTCGCTTGTATTTGACAGTGCAAAACGGATCCGTCAGCTAAATTTTATTATAGGCCTATATTTCGGACCTTCTTGGCAAGGGTCCTCTTCCGGCTCAAAACCCTTGCCAAGAAGGGCCGAAATATAGCTCTAATAAAATTTAGCTAACGTATCCGTTTTGCACTGTAAAACATGATTCGCAGTCAGCTTGGGCTGAAGGAATATTTATCCTCGAGGTAATCACTTGATACCAAGTTCGGAAGAAGAAGAAGTTTGCTCAATTAAGTGAAAGGTAATGAAACACCCCAGTGGGCAACTAAGGTACCGCACAATAAAGCAGCCAGGATGAGCTACTGAACGCTTCCTTGTTTGACTTGACGTTATTCACCCAATTAGTGCCAAATATGTATATTACAAATACTATGGTCAAAACACCACTTAATGTCGATGGCACGTTCGCGATTCGGTTTAATTTCGTTCAATTATGGTGTTTTATAACGTTCCGCTAAGAAAATTATACTGTTCTCTTTTTGGGATCCCAAAAGGTAAGTGGAGGGATACCTATGACATCGCAAAAGTTGTCCGTCTGTCTGTCCGTCTGTCAGTCTGTCCGTCTGTAAGCACGATAACTCTCGGAGGGATTGAGATATTTTGATGAAACTTGGTGGGAGTATCCTTTGGGTCAAAGCACAAGTCAAATTCGAAAATGGGCTATGTTGGCCCTATATTTGAGGGTGGGGGAGGGGTTTCAAATTAAGGAGCAAAAAAAATATTTTCTTACCGGACAAATAGTTCACCCGGAATCCGGCAAAAACCGGACACAAAATTTGTCGACCAATTATCGGCTACCCCTTTCCTTCACACTTAGCTCTGCGCGTGGATGCCGCGAAGAGCGCGTAATCTATGAATGTCGGACAGAGCTAGCTAGTGTAATCGAAGGTCGAAGGGGTTGGTATATGGAAAAAGAGTAGGTGGTTGCGGGCTGTCCCAAAATACGACATGCTGAACACGCATATGAAAACCATTTTCTCGCCGGACAAGTAAGTAAAAGTTTAATTTGAAGTAGATTAGATGTTCCGCTTAGAGGTAAGAAGACATGCTGAACCCATATGCGGCAATCATTTTCTACCCGGACAAGTACTTCACCCGGAATCCGGCCCAAACCGGAAAATTTGTTAAAAGCAAAAGTTGTATTTGCAGTTGATTAGATGTCCGTTTTAGGGGTAAGAAGAGATGCTGAATCCGTATATGACAATCAATTTCTAGCCGGATATATAGTTCGTCCGGAATCCGGCTGAAACCGAAAAATTTGTTATAAGTTAAATCTTTATTTGAAGTTGATTAGATGTTGGATATAGGGGTAAGGAGATACGCTGAATTCGTTTTTGAGCTTTATTTTTTCGCCGGACAAGTAGTTTCGGAATTTCGCTGAAACCGGACAGTTCGCATAAGTAAGGCAGGATCGTTTTGATCGGCTTTTAGGGGTAAACACACATGATGAATTCATATCTGAACTTGGTTTTTTTTTTTTTTTTTTAAACCCGTAGCATCTTTTCTAATTTAACTTATTTTTATATTATTTAAACAAAAACAAGAGAAAATAATGTTTCGTACTTTTTGTGGCTACTCCTCCATCCCTCAGTGACGTTAATTTTGATCTTTTACCCACTTTTAAACTATTTACGTCACTTAACTTTTGAAAATAAAAACCCAAATTACATTTACTATTCTTCCCCCCTAATACTTTTTTTTTTTTAATATTATCAAATGGAACTTGGTTTTCTTAGATGATTAGCTCTTTCGCCTTAATGATTAAATTTTAAGAGTGAAAATGTTCAAGGAGTCTGGAGAAGACTGGATCTGGCGAAGACAAAACCAAATTGTCTGGATCAAATATTGAATTTCTGGGATCTCATCGAAGCCTTTGGTCTTGTTATTAGTGTCAAAACAAAAATGATCCATGGTCAGGTCAGGATTTGCAATGAGTCAGCACTCAGCTAGAGCTAGCCCAGGGTTTTTGTATCTTTGGTGGTGTGTTTGTTTATTTATTTCCCTCTTCGTATGCTCGGATACAAATCAGATAGAGAGGCAGATAGAGCAGAAGCTTAAAGGACACCTCTTGCTTGTTCAACCTTGTACACTATCCTTAGCTCCCTCATGGAATTAAAGTTTCTGAAATTAACCACGGCGCATTCCTATTTAAAATGGTTTGCGTCCAGCCGCCACGTCGAAAGAGAGCAAAGGCTGGATAGCGTCGACGAGCACTAACAAGAAAATCGCTTTCACGTAAAAAGTAATGGTATTTTCGATAAAGTTTTTTCTGAGGCATTTCATCGAGGAAAGATCGTTTCTAGTAGAAGTTGTGCTATAAGAAAAGGAACCGCGAGAAATCAAATTACTATTTTCTAGCATCGCCTCATATTACTCGTACTCGCCTTCATCCCATCTCTCTTTTATTCCGGCATCGTTCTCGCTTTTTCCTTTAATTTCTACTTCCGATCCTTCCCCCAGATAAATTATCACGCAGAAAATCCTTTTCTGGTAATAGTAAGAGACAGTCCTTAATACCCTGTGTGCTGTTTCTCAATATTTACGGTATCATGTAGCAAGAATGGTTCATATCCTATGTAATGGTGGATGGAATGGCTCACGTTTACATCGGAAATTACAAAAAAATGTATTGTGTTCTGAAGGAAAACATTGCGAACGTTAGATGTAGCGATTCGAAAAGGAAAGACCCTTGTATCTGAATTGTAACCGAGTAGGCCAAATGAACCTGCACATGAAGCAACATATAATGTTTTTCCCAAATACAGTTTTTTTTTTTTTGAAGATACAGATATATTTCTTAAATATTAAAAATTTTTACAAATGTACACTTGTTCAGTAGCCTATTCACTATTTTCTACCCGCAATAATATCCACCGTATCCACCATACGATCTCTATAGTGACGGTATACAGTAGAGGCATGTTACTAAATTGGACGTCACCTAAGTTTAGACGGTGGAAGATCATCAGACCTAACAAACCACGCACAGCACTGAGGGCAAGTAATACTTCAAGAAAGATCAAATTGAAGCCGCGCACTATTCTTCTATTTAATTCTCTGATCTTTGGTGCTTAGTTTCTTCATCACCCTTTCGCCGCCAGGCTACGGCCTGCGGCTTTTTGCACTCTATCATACATATCCGAAATATCCCAAAATAAAATTAAAATGAAATTACAAATCGCACCAAAGAATTTCAATTCCATTATTTATGTCAAAGAAACCTAGAACACTCGGCTCTTGGCCGATGTTAAATTCTTAATCAAGTCTTTTCCATTTGAGTGTGTCAAGGGCGAAAAACAAAACCAAGGTGGTATAAATTTAGAGAAGAGTTCAAAGAAGTGTACCTCTACTTAAGATGCTCCTACAAAAACGGTCCTGAACTTTGAAAATTAACACGAAGCTTCTCCTCCTATTCCCCGATGTGCTTAGCTTCCATGCGAAAGCTTCCACGTTTATTTTAATTTTTAATTCAGTTAGTTTAGTTTATTCTCAAAAAAGAATGAACGTATTTCCTCGTTTAATGCTAGGTGGCCACATAGCGCGAACAAGCGGGATCCGGGTCAGCAGGCCACAAAATTCGCGCCCCGCCGTTCAAACTACAAGTCGAACTTTGTTCAGGTCACGTATGAATTCGTAAGCAGAAAAAAATTGCGTTCTGTGGGCACCAATCTTAACCCCCACCAATCTTCAGGCGGTAACTCTATGGTGGGGCTTAACTTCATTCATACCGTGTGTTCATCAAGAAAGTAGACAAACAAAAGAAAAGTGAAATGAAAAAAAGAAGGTGAAGAAAAAGAAATTTATAAGTAGGCACAGAAACACTTAAAGCTAATAATATTAGGTACGCCCTGTAACAAAATGTCATTTTTGGAAAAAAGGTCAGATACGCCCTTTGGTCCTTGTGGCGACGACAAGTTAACAAGGAAAAAAAAAATCAATAAAAGAAAAACAAAAATAACGAGCGAATGATCTTCCATCAGACCAGGGACCCATAAATTTCATTTACAGGGGGCTTGTGCTTCTATGTTGCTATGTTGTCCGAGCGTTGCCTACTTTCCAAAAATCCCACTAGGGTCGAATCGGCATTCTTGTTTGTCTCATTGGACGTGCCCGCCAAAGAGACTCCTCCCTCAAGGCGCCAGCAGCAAATCCCAAAGTTTGTCTATATGGCCTTGGGCGTGATTGGACCGTGGGTATTTCTCGAACTATCTTCCGTTCGGCCAACATAGCATCAGAAATCTCTTATTGACGAGCCCCCTGAATGGCGAGGCATTACAGGAAATGTATGGGTCCCTGATCAGAAGAATAAAGAAGAGTGTCTTTCGCCTTGTAAAAAAAAGAAAAAGAAGAGAATAACCCTTGACTTGCCGGAGACAATGAGACAATCATGTTGTCTCTCAAACGTGTTGGCTCTATTAACACCCGGATTCCGGAATCTGAAGCGTCCACGGCCCTGGACTTTTGGTCTGGCTTCATTTTCCGGATCCACCTTGAGGAAAACGGATGCTCTTTTCCTCTACCCACCAATTTACACATTCATGTAGTCTCTCAAACGTGTTGCCTCTGTTGACGTAATGACCCTTCCGGATTCCGGATTCTGGTGTTTCCATGGCCCCGGATTCGATCAAACCCTCCTCAAGGAAAATGGATATCTGGAATCCGAAGAGAAAATCTGAAAGGGACCTTTTAGTATGCAGTCCACGCAAGCAAACAAAGCAAACTTTCGCATGCCAACCGGTCAAAGTTCGCGTAGCGCAGGTGCCGATCTCCTAACACTCCGCCCTCGGCCGGGAGTCCAATGCGTGGTTGGGGGCAAATCATCCGACGCTTCCCTTGCTTTTCCCTAGATTTCTCTAAGTACCCATTTGAAGCTGGGTGGACTTTCGGCTTGTCTTATGGGGAACGCCACTAACCCTCGCCCTGAGCTAAACGGTCGGCACCACCGAGACTCGAACCAGCGACCCTTGGCTCGTGAGTTCGGCGCGCTAACCTATTCGGCCACGGACGGATGCAGTCCGGGAAGGACCAAATCGTCCACATACCAAATTAGGCATAATGCATTATCCAGTCCGTGAATCCCAAAAGTATAATTGCACAAGGGGTACAATTTACATTGCTAGTCTAAAAGCAGGGGTTCTGGGGAAACTGAACTGTGGATCAAATGCTGGAAATCCTATTATCCCAGATTCCCATTCCTACTTGGGAGGTGATATAGGATTGCTCAAAAGCAAAACTTTCTCCGGGGGAAACTCAATTTTCCATAAGAAAGGCAATCTAGCCCCGGCAAAACGGAGGGTAACGCTTTCTTACATGAAGCTAGGCGAGGGAACAAGGATGCTCTACGATGGAGTACATACCCTACGTGCATACCCTAAAGCACAACTCCTGATAAAAATTTCCTTTTCACGATAAAATGGCTTAGAAATATCGTTTTTCGCAAATGCCATTTATTTCCACGTGAAATTAGCGATTTTCTTGTTAGCGCTTGTCGACTCTACATAGCCGTTCAGACTCAGCGGCTGGACGCAAAATATTTGAAAAATGGACACGTCCTGATTAAAAGAAGCAAAAGAAACGAAGCCCAAAACGGAAGATAGACTTGATTGTCTACCATGTCTCCAAAATGAAAGCAACACCTAGAAACTTTCAGAAGTTTATAATTCCACAAGGGCCGGATAGTATGAAAGGCAGAATAAGTAAGAGGGGTCTTTTAAAGAGGGGCACAAAGTACGCTGTGTCTGATAAGAAATGACTCATCTGTATGTTGCGATGCCAGCAACGTTTTTCATATTCTTAAGTGACATAAACGATGAAAGATATAGCATTCACTTCCTTCAGGTTGCTAATGCAGTCTCACCGTCTGGACGCGATTCAGTGACGCCGGGACTAGTTTTAATTCCTTTTTGGACTAAAACGAAACATCAACGAATAATTAGCAAATATAATATTTTCGATGCCAGATATCCGCCCGTAACAAGTTTATCTTTCTGATTATTTTTTGTCTCCTTTCATTTTTCTTTCTATCCTTGCTCGAAATTTGTTGCTATGCAGGATGAAAACCAAAAACTAAAGACTAAAAAAAAAAAAAAAAAAAAATGGGTGGGCCACAACAGACGATGTTCGCATGAGGCAAACGCTGAAGACTGGAATGGGATTACCATAATGTCGGGCAAGATGGTAGCCCACCAGTATTTAAAGGGGATAGGATCGTAGGAGGGATACAGGGGATAGTGCCAGAGCACAAGAATTAACAAAAAAAAATACTTCGAGGTGTCAGCAGAATTTTCGCGCGCGAGCTTAGAAACTAGGGTAATTAGTTAAAAACGATTCCAGTGAAATAGACTTCGGATCTTACGAACATCAGTATAAGGTTGGCACGATTAATCATATATTCTTCAATGGTATCTTAAACTCTTCAAATATAAAAACAATTCGGGAGGTCGCTTTTTTCGTGTTGAATGCAAGGAAGAGGAGAAAATAGTTTGTGTTTTGATTTTAGCAATAGCCGGTCCGAACTTCTGATATACGGCCGTATTTGACTTTTTTCAATAAATTATTATTTTATTATTATTTCTAGTTTATTAAAACAAAATATAAAAAAGGAAATTAAAATATAATGAGGTTTCTACTTCTTAAAATATTTCAAGCCGCAACGCCTGGAGCGCTATGGGCCTTTCTATTTCCCAGACAAAGCTATTTCCCGCTTTTAAAAGGGCCATTACGGCGTTAATGACTGTTTAGCTGCGAAGGGGCAACAATGAGCCTCCCCCCCCCTTCGTTCGAGTTAAGTTTTAAGGTCGGATTTGCATACTAATCCGCCTTCACAAAAAAGCCACCAAGATAAGAAAGTATCCCAGGGATATGCCGTGAAACGCTTAGGACAGAGGAGTGTCAGGTTTATCGCCGAATTTTAGCAGTTTAAGTTAATTAAGTCATTTAAACTTTGGCAAAGAACTTTGGGATAGTATCTATATTAGTACAGGAAAATGAGCTCCAAAAAGAGGTCGACCCCAAACAAATTGCAACAGAAATGATTTTCACACCATCTTGTAGAGAAAAAAAAGCTGAACAACATGTCCATTTTCGCATATCCTCGCTCGACGCAAAATAAGTGTTTTTGGCTTTTAATAATTTTTTTTTACATATTTTGAAAAAAATGTAAAATTTCCGTGGTTGTCCGCTAATCTTGATCTGAAGTAAGATTCAAATGCAAAATGACAAGCTGAAACCGAAAATGAAGTCAGATTTGGCGCATAAAGCACCAGAAAAAAGGTAATGTAAGTTTTTCAGCCTATTTCGCAAAAAATGACAATTTTCAGTGTGGTCCGATTTTCTTGAATTAAAGTGCTTTCCTGACATAAAATCACGAGCTGAGACCGAAAATGGAGTCATATTAGGTGTCTGCCGTGCCCGAAAGAAGTTTCGTAACCACAAATGTGTCATCTTTACGTTTCTTTTAGTAAAAATAAGAAAATTGTTAAGAAAAGTAAAGTAGGAGTCAAACTGCTTTTCAATGCTCAATATTTACAAAACAATACAACAAATCCAAAGTTCTACTGAGTCGGTTTTAAGAACAAAAATTACGATTTTCGTGGTCGTCTTTTTTCGGGACTGAAGTATGATCCGGATGCAGAATGACAAGCTGAGGTCATATTTGTGGTGTATCTTCCACCAGAAAAAAGATTCACTATCAATAATATTCGCCGTTAATATTTTTGTAAAGACATTTACTCAGCACTTACTATCCATCAAAATGATCGATTGTAGAAAAAACAAAACATATACATGAGCTGGCCATTAGTAGCAGAACCTTCTTGAAGACCAAATAACTTATCCTTGGAAGAACGCCCAAAGTAAAACAAAAATGCAGTCGGATAGAAAATTAGTTATGATCAATCAAAGTAATAATATTTTTTTCCTTCGCGGTTTATCCTGAGACCTACCTACCCTACTCTGAACTTTATTCGATATTTCTGCCATATCGGAATCTACGAAAGTTTTGCGAGAAAACGTATTCCTAGGATTAATAAAATGCATATGACACATTATTGTTTACACATTTTTTTACGCACTGTGCACCACAAATCAGATGATTCGACTTAGCCTACCAGCAAGCCAAAATCGGATCCAAAATCCTGGGTTCGAATGGAACACAGCAATCACTTATGGTCGAGAATCACCCATTGAAATAGTTTACTCTTTTCCCCTCAGTGACTGATCTTCCGGCTTTTGAAGACACGTGTATTTACTCTCGATGTAACCTTTGACCAACCCCTGTGGTGGAAATTCATGAAACTGGTCCAAACAGCTTCACCAGGAAGCGGACATTCAGTGTTCGACCTGAAACTTGGAGGATTCCACGCCACGATGAGCTTATGATGCTACATCCTGGAGGAGTCTGGACTGGGAGTCCGGACTCGAAAGATGTCTGGACTGGGAGTCAGGACTCGGAAGATGTCCGGACTGGGAGTCAGGACTCGGAAGATGTCCGGACTGGGAGTCAGGACTCGGAGATGTCCTTTCAGCGGATAAGTGATCGCCAGAAGAATAGCCTACGTCGCCAGGTAATGATTGACGCGGCGCTACACGCTATTCTGCTTTCCACGACCATCTGAACAGATGATGGAACTTTTCCACGAAGCTGATGAACAAGGAAGTAAATGTTGAGGATGTAGCATGTAGTCATTCCTTAGAATAAATACTGGAACTGATCAGGACTGCTACAGTATCGGATGTCAAAGCTGTGGTTCCAGTATTGGGAGATGCTTCGGTACTGCGAAACTTCATAAAAATTGAAGGATCTGGATCATGGGAAGTCTGGTGAAGACACCCTTCTCCTGATCTGTGGCGTCGATAGGAGGAGACCTGAATAAGCTCCAAAGGGAAGATTTCGAAAAAGTGACAACGACAAGTTCGTTTGTTCACCCAGAACAGTCACCATCAATGGTTGATGTAGCAAAATAACACAAGTACCGAGTTTCTTTTCTTTTATCAAGTTTAGGAATGAACTGGGGAGCTTGATCCTCAACTGAAAATCGAGGAAATGGGATATAAGAATCAAGATGACTTCTTATACCCGTTAGCAAATGACCTTCAACAAGCTCTGCGCATGCTCTTAGAATCGACTTAAAATCGACGATGCTCTTAAAATATACTAAGATCCCAAAATTCGTCGAGATCTTATGTTGATGATGATGAAACTTCTTTCTGGTACACTAGACACCCAGGTTGATTCCATTTTTGGCCTCAGCTCGAGATTATATGTCAGGCTAGCACTTTCGTTCAAGAAAATCGGACCAGTGTGGAATTTTGTACTTTTTCAATAGTTGGTTGAAAAAATGACGTTAACTTTTTCTGGTACTTTATGCGTCAAATCTGACTTCATTTTCGATTTCACCTTGTCATTTGCATTAGAATCGTACTTCAGTTCAAGACTAAAAGACAACCACGAAAACTGAGCATTGAAAAGCAGTTTGTATTCGTACTTCTCTTTTCTTAATCATTTTGCTGTTTTTACTAAAAATTCGAAAAGATCACATATCTATGGTTACGAGACTTTCTTGATTCCATTTTCGGTCTAAGCTCGTGATTATATGTCCGGATCGCACTTTCATTCAGGAAAATCGGGCCAAATAAAAAATTGCTCTTTTTCGCGAAATAGGTTGAAAAAATGGCAATAACTTTTTTCTGGTGCTTTATACGCCAAATCTGATTTCATTTTCGGTTTCAGCTTGTCATTTTGCAATGGAATCATACTTCAGTTCAAGACTAGCGGACAACCACGAAAGTTTTGTATTTTTTTCGAAATACGTAAAAAAAAAGGCATTAAAAGCCAAAAAACGCTTATTTTGCGTCGAGCGAGAATATGCGAAAATGGATATGTTGTTCAGCTTTTTTTTCTCTACAAGATGGTGCAAAAATCATTTCTGTTGCAATTTGTTTGGGGTCAAACCTCCATTTGCCTGTACTATATCCCAAGATTAAGACAGAGAATGGGGACAACAGATACATTTATGTGACAGAGCAGGGCCGTATCCACGGCGGGTTAGGGGGTTCAAACCCCGCGGAAAATGCAAAAATAATCGTTTTTAGAGGCTTTAACCTCTGATCCATGTCTTTTTTGTACTTTGTGTCCGACCATCGGGCAATTCCCCCCCCGGAAATAAATTCCTGGATACGGACGTGCACAGAGTCTCCTTGGCAGAAGCAAAAATAAAAACTTGATAGCAAGGCCGTATCCAGGGGGGGGTAGGGGGTTCGACCCCCCCCCCCCCCCGAAACCGACAAAAGTAATCGTTTTTTGTAGGCTTTAAAATCTGATCTGTGTATTTTATGTACTTTTTGGTCCGACCCGCGGGCAACCCCCCCCCCCAACCCCCCGAAATAAATTCCTGGATACGGGCCTGCTTGATAGTGTAAGAGATGTTAATTAGGTTGACAGGCTAGGGCGAACGTCACAGACTGGAGGAGGAAACGTCTGAAGTAATTAAGCCACTTAAACTTTGGCAAAGAACTTCGGGACATTATCTATATCCCAACATTAATACAGAGAATGGGAACAATAGAGACATTTTCGGGATTACAGAGTGGCAAATTCAAATTAAAAAAGAATAAATACTTTATAGTGTAAGAGATGTTAATTACGTTGCAGGTTTGGGCGGACGTCAGAGTGGAGGAGGAAACGTAGTCAATGTTACTATTTTGGCAGTAGCATAAAGAGTAGGCCTATATAGATAGATAGATAGATTACATATATAGACAGATATAATAAGCTAGACGAGCACCAAAAAAAAAAAGGTAGCTTACAGGATGATCAGCCCAGTGCCAATTAATATGTACAAAAACATTTATATCTTCCCTATTGATCGTCCTTCTGTCATGAGTACGCAGGTAAGAAAATGTTTCACATTAAAGCCAAGTCGGTCCTTTTCTTAAATATTTCTGAATTTTTTGTCTGTAGGGGACACCCGGCAAAATGCCGGACGCCGTAATCTGGCGGGGTGCAGAACAAACTGAGCAACAAATAGCAAAAGAATCGAAAGAAAAACAGTTCGTGGCTCCAGGTTGTTCTTTATTTTGCTGTGTTCGCTCAGTACTGTGCATAAATGCTAGTTAATATGTAAAATTTTCATCATAGATAGATAGATCAGAGTATTTCAAAAGCTCAAGGGCCATGTACACAAACGAACAACAAAAATATAACTTAAACACTCAGACTCCTTCTCAATTCTAAACATTTATCAATATACACGCCCAGTCGAGTAATATCAGTTCCATTCCATTTGAACAGAGCCCATCTTGCGAGGATTTACAATAGTGTCGTCCTGCCACATATTCTGTATTTAGTACCGTTTTACCCTATATTTAGTGAATCTGACCATCTTAGGATGAAGCGTGTTTTTTTTTCAGATTCGCTAAGTTTCTGTTACGAGTTCCTCCGTGGACTCGCAACTCGTACTTGATGAAAAAATATAACTTGTCTGACCCGTGTGCTAAATTAGCTGAGTTGAATGTACATATGTGCAATAAGCAAACCGGTCATGAATGGCAAAATGTTGTCTTTTGATGTGGAATTGTTTTCGTTTGTAGTTTAGAACGTAAATGGTATGTTGTTTCTTTCTTTTTTCTTTTTTCCAATGTACTCCGTCAATTCATTCTTTTGTATGATGGGTTATAAATACATACATACATACATACAATAACGATAGTGTTAATATTACACAGAGTTTCGGGAAGTGACAAAATTACACCATCTAGATAACTTTTTCTTAAATCAAAAAGCTTCGGGCATGTGAGGAGAAAATGGTCCAAATTTTCTTCCTGCTCCTCACAGAGTGGGCACGCATACCTCCCATCAGGAACCACACTACCTCTCTCAAAAATCTTCTGCGTGCTTTGAATTGGAAGGCAGTTTGCCCTTAGTTGGATTCTTCGGTTCATTCAAAGCTAGGCAACGTTCAAATTAGCATACCTCTACTTTATACAAATTGTCTCTAGCTGTGCAGGCAAGCCTGAAATAAGTATTCTTCTCCAAATCCTTACATATA
Source organism: Branchinecta lindahli (assembly GCA_023053555.1). Taxonomy (NCBI): domain Eukaryota; kingdom Metazoa; phylum Arthropoda; class Branchiopoda; order Anostraca; family Branchinectidae; genus Branchinecta; species Branchinecta lindahli. Next base: position 3,572,713 of record JAKZAO010000009.1, on the reverse strand, counting down.
CCCGGAGATAAGCAGAAAGTAAACTTTCCCCGGTTTCCAATCTTTCAACCCCAAGTATGTCGGCAGTAAGACAATCAGATTCAACATTCTAGAAGAAGACTCGGAATAAAATAAACGAACCAAAATAGACGCCTGTTCTGTTCCCCGAAAAACGGGAAGATAAACTATCATTGACAAACGTCGCTGAGATGCCTGGAAAATCCCGAAAAGTTGAAGACGGGAAACAAGCCTCAACGCTCGGATGAATCTTAACGATACGTCGGGAAAAATACGTTGCAGAGGAGAGGATTTCCGTTTGAAAGTTGAACTGACGACAGATTAGAAGAGAGATTGAACTCGGCGAGCGAGAAGCTTTGCCAAAAGACAACAGCACAGTCGATGACATTAGGAACGACATTAAAGTTTAACTGAATAGCCAACTTATTTTTGGGATCCCCAAACGTAAGCTCTCTGCCGCTCAAGATCTGTAGGCATGATAACTCTCGAAGGGAATGAGATATTTTGATGAAACTCGGTGTAAGAATTCTTTGGATCAAGGGAAAGGTCAGTTCGTAGATGGGCTCCATAGCTGTATATTTACGGGAGGAGGGGGGGTTTCAAGTTAAGGGGCGAAATAAAATATTTTTAAAAGCTAATGAGATAGCCGATTTAGGGGTATGGAGACATTCTGAATCCGAATATAAAAAAAAATTCTCGCCGGACATGCAGTTCACCCGGAATCCGGCAAAAACCGGAAAATTTGTAAAAAAAATAAGAGTTGAATCTGAAGTTGATTAGAGGATTGAGTCAGGGGTAAGGAGACATGCTGAATCCTAATATGAAAACTATTTTCTCGTCGGACAAGTAGATCGCCCGGAATCCAGAAATTTAGCATGAAGTTTTAAAACCCAACGACATAGTGTGTATAGGGTGAGGAGACATGCTGTTTTAGCTTCCGAACATACTAAAGATACACAAAAAGTGTATGCGACCAGTTTAGTTCTCATAAGTCCCATCCGGCATTTGCTAGGTCGAAAATGCAGAATGCATCCAAAAACTGTCTGGTGAACAATTTAATAAAAATTTGTCGACCAATTTTCGGAAAACAAGGTGGTCCTCACCCCACCCCTTTATCAAAACAAGCGAAAGCTCTACGTCGAAGACGACACATCTTACACCTAGCGCTTTCGGTTAATTGGGTTTAGTCATGGCGGCAGACATGTCCTAACAGTAATTTCATTTAACCTCCTAACAGTAAATTCATTCCATCTCTTCTTTTCTTTATTTCTTCTACTGCTCGTTTATTCCATTATTCTATTTTAAAGTAGTCGGCAATAAAAACATCCATTCTTTCTACGGAAAGTAAAGAATTTGTGAGGTGCTGTGTATGAGGCATTTCTTCACCTGATTAACAACTTCTTACACAGAGATCAGAATACTCGGAAATGATTCTTCTGTTTACTTGAAATGGGAGGGGTGACCGACAGTTCCGCGGAATTGCTGTTTTACCTGATTGCGCTAAACGGTGAGTCATAAGTAATCCTTCAGCCAAACTGAACAGATCGACACAAAGCAGATCAGCATCTTCAGATCAGCATCTTCAAAGCAGATCAGCATCTTCATTTTAGCATCTTCAGGCTGTCATTGAAAGAAATGAACCTGCAATCATCTCCTAGCTCACTTCTCCGATCTGATCGATTTTTTCACCGATAATTAGCAGAAATTTATTCTAGCGATGCTTCCCGATGAAAAATTTCCGAGAATCAGTAGTATGGAGTAGTACGAAAAAGTAGCATGTAGTAGCAACGTTGCTACTACATGCTACTACTAGCAAACTGGATGCTATTTGATACTACTACATAAGATTAGCCCAGTCGGAGGCATGTTTATCGAAGTATTCCATACTACTACATATCGCTAATCAAACTATTCCATACTACTACATATAATTCCATGCAACTTTTTCGTACAACTACCATACTACTACCCAGTCAAAGAATTTCGGTTCTTCTTTGCAAGTATCCTCTACAGGCTCTAGCTATGAACGCGAACTTGATGAAAAGTATCGCAGGTTAGTTTTTCTAGTTAGAGCCTAAAGCACTCTTATTGCTGATTGTGTAGTTATATCTATTTTCCTTGGGTACCACCCATTCTTAAAGTTTAACTGATAAGCTGGCTTATTTTTATGTCTTGGATTTAATTATTTCTCTGCTCAGGGATTTTTTTTTCAACTTGGGCTCTCGTTCAGAATATGCAGTGCTTGCCCGACAAGACAAATTCATACCGACGCGGAGAATTTGAATTGCAAGAAAAGCGTGTATTTCAATGGCTAAAGAAGAGAAGCCCGGAAAATGTTCAGTGCCAGATTGTAAGGTGACTTTCGAAGAGCACCCGCCATTGCGTGTGCCTCGCAAAATATTCGTTTTTCGGCAATCCTTTACCGTTGTAGTTGCTAAACATTTCAAGCAAAGAGGTTCAAGCCCATAGAGGTCCTGCAACCACAAAAGAAAAAGTTCTTTCGATGAAAATCGATTATTCGAACAACGGAGAAACGAAGTAACTCAGTTTCAGCGAATCTACAATCAGATTCAAGTGAAGAACTGATGGATAACTAGACTGCCATATCTTAGTCCTATTCGGGTAAACTTTAAGAAAAGCAAATAAAGAAAATATTATGAGCCATTTGCAGTTTGTTATTCCTAAAAGCATATGTAAATCTTACCATCTCTTTAGTACGTTTAAGCATTTCACCATTCTTCCACCACGTGATGACGGCGGGGGGCCTGGACCCCGCTGCCTGGCAGGCGATATCGTACTTCTTACCCGCTGCGAGCGGCTGGCGACTGCTCAGGATTTTAGTGGTCAGCGGTCGGACTGCAAAACAAAAAAATATTTACACTTTTTCAAATCAGCAGGAAGAGAAAAGGCTTCTGCTGGCTCTGAAATTGAGATATCCATCATCCGGTCAGTTTTTTGTGAACTTTATGAGAATTCCCACAGTCTCAGGTGTTTAACACTTGAAAAATTCAACATATGATAAAAGAAGCCGAAATCACGAAAAAAGCTAGAAGAAATCCTACAGGAAGTTGGAATTGTAATAATTATAAGTAAATTAATTTTAATATAATAAGATAGGTATAAATAGATAAATAAGGATTAGGAAGTGAATGAATTGCGTCATAAAGGCCGCATATCAGCATGTCAGGTCTTAAGAGCTTCGAATTATAATAAGAATATGAACGCGTCATAACGGCCACATATCAGTACCAACATACCAAGAAACAGCCAAAGAGAATTCTTACAGTTTCAGGTGTTGAACGCTTGATATATTAAAGGGGGAAACCACAGAAAGTGCTAGAGGAAAACCTTGTAGGGGATAAACGAAACTGACCCGAGATAGCCAAATGAATGTTGCGTCGTCAAGACCGTATCCAGAGGTGCTAAGGGGTTCGACCCCCCCCCCCGAAACATAAACCCGAAACTTCACTACGAAATCAACCATACTGCAAAAATTCGTAAAGACCTTAGACTTTCGTGTTTTATAACCAATTCCTTAAGTTTCTTTTTCTTGATGGGCGGTTCTTACACTGAAATAAACACAAAAGTTTTCTTACAATGGAACAAGTCAGTAGACAAAATGACCGCAGATGGCCTCAAAATACCACATGTCTGCTTAAACTGTCTCTTATGTATTAGGCTACGTGATACCAGTAACCTTTTCCCTCCTTAAAGTGTATACTCCGAAAAACACACATGCTTCACCTCCTTCAGGTTGCTACACACATGTAGCTAACCCCTTTGCTCACCACCTGCATACAGTTCGGCCGTTCGGCGACGCCGGGATTCTTTATTTCGTTCCATGAGGCATAATGAACCATCACCGAACAATAACCAAGTAAATATATACGATTTGTAGCGATTACTTCTGTGCATTTCGGAGGGAGGTGAACCCCCTAAACCCCCTGGATACGGCCCTGAGGACCAGTATGTTCCGGTTTTGACACGGACTTCTAAGCTTCAATCCTTCCAGCTATTTGGACGATAACTTGTCCACCTTTCTAGCAGAGGTAATAACGGACAACTGGAACCAAGTGAACGGAACTTTCTTAATTGGCGCTTGTTATTTAAACTAAGCTGTAAATATCTAATTAGGCTATCTCAGCAATCACAGACACCAAAATAGGATGTATGTACAGTAACGAGGTGTTGCCTCGGATTGGTAAAAACAAAAATCGCGTTAACATAAATTTTACTATCGCCATTTCTCGAGTGAAGGGCGGACACCTTAAAGGACAAGCCCCAGTTTAAACTACTAGTGTTTTAATATCCAAAAATGTGACTCTTTCAAACTTATCTCTGTCCTACAAAAAACGGCTTTGTCTGTTTGATCCCTAGGCTGGATCACAAAAATAGCAAAATTTAGACAACGGGCCTTCTCGACCAATGAGCTTCGCGTAAATAATAGACGAGCCTGGTGCCTACAGAAAAGAACCAAACACGGCAAGTGTAAAACCATGGTATACGAAAAAAAAGCTTCATGAAATCCCAAAATTCGGGAATAATAATGGATAGGATGGATAAGGACGTAGAGTGAATTCGTATAGCGAGCCAGATAAGGGTGCAGAAGGGAGCGACGGGTCTGTCAGTGTTACATTTGCCTACTGTATCACGACACTATTATTATTACTATTCTATTGTATCAGACACTAGGCACGTCCAACGAACAGCACAGCAATGACTAGTTCAGAAAATACTTCAGTACGTCGGGGGGTGGGGGTCGAATTAGATTCTGGAAGGGCCTGATCCTAAGCATGGTACATGAATATGAGAATCTTAACCCCCCCCCCCCAGCCAGGGAAAGTCCCCCCTATCGAGTGATTTACAACTGAACAATTTAGCTGAAAAACGCTTACGTTCATACAGCAAGGCTGGTTTGTGCAAAGGATTAAAATAGGATGAAGGGTGGGAAATTATGTAGATTCGGAATGTCCTGTAAGAAGTTTCACTGCAAGGTCAAAGGTCGTTCCAAGTGCGTGCTTACAGTTCCGAGAATTACCACAGAAAAAGTCGGAGCATTCGTTTGTGTTTGCAATCACGCACAAGAGTCTGATTTGTAATTTGGGTATTTTGGGAGTCTCATAAAAAACGAATTCGGATTGGCAGACTGTTAAGCACGCCAAGAGAAACTGCAATCTGCTTTTGACACTTGGAGGGTGTAATTATTCCCATTATGCGGAAATTTCCTAAACGAGTGGGCCGGATGATGAATGTCATTTTCTATACTACAGTCTTAACGATCGATTGGGGGCTGACGGCGACCTCGAGGTGATGGTACTGGTACGAACATTAAGTAAACTTAAAGTCCATATCCATACCTGGACTTGGTATTCCTAATAAAATCTCTGGCCCTCTGCTGTGGGCCAGTGCCAGAGGAGACAAGTTTTCGGGTATCAACACTGACGCAGCAACATATTCCAAGCAAGAAAGAAAATAAAAATTACAGAAGACAAAGTATTCGCACGGAAGTTGATGGTTCATTATACTCTTAGAAGGAATTTAAGAATCCAGACTCCATGGAATCATAAAAATAAGAGACAGGCAATGAGCAGTGGCCAGTGAAAAAAACTTATGCATTTTTTAATTTTTTTTTATTCTCTGTGATGTTACGGAGGAAGAAAAGTATACAGATAATAAGAAACAGCGAGCGGAGTTAAAAAATAACAAACTACAAAAAGAAAAATACAACAAACAAACAAAACACTTTACCATAGGCGCGCCATCTTGAATCACATTAACCCGCAATTATTAAATTTAATCGTCGTGTTTGTTTATTAACGCAATCCTTGAGCTACAATAAGCGTAACGCAACTTGAATCTTTAATTTCATTCTTTATTTCCTTTCACAAATTGGCATCACGTCAAATGAAGACGTCAAAGTTTGTCATTAACCCCACGTTCTTATTTCTGTTAAATTGCCCGTAATTACAGCTCATAATTTATGTGTAGAAAGTTTCATGAGCTTATTTGGCGTTTTCTCGGTTTTATTTTCGCTGCCTCCGTCCGTCCAAAGAGACATTAAAATGCCAAATGGACATTAAAACGTAGACCTAATACAAAAAATGTGACGTGAAGTATAGTCACGTAAGTTTAATCTGACGGTCCAGCTGAGCAAATTTTTTTCGCCCGAAATTAATAACTTCAAATTAACCGAAAATGGACAAAAATCTACTTATGTCTACTCCACCGAGCAGCATAACGAAACAAGGATGCAGGACTGGACTCTTGTTGCAAATACTAAATAATATGCGATTAACCTTAAAGCATCCCTCGCACTGTTCACTGTTTATATTCTAGTATTTTATAATAGTTGAATACTTTACAACTAGTATAGGCACTGCTTTTAACAAATTACACCTACTTTGTTTTGTAAGCCTCAGTCCAGCCCCGGGAAAAAATAACGTAGGCCTGATATTTTTTTTTTTTTTTTTTTACGACCGAGGCTCTCGTAAACAGGTGTCGGGAGCATGATATCCAACGCATCAAAAATTGCGAGAAAAGGAAAATGTGAAAATCAGTGAGTTGTCGCGCGTTAGAATCGGTTAGAATTTACTGTATGAAATAGGTTCCCGGGTCTGGTGGCGATTACAGTCTACAGAAATAGGTTATATTGGCATTATTGATGAGGCGGGTTTTCTAAAACACCCCCCGTTAGGCTACATTCAGTTTCTTTTCCATCCTTCAGAAAAAGTCAACTCCTTCAAAAAGATACTCAGTTTTTCTTCTCCTGATATTCCCATTCTCTTACCCCTTAGGTTCGGATGAATGACTTGGAAAATTTGGATATGACGGGTGACTCTGCCCAATCCGCTCACAGAAAGCAACGAAAAGAGACCGTGAAAATCAGTCCTAACAGAGAACCTTACAAAATACGAAGTACGATGAACACGAATAGGAGAACTGATGAGGCAACTTATCTAGTTTATATATATTCTATAGATCTATAGGCTTCGATCGATTAGTATTAGGCATGTGTCAGGTTCTTTAAGAAGAAAACAAAACTCGAAAGAATAAACTGTACCAATTGGTTCAAATACATAATTATACTAGCTTGCCTACCCTACTGTTCCGTCGAAAACTTCTCCAATCACAGTGCTGATTTAAGCCGCGTTCACAAGCATGCTAGCCAAGCACAGATGCCTAGGGACGTGCCCAAGCTTAGCCAGGCACCGAGTTCTAGAGCCTAGAACTTCGTGCCGGGCCAAAAAACTGTGCCTATAGGCATGGATGTGAACGGTGATGCTAGGTACGAGCCTATGCATCAGTGCTTGGCTAGGCATGCCTGTGAACGGGGCTTAACAGTTTTATGGCTAGAGTATTTTTACTCTTGACGAAAAAATACCCTAGTCATAAAACTGTTGTGGCTAGTCATGGCTATATATGACCCGTCCGAGCTGTGAAGCGAGCCGGTTATGCGTAGCCTAATGATGATATTAATTTTCACTGAAAGAAGTCGGCAGTGTTGTTCCTTACTTATCTTGTCAGCTTGTTTGAAGTGTGATTATTAGCTCTCATCCAAGTTGCTTCTATTCTTTTTTTTTCATATGTTAATTTTAATGTATTATATATTCTTGATAGCAGCAAGCATTATAAATATTCATTAATTCTTCATATTTTATATAATAATAACGCTTATTTACCATTTTCGGCTAATCCCATGATGGTAAAGACGGAGTACAAAAATGTGTAAAATCGTCGGTGTTTAATAACGATTTTTTAAGAGCGAAACCGAAGCTAAATCGCTAATCACCCGGAGCACCATGGCAAAAACTAAAACAGTAATAGACAAAATACACAAAATCATCTGAAATGTACTTCAAAACCCGGGTCTGTGCTCTATTGCTAATCTCAATGACTCTCCTGATACTCGCAAAACACTCATCCTTCCCCCTCTCTTCATTCACTTTTAACTAATTCAACTATCCAAACAGCTCTTTCCCCTTTTCACCCAGCTATCTGGCAAAATAACGTGCTGAACAATCACATCTCAACTTCCGCACATATTGGTCAAAGCTGGATCAAAGTGATGAAAAAGATAGAATTACTAAAGGCAATAACCAGAAAATCCCTCAGGTTCAAAACAAAGAAAAGACAAATAATTTTAATATTTTAATTCTAACATATTTCCGTTTTATTCCTGGTGGACTACGTAAGAAGGTACGCTGAACTGTTCCCTGCCTCACCCAGCGTACAAACTAGCAGGTCCGCTGGTACTCAGCGGGCGGCCCGCTGGCAAACAAAACAACAACAAACAGTTCGCTGTACTATGAACTTCAAATATAACACGGCTCGGACTGAGCTGACGGAAGGTAAGGCTCCCATTCCCAACATAACGACTGCCTGAATTTGCAGACGATCCGCCAACATTTCAGTAATTAACTTCAGCTGTTCCCGTTAAGACCCACTAAAACACTTGTGTACATGCTGGTGCAACTCGTCCGATTAGGATCTGCTGAAAGGACCTGATTTGCAACCTTGACGGGGTATCAGCTTGTTTAATCACTGGACACGCAACAGGCAATTACTGGAGCCTCGTAGGGATGTCTAAAGAATTCGCCAAGTTTTTTTTTAGTGTTCGGAGCCCGAAATCTAATGGTGGCTCCTCAGGTGTTAAAACTAAACTATGATTAAGTTATTTATTAGTAGAAGTTAGAAGCTAATGGCGAAACAAGGAAAACTCTAAAATCTTTGCCGACGCCGCATATTGCAGCAAATGTACGGCGGCATTTGGGGTCAATACGGATACTTTATGTATATGCCATGAATCATGTCAAGACAATATTATCGTTCCACTTCAATAAGCATTACGAAACGTGACATGTTCTCGCTCCGTTACTTTTTATGGCACTTGCAGCTTCGCTCAAGTGCCATATACCGATCACTTTTCCGTCGGTCGGTCTGTCGGTCGGTCTGTCGGTCTGTCGGTCGGTCGGTCGGTCGGTCCGGTGATCGCGAGTTAGGGTACTTGCAGATGTGCTAGGACGATGAAACTTGGCAGGCATATCAGGGACCCGACCAAACTAACTTGCAAATAGTCACTTCCCCGATCCGACCACCGTGGAGGGAGTAGAGGGCGGGAGAATCCTGAAAATTTAGTAGTTTTTGTAAAACCCCTACCCCTTTCTACACACTAGTAGGTCTGCGCGCGGCGTGACGTCACTCTTTGCATCGGATCACTCTGTTAACATTGGAAAGAGCTAGTGCATTCGAGGGTCAAAGGGGTTTGTATATGTAGTGCAGTGCGGGGGAATATGGAAAATTGAGTGTTGTGTAACTTTCGAACGGGTGATCGGATTGGGACGAAACTTAATACCTGAATGAATGACATATCTCTGATGTTCCATTTGAAGTCCGAACCGGATTCGACAGCTATGGGGGAGTTGGGGTGGGGGAAGACCGGAAATCTCGAGAAACGGTTATAATGGAGGGATCGGAGTAAAACTTGCTGGGAAGAACAAGAATCTGCTCCAGATAAATCGTTTACACGTTTGGACTGGACCCGGACACTTGGGCGGGAGGTGGAGGGGAGTTTCCCGGAATTCTGGTGATGACAGTTTTTGGGATTTTCACGACGAAACTTGGGAGGTGTATCAGGGACCCGATCAAACTGACTTGTAAATAAAAATTCACTCGATCCCATAGTCGTGGGGGGATCGGAGGGAGGGGGAATCCGGAATATTTAGCCATGCGTAACTTTGGAACGGGTGATCGGATTCGAGTGAAATTTAATAACTGAACAGAGGGCGTGCATGTGGTGATCTTTTTCATGTCCGGACCGGATTCGACAACAATTGGGGGGGGGGGGGGAATACGTGACCGGATTGGACTGGAGAGATCGGGATGGAACTTTGTTGGAATAACAAACAAGTCCAAACTGAACCGGATTGGCTCCGGCGACTGTGGGGGGAGTTTGAGGGGCGGGTCCGGAATTCCGGTGATCGCGAGTTCAGGTACTTCCAGATGTGCTAGGACGATGAAATTTGGCAGGAATATTAGAAATTCGACAAGATTGGCTTAGAAATCACCACTTTTTAAATCCGACCATTCCTTAAAGTACCAATCATGACCGCAAATTAAGAAAAATACTTTTAAGCAAAATATGCATTTCCATCATCCCCATGAGCTCATGATCATTTTTGCCTGAAGAGTTTTGTTTACAAATGAAGTTCTAGCTCCCTTAAAGTGTGCATCTTAACCGCAAGGTCGAAAAGTACTTTTTATCAAACGATACATCTCAACCCATGATCAGTTGTCCCACAAGGGTTTTGCAAAAAAAAAATAATTTCTTGCACCCTTAAAGTGCGCATTTTACCCGCATTAGTGGAAAAAAAAATACTTTTGATCATACGTATATATCAATGATCCCTAAGAGCCTGCTATCGTTTTTGCCTCAAGGGTCTTCCTTACAGATGAATTTCTAGTGCCTTTAAAGTGCGCATCATTACAGCCAAGTTCAACGATAAAATACTTTTTCTCTAGCTCCCTTAAAGTGCGCATTTGAACCGCACAGTCAAAAATTACTTTTGATCAAATAATACATCTCAACCCTTGCAAGTGCCATATGAGCTTACAGCTCTTGTTTATATTATTTACGTATGAACGGTACAGTTCTTTCCTTGTTCCTTGTTGATAAAACGTAACTAGTTAAGAGAACTGAACGACAAATGAGTTGCCGATTCACGGCCCAGTACATGTGTATCGTAACAATTTCCCGTAAGTACTCTCGGGTTTATTTTGCGCTAAGCATAATTTTTTTCCAGTTAGGTTTGTCTGTATACCTTACCATAATTCGCACTTCGTAGCGCATCATGGATCTGTTTTGCACCACTTATGGTTGGTTTTCGGGTTGGATGGTCTAGGCTTACTTAAATGTTAACAGTTAGTCAGTTTATAATAGTGAAATCATAAATTTCTGCCATCAATTACGAGGAAAAAGTGCCAGAAAATGATTATGATTCAAGAACTTGAAAAAAGGGGCTGAATTTCAGAACCACTAAAAAACCCACCTTTGACAACAAAACAAACACAGCCAAACTGTATAGACTGACAAGGTATCAAACCACTTGTGGCTCAAGAGAGCTACAAGTTCGAAAGATCAACAAGAAATACGTCTCAATAACATCTTCACACCTCTCTTGCTGCCAAAAACACAACAACCATCGAGGAAAAAAATAAACAAAAAGCACTGAGTGGTGCCTCCTTTAAAGCCCTTCACACTTTTTGTTTATCACAGGTGCATGGTTCCTGAATTTTCAGGTTACTCAAAAAGCTAAGACAAAAAATGATGAATATCTCTTCTTGATCTCGGTCAAATGTTCATGTTCTGTAGCGAAAGGCCAAATGGTTGAGGAAATGAGTTCTGTTATTTTTGGAGAAAGAAATCGGAGAAGTTTCATGTTAGAGTTCCGCGAACTGGGTAACAAAAACAAACTTACTGGAAAAAACAGAACAAGTGTTGATGCTGTTGGTGGCAAGACTAACACGCGACCGAAAAAGCAGCCGAATTAAGTCATGTCCCGAGGTCATTAAAAATCAATCAAGTAAGAACTAATACGAATTCTTTCGAGTCGTCTGTGATTTAAGATTTCGCAGAACACACTATTTTCATACCTAATGGTTCAAAATGAATCCGACACGTGGTTAAAAGTTGAAACTGACACGCGAAAACGGTTCTAATTAAAGCTTAAAAATCATCCAAGTAGGATTATTGCAATATTTCTTTCAAGAAAAAGGACAGAAAATATTCAGCGACATCTATAAAGCATTTATGTAGTGACGATAGCCAAGCTATTGAAGCTAGGTTAACTGAAAGACTTGTTTACCGTCTGCGATTTAGATTTCAGAGAACACGGCGTTCGAACGGCTCAAAGTCTGTCGTTAGGGTCTCTGGAGTGCTTGTCAAGCAGGGGGGGGGGGGGGGGCAGGGGCGTAATTTCGTCAAAATCCTGGGGGGGGGGGCAAAGTTGGAGCAGATTTTCCCAAGTCAAGTGAAAATGAGCAGTTTTAGTTCAAGAAGAAAAACGTAATAAAAACAAAGAAACAAAGAGATATTTTACTAATCGACCAAGGCGAAAACGACACAGGAAGCGATAAAATTAGGTCAAACGCCTCAAGGACCGAACGGGCAAACATCAAGCTGGGGGGGGGGCAAACTGGGGTCTGGGGGGGGGCAGTTGCCCCCCCTGCCCTATAGCAAATTACGCCCCTGGGGGGGGGGGGTCAGTTACCATCTGCTGGCCCGAATCACGGATTGTCACAGCAAAGAAGAAAATTACAAACAAATGACGGCTGTAAGTGCTGTAGAACCAGACCGGTGGACCCGGTAGGCTACTCAAATTGTTCTGAAAACACTATCCTTCTAGCCTTTACCCCAAGTTTACGAAATAAAAATTTGGTGACATTCGGTCTTGGCTTAATTTCTGTTAATTTCTTTGTTTTTTAAATGAGGAGGTTATTTGCTGGATGTCCCCTTTCTCGGGACCGGATGGTTGTTATATTGTATACAGTTGTGTATGACCATGAGTTGTATTTTTTTAATTTAGCTCTCTGCCATGAAGTTTTGTGAAATTATTTGTTGTAATTATTTGAAAATTAAATAAACCTGAACCTGAACCTGTAAATCCTCTTCGGTAATCGAAACCGGTGAAATAGTTAAAAAAAAATCTCTCCATGAAGCTGACTGATCTGCTCAAAAAGCTGTCAGAGACGGCGTACGGCGTACGGCGTAAGGGGGTGACAAGGTGGCCCTTGTCAGCTCGCCACGGTTTGATGATATTAATGTTCTTGTATTTTTCTTTTCTTCTTACTTTTTTTCTTGGTGTGGTTTCTTCATTATTTTTCTTTTTGATGTGAGTGGGGGATAAATCAATATTGTATCACAGAAATCATCCCTATTCCGTTTCTCACTGATTATTAGTAGACTGTTAGTAGTTATAAAGAAAAAGGAACAAACACGACCTTCAAGTGAGATATCAGATATATATTTTGCCTTACACGACGAATAAAAGAACCAAACTCACAATTATTTTTCATTACTACATTAAATGCATAAACTCCCCAAATCTAACAAATAAAAACTGAAACGGCACTATCCTCAGAAATTAAGTCACCAGCCTTTGGTTTAAGTACCAAGCACAGACTGATTGTAACTTTTTATTACCCTAAGAAATGCCACTGAATAAAAGGTTCTTCCACTCTCAACACGGGTATATTCGCCGGCGCCCGGTAGTGAAATGAAACCCCATAAAAGTCGACCCGCAGAAAAGATGTTTCGACAAATATGCTGCGATAAGCACACCAGGATTGAAAGATTAACGACCCCTCCTGCTGGGTGTGTAACTGACCATAACTTGCTACATATTTTATTCACTAGCATTTTGGTGCTTGGTCCTGACGCGTGAGATCCGCTATCTGACACCCCATCGGGTATCTGGGGTATTTTCCAAATGGTTACCCAGAAGCATTTAAAACACCGGGGGTGTTAGGCCTATCCCAGATTACGATTGTGCTGTCATACCTTTTCGACGGAGTGCAGACGACACTCTCTGTTTACTCAAGCCTGATAGGCTAGATAGCTCTAACAGACTGAGATTATATACCATATACATTATCATAATAATAACAACAAACCTAACCATCATCCATCCAGCCAGATAAAGACCAACCAATGAGTGGGATTCACCAATGTAACCTATAAACGGACTTCTTATAAATTACGATTCGTTTTAGGATTTTCTATAAGCCTTGATTTTGTCTCGTTTCTAAGAGTATTTATTGTACTGTAAGGCTTATGTAGCTATGGCAATTGCAAGATACGCTCAATATCATATTTTTCAATGAAAATATTGACCATTCTCAATTTAATAGGCCTAAAGGTTGTTAAGATCACGCTTAGAATTTGTTCAAGAATAGTAGAGAATTGATAATAATGCTTTCTCTTAAACAAATATTCGCGGACGTCAAACTACCGGGGAAGGACCCTCTGCAGTCCCCCCACATCTATCCAGTAAGGGAAATGTCATTGCAGATGTATCGTTGGTTAGGGAATTGATAAGGATGTATGATAACATAATTAATAGTCCTGAACGTTCGCTGTGTCCATTAACCTTACTGACCAGCAGTTCAGCTACCGCACGAATCCAGATGCAAATAAAATAATCAGAAAGAGAACAGAACTGTTGGTCGTCCAGATCGTTCGCTGTATTCTCCAACCTTACTGGCCAGCCGTTCAGCCACCACAAGAATCCCGACGCAAATAAAATAATCCGGAAGAGCATAGAGCTGTTGATTTTCACGTTTCCTGATTTGCACCTCAAATTCCCGAAGCCTAACGACAGGTCGCATTTTTGTGGTTTCCTCCACACGCCTTAGCATATCGGATTACGAGACAGAAGTGGAAGCAGATGAACGAAACGTCCTCCCTCATTCCTACTTACGAGGCACTTGGCCCTGGGATTAACAATCAAGACGATCAGGCGGTTTCTCTGTAGAATTTATGTTTGTGACGTAAGTAGGCTATTGAGGTAGAGGTGTAAGAAAGGAAGGTGTTGGTGCCACGCTCACACTTTTGTCAGAGGGGGAGGGGGGATTAAAAAGTAAACAGTGACAAAAGAGACATACATAAAAAATACTGAAAAGGGAACCTGAAGAATATCAAAGACTGTTCATTTATAAGATATAATAGTAACAGGAATTTGCAGCACAAGTCCTTAGGACTTTCTTTTTGCTGCAATAATTATTAGGCGTGTCATTTTTATTTATGTTTATATTTTGGATAAAAATAAAATTTACCTACCTACCTACCTTTTATACGCTTCTTTCTTATATGCTTTTTTATATGCTTCTTTAAACACATCTCTAAATTTCGGACTACTTTGTTTTGTTTTTGGCCCAACAGTCAAAAGGGAATGAGACATTGAGAAATTAATACGAAGTGTTTCAACCGAGGTTTCAGCCTTCCTTTGACACAGAGAATGAATAAGATTCTCATGATTGCAATTTTTTGTCGTTTCTAATTTGCACCTGCGCGAAGTGAATGAATTTTTGTTTGGTTTGTTTTATTAGTGTCTGTGGTCATGGCCGCAGGCCCGTATCCAGGAATTTATTTCGGGGGGCTTTTGCCAGTGGGTCGGACCAAAAAGTACAAAAAATACATAGATCAGATTTTAAAGCCTACAAAAAACGATTAATTTGTTGGGTTTCGGGGAGGGGTCGAACCCCCTACCCCCCCCCCCCCCCCCTGAATACGGCCCTGCATGGCCGACTAGCTTTCTGCGGCAGTAAACTTATCTTACATTTTCTATTAAAATTGTCACACAAAAAGCTAAACATCGCTAGTCCAGCTAAGATCTAGACAACCGGATCATTTTCTTTTAAAAAGTGTTGTTAATTCAGTGACTTCATCTCTGAAAATGATATCGAAAAAACATGCCTAGCGTGCACAAATGTGCAAATGACGCTAGCGAAAAGAAGTACATTTCGCAAAAAGAGGTTGAGACGATAAAGGAGATTGTGCTGTCAGAACTCCTATTAAGCTAACATTTTAACAACTCTAGCTTAGGAATTTTATTCTGGTATTTACGTGGGCTTGTATCTTTCGACATAGGCCTAAGCTAGTTCCGATTTCAAAATTAGTTGCATATCATACGCAAATGTCACCACCTTTTGGAGAGATGAAAAAAAAAATATACTATTCAGAACGAAAATCCTCGCGAAAAGTCAGAAGGAAAAAGTTTAAACGGTTCGCAAAAACCTACGAACCAAAGGAGGCTTTTAATCTGAGAAATAATCTACCTCTGTGATGAATCTCAAACATATGGAAGCAAATACGACCATCCAAAAAAACTAATCTCGAAACGAAAGAATGCTGTTCAAAATTGTCGACTAGGCAATTAACAAAATGCGATCCGATAGAAGCGTGTTCAGGTTCAGGTTCTGCAATTCAAAATTCACGAACTACATAAATCGATCACTGCGTGCCGGCAGGAATAAAAGCTTTTCGAAAAAAAATCACAATAAACATAGAAAAACTATGAATCATTCATCTGTAATAACCCGTTCCATGCCGAATACTTACAAGGGTCGTACAAAAAGACATGCGTAAACAGAAAGAAATAGTGAATAAAGCTGCTCAGTGTAGGATACATTAATATTTTCTGCGCCGACCCTTCTTTCTACCAAGCGACTAATGGTTACATGTTAAAACCGCGGAAACAAAATGAGCGACGGTCAAGACCACGAAATTATAAACCGCCCCGTGCAAAATAGACCGACGAGTAAAATCATCGCGTTTTTTCCTTGTCACTGTTTTTGAATAACCGCGATATTTGCTTTTGACCGTCGCGGGTTTTGCCCTGTCGCTGTTTCCTTGGCGCAGTTTCTGAATTTACTATTTTGATTGTTACTGTCGCGGCAATAACCGAAAAGATTTTTGTCCTGTTGCTTTTTTTGAATGACGCGTTCTTGCTTTCGCGGTTTTGACCGTCGCAGTTTCTGTCCTGTCGTTATTTCTGCATGGCGCGGTTTTTGAATTTACTATTTTGATCGTTACTATCGCGGCAATAACCGCAACAATTTTTGTCCTGTCGGTGTTTTCGCATGCCACATTTTTGCTTTCGCGGTTATGACCGTCACTACTTTTGCAAACACCGCTTTTGTTTTTGCGGTTTTGACAGGACGCCGAGGCTTAATAACAATGCTTTCTCCAGCACCCACAACAGTGCTGATTATGATTGTGGGACGGTTGGTCAGAAGGGGGACATCCACTTATCGATTACCGTGGACATCTGTACACCTAAACAAATATTTACAGACAAGTCTCCAAACAGCCGAAAACGGCGTCACCCATGGCCAGAATAGACGACGTAGACAGCACTTCGTCAAATGCTTCTGTTTACTGGTTCGACAGTATTTATCTCATAACATCTCATGTTGATTTGTTTTAGTCGTGGCCGGGCAAACAAAATTCGGGGAAAGTTTGATGACTTGGGTGATCGGGAGAACTAATGAGTTCTTTCTGAACCGTGAAACAACAAACTGATTTTTCCAACCAGAAAAATACAATCGTCTCTATGAATATCAAATATATCGTAAATGTAATACCTTCAGGTTCTTTCAGTCGAACCGATAATTTACACTGGAAATAAGAAATAAGTATACCATCTTTTAAAGTTTAACTGAAAAGGCAACTAATTTAAGTGAATATAGTGTATTATTTGGATTATGTTAAGGGATATTTTTTTTCAAAATTTGCTCTAGTATGACGTTCAGAATATCTGCGGCCGTCCTCACAACACAAAATTCTACTATGACGCGGAAAATTTAAATCTCAACAGAAACGCGGCTTTTCAGTGCCCCGTGATCAGCTCGCGGAAAGTAGCACTTATGTTCGTAAATCGTTTTTGTCATCATACAACACAGTTACAAGCGCACAGAGGTACCATAAGTCCGACAGAGAAATTCCACTAAACGAAATTCGCTTATTCACTTTCAACAAGGGACTGCATTCGGGCTAAAGATGCTAGGCTTGGGAAAGTTACGCCTCTAGGTGTAGATGATGAGTCAGCTGATTTTCGGCTATAGCTTACTTTTTTAGTTGCTAAATATTTCAAGCGTAGAGGGACAAGCACATAGAGGTAGTCTCAAATCCGAAAGAAAGAACGATGAAATCGATCATCCGTGGATAACGGACAAGCGAAGTAACGCATTTTTATCGAGTTTTCCTGCCTATTTACGTAAATAAGTGATGTATAACTTGACTGTTGGATCTCAGCCCTATTCAGGTAAACTTTAAAAATGTAGACCATCCGTTTTCTGCGAACCAAACCCCATTATCTAAGATTCGCAATCTCGACGTAACATTTTCTACCTTTTATGACCTACACATACTTTGTTATTACACAAGATAAGGTGTCTTGGACCTGTGAAGCACGTTTCCGATTATTTTTTCAGTTCCCATAAAATAATTTTACTTTCATTTAACTGCCACAGACCACGTTGCATAGACCTTTAAATTGATTTGTTACCGTTTGTCAAAACCCATCCCGACACTAAACTGCCAGCCATATATTTCATCTAATACAACTACAATCAGATGATCCTCACCGCCAAACATTAATCAGCCATCAATCAGTGTTGATCGCGGCTTGTCCTGTTCCCTTTACTTCCCTACATTCATCGATCAGATGATGGGTAATGGGATATCATATTTGGAATTATAACAAAAACTTCGAAACACTGATCATATGGTGATTGAGAATTAGGGGAAGACTTTTTTCTCAACGCTGGTAATAACAAAGGGTGGCCACCGCGACTGCCACTTAAATTGTCGGCTCAGACATTCGCAAATGACGACATCTCGGACAAAAATTCGTCGAATCCAGCCAGGCTACGTAAACAACAAGATCGAAGGTTTCGATGGAGTCCCAAAGGGGGAGTATTATACTGAACTCATCCAGACATCCCTTGGAGAGTTATATATCGGGCTAACGCTACAAACTTTACGAGGTCACTGGCATCACGAGCTTGCTGGAATCCCAAAAACTGATGATGGATCTTCATTTCAGGTCCCAGCCCTGAAGCACTTCCCTCACTTTCACTGGAGCAGCTGTTCACGGATCTCGAAACATCAGCGCTTTCAGAAAACCGGAGTAAATCTGTCGGTACAGCCCCCCCCACCCCTGGCCAAAGTCACGCCACACACCAGATCACGTAGCCCTCTGCCAATCTGGGGGTTACAATTTAAGTACCTTAATTCTAAATCAACATCATTTTTTTGTTTAAGGATTGAGGTTAAAAAAAATCTTTTCTCAGGTTTTTAACATAATTATTTTAAAATGTCTTTCTGCTCGTTCTTTCGCTTGTGTTTTATCGTGTTTCGTTTTTAAATCTTTCATCTGATTGTTTTATTAGTTTTGTGGTTTTCCTCTTCTCTATTTTCTTTTATGTTCCTACTTTGTTTGATCTGTTTCCTCTGAACAGACAATTTGAATGAAAGTTAAGCCCTATCTACAGTCATGAGCCGGCTTTATGCTGGGGCTAGAGTAAATGTTGTCATTCCTTATTAAATGAAGTAAACTTAACTAGAACCATACTAACTTAAAGTAAATTGGATTAATACAAATGATAGGGAGAGGGAAATGGGTGCTTGAGAATTGAAGAGGAGAGATGGTTGAGGAGAGATAAAGGGTTGCCCGAGGGAGGAAAGTTGATTCAGAGTGAGTTTCGTGTAGTTGATAGTAGGCTAGTTGTTCGCTACAAAAATGTGTTTTTCAATAATCTTTTGCATCTTGCGAAGTTATAACCTTGTCACATTTTAATCCGGAATAGCAAGTTGTAGTTCCTACGAACAGGCTAAGTGATTTTTTCGTTTCCATACCGACGACGAAAAATAAATTAACAAATGACAACCACAGGCTTTCCATTGACAGAGGCCTAATGAAAATAGCAAAATCCAGCAAGACCGTACTTCTACTCCTCGCCGTTAAGGACATTAAGAGTTTCCGGGAATTTCCAGCCTCGCTTTCATTCCCACCTCCTGTTTACGAGATATAGTTCTGCTTTCTAATGTCTTAACAATTCCGAGATTTCCCCAACCGTAGAATATCTCGTGCAATATTGTAGCTACACTGAACAACATTTAGTAATAGGATTACATCCTTAAGTATAAAGCGATGATGACGAATTTCATTCACAAGACGATGATGGAAGATCGTTCGCTCGTTTGTTTGTGTGTTTTTTTCTTGTAAGTTTACTACTTTTGTTGGTTTTATTCTCTTCTGGTTTATTTTCTTTTCTCCTACTTTTTCTATCCTCTTTGGTTTGTTTCGACACTTTTCTCCTTAATTTTTCAGAATATACAAAAATATTACCTGATCTGTCAAACACGAGAGGCAATTGTTTTTTCTGAAATATGGGGGGAATTGCTTTCCGTTCTGTATCACAAACCATGTAAAGATGTAAAGACCATAAAGATTAGAAACCTTTAATTTTATGGATCTAGAAAGTTAAGAAACTTTTAATACAGTCGATTGCCAAGAAAGGGAAATACAGAACGTCAAAGGTTTTACCGAATAAATTTTCAAGTTTTGAATAAAGAAACGATCATGTCCAGTACACACTACACACTAAATATTATTACCATGTTTTTGCCAAAGCGTGTATTTTCATAAAATTTGTTTGTTTTTTTCATAACAGGAAGCTATAGCCTAATGAGCCACAATGTCTCGACTAGCCCGCAGGCTATTTTGTATGGTGCAATTCTTTCGATGCAGCTTAGATTTGCGTTTTCTTTGTACCATTCATGTTCTTCTTTTCTTTTCTTTTGTGTTTTTGCCCACACAAACTCTTCGCCTTTATATACAGTCCTGTACTATGGTGGGAAATAAATGAACACTAATAATAATAATAAAAAAAATACTAAAGAAACAAAACATCTACTTACGATTCATGTCGATTGTAACCGTCCTACGGGGAGGCAGAGTTAAGTTCGTATTCGATGCTTCGCATGACAGTTGAGACCCAAAGTCCGTTCGCCGCAAACTTGTCAGTCGTAGGACATTCTGAATTACTCCAACTTGGGTCACCACCTCGGGAATAGGGTCGATGAGGCGCCCGTCCTGGAACCACTCAACTCGAGGTTCCGGCTTACCTTAAAAGGATTCAAAATAATTTACTCACAGGAACCAGCTTTTTGGGGCTAGACGACGTTTTAAGTAAATAAGTTTAATTACGTATAAGCCTGTGCTTTACCTGCCATCGTAAATCACATGAAAGAAAAATATTCACAAAAACGAACCCAAAAAACTGGGGCAAACCTACAGAAAGTGCCTTCTCAGATATTTTTTTTTTGTCTGTCATCCTCCTTATTGGCCATTCCTTACCATACACCTCCTCTCCATAACGCGAAAGGCCTTAGTCTGATGCGCGGAAGTTTGGATGAGAGTTGGGTGCACATGCTCTGCGAGTGTCGAGAAAAAATTCGGGCAAACACATAGAAGTGTGCGATAGTTCCAAACAGACGAGCCTTCCCAGGTTTTGAATTCCAAAGAGAATCTTTCTGTCAACCTCCTTACCGGCCAGTCCTTACTCTCCATATTAGAATGGGAGACCGTACTTGTGTATGATGTACGGGAGTTTGGATGAGAGTGTGGTGCGCATGCTCGACAAACGAAAAAAAAAATTCGGGCAAACCTATAGAAGGTGCTCCCTGTGCGATAGTCCTAAACGGACAAACCTTTCCAGATTTTAACTTCCCACGCAAGATTTTTCTGTCAACCTCAGTACCGGTCATTCCTGATCCTCCGACCTCTCCTCCATACAAGGAATGGGAGGAAAAAATCCGGTCTGATGAGCGGAAGCTGGGATGAGAGTGTGGTGCACATGTTTTTCAAGTGTCGAGATGCGTGTGAATGGAGGAAAAGGCCACATGGAAAGTGTGAATTCAGTAGTGGTGAAGGATGAGTCTTTCGCGGGTACTGAGAGAGTGAGTCGTGCCACGAGGTTAGCGATGGAAAGAGCGGACTTTTAAACATAATCCGGAGAAAAGCCAGATTTTCAAATTAAATTGCTGTTATTTTATGTTTGTTCTGAGTCTATCTGTCAGTTTTTGGCATGCCTCACGATCTGCTTAGCAAACCAAATATTTGTACATTTTACTTATAACCCGCCAAATGCAAATGGCGACAGAGGAGTAAAAAAAGGACAAAGAACACAAAGAAAAATCAACAAGCAAACAGAAAATTTAGACTGGATTTCTAAATGGGCCTAAGAATTCGTGAAAACATCACAGGATGGTTCTCTCCAGTGACCGAATGACATCTTGGACGCTAAACTTCAGGACCAATTTATGGCTGCGACGTGGAGGGAGACGAATCTTTTTATCTGTAGTACGAAGTTGTAGAAACCGCTCAAACTTTCCGCAAACAATCCCAGGAAAGCTGCTTCCATTTCCAGCGCTTGAAAATAACAACGGAAAATTAGTCGATCTTCATAGCAGCACGAAGGCCAACCGAAAATGATTCCAGCTCGCGCACGGTTTTCTGAAGTCAAGTATTTGCAATCTACCTGAAGTTATCACACTGTCACTAATCAAAACGATCGAACTCCCACACGAATTTGTATCAACCTAATCTCTATCCTCCCAACAACCCTACTTATCTACCCCCCCCCCCCCAAATTCAACTACTACTCTCCACTCATGAATGCCCCCGTGCAAGACATTTGCGTCATCCATAAGATCGCCTGCCTAATCTCTGGTGGAAGAAGAAGAGGAAATCCTTTGGAACAAACTCGGCGATGTTATCAGCGGGAAATTCGCTACACAAGGATTTGGCAGTTTTCCAAGAGAATTAAGGATCTAATTCCACTTGGGTAGGGAGGATCGCCAAAGAAAGAAATGCATTTGCGAAAGAAAGCTCTAGGTAATCCCGTTCAATCTAAAAGTGACAAGAATGACGCGAAGTACTGTATTTTCATTTATTTATTTTAGAGAAAACCTCTGTTTTTTATTTAAATTAGATGCTCGTGTACACTAGTTGAAGTAGAAGCTGTAAAACTCTTGACTAGTTTTAACAGAAGGATTTTATACGTACCAGGAACCGATTCAAAATAAAAAGTATTATTAAACTGATGTAACGATCAGTTTTAAACTTTTTTTTAATTTTCCACGAATTCATAAGTTCCCGAGTTCGGGCTTACACTATCGACAAAAGTAACAGATTTAAGCACAGATTAAAATCATTATTTAGCCTTGACAAATAGTCTTGAACAGAAAATTTAACTTGATGGGATTTTAAATGTTATGTTGGCAACGTTATTTTTGAAGAAAAAATAAAAAAATTGTCATGACAAAAATACTATTTAGACTCGCTGACAACACCCATAGGCTAATGTTGTTTGTGGAAACTCACGATGATGAAATTTTATTTGCGCACTAGAACATGGAAACACCGCAGTACAAAAAAATAAAAATAAAATTACACTGAGCTTTCAATAACTGATTAAATGCACAAGATACAAACAAACAGACAACACAGAAAGAAGGAAAAGGGACTAATCGGGTATAAAAAAAAATCTTCTTCCCAAATGGAAAACGGAAAAATGGTCAAGGTCAGAAACGTGGAGCTCTTGGGCAATGGACGATTAATTTGCACAAGGGTCAGATTGTAGAAAGTTAGAAATTTACAATATTTTATTTTAGATAAAAAGTCTTGATTCGCTTGAAATATTTTCGTGCCAGAATGACAAACTGCGCATGCTCAAGTTACATGTCATCACAGTTTAACAGTATAGACCCTATCGATTCGCCTAGAGGAATTAAAGGGGACAAGTTAAGGGGGACAACATATATAAACCCTACAACACGTAGGATTGTAGGTTTATACAACACGTATGAACCCTATCGATTCGCCAAGAGGAATTAAAGGGGACAAGAAAGACATGGCAACCACAAAAAGTTTGGCATTCATCTAGAAGACTGCCAAATTCCGAGACTATCATTACATACTTCCACTCGCTTGGAACCAACTTTACGAGCTTGATATGTAACTTTCCTTTGGTCCCTTTGATTAATCCCTCCTCTCTGTGACCTTAATTCTCAGGTCAGGGACCGCACGTCCTAGCAGCCTCTCAGAAGTTCCAGAGGAACCGCAATGTGTCCCTTCCAGTTCAGGGATCACGTAACAACTGCAAAATCTAATTTGCCCCTTACACCTAATGAAGGTCTGACAGAGGTTGCTATTTGGCATCCCCATAGAGATGTAGGCAGGGACTGGCAACTTTAACAAACCCAGCCGAAACATTCTCGAACACGTGAAATCCCAACACCGCGCGTCTTTATTTTACCATTTAAAGTTTAACCGAAAAGGGCTGAGATAGGACAATCAGTTGGCCATCATGTATTCACCTACAGGCTTGAAAAGCCGATGAAAATGCGTTACTTCGTTGCTCCGCTATTCACGAATAATCGAGTTTCATATAGTGGAATTTCCATGTCGGATTTGTGGTACCTCTATGCGCTCGTACCTGTGTTGTGTGCTTGACGAAAACGATTTACGAAAAACAAATGTTCACACAAGATGATCACTGGCCACTGAAAAGCCGCGTTTGAATTGAGATTCAAAATTTCTACGTCATAGTAGAATTTTGAGTTCTGAGGACGGCCGTAGATATTCTGAACGTCATACTAGAGCAAACAGGGAAAACTAAAAAAAAAATCCCTTAACACAATCCAAATAATGTAGTGTATTTATTAAAAGATACAAAAATAAGTTGGCGTTTCACTTAAACCTTAAGGTCCACTTAACATCTTCGCAAGTACCGGTGAATTACGCATCATTTATGCAGGTCTAACAACGTGTCCAACACTAGCCAAACTGCACGACCAATAAATAGTTCATCATATGTATGAAGTTGTACATTAAGAGCCTATAAGACCATGGTACAAAAATAAACAAATAAACACTAAACACTAACAAAAAAACTTGTACATCGTCTGTACAACAACAAAAAACGAAACCGAAAAATGGTTTTTAATGGTAGACAGCCCCCATCCCGAATACCTAGGCTGGCTCTGAAAAATAACTACCGAAACTAAGACTATCTAGCCCTTTATGTCGGTTTCTTTCTCAAATTATCCAATTTTACCTTGCCCTATGTGCTTCAGTTACCCTATTCTTAACCCCACTTGCCCTTTTTCTAGCTCATTACCCCCGAGTGACGGCCCTCTATAAAAACATTGATTTTCCCCATTCCGATATTTACTCATAACCCGTCAGAAGGGTCTTCCAGAGTTTATTCACGAGTGATCGACTGGACCTAGGGACATTTGAGACCATATTTCTGGGGAGTGGATGAGAAACTCAGTCCAGGCGTAAGATTGACCCTAGATTATCCTAAAAGGTCAAAGGAGGGGAAAACTGACTGGACAAATGGGGGAATACGATTGACGTGGGATTTGCAAGGTTCAAAGAACCCGAACTTATTTTTCCAACGAAAATAAAATGTCATAAGATGACCAGAAGGAACAGGAGAACTTCCCAATGAGAAAACAGAATTGTGTTAAACTATTTTTGGAAAAGTAAAACGGTTTTAGCTAAGAATGTGATATTATTAGTAAAAAACAATATATTTACAGGATTAAAATGAACAACTGGAGCCAGTGGTAGATTGAGAAGGTCCATCTCAAATTCCACCACTGTCTCACCCAAGATCCCAACACTAATTCGAACGGGATGCTTTACGGCTTCAATTTCGTTTCACAGGATTAATCTACCCTCGCTAAATCAATAAATTCGACCAGCAAGATATCACACTTCATAACTCGAGAACGCGAGTGTCAAGCACTTTCAAACTGATTTAAGGCTGTAAACCAATCAGCTCCGGATAGTCTGGCAAAGAGATATCAAAGAGGGTGGACACGATCAACAAGCAACTGCATGTAATCAAGACTAACGAGTAATTATGGACAACAACACCTTCAAGTAGTTATCTTTGCAATTCTCTTTGCTGATGTTTTTCTTCATCCCCATTAAACCCTCATCCGATCCCATCGATTCCAGAAATGGATAGCCCCTCCCCCCTCTCCTACCTACCTACTGTTAGACGGTTCGAAATAACGGGAAATTCCCTTGTTCCCTCTCCTCACAACTGTACAATTCTGTGTTTAAATTATTTGACTATGTTATTTTAGTGGTGCATTTAAATAAATTAGATTCTGGCGTATATAGTTACAAAAGACGTCTTCTTGATTGATGTCACGAGTGTCTTACAACAGGCTATTTGTAAAGGTTGGGCGCGTTCAAAACAATTTAGTAGATTTACTATTTCTTTGTTTCTTTTCTTTACTCTGTCTTGTTTTACAGTTTCGGAGAAAACTGATTCGCTTACTCCAGTCTTTCTACTATTTATCTTGACAAGGTTAACGTTGAAGACGAAATGGCCATTTTAAGATTTTTTAAAAGAAACAAAGTTGGTCACGATAAATTACGAAAAATTCCTATTTTGGGTGCAATTATCTATTCTTGTAGGATCAAATTTGCGACGGCTTACGACTACGTTCACCAAAATTGAACAATAAGATTATACGTATGAAGAACATGAGAAAAAAAGTAAATTTCGGGGGCGGGAAACAGGAATGACCTTTTTGGTACTAAAGTGCCATAGGAGATTACAATTTTAGAAGAAAAAATGCAAAAAAAGGATTGAATGTGTATTAACTAAAAAAATTTCATCAGCCTTATCAGATTCCGCAGTAAAAGACGGGTAGAAAATAAAAATGTAGAGAGGAATACCAAAATTCAACTCATGACAAAATCAACAGTTGTCAAAAATCAGAATACCGAAAACTTTATTCTTCGTTTTCTCGTATTTTTTAAAAATTTTCTTCCGCCATAATACGCTAACGGCTTCAAAACGCGTTATTTCCGTTTGTTTATATCAGAACTTAAGCTCCAGTAAATATCGGGTTTAAACGATGTTCTTCCGAGACAAAGCAGCTATGAAACACATCCAGTAGATCTAGCAGTTCGACGAGAGTAACATTTCATACTGATCTACCATAACTTCACCTGAAGACGGGGCCCACAGGGGTGGGGGGGGGCAACATCCTTAGAAACAGTGGACACAAATTTCATTTCCATTAAATTTCTCCTAAACCGGGAAGCTCGGCAAGCTTGAACATTTAATCACATTAACGACCCTCCAGCAAGTTCATGAACAAGCCGTGGAAATGACATTTTGACCTGCTCTAACCGGGGCAGTAAATAGCGCAACACAATCTAAAAGCAAAATGCAGTAAATACAAAAATTTAATATAATACAAAAACAACAAATCAGGAAATATAATAACAAAATATAATATAAAAGCAAAAAAGCAGAAACGAAAGCAACACAATTTGATTCCTAGGGGATCGCAACGAAATCGTCCCTTTGCAACTCCATACCACGAAGCTTCAGCTGATTTTATTCATTTATGACCTGTTATTTGTATACATTTTAGTTATTTCAAATTCAGAAATAGTATATTCACCATATGCAACATGAAAAATAGCACTGGTCTTGTCAATACATTTACAATTATTAAAACAGGTCAGAAAATTCAAAAAAAACAGATTATTAACAATACAGGTTATTAACAATATTTATGATGCCACGATAGCTTTTAGCCAAAAACTTCTTGGATACTGTCTTCTGTATCCACCGCGATCTCACAGCAGTTTCAAGATCATCGGATTTTATAAGCTACTGATACTTCATCATGGATGAATGAGTTGCACGTTCAATTCCGACAGAATAATTCTAATTTACGCAATAAGGTTTGAAGCGAAGCGGACAATTCATAATGACAGGTCGCAAAACAAGATTTTCGGGGGGTTTTACTGATAAGCTAATTATCCCTCTAAGATGTAAAACGAGGGAAAAAACTCGTTGCAATTCGGGCAACCGTCCACAATTTCGAATAACCCGTTCCGAAGAATTGCAGGAATTGCAACCGAAATCTTATCTCCCCACGCTTATCATCCTGGAGGGATAATTAGCTGACCATTAAAACCCTTCGAAATGTGTGTTCTTTCTAGTTTACGGCGAAAAACACTTTTGAACTTTAAATTTCCCTGTCAGCACCTCGCCCCCAACCTTACCCGTGGTTTAGCTGTAAAAGAGGTATTTAACTTACCTCCAGTGGAATAACAGGTAAGCTTGACAGACTGCCCCTCTTCATAGGGACCAACACGGTCTGAGACCTCGCGACCTGACTCGTCAAAAATCTTCGGCGTTTGCGGAGGAACTGCAAAAATTGAACAAGGTCAAAACTCGGATCAACCGTTTATTTGGAAAAAAAAACTTAAGGACAAAAGTATGGGGACATAATTTTACAAATAAAATTCATTCATACATTCCATATAAGGTTTGAAGCCAAGCTGACCATTCATTCCAAAAGAAATAGAAACTCAAATACTTTGACAGTTCTGTGAAGCATTTGATAGTGATGCATCACAAGGATTGCAGAAATTATGGGTGAAAGCTTCCGCGCTTTCCCAGGGAATATTTGTAAAAATAGTTGGTAAATTGTAAATATAGACACAGAACTCAGAATTGTAAAATAATACAGATTTGTACATAGGCTATACACTTTTAATAGGCACATTTTAATATTCGTTATCGTTCCGCATCGTTCTTCTGGTTTTTAGTTACATATTGTTTTATGGTTTGTTGGTTCCGCATCGTTTTTTTGTTGGTATTGTGCTGGATTTTATGATTAAGTTTTGTTTTTTCGCTGAGGACGGTTTGCCGGAAGTGCAACCGAAATATCCAAAATTATATTTATCCCTCGCACATCATCTTAGAGGGATAACTAGCTGATCAAGAAAAAAACGAAAATCATGGTTTTCTACTTCTTTCATACATTCCATTCCATGGATTCCATTATCCCGGACCGCAGTCAGTGACACCATCTCTCATCTTTAAAAGAAGTTTCATTTCCAGTTTCATTGTTCTGTATTTAAGCAAAAAAAAAACAAAACAAAAAAACAAGAGCTAGATGCTCATATGGCACTTGCAAGGCTGGGCACGAGGATGAAAGTAGGAATTTGCCACTCCGTGGCTTTGTTGTAACCATTTTTAAAGGACCCCTCTTGCTTATTTTGCCTTTTATAATATACCTAGCTCCCATACATAATTTTAAGCTTCTAAAATCCCCACTTTTCTCCATTTTTTCGTTTTGTGCCTACGGATTTTTAGCGCTTTTTTGGCCCTCCCGAGTTTTGCCCGTCACACAACGAAACGTTTGTCGGGATCTTCAACGTCCATTGATGACTCTTTCACATATACGGATCTAAGAAGCTTCTGTTTATTACTTTTTTTTACTGTTTAGTTTTCCCACTTTTTAACCATGGCGTGTCCAGTTTTCAAATGTTTTGCGCCCATTCGCCGCGTCGGAGAGTAGGAAGGCTGGACACAGTCGACAAGCGCTAACAAGAAAATTGCTAATTTCAGGTGGAAAGTAATGGTATTTTCGAAAACGTTTTTTTCTTACTCATTCTTACAGAAAAGATCATTTCTAGTAAGAGTTGTGCTTTAAGCAAAACTCTTGGACCCTTGGAAATCACGCAAATTTATCGTTCGGTAAAAAAAAAAAAAAAAATATTCATGCACTTGGCTGTGATGATGCGCACTTTAAGGGCGCCAGAAATTCATATGTAACCAAAACCTTTGAGCCAAAAATGATTCTGGGCCCTTTAGGATCTTGAATATAAATGGTTTGGTCAAAAGTATATTTTTTTTTTCGGTTAAGATGCGCACTTTAAGGGTGCTACAAAATTCAATTCTAAGCAAAATCCTTGAGGCAAAAATGATCATGGGCTCACGGGGATCATGAAAAGGTACATTTTGCTTAAAAGTATTTTTTTTTGGGCTGCTTTGCTGGGTACTTTAGGTGAAGGTCAGGTCTGAGAAGTGACAATGTCTCTCGTCTCTAATGTTCGCCAAGTTTCATCGTCCTAGCACATCTGCAAGTACCTTAAATCGCGATTACCGGAATTCCGGACCCCCCCCCCCAACCCCCCCAGAGTGCCCGACCAAGTGTCATCCCAATCGCTATACCCTAAGCGTGTCAAAAACATTTTCGGTCTCCCCCCCCAGACTCCCTTTACATTGATCGGATCATGTCCGCACTTTAAACGATAGTCAAATCGGAGAAATGACCGTTCTTAAGTTAGAATGGTCGAATCCCTGATACGCCTGCCAAGTTTCATCGTCCTAGCACATGTGTAAGCATCAACTCGGGATCACCAAAATTTCGAAACCCTCCCTCCAACTCCCCCCACACTGCCCGGATCCGGTCCGGTCTTGTCAACTATGCATATAGGGCTTGTGCTTGTTCTACCCACCAAGTTCATCCCGATCCGTCAACTCTGAACATGTCACACGATTTTCCGGTCCCCCCTTCCAACTCCGCCCAAAGTCACCGGATTCGCGTCCAGGACTTGAAGTGTGACATCTGAAACACGAGGTCTTTCCAATTATCAAGTTTCATTAAGATCCGATTTCCCGTTCAAAAGTTATACATACGTCAATATTCCCGGTTCCCCCTCCCTCCACTCCCCCCACGGTGGTCGGATCGGGGAAGTGACTATTTCCAAGTTAGTTTGGTCAGGCCCCTAGTGTGCCTGCCAAGTTTCATCGTCCTAGCGCTTCTGCAAGTACTCTAACTCGAGAACAGTGGCCTAAAAAACCGACAGACCGACCGAAAAGTGATCGGTATATGGCACTTGAGCGAAGCTGCAAGTGCCATAAAGATGTCTAGGTATGTTTGGGTTGTCAATCATTTGGGGTTCACCCCTTTATTATAATGGAAATTATTCGTTAGTAATTTTGTATTCCTTTTTTCGCAATGTTATGCTGACTGGTGAGAACGACCTGAAACTTGAGACAGTAAGCCTTTTCATACGGTTAGAAGTTATTACTTATTACTACCGATAGCGACACGGATTTGATCCGATAGTGACACCGATTTTATCCGATAGCGACGCCGAATTTGCCTAAGCGAATTCGAATCCGCGTTCAAACTAAGCCGCGTAGAGATTTATTGTCCTGGTATGCGAACGAACTTGAAAAATCGCTCTCCAGCGCTCAGTAGAATTGTCTTAAACTCCGGAAACTCGGTCAGCAAGAATTCCGAGAATCTTTGGCGGTTCGACAAAAAACGGGTTCTTTTCTCAGCTCCCCGGACTGGACAAGCCGAGGCACTAAGGAACCGAAGGGAGCTAAGACAGAGTTTGAATGAATCAAAACCTTGTCATCAAAATAGATATAAATCTAAAGGCGGAAGCCGAACAGCGTGACGCGAGAAAACGACCAATCATTCGACCAGAATATTAAACAGGTAACTCGACATTCCGACAAATATAAGACATACAATCTTCGCAAAGAACAACAGCTTGATCGTCATATTTGATTTGCAATGTTGGACCTTTTGTTTCGAATTAACCTGCCGGCTGTCATCAGGGAGTCGATTACACTATATGAGTAAAAAACAAGAGCTGCAAGCTCATATGGCACTTGCAAGCTTTTTAGCTTGTATTCAAGTTATCGTAGTAGGATGTGAATGGATAGTAGGTTTGTCAGTGTGATGGGTTGTTTGGTACTACAGTTACGTTCAAAAGAAATGGTCACTAAGTTATATTTGCTGTTGTATAATATATTTGAACAATTTGTTTTAAATATTTTGACATCTTATGGAAAAATCAGCGAAATTTTCAAGCACTTCCTTTTCGACGGTCACGCTCGGGAGGTTCCGATCGCTCCATTCTAACCGTGTCACATGATTTTCGGTTCCTCCCTCCGACACCCCCCCCCCACATTCATCGGATCCGGTCTCGACTTGAAATGGTATATCTGAGACATGAGGTCTTTCCAAATACCAAGTTTTATTAAGATTCAATCACCCGTTCGAAAATTATGAATGTCAATAAAATTCCGGATTCCGGCTCCCCTCCCTCCCCCCACTATGGTCGGATCGAGCAAGTGATTATTTCCAAGTTAATTTGGCCGAGTCCATTATACACCTGCCAAGTTTCATCGTCCTAGAACATCTGGAAGTAACTTAACTCCGTAACACCGGAATTCCGGAACCCCACTCCAACTCCCCCCGTAGTGCACGAATCCAGTCCGGTTCTGTCAATGATGAACCTAGGGATTCTTTTTGTTCCTCCCACCAAGTTTCCTCCCGATCGCTCCACTGTAAGCGTGTCACATGATTTCCGGTTCCCCCCTCCGACCCTCCCCCCCCCCACATTCATCGGATTCGGTCCGGACTCGAATCGGGACATCTGAGACATGAGGTATTTCCAAACATCAAGTTTCATTAAGATCCGATCACCCGTTCGAAAATTATGCATGTCACTAAATTACGGATTCCGGCTCCCCTCCCTCCCCCCACGATGGTCGGATCGGGCAAGTGATTATTTCCAAGTTATAGAAAATCATCTGTAATCAAAACTCTTGAAGCAAAAAAGATGATCATCAGGAGCACGAAAATGTATGTTTTGCACAAAAGTATTGTTTGTACTTTAAAGGACCCCTCTTGCTTATCCTGCCTTTTATAATATACCTAGCTCCCTTGTGGAAGCAGAAGCTACTAAAATCCCTACCTTTCTCCATTGTTTCGTTTTGTGACTACGGAGTTTTAGCGCTTTTTCGGCTCTGCCGAGTTTTGCTCGTCACACAACGCAAAGTTTGCCGGAATCTTCAATGTCCACTGAAAACTCTTTCATATATAAGGATATGATAACCTTTTGTTTTTGACTTCTTTTGTTTGCTTAGTTTTCCAACTTTTTAACCACGGCGCGCTCAGTTTTCAAACGTTTTGCGCCCAGCCGCCGCGTCGGAGAGCAGGAAGGCTGGATAGAGTCGACAAGCTCTAACAAGAAAGTCGCTAATTTCAGGTGGATGATAATGGTGTTTTCGAAAATCGTTTTTTCTGGTTCGTTTCATAGGGAAAAGATTATTTCTAGTAAGAGTTGTGCTTTAAGGAATTTAGTTGTAAGCAAAACCCTTGAGGCAAAAATGACCATGGGCTCATAGGGATCACGAAAATGTATATTTTGCTTAAAAATATTTCTTGTACTTTGCGGTTAGCATTAGTACTTTAAGGAATGGCCGGATCTGGGAACTAACTATTTCTAAGCCAATCATATCAAGTCTTTAATTTTCAAGGCAAGTTTCATCGTCCTAGCATGTGTGGAAGTACCTTAACTTGCGATCACCGGAATTCCGGACCCCTCCCCCCTCTAACTCCCCCACAATGCCCGAATCCGGTCCGGTTCTGTCACTGATCTAGATAGGGCTTGTGCTTGTTCTTCCCACCAAGTTTCATTCCGATCGCTCCACTCCAAGCATGTCACAAGGTTTCCGGATCCCCCTCCGACCCCCCCCCCCCCCCCCAGCTTCATCGGATCTGGTCCGTACTTGAAATGGGACATCCGAGGCATGTTGTCTTTCTACATATCAAGTTTCATTATGATCCGATCACCCGTTCGGAAGTTATACATACCTCAAGATTCCGGATTCCCCCTCCCTCCACCCCCCACGATGGTCGGATCGGGAAGCTGACTATTTCCAGGTTAATCTGGTGGCGTCCCTGATTTACCTGCCGAGTTTCATTGTCCTAGCCCACCTGGAAGTAACTCAACTCCGTATCACCGGAATTCCGGAACCCCACTCCAACTTCCCCCACAGTGCACGAATCCGGTCCGGTTCTGTCAATGATGTATCTAGGGGTTGTGCTTGTTCCTCCCACCAAGTTTCATCCCGATCGCTCCACTCTAAAGCGTTTAACATGATTTCCGGTTCCCCCCTCCGACTCCCCCCCACATACATCGGATTCGGTCCGGACTTCATATGGGACACCTGAAGCATGACGTCTTTCCAAATACCAAGTTTCATTAAGTTCTGATCACCCGTTCGAAAGTTATGCATGCCACTAAATTCCGGATTCCGGCTCCCCTCCCTCCCCCCACGATGGTCGGATCGGGAAAGTGACTATTTCCAACTTAATCATTTGGGGTCCCTGATATGCCTGCCAAGTTTCATCATCCTAGCTTATGTGGAAGTGCCCGAACTAGCAAAACCCGGACCGACCGACAGACCGACCGACGGACGGACAGAAATTGCGATCGCTATATGGCACTTGGCCGAAGGGCAAGTGCCATAAAAACCAAAACCCTTTGATTTAATTACTAAGTGTTAAGGTTGTTGCTATCAAGTACGTCTTTTTTTCTTTATAATTTTTTTTTTTATGTGGGGGTGAACTAGAATTTGGATGAGATAACAACTTCGACCAAAAGCTTCAAGGTCCACCGATAACTCTTTCAAAACGGGCGTTGGAAGCTTTTGGAAGACTTAGTAGGCCAACAGGTCTTTCCTGTGTTTCGGACTCCTTTTCTTTTATTTTCGGACTCTTTTTCTTTTCCCATGTTTTAACCGCGGCGTTCTCAAATATCAGCGTCAAATCTCCTACTTCGGAGAGCTGCAATTCTGAACAGAGTCGACAAGGGAAAACAAGAAAATCGCTGATTTCACGGGACAAGGGCCAATTTGTGGTGGTATTTTCGAAAATAGAAATTTCTAAAAAATTCAGTCCGGAAAATTTCACTTCTATTAAAGGTTGTGCTTTAATAATAAGCAAATGGGTTACTTATAATGCCAATGCATTCTTCCTCGTTAAGGAAAAAATCTCTTCCACCTTAAGCTGCGAAGTATGAGATCTATTCTTACGACAAATGACTGGCAACCAAGAGACTCTTCGGCTTCCAAGATCAGTCAGATAGTGCGAAAAGTTTGTCTAAGTTTCCGCATCGAGGTGAAGGAAATCTTGATGTTCATATAGCCTTGAAATGGTGTTTATTTTCTGAAGTTGGGCAATAATCATAAAGGAGAAAACAGATAAAAAAATACAGGGAAGGAAACAGAAGCCTACATAGAGCTAAACTTGGTTAAAGTCGCAGTAACTGTACTGTAAGGGGCACAATGTAAACACCGTCTCCTATTACAATTGCCCTAGGTCAGTAATCTAGCGTCCCTTCTCTCTACCCCCTAGAAATTTACGCTTTCCCCTACTTCCTTCCGTTGTACATTATCGAATGGAGCACAGGAGAAAGAAAGGAACAAGGAGGAGAAACACAAATTGCATTAAACGAATTTTATGGCATCATTGCTACCTAATAGGCTACCTCTACCTCTACAAGCAAGATACAGGGCTACCTCTACAAGGTTAGATTTTTTAAAACTGACAATTCATCTTTTAATTGCTTGTGCTATTTTTTCTGTCCACATTGTAAGACACTAATTTGGGAAGGAACAAATGTAGTTCGCCGACCTAGGACAAAATAATATTTCGACAAAAGGTCAGGAATAAAAGACAGAGAACTTGTATGTCTAGACTTGTCCACCCTCGTCTACCTCTTTTACTGAAGAATACGCTACATATTTCATTTCACTGGGACTAGCAAACAACCTCGGTAGAGAAGAATTGTACAGTTTTATTACCCTATTTATTACGGCTAATGGCGTTTGCTGTCGATTTTGCACAAACAGAAATAGGGAACGCAGAAAGAGAAGCAAATTTAAATCCCCGGGCGCGAAAAAATCCGACGCGAAGGGTTGCCACAGGTAGCACAAAAGCTCTACTTGCGACACTTTTTTTTTCCCGAAGTAGCACAGCAAGCAAGAAAACATAGCATTCTTTCTAGAAAAAGAAACAGTCTTCTAAAGGGACAATTTTTGTTTTGTCCCGAATCTTTTCCGGTATAAAGGCACAACACTGAAATAGTGCTGCATACGTTAATGACAAAAGTTTTGCGCACAAGATGCACCGTTTTTATCCGCCAGTCTCATATTCGCAATACTCTTTTCCGTATTCCTTTTAAAAGATGGGTGAAGTAGAAACTGCAGCCACGCCAATTTTTTTTTCAAGTTCAAGCTTTTTTTTTTAACTGACGACGCTAAACTTCATTCATATCAGAGAAGAACTGTGGAGAGTAAAAAGTCGTACATGCAATGCTTGTTAACAATTTGACCTTAAACATAATAACAATAACAGATGTAGACGTAGCCCTTTTTTAAAGAACCGCTTTTGCTTCTCACAGTTTTCACATACCCAGTGACGGCGTACGTGAACTACTAACTTCTGGAATATCCCTCTTTGCAAAATCCATGTGAATCACTTTATCCGATTTGTCACTTTTCAGCACTAGCCGAGATTTTCCAGGACAGATTTTCCAACAACTTCTATTTTGTCTTGAGACGCCACCAGAAAGGGCAGGTCGAACTTGATTTCTCTGCATATGACTGCAGCGTGCATTTGTTTTAAATTTTTTGCGAAAAAATCGAATATTTTTGCGCTAAGTGATAACAAGAGAATCCATAATTTGACGAGGCAAGTATGAGTATTTTTAAAAATGACGTTTCCGTGCC
Organism: Branchinecta lindahli; assembly: GCA_023053555.1. NCBI lineage: Eukaryota > Metazoa > Arthropoda > Branchiopoda > Anostraca > Branchinectidae > Branchinecta > Branchinecta lindahli. The sequence goes on along the minus strand of JAKZAO010000009.1, from coordinate 3,536,710 downwards.
ATTTTACCGTGAAAAACCCTAAATATTCCTTCAGCACAAGCTGACTACAAATCATATTTGACACCGTGGTGACGTGACCGACGTATCCGTTTTGCAGTGTCAAACGTGAAAAAGCCCACGTCAATCACGCCCACGTCTTCAGCGCCGACGGAAAATTTCGAAGAAAAATGCCAAAAAATTGATGAAGACCATCCAACAAAACAACACCAAAGCAAAGCGGAGAACCAACAAACAACAGACGATGAAAATCAAAATTTAAAGAATACAAAAAAAACTAAATTTTTCACTAATAACAGGAGCCAGTCACAAATACGTACGAATAACAATTACATAAACTGTTCTCGCTCGGTACTAGCGAGTAGCGAGTAGCGAGTGACTACTAGTCGCTCACTAGTGGCGAGCTACTAGTGAGTCACGGTATACACTCATTCCCGGCTTCCCGATGTACACGGGTCTGAGGAATGAGTATCCCCTGGGGAAACAACCACAGCCACCAGATCAAAGCGGTCTACAGGACCAGTGATCTCCTCCATCTACAATTCACTTTTCTTCAATCGGAAATCCATGCCAAATAATTCTTTCCCCCTTACCAGCACAAACACAAACAAAAAATTCTCATGCCTTCGGATCAAAAACGATGCTCGCAGCCACAGCAACGATAATCCCAGTTTAGTGCCCATTTATTAGGACTAACGACTTTTGACGTATCGATTCAGACAATCAGAAAAAAAAGGAACATGCAATATCCAGAAAGTTCCGTCAAACACGACAGAGAATAGGTTTGGGTTTACCGGCACGAAACGATGTGCAAGAGATGAAAATGCAGGTAGGCAAATCAATAGTGCACAAATATGCAACTCTTGAGAACTCTGCCGACGGGTAAACTTTTCAGGTAAAACCTTTTTACCTTTTTAAAACATTTTAAACATGTCCTTATCTTTGAATTTTTCTTGAAATTTTTCTCGAAAAATTTTTCTCGAAAAAAATTTAAACGTTATTTCAATGTTACTTTCAACTAACTATTTCATACATACATTTTTTCCATCCTACAATCAGCTATCTTCACACAAAAAACTGTCCAGTCTTAGATGGAGAGATAAACAAAGACAAAGAAAGAGGGAACGATTATATAATATCAAACTCCTACGGGTTAAGTAGGTAGGTAGAAAACCCGGTGACACATGAGGTAGGCAGTATCGAAATAAAAAACCGAAAATACTTGTTTTTTGCCTTCCGTGTAATTTTATAGATTGCACGAGGCATTCATCTTGTACTTGAAAACTGAAAAACCGCGCAACCAGAGCACAATACCAACTAGGCTACATCATACCCTGTAATGTCCCGATCATGTGTCAGTTTGAGACGCACGAACATGCTGAAAAATGGCTGTTTCGCGAAAAACAAAAATTGTCATTATTATTATAAATATACTGTTAACGATAAAATAAAACACACATGAGGTATGCAGTATATAAACATACAAATGAGAATTTGTGTTTTTGATCTTAGTGTAATTTCAGGAGCTGTCGTATTGCGTAATTTCAGGGGCTGTCGTATTGTACAGGAGCTGTCGTTATTATAAATTATTAGGCTTTGTTCGATTTCTTATCGTCTTGGCACATACAGATCGGTCCTTCACCAACATTACCTCAGTTCTTACTTAAACGCAAATAGGGATATGTTTTATTATTTATTATTTTGTAACCTGAAGAACGAATGTAAAAGCTCTTTTTGTTTATTTCCCCTTCCTAAACTTCGAATACAAAATAATGGCAATAAAGGACTAATTAGCTGGACCTAGAAGAATTCCAAGATGCATAGAATAAAGGGTCCCGAAGAAGAAAAAAAACCTTTTGTTCAGGTTATTACTGACTAGTTAGGAAGCACAATTGTGAAACAATAAAAAAAAAGGTTGAGCGGATGTCACAGTTCTGATTTCTATCCGAAAATAAAAGACCAGAATTCCAACCAACGAATTTCGTAGTTAATGTTTATAACGTTAGATTAAAATCTTCAGACATGTCAGGAGTACCGACAAAGCACCCTTACATTACAAGCGGTACCGTGAAAAATATCCGGTAGAATATTTTGCTCATTTAATTAAAGAGATCGCATGCTAGATTTCGCTACCTTTCTCATTATAAAAGTCTATTAAGACATCATCATCAAATTTATACTACCTTACCTGACTAAACTCTTTGATCAGGAAGAGCCAGTTATATACATATTTTCTGTTATCATGTTATAATTTGAAATGAAACCTCATCTTGAATCGCGAAGTAGTATTTTAAGGATAGAAAAAGTAATGTTTTTGGTTTATTGGGTTTTATATATAAAATATGAATAGGTAACAGTTTAATTGAAAAGCCAACATATTTTTGTATCATTTAATTAAATGCACTGAATTATTCAGATTGTGTTAAGTTTATTTTTATTTTTCACTATTTGCTCAATATGACATTCAGAATATCTACGGCGGTTTTCACAACGCAAAATTCTACTATGACGCGGAAAATATGAATCTCAATGCAAATGCGGCTTATCAATGGACACTGATCAGCTTGCGGACGGTATAGCTCACTGTGTGAACACTTATTTTTAATAAGTCGTTTGTTAAGCCTACAACAGAGGTACAAGCGGTGCCAAAACTGACTGTGAAATGCTGTGTATCGGTTTACTCACAAATAAAGTACCTACCTACCTATTCGGGAATAGCGGACCAACAGAGTAACGCATTTCCATCGGGTCTTCAAGTCTTTAAAGTTTAACCGAAAAGGACTGGGATAGGACAATCTAGTTACCCATCACTTATTCACTTAAATTGGCTTGAAGACCCGCTGAAAATGCGTTACTTGGTTGTTCCGCTATTCAGGAATAATCAATTTTCAAATAGTGGAATTTCTGTGTGGTTTGTGGTACCTCTAATTTGTTGTATGCCTTACAAGAAAGATTTATGACTTTTTTTTGTTCAGGCACTAAGCAATCTTCGCCAATATCGCCACTGCCCACTGAAAAGCCTTGTTTGTGTTTAGATAAAAATTTCCAGCGTCATAGTAGAATTTTCGCTGTGGGGACAGCAGCAGATATTCTGAACGTCATAACTTGAGCAGATAGTGGAAAACAAAAAAATCCCTTTGCAGAATCCAAATAATTCAGTGTATTCAACTAAATGACACAAAAATAAGTTGGCTTTTCAGTTAAACTTTAAATGAATGAGTGAGGGATAACAGACTGTCGTATCCCGGCTCTTTTCGGTTAAATTTTAATGGTAAAGATTAATGGCGAAGAAAATATAGTTAATATTTTTGAAAAGTTAAAGTGTTGTATTCTTGGAGCACTCGGCTTCTTCTAATACAGTTGTATGCCTGACACTGATAAGATACATATCAAAGAAATAACGGAATGATTTTAGGCTACGTGCTCCTGCGAAAGTCGAAGTGAGAAGAGCAAGAACCGAATATGCCATTAAAACATAACCGAATCTGATTTTTTTGCGAGAAAAAAATGTGGACAGTAGGAACAGCCAGTGCGAGCGTCCCTTAACCCGAAAAGGATTTCTTACTCGTCGCCTACCTTAGACCCAACTTTGGGCTGTGACAATCTCACGTTTAGTCTGGAGTTGGCCTGGAGATCTAATTAAAATGAAAAAGGGATGTTTTTGAGATTTAAACATTTTTCCGTAGTTCATGAATCTAGCCTTCACACACAGACAAACGTTTAGTAACGTGACAAAGAATGTGAAAAACTCCATATGTAAAGCAGAACGCAGCCGGAATCTACATTTTGCTCGGGCAAATGCTAAAATTGTAACAAGCTAAATTAAAGTAACATTTTCTCTGTGCAGGATATTGTAGGGTTTCCTCTATTTTATTTATTGTCAACATTAACACTAGCGTATATCCTAATCTTCTTGGAGACGGATTAGATACCCTACTATTCTGCGAAGCATTCTTAGCTGGTATATTAATAATAATATAATAGCAATAATAAGGCTTTCGCCTCTATAATTAATATTAGAAATCTAAAAAGATTTGGCAGTTCTGAAACTGCCGACCTGGGATTCCTACCATGATTTTCATCACCATTGTCATATCAAGAATTGATATTTTCGAGGATATTTTATTATCTTTATGAAGAGAGTGTACATGTTTCGGCCAGGAAGCCGTATAACTTTCTCACTATGTTCCACCGTAGACAAACTTGAGAAGAGCAGGGAGTCAGGCTAGCCCTTATTTTTACTGTCGATTTCTATCTAACAGAAATAGTGGAGGAAGTAAAAAAAAAAATACCTACATTGGATGACAGTAAATAATTACACTCAGAACAAACGGATAAGACCGTGGTCCGGGAGAACATTCCAATCGACAGATTTCTATGCAGCTCTTCAAGCTTGGTTGTTATTTTTATGACTGAAAATTCATTTATGATCCGACGATTTATAAGCTAAGTTGGCAAATCAAGGGGGAATTCGCAGCACTGGAAATATGAACCACGAATGACTGCTAAATCTTTTTTCTTCTGCACAGAGTAAATTCCACAAAGATGAAGAACTGAAGGGTCACAAGTGACGAGGAGCTTAGCAAGAGCTCGGCGATTTTATTTTCTCCGATTTGCACGATTTTAGCATATCTAGTCCAACTTTTATAGAACTACTTGCTGCCGAAAGCCTGAGATTTTGTCAATAACAGAAAAATAAAGTCCCAGGATTTGTTTGCACACAGGAGACACAAAACAATAAATCAGTTTAAAGGTCTTTTAGTAGAAAAAGTTATTGGAAAGAAAAAGAAATTCCGATTTACTGGCATGCAGAGATAGACCGATTTGAGAACGATGTTGACAAATTTGAAACAATAGGAGCAAGAGTTTAGATCTTGAAATAAACAACGGCAGCCAAGGCCGTATCCAGGGGGGGGGTTAACCCCCCCCCCCCCGAAACCCACAAAACTAATAGTTTTTTGCAGGTTTTAACCTCTGATCTATGTATTTTTTGTACTTTTTGGACCGGCCCGTGGACAACCCCCCCCCCCCCCCCCAAATAAATTCCTGGATACGGCCCTGACGGCAGCATATGCAAGATAAGAAATATCGGAAAAACCTATAAAACAAGTTAAACTGCCGTTATGATGGTACCGAATTAGTTTTGACAAGCATGTCTTCAGGGACCCATAAATTTCCTTTACAGGGGGCTTGTCATTTCCTATGCTTCTATGTTGCTATGTGGACCGAACCAGTCCTACTTTCCAAAAATCCCACTTGGATCGAATCTGCATTCTTGTTTGCCTCATTGGACGTGCGCGCCAAAGATACTCCTCCCTCAAGGCGACAGCAGTCAATCCCAAATTTTGTCTATCTGGTCTTGAACGTGATTGGAGAGTGGGTATTTCTCGAACTATCTTCCGTGCGGTCAACATAGCATCAGAAATCTCTTATTGACAAGCCCCCCTGTAAAGGAAATTTATGGGTCCCTGATGTCTTGGAACGAACCTCTACGGAGGCTGACTGATAGAAACTACAGCCACGCGCCAATCACGTGAAAGATAGGTAGGCGTTCGGAAAAACGCTTCTAACAAAACAAACAAGTTCCTGAGAAGAGATCCAACTGTTCTTTTGTTCCGAGGATTTCCTGACGCCGACTAATTGCGTTAAGACAACACACGTCAGCTCTCAGATAAAGGTCTTTGATCGAGGCAGGGAATCGTGAAAAGACTCAGAACGTGGAAGATAGTAAATCAAAGAAAACATGGCAACGACCGAACGCCGACGCCTTCCAAATTTCATGGTATTTTTTAGGGGCGGCTTGCCAAGTGAAAACGCCAAAAGAGCCATTTGAATCCAACTCGACTTAAAATACTCCTTCCACCCAAGCTGACTGAGCATCATCTTTCAAAAATGACTAAAAACGGACAAAATCTGCTAGGATATTCTTTGTTTGTTTTCGTTTATTATTATTTTCGATTAATCATCACAAGACGAAAAATGTCTAAGCGTCTATGGAATCTTTTGACGACAAAGCTTCAATTTCGATAGTTTCCCCGACCAATTCATTCAACTTCTCTCGCAGTTAATTTCGTGTCTCTCCTACTCTCCGTCATTTAAAGCACAAATCGCACTATTTACTGTTCGTGTTCCGAAATTAAAACTATTTGAATACTGTACTTTCTTGAGCTTTTCTGCGGAATACCTCAATAACTAAAACAGGGCCTGTGTTATTTTGAATACTGTGTAATATGATTGCAACATGGCATAAAAACCGAGCCAAGTTTGCAGACGATTTGACGTTGCTGATACTTCAAAAGCTTGAATCCCTGATCAGCACGGATAGGATAATTCGTCGTCTGGAGTCTGCGAAGAAAAACGGCTCAAAATCGACAGGAAAAAGTCAGCGGTTATGAGAGTTTCATTTTTTTGTAGATGAGATTCCTAGTCAAGGTGATCTAAATGTGCCAATTGTAAATAATATGAAGATTTCAGGCGTGACTTTTAAATCATATATATATATATTTAATTTATAACCCACCAAATGCACATGGCGACAGTGGAGTAAATGGAAATAAAGAAAAACAAACACAAATAACAATCAACATTAATTACGACAATTTGGACAAAGTTTCTAATCAGGCCTAAAAAAAACATGGAAAACATCATATACACTATGAGCTGGATGGTTAGATGTTCTTAACAGAGACGCCGACGTCCTCTCCAGTGACCGAATGACATCTTGCACCCCGAATTTCTGAATTAGTTTACGGTTACGACACGAGCGAGGAAGATACATTAAAAATTTACAATGATTAAAGTAGGATGTTTTTAAAACCTTCAGATCTTTTTTCCGCAGAATGTGGTACACACCAGAACAATAAAGGATATAGGGCGCGCAAAATGCATTATAGATTCTACCAAGCGCCTTTCGGTTATACCGACTTCGGTTTGGACAGAGACGGCCATACGCAATACGAATCAGTTTAGAGGTATCCTGAGTGATAGCCGAGCAAGTCTTTGAAAGCGTATTTTTAAAATTGAGGCCAAGCCACTTTAACGAATCAGTTGCGGGAAGTGAGAACAGACCCATGGACAGCGTGAGTGGTCTCAAAGATGTCATGGTCGGATCATGTACATAATATTATTAAGAAGGCGAATATAGCATTAAGGAATCTAGTAACTACAAAGCGTTTTGGTTTTAGTCGTCCTTCACTTTTAAATTTTTACAAATTGTATATATTAAATATTTTAGAATATGCTTGTCCTGTGTGGCATCCAGGGTTGAGTAAGGAACAAAGCAATGGCCTCGAGAATGTGCAGAAGCGAGCTGTTCGTGTGATATTGGGCCAGGAGTACACAAATTATGAAGAAGGTATAAAGCTCCTTGGTATAGAAAGCCTTGTTGCCCGGCGTCACCAGCTTACTATGACATGCGGGAATAAAATGTTAGAATCAAGTAAGCATCGTGATTTGCTACCGGAAGCGGCACGAACCGGATATAACACGAGGCATCAAAATAAATTAGAGCCCTGCAAACCATCAGCTTCTAACCGGTATAGATCTTCTTTTCGTCAATATTTTGTTAAGCATTTTAATGAGTAAGTTGACACGTATGTTTTATAAATTATTGATAGGGTCTTATTTAACTATTACGTTATTTGACCTAATAAATTCGTATCGTATCTTAAAACTAGGCTTGGCAATTAACAAATTATCCACGGCGTTATCATCCTGGTCCCAGGCTCATTGACTTCTAGCAAAAACTCCGCAAAAATCAGATAACCGGTTTTACGCATCAATAGCAAACATTCGTCGGGAGAATAATGCTCATGGAAAATAGTGAATCGTGGCAAGTGCAAAGATTGTTGAGGTATCGTTGCATTGGCATTATAGACACGACGGGTCTTTTAAACAGCGACTGAAGGGTTTTGTCACCGGTCGCTCCTCACTGAAGCTTCATGAATTTTATTTTGGTTAGTTGTCCGAAAATATTGATTTATTTTATTTTGTGCGTTACCCCGACTTATTCTGTCTAAGATACATGAATACAACTAATAAGACTAATTAGTTTACTCTAATAAGAGTAAACACAAAATCCGCCATATTGTTTAAAACTTAATCCATTTTAGCGGAGTTTGCGTATAAACAACTTCAGAGTTATAAGTGAAATTCTATTTTCAATATTTTTCACGAATTACATTTATGTTGGGTGTCTGCAATTCTTCATTTATTTAATGTTTGGCCTTACTCCGACTTAATTCTTGCATCAAATAAATTCGTGAGAAATCTGATGAATGTTAACAAGAGTTTAAAAAAAAATCAAACACGTTGTTTGAAACCTGATCTGTTTTCAGGGGTTTTGCGGTTTAGTCCGAACCATGTTGGGGCTTAGAAATCCTTTTTCGACCGCATATGTCGTTCAATTTATTTGTCGTAAAAAAAAATCCCCTGAAATTGGCTCCAGCTTAGGTGACGCTCTGCTGGGAGGTTTACCAATGCCCGAGTTATCTTTTGGGGGGAAACAAACTTGCTTTTCCTAATCCTTTCTTGGCAAGTCCTAAGGGAGATATATTTTTTCCAGATTCTTCTTTTATTGAGTTTTTAACGACGATCCTGTCAAAATTTGAAATACGTTCGGAAAAAGAAATAGTCTACGAAGGAACACGTATCTTCGAGATGACTTTGATATCCCTGCTTTAAATTTATTCTTTTCGACCTTAGCATTCTCGATGGTTGCTTCAAAAGCCACGAGTGTAAGGAGAAAGAAAGTTCACAGGATTATTCCACCATGATTTTGTTGTAAATAATTTACTTTGCATTAAGTAGTTTAATATTTTCGAGTTTCCTCTTCTCTTGTAATTTATATTAGGCTACTCCGTGCTTTGTTTTTACCAACTTTTGCGGGCAATATAATTCAATTAACCAATCAAAGTTTACAAGACGATAAAAAGTCAAAATGCTGCAGTAAATCCTACACAGTTTACGTTTTTTTGGCTATTTATCCCAAGTCGGAACAGCTAAAAAGAGGGAACTTTGGCTTTAATTATAGTTTTACGCTGGCTTTGGTTTAAGCACACTTTGACGTATAGGCCTACCAGTAGCCAAACTTTCGGTTGCAAAAAAGGGCATACAGCTGGTTGGGATGGGGCAACGAATTTCGTTGTGAATTTCGTGTCGTAATAATATTATAGTAGTTCTGGATACAGAAGACGATTTTCGCTCGCTTCGCTCCAATAAATGCAAGATATTCAAATCGCACCGAAGCATGCCTGTGATAACTACGTCTGGAACACGGAGCGACGGAAGAAAATCGCAACCGACAGCGAAAACCGGACTGTGTTTGAACATTACTTGACTCGAAGACAACGTAAGCAGTTAGACAGTCTGTAGTTGCGTTTTTGATTGCCGTTCCTGATCTCAGTTCTTCTTACTTCTCGTTTTCGATCACCTTCCGAGTTCGCAGTTAGCTTAATTGTCGGTTTTGCTGAAACGGAGACCGTGTAAGGTCTCCGTTCAACAACACCTGCGAGTGAAACGGAGTACTGTGTCGCAGACGCAGTTCCCGGTCCGAGTTCGCCTGTCCTGACTCGATTAACCCACAAAAATTGAAAGTCCTGGGAAATGCGTTTGGAAATGGATGATTACAACATATATGTCCTTGACAACAAGAATGGCCTTTTCACTGACAAATATAACCACCCCTTCCTACCCCTCCAAATATCAAATTTCACAAAGATCCGATCACCCGTTCAAAAGTTATTAATATCTCAAGATTCTCGATTCCTCTCCCTCCACTTCCCCCATGACGCTCGGATCGGGGAAGTGACTATTTCCAAGGAAACCTTTAGCCTAGATTTCCTTTTAGTTTGAATTTAGTAGTGAGTAATAAGCATGTTAGAAACTTTGTTATTGTTTTTTTTTTTAAGGACACCTGAATGAACAGTACCAAGTATCATCCCTATCTGTATGACTTCCGTTAACATTGCCTGCAGAAAACCCAATCCAAATACGAAATAGTGTTTCCAAGCTATGATTTTTGCTCCATTTTGCATCTGTCCTTATTTCAGTACCGAACAATTTTAGATATGAACAAATGTCTCCAATCAACCCTTCTTCTGGAATATTTTTTAACCAGTTGAGCCCAAACGTATATCTAGAAGAAATTCCAATACGATCCGGCCAGCGCAGTACAAGATTTGAATGAATTGCGCTTTTTGTCTTGGAGTCTGCCCGTGCAAACCTCCAGAAACGAACATCCCTATTTTGAAAACGTCACGCTCATGAGAAGAATGCTCTCCGTGGCCATGTCTGTAAATGCATTCTCCATGGTGTGTTCAAGTATGGTTTCATTGTTCAGGTGTCCTTGAAAGAACTAGGAGATTAGAAATTTCGTAGTTGGTGATCATTGGTTGTGTAATCATTTTTCTTCATTTGAGACTTTAAGATTAGATTAGTGTTTTCTTTTTGATGTCATGTAGTTTTAGTTTAGTATAGAGTGAAATACCTTGTTTGGTTTACTCACGAATAAATACTTACTTACTTGCTTGCTTACCCGCTTCTACCACTAAGCCGAAATGGACGGACTACGAACAAAGGACTGCTTCACAACAAAATAAGTGATTTTTTATTATTGACAAGTAACAACATAAACAAATGGCTACACGGTCTAGAAAAAAGAGGGATACACTTACCGATGACAGCGAGGTTGACTTGTGTATTTTTTGTTTTCGATTTGCGGAAATCAACGCGACAACGGTAAATTCCGGCGTCTTCAGCAAGCACATTATCGAGCACCAGTGTTGCCGGCTCCGTAAGAAGCCGGAAAAAGGCACGCCGTCCTAGTTGACTCTCATCGGACCAGTGTTTGGCAACACCGACCGGCTTGCCCCGGGCGTCATATCTGCAAATTCAATTTATTAGCACAAAAAGCCCGAAGCCATGGCAAAGATGGTAGACTTGGATTCAGATTTGGAATTTGTTTTATTTGCGATCAATGAAAACAATGCAACTGAGAACATATATGTTCGCAGATATTAAGAAAGAATAGGCATAATATGTAGGAACATGACTAATTTACATGTTATTTAACATACATAAACATACTAAACTACAATGTACTTCATACGATAAAGAAATGTGGGTCTAGTGACAAATCATCAGGCAAAGCTCCTTGGCGTTTTTAACGTCACAAAAACAAAAACACTGAAACGAACGAGAAGCAACTGAACTATGACTTCTTCTCAAACTTCCAAACCGAGGGGATACTCACTCTCGCTTCCACGCATCAAGCAGATGTAGCGTTTCAATATTTCCTCGTAAAAACAGTCAGGCAACTAATTAACATCCTCAAATCCATAAACTTAGTCCAAAACCAAAAATAAATCCCCCTCCCCCCGGCTCGCTGGTACCTTAAAGAAGGTGTCAAACTTCCTGCCGATTAGATTGCCAAAGACTGGATTCCCTGTGTCTGACGGTTCTACTCAATACACGACTCCGGATATTTGTGAGATCCCTGAGCATGTCGATTTGATTTGAGTATTCCACACAAAGATCAGAGGGTTTCGCCAGCTGGAAAGCAACGCCGGATTCCTATTTCCGTCGGTTGTTACGATGATACCCGAAGTTGCTGAATTTTCGGCAGCAATTTCCGCAAACTGTGATAGCATTTATAGAAAAAATGGAAAAATTAGCTATAGCGCTCCGCGCAGAGTTGAAAATTCGGCAAGAAGGCTAAGAGGGATGGAGCTGAAACAGAGGTGACTTGTTGTGGACTTCGGCTGAGCTGGAAAGCAAAGACGGATTAAATTTCCGGTATTTTTCATATACGGCCGTATCCAGGGGGGTAGGGGGTTCGACCTCCCCCAAAACCCACAAAAGTAACAGTTTTCTGTAGGCTTTAACGTCTGATCAAATGTATGTTTTGTACTTTTTGGTCAGACCCATTGGCACCCCCCCCCCCCCCCCCCCGAAGTAAATTCTTGGATACGGTCCTTCGATGTTACTATACAGCACAAAGTTGCCGAAGTCGCAGCGACTGATAGAAAAATTATATAGTCGAATTGTAAGTGCGAAAATGAGAATCCGCGTGAAGTTGAAAATTCGGCTAACACTACGAAATAAATTAGGTATAAATTTGGATAGAGGTGCCTTGTTAGCAAGGGATTCTCACTTTCTAGAATTTGGACTTTCCCTGAAACCGAATTCGGAGTTCCGACCAAATCAATAAATTTGGCCGAACATTAAAACATAAATTAAGAAATAGGCTAATGCAGCGTTGGATAGAAGTGACTTTGTAGGGATACAAAATCTGCAGAACACTATCATAAGTGGCCATTGTATTCCAGAATTCCTATTCTCCCGAAGAAAGAAAAAAGAAAACTTTCGAAAGAAAACGGAAATCGGAAAGTATTCTTGGAATCAGTTTCCTTTGGCTTTTGGGATTCTCTTCGGCCAATGGAAAGTGCTATGGAATTCTGCGAAAAAATCCTTGTGTAGCCTACATTACTTTTCCCAGAAAATCTCCCCCATCTCTATTATTTTAGGTGGGAAATGCTAGAAAATTTTATAAGTTATAAAACAGAAGTCATCATTTGTGAGCAAGAACAGAACAAGTTAAAATCGAAATCATGAATGCTGCGAATTTCACTTTGGCAAGTTCTTTCTTTCAGTTTCAATATGATTTATGACAAAAAACAGGGTGGCTAGTTTCTCAAACGACTGGGCATGCTGTTTTTTACTACTTAGCCTACTGTTCCTCCGTTAACTATCTTTGTGAAACAGTGATGTCTTAATGACCCAGAAGCAGCCATGCAAAGGTTCCTGAAAATTCACAACCTGTAATTCGATTGAAGGTTTGTTACTCTGGCAACAGCTTGAAGAGGAATATTGCCCAGAAGGGCCACGATATCGGAAGAAATCTCAGCTAATTCAGAAGTTTAGTGCCGTCAACCATGACTCAGGATGCCGAAATCGAGCGACTCCAGAAGAGGGCATGTAGAATAATACTTGGCCACAATTACCCATCCTACAAGACTTCAAATCCTCGGCATAAAAAAACTGTATGAAAGAAGACATAATCTTCTCATGCGTTTTGACCCCAAATTTTGAATTCTGGACACCACAGGACTATCCTTCCAGACTTCGTTACACCCTCTCTTGGCCCTAACAGGCAAAGCAAGAATTATCCGAACCCCAAGCTCCTTCCCCCGCCACCAAAACGTTCAGAAAGATCTATAAAGTCATTCGTTCCGTAATTCACTAAACATTTTACCTGTACTTGATTTTTATGTTCGTTCGTATTTATTGATTGTTGGTTTGTGTTTGTGTTTTATATTTTTGCCAATTTCCACCCGTGTTGGCCTAGTGCTATTACGGTTAAAATAAAATTGATTTACCGATTGGCTCGCAGCTTAGGCTTAAGGAATACTTGCGCAAGTTCAATTAACCTTCAGGCTTACTAATATGTACTTTCAGCTGGATTCTCAAATAGCCTAGTAATCACTAGGCTTCTTGACCTAAAGACCGTTTCCGTGACTTCGGGGTCAACTAGAAGCTGGTATCCAACACGCCAAGCAGCAGTCAGAATGAATAAAACTGAAAACAAAAGGCGACCCCTGAAAACCTTTGCCCGGCCGAACAATGTTTTGTCACAGGCCTATTGTACTTCTGAGATACAAGAGGTACAGTCATGAAATGCAAGAAGCTGTTCAAGGGGTCACAAACTCTCTAGAACGACGAGTCCTTTCAATGTATGAATATCTACACCCTTCTACTCGTGCGTTTTGGCCACCAAATTCTGAATTCTTGACACCACAGGACCCCATCCTTTCGGACTTCGTTACACCCTCTCATGGACCTAACACCCGAAACCCAAGCTTGTTCCCGAGCCTACGAAATCTTCAGAAAGATACCTAAATTCATTCGTTCCGCTTCACTAAACATTTCAACATTCAATGTTCGTTTCGTATTTATTGTTTGTTAGTTTGTGTTTTATTTCTATTGCTAGTGAGTGTTTGTTTTTTCCAACTCCCACCCATGTTAGCCTAGTGCTATTAGGGTTAAAATAAAACTGATTGACTGACTGACCCTTTTATAAACAATAACACTGTCAGAAGTTGCAATAACATTTCCACAAGGATGGGCAAAAAAATGAGATAACATATTACCTGTTCACCCAAAAGAACATTACCGTTATGACTTATGACCTTCCAACTGTTATTTTATCCACACAGGCTAACGTTACAAACCATGTTTAGTGTTATTCCACACAAACGTAACTCTTAAAAGCCCAAAACAGACATTTTCTGTAACATATATTCATATAATAACTTTTTTCGAACAGGCGTGTAATGCATATCTTCCTATGACCCACGGTCAGTTATATTACGATAATCTTCACAATGAAAACGCCACGGAAAATCCAGCCAATCACGTTTCAGAATTAGTAATAACAGCCTCTGGAGAGGATGTTATTTTTCATATCATCCTCCCCGGAGGCTGTTATGACTAATTCTGAAACGTGATTGGCTGGATTATTTTCAGCCCCGAAAAGCGGAAATTCTGTTCGAAAAAGTTATAATAGTTAACATACCTCCATCTCGACTGATATCGGAATCACAAGCTCGACGGCCATTTCAAAATATCAACCTCGCCTTCGGCTCGGACAGGTTATTTTCAATGTCCATCTCGCTGTTATTTTCCGATATCAGCCTCGATGTCTGAAGTTAACCTTTAATATATAGAAAAATGGATTCGTCAGCTGTGATGCTTATGATGCGATATTTCGGCCCTTCTTGGCAAGGCTCCTCTTCAGGCTCTTATTCTTCTAGGCCAACGCTGGGGAAAGAAACAAACTTGCTGACGAGTCCGTTTTTGTATATATTATATGAATATACGAGTCTAAGTCAGCTTGGGCTCAAGGAATATTTATGTCTGATGTCTGTTGATATTGCGCGTCTTGTTATGAAACTGCTCGCAATGTAACTAGAATTCCAGCAATAAAAAAATTCGACAAGCCTACATTTAAAACAACTAAGAACATACCAAGTCAAAGGAATGAGTAATACCTCAGTCCCAAAGGCAGCCCATGATTAAGCCTAATAAGTCTACCGACTCGGTTGAAAGGCCAAGGGCCGGCGAAACAGAGAAACAAGACGTCAAAAATGCGTGTGTTATTAAGCCATAAATCCGTGTAAAGCCGCCTTATGGGAGCTCGGAGTGAGAAGATATTTCACGCTGATTATCCTAAATGAGGGTACTTCAGGTTTGAATGAAATTCGCTCAAATTTTTTTATTTACAGCAGTGCAGTCGAATCCGCACCTGCAGATGCTTGAAGGTATGAATGAGATGGGTTTCCGGATTTTATGGGTAGGGATTTTCAGACACGGGTAGGAATACCATTTGGCACTTCATTAAGGTCTATCTTGTAGGCCTCCCTCCATCTTACGACAGTCAGCAGAGGCATGCACACGAAGCCCTTCGGAGAATCAAACTTGGAGTTGATGAACGAAAATAAGAATAAACGTGATTTCTCGTTGACGAAGCAAGGCCCCGTTTCCTGTCAAGCCAATATTTTTTTCCCAAAGTCTGCTATTTTGGGCAACAGTTTTTTGGCAAAAGGATTTTCTGCTGGGTCCTGATTATTTCTTGAGTGTGTGTATCACATTGTTTAGTTAACTTATTACTAGGTTTTGGAGGAAGCTTTAATAAATTTCATCAATTGTGATACTAACTATTCTGCGATTCTGACAGAGAGTGGTCAGGCATTTTCATCAGACCTGGCCCAGCACATCTTAGCTACGTACCACAGCAGAGATCGATTTCTGTGAAACAGAAACCGAAGGTTAGATTAGGACAAAGAAGTCGACGTTTCCCAGTCCATGGAGGAAGGAGAAGAAGAAATTTGAAACAAATATTTAGATAAAATTTTTCTTAAATCTTTTTTCTTAAGAAGAGAGGAAGTTCCAGAAAAAAAACCTTAAGGGTCATAAATAAAGTTGTACAATAACTGAATGAGTTCCGTAATTATTTTCTACTCGTCCATCGTATTTCAGCTTGAAAGAGTTTTACAAATGAAAAAACTTCGCTGCAATTAGAAGACTTAGGATTGGAATTGATCCTTCATCAGTGCTATATCAACATTTCGAGCTTACTGTATCAAAGTAGGTCTGCTGGGCAGGGCCGTATCCAGGGGGGGTAGGGGGTTCGACCCCCCCGAAGCCCACAACAGTAATAGTTTTGTGTAGGCTTTAACCTCTGATCTGCGTCTTTTTTGCACTTTTTGATCCGACCCGCGGGCACCCCCTCCGAAATAAATTCCGTGGGCAACCCCCCCCCCCCCCGAAATAAATTCCTGGATACGGGCCTGCACAGAATGCTTTGTAAACTTTCCTATTAGGCCTATCTATTACGGCCAAAGATAGGCTACGCCAAATTTGTATTCCTTTCATTTTTGTTGTTAGTCCACCATATATGCGTTTTGTATTGTGTCAGTTAAGTGGCTCCCCCACTGGCAATCGTAAGCTGTCGTAAGCGGCCATTTTGGCAGTTTTCAGCCAATGAGAACACACCGGGTCCGGACGAGCACGGTTGCGACAGAGTTACGATTGCCAGTGGAGGACCCACTTTAGAAACGTAAAAAATAACTACAAGTTCTTATTTTCTATTTCGATACTACAGATCTTCTAATATCCCACGGAACTCCCGTGAACAGACTATGATTGCATCTTGTGCTTAACCTCACAATGACATTCGGCCTTTGGTGGTTTTACACTAAAGTATGTGGTTCTAGACAAGGCCTTAACGAGAATAAGATTATGCAGGAATCTGATCTACTCTGCCTATCATTAGTATATGATGACTGGATATCTCCAAAGGTTACATACGTACAAGTCGAGAAACACAACGATCAGAAAACGATTCAACTGCAATCACCCAAATCATCATAGAAATAGTCCCATTACAGAATTAACAAGCTCAAAAACCATTCCTTTAATTCACAAAGTTTATGGTTTTCATCGCATTCAGGGGTCAAACACTCTATAGGCCATATCGGTTGTGCCGTTCTTTAACCATTGTCGATCATTGACGTAGCCTACTAGGATTTCGGTTTGGGGACGGGGGGATGGGTGCTCTTACTGAAGGCTACACTTTAACGGATGACCGACGGCCAAACCTTCTGTATCTAATGATGATATGACTAAACGAGTAAGCCGACACTACTCAAAAAACGACTCTCAGGCAGGAATACCAAAAATTCAGTATAACTATGCAGATTTCAACGAGTACATCTTCAACAACTCAGATGGCTAGGCCATGTCCACGGCGTTACCAAAGACCAACTACCGAATGAACGATTGGTCAAACTGTCGTATACACGGTTATCGTGTGGTTTCTAGTCTCTCATTAACGTTAGAAAGATAGCGCCTCTAACTCGAGGGGTCGACGACTCTCATTTTTGATGTACACCATTCCGGAATAACCCTGACCATTCCGGATTATTCCTGGCCATTCCGGATTATTCCTAACCATTCCATATCCTCCCATTCTTTATCGAGTTTGGTAATTCACCAACTTTTGTTTAGTCCGCATTTATTTCGCCCATTCGGTCTGTCCTGCGGCGAAAGAGGGGTCGACGACTCTCATTTTTTATGTACACCATTCCGGAATAACGGAATAATCCTGACCATTCCGGATTATTCCTGACCATTCCGGATTATTCCTTCGGGACGTGTACACCATTCCGGGAGAGTCGTCGACCCCTCGCTCTAACTTTCATCTCCATAGTCTTCTTATGACTGGTGCAGGACAGAGCGTACAGGCTGGCGAGGAGAGTGGCTCGAGACCGGATGGGATTTAAATCAAGCAAGTCACTTCGCAGAGTTTTGAGAGCTTGAGACCCCTCGTTCTAAGTCTAAAAATTACCATTATCGATGTTTGTTTGAAAGTGGCGAGTCCCAGCTAATTTGGTTCCCCCAACAGTACACCCTGCCGGGCGCAGAATAATTATAGCTATTCAGATAGTTACTTAATCTTTCTAATGCTTCAAATGTCAAGTCGGACGCCTCCGGTCACCCACTTGAGGAATTCGTGACCTGTTATGAACTGACAGGGTGGTCATTAAAGGCGGGCAACTGGGTATTTGAAGCTAGTCACGCGATAATTTCAGATTTGGGTTTGCGGGGGAGTTTGAGAGTAAATGACAAGCCGACAGCGACAATAATGCTCGACTGTTCCCCTGTCGATCATAAGTCAGATTTGACATTCGGCGATACCTATGGATGATCGCTGTTGTAGAACTCCCGAGTGGCGAATCCGAATGCAACGAGCTGCTTTCGAGGGGGTATAGAGCAGTGGTTCCCAACCGGTGGTACGCGTACCCAAAGGGGTACGCGATACCCTAGCAAGGGGTACGCGAAGGAACCAAACTGGTTTAATCTGTAGCTCCATAACCTCGCCTCACTAATTTTTGATGACCGAAAGCCTAAAACCAAAAACAGAAACAGGCTGACTGTAAAAAAAATATTGCCGTTCATGACATCGAACCGAGATTTGACAAGATTTTAGGTACAAAGTAGCCTCAAGTGTTTTGTATATATTTCTAACAAATATCGTATTTTTTAACGTTCGGAAAAAAGGGGTACGCAACCTTTTCGAACCTTGATTAGGGGTACGCGGTACGAAAAAGGTTGGGAACCACTGGTATAGAGTACCCTGCCTAATATCACTGAGGGATCCATTGGACTGAGCAACCCACCCTTCGCTCCCCACCAAAACGAACAGTCCGCCAAAGAAAAGGTTAATGATTCCGAAGAATCACGAGGAGTAGCCTTAGAGCGTGTTCCACCCCTCTACCAATAGTAACTATTAGTTACTATTTCCGTTCCAGCCTCACCAAAAGTTACTACGCTGACCGTTCCAACCTTCTCAAAATAGTAACTAATAGTAACTATTTGCTTACCACGCTCGGGAGCGTAGTTAGCGTAGTAACTACGCATCTCTGTAACGTGATTGGTCGGATCACCCCGCGGCCTGATATGTGACCGAAAAATTCAAAAAGCGTTCCAGCCTAGCGTAGTAACTACGGTAAATACCGTAGTAACTACGGTAAGTAGGGTGGAACACGCTCTTAGAAAGATTAATAAATTGTCTGACCTTCCGGGTACCTATGGATGGAACCGCTGTTATGGGAGTCTTTAGTGGTGAATAGCGGTTCCACTAGACGAGGGGTTATCCACTCTCGATTTTAGTGTACAGCAAGTGCCCAGTGCCGAGGTGCCCGGTCGGTGCCGGCACCGGCTTACAAGAGCCGGCACCGGGTGCCACGTGTTAGAACATTAAAATAACATGTTTAGAAGCGGGAATTCCCTAATTTACAGCCGGCACCGGTGCCGGCAAGGCTGGTTTCGGTCGGTGCCGGGGGAAGGATGTACAGCAGGTGCCGGGAAGTGGGTAACCCCTAGGCACTTGAGGATCCGTAGGACTGAGCGCTTCCTCCCACCGAAAAAAAGAAATGAATACAAATACTCGGCTTGTCGGATGAGTATTTAAAGGAGATGGTTAAAGGATTTGCACTGTTGTAAACTCGAGCAGTTGTGACGTATGGACGCTGAAAGCAGACGGCTCGCGGAGGACGGCTAGTTTGAAACGAAGTTGCTGCGTCGAATCCGAAGTGGAATCGCGGGCAGTCTCGAATGCCATCCTATCTGAACGACTGCGGTACAAAACCAGAATTCAAAGGTCACATGCATGGTTATAATCCCCGTGATCGTCCCCGCGCCACACTCCGTGGTCGCCCGAGTCTGAAGAAGAACTATCATTTCTGTAGTCTTCTCAAATGACACTGAGCAGTAGGCTACAGGCAACACATCCAGGTCGTCGTAACATGTCAAGAACTCGGAGTTTTACTGACAAGCCAGCTTATTTTTCGATGGGTTACCAGCTCCCCGATACCTACTGTACACCCTGTCCCGGCACCAGTCGGCACCGACAAAAATCAGCGGTGCCGGCACCGATGCCGGTCGTAATTATGGGATCCATCTTTTAAACGCTTCTAAACATGCTTATTTTGATGTTCTAACACGTGGCAACCGGTGCCGGCTTTGGTCAGCAGGTGCCAGCACCGCCCGGGAACCTCGGCACCGGGGACTTGCTGTACACTAAAATCGAGAGTGGGCAACCCCTCGTTATTTTTATATCTTAGATTTGAATACCCTGAACTATTTTGACCCAACTAAGGGAATTTGGTTTTTTTATTTTTGCACCTCGGGCTCGGGCTTGACGTTCAGAACATGCATTAGCGGCCCGACAAGACAAACTTCATCCCGACGCGGAGAAATTGAATTTGAACAAAAGCGTGCATTTCAATGTCTAATGAAGCGTAGCTCGGGAAAGTATATGCTATACTTTTATATTTATACTGAACTGAACCTGAACCTCAACCTTTCCTGAACTGAACCTTTCTCGAGCACAAATATAATACAAATATAATAATATAATATATAGAAAGCGCGATACTGCGTGTGACCGAGTGTGTGTTTCGTCAACTGTTTACCGTTATAGCTGTCGAATTTTTGAAGCATAGAGGTTCAAGCACACAGAAGTATGACAAATCCGAAAGCAAACATTCATTCGATGAAAATCGATTATATAAATGGCAGAGCAACAAGTGACGCATTTTCACCGGGTCTTCAAGCTTATTTAAGTGAGTAAGTCACGTAGACTGCCGTATCACAGCCCTGTTCAGTTCAACTTTAAAAATGCCCAGAAGCTTAATAAAACACCGGTGTTTGTTTGAAGACGAATTGCTTTCGGATTCTTTCTTTTTAGAAAACGTTAAACCAGATTTTTTGCTAATTTTATTAAAAGAAATGGCATCCTTTCATCCTGGTTCAATTAATTTAATTTCCAGCGTTGCAGAAATAGCTGGTATTCTTTCAAGCACGAGCACTCTTTCAAAACAGACTCCACTTACGCCAGTGCCTAAATTTCCCCCGGAACAAGTTTGACGACCGGCTGTCACGGTCTCTTGATAACTCCGGAAAATCAAGAAAACACGTTTCAGAGTCACATAAAAAGCAAATGACGAAAACCCGTTAATTATTCAGCAGACTATTAACTACTCAAGCGAACTTTTGTGAAGTCGGGGGAAAAATATACCTATATTCTGTCGGCTAAACAGCCTACGGGTACCTGGTCTTTCTGAAGTGCGAATTCCTGGGTTTCTTCGGACTAATGGGATAAAATGAAATGTAAATGATAAAATTTAAACTGGTTGTCATTTGTGGGCCCCCCAGGTATTTTTTCTTCCAAACTTTCAAGGTCGATCTGGTTGTTCGATCCATCCACCATCGTGTATGATGAATTAGGAGGGCGGGACAATAAGAGTTTTGCGAGATTTTCAGTCCAACGCGGAGCGCTTGGCACTTGGAAACTTGGAAAAAAATGAACACCAAAAAGCTACAGTGCTGACCAGTTCGAGAGGGTAACACGTAGCCCAATTAGATTTATAATATACAGTTTATCATACATAAAAAAACGAAATTCATGAGATTTATTGTAGCCTACATAGGTACTGAATTTGTTAATTTAATTTGACTTTACCCTAATTTTTTAGAATCATCCCGAACATGAACCTTCCGTTTCACACTTGTCAAGCACAGAAGTACGCTGTCTACCAAAATACGTCAAAGTCTACTATTCTTTTTCAGGCGCTAGGACCTCCTTCTAAAGTTTTGAATATCCGTGTGCATGTTTTTTTTTTTCATAAATGCCAAAAGTATATAGTCATTGGTGTTTCTTTTAAGGTGCACTTATTCCTATTTCATTTCTACATACGTGTTAAAATTTTTAGGCATAAACAGCTTAGCTTCTGGGCCAGCTCTACTCCTTAAAGTTCTCGCTATGGTTATTCCGGAATGAAATAAATGAACGAACTTGTGCCCAACGAGCATTTTTGTCTCCAAGTTCACTACTTAAAATATCACATTCAACATACAGAAAAACTTACGTATAAATCGGCATCGTTGACTCGTCCTTATACCATAAAACCAACTGTATGGAGTCTCCAGAAGTGGTTTCCACGTCACAAGGAATCTCTGCTTTTCCTCTGACGACACTTAGCACCTCCACTGGAAAATCGAATCAATTGTATACAAAAAATCGAAATTCCGACTCGACGATTACAGGAAACTTTTACCGACAAGATCAAGGGAACTGAGTCATTTACCAAACGAGGGGGATAACTCCATCACAGCCGTTTCAGCAGAATACCCTGCCGTCTTAGATAGCAAACACTGATAGCAGGTTCAGCTTTTTAGGATCCCAAAACGTCTGTCCGTCTGTTAGCACGGCAACTATCGAAGCGGCTGAGCGGCTGAGATTATATATATATATATATTCTGTTCAAACTTGGTGTAGATTATAGAAAAGAGTTAGAAAAGATTATAAAGAGTTGGTACAAACTACGGGTCAAGTTACAGACGGCCCCCCGTAGTCCCATATTTAGGGACAGGGTAGGGCTTTCAGATTAATGGGCGAAAAATTCAAGCTGATGTCGCAGTTGATATAGGGGTAAGAAATTCGGACCTGTGACTTCCTTTTCGGACAAGTAGTTTGCCCACAGTAAGGAAAAGAAACTACGAGGCTTTAAATAAAAAATAAAAAAAAAAAACACTTCAACAACAAGAACCGATAACGATAAGAACTACCGTCTTCAGGCAATGCGCTCTGCACAAAAAACGCTGTCATGTTCCATAAATACTCATAAGGCTGCTCAATACGGTATCTTTACCATCTATGCAGACAGCAATGACAGCGAAATGAAGGAACAGTATTCTCTACTACTCCAACTCACTTCCGATCAACTCTCCTTCCTCGAACGTCGTATTTCATTTCGTCCCCTAGACAACACCCCATCTCCAAATTCCAATCTTCCTCGTCACTCTAGATACTTCAAGTACCCCCCCCCCCCCTCCCGAGAAAGTCAAAACGCTGGCGGGACTCGGACGTATAGATCCCAATTTTCGGTAAGGAGATGCAAGTGAAAATAGTAATAATAAATATATTTGTGACCATATTACATAGGCTAAACGGAGAAAAAATAAAGGAGGCGAATATTTGTGACCATATAACATAAACGGAGAAAAGATAAAGAAGGAGGCGATTACTTCTAAAAGAGGAAAGAGACAAGTTTACAATGAAAATAAAGATAAAATTTAAAGATTAATATAGGCTAAATAAAGATTGTGGAGTTTCACTGAAACTCCAAAACCTTTAGGCGAGAAGAAGCTGTTTCTGTTTTGTTTCTTATATGTAGCCTACCGTAGCAATTTGGAAGTTTTAGCGAAGGCGAGGTGTGCACATGAACACATTCATACGTCGTCGCAGTCAGCAATGGATGGATAGGTTTACTGTATAAACATTTGACTAGTGCCATCGCAATAAGAATAAAAAAAAGGAACAAAACAAAGCAAGAATAGTACAGCCCAAACTTTAATCTAGAGAGACAAATGACAGATTACCATAATTAGCCAAGGGTGGGCCATTCACATTGCATATACAACAAATCGATAAATAAAATTAACACAAACAAGTGCTGTTCCAATGCTTCTTCTTACTTGTTTTTCGTTTTTTTTTTTTTAACAGGCACAGACTACGGCCGATTGCCAACCGGAACAAAACCGGATTATACATAAAAAAGACTTAAAAAGGCTGGATATTCCCGGCGATATTCTTCCAGCTGCAGTCTGAAGAGGACCCTTGCCAAGAAGGGTTGAAATATAGTTGAAATATGAAATATCTTAGCTGTCTTAGGCGTTTTAGATATATGATTCCCAGTCAGCTTGTTTGAAGGAGTATCTCATGGCTCTCCTCTATTCGTCTGGCTCCCTCTACACCGGCAGAAGATTCTCATCTCTAGGCAAATGAAATCAGGTCTTGGATTCGACAGCATTTTATCTCCAACCTACACAATGGACCGAGAGATTTAGACGTCGAAAATGTTGAAACGGAGTTCGAAAATCTTCGCTGTCGAACTTCGGAAAACAATTTTCTTGCGACGTTTCAATTCCGGTATAAAAAAAAATGTCGAAGGAAAGAGAACGAAGAAGGTCGATGAACCGGAGTCTTCGGAATGCAGAAAGACTAAGGGAATTAAGTCTTGCGGAGTTAATATGATTGTTAATGCTTACGCCTCTGTGAGAATCAACTACGACGCGAGCTATGACGTCATCAGGAATTACAATAGAATTATGCTTATTCGAACAGTTACTTAAATGTGAACAGTGCAGTTTTGGGCTAAATGGTAGAATGAAAATTTCAAATACCTATTCAGGTGTTTTCAGAGGCCCTTAGTTACCTACTCTGGCTAACTAGTAGTTGGCTTTTGTCACAGCAAGTTCATGAAAATGGCAAAGTTCACAGTCAACAAACGTTCAAATAAGCATGGTACCTCTACTGTAAATGAATATGAGACAAGGGATTTGCTGCTAACTATGGTCTTTTGACCGGCCCACGATATGGAATTTTTCTCCCCGAGTCCTTGAAGTTCGCAAACAGTCACTGTTAATTGATAATTGGCCAGTTTGACGTCAAGATCATTTTTAGGTCAAAAATTATGATTTTTATTATTACTATATTATAAAAAAGGTTTGCGGCTAACTACGTGCTTGAATTGCATCGTTTAACCAATTCTAATTTCTCTACAAAATTATTACGGGCGGAAATTCCTCCCCGAGTCGGTGAAGCTGGCGAACAAACTTGACAATAATTTGTTGCCAAGATCATTTTTAGATAAAATACTATTATTTTCGGTTAGTATGTTTACGTATGTAAAGTAACATGTAGTCTGTGCTAAGCCTATACTCTTACTCTTTCGTGTGCGCTCGAGATCTACTTTCAGCAGCGCAATGTGTTAAAGATATATTTGTTAGTAAATAAAGAAAACCTTGAAACTAATGTACAGACTATTCTTTCACAAAAATGAATTCCGGCGTGAATTTGAACATCCTTGAATCTGATCGGGACAAGCAGAGGTGGGACAACAGCATCAAGCGAGACCAACTTCACTTGGGGCTTGGTGTAGGCCTACATTCGTACTTACATGGTACAATCTCCTCCTCTTCTACTGACGAAATAGTAACGGCTAGAGTAGTGTCCAGAACAGTCAGCAAGAACCACAGTACTGAAAATCGCCACTTGTCCATTCTGGAAAAAAAGGAAAATAAAGGGCCGTGAAAACTGAAAACTATGGAAAGTCAATGAGAATGAATGAATTCACTCCGAAAAGAGTCATTCCCCTAAGCCCAGTGATTAGGAGCTTTCAATCACCAATAAGGTTAATTCTGGGCGATTGTCGATATCGACAACGATTTTTGTACATTTAAATAATTTAACATTTAACTAATTTGCCATATTATTTGAAGTTTTAAGAAAAGGTGACAGAAAATGCCATTTGACTAAAGTTTTCGCTCTTCAAGTTTTATCGAAAGGACAGGTCTCTGATGAAAGGTATAGGTAATGTAAAATGGTCCGAAAATATTGATATCAATTATAGAATACCGAGAACGAAAATATCGATTTGTCGATAAATCGAAATATCCGAGTTCCGCACACGATTAATATTAATATTTTGGGCATGGCCTGCTTGAATTCCAAAGAAAGAAATGAGGCGAAAGAACTGCCAACGAACTGACATCAGAGACGCCAAGATGTCCCCTAATCACACAGTAAAAAAAAAGCCATGATGTCAACGAAAGGGTCGAACTGTTAATTTATTAATTCACCTGTTGGAACGCCCATGCAAAACACTGGGAATACTTGTGCTGACCGCAACAAGCTGAGAATGCCAAAACCCAGTAACAGAGGCTATGACAAAGAGGAAATGGCCTTTTCCGGGTCTCGATTCTGTACAAGAGGCGAGGGGTTACCCATTCCCAGGCACCTGCTGTACACCATTTCTCGGCACCGACATGAATCAGCTGTGCCGGCACCGGTCCCATCCATAAATTAGTCTATTCATTTTTCAAAATCTTCTAAACGTGCGTATTTTAACGTTCTAACACGTGGAAACCGGTGCCGGCACCGGCCGGAACCCGACCACTTGCTGAACACTCAAATCGAGAATGAACAACCACTCGACAAGAAGCCGAGGCAAACTTCTTCATAGGCACACTAGGTAGCTGTCTTGGGCCCCGCCCCCTACTACGGAAGGGGCCCAGTCGTATTGTAATTACACGTACGCTAGATGCAAAAATTATAATGTGTAAAAAAAAAGTATAGTTGGTACCGTACTTCTCTATTTCTTTTTTAAATTTTCTTGTATATTTTCTAACGCTAAGTGCCCCCAAAAAATAAAGTAAAGTTTGCTTTTTGCTGAATTATTAATACAAGGGGGGCCTGACTCTTCTAACAGCCTAGGGGTCCTGGATCGCGTCTAGACGAAACCCCCCTGGCGAAAAATACCCCGCCAAAAAAAACGGTCCCCCCCCCCCCACACACACACACAGTGATAATAAAATGCAATGTTTTTGTATGAAAAATATATAAGCAAGCGAGCAGCACGTCACGCGTTTACATTTAACTACCGTGTCCAGGGAAAATACAAGGAGTTGCATCGTCAGCTTTCTAGCAGCTGCAACGTCTAGAACCCCCAGTCCCCCACCAAAGACCCAAGGTGGAGCCACGACTCGACTCAATCCGACCCCTGTGTCATCTAGTGGCGCAGTTTGGAAGCACCCGACATGGGGAGGCTGGGATCAGAGTTTGATTATGGATCAAAACAAAACAAAAATATTTTAGTAGGTATATGGAAAATATGTAGAAAAAATTAAACTAATTGTCAGTTTTATCGATTTTTTTTAGTATTTTATTTTCTATTTTTTCTTGTTAATCCTCGCAAGTCCAAAGAAGAAAAGATGTAAACTAGATCATAATAAACAAACGCCGTACATTAATACTAAATTCTTCACCGTGATTTCTTGAAGATTCTGAAATTTGGCTAAATCATATTCAGCTTTCGAGACCAAAAAAATGTCAAACTGGCCGATGATTTCCTCTTCCGACATATTTAAACGTTCACATTTCGTTCACCATCGAAAGATATTGGTGTCTCACCCCACCTAAATCAAATTCTTAAATGGTGTCGGTCCAAACTGCAGGTTTTAATAAGATTTTTTAATTTCCTACATATTTACATTTGAGGTTGGGGGGGTTGGCTGGAGTGTCTGGAACCCGGTTTTTTTTCACCAGGGGTTTCTGGCTCCGGGGGGGGGGGTATTTCCGATGACAGGTGGTTATTTTGGACAATTATGTATGAAAATAAAGCATTGGCTCCTGTGATAAACCTAGCTACCGCTTCACTAATCATTACAACTGACACTAAATACCACGAGTAACGTCGCTACAACATTCTCAAATGTACCGCAAAAACTCAAAATACCGGGTTGGCTGGTTTGTGTAGTTTTTTGTCCTTTCGCTGTCAGCAGGCATACTAGCTACCAGAAGCGACCTACCCAACTTACTACTTTGTGAAAGATTAACATACGAGCTAGATATTCTTACTTTATTATTATTTATAATTTTTTTCTGGCATAGGCTACACAACGCAAAAAGCATAAGCGTATATTCATATAATATATACAAGAACGGAAAACGTCAGCTGTGATGCTTATGAAGCAATATTTCGGCCCTTCTTGGCAAGGGTCCTCTTCAGGCTGTTGTTCTTCTGGGCCAACGCTGGGGAAGGAAACAAACCTGCAATCAATTGCAGGTTGATTGCAGGTTTGTTTCCTTGCCCAGCGTTGGCCCAGAAGAACAACAGCCTGAAGAGGACCCTTGCCAAGAAGGGCCGAAATATTGCTTCATAAGCATCACAGCTGACGTTTTCCGTTCTTGTATATATTATATGAATATATGAATCTAAGTCAGCTTGGGCTCAAGGAATATTTAAGCATAAGCGGTGGAGTAAAAAATAAAAAAAAGAACGAAAAGAAAGTACCAAATGGCCCAAAATGATGACAAGAATGTTCATAAATATGTCTATGCAGTTTTATCAAATTTCGAAGCATCATCGGAAGATCTATAACGATTAACAAGGTGACGGTTTTTTGTCCATAGGGGATGGACATGAAGATCTTTGTAAAACCTGAAATATGCAAATCTGCTTTTCGTTAAATCAGTTCAGACGAGGCCTGAATCACTGGTATCCGGTCAAAATAGCGCAAACAAAAAACAGCGAAAACAAAAGGCAACAGGCAAAACACCGACGGTCAAAACAGCTAAAGAAACAACAGCATCTATGCAAAAGCAGCGACAGTCAAAACAGCTACACGGCAAAAACAATGACTTTGTCAGAACCGAGCCTGACAAATGTGTAAGTTGTCTAATATCATGAGATGCACGAATTTTGACCACAGCACTTAACGAAACGAACAGCACTTAACTGTTATGCTTTTCACGCCAATAGTAATCAAGTGTATTTCAAAGCCGAAGGGCTATATAAAAAAAAAAACATTACTAAAAAGCAATACTTAATTCCATGCGGCTACGGAGCCTACTGCGTAGCCTAATCGCTCTTAGCTTCTGCGCTATATCCACATAATCACACACCTTGATCATACTTTCTGTGGTGCTATTCAGAATATCAGAAAGAAGCAAAACTTTGCCGATCCCCTTAGCTCCGAAAGCTCTTGTCATCGATTAAGAAAGTGGTCAATGTTTCCCCAGATTAGCAAAGTTGGCAATATACCTGACATAACTGACCTAGCATATGCATACATGTCCTGTTTTTGCTTTCATACCAATATTTCTTCTATTCCTTTGTTCGACTCATTGTTTCAAGTTTGTCGATACTGTCCAATATAGCGGACTGAGGATCAAGCTATGAAAGCTTAACGACGAGGTTACACAACTTCCCAACTACGCCTCTAAATCAACAGAAGTAAGTTCTCTCTCGGAGAGGTGTCACGAAAGATGGTTTTACATTATTTGCGAAGTAGAAAAACGCATGGCTTCTCGAAGCGAATGGCTACTATGGGCTACCTCTACAGGACGAAAAAAAGAAACCCGACTTATACTGACAGTGCTGTCATCACCAATCCGGCAGTTGCAGTGCAAGATGTCAAGCTTCTCTTGATACCATAATCAAGCCTTCTGGAGACAACGTAATTTAATTTCGCTTTTTGTTCCATCGCGGTATTGGCTTTCGCAGTGTTGAGGCGGCGTCGTTTTTTCCATGTTGCAGTTTTGCATGTTGATGGTTTCACATTCGCTGTTTCGACCGTCGCTGATCTGCTGTTTCTATTTTTGTCTCTGGTTATTTTTTCTTCCGCTATTTTGACCGTCGTTATTTTTGTTTTCGCTGTTCGGACATGTAATCCAATTATAAATTATACTCGAAGTTCGAACATCAAGTTTATTTTCTTTCTTTTTGTTACTATTAGCCTATCTTTCGTTTTGTATCCATTAACCGTTTACTGTATCAGATTCGTAACGGTAAAAAAGCTAAGACTATTCCTCCAGTTTGCATATTCCTTTAGTGCACTAGCGTTCAACCAATCGCTTCCGAATTCTGCTTTACGAGCATTATACGTTCAAAACAAGTTGTTATCTACCGAGGAAATAGGCCTTGTTCGTGAGATGTGACGATGATGGGATAGGGAAATCTCTGCCCTAATTACCGGAGCTAGTCGAGAACCGAACTAGTGTTTACAACTGGGAACAGGGACCCATCTGGGAATTAGTGCTTCTTCCACATTGAAAGGGTCTTGCGCTCGGTTTGGTCTCGGTTGGTTTTGCTCGCTTTTGCTTTGCATCCTTAAAGTCCGCAAAGCAAGCCTGAGAAGTCCCATTTTGCGTTTGCGCCAGCGAAACCCGCCCGGGGGGAGTCCGAATGACATTACCTTAAATTACCTTAAATCGCACTTGCCAGCGAAAGGTAATCCTGTCGTGCGCTGGCTCAGTGATGAATGGGGAGGGCCGCATCTTGGGAATCCCATGCAGTTTTCCAAGGCTTCCGAGTCCAGTCTTTGTCAACCGATGACTTGAAGGCCTCCACACTATCTGCCATGACAGTGTTTTGACTGAGGGAATTCCACAGCGGTACCACTCGATTAGTGAAAAATTGGTTTCGCTTCCTGGTTGTGGCTCTCTTCCGGAAAAACTTATTGGGGTGACCACGGGTTCGGGTGTTCTGTTCTAGCTGGAACAGGGTGGTGTCTGTCTCCAAGAGTTTGTGTGCCATAATGACATCGCCACGTCTGCGACGGTAGCAAAGGGTTGGCAGGTTTAACCTCGTTAATCTTGTTTGATAGTCCAGGGTGCTATATCCTTTGATGCATTTAGTGGCTCTTCTTTGTACAGACTCAAGTGCTGCCTGATCCCCCTTGTTTATTGGTGTTGCTACGCACATCCCAAATTCGACTTTTGGTCGTACCAGGCCTTTGTATAGTTTGGTTATTACTTGTAAGGATCGTGAGATCGTGAGCACATAAGTGTTAGTAGCCTACATAACACACAGTACACATTACTGACAGTATATAATTTTTTAGTTTTCGTGTTTTGCCGCCGGCCGTGATCATCAAGGGTTTAGATTAAATAAACTTACTATAAGATATTAAATGTTAACTAACTAATAATTGCCAACTTACGCAAATCTGGGGAAGATGAAAACATGGACCACTTTCCCAATCGATGCCAGGAGCGAGGCAGGAGCTTTTGTAAGGGAAACATTTTGCGTCTTCCGGATATCCTGAATAGCACGTCAGAAAGGGTTATAACCAAAGTATGTGACTACATAGAAAGAGCGCGGACGCTAAGAGCAATTATGCTTCGTAGTGAGGCTCCATAGCCGCATGAAAATATTGTTTTTTTGCAATGTGTCTTTTTGTTTTGTTTTGTAAATGGCCCCTGGGCTTTGAAATAAACTTATACTGTTGGAGTATTTGCCACCCGCTTAAGAGCAAGAGCTTAGTTCATATGGCACTTTAAGAGGGTTACAACTGAATTGGTAAGCAAAATACTTAGGGCACAGATGATTATGAGCCCCTGGGGAAATAAAAATCTATTGTTTCTAACAAATGTTTTTTCCACTTTGCGGTAAGATTGGCGCTATGTTGGAAAGTCATTTGTAAGCAAAACCCTCGATGCAGAAAATATCATGGTCCCTTGGGAATCACGAAAATGTATCTTTTGGTCAAACGTTTTTTTTTTTCACTCTGAAGTTAAGATACGCACTTTAAGGGGGCTAAAAACTCATTTGTAAGCATACACTCGAGGTACAAATGATCATGGGCCCTTGTGGATTATGATGAAAGTATATTGTTATATCAGAAACATGTCCTCTTGTCAGTTATCAAGTTTCCTTCGGGTCCGACCAACCGTTCAAAAGTTATGCATGACACACAATTTTGATAATCCGGATTCCAAACCCCTCAACTCCCCCCAGGGTTATTGATCCGAACCGGGCACGAAATGGGACATCCGTGAACCAAGCTCTTTCCAACTATCAAGTTCATTTGTGTCCGATGCCCCGTTCGAAAGCTATACTTGTCTCAAGCTCAAGATCCCGGATTTCCGCTCCCTCCTCTGCCCCCCCCCCCCATGGTCGGATGGGGGAAATGACTATTCTTAAGTCAATCTGCTCGGGTCCCTGTTACGCCTGCCCGGTTTCGTTGTCCTAGCCCATCTGGAAGTACATTAACAAGTGATAACCGGAATTCCGGGACACACCCTCCAACCCCCCCCCCCCCCCAGTGCCTGGATCTGATTCGGTTATGTCAACGATGTATCTAGGATCTGTTCTTGTTCTTCCCATCAAGTTTCATCCCGATCCCTCCACTCTAAGCGTGTCAAGATATTTCTGGTACCCCCCACCCTCCAACTCCCCCCACAGCTGTCGGACCCGGTCCGGATGTAGAACGGACATGTGAGGCATGGGTTCTTTCCACTTCTCAAGTTTCATTCAGATCAGATCAACCGTTCGAAAGTTACGCATGCCTCAATATTCCGGGTTCCCCCTCCCTCCACTCCCCCCATGATGGTCGAATCGGACAAGTGACTATTTCCAAGTCAGTTTGGTCTGGTCCCTGATACGCCTGCCAAGTTTCATGGTCCTAGCACATCTGGAAGTACCCTAACTTGCGATCACCGGACCGACCGACAGACAGACCGACCGACCGACGGAAAAGTGATCGGTAGGCTATATGGCACTTGGCCGGAAGGGAAGTGCCATAAAAACAGAGAAAATACAGAAAAAAGGCATGATTAAGATATTAAACGGGACAAATTAACTTGACTTTCAACTGGAAAACCGCAGCGCAAGACTCTTGCGTTCTAACTGTTACCTCCCCCCCCCCCATACTTCTAGAATAAATACAGTAACCGTAACTTCTCGAGTTCAGGGTCTGAAAAGTTTGAAACCTTTGATAAAGTAGAAGAGGAATGACCGATTACGTCCCTTTGTTCTTTACACTTGACGTCGGACTTGGCAGTTTGGCACTCATCTCTAGATCCTAGGGATGCCTGTGTTGCTAATGAGTTCGAACGCCACACTTTTTTATCTCGCACTAAATATAGTACAATAAAATAAAAAAAAACATAGCTTTCAACAAACAAGCAAAGGAACTAGATCAACGAAACAAAATCGAAATTCCGATTAAACTAATTTGGGATAAGAAATCTTCTCCCAGTTACTAGTCGGAAAACCATCAAGTGCCCTGAGCAATACGTGGAACGCGACAGGTGAGTTTTGAAATATCCTGGGAATAGTAAACAAAAATTCTGCAGTTTATGAAGCAAAAGTCTTAATACGCTTTAGACATTTTTGCTGGATGACGTAAAAAATATCTGAAAGATTACAAACAGAAGATAAAAAGAAGCTATTTCATCAGTTAGCCTATCAAAGGACTTTAGGTTGTACTTTCTCCTGTTAGGAATTATTTTAAAATGGGATTTTTTTTTTTTTAACACCCGACACGGAAGAAACAGCAATCTTCACTAACATTTCCAAGCCGTATTTCTTTGTGCGTCCAGGTTAAAGAACCGAAGAAAATGGCCAATAACAATTAATAGCATAGGCAAAAACTTTCTACCCTCCCAACCAGGCCCGTATCCAGGAATTTATTTCGGGGGGGGGGGGGGGGTCGTCCACGGGTCGGACCAAAAAGTACAAAAAAGACATAGATCAGAGATTAAAGCCTACAAAAAACTATTACTTTCGTGGGTTTCGGGAGGGGTTGGAACCCCCTAACTCCCCCCCTCTGGATACGGCCTTGCTCCCAACCCATTCTTAGGCTCTTAAGTTAAGATCTTAACCTTTTGACTTAAGGCACAAATGCACCAACAAGCAAACGGATAGAATAAGATCTCGCAAGAGCTAAGCTTTCTGTTATGTCCCCTCCCCTTCCCATATGCAAGACCAACAGACCTATTACTCGAACATAACATCACCAGGCTAATACAAACTACCCTCGCTTCAGCCCATCCCCCACTACCATAGTGAAAGACAAGTTGGCTGACCTGAGACTTAGATACTGTGGCATGGTTAGCCTGCTGTCTTTTCTAACGATACGGTTTACCGATAGGGATGGAGCTGGCTTGGGTAAACACTGTCCAAATTCATTATTCAATGGTGATTAACAGGGTAAAGAAGAAGCAATGATGATGTTTGCTGTCGGGTTCACACGACTTGGGTTTCAGAGAGTACAAGCCTATATTTACAGACAACCAAATAAAAGAACATGTGAAACATGATACCCAGGAATGGATGGAGGTGACGCACGGTCTTTGAGGAGAAGGGTGTCCACACGAACAGCTGGAAAGATTGAGCACTGCAAACCGTAAAACAACAAACTGGGTACCCAAAAGAACAAATATGATTTTTTTTCAAGAGAAAGATACCACCAGTCTCCAGAAGTATCACAGTATTACAAGGGTGGAATTTGTGCCTGACAAACACCAAAGGCCGAAAGTTTCATACCTAAAACAACAAACCACAATACTTTTTATTGGTTTGTGTTCTGCGGACAATTGTAGTTGGGTCCAGTTGTGATTTATGGAAAACTAGTTGTAGTGTATGTAGGGTGTTTCCCTAACATCCAGGACAGGACAGTGCTTTCTCAGGTGTTGGCCACTCTCGAGTTTATTTTACAGCAAGTGCCCGGTGCCGCCATCGGCGGACACCGGCTGATTGCCACGAGTTAGAACATTAAAATCGCCATGTTTAGAGAGGGAATAGCCTAATTTACGGATGTCACCGGTGCCTGCAGCGCTAGTTTCGGCCGGTGCCATGAGAGGATGCACAACAGATGCCAGGAGTGGGCAACCCCTCGGTGCTTTCTGGGGCATTGCCCAAACAAGGTTTTCACTTTTTACTAGATTTTTTTCTCAACCGAGTCGTCAACAGAATGAAAGATCTAGACGACATTTGTAAAAAAAAAAAAAATATTGTAAGAATGTTATTTTCTTTTTCATTACTTTGGCGTGGCGCATTGTGGTAAATAGTGATTTTTAAGCGGAAAAACAAAACGTGCCTAGAATGCTTCTTGATTTACTTTTCAGTTGTGCGAAATCGCAATCTTCGTGTTTGCTCAACGACGACGAATTCCTCGAACTCCTGGAACAAGTCTTTCATTCCAGAATCCTTAAAATTGCTTTGGACATTTGCGAAATGTCATATTTTTGGACAGGTTTCTTGTCTCTCACTGTCGACAACTGCATCCATGTGTATTAGCACCGGTAACGAGATTAAAAATTGCGTTCCTCTTTTATTTCAGGGGAATGATAGAACAGAGATACGACAGTTGGGGAAATACGATATGTTTTTTCTTCTTTCTAAGGCTTTCCGGCTTTGGTCGAAATGCAAAGAGGATAGATTTGATGCATTAAGGACCGTTAGGGCGGAAATTCTAAAAAATAAACTAAAAATGTAGATCTTGACATCGTAAATTGATTTGATAGCTGTAATCAGGTATAGGCCAGCTCTGCTTCAGTTGTCAGCTTCGAGGAATAAGAAAATGGTAAAATTGACTGACGCGGAAGCAACTCATTAGCCCCCCCCCCCCCCGCCCCGTTTTCTAGTGTAGGGTCGATCCGAAAAAACGAAAACTGGTATTTTTGGGGTGTGAAATTGGGGTAAAAAAACTGACCCCTCGACATTGTCAATTCCAAACTGAACGGCTAATGGCAGTAACCTGCTGATGGACCAAGAGGTGTAGGCGGGTCAATCCACCAAATTATGAGTATTCCTTCAGCCCAAGGTGACTGCGCATCATATTTGACAGAGCAAAAATTAAATCCAAATTATAATGATTTATAGCCTATTTATGACCCGCTTAAGGAATGAGACGACAGCACGCTTGAAAACGTCGAACATAAAATAACAAGACCAAAGGTTTCGATGGTATCCCAAAAATTTAATATTTTTACGTCTTGACTACGTCTTGACTACGCCAGTTCCAGTCTTTGCCAGGCTAATCATCTGAGAAAATTAAGTTCAGATATACCTGTATAAGCCATACTTATTTCGACAAAACTGATCAAAACTTCCTGCTTTACTTCTGCCAAATTTCCGGTTTCGGACGAATTCCGAGCGAACTACTTCACCATCGTGTTCAGCATGTCTTCTTACCCCTAAATCGAACATCTAATTAACTTCAAATAAAACTTTTACTTTTAACAAACTTTCCGGTTTTGGCCGGATTCCGGGCGAACTACTTGTCCGGCGAGAAAATGGTTTTCACCATCGTGTTCAGCATGTCTTCTTACCCCATAATCGACTATCACATTAGCTGTTTCAAAATATTTTGTTTGCCCCTTAATTTAAACCCCCTCCCCCACCCCTAAATGTAGGGCTACAGTGCCCATCTACGAACTTGACCTTACTCTTGATCCAAAGAATCCTCACACCAAGTTTCATCAAAATATCTCATTCCCTTCGAGAGTTATCGTGCTGACAGACGGACGGACGGACGGACGGACGGACAGACGGACAACTTTTGCGATGTCATAGGTATCCGTCACTAACGTTTTGGGATCCCAAAAACAATCAATAAATTAACAACGAAGCAACTTTGGTAGGGCTTGAACATGATGTGAGTAGTGTGCGATATTAATTATAAAGATTTAAGTTACTGAACGACATCACCCGTTACTGGGCGAAACTGAGCCCCCAAGCGTTTGCGTGTAGGTTATGTGTTAATTGTGTTCCTTTTTTGCAACAGTTTCAACATTCTCAGAATGGCTCCTGTAAGGGATTCTGACAATAAAAATGCGTGATAATTGCGTTGCGCTTGCGTACATAACGCGTTGCGTATGGGCTAGATCGGTCTATTTCTACAGCGAGGGCTCGTGCGCTGCGTCTGCAGTAAAGTGAAATTGCTAATTACGATGGAAATACCAGTTTCTGCAGCATTAGTGGCCCAGCAGCAATAACGCATAGCTGGAGTCCAAGTGTTTCATTACATTGTTGGCAATCTGTTGCCAGGCATTGTCCTTTGCATTTCTGCCTGGATATGCTGGATCCTTTTATCATACAGAAAGGCTATTCCTGGACGAGTTTATCGACCATTTCTCAACTTTTTCAGACATTTCGTCCTTATTTATGCGGATTCAGATTCTCCTGCGAGTTGGGTTGCTCTAAAACAGATGCAAAAACCGACTTGAAACCCCCTCTTGCGTGGCGTTGGTGTTCCTTACGCAACGCTTATCACAAACGCAGCACATGACCGAGGGGTTACCCACACTCCGGCACCTGCTGTTCATCCTTTCCCGGCACCGGTTGGCACCGACATATATCAGCGGTGCTGGCACCAGTGCCGGACATAAATTAAGCGACTCTAAACATGCTAATTTTGATGTTATAACACGTGGCAACCGGTGCCAGCTGGTGTCAGTCGGTGCCGGCACCGCCCGGGCACCTCGGCACCGGGCACTTGCTGTACACCAAAATCGAGAGTGGACAACCCCTCGCACATGACTTGCTTGCTCAGTGTAACGGGCTTCCACTCCAGTGTGAAAGCAGCATAAGGCTCCCATAGGAATAGCGATGCCCACGTGTCTGCTTTATGTTGTGTATTTTTGCGGTAGGCCAGTGGTTCCCAACCGGTGGTACGCGTACCCAAAGGGGTACGCGAGACCCTTGCAAGGGGTACGCGAAGGAACCAAAATTGGTTTAATCTGTAGCTTCAAAACCTCGCATCACTGATTTTTGATCGCCGAAAGCCTAATATTACCAGCAGAGGCATCACTAGCCAAAATATTTTTTGAGGGGCAAGGTATTTTTACTGACTGGCAGATCATTTTTACCGACTATTTTTCACAAAAAATAACTGTTTATACGAAAAAATCGAAAAATTTTAACCGTCTGCCTGACTACTTTGGGGGGGGTGGGGGTGTTACCAACCCGTGCGTGACGCCTTTGATTACAAGCCTTAGTGAATCAATGAAATAATGTTGATTCCAAAACAGCTAGCCTACTGCCGTAAAATCTCTTCCTGTGTCAAACAATATTGTTTCAAGAAGAATCAAAGACACTGAAAGTGAGACTGTCATTCAGGTTGCGATTTGAGCTAACGAAAACGTTTGCGATGCAGCTTGATGAAAGCACGGAGAAAAACATAGTCAAACACATAGGCGGACTGTAAACAATATTGCCGTTAATGATGTCGAGCCGAGATTTGACAAAATTTTTGCTACAAAGCAGCCTCGAGTGTTTCATTGATTTTGTATATATTTCTAATAAATATCGTCTTTTTCATGTTCTGAAAAAGGGGTACGCAACTTTTTCGAAACTTGATTAGGGGTACGCGGAATGAAAAAGGTTGGGAACCACTGGGCTAAACTGACCTTAGGCTATCGCATCAATGAAACGACCAGGAACGGATAAGGATACAGTCTCTCGTACTGGTCGAGGGGTTGCCTTTGATTTTGGTAAACACGCAGTGCACGGTGCCGGGGTATGGTGTACACCGTGTCCCGAAGAGAGGGTAGACCCTCGGAACTGGCTCCGCCCATGTACACGGCGAGTGGGGTATAAGAAGGATGAAAACAAACCAGTGCGTCTTTTAGGAGCACATAAACGATTTGTGACCTATTGACACTGATGTTTTTCTTGTGACTGTTCCTAAGACCGATTTTACTTTCGTTTCTCAGTGTTGTGACAACTTATAAATCAAAGAACAATAGAAAGAAAGAAAAAACATTGTCCCCAAGAACATCAGACTTTGAAGTCCTGTTCTGAAAAATACATCCGTCCACGTGCAAAGGCAATAGGGTGAACTTGGGAAAGTCCGGCCATTTACTATGTTTTTTTCTTAAAAAGCATGACCGGAGATGTGCTGTTGGGAGTCGGACTCGACTGAAAGTATCTCTAGGCCAGTTGACATTCTTGCGAATGTTTTGCATTTCTCGGTTTCTTGATAACTTCACCAGTTGAGTTCCGTGGTCCTTCTAACTAGGACACCTCAGGATGGACGGATTTATCCCAAATTTGGGGTAAATACGGCCACCCCATCTATCTTTTTTATTTTTGAAGATAAAAATAATTAGAGCCTGCCATCTTGTAGAGCATGCAGCGACCACTATGTATGCATATCTAAAATCAGACTTTATCATCAACAGAAGCCACCACATGTCAGAACCATTGATTTTCCCTTAGGATATAGGCCGGCCGGCCGGACTTACCCCGGATATAGGCCTACATAAGATGTAAATCTTGATCAAAAATGTAAATAAGAAAATTTTAAAACATAATGAACACTACGTCTACAAGCGTTGATCGGACTTGCACTCATTTGCGCTTGGCACGATCGTCGTCTACGCATTGATTCGTTATCGAATTACCTGAACTTCAGAAGACCTCGATCCAGTTAGCTTTAACGGCTTAATTTTTAACCAGCTTTAATTTCAACTTCAGCTGCAATTTCTTGGTTTCCTCCGACTTTTTCTATTTCAGAAGATACTTCGCCTTCATATGATTTATTGTTTCATTATCAATCATTACTATCTTTGATTTGGTCCCTTTTTTTTTTACACCGAAAGCTGTAGTCCCCCCCTTGTCCTCGATTAGTTTTTTAGAAGTATACCCTCGACATCGGACAAATTTTCCAGATGAATATTTAGAAAGAGGCCACAGTAAACATATTGACGAAGAATTTCTTATGGACTGCCCTTTTTCTTAGTACCTTAGGTTAAATTGAAGTCCTTTCTATTAAATAGCTGCTGCAATGATTAGCAAGAGCAAGAAATTTGAAATGCTTGGATTGGCTATTACAAAAACGTATTTTTTCACAAAATAATAGGCTATTTCAGCTTTTGGTAAACAAAAAATACCTTGTTTGGGGGAAGTCCGGCCAGTGGCCGAAGTTCCCTCATGCGGGGAAAGTACGGCCGGCCGCACTTACCCAAAACAGGTATTTTTGGGGGTAAGTCCGGCCATCCATCTAAGTCAAGCAGCTCTGTAGAGTAAAATGTGAAAATATTCTGGGGAACTCGCCAATCACCCGGGATTCTAAGTACACTTCCAAAACAGCCATGACTGATCGCATCTACAAGAAAAACTGACTTCGGTGAAGTCCCCTACCCTGGAACCATAAAAATAGCCGTCCTCAAATTTTCAACCTGCTGTAACTCCGCGAGTTAATTATATCGGTGGAAATCTTCGATACTGTTCTCAAGTGCTACCCTTAAGGTTCAAAAGAGGCTGGTCAGCCCCAGTAAATACCCAAAAACATAGACGGGGGGTGAAATGGCCGGACTTACCCCGTGGCCGGACTTTCCCGAGTTCACCCTATACGATGACCCGTCACACTCAGAAACACCCAAAAGAGCTTATTGTGCTTAAACAATCATAGCGATTCACATTGGTTAATGCTCAATCACTCAAAGAACATGCGAATCAACGCCAGAAAGAATGAGTTGCATAAATCAATGACATGGATCCGCCGGTTTTCAGAGCCCCGCTCGCAGTAAATTACTGAGAATGAACTGTGAAACACGACGATTGTACTGTGACTTTACTAAAACTGTTTAATCACCGAAAAAGGTCCATCTGATGACCAGCTTCTAAACTCTGGAGATCTTCACACCCCGTATTAAAGATCTTAGGTCAAATTAGTAAGCACAAAGCAGAAGTCAACCAAGAAATTGCGTGGTAAGATAGGCTACACTGCCTTCCAGAAAGTGACCACCGACAAAGAACGAAACGAGAATTTCGTGGGTTTTACTGATCAGCTAGTTATCCTTCTAATAATTATCCCTCTAGCAAAGAAAAATAGTCGTATACGTCCATCGGATGAAATAATCAAAATGTCCAGCCGTAGGCTGCGAAACAGTTTGTTGAAAGTGGATGCAAATTACTAATGGGTGCTTAATTCCGAGTGAAAGCTTCTGCACTTTCTCGGTTCACCAGTTGTACAAAAAATCACCTGATTGTATACAGCCTGTACATCAATTAACTGTGGAAAAGTCGCAGAAATGTACATATATAAATATCCTTTTAAATACGCACATTTTACAGACTTTAATATTCTACATTTTGCTTCCGCTTCCATGTCGTCCATGGATAGCTAAACTGTCGTATATGACATATTTTCCATAATAAGTTTTGTCGGTTTTCCCGAGCGATTTCCTTATATCCTAAGGAAAGACGCGTCTTTATGTCTAAATTGTCTGATCTGTACCACGCATAGAAGGTAAGGTATGAGTTTGGCAAAGTCGTCAAATCTGTCATCGTATTGTTTACCAACTCAACTTCGTTATTCTGGATTTAACTGCATTTCACCTCATGGTTTGTCGAGTTCACATTGCTCTTATGTTGTTGGAATATGTAATTTAGTTTGTTCTCCCCTGAAGACGGTTGCCGGAACTGTAACGGAAATGTCCAAAATTGTATTTACCCTCTTTCAACATCTCAGAGGGGTAATTAGTTGATCAACAAAACACCCGGAAATCTCGTTTCGTGATCTTTCATTATGAGTTCTCGGCTAGGCTTTGGACATTATTTTCGCACTGTACCATGAGGAATTGTAGGATCAGAGTCTAGCTCGGGATATTTTGTTAGTGGGCAATATCAGGGACTAGCTAGGCACTAGGCACAGCTGAGTCTTATTCATGAGAGGGTAAAGCATGTTGGTGCTTACGCCCCACTTCGTCATTTTATGTTCGCAGTTCTTCATGGACACGGTATGTCACGCCGATCGTTCCCCGCACTTTTCTATTTGACATTCCTTCCCCGAACTAGCCAGCAGAAGAAACTAAATTCCTAAAACGGTGGCAATTTTCAAAGCCAAGAGCGAGATTGGCCATTTATTCCTGACATCAAAAGTGGGACTGCTTAATTTGCACCACTTAAAGTTTTCGGAGTTACGAGCCTAATGTCGAGAAAAAAATACACGTGAACGTTCGAGAATGTTAGGATAGTAATTTTGTTTCCAACCTAAGTATCCACAAAAGAAAAGAAACCTAGGTGGCCAGAGGCGTTACTAGCCAAAACTTGTTGGGAGGGGGGGGGGGGGGGGCAAGGTATTTACCGACTGGCTGGTGATTAAAAAACTACTGTTTTGTCGAAAAATCGACTGATTTGAAGAAAAAACTATCTTTTTTAAGAAAATTGACTTTTTTTATGAAAACCGACTGTTTTGAAGAAAATTGACTGTCTCCAACAAAAAAATCTACTATATTCACGAAAAATCGGGGAGCTTCGCGCCGACTCGGCCATTTTTCACAGACTGGCCGACAACACTGGAGGGGTGTCCCCCCTGCACCCCCCTAAGTGACGCACCTATAAGTGCCTATTCAGCAAAACGAAGCCCTAATTGATTGGGCGCTTTCTAATTCGAACTTTTCCAACTACCATATTACTTAAAAAAAAGAAAAAAATACAATCAACGTAGCCTATTACATCATTCATCTCCAAGCTTGATCCCACGCAAAAAAAAAAAAAAAAAAAATAGAACCACTAGCCCCCCTTCCAGTTAGGGTAAGTCCTGAGCTCAAAAGCTTTAACTTTTTTGAGGAAGCAGTGTTTACTGAAGAAGCAGTGTTTAATCTTATATATACTGTTATTAGCATCAATTTTTTTGTCCTCGAAACGAGACTGTTTTTTTTTGTTATTATCCCGTCATTCTTTGTGTAGCAGACGTAGAGCTAGTCATTAAATTTCGCTAACAAAAATATAAGACCAAAAAACGGTTAACGCCGCAACAAAAAATTGACTAGTACACCCTAATAACATGCCTGTGACCAGAAAAAGAAATTAACTTCGTCGGCTACAAGAACATGACTTATATGACCAAGAGATGCTATTCTTAAGGATTAAGTAGCGTAATTTAACCTAAGAAATAGATAAAAAGTGCCTAAAATTTCAGTGTAGAGTTTGACCTTAAGAGTTGTTCTTTTGTGGGACCCGCATTTAGAATGTCTGTTATTATGTGAGAAATCACAATAGTGCCATTATTCTCGTCGTCAGGAACACGACTAATTCATCTGTTTATTCTCGCTGTTTTTTGATTTATTAGCTGCTGTACTAAGTAATTATGTTTCCGTACGCAAAGGTCAAGAAAAGGTTAACAGTAGTGCTTTAATCAAATGTAGTTTAGTATATACTTTTGACTGTAAACAAGAAGTGAATGTACATAATTGACCTAAAAATGAAGCAAGATAATACGATGATGAAGGACAAAAATGTCTAGCTGTCCGTCGTCTCACGTTGAGGCGACAGGATATGGACTAATTACAATAATCAAATCCTTTTTACTGGCTAAGTAATTGATACACTAGTAACATGTAACTGGCGTCAACAAATAATAGCCGGCAGATACGAAGAGCATTAGAGTGCAGAAGGTGAACTGGGTTAGACCGATGGCATAATTCTGATCATTAGTTTTTGGACGAAAAAAAATAGCAGAACAGAAAATAAATTAAGTAGACTGACGGTTCAATTCTCTTCGTCATATTTCGAATCTATCAGCCTGAACTAGGTCAAAAGTTCAAACCCGAGTCTACTGAGCAAAACGTAATAGACTAAGCGTTGATAAAATCTTCACTTCAACCTGAAGGCCTAAACCATTAATAGAACAAGAAAGCTTTAAACAGCTACAAAAAATAAGCGTTACCAGAAAGCCAAGCAAAGGCAGCTACTTACAAAAAACATCTCTAACAGCCTACTCTAAGAACTAAAGTGGGCTAGCTCCGTTATTACCTCTCTTTAAACTTCAGCGAACGTATCCAAATAACTGTCAGTAATCCAAATCACCACACTTCAAGCCCTTAACATTCGTAAACAAAACCACTAGGTCTATTCACTTATAATTTCCCACTTCTCATGACACCTAAATTTGACTACCACTCTTTCGATCCTTCTCCGGCAAAGGCAGAAATACAACTGAACTGAACTCACTGCAGATTTCTTTCACTTGCTCCGCAGGGTTTAACGTCAAACTGCGCGGCACGCTTTAATGACGGGTCACCACGCGTCCATCTCGCAAATTCTCCAGCATCTTTGGGGCTGTCACGTCTGATGGGGAGCGAGATGGGGGGGACCAAGATGAGGTTTAAGGTGTAAAACAAGATTTTGTGTTTTAGTCGTGACTTCCCGATGAAAAATATCTCAAAATCAGTAGTATGAAGTTACAGTACGAACTGATGCTACTACATGCTTCTATGTCAAGGCTACCGTATTACTGGATTCTACTGCATGCTACTATTAGCAAGACTGGATGCTACTATAGCAAGACAGGATGCTACTGGATACTACTGCTTAAGATTGGCCCAGTCTGAGGCACATTAAATGATAGTATTCTTTACTATTACATATCAATACATGCAACTTTTTCGTACAACTATCATACAACTACGCAGGCTACAAACGTTTCATCGGGTTCGAGACAATCATTTCTGTGTTATTTTGCAAAATGGTTAATAAATCTTTTCGCCATTTTCTCAACTCCGAAGAGGGAAGATCTCCACTACCTCCGTTCTAATAATTACTAATATTCAAGATTCCTCTCTGTTTACCCCTGGCACGAAACAAACACCTGAATTTGTCATGGAAAGGTTGGGAAGAAAAGGTGGTAAATAATAATGATATCAGTTCAGGACAAAAATATAAAAGATAGACGATATAAAATTTTAGGATTGGATATGTAATTTTAAACTAGAAAATACTGATATTTAACAAATATTGATTATTTTTTTTTTTTGAAAGAACCTCTCTTACCTGTTCGCCTTTTCCACTGTCCTAATTCCCTGACAGAATTATAATCTTCAGAAATCCCCACTCGTCCTCAATATTTCGTTTTGCAACTGTCTGTGGACACCTTGTGAAAGTCTAGAGGGGGGGGGGGTGTTTAAAAAATATTTAGTCACGTTTGTAACCGGACATTACCAACCTGAAAAATAGGATCTAAAGCTATAATATTCGAACACCGAATCGGCTGCATTAAACATAGATGGATTGAGAATGATCTATAATTAAGAGATTCAAGCGTAATTAACCCGACACTGAAGTTGTTAAAAACCTTCGAACGGATGATAAAACAGGTTGAGAGCGAAAGAAAAAAAACAAGAAGTACAGGAGTCAAAAAACGCTAATTACGAATAATTAAGACAATTGTAGTAGTGAGTTCCTTTGTGATAAAAAAAAAGTTAAAAATTACAGTATTAACGCATGCTTCTACTTCAGTAGTGTTTCCATCCATTCTCGATCCGAGATCCAAAATTAGGTACAGTATTAACGCATGCCACCACGTCGTACTTATAATAGTAATTCATTCTACTTCAGTAGCATTTCC
Source organism: Branchinecta lindahli (assembly GCA_023053555.1). Taxonomy (NCBI): domain Eukaryota; kingdom Metazoa; phylum Arthropoda; class Branchiopoda; order Anostraca; family Branchinectidae; genus Branchinecta; species Branchinecta lindahli. Next base: position 3,491,947 of record JAKZAO010000009.1, on the reverse strand, counting down.
ATCCATTCTCGTTCCCGAGATTCTTCATCTTATAGTTGTATCCTATCTCCTCTATTAGCAATACACCAAGAACAAATAATCTGATAGAACTTCTGTCTTTAGTCCCATGCAGCGACTTTGAATACCCCGACAAAACTGAGCGGACCTAGAGGTATTTACTCTAGCTTTGAACTGATGTTGATACCCGTTTACTCTCCTTCCGTCTTCAACGTTGCTTATCGCAGAAAAAATTATGCAGAAGGCTGGCAGGAGGCGTACTCCGCGCGACTCGCTCTGGAGCGCGTTCCTAGAACAAATCAGCTGTGAGCCTGTGACTTCTACTTTTCCTCACCGGCGGCTTCACAGCGATTTAGCTATTTGTAGACGTAACGAAACGTGATGTGGCTCGAAGCTACTAACCTCCACTCGTTCGTAGCGAACAGGGTATGGGGAAATATTCGGCTCCACATAGTCATATTACAGAGATAGCGAGATGGAGGTTCTGTCAGATTATTTGTTCTTGAATCCACTGGTTATCATGCTTGCGACGTTTGTTCTCCTTACGTTGACGTATCATGCGCCCAATCATTTTTTCCGAGGAGCTTATTAGTCCGGAGACCGGTTATGCAAATTTTGCCAAGATTGTCATCCAAGGCAAAGGACGAGAAATTGTTAAGTTTGCCTAGAGTGAGGCTTTTAAAAGCGGCATATTGGGAAACATTGAATGATCCCAAAATTGATGCGTGGCCGCAACAAATTAAAAAAATAATTGATGATTGTGGTCTAGGTGGTTTGTGGAATGAGGGAGCAGGGCCTTCATATCCATTAGGAGAGATAGCTAAGTTAGTTAAAGATAGGTTAAAGGACCAGGAGATTCAGTTGTGGAGTTGTGGAGTACGGAATTCTTCTTCCCTGAAGTGGTACGTCTTGGCTAAAGAGGCATGGGGGGAGGAACTGTTTTTTAAAGCGGGACTTAGGCCTGAGGAATTAAAATGGATGGTAAGTTTGCGGGCGGATTCTCTCCCATTGGGGGAGAGAAGAAAGTTTATTGGGAAAGTTAAGCTATGTTCTGGTCCTTACTTTTGCCCTATGTGCGGTTCACTTGGGGAAGATATTTTTCATTTGGTTGGTAGTTGCGTTGAGTTAAAAGAGTTGCGGATAGAGATGTTTGGGAAAGAAAGGATGGAGGAAGAGGATTTGGTTAAGATTATGGGGAAGAAATATTTTGGGGACCTTCGTCGGCTGGGGAGGTTCCTCAAGCAGTCCATGGAGCATCGGGAGCGTTTTTTGGGGTAAGGCGTTCTATCTTCTTGGTGTATATATTGAGTTTTCGTGTTATTTTGTGTTTATTATGTTTGTTTTCCCGCCATGGCCCCACGGGCTTTTTTGGGAGTAAATTCATTCATTCATTCATTCATTCATGGAAAGAGCTAAAGACAGCCGAAACCGTGTGTAATTTTCAGTAAGCATAGCTTACTTGTAAAGTGGTCACTTGCAGTATAGTCCTTACAGATCCATCAAGGACATTCATCAGGTAATTATTTTGACAAAAATGTCAGCCCGACTAGTAAACTTCCAGCTCTGGCACGATTCCGACCAGAGTGTGCATTCTATACAGGCAAGCACATAAGCAGTTCGCGACTCACTGTGTCTTTTTCCAGTTGCACTTCCAATCAATTTTACTGTAGTCAATCAGTTTAATTTTTTCTGGTCCTATATTCTTAACCCCCTCCCTCCCTCCGGTTATGGCAAGACGACCGATCCATTGTAACAACAAAGATTCAGCCAACCCCCAACCAAAGCTTTGACCAAATTACTTGTCCCACGTATTCTTAGCCCTGTATCGAATCTATAATGGACCTCAGTCAAACTTTTTTCCTGTACCGAATTTCCGGTTTAGACAGGATTGCGGTCAAACTATTTGTTCGGAAATTTGTTCTTGTTCGGATTCAGCATATCTCTTTGTTCTTGTATCAAGCCTCTAACCGACTTCCAAAGAAACACTTACTTACACCAAACTTTCAGTTTGCCAGACTTTAGGCGAAATACTTGTCCAGCAAGAAAATAAAGTCCAGATATGGTTTCAGCACGTCTTTTAATCTAAATGTCATTAGCTTGAAACAGATGTCATGTCACCCAAGGCCGTATCCAGGGGGGGCTAGGGGGTTCGACCCCCCCCCCCCCCCCGAAACCCACAAAAGTAATAGTTTTTTGTAGGCTTTGACCTCTGATCTGTGTCTTTTTTGTACTTTGTGGTCCGACCCGTGGGCAACCCCCCCCCCCCGAAATAAATTCCTGGATACGGGCCTGATGTCACCCCTTAGTTTAAATTCCCCTGCCTCACCCTGAAGGCCCCGTGCCCCCGACCCAAGGAACAAAATTTGACCCCATCAGAAGTTATCGTGTTAACAGACGGACGAACGGACAAAGTGCACCAAGCCAAGTCATAGGTATCCCACCACTAAAGTTTCGGGATCTCAAAAATCAGCAGCGAAATGACTAGTTCAGGCCGGGTTCAGGGGGAACTAGTTAATTGCCAAACTGGCAAATCGGGAAGAAACGGTCTGCTGCCTTTCAGTTCATACTCCACACTCTGTAGCAGGCTTGTGCAGATTTTCGAACTTTTTCGGACACCCTTAGGAGTGAGTGGTCAAACACTCCGGGTGATTTCACTGTCAAGAACCCCACTTGGAGAGCAATGTCGAAGCACAGTATCTTGGAACACAGAAACCCACAAGGCCGTCATTTCATCTGGATACCCTTACCCATGGTCATCAGCAAGAGCGATAAGAAATCATAGGGACCAGCCTCGTAACCCTGCTAATGTGACGAAGGAGAGAGCTTGGGGTACAGCCGACAGTCCTTAGCATAGGCTCACTTTACTATTACCGTAGTGACGAGGAAGAGAAACGAGAATGAAGAAGACATTTAACAGTAATAGGACGATATATTAGCAAGCTGATATACGAGGCTCACTGCTAATTTATTCATTTCTTAATCATTTTGTTTATAGAAGAAATTCAATAACCTGGGGTTGTCAAATCCTACAAAGAGTGACAGGCTGAATTGAGAGGTCGATGATCAATCGGAGGAAAGCAAACGCATTGTGAATTTTCGGCGGAAGAGGAAACAGAAGTTTTTTTTAGTTGAAATTTTGTTGCTCGTAAAAACAATTGATTTGTTCATGAAAAACAGTTGGTTTTTCTAAAAAGCAATTTTTTTTTTTATCAAAACAGTAGGTTGTTTCTTAAAAACAGTTGGTTTTTCTGAAAATCAATCGATTTTCCGTCAAAAATGTTTTTTCTTCTTGAAAACAGTCGTTTACAGTCGGTAAAAAGTAGATATAGAGCGAGTTCCACCCATCTAACAATAGCAACTATTAGTTAGGATTTTCGTTCTAACCTCGTGAAGTCGTTCCTCGTTCCAGCCTTCTCGAAATAGTAACTAATAGTATATATTTGCTTACCACGCTCGTGAGTGTCTAGTAAGCGTGGAAACTATGATCTCTGTCACGTGATTGGCCCGATTAGCCCGTAGCACGATATTTTGCCGAAAATATAAAAAATCCTTCCAGCCTTGACGCCAAGAAGTCAGAATAAGTGACGTCATGCGTAGTAACTACTGTAAGTTGGTTTTAACACGCTCATAGTGTAAATAGGACCAAGTGTAAATAGGAGGTAGTAAAAGTGGATAATACTGGTGAAAGTTGGAGAATATTGGATTCATAAGCGAAATAGCCAAGGAGAGAGAGAGCGGATGTATAATGCTAGGTCCCGGGCTAAAGCGGGACAACAACTAACAAACTCAGCTCCCGGAGCATATTGCTGGGAGCAAGCAAGGTAAAAAGTCTGATTTGATTACGTCGAAGCGAGAACTTCAATTGTATTGTCTTCGCCGGAAAACCATACGAGATAACCGATGGCGAATGTGGAAAAAGAGCAAGATCCGTTGAGGAACGGTCAATTCCTCCAGGAAATTAACTTTAAACTTGATCTTTTGCCTGCGGTATCGGCAAATTTGGCAGCTATTCAGGCACAGTTAGCAAATTTCGAGAAGCAAATCGTGGGGAACGAGAGTAAGAATGAAGCAAATAGCCGTGAGATAGCGACTTTGCGTAATGATCTACTAGCTTCAAACCAAAGGTTTAACAGATTGGAAGCGGAAATCAACAGAACGAATATTGTATTGTTCAATCTTCAGCCATGTAATCGTCCCATGGAGTCTCTTAAAGCAGAAGTGTTCAATTTCTTCAGGTGGGTGCTTCCTTTTATGCCTTTGTCGGGAATTGATATTCGGGATGTGGTGCGAATCAGGGGAGGCCCAGTGATTGTGAAATTTAACACTACGGAAATCAGGGACACGGTGCTCAGGAATAGCCAGTTGATCAGGAGATCTGGTGTTTCTGTTTCACCGGATTATACGTTCGAACAAAGAATGGCGCGCCGGCAGTTGAAAACTTTTATGGCACCGGCAACTGAAGAGAGACGGAATGTACGCCTTCGAGGTGAAAGGCTATTTATTGACGGGAGAATGTTTCTGTATGACCCCATAGAAAAACGCGTGATTCAGGCAACACAGAACCCCGCTCAGAATAGATTTGATAGTGCACCCCAAGGAGATATGGGCGCCGGTCCCCCAAGTAGTGCTGATCCAGTCACGATGGAAGAAGACAATTCTGATGCGGAGAGCGTAGTTACGGTGGTTGAAGGGGGCGATAGAGATCAAGTAACGCAAGAGCCGGCCCAAGTTCAAGGAAAGACAAACGGGGCGGTGGTTTCGGACAAAAGATCTCGTAAAATAGACGAGATAATCTCCCCGGAAGATCGAAACAGAACGAACTCCCGGAATGTTGCTTCAAGAGGTGGTGGAACGGCTAGAGGAGGGAGTTCATTTATGAATAGAGGAAGGTTCGGTGGAAGTGTTGCACCAGGAACGGCTAGAAATGCGGATTTGTATAGGCTCACGTTTCCGGATCCGAACAGTCCGGTTAGCCATTCTGAATTGTATGGTTCCCAGTATCCACCGCTTCGTCCGACATAGGGATCCTCGGGTCATGGTGATGTTGAGTCGAAAATATGTACGTGGAATGTCCAAGGATATGCACAAGAGAAATTGAATGATTTACTAGGAGTTGATAGATGGGATATACTAGGCCTAACAGAGACTTGGAATTCGCAGTCCAAAAATGGTCGGACATATGGAGGGGTTGCGGTATTAGTGCGTAAGAGTAGATTTGATTCAATTTGTAGGCTAAAGAGTAATTCGGAGAACACGGTTTGGATTAAATTGACGATTGGTCTTTTTCGGGTTGTTTTTTGTTGTGTGTATATTCCTCCCCAGTCTAGCTCGTATTCAAATGAGGATACGTGGAATATCTTAAGAAGTGATAAGGCTAGATTTAGTAGAGATTACCCTAATTATGGATTTATATTTACAGGAGACTTTAATGCGTATACAGGGTGTCATAGTGGAACGCCTAGGAATGATGTTTTCCAGTGGGGGAACTGGAGGGAGTCTACTCAGCCAGAGGATGGCCAAGGGGATGTGGAGTTTGGTGTGCGTAAAAGTAAGGACCAGGACCGTAAGAAAAACAAATGGGGTGAGAACCTTTTAGATTTTTGTAGTAATGAAAATGTGATAATATTAAATGGGAGATTAGGAGAAGATGGAGGTAAAGGGGATTATACTTGTTTTTCGGGGGGGGCTCCAAGTGTTTTAGATTATTTTTTGGTTAGCCCGTCTCTTTGGTCAAGGTGCCTGGATTGTAGAGTTCTTCGGGTTGTGGGTTCTGACCACGTCCCTCTTGCTCTTTTTTTGGTTTCTCCAAGATCTCAAGGGCCTGATATTATAGAGCAAGATAGGCAGACAAATGGTAGTAATATTCCAGTTCCAGAGGTAATAGTTAGACGACCAATTATGGTTTCTGAGGGATTGGATAAGAGAATTTTAGATAAGGTAACAGAGCAACGTTCTCAGGAAATGCTAGAAAATTGTATAGAGCTAGGTAAAGCGAATCGAGTTGAGGAGGCTATTTCTGATTTTTCATCGTTTATGTATGAGATTGCATGTGATCATGACCAGATAAAGAGGAAGGAGCGGATGGGTAGAGTGAAGGATTCTTTTTATGATTATGATTGTCGGATGTTGAAAAATAAGGTGGTGGAGGCACTAACACTGGTGAAAAATAGCGGTAGTCAGCAGCTAGAATCTAACCTCGGTAAGTATAGACAAATTAGAAGAGAGTACAAAGCTTTGGCGAAGGCTAAGAAAAAGCAGGAGGCTGAGGGCGTTAGGGAAAAGGTAAGAGATTCTTTAAAAAATAAAGATGGTAAGCAATTTTGGAAGTGGGTGAATAAGTCGCTAGTTGATAAGGGTGAGGTCCCTCAGTTGGGGGCACAATCTTGGGAGAGGTATTATGAGAGTAAAGGGATGAAGTTGGAAACGGTATTTAGTGAACAGTGGAAAGAGAAGGTAAGGGAGAAGGTATGTTACCCGTTGACAGAGGAAGATTCCAAATTACTAGCTCCAGTTGAGGAGGCTGAAGTTTGGAATGTTATGCGTAAAATGAAAGGAAATTCTGCTCCCGGTCCGGATGGTATTCCGTTGTCTGTGTGGCGATGGGGTAAGGTGGTGGTTGTGCAGGTGATGGTTGCCTTGTTTTCTAGTTTGATGGTGAATGCTACGTGGCCGATACAATGGACAACCTCTATAGCGATACCATTATTTAAGAAGGGTAGTAGACAGCTGCATGAAAACTATAGATGCATCCATTTGGGGAATGCTTTTGCTAAAATATTTGCTAAATTTTTAGATTCTAGACTTTGTAGATGGTTGGATCACAAGGAATTAATGTCCTCGGTACAGGCTGGTTTTCGGAAGGGTTTTAGTACGATTGACCAAATGTTTATTTTGCATTGTTTAGTTAGTAAGTACACGGGGAAAGAAAGGGGTAGATTATACGTGGTATTTTTAGATCTGAAGGGAGCATTCGACAATGTTAAGAGAGATCTATTGATGGAGGAGTTATTGAAGATTGGTTTACCGAATGCGTTTGTACTAATTTTGGTTTCGATGTATGAAATGACTAAGTTTGTAGTGAAGGTGCACTGTCAGAAGTTTCATAACAGATAGCGCATAACACTTTCAAGAATAACACCTTTTCAATTAGAAATGAAGTGTATGACCAATTAAGTTTACACTTTTTCGTGCTTTTTCGTTCGTGCCTAGATCTCCAACAACACCTTCAATTGGTAAAAATACTAACGGGAACGAAATAAACATAAACAGATAACATCCCAAAGTGTTATCTGTTGAAACCGGGTATCCCAAAGTGTTATCTGTTGAAACCGGGCATCCTTCTGTTGTCGTTATGTAACTTCTGACAGTGTAGTATTTTTACCAATTGAAGGTGTTGTTGGAGATCTAGGCACGAAATAGTGTAAACTTAACTGGTTATAACACTTTATTTCTAAGTGAAAAGGTGTTATTCTTGAAAGTGTTATGCGCGATCTGAAAACAACAAAAAAAAAACAATTCTTGGTTACCTTGAACAGCATTATTTGTAACGGGGAGTTGTGATCAGTCTGTGGAAGGTGTAACTAGTGAGACATAAGTGATAAGTGAGTAGTGGAAAGAAACTTTGCTGAAACTGAGTAAATATTTATATGAAACTTCTGACAGTGTGGCAGGTAAATTTTCTAGATCATTTTTTCTAAGCGTAGGGGTTAAACAAGGGTGTTGCCTATCTCCTAAATTGTTCTCGCTTTACATTAATGATTTTCATGAGTATTTGTTACATTCTGGTGCGGCGGTGGTAAGTCTGGATATTTGTCAGTTATGTGCCTTGTTGTTTGCGGACGATATGGTGCTATTTGCGGATTCGCCCGAAAAGTTGCAGTTTCTGTTGGATAGGACCCACGAATACCTCCGAATGAAAGACTTGTGTTTGAATGTGAGTAAGTCTGTAATGATGGTGTTTAGAAAGGGTGGAAGAGTGAGTGAAAGTGAGAGTGTGAAGTTTAATGGAGAGAAAATAGGGATAACGGATGATTTTGTTTATTTAGGTGTTCGGTTTTCGTATAATGGTAAGTTTGGTAAACAAATAGAAGCTAGCGAGAGAAAAGGGAAGCGTTGTGCGTATGCGCTTGCTGGAAGCCATTTAGGGGATATTAAGGATATTAAAATGCATAAGCAGTTATTTTCAACTAAAGTAGTATCAGCTATGCATTATGGATCCGAGATTTGGGGCTTCCATAAGGGGGATAAGCTAGAGAGTGTACAGTTACAATATTTTAAGAGGGTATTAGGGGTTAGCGTGAGAACAAATAGCCTAGTAATTACAGGGGACTTAGGTTTAGGGTTGCTCCGGAATAGTAGGTTGGTAGCAATGATAAGATATTGGGAGAAAGTGACGAGTTTGCCAAGGGTGAGAGTTTTGAAAGCGGCGTATTTGGAAATACTTGGGGGCAAGAAAAGGGATTCTTGGCCTCAGCAAATTAAAAAAATATTGGATGATTGTGGTTATGGTGGTTTGTGGTGTGATGGAGTGGGACCAGGTTACCCCCTAGGTAAGGTAGCTAAGTTAGTGAAAGATAGGCTAAGAGATCAGGAGATTCAGAGGTGGCATGGGGGCGTATCAGAGCACCACTCTCTGAAGTTGTATGGTATGGCTAAAGAGACATGGGGAGAAGAATTATATTTTAAGTTGGGATTGGGGGGGGCAGAATTGAGGTGGATGGTGAGTCTTAGGGCGGACGCTCTTCCAGTGGGGATGCGGAGAAAGTATATTGGTCGAGAGAGGAAAGGTACTGGTCCTTATTTTTGTCCGATGTGTGGTGTTGAGGGGGAGGATGCGGTACATTTGATGTGTTATTGCGAGGAGTTGAAAGGATTAAGAAAGGAAGTGTTTGGCCGGGAGGTTTGGGATGAAAGGGAACTAACTTCGATTATGGGAAGTAAGTGTTTTGGTGATCTCCGAAGGCTGGGTAGATTCCTGAAGATAGCTATGACCCACCGCGAACTATTTTTATAGAAGTTGATTTTTGGTTTGTTTCGGAGTGTATGATATTTTGTATTTTGTTTGTTGTTATTTTTTTATGTTTTCCGCCATGGCCCTTGGGCTTTTTTGGAATTAAATTCATTCATTCATAAATTCATATTTAGAGGCCGACTTTGTTGTCGGGAAACGGTATTTTTGGAGTTAATTCTGAAGCTCTATCTCTTTCTTGATCACCCGCATTCAAGTCGTAAGTCCAAACAGGAACTTGGAAAGAACTTAGAGTTTTAAAGACCAGTCTAGCTAATAACAATCTCTTCTTACGATTATATTTCTGTTCTTGCTCGAAACTGGTTGCTGATTAGGATAAGAACATTTCACGCCTGAAATCTTGGCTGGTATCGAAGGTGACCCACAAAAGAGAAGAGGTATATTTGTGTCGAGCAAAAGCCGAAGACTATCAGGACTGGTATGTCCAAGTTTTGATGTGGACTTTAACTGTAAAGAGCTGAACAATTTTCGCAAAAGGAAGACAACCTGAAACCTGAAAAATACGGATTGTCTCTATTAATAAAGCTTGTTATCAATTATAAAAAAGAAGTAATGATGAGAACATGTAATAACTAAGGGTGAGAACAATAAATTCTCCTTTTGTATTTATTTATGTTCTTGCTCGAGGTTGCTATGTAGCACAAGAGTGTTTCATGACTCAAACGTCGGCTTGTGTCGGAGGTGATCCACAAGAGAGATAGGTTTGTGTCAAGCATGGCTGAAGATTGTCAGGACTGGTATGTCCAAGTCTAGTCACGGACTTTTACTGTAAAATAGCTGGAAATTTTTTTGGCAACTCGAGAACTGAGAAGTTCAGATTGTCTCCCTCAAGAAATAAGCTTCGTGGTCATTTATAAAAAAGAATTAAGGATGAGAACATATGTATTCAATGTTCTCATCCTTACTTCTTTTCTTAGGATGAGAACAATAAGGATGAGATAAGGCTTTTTAAGGATGTGAACAATAAATTATCCTCTCGTTTTTATTTCTGTTCTACTCGATATTGGTTGCTATGAGGGACAAGATGTTTCATGCCTGAAATCTTGGATTCTGCCGTAGGTGACCCACAATTATCGGGACTGGTAGATCCAGGTTCTGATGCGGACTTTAACTGTAAAGAGCTGAAAAAATTTTGGCATAAGAAGACAACCTAATGACTGGAAAATTCGGATTGTCTCCCTCAAGAAAGCTTTGTGGTCATTTATAGAAAAAAAATGAGGATGATAACAATAAATTATCATTTTAATCTTATTTCTGTTCTTGCTCGAAACTGAATATTTAATTTTCAGAATATTTCATTGCTGAAATCTTGGTTGGTGTCGAAGATGGCTCACAAAAAAAAGTAAGTTTGTGTTGAGGGAAAGCTGAAGATTACCAGGAGTGGTAAGTCCCGGTTCTGATGCGAACAGTAAAATAGCTGAAAATGTTTGCCAAAATGAAGACAACCTGAAAAATTTAACTATCTCCCTCAAGAAAGCTTTGTGGTCATTTACAAAATAGAAGTAAGGATGAGAACCCATCAAAAGAAAGGAGGATTTCACATAGAAGACGAATTGACAGCCGCTCCATTGCTGATAGATAGCCTACGAGAAATAGGTATTATCCTGCTTGACCAACTACCTTCAAAGAACCGGAAGCTGTAAAGACTCTCCTATTGATGTCATATAGCCACTTGGGTGAACTCCAAATTGACAGGAGGCAAGAAAAATAAAATGGGGAGATTCGGGTAGGTAGGGTAGTAAGCTGTGTTCAAAATGTTTAAAGCAGACGGTCAGTGAAGTGGGTGGGTGGGGAACATGAGAAAGGGGAGCCTGAATGTGTTCTTAATAACATAGTGATTGTGTGCAGTTATTCCCTCTATGATTCAAAGATATTGCTGCAGTGCACACGAAGCTGCAGGAATCGGCCTTTTCGCAATTTATTCTAACTCCGCTGTTCGCATTGCATGTGTATGTTTTAAACAAAAATGACATAAGGGTAAATCACATCTACCAGGAAAGCACAAAATAGTGCAAAATTTGCTTTATTCTGTTTGTTTGTTTTTTTTTGCGTCAAAAATACTCATTGAAGATTCACGTACCGCGCAAGTGACGTAGGTACGGGTCGAGGTACGGGTTGTCCGGACATACAGATCCAAGGCCCCTAGGAATTAATAACAACAAACTTGACTTTTAATTTATTTATTTAGAGTAAGCTGACTTTCAAAACTAGACATGAAGACTCAGAAATGAAATAGACAAGTAGCATCTATAGCTGTTCCTACTACAATTTCCACTTCGGCTAAGCAGAAGTCTCTATTACAATATTCCTGAAACTTCTAGACTCAAACGGTCATAACAGCTCTAAACTGAGAAAACTTGCAAAGTGCCCAACGACGACCGAATTTCATGCAAAGTTCATAACAGTTCATAATATTTGTAGGCAATTCCAGGTCGCGCTGAAACAGTGAGCTACTTAGAAACTTCTTCACTCAAGCGAGGTGTTACCCACTCGTCGGCACTTGCTGTTCACGCTTTTCCGGCACCTATCATTTTTCAACGCTTCTGAATATGCTGATTTTAACAGTTGATAGTGAGAACGGATACGTCAGCTGGACTTTATTAGAGTGATATTTCGGCGCTTCTTGGCAAGGGTCCTCTTCAGGCTAAAGCTGGGAAGTGAACTTCGGCTGAATGAATGATGATTTGAATATTCTACAAGATGGCAACTAGTGCCGCACTGGGCCTGGTGTAAATCATAATCGAAAGTGGGCAGCCACTTGCGCTTAAGAAGTAATAAAGCCCTAACAAACAGAAACAAGAATAGCAAAGTATTCAACGACGGGAGAACCATTTCGTCCCGACTCCGTCAAATTTTCAAGTAGGCAATCTGTGTCAGAATATCTCGGGAACTAAAGATGCCCATCCAGCTACAAGCAACAATAAGTCTTCTACTCAAAAGGTCAAAGAAGCCATCGTCTGACAAGGATTGCTAACTATTCAACGACACCAAAGCTTTTCCATCCAACTTTTCCAAAAGTTTACTAAGATACCGTTTCAAGCGTAAAAACAAATAATGTCAGGGCAGCGATGTAGGACAGAAACTCCTTCGCTCAGAACGTCACCGATTGAGTTTGGATTGACTGATTTATCAGGCAAGCACTGTTCAACGACGACCAAACCCTAACCACCCTGATCAGTGCCCGATTACAAAATGGGTAAAGGTGGCACCAGCTTTTCGTCCCCACTATCTAGGGGCACGAAGGTGATTTTTTTTTTGGTTCATTAAAAAACTTAAAAATATTATTTTGATAATTAATTATGTCTAGTTTTGTGTAATAAATTGGTTCGTTTAATTGCTTGTTTGTAAAAAAAGGAGTTAATGGACTGCCGATGGTCCTCCATCGGGTTAGTTCCAGCACTGAGTATAGTTACAGGCGTTACAGCAAACAGTATATAATAACAAAGTTTAGTTATATACAATATACTCAAAGCGGAAGCATTCTAACCAGATCCGTTTCCATGATTTTTTTTTGGGGGGGTGCCCGCGGGTCGGACCAAAATGAACAAAAAAGACATAGAGTTAAAGCCTATAAAAAACTATTAATTTTGTGGATTTCGGGGGGTGGAGGGGGTCGAACCCCCTAACCCCCCCCCCGCTTACGGCCCTGATTCTAAGATTTGCAGAGTCTATGTTATCCCCACCCAGTCGTCAGTTCCAAGCAGAACTAATTACGACCGTCGGATCATCTTCAGTGATTAGCGACTAGAAAGCACCCACATGGACAAAGTCAAAACGATTTTCAAAATAGACTAAAAGAAGAAGATCAGACAAAAAGAGAAAGATTTAGCTGGTAAGCAAATAATGCAAAAATTTGGAAGTGTCTATCAGCCATGTTTTGAATAAGAAAAGTTGTGACCGCTGAGCTATACAACGCTCTACCACCTTCTGAATAATGAATGGGCCAATCAGATTGACGGATTTGTGGCTCTAAAAGAATACCTTGATTTCGGTATTTGCCAATAGCGTTGGCTGAGGTTACGAATTTTCAGAAAAAGGGTAAAGCGTGTTCGTATTGATCGTTTCTATCGAGTATTAAAGGTTCCTCTCGCATTTTCAGCAAGACCAGTTAACTTATTGAAGATGGTCGATCCTAAATGGATACAATACAGGCAACCACTATCCGGTTCAGGATTCCTATGCAGTTAACGAAAGGTTGTAATCGGTTCAGTCATACAGTTCGAAAAAAAAAAAAAAGTTCGTTTACAACGGTTGTTCTCGGAATAGCCTACCAATCTCGAAGGCCATTTTTAAAATATCAACCCTGTTAGGTAAAAACAACATTTTTCAATTTATTTAACATACTTTGACTTTAGAGAATAGACAAGCAGAAATATTTTAGCCCAAGCTGACTGCGAATCATAGTTGACAGCGTTAAACGGACACTTCAGCTGATTTTGTAACATGCGGTATTTCGGCCCTTCTTGGCAAGGGACCCCTTTAGGCCTTCAAGTACCAGCTACTTTTACACATTACACTTACCACTTTCGCCCCTTCCGAGGTTAGGACCCCTAGGCCTAGTTTCATTGTACAGTATGTAGGCTATGTATGTATCATGTATATTAGTTCGTGTATAATATTTCATGTTTTGTTTTTTTCAATTTCTGTCCGTGTCTATAGCCTAGTGCTCAGGCCTGTATCCAGGAATTTATTTCGGGGGGGGGGGGTTGCCCACGGGTCGGACCAAAAAGTACAAAGAATACGTAGATTAGAGGTTAAAGCCTAAAAGTACCATTACTTTTGTGGGTTTCGGGGGGGGGGGTCAAACCCCCTAAACTCCCCTGGATACGGCCTTGCTATTGCACAAAAAAGTATGTTGATTGATAAGAGCTACTACCCCTTTGGGAATATTTATAGGCACCTATGCCGCGGTGCAATCCTTTCTGAGCATCAACACGCGGCAGTTGTGTAAATGAGCCAAAGGGCGTCAAAACGTTAGCACATTTGAATGAATTGCATAATAAGGCTCATTGTCCAACCGCACCAATCACTCTTGACAAGCTGGGCCTTTCTGACAGCTGAGTGAAACGCAACTAGGACCATGAATGACAAGCGCAAAGGATTTGAAATTCGCCAAGTCGGAATTTGGCGAGTGTGAGAGGTACTATTATTTCGTCAAGATCAGGACATGGAGAGGTTTTAACAATGCAGCGGCTGGTTTAATGGGTGGAAAGCTTTTAGTGTTGTTCTATGGAAGAAATGCCCTGATAATGGAATAAGGCTTTTAGCGTAAAGGTCCGGATGACAATTTATCTGAAATGTGTCCCTTCTAATCAGTGTTTCCCCCTCGCTGAACCTGGTCGTGGACGAACACGACCTCCAATATTTATTTTCTTTTTTTCCAGCTATATGTTGTTGTTTTTCCAGTGAGATAACGGAAAGATATAACGGACGAGATATAATTAATATATGAATCATTAATAACTGGAGAAGTTGAGAACTACAATTAGTGAGTCAAACACGAAATGTCAGATCAAAACGGGATTATGAGAGGCAACCCCCTTCGAATTTTACAGTGCAAAACGGACTCTACCCTTTCAAATCTCCGCCTTAAAATCTCTACCCTCTCAAAGACTCAAAGCAAAAACAGCAGCCGTGTCCAAAATGAAATCGCAGCACCTGCTTCAACTCCAAGCAACTTTCACGGAGAAATTCACAAAATCAGGTACTTCTGCTAGAATCTTTAGTTGTTTTTCCACACATTCATTTTCCAGCTTGAGCGGCATGAGCCTGATGAGGACCTTCGCCAAGAACGGCCGGTATCTACCTCTCATAAAAATTCAGATGACGTATCCATTTTGTACTGTCAAATATGATTCGCAGGCATCTTGGGCTGAAGGAATATTTAACCTTCACCCCTTTCCTTAGAAGCCCACCGAAACTGAAAATATAGCCGAGAAACGAGACAACGCGCCAACCTGGTCTTTTTCTTGACGGACAAATGACACAATTTTAATTCTTCTTTTAAGTTGCTAAGGCTTTCACACTTATACGACCATTCTGAAACCCGTAAAATCACACTGCTGCAGTCTTACTGCAGCAAAGCCTTTTCCGCAGCAACGCCTTTCCCGCAACTACACATGTTTTGATAAATCGAAAACTCGTTAGTTAAAGACGTAAGGTTATCTTAAAAACCTACCATGCAAGTTCACTTAGCCCCCTCCCCCCCAAACAGCATCCACAATATGCTATTTCCGATTCCGGTGTCAACCGCTAGGCCTTCCAGCGGAAAGGGATGATTATTGTTTGTATTACTGTACTTTTCTTTCCGTTAACATTTTAACACTAGCCAACACTATTCCCAAGTAGCAGAAAATTCATGAACCCTTCACGACGATGATCCCGTCGAATCCACCCGCTCATGAATTATTCAGTCGGTCAGACAGTACAACATACCATAACGGATTCAAATTTTCTTCTTGAAATTTGTTTAATTGTTAAGCAGCAATGACATACAAACCTCCAAACATATTACTGGAAGGAGCAAATAAGATTAGTTGAGTTTTTGCAGATACCATGGTATCTGTTACCACGGTAACTGGATCTGCAATTAGTCGTTTTTGCAGTTACCGTGGTATCTGATATACGATTGCTCTGCAAAAACGACAATTGCCGAAATTGCGCTGTTCGAAGTCATCCCAAAAGAAACACGGATATCCAGTCACACCACAAGTCCCAAACTTCTTTCCCACCAATTTGACAAGAGTTGATGAAATTAAGATGACTTTTTCAGATACCACTATCAGTTACCACGGTCGGACCGTGGTATCCGAATACCAGATACCACGATAACTGTCCAGATACCACGATAACTGCAAAAACGACTTTAGATCATGGTATCAGATACCTTGGTATCTGCAAAAAACGCAACTATTAAAACATTAAGCTGCATTCACATTACTTGTAATTCATAGATCTATTATGGGCTTTCTATCCGGATCACGACACTAGATGACCCCACGGTCGTACCGAGTGCTGGTTGAAAGTGCGAACACAACGATCAGGATTTCCTGGCCGGATTTCCTGTACTTTCATCATCAAGTTGAAAAAATTTCAACATTTCTATAGAGATTATAGAAGTGATGATGGTGCCAAAATCCGGAAGGATTTTCAGTGCGGGAGCTCCCGATCCTGATCACGTGTTCGCACTATGAACTGGTGACTTGTATGGAACGAGTTATCAAAGTGATACTAGGGACCCATAAATTTCCTTTACAGGGGGCCTGTCAATAAGAGATTCCTGATGCTATCTTGAGCGCACGGAATGTAGTTCGAGAAATACCCACGGTCCAATGACGTTCAAGACCAGATAGACAAAATTTGGGATTGGCTTCTGGCGCCTTGAGGGAGGAGTCTCTTTGGCGCGCACGTCCAATGAGGCAAACAAGAATGCCGATCGACCCAAGCGGGGATTTTGGAAACTGGATGGTTCGGTCATCATATCAGTATAGAAGCATAGGAAATTACAGGCCCCCTGTAAGGAAATTTATGGGTCCCTGGTGACACGGACATTACAAGCGCTAGAATCCTTGCTGATTTAGCTATTTTAAGGAACAATCCAAGGACTTTCAGATATATTATACATAAATATTTTCAAATTACGTACATAAATGCTGTGCCTTGTCTATGTCCATTGCCTCAATTCTATCTGATGTACGATTTTCAAGCTAATATTCAATCTGATTACAAGCTCCGTGAAAAATGGCAAAACGACTAAAAGCAATATGTCACGAACGAGATAGCGAAAAGAAGGCATGGTTGGTCAAGTGAATCTTGCAGATTTTCGCGGTGGGTGAAGATCCTCAGGTTCTAATTTTCTGGTCCTTGGACAACAGCTTTCGTGGATAACAGGGTGCTTACGTCAGACAAAGGAAGGTACGGTACTACAAAAAGCCCCTGGTAACTTATGTTGTGACTAGCAATCAGATACGTTTTCATCCAGTAAATTATATGAATGGCATTCGCATTTTTAGTTTACAAAAATTATGGACGAGTAACTGTAAAGGCCTTTTCAGCAAGTTTGCAGTAGCGCGACCCATCCATACCTGCAGTTTTCAAAAGGCGATTTCCAAATCATGGGGTCCATGGACCCCCGCTGTCCCTCCCACTCAAGTGCCGCCTCTGAATTTGTGGGTAACACAAACGATCGAGGAACAGTCTTTTCAAGCCCCAGCCTCCTTGTGGGTTCGCGGAAAAACATATTACATCATGTTGCCTTTCGTTCATGTATTAATTTAACGGGCCAAAAACGTCATCAACAGATTGCTGTTGTCGCATGTACTGTAATAATTAGATTACCACATTCCTCTTTTCACATTTCTTCCAAGTTCAGTTCTTATCATTCTATGTCTGATACGTTAAAGTCATTTAGACTTTGTAATCGTAACAGAAACTACGTCGAATTCCCTTATGATAGAATATGGGAGGTGGTCGTAAAACCGTTCAGTGTCTTAGAAAAGGTCAATTATTGATTGGAAAAGGGATCTCTTATCTTGTTTGTGTTTATTATGATTCCGCCGTGTCGTGTACGTTTTAATTTTTAAAGGCGAACAGATGCTGTAAGGTTTGGTCTTTTTTGCTGGTGTCGAAGAGGAATCGAACCAATCAATCAATACTCTAACCAAGTTTGAGTTCTACCAGTTAACCCGAAGCTACCATTCAACATAACAAGAAAAAGTCAATAATTTGATTGCTATTTTGATATAACGAGAAACATTGTCTGCAGAAAAAGGCAGCTTCGTCGTCAGCGAAACTGACATGGGGTATTTATCTATGAAGACATCAAAGTCGAGGACGTATGGAGAATCTCAATTATGACTACGCTTAAAGGAGCATCAAAAAAAGAAGAAAAGCAAGTTGTTTTAACATTCTTTAGACGCGCCGGTGCCACTGAGACATAAGTGAACGAAAGGATTCAACAAAAACTTATGCCTGCCAGTAGCCGGAGTTGGCCGCATACAAAACATATAATATAGCTTATAGGCTATATATTTTAAATATATTTTGACGTGACCTGGTTAGTTAGAATAAGAAAGAATGGCACTCTTTGACACTACAGAGCGTATTCGGTTCACTCTTGTGAAAAATACTCTTGAAAGTCCCCCCCCCCCCATGCCGACCTGTTCTGGTTATGAAGCAAATTGTGGCGTAAATTTTTGAATTTTTGAACCGATTTATTCTTCTTCCACTACTTCCTCCACTAGAAAAAACATTCTAACAAAACAACACACTTTTCTCCTTGAGATGGCAACTACCACCTGAACAAGGAGAAAATATTGAAAGTATAATTTTATTAAAAATCAACAAAAAAAGAAATAGGCTAACTTCCTCTGCAAGTCCTTATTTTGATAATACCAATAGCTGCTCCCACAAACTAACTATTACCTACACTCCAAATACCCCTAACCACCCCCCAAACAAAAATCAAAGTTTTCCCTACATCTATTTTGTTACTTATGTTTGAAAATTAAATGTTTATGCAACTCCTAACCTTCTCCGGAAGAGAATTCCACATGTTTACACCAGCATGCCGACATAGAGCGCGTTCCACCCCTCTTGCAGTGGTGACCATCATTTACTATTTTCGTTCCAACCTCGCGAAAAGTCACAACTGCTTACCACGCTCGGGAGCGTAGTAACCGTTGTAACTACAATCTCTGTGACGCGATCGGCGAGATTAGAACACGGCGCGATATTTTTGCCCAAAGTAGAAAAAACGTTCCGGCGATTACGCCGAGAAGCCAAAATCAGTGACGTAATACGTAGTTACTACCCTAAAGTTTAACCGAAAAGGGCTAGGATAGGACAATCTAGTTACCCATCACTTATTCACTTAAATTGGCTTGAAGACCCGCTGAAAATGAGTTACTTCGTTATTCCGCTATTCACGAATAATCGATTTTCAGATAGTGGAATTTCCGTGTGATTTGTGGTGCCTCTATGCGCTTTTATTTTTGTTGTATGCCATACGAGAAAGATTTATCATTTTTTTCTTGTTCAGGCACTAAGCAATCGTCACCAATCTCACCACTGCCCACTGAAAAACCGCATTTATGTTGAGATTAAAATTTCCCGCGTCATAGTAGAATTTACGCTGTGGAGGCGGCCGGAGATATTCTGAGCCTCTTAACTAGGGCAGATAGCGGAAAATAAAAAAATCCCTTTTCAGAATCCAAATAATTCAGTGTATCCAATTAAATGACACACAAATAATTTGGCTTTCTAGTTAAACTTTAAGTAGGGTGGTATATGACCGTAACTTTTTAATTTGTTGCTTGAGAATTACCATTAACTGGGTGAGAAAAACCTTATAATGATTGAATTAACTTGAATTCAACTTGGTTCGCATGTCCAAAACAATTTAAAACCGTCAAGCCATTAAAGTAATCAGCTTTTATAAAAAATGTTTTGTAGCTTTAGCATCGAATTCTAGATGTCACCCGTAATTTCTTGTCCTAAATTCCTGGCGTGTCATCGGCTCAATCCCATGGTACCTTTTACACTTATTTATTTTGCTGCAGCTAAAGCCACTGACTTTAGTTTGATCCAGGAACAGAGTTCCACTAAATTTATGAAGCGACTGGGAATCAAGGATAGACAAGCATGACTAGCGAAAATAAACGAATAAGTATATTAACGTCTTTAAGCTGACTTTAACTGACCACTGACTTTATTATGAGCTAGGAAATAATTTATACGAAAATAAAGAGTCTGCTGATAGAGGATACACGGGTTGACTAGAGAAAATAAACGAATAAGTATATTAATGTCTTTAAACAGACTTTAACTGACCACTGACTTTAATATGAGATGGGAAATAATTTATAAGACAATAAAGAGTCTGCTGATCGAGGATACACCGTTTGACTAGAGAAAATAAACGAATAAGTATTTTAGCGTCGTTTAAAGTAGGAATAAGAAGATATATATGCAAGATTTATGATGAGAAAATGAGATGGGAAATAAAATTCTGCGAAACTAAGACTCCGGTGTTTGAGCATACAAAGATGTGACTAGGAAAAATAAACTAACAGGTTTCGGCCAAAGCCTTTGGCCTACCCCCCAGAATAATAATAACATTCCTAAAAGATTCTTTTAAAGCAGGAAACTTTGATATGAGATTGGAGATAAATAATAAGAGGATATAAGATTTAAGAAAAAAATTAAATGTAGATTAGCTTATTTAAGTAGGAAATAAAATAAAACATAAAGTTCTTTGACTCAAATACGAGCTAGGGAATAAATTACACGAGAGTAAGAGTTTGGTGATCGAGGATACACAATGTGACTAGAGAAAATAAACGAATAAGCATATTCCTTAAAAACCGGAAGTAAGGCTCAATCGATCAATTAAACCCAAAACCCCATCAAACCAAACTATCACTGCCTCCTTCAGGATGTCCGTTGGAGAGCAAGAGAGTTGTCCCGCTCGTTAGTCGCGAAACATTAATTCGCTCCTTTGCCATGACAAAATGACAGCTCATCTCCTCCGAGTCTCCAAAGCCGGGTATGGACAGGGAGTAAATCGATCATAACAATTAGCAGTGGCGGATCTTAAGACCATATTCATTTTTTTTTACCGAATGTCTGTACTTTTAAAAGCTCTGCCGAAAGCTCCTCCATTTGTCAAACTTTTGCACCACTGATAAATAATTATTGATAATTTTCTTCCATTTTACTACTCCTTCTCGGGGCCGTCCAGGGGGCGAGGGTAGGGATTCAATCCCCCGCCCTGAAACATGCCAAAATAATCATTTTTTATATGCTTTAATCTCCGGTCTATGTTCTTGTCTTACTGTTTGTTATAGATTTGTCGGCCCCTTGCCAACCTATTCATCAAATTTTATGTTTAAATCTAGCAAAACCGAACAACATAGCTTTTCTACTGAAATTCAAGCAGTCAAACTTATAGGCACAATCAGAAATTTAACGTAAGACCGCGTCTTGCGCTTTAGGGATTTTTTAGAAAGACCATTTAGAAAGACGCCCCTGCAAATTTCCTGTGGTGATAACGCGGGATGTACACTGGCTTACTTACCAACAGACTAAATTCTATCCCCCCTAATCATTCTTAGTTCCAAATTAATGAGCATATCGATTAATGCCAAGAGACGGAGGAGGGGTGTGTCTGAGTTACAAGACGTAAAGAAACTGTTAAATTTAGCGAAAATTCAAGAAGACATATATTCAAGCTTTCGATATATCCTGGAGTAGAAGAAAGGACCGAGGGGTTACTCACTCTCCGGCAACCGGTGTACACTCATTCCCGTCACCTCCCGTCACCTCCCGTCACCCCCCGTCACCTCCCGGCACCTCCCGGCACCTCCCGGCACCTCCCGGCACCTCCCGGCACCTCCCGGCACCTCCCGGCACCTCCCGGCACCTCCCGGCACCTCCCGGCACCTCCCGGCACCTCCCGGCACCTCCCGGCACCTCCCGGCACCTCCCGGCACCTCCCGGCACCTCCCGGCACCTCCCGGCACCTCCCGGCACCTCCCGGCACCTCCCGGCACCTCCCGGCACCTCCCGGCACCTCCCGGCACCTCCCGGCATCCCCGGCACCCCGGCATCCCCGGCACCTCCCGGCACCCCCGCACCCCCGGCACCCCCGGCACCCCCGGCACCCCCCGGCACCCCCCGGCACCCCCGGCACCCCCGGCACCTCCCGGCACCCCGGCAACCCCCGGCACCCCCCCGCACCTCCCGGCAACCACCCGGACCCCCCGGCACCGGCACGCGGTGTACACGGGTTTGGGGAGTGAGTAACCCCTGGGAAAGGACCCACAGGAACGCCTCTCTGCAGGTTACCCTTCTTTAAAGCCGCAGCAGATACAGATTATATTCCAATGCTCTACCGTAAGTGACAAAGAGGAATGGGTGTTTTCATGAACATTTGTCGTTATTGGGAGTAAAAATAATAAATCAATAATTAAAAAACAATAAAAACTGAGTAGTAGAACGTAAACATCCACTAATATCAAGCGATTAGCAAGGACACGCTTTTTTAGCGATAAAATAAAAAATTAATTCTTAACGACACTTTTATTCCAATGTCCGGGGAAACCGATCGAACACGACCGCAAGTCAGCAGGTTTTTCAGATGGGAACAGCGGACCCCACACATTACAAGTGACATAAATAGTTCATAATTCATTTCCTACAAGGGAGGGTAACAATGGAGGTTAATCGTTGATTAATAAATCAAATGACACTTCCTTCAAAAATATGCACACAAATATTCCGTGACGAAATTTATGATGAGAAACCTGGGGTAAATTAATTCAAATGGAAGAAGTCAATCGTAGCTGCTTGTTCGGCCTCTTCACACCTTGACACGATTAGAGCGACATTACCTTGTCTAGTAATAAGCCCTTAATTCAAAAACTGGGATAGTGCTTATAGCGTTTTCAAGTGATAATAGCCTTAAAAATTCTCTGATTTTTTGGCTAATTGTGTTATCTCTTTTTGTTCCCCCGTTTGTCCCTGCTTCTTGATCGGTATGACTTTCTGATGGGTTGCCTAATAAATCACAGTTATATTCTCCGTCTCTAATCGTTCCATCCATTGTCATTTCCAAAATTTAGAAATTTTGTCCACCTGAGTGGATAACAAAACTTTATCTAAACTGATTGATACATTGCCGTGTTTGGCACATTGTCGTTTTTTTCTTGACAACAGTCGTTTTTTCTGCAAAAACTGTCTGTAAAAATGACCAGCCAATCTGTAGGAACCGGCCCTACCTAACCTTTTGGTACCCAATTATGGCCCTTCATTACGAATTTGGGAAAAAACTTACCCTTATAGGACCCCTCCTATTATTTACTATTTATGTTCCAGTGTTTTAAAATGGTTCAATACTTTGAAACTAGGCTCTACTTTAAACAAACCACGGCTGTGGCTGTTTCAAGACCTTTTCTAGGCTCATTCACTTCTAGCAAAAACAGACAAAATTGATAGCCTACAACCGTTTTTTTTCTGATGAACAAACTTCTCGACAGCATGAAACGCATTGAAGGTGGCGAAACAAGGTAAGTGAGGAATTAGTGAGGTGTCGTTGGGGTCTAGAATCTACCGTATGAAATTCGGGTCTCCGGGTTTAAGAATGGCTTCCGGGCCACCATCAGTACCAGCCAACATTTCAGGCATGAAATAATCTTGCCGAAGAAAGCAACCAATTTCGAGCAAAATGGAAGTAAACGTTGGAAATATTCGCAAGGCTGAAATTATGACAGGCGGATATAAAAAAAATCACAGATTTTTACAATGCCAATTATTCAGTGATGATTAATTATGCTCATGGAAGGAAATTAAACCCCAGGCGTCACCGAACCACATCCAGTTTGAGAGCAAAGGGGTTGCATTGTAAAAAGTATCTTCCATATCGGACTTTACTCATTCTTGCATCACCGAATTCGGAGATTTTTATTTTGAATTCGGAGATTAAAAATCCGATGGTGGATTGAAACCAGGCCCGTATCCAGGAATTTATTTCGGGGGGGGGGGGGGGGTTGCCCACGGGTCGGACCAAAAAGTAAAAAAAAATATATAGATCAGAGGTTAAACCCTACAAAAAACTATTACTTTTGTGGGTTTCGGGGGGGGGGGGGTCGAACCCCCTAACCCCCCCTGGATACGGCCTTGATTGAAACGCTAGAACACAAAATACTGCAGATTAAGTTATCTGAAAGCGAGATTTTTGTTTTTAGAGTGAAGTTACTGCGAGTAGCAACCTGCAGGAAGTGGACCTATGTATGCTTTTTCTGTCTTTATGAAACTTTCATCGAACAAAATAGTCAGATATCAATCAATCAATCAGTTTAATTAATTCATGAAACTGCAGACCACATATTTAAAAGTACGCTAAAACGGGAGTATTCTCTAACACAGATGTACAATTACTTTAGCCTATCCATTCGGTTGCTCGGGGCAATAGCACGGAACAGGCGGTAGAAGTGGCCGGAGCGACAATCAGCATTCTGATGTGAATTTCCAGTCAGGATCCCTTGTTCTTTGGTTTTATTCTTCTTCTTCCTTAAGTCAGGATCCATGTTAGATATTCCTTCAGCCCAAGCTGACTGCGAATCAAAGCTGGAAAATGAACTTTCATTTTGAACTTTCATTTTCCAGTTCATTTTCCAGCTTGAGCCTGAAGAGGACCCTTGCCAAGAAGGGCCGAAATACAGCTCTAATAAAATTTAGCTGACGTATCCGTTTTGCATCGTCAAATAGGATCCATGTTCTGAGGCAGGATCCCAGTTTTGATTTGATTTGAACCTGGCTCCTACTCTGGACTTTTCACCCTCCTTGCAAACATAATTAACTATCGCTTTACGTCTGATTATGTCACAGGGGTCAACATAATTTTCAAAGACCTCTTGACTAGCAGGGTAACATCAACATCATATTTGGTTCTTTTCTTCTGTTATTTTTTTCTTTTTTTTTCCTTATACTCCGTCTTATGCTTTTGCAGCTATTGTAGATCCATTCATACATATATGAAAGTAGATGTCACCTCCGATGGCGCTAGTCATTAGCACGTCGGGCTCTTGACCGGAAGGTTGAGGGTTCGAGTCCCCTCGGGGACTAGGGACGTTTGTCCTGGAAAAACATCGGAAGAGCATTGGGCAAGCTCTGGATAAAAACGGTTAGCCAACGTATGTCCTACGGTAAACTGGACAACAGCTTCAGCTAGCAACAGCTTCAGCTTCTTCTATGGCTGCGGGGCACGGTTAGCGGAAGCTACGATGTCCGTAGCATATATAGGCTACCTATAAAAAAGAAAAAGAAAAAAAGAACTGCATTGTTAAAGCAACACCCTTGATGACCAACTCTTCGTCCCGATGAAGAATCGCGGTGTGCCAGCGAAGAGCCAGAAACGTCACAGCAACAAACGTTGTTCATTGGTTTAAACAGGATCTGAATCACTTTTGAGGGTTCGTTTTGAGTGACGTTCCTTGTTCTTCCCGAGGGCCACTGGCATGTTTTGGACTTACGCGCGATTCTGGCGGTCTGGAAAGCTCGGCGAACTTATGCGCCGGCTGTTCTTGTGACTTCGGCTAAAAGTCGCTTCGCTTTCGAGAGTTGTTCTCGCGCTCCGCTAGTTTCCGCCAGCACTTGGAAAGCGAATCCACTTCGCGAGTGGAAAGTGGTTTCGGCAAGTCAGCGAGAAGTTGCAATGGTGCAATTGAGGCGCAGCGACTTTTTGCTTGTTCTTGCGCTCGGCGGATTCTCGCTTTGCTTTTCGGAAAGCGAATCCAAGAGATCGCCAGAATCGCCCTTTAGTCATATATAGTATTGGTTTTAAGCAGAAGCAGCGTACGGTGAGGCCCTCTTTAATCTCTCAACCAAGACACAAGCTGAAGAAGAGAGGAAATACCAAACACGCATGCTCCCTTCCCACATTCAAAAGCATTCCGGAAGGTGCGGTGGAAGCTGCTGATAATATACTGCAATTCTATTGAGACGGTGTCTTTGGCTTGTAATTTTGATAATTACAAGCTGAGACTATAATTACATGTGTGAAAAACATTACACCATGACGTTCTTCTAATCGCATTGTCATGCAAGTCAAGTCTCATCTGTCTACAAGAGTATTGCCTGATACCATCTACCCACAATAATGGTGGACGATTGACTGTCCACCCACTGGCCCTGATCAAATTCCAGGCAGTGTTGAGACGATTACATGTTGCAATGCACAAAATTTCGGCCATTCTTGGTAGGGGTCCTCGTCAGGCTGTCAACGACCCAATTGAGCAGCAACAAGACCAAAATTTTCGATGGGATCCCAAAGGAGTAAATTTACTGCACTTTTTCATCTAGATCAGGTCTTGGGATTTCTGGTCTTGGCTTCATCGCGCAATTTTACGCGTGTGATTTTGTCCATAATCAATCCCGTTAGGTTATGTCTTTAATCGCACATTAAGCCCAGATTGCGACAGGAATAGCAAGAACAGACACAGTGACAATGGATAGACTGACAGATAGACCGACGGACATGGGTATAATCCATTTCTTCGAATACGCCCTGGACGATTTGCTAACGACGGTCATTCCAACATTAGCCTACTACCAAGAACAAATAATCAGATAGAACTACTGTGTTCAGTCACATGCAGCGACTCCCGTACGGAAAATCTCCACGTCGAATGCCATTTTCCACCTCGAATCGAGGACGAAACGTAATTTTTGGTAGCGAAATGCGGGCGAAAGTATAGCGAGGACGAATATTGATGGCGACTTCTACTTCGACCCAAATTTCGCTGCGAATATGAAGGCGAAGGAGAGGGAGATCTCGCGTTCGCTATCGTGTTTAGTAAGGGCGAAGGCGGATTTCCCTTCGACCTTAGTTCTCGCTGCGAATATGAAGGCGAAGGAGAGGGAGATCTCGCGTTCGCTATCGTGTTTAGTAAGGGCGAAGGCGGATTTCCCTTCGACCTTAGTTTTCGCTGCGAATATGAAGGCGAAGGACAGGGCGATTCTATCCCCGCCTCATCTTTGGCGAAGGGCGAGGGTGCATTTAACTTCGGCTTTGTTTTCCGCTGCGAAGATGGTAGCGAAAGATCATTGAGATTTCATCTCCGCCTCGTATTTGGTGAAGTGCGTGGGCAACCTTATAGTTTCACTGCGAAGTTACCATCAGGTGATGGTGAAAAACTTATCCTATAATACTTCGACTTTTGTTTCCGCTGTCAATGTAACTGACGAGATGCAGAGGCTGTTTTTTGTTTATTTGTTTTTTATCTCGCCTATAGGCATTTGGTGAGCTATGAGAGCCATCCAGTTCGATTTGTATGTTCACCATATTAATCAAATCCAATGTACACAGTAGTCTCTAATTGCTTGTTTCGAGTCAGGAAATAAAAGTGTTAATTGTAAGAGCCACGGAAATGCTTTGATATAAGCCCTGCCGTCTATAGTTTTGAAAATATTGTTGTACTGTAAAGTTCAAAAAATTTCAGAAGCAGCTTGCGTGTTTAGACCTTGTTCGATGGTGTAAACGCATCACCCGACAAATTTTGAGAGTTACTATAGTCCTAAGTCGATAATTTGGGGAAACATAGTTTTGTCATCTATATTACGCCTAATTTGGGTCTATCGTTAATACGAGGTTTCGGCACTACCTGGTCATGGTCAATCAAATTGATTGACCATGACACGAATTTTCGTTTCTACAAGGCCGATTATTACTAACAGTCTCGACCTCGAAAACGGGGTCTTTATCTATCAAATGTATGAGATGGATTCGCTACCAAATGAGGTTCATCCGCGCCCCGCGGAGGCGAGATAGCGCAGCGCTCTCGTTGTACAGACAGACAAAGAAAACCGGGGTCCATCCGCGAAGTCGCGTTCGCTGTCCAGGGACAGCGAGAGAGAAAACGAGGTAGTTTGTGTTTCAAATGTACGAGGCCGTTTTGAGGTGAAAAACGAGAGCGAATAGGCAGCGAAAACGAGAGAGAAAACGGCCTAGTTTGTGTTTCAAATGTACGAGGCCGTTTTGACCTAGATTCGACGTGGAGATTTTCCGTACGGGCTATAAAACCCCCGACAAAACTGAGCGGACCTAGAGGTATTTACTCTAGCTTTGAGCCGATGTTGATACCTGTTTACTCCTCTTCCGTCTTCGCCGTTGATTATTGCAGAAAAAATAGAGAAGATTGCTTGCAGGAGGCGTACTCCGCGCGCTGACCCGCTCTGGAGCACGTCCTTAGAGGCAATCAGGTTTGAATGCTACTTTTCCTCACCGGACGCTTCACTGCAATTTAGCTATTTGTATAGGTAAGGAAACCTGGTGTGGCGCAAAGCTATTCACCTCCGCTCATTCGTAGCGGACAGGGTATGGGGTAGTATTCGACTCCGCATAGTCATATTACAGAGATAGGCATTATTTGTTCTTGCTACTATCACGAACCACGTTTGGAACTCAGAGCAGTGACGGAACACATTATCTTGAAACTCAGACACCTACGCGTACGCAATCCCTTTGACTACCTTCTGCCCTTGCCATTGTCAACAACCATAAGAATTCAGAGGAGAACAACTTTATAACCTTGCTAATGCGACGAAGGGAAGAGCCATTTAAGAATTATGCGGTTCAGCTGACAGTACCTACCACAGGCTCACTACCACTCGGTGATTCTTTAACATTTACAAAACTCCGAACATTCTTGACTACACTATAACAATGACTGCTCGCCAAGAGAAGAAACGTCATGAAAAAAGTTATTAAAATAACGACGTGAAAGCCTGTCACATTCTTAAGATGTTTTTGTAACTTGGTTGATTTTCGTCATTAGGCCTATGACTGTCAGGGTGGCTGTTACCACTAGGATAGTGACACGACCGATCTCACTCAGTCATGACCCGAATCTTGACTTAGCGTTCAAGTCAACAACATTTAACGTTTAAGTCTGAACATATGGGATGTTGTTAACGAAATGAACTGGATTAAACTCATTTCTAGATCCAAGCCGTGTTATCAAGTTTCCAATAGAGCCTCCGTCTTTGTTCCTATGTAGTGACTACGGACACCCCGACAAAACTGAGCAGAGCTAAAGGTACTTGCTGCATGGACTTCTTAAACCAAGAACAAATAATCCAATAGAACCTCCGTCTTTGTTCCCAGGCAGTGAATATGAATACCCGGACAGAACTGAGCGAAGCTAGAGGTACTTGCTAAGCTTTGAGTTGATACCCGTCTACTTCCCTCTTTGCCTTTGCGGAGAACCCCCTCTGCATCGCGTGACACGTGACGTCACAACGGTACACAACCAATCAGCTGAAAAGGGACCACTCAGACGGCGTTCGTAAGAAAATTTCTTCTCCGGGGCGGTAACGAGGTAGAGGTAACGAATTATAATGTTCCGCGTATAGCTCCGACCCTTCGCTAGTTTGAATCTGGCACGGTATCGAGAATATATTCGAATACGCATGGTCGTATTACAGAGGTGGGGAGACGGAGGTTCTTGTGATTATTTGTTCCCATATTTGTTGTCGTCAAGGTCAGGGCGAGACGAGATTTCAGTTATCAAACATTACTGTTCTCAATAGCAACCCATTTCGATGAAGACAGAAAACGAAAAAGAAAGAAGACATTACAAGTGTCAAGAAACAGAGATTAAAGGAAACAGCGTATTCTTACTTTAAGGTCTTCTTTAATTTGTTTCAGGCTGGTTTGACACAAGGGTTCTGGAATCTCTATTCCACGACATAAACTTTTTCTAAACCCTCTGAAGAATCTCTGGAACGACTTCAAAGAAGAAACCACAGCTACAGAAAGTTAGACGCTTGGACGATGAGTACAGGAACAAGCCTTAGAAGTATGACTAAGGAGACCCAGAAGATCAAGATCAACGGTTATATATCCACAACGAGAAGTGGTAAACACTATGGAAAGCGATGGGTAATAAAAAAATCAGGGACGCCAAACTTGTGGTAACGATTTACCTGAAGATCGAAAATGACATTTTTCAGGGCAGGGTCAAGGACCAAAGGCGTATTTGGCGTGCCCTAGCCGAAATTTGACATAGGAAATTCAAAAATATGTGCCAAGTTTTGAAGTACAGAAAATAGGCATCATCTCCATTGAACTTCTGTACATCAATATTTTTCATAGGTGTATTATCTACTATCTGGGCAAGACAACATTCAAACAACTGAAGTAAAACGGATACTTCAGCTACGATGCTTTGGCAGCGATATTACGGCCCTTCTTGGCAAGGGTCCTCGTCAGGCTGTTGAACTTAACTGAAACACTTCACCAAATATTCTATTCGGGGAACCCGAATAGGATAGTTTTTTCCCTGCTGTGGAATTCAAAAGTAATTTCCCCGAATAAGATATTTACAGTCGATAGAAGCTTAAGTTATTTATTACAGGTTTGTTGAATATAAGGTTTGAAGCCAAGCTGACCATTCATTGCAAACAAAATGATGAAAACGAGATTTTCGGGGTTTCTTTTTGATCAGCTAATTATCAGCTATTGAGGACGGTTTGGGAAGTGCAGCAGAAATATTCGAAATTGATTTATCCCTCGCACATCATCTTAGAGCGATAACTATCTGATAAAAAAGAAACCCCGAAAATCTCGTTTTCATCATTTTGTTTACAGGTTTGTTCTTCCCCCACGTTGACATTGAAAATTGACAGCCTCACGAGGACCCTTGCTAAGAAGGGCCGAAATATCGCTGCCAAAGCATCGTAGCTGACGTATCCGTTTTATGTATTGTTTAAATAATAAATATACCCGAATAGGATATTTATGGTCGGTAGAAGCTTCAGTTGTTTATAGCAGGTTCGTTCCTTCACCATCGTTGTCCCGTAAGTTCGACAGCCTGACGAGATATTTATATTTGACAGTGCAAAAACGGATACGTCAGCTAAATTTTATTCGAGCTAGTTTTCGGCCCTTCTTGGCAAGGGTCCTCTTCAGGCTCAAAACCGCTCAAATTGGAAAAACGAACTTGTGGAAAAACAAACTAAAGATTCTAGCTTAGCGTTAAATATCTGACTTCTTGAATTTCTTTGTGAAAGTTGCTTGGAGTTCGAAATGTTGCTCTGATTTCATTTTGGACACGGCTGCTGTTTTTCCTGCTCGATTGGGTTGTTGGCGGGTAGAGATTTTTCTGCATCTGGGTCGACTTTGGTTTTGTTGTGGAAAGGCTTCGGGTGTGAATTTCTTTTTGCTGAGGATGCTGTTCTGTGCTGCTCTATATTTCTAATAGAGAGTATTCGCTTACCTTGATATTTATAGTTTAGTATTTATGTTTGACGTAGAAGTCAAATTCGGCGTTTACGCTGTGAAAGATACTTTTTAGAAATAAAACTCTACTCTACTCTACGAGGATCCTTGCCAAGAAAGGCCGAAATATAACTGCCAAAGCATCGTAGCTCCGTTTTATGCATTGTTTGAATATATGTTTCCCAGTTAGCCTGGGCTCACGGAGTATTTATCACTTGGTTCTTTGCGACCAAAATAAAAGAGGTAAGACACTGAGCCATCTGCCGGCATGAAAACCAACTAAGGGCTAGCTACAATCGACGTTAGAAGGCGTAAGAGGGGTGTTCTACCAATGAAGGTTGTCCCCGGGTCCTCGACATGATGAGTGGACGTTGTTCGTTACTCAGGTTCAGATTCGTTTGATTTCACACAATAAAAACGAACAATTCTACATCGCTTCATGGCAGAGAGCAGGCTCGGTGACCCGAGCGTGGCCTTCTTAGTGAAAGTTGCAGTGAAAACCCGAATATGTGTATTTAAATTTCGAATTTACATTAAAGGACCTTCGCGGCAACGGCGTTTTTCGTCGGCACATTTTTGAGTCCGTCGGCACAAACTGGACGTCCCCCCCCCCCCAAAGGTAAAAGGCTAGTGACGCCCGTGGGTAGTGGGTCACTTTCTGCTGAGACATATGCAAAACCTCCGTTACCTGGTATGCAGATGACAGGTTTTTCACTCACTAACCTGTGGATCTATTTTAGCATGTCTGATCCAAGTGCGACATAGGGAGATTAACAGAAACTATAGGGCGATTCTGGCGGTCTGGAAAGCTCCGCGAGCTTATGCGCCAGCTGTTCTTGCGACTTCGGCTAAAAGCGGCTTCGCTTTCCAGAGCTGTTCTCGCGCTCCGCTAGTTTCCGCCAGCACCTGGAAAGCGAATCCAGTTCGCTAGTGGAAAGTGGTTTCGGCAAGTTAGCGAGAAGTTGTAAAGGTGCAACTGAGGCGTAACGACATTTTGCTTGTTCTTGCGCTCGGCGGATTCTCGCTTTGCTTTTCGGAAACCGAATCCAAGAGATCGCCATAGAATCGCCCTTATATGGCTGATTAGAGACAGGCTTTACCAAGAACACATAATCTGACTGAACCTCCGTCTCCCTATCTTTGTAATATGACTGCGCGGAGTCGAATATTTCCCCATACCCTGTCCGCTACGAACGAGCGGAGGTTAGAAGCTTCGCGCCACTCACGTTTCGTTACCCTTACAAATAGCTAAATCGCTGTGAACCCGCGGGCGAGGAAAAGTAGAAGTCAAAGCTGATTGATTCTATGGATGCACTCCAGAGCGGGTCAGCGCGCGGAGTACGTCCCCAGCCTCCTCTATTTTTTCTGCTATAAGCAACGGCGAAAACGGTGAGTAAACGGGTATCAACATCAGCTCAAAGCTAAAATACCTCTAGGTCCGCTCAGTTCTGTCGGGGTTATTCATAGTCGCTGCATGGGACTAAAGACAGATGTTCTATCAGAATATTTGTTCTTGGCTTCACCTTACAGATTCCCAGATATCCGGAGCATCCGCACAGTCAAGCTAACCCGTCCAGATTTTCATGAAAATGATGACAGCTACACTGTCAGAAGTTTCATAACAAATAGCGCATAACACTTTCAAGAATAACACCTTTTTACTTAGTTATGACCAATTAAGTTTACACTATTTCGTGCCTAGATCTCCAACAACACCTTCAATTTGTAAAAATACTAACGGGAACGAAAGAAACGTATCTGATAACATCCCAAAGTGTTATCTGTTGAAACCGGGCATCCTTCTGTTGTCGTTATGTAACTTCTGACAGTGTAGTGTTTTTACCAATTGAAGGTGTTGTTGGAGATCTAGGCACGAAATAGTGTGAATTTAACTGGTCATAACACTTTGTTTCTAAGTGAAAAGGTGTTATTCTTGAAAGTGTTATGCGCAATCTGTTATGAATATGAAACTTCTGACAGTGTAATTTTGCTATTTTTCAACATTTCGTAAATGTCACTTTAAAATATCTTTCCTCTGCAACTGTCCATCACTCTTCCTTTCTCTCCTACCCCATTCATTTATATATGTTTATTGTGTTTGTCCCATGTGTTGCCACTAGTTCGACGACACTCCAGACATCCGGCGTTTTTGCCTGGGTTCACGTTCCTGATCCATATCGACGAAAACGGATGTCTGGAATCCGGAAGAAAAATCTGAGGGAAAAATCGGATTTATTAATTTAAGATTAATCAATTAAGAAAGAAGGAAATTAATCATTCCTGCGTCGCTGAACCGCATCCAGGTGGCGAGCATGGAGGTTAGCCAATTGCGAGTAGCAACCTGAAGGTGATTTGAAAAAAAAAAAAAATCTAGGGCCTTCTTTGAACGAATCTCACAGAATTCTGTATCTTGCATTATTATGGTACGTTTCATCTTCTTGCATCCCATCTCCGGTGGGCACTGGGTAAAAATTTAAACAACAATACTGGAAGGGACACTACGTACTTGCTAACAGTCACATGTTACTATTCAGTAATGAACAAAAAAGTAAGGCCACCGTATTTAAAAAATCTAAAATATCTTCTAAACCTCTCTCCTTGGACTTTAATACCAATTGAATCTGTACGAACTTTTAATACACTGATCCCATACACTTAACTGGAAAACGCAGGGTTAAATTTAAAAAGCCCCTAGATCCCATTCATAGTTTATTCCCAGTATTTTTACAGTGGAAAGGTAGTTTTATGAGGTATTTATTATCACGAAGTTTGTGAATCAGTCCAGTTTGTTATTTTCTAGTTATTAGGGGGTTTTCTTTTTTTCTCCATCTTTACTATTTAGGTGTTGCGATGGGTGAATGAACAAGTAGGCTATACGTAGGCTATTTGCGAATTATAAAAATTACCCTTCGTTGTGAATCTAATATATACTTATACTATGCATATGATACTAAAGTTACCCCTGTTAACGGTTACTTTTCTGTAAGCTGCAGGCGCAGCTAGAAGGGGTACCGTGTCGGATGAACAAGTAAAGGCGTGATCAAATTCTCGACGAAGTCAGTGGAAGATACTGAACAAATACACATATATTCCTCCTGAGCGCACTTTGTTTGGACTGTGAAATTTTATTTTTCAGAGACTCTCAAGAAAAGTTACAAACATACTTCCTGCAACTTCGTCTACAGGTGAACAGTAGCAGTTGGTGGACTTGAATTTGGGCTAATTCTTCCTAACCTAAAAATAAAAGAATTGACAAAACCGAATAATGTATTGGTTGAACCAGCTGAATTTCAACTCAATTCAGTTGGCCTATCAGAGGAAAGCTCAAAGGTCTGAAGGTGGAGCTGGCTCGAATCTGTAAAACTGGTGACCAGGATACTGACAATTGTTTGGTGAAATACAAGAGGAACGACCTCAGATACCGCCACCGATACCGCGGAGGAAGAAGTTGGTTGCGATTCTTGCTTCGCGTGCTAGGGCCTATACGATGAAAAATGCGTAGCATTGTGTAGTTGTATGGTAGTTGTACCAAGAACAAATAACGAGACAGAACTACTGTCTCCCTATATCGGTCATACAAACATGCTGAGTCGACTAAAATACGGCTGACTCCCGCGCAAATGAGCGGAGCTTACTAGCTTCGCTCCACATCACGTTTTGTTACCTCTACAAATAGCCAAAGCGCCGTGAAGCGCCCGATGAGGAAAAGTAGCATTCAAACCTCATGGCTCTAAGGAGGTGCTCCAGAGAGGATCAGCGCGCGGAGTACGCCTCCTGCTCGCCTCTTTCGATATTTCTTGTGCGATAGGCAACGGTGAAGGCGGAAGAGAAGTAAACGGGTCAACATCAGCTCAAAGCTAGAGTAAATACCTCCAGCTCCGCTCAGATTTGTCGGGGTTTTCATAGTCGCTGCATGCGACAAAGACAGAAGTTCTTACTGATTATTTGTTCTTGGTTGTACGAAAAAGTTGCATGTACTTATGCAGCCGTTCAGAATACTTTAATTTAATGTGCCTCACAGTGGCTAATCTTAAGCAGTAATATTCAGTAGCATCCCACATTGCTCCAGTAGCATCCAGTCTTGCTATAGTAGCATGTAGCTACTTTTTCATGCTACTTTTTCGTACAACTTGCTATTTTGAGAAAATTCTTCATCGGGTAGATAATATAGGCTATAGTTCGAGGCGCATTTCGGGGGGGGGGGGAGCGCTGTCAAGGGCCACCTTCGCATTCTTTACCGTGAATCTTAGGTAGGTGAGACCAGGGACCCATAAATTTCCTTTACAGGGGGCTTGTCAATAAGAGATTTCTGATGCTTGTTGACCGCACGGAAGATAGTTCGAGAAATAACCACGGTCCAATCACGTACAAAACCAGACAGACACAATTTGGGATTTGCTGCTGGCGCCTTGAGGGAGGAGTCTCTTTGGCGCGCACGTCCAATGAGGCAAACAAGAATGCAGATTCGACCCAAGTGGGATATTTGGAAAGTAGGACTGGTTCGGTCAACATAGCAACATAGAAGCATAGGAAATGACAAGCCTTCTGTAAAGGAAATTTATGGGTCCCTGGTGAGACCCAAAAGACTTGAGTAATTAACAGCATCTGAACGAAAAGTAAACAATATACTCAAGAGTTCATGCATAGGCTACTCGCTTTTGCTCTTCGTCAACTAGGTTTTACATTTTTCCTGGGTAGCTCTGGGCCCGCTTTAGGAAGCCAAAGAGGCAGCTGCCCCCCCCCCTAAATGACGCCCATATGTACAGTATAGTTTGGAAGGACGATCCTGTGATATCGAACTGCTTAAATCCGAAACGAATGAGAAACGAAATTCTTCTTCTTTCTGACAGTTTTTCTACATCTAGAATGCAAAAGCTGTTCCTATGTAAGGGCAACAGCTTTCTCAGCCCCCAAATGACAGAGTAAACAGAAACCACTCGTCCGAGATTACAACATTTACGCAACATTTTAAATGCTATCTCTTGACCACAGCCACTTCTATTTCATAACATAGGCATTAGTCTTACCTAGATTTTGATTTTGAAGTTTAGCTAATAACAAATAATCTGACAGAGCCTCCGTCTCCCTATCTCTGTAATATGACTATGCGGAGTCGAATATTTCCCCACACCCTGTCCGCTACGAACGAGCGGAGGTTAGTAGCTTCGCGCCACACCACGTTTCGTTACCTCAAATAGCTAAATCGCTGTGAAACCGCCGGCGAGGAAAAGTAGCAGTCAAAGCTGGCTGGTTCTATGGACGCGCTCCAGAGCGGGTCAGCACGCGGAGTACGCCCCCTGCACTATTTTTTTCTGCGATAAGCAACGGCGAAGACGGAAGATGAGTAAACGGGTATCAACATTAGCTCAAAGCTAGAGTAAATACCTCTAGATCCGCTCAGTTTTGTCGGGGTATTCACAGTCGCTGCACGGGACTAAAGACAGAAGTTCTATCAGATTATTTGTTCTTTGTTTAGTCAGGGACCCATACATTTCTTGTAATGACTCGCCATTCAGGTGGCTTGACAGTAAGAGCTGATGCGCTCTTGACTGAGCGTCAGATAGTTCGAGAAATATCCACGGGGATAAAATATTGCCTTGAGGGAGGAGTCTCTTTGGTCTCACGTCCAAGGAGGCCCGGGATTGGCTCTATATGAGCAAGAACGCCGATTCGACCCAGGTGGAATTTTTGTAAACTAGGTGAGGCTCGGGCAACATACAATGACAAGCCCCCTGAATGGCGAGTCATTACAGGAAATTCATGGGTCCCTGGGTTAGTAGAAGACACTCTACTTACAAATTATGCTTCATCCTTAAACTTTGAGTTGATGATCGGCACATACTGAAGAACCAGCTTCCAATCGGTAAAGTACAGGACCAAGCCCCCAGCGATAGCTCCAAATCTAGCAGCAGAAGGGATCCTAAAATACACAGTAAATTACAATTCAGACAAGAGTTGCGTTTTTGCAGATACCATGGTATCTGATATCACGGTATAAAGTCGTGTTTGCAGTTATCGTGGTTTCTGGCCAGTAACCGTGATATCTGATATTCAGAGACCACGGTCCGACCGTAATAACTGGTCGTGGTATCTGCAAAAGTCATCTCACTTTCATCAATTTTTGTCAAATTGATGGGAAAGAAGTTTTTCACTTAGTGATGTGACTGGATATCAGATTTTCTTCTGGGATGACTGCGAAAAGCGCAATTTCGGCAATTGTCGTTTTTGCAGAGCAAATCGTAGCCTATATCAGATACCACGGTAACTGCAAAAACGAATAATTGCAGATCCAGCTACCGTGGTAACAGATATTATGGTATCTGCAAAACGCAACTAATGTAGTTCAAACAGTGTTGAGCAGATCACCCTTCCACGTGAGTCTTTGGTTGCCACCTGACATCTAAGTAGGCAACCTGAATATTCCTAGGGTAGTATTATCTTATACTGGAAAGGTGATGGAGGCATGCCTCGAATGTTCTTGGTTTCATTTGTTTTAAATGAATGAAACTAGATTTGTTTTTGTCTAGGCAATATCCAGTGTTGCAGCAGCCTCTGGTCAGTTTAAGCACCCTACGTGCTTCAGAGCACCACTTTGGTTTAGTTTCTTTGCTACTGTGTTGACACTTAAGTTGTCAACCCAAAGAAACTTTCAAATGATATATCGCAAGAAGGAGTTTTGTTCAAAACAACTGATGACACATCCCTGATAACCTGATTATTGCCTATTGCTCAGTGAAAATAGCACCAACACATGAGGGGCTGAAGAACTCAAATATATCTTACGAGTTTTTGTTGGAAAGCTAATAGTGTCGCACAAGTTTCGAGTTTTCCATTGTTTTTACTTGTAGTAACATAATAGTCTTCATGTGAAATAATGGGCGTTGCCCCCCTGGGTGTTCAGATCCGAAGCCCTAAGGCTAGGGCTGACTAATCTTCGTAGCATCGAGCGGTGGGAAATTACCCTGCTCTTCGAAGACGTATAGGGATTGTAGTCTTTTGTTTGGTGGTTCGATTTAACTTACCATATCAACCTTTCGGCTCACAAAATATCATAGGTATTCCAATTGGTTTGGCCTGGATGCTTAATCAAAGGGGAAATGGGAATTCTTTTACGTATATTTTCCGAACTAATAATAAAATCACTTCTGATAATAAATTATTAATGACCAGCCAAATGTCACACATGTAGTTGGTCCAAACAAAATTATCATTCAAAACTGATCAGCTGCCATCTGCCCTTATAACTTGTCCTACTCCCAGAACAAGAGCTAGAAGCTCATATGGCACTTCGGAAGTTGGGTCAGAGCATGATTGTGGGAATTTGTCAACTCCTGGGTTTACTGCAATCCTTTGTAAACAAAACACAAAACCCTAGAGACAAAAATGATCATTGGACCCTTGGGGATCACGGAAATGTATTGTTTAGTCAATAGTACTTGTTTACACTTGCAGTTAAGATGCGCGCTTTAAGGGGGCTAGGAATTAATTTGTAAGCAAAGCCTTTAAGGCACAAATGGTCATGAGCCCTTGGGGACCATGAAAATGTATTAAATTAAATATCAGAAGTAAAAGTTAAGTAATGAATGGCAACCAGTAAATGCCACTTAAGTTACCGAACTCAGTAACTGGGGTCAGGGGCGTCACTAGCCTTTTACCTTTGGGGGGGGGACGTCCAGTTTGTGCCGACGGACTGAAAAATGTGCCGACAAAAAACTTTAGGCTATTTTAGGCTATTCTATACCTGTAGGCTACTTTACAGGTTCTAGCTTTTTAATGTGTTTCCAGTCCCCAAGAATTTCAGTCCTGAAACGCCAACTAAATGAATCACCATTCTTCCAAATAGAAAATACTACGAAATGCGCCGCAGGCGAAATTTTCTGGAAACGCTGATGACCGATCCCAAATAAAAGTAAGGCTAGCTGTCAAATTACGGTCTTTCCGCCAAAAAAGTGGTGGCCATCCATAAGAAAGAAGGCACACAGTTGATTCTTGTGTGTAGAAAATCTCAATGACGGATTTAATTTGTTACGTCTAATGAGATTCCGATCTTCCGAAGGGAATAAAACTTTCCGGGTGCGCCCGACGAATGTTTGAAGAATTCAATTTCTTGCGAATAAAAATATTCCGATGTGACAAAAAGAATACCGACGCCCGACTAAAGCATTCAGAATTCGAATTATTTTTTGTTTTGCCCGACAAGACTGTAAAGAACTTTATTTCTTACGTGTAAACAGAAGCCGATGTACCGACAAAACTTATACTTTCGGGATGCGCCTGATAAACGTTTACACAATTTGATTTCTTACGTATAAAAAGAGCCCTATGTGCCGACGATACTTGAGCTTCCCGGGTGCGCCCAAAACAAATGTTTGCTGAAATTGATTTATCACATATAAACAGAGCCCGATGCGCCGACGAGAGGTCCGACGAGCGCCAAAAGCATACATAAGTTAATTTCTTCTGTGTTTTGCTCAATAAATATTTGCCGAATTCGATTTCTTGCGTATAAAAAGAACTCAATGTGCCGACGAGTCCACCGACGCCCGACGAAAACATACAAAATCGAATTTCTTATGTATAAAAAGAACCGGATGTGCCAAAGAGAATATTGAGGCCCGACAGAAGGATACAGAATTCGGTTTCTCCTGTGTTCTGCACGACGAATGTGTGCAGAATTTGATTTCTTGCGTATAAAAAGAACTCAAATTGCCGACGATTCCACCAACGCCCGACGAAAACATACAAAATCGAATTTCTTATGTATAAAAAGAACCGGATGTGCCGAAGAGAATATCGAGGCCCGACAGAATGATACAGAATTCGGTTTCTCCTGTGTTTTGCACGACAAATGTGTGCAGAATTTGATTTCCCCCTCCCCCCCCCCATAGTGACGCCCCTGACGCTGGATACACTATGCCAAATGCTGGATACTGGGGCCCAATCAAATATTGATGATTTGAGTGAAGCTCAAAAATCAACCAATCAGTATTCAACTGTATTGAGGACTGAGGTAGGTCAGGGTTAAGGTGCCAACAGCTATCCGGCGTTTTGCATAGGGTGTCCAGGGTTAAGCATAGGCTATGCCAAATGCTCGGCATATCCAGCGTTTGGCATAGGGTATTCAAAAATCAGAAAAGAAAATCAGAACTGAACCAATAAACACATCAAATCACCCAATTTGGAAATGTGGGGACAAAAGATTTTAGAAAACAGGAATCACTGCGACCGGAAGTTTTGCCTTCGGCGAAAATTTGACTGAATGCCCAAAACATGGGGGCGCTGGGCCTCACCCTCGGAGTGCCCCTGGGCTGGGTAGTACAGGAGGGGTATCCAACCTCGTTTTTACACTACCTCGATTTTTGCCACGAAAATGTTAAAATGAAATGTACAAGCTGTCATGACAGTCAAGAGCCAAATATGACTTTTTTCAAAGTTATGTGTCCAAAAATATTCAAATTTGGTGCCTTTTTCTCCATTTGGAGCAATTTTGAAATCCTGTTTCCTGCCTATTGACATTGCTAACTGTTCCTATTTCATCATTTTTAAGTCAATCGAGATAGGGTTAGAATAAAGTAGTCTTGTTTGAAAAGAAAAATAAGTTTAACTAGAAATACTGAAGCAATAACTATTAATCCAATATGTAAACCATTCAACTAGCTTCAATCTAGTATTTTTGTCATATTTGTTGGTTCCTTTTTATTAAGCCAGATGGATTATTCTGAAGGAAAGACTTCCCTGGAAATTTGAAGTCTTGTCTGAGGTTCGATACCCCATCTGTATAGGAATTTTCAACAACACACCTTCATCATGGAACCTGCATGGAACATGAATGAATTGCTAATCTTCTACTGTACCCAGGGGCGTCCCGACACCTTCCAGATAGGGGGGGTGCGGCTCGAGAAATTTACCGGAATTTTTCAAAGTTTTACCGGAATATTTCGTGGTTTTTCCGGAAATTCTCCGTATAGTGAACCTCTGCAGAAACTCTAGAATATTGTTGTGTTCTGAGGTTCTGACTCCGACTATGTGTATCAAACGACAAAAAAATAGGTTCGTTAAAGTATAACTGAAAAGGCAGCTTATTTTTAAATCTGATATTTGAATACACCACTCTGGTAATAACGCTCGGAGTGTGCGCTGCATGCATGAAAAAAAAAATCATCCAGATGCGCGAAAAATCTCTCTTTCTTTCCCCTTTTAATGAGGTAACAGGAATTGTCTTAGCCGACGTGAACACTTTCCATTTTAGTGGTAAGACATCCTTCAACTCAGGACAGACTTCGAATATATCTTCAAACTTTTGACTTGTTTTGAGGCTCTCCTGGCTATTTTCGAGATTATGTCGGAACAAAACTAACTCGTTTATCGTTTCGCTGGGAAGGATGAAAATTTCAGTAGGTTGCCTAATTCTTGAAAGTTACATAAGCTTAGGAGATTACCGGAATCACCGATGGATGTTCCGGTACGCTGTGTTGTCTGTCTGCCAGAACCACTCTGCTAAGTTGTGTGCCAGGGTCATCTTGGCAAGCTGTGAGTCTACACTTATCCGGTAAGCAGCAAAATTCGGGTTGATTCCCTGAGCCAACTGCGGGTAGATTCCGTGGAGCAAATTCCGGTAGATTCCCTGATCCAGCCTCCAGTAAATTCCCTTAGACAAGTTCCGGTAGATTCCTTGTGCAAGATTTCGGTAGATTCCCTGTGCAAAATTCCGGTAGGTTCCGTGAGCAATGATCCGGTAGATTCAAAAATTCTAGTAGATTCCATGGGTCGAAATATGGTAGATCCCCTGATCCAGCCTCCAGTAAATTCCCTGAGACAAGTTCCGGCAGATTCCTTCAGCACGATTTCGGTAGACTCCCTGCGCAAAATTCCGGTACGTTCCCTGAGCAGTGATCCGGTAGATTCAAAATTCTAATAGATTCCGTGGGCGACATCCGGTAGATCCCCTGATCCAGCCTCCAGTAAATTCCCTGAGACAAGTTCCGGTAGATTCATGTTCAGCAAGATTCCGGTAGATTCCCTGAGAAAATTCCGGTAGGTTCCCTGAGCAATGATCCGGTAGGTTCCCTAAAAATCAGTTTCAAGTGAATTTTATAAATTTTAACTGGCGCGGCTTCGCCGCACCAGTCAAAATTTACCGGAATTTTTTCCCGCAAGCCTTCTGGGGGGGGTGCAGCACCCCCCCGACACCCCCCCTCGGGACGCCCCTGACTGTACCCCCTTGAGTCAAGGTGGTACAGTAGAAGCTTGACTTCAGTTTCACAACCTAAACAAAGGGAAAAAAGATTTTCATACCATGCCTTAGCAACCTGAAGGTGCCTCGGTCCAATGGGAATCTTTTCTTGAAGCTTGTCCATTTTTCAATGGAGAAAACAGTTTCCTTTTTCTCTGTTCAAAAAAAATGCCTTCACTTCTGCGACGCAGCGTTGCCAGTCCCAATATTTTCGAACAACGAAGCATTCGGATGGTTCTTTCTTGAAAAGGAGCAAAAGGCTGGGGCTGGCAAACAGAGGCGTCACTACTGGGGGGGGGGGGGAGGGGGGACGCCCCCCCAATGTTGTCGGCCAGTTGGTAAAAAATAGCCGAGTCGGTGCGAAGCGCCGCGATTTTTAGTAAAAATAGTCGATTTTTTCTTAGAAATAGTCGTGTTTTCTTAAAAACAACCAAAAGCAGTCGGTTTTTCGTAAAATAGTCGTTTTTCTGAAAATCAGCCGATTTTTCGTCAACACAGTCGTTTTTTCTCAATAACAGTCATTTTTATCCGCAAAAATAGTCGGTAAAAATGACCAGCCAGTCGGTAAATACCTTGTCCCCCCCAAACATTTTGGCTAGTAACGCCTCTGGTGACTCCTAGTATTTTTTAACAGTCACTGTAATTATCTTGAGCTCACGAATGTTACCGCATTTTGGCGGAAATGTTACCGCATACTTCATTTTCACAGTTTAACCGCACATCTGTTAATTGGAAGCCCAACGAGCGTCCAGTTTGAAGAGTATGTACGTTAGGCGATAGTGAAACCAGCAGATACACTTGACGACTATCTCTCCTTGCCGATGCAAAATCTCCGGCCTCTCCGGGTACCTAGCGGAAGAAAGGCAGAAGTGGTATCACAGCTGCCCCCAAAGATGGGGGCACAGAATGTGAGTTGTTGAGTTTGAGTCGTCACGGAGACGTTACTCCTTCTTCTTGAGGATCAGTGGCGTGTTTTGGTTAGTCATATAGAGCACTGAGTGCATCTTCTGACAAAACTTACTTTAACATACTATGGCGCTTCATTTCTTTGGACAACCATGGAGCGCGCGGCAGAGCGTTTCTTATCTCAAACTGAAATTAGCAAGACCAATAGGGGGAGATCCTCAAAAAATAATATTTGATCCAGACAATTTGTTTTTTGTAGATATTAGGTCTTCACCAGACTTCTTGAACATATTTACTACTAAAAATTTAGAAACAGGCCAATGCTAATCCTCTGAAAAAAAAAAGTTCAGATATGGATTCAACATGTGTTACCCCTGTACGTCATATCTTCTTTGACGAAACCGATCAGAACTTCCTGCCTTATTTCTGCCAAATTTCCGGTTTCGGCCGGATCCCGGGCACACTACTCGAATTGGCTCAAACGCTCAAATTGGCTCAATTCGCTCAAACGCGAATTCAGCAAATCTTCTTACCCTGATACCGAAAGTCTAGTCAACTTCAGAAAACTTGCAACTTTTTAACAAATTTTCAAATCTTGGCCGGATTCCGGGTGAACTATTTAAGAAAAGAATTTGCATATACGGATTCAGCATGCCTCTTTACAACTACACCGAAGCTCTAAGCAACTTTTACTCACAACAAGTTTTTCGGTTTCAATCGGATTCCGGGCAAGCTGTGTGACAGGGGAGTACATCATTGTCAGCATGTCTTATTACCCCTTAATCGAGCATCTAATCAACTTCAGCTAAAACTTTTACTCTTTTCAAATTTCTCAATTTTGGCCGGATTCCAGGCAAACTACTTGTCCTGCGAGACAATGATTTTCATATAAATTTTCAGTACACTTCCTTACCCCTAAATAGAACATCTAATCAAATCCAGCTAAAACTTTTACTCTTAACAAATTTTCCGGTTTTGACCGGATTCCGGGCAAACTACTTTTCCGGACAGACAATGATTTTCATGTAAATTATCAGCACATTTTCTTACCCCTAAATCGCACATCTACTGCACATAACTTCAAACAAAACTACTTATCCGGCGAGACAATGATTTTCATATTCGTGTTCAGCATGTCTTCTTACCCCTAAATCGACTAGCTGTTCACAAATATTTGTTCGCCCCTTAATTTGAACCCCCACCCCTAAATGTTGTTGCCACAGAGCCCATCTACGAATTCGGCCTGTCTCTCGACTCTTAGAATCCTCACACCAGATTTCATCAAAATATCTCATTCCCTTCGATATTTATCGTGCTGATAGAGGGACGGAACTTTTACGATGTCACAGGCATCCCTGCACTACGTTTTGGGATCCCAAAAGCC
Organism: Branchinecta lindahli; assembly: GCA_023053555.1. NCBI lineage: Eukaryota > Metazoa > Arthropoda > Branchiopoda > Anostraca > Branchinectidae > Branchinecta > Branchinecta lindahli. The sequence goes on along the minus strand of JAKZAO010000009.1, from coordinate 3,447,621 downwards.
TCCTTAGCTCCGAGACTTGCGCAAAATCGCAAGGCAACACTTTAAGTTCATGTTGTCTTCTGAGTTCCAATCTTGTTTCTCCTGTTCGTGTTTCTTTTCATGCAGATTAGGGAAACAGAGTTTCCGGTTTTTGTGCGTTTTTTTTTCGGAAATGAGGGTCGGTCCGGTGAAGCACTCAGAACTCACTGGGATAGATGAAAAATGCACATATTGTGCTCTTTTACTTACCCTTTTCCAGCTGATTTGGAAAAGATCAGAAATTCATAATCAGAAATAAAGATTGGCCATTAAATATGATGCCATTTTGTAGCGAAAAAAATTGACACATTTTCTGAAACCTTATGGAATTTGAGATGACACAAAAAGAACATTTTCAGAAAAAATACACTCTGCTTAAAAAATATGGCAGCCCTTGTTGAGCTTCCCCGTGTGGGTGCTTCCGCAATGAATCGCGCCACTAGATGCTCCTATGGTCATATCGGACTCCTGAACTTGACCGACGACTTGGTTGGGGTATTTAGACTTTATAAATGCTGGAATGCCCTCGATTGAACTCCATTAATTCCAAACTCACTGTCTATTAAGCTGGAAGAAAGGTCCAGACCGTTCGTTCCCTCCTCGGTAGCTGGGTCTCCAGATGGCCAAAACGTCTCTGTTAAAGGACTATTTACTTTCGGCCCCCGTCGCTGTCCGTAGTGCAAAATCCTGCAGAGCAGACTCGCTGTGAACGAGGGGTTGTCCCGTCGGAGTCTCCTTACCCTGCGGTCGAATATATTACCAAGAAACTATGGCAGAATGAAAAAAAAAATGTAATCACCCATGGGCCAGGGAGCTTCAAAATGATTCGGTTTCGTGAATTTAATGATTTTGGTTGTTGTTGTTTCTTTTTTTCGTTTCTTTGTTTACTATAATCCGTCTCTGCCTTGACGAGTTATAAACATAATCTAATTTAAGTTACCCACTTCCCAGCACCTGCAGTACACCTTTTGACGGCACCGACTGAAACCAGCAGTGCCGTTCATAATTTAGGCGATTCCAGCTTCTAAAAATTCTGAATTTTATGTTCGAAAACATGGCCAGGCACCGGACACTGGAATTATGTTTTGTATTCCTTTTGATGTTTAGCCGAAAATCAAAACAACAAGAATAACAGGATAGATTCTCGGATATATAAATCGCAAAACAAAAAAGAAAGAAAAAGGTACCAGCAGTAGCCTTGACATGCCAAATTGGTAGAGCTGATCTCCGATTCTCTGTCCTCAGGCAAGGAAGCTGAATGTGCGGTTGAGGGTAAGCCATCCTGGTGCTTTCACACACTCCCTGTCACCTTCCTCAGATTTCTCTAGGTACTCATTTGAAGCTGGGTGAACTTTGGCTTATCTAACACGATAACGCAACAGAACTGTCCCCCGTCTCAGACCACAAGGTAAGCACCCCCGAGCAGGGGCGTCGCAAGTGCATTTTCGTTGGGGGGGGGGGGTACAGAGCCAAAATTTATCGAATCTCTCAAAAATTTTACCGAATCCTAGAAACTGAAAATTCGAGCTTTAAATTCGAGCTTTAAAGGGCAGCATGAAAGACGATAAGCCAACTTAATTAAGTGGCGTTTTGGCGAAGGCCACTTGGAGAATATATTGCCGGGCACGATTGCAGTAACAGCTTCTATCTATTATACCCAAGAGAAAAATAAATCTAGCGCCGCAGGCGAATTTTCAGAATCTTTTTTTTTTCCTGTAGGATTTAACTGCTTACAAATTCTATCATTAACCGTGGATTAAATACCGATGCTCTAAGAAGTTCCAGAAACCGGATGGAGCGACGTTCCTGCAGTAGCAGCTACTCTACCATAGTCAATACTACCCATGATCACATAAAGTGGGCGCCGCAGGCAAAATTTTATTTCAGTTAGCTTTTTCCTGTCAAATTTAACTATTTCCATCCAGATTTTAGCTTTTAATGTTTCGAAATCCCAATCCTAAAACTGTCTTAAAACCCCAATCAAATAACGCACCCTTCCGCATTAAATCTTCTTTTTGGGATCCGAAGTAAAAGTAAGGACTATCGATGAGATCATAAATTAGTCCTTTTGTCTGCAACCAGTGCTTCACTCGACCTCTTCCGAGTTTCGAGGTTCGTGGTAACTCCCGAAGGGCAATTATACCGAATCCCAGTTATTATACCAAATAAGTTTAGACCGATAGCATGTTCGAGATTCTGTATAACTACCGTATCTCGGTTATTAGACCGAATTGTTTTGATATCGAAACAGTACCGAATAATTTTCGTATTCGGTATAATTTCGTCGAAACTGGAACAAAAGTAGGGATTTGTGGTAACTACCGGATCCTGAAAATTATACCGAATAAAATACCGAATCCCAAGTATGATACCGAATAATTCTAGACCGATACCTTATTCGGGATTATGTGTAACTACCGAATCTCCATAAATATACCGAATAGTTCTGTGATAACTACCGAATACTGGGAATTATACCGAATCCCGATCATTATACCAAATAGATTTGTACCGATAGCCTATTTGGGATTCTGTATAACTACTGAATCTCCGTAAATATACCGAATAGTTCAGCTATCGAAAAAATACCAAACAGTTTTAGTAAAATTTTGGGCCTCCGGCCCAAAATTGATTTTGGTTGTTGTTGTTTCTTTTTTTCGTTTTTTTGTTTACTATAATCCGTCTCTGCCTTGACGAGTTATAAACATAATCTAATTTAAGTTACCCACTTCCCAGCACCTGCAGTACACCTTTTGACGGTACCGACTGAAACCAGCAGTGCCGTTCATAATTTAGGCGATTCCAGCTTCTAAAAATTCTGAATTTTATGTTCGAAAACATGGCCAGGCACCGGACACTGGAATTATGTTTTGTATTCCTTTTGATGTTTAGCCGAAAATCAAAACAACAAGAATAACAGGATAGATTCTCGGATATATAAATCGCAAAACAAAAAAGGCCTCCGGCCCAAAATTTTACCGAATCTCAAAAGGTTGGGACCCCCCCCCCCCTTGCGACGCCCCTGCCTCCGAGAATCAAACATGCGCCCCACAGGGACCATAAATTTCCTTACAGGGGGCCTGTCATTTCCTATTCTTGTATATTACTATGGTGACCGAACCAAATCCAGTTTCCAAAAATCCCCGCTTGAGTCGATCGGCATTCTTGTTTGCCTCACCTCCCTCAAGGCGCCAGCAGCCAATCCCAATTTTTTTTCTATCTGGTCTTGAACGTGATTGGACCGTGGGTATTTCTCGAACTATCTTCCGTGCGCTCAAGATAGCATCAGAAATCTCTTATTGACAGGCCCCCTGTAAAGGAAATTTATGGGTCCCTGGCCCCAAGGAGATCAGGAATATTTCGAATCCAGGGCACAAGCAACTCGGCCACGACGGATAGAATCATTTTTTTTTTCTTATGAATCATTTAAAATGCGTCATAGCGAGTTACCGTCTGGCTTTTGGTCCTGACGCAAACCCAGCTAAGTAATAAAACACGTTTCCGAACGGAGCCAATTCATGAACAACTGCGATTAAAAGATTACGCTGGATTCTCTTGATTGCAAACTCTTCCTTCGTGCAGATGAAGAGTCTCCGTGTACCTGGCGGAAGCGTTACCATAAGCTGTCCCAACGAACGCTGATTGACACAGGATTTGAGTCATCGTTCGGCTAACGTTTCTCATTCTTCCAGAGGTTCACTAGGGTGTTTCGGACTTGGTCATATAAAGTATAAGCCCTTGACGCAGTGAGGTCATTGACCTCGTGTTGGAATTTTCAGTACGCGTTCTGTACGCGAACGCCGAGTAAGTATCTACACTACAACAAACTACCCTGGCGTATTCAAAATACCACTTTCTAGCTCGCACCGTTGGTACGGACGTTGGTTCGGCTGTAAGAGAAGTTGTCACGTATTTAGTTGTCCACGTATAGACTGAATTGTGTTGCGAGAGCAACACTTTAGTTTTGTCCCGTTTTTTTTCCTAGCACCCCGATTTCAGCTTATTCCTGGAAACCGATCCGAACCGAAAAAAATATCTGTTTCGCCTCTGAGCTTGACCCCCAAATATTACTAGGAAGTAGCGCCATGACTTGATAAAGTGACACACACTCGAATAGCAATGAAACTAGCACCACTAGCGATGGATAACGTCCGTACTAAAACTCAATCAGTCCTGCACCAACGCTGGCTCCGACAACTCCATATTCCGAACACAGCAAACAAAATATTAATAACCTCCCCTGTTTCCTCGATGTCTCCAGACCGTACTAGAATCTTCTAAGACCGCGAGTCTGCCTCCCTTTGAATGTCGCGAGCGTAATGGGCGGCGCTACGAGGAAGGCCCGTTGCTGATGCTTGAAAGGCATATGGACGCCTATGGAAGGCGGATCGGGTCAAAAGACCCTCCTACATTACATGATAGAGAACCTGCTTAATCAGGTGGTGCATGCACACCACCTGCTTTGTCACGTCCTCTGTCACGTGGTGTATTTACACCGTGTGCTTTGTCACGTCCTCCGTCGTGTGGTGCAACTACACCACGTGATTTGTCACGTCCTCTGCCATGTGGTGTGAAGTGTTCACACCACGTGCTTTATCACGTCCTCTGTCACGTAGTGCATTTACACCATGCTCTTTGTCACGTCCTCTGTCACGTGGTGCATTTACACCATGTGCTTTGTCACGTCCTCTGTCACGTGATGCGAACACACCACATGCTTTGTCTCGTCCTCTATCTGGTGATATAAATCCATCGCGTGACAATAGAGGTGATTGGTCAGGTGGTGACTTTCCACCTCGTGTAATGTATCGCTGTGTAAATACACCATGTGTTGTAGACGATGGTGTATTGTAAAAATCAAGCAATATTAAAGAGAAAGCGTTGTTATCTGGCCGAACGGGTCAAAACCAGACTTTGCAGGAAACGCTTCCTGCAAAACCGGTCTGAAGTCCTTCATATATCTCACATCACGTGCTTTGTAACGTCCTCTGTCACCTGCTTTGTCACGTGGTGTAAATACACCACCTGCTTTGTCACGTCCTCTATCACCTGCTTTGTCACGTGATGTAAATACACCTGCAAAACCGGTCTGAAGTCCTTCATAATTTCTCACATCACGTGCTTTGTCATGTCCTCTGTCACCTGCTTTATCACGTGGTGTAAATACACCACCTGCTTTGTCAAGTCCTCTGTCACCTGCTTTGTCACGTGGTTTAAATACACCACCTGCTTTGTCACTTCCTCTGTCACCTGCTTTGTTACGTCCTCTGTCACCTGCTTTGTCACGTGGTGTAAATACACCACCTGCTTTGTCACGTCCTCTGTCACCTGCTTTGTCACGTGGTGTAAATATACCACCTGCTTTGTCACGTCCTCTGTCACCTGCTTTGTCTCGTGGTGTAAATACACCACCTGCTTTGTTACGTTCTCTGTCACCTGCTTTGTCACGTGGTGTAAATACACCACCGGTGACTATGTAAATACACCACCCGTGGTGTAAATACACGTCCTCTGTCACCTGCTTTGTTACGTCCTCTGTCACCTGCTTTGTCACGTGGTGTAAATACACCACCTGCTTTGTCACGTCCTCTGTCACCTGCTTTGTCACTTGGTGTAAATACACCACCTGCTTTGTTACGTTCTCTGTCACCTGCTTTGTCACGTGGTGTAAATACACCACCTGCTTTGTCACGTCCTCTGTCACCTGCTTTGTCACGTGGTGTAAATACACCACCTGCTTTGTCAGGTCCTCTGTCACCTGCTTTGTCACGTGGTGTAAATACACCACCTGCTTACTTTAGACCTACCTAATTGAAAACTTACATTTTAAGGGTTAGGAGGGTTGGGTTTAAGGGGGATTTCAAGGTTAGGTTTAAAAACAAGTGTCATTTTATGATTCGAGTGTTCGAAATACCCCTAAAACGTGTGTTTGTTGGCTGACACGGCATTTTCATTTTTAGGGTCTAGACCCTAGGGAAACGGGTCAGGGTATGTCTAAAGTAAAAAAAAGTGTCATTTTCTGATTCAGAATGTTCGAAATACCCCTCAAACGTGTGTTTCTTGGCTAATACAGCAATTTAATTTTTAGGGTCTAGACCCTAGGGTAACGGTTCAGGGTAGGTCTAAAGTAAAAAAAAGTGCCATTTTCTGATTCAGAATGTTCTAAATACCCCTAAAACGTGTGTTTCTTGGCTGATACAGCAATTTAATTTTTATGGTCTAGACCCTAGGGAAACGGTAACGGGTCAGGGTAGGTCTAAAGTAAAAAAAAGTGTCATTTTCTGATGCAGAATGTTCTCAATACCCCTAAAACGTGTGTTTCTTGGCTAATACAGCAATTTAATTCCCTAGGGTCTAGACCCTAGGGAAACGGGTCAGGGTAGGTCTAAAGTAAAAAAAAGTGCCATTTTCTGATTCAGAATGTTCTAAATACCCCTAAAACGTGTGTTTCTTGGCTGATACAGCAATTTAATTTTTAGGGTCTAGACCCTAGGGAAACGGGTCAAGGGCTACGTACATGCTAAAGCAGGTGAGGTATTCACACCCCGTGACAAAGCACATGCTAAAGCAGGTGGTGTAGTCACACCACGTGATAAAGCACATGCTAAAGCAGGTGGTGTATTCACACCACGTGATAAAGCACGTGGTGTATTCGCACCACGTGATAAAGCACGTGGTGTATTCGCACCACGTGATAAAGCACGTGGTGTGAGAATCCAAATTCAGTCTACCCCAGATTGGTTACATTTTGCTCGTGTTTCCAAAGGTTAAAGACGAAATTCATGTGTCACGGCTAAGGTTTTCAGACACGGGGAATGCGAATATGGAATTAACTTTTGCCCCTGAATTTCCCTTGACCCTTCACGGTCCTAGGGTCTAGACCCTAAATATTGAAATTGCTGTATCAGCCAAGAAACACACGTTTTAGGGGTATTTAGAACATTCTGAATCAGAAAATGACACTTTTTTTTACTTTAAACTTACCCTGACCCGTTTCCCTAGGGTCTAGACCCTAAAAATTTAAATGCTGTATCAACCAAGAAACACAAGTTTGAGAGGTATTTCGAACATTCTGAATCAGAAAATGACAAATTTTTTTTTACTTTAGACCTGCCCTGACCCGTTTCCCTAGGGTCTAGACCCTAACAATTAAATTGCTGTATCAGCCAAGAAACACAGGGGTATTTCAAACATTCTGAATCAGAAAATGACACTTTTTTTCCTTTAGACCTACCCTGACCCGTTTCCCTAGGGTTTAGACCCTAAACATGAAAATGCCGTGTCAGCCAAGAAACACACGTTTTAGGGGTATTTCGAACACTCGAATCATAAAATGACACCTGTTTTTAAACCTAACCCTGAAATACCCCTTAAACCCAACCCTCCTAACCCTTAAAATGTAAGTTTTCAATTGAAACAGTAAGCACTTGTTCCAGAATCTAAGGTGACTAAAAATGACAAAACTCTCCCTAGGGGAACAGGTCGGGCGTAAGTCTAAAATGAAAACAAGTGTCATTTTCTAATTAAAATCTTCGAAATACCCCTAAAATGAGTGTTTCTTGACTGATACGGCAATTTCATTTCTAGGGTCTAGACCGTAGGGAAGTGGGTCAGGGTAGGTCTAAAGTCAGCAGGTGGTGTATTTACACCACGTGACAAAGCAGGTGACAGAGGACGTAACAAAGCAGGTGGTGTATTTACACCACGTGACAAAGCAGGTGACAGAGGACGTGACAAAGCAGGTGATGTATTTACACCACGTGACAAAGCAGGTGACAGAGGACGTAACAAAGCAGGTGGTGTATTTACACCACCTGACAAAGCAGGTGACAGAGGACGTGACAAAGCAGGTGGTGTATTTACACCACGTGATAAAGCAGGTGACAGAGGACATGACAAAGCACGTGATGTGAGAAATTATGAAGGACTTCAGACCGGTTTTGCAGGTGTATTTACATCACGTGACAAAGCAGGTGATAGAGGACGTGACAAAGCAGGTGACAGAGGACGTTACAAAGCACGTGATGTGAGATATTATGAAGGACTTCAGACCGGTTTTGCAGGAAGCGTATCCTGCAAAGTCTAGGTTTTGACCCGTTCGGCCAGATAACAACGTTTTCTCTGAACATTCCTTGAGTTTTACAATACACCACGTTCTCAAACACATGGTGTATTTACACAGCGATACAATACACGTGGTGGAAAGTCACCACCTGACCAAGCACCTCTATTGTCACGCGATGGATTTACATCACCAGATAGAGGACGTGACAAAGCATGTGGTGTGTTCACATCACGTGACAGAGGACGTGACAAAGCACATGGTGTAAATGCACCACGTGACAGAGGACGTGATAAAGTACGTGGTGTGAACACTTCACACCACATGGCAGAAGACGTGACAAATCATGTGGTGTAGTTGCACCACACGACGGAGGACGTGACAAAGCACATGGTGTAAATACACCGCGTGACAGAGGACGTGACAAAGCAGGTGGTGTGAATGCACCACCTGACTAGGCAGGTTCTCTATCATGTGATGTAGGAGGGTCTTTTGACCCGATCCGCCTTCCATAGACGCCACTCCCTAGTGTTATTTTGCTCTGCCCTACCCTCGCCCATAGATACTCGCCGTATAGAATCGATTCGATTTTCGCTATGTTGACGTTTGTGATCGTAACAGACGATGATTATTTTGTCCTGTCGTCTGGCTGTCTTCGCCGGTTTTCGGTAAGGAGTGGCTGGAATCAGGGGCGTTACTAGCCAAACTCTTTCGGGGAGGGGGCAAGGTATTTACCGACTGGCTGTTCAATTTTACTGACTTTTTTGACGAAAAAACGACTGTTTTGACGAAAAATTGGCTGATTTTTCGTTAAACCGACTGTTTTCAAGAAAAATTCGACTATTTCGACGAAAAACGGACTGTTCTGAAGAAATGTACATTGACCAAATAAATTTTAGTCATTAATTGAACTTGTTATTAACTGTTAAGTTATGTGACGAGAATATACATGACGAAAAAAATCAATGTTCGGCTTCGTCCGTGAGGGAATTTTTGAAAATAAATAAATTGAATTGAATTGATTTGAAAAATCGACTGTTTCCAAGAAAAAATTCGAAAGTTTTGACGAAAAACTGGCTGATTTCTAGGCGAGAAAGTCGGGATTGTTGCTGCCAAAGAGATACGGGAAAAGTCTCTCAACAGATGATCTCAACAGATATTTCAAAGGCGGAACCTAGCTCCGAAAAAAAATGTGGATAACATTTGAGAGTTTGCGCAGCAAACACAATCAGTAGTGTCTGCTGTGTCTGACGAAGAGCTGGATAAAAAGATCAGAATATAGACAAAAAGGTAAGCTTCCATTTCTGCATAAATTATAAGTGATGGTAATCTTCTTTTAAAAGTCTAAACCACAAGTTTCAATTTTTTATCATTTGAAGTTTAATTTTTGAAGAAAAAACCTTGTGTATCAATTTACGACTAGCCCAAAGTAGGAGACAAGCTCGGCTACTGGGTAATAAACAAAGAATAATAAACAAAACTGGGTAATAAACAAAGAATAATACCCCTCGCAATGACAGAAAAAAATAAAAAAGAGCAATCTTTTAGTGGGTGGCATAAGTGGAGTTGGGCAAGAAACAAATAAATGATTTTTAGCAACTGTTCTTGCAAGCAGATTCCAGTACTTAACTTTTAGTTTTCCCTTAAAAGAAAACTTTGACAGCTCTACAAATTGGCTTGAAGAATATTTTTTTGGCATCCCAAAACGTAAGTGGAGGGATACCCATGACATCGCAAAAGTTGTCCGTGTGTCCGTCCGTCCGTCTGTAAGCACGATAACTCTCGAAGGGAATGAGATATTTTGATGAAACTTGGTGGGAGGAATCGTTTGGGTCAAGGGAAAATTCGAGTTCGCAGATGGGCTCTGTAGCACTACATTTAGGGGTGGGGAGGAGCCTTTAAATTGAGGGAGAATCAAAATATTTTTAAACAGCTTATTAGATAGTCGATTATGGGCTAAGATGACATGCTGAATACGAATAGGAAAACCATTTCCTCGTCGGACAAGCAGTTCTCCCGGAATCCGGCCAAAACCGGAAAGTTTGTTAGAAGTAAAAGTTTTATTTGAAGTTGATTAGATGTTCGATTTAGGGGTAAGAACGCATGCTTAATACTTATGTGACAATCATTTACTACCCGGACAAGTACTTCGACCGGAATCCGGCCCAAACAGGAAAATGTGTTAAAAGCAAAAGTCGTATTTGTAGCTGATTAGATGTCCGATTTAGAGGTAAGAAGAGATGCTGAGTCCGTATATGACAATCATTTTTTTTTGCCGGACATATGGTTCGTCCGAAATCCGGCTGAAACCAGAAAATTTGTTATAAGCTAAATTTGTATTTGGAGTTGATTAGATGTTGTATATGGGGGTAAGAATACGTTGAATTCGTTTTTGAGCTTTATTTTTTCGCCGGACAAGTAGTTCCGAAATTTCACCGAAACTGGAAAATTCACAGAAGTAAGGCAGGGTCGTTTCGATCGGCTTGTAGAGGTAAACACACATGCGGAATCCATATCTGAACTTGGCTTTCTTAGATGAGTAGCTATTTGGCCTTAATCTGTTTCTAAATTTTAGGAGTAAAAATGTTCAAGGAGTCTGGCAAAGACTGGACCTGGCGAAGACAAAACCTAAATGTCTGGATCAAATACTGAATTTTTGGGATCCCACCGGAACCTTTGGTCTTGTTGCTATTGATGGGATAATATGTCAGAGGTTGAAACGGGATCTTTCATTTTTCACAAGAGGCAATTTGTAGGCTACGTGTTAACAACATCTAGTTATCAGTGACAGATGATGTCTTGTCAATAGTTTTTGATCAAAATATAAATCATTTGCATGCTAAATATTAAAAAGAAATCTTCATAATAGCAAATAATATTTTTGCCTTTGAGCCCTTATATATAAAATCAGGACAGTTTGCCGACAGTTTCCAAATGCCGACAGTTCAAAATAGTCTCAGGGGAGGCTAATATCGTCTTGGTTCAAAATGCCGGCGGCTGAAACTGTCCACAGGGGAGGCCAACATCACCCTGGGAATGCGGACTACGAGATTACAACGGGTAGGATTAATCACGGAAAAGGTTTTGAAAGGGATTATTTTATTGTTTCTTGAAGAACGATCCAAAAAGACCAGCAAATTAAAGCTCTCAAAGAAAAGTTCCAAGGGGGTTCCTTATCAGGCAGAGGCTTCCTCAAGAAAGCACAGCGCTTTTGCGGCAACTAACCACGAGCCAATACACATGTTTCTAGCAAGTATTTTACCAGAATTATATTATAATTGAGATTATACCCTCGATTATACCAGTTCAGCATACGATCATCGTCATTCTGATACTGTGTCTATTAAACTCTTCCCGTTGCTCACTCACCCGTAAATCAAGTTTACTACGATCTGAACACCTCAAATCATCCAATCGTGGGCATTCTGAACCGTGGGGATTTTGAGTCGTGGGCATTATGAGTCGTGGGCATTATGAGTCGTTGGCATTTTGAGTCGTCGGCATTTTGAGTCGTGGGCATTTTTAGTTGTTGGCATTTTGAGTCGTGGGCATTTTGAGTGTTTAGCGAATAAAAGATGCAGTTGATCTCAACAACGGAACATACCAGGTCAAGCCTACCCGAAATCGGCACAGTTAACAGTTTTTTCTTTTGCAAATATTTTATGCCGACTTTTCAACTTTTGGCGGATCCCAAAAATTTCATTGTAACGGCTTAAAACAACTTGTCCCAACACAAACTTCAAAACTGAACATAGAGCATCGAAGTTACAATAAAAATATTCGGCACAGCTGAGACAACGTCCCAGCCATACTTTCAGAATTTTTCGAAAGATGGCTCGCCTTTAAAATAAAAAAGACGAACCTGGGCCCTTCTCCCGGAGATTGAATCACAGAAAATGAAACGTTAGTTGGAGTTGGAATAGTTGGATAGAAGTCGTTGCCCTTCCACTTGGCACCAAGTTGCAGTTCAGACTTCAGGGCCAGGGCGTAGAGGACTAGGCTAGGGGTGGGGTGGGGGGTGGAGGGTGTGTTGAATCGGCAGTCGGGAAACAACCGATCCCGATCGTAAAAATGCGATGGAAACAACAGTTCCCGGTCTTAAAAATACGGCTGGAAACAACCGTTTCCGATCGTAAAAATACTATACGATCGTTAACAACTGTTTCCAATCGTAAAAAAACAATTGTTTACGATCGGAATGTCCCATAATAGGCTACAATTGAAAATTACGATCATTCACGATTGGAATCAGTTGTTTCCGATCGTAAAAATACGATCGTTAACAACTGTTTCCAATCGTAAACAACTGTTCCCAATCGTAAACAACTGTTTCCAATCGATAACAACTGTTTCCAATCGTAAGAAAACAATTATTTACGATCGGAATGTCCCATAATACAATTGAAAAATACGATCATTTACGATTGGAAACAGTTACCTTAAATTACCTTAAATCGCATTGACCAGCGACAAAGGTGCCAATGCTCCTGTAGAGTCGCTGGTTGAGTGATGATTTTTTTCATCATTGGTTGGTTTGTGGACTGGTTGGTTTTTGTGGTTGGTTCTTGTGGTTGGTTGGCTTGATGGTTGCAGAACTAGTTTCTGGTTGATGACTCTGCTGCATCCCATTCGTATTTCCAGGGTTTTGATGATCATTCCTTGTCCAGCTTGGCTTTGAAGGCATCCACTGTTTCAGCCTTGACAGTATCCTCGGACAACAAGTTCCAGTTGTTGATAACTCGAGTTGCGAAGAACTGGTTTCTTGCTCTGGTACTGGTGGATGGCTTGACTATCTTCTTCGAGTGACCCCTGTTCCTTGCTGATGTACTGAAGTTGTTTCCGATCGTAAAAATACGATCGTTAACAACTGTTTCCAATCGTAAACAACTGTACCCAACCGTAAACAACTGTTTCCAATCGATAACAACTGTTTCCAATCGTAAGAAAACAACTGTTTACGATCGGAATGTCCCATAATACAATTGGAAAAAACGATCATTTACGACTTGAATTATTTCCATACGGGAAAGGTTAAGATGAGAAATATGTTATCGTCTGTTTTTAATGAATAAAAGTTATTCACTCCCCCACAGGACACAGTTGTGCCCTCCAGGGTAGCCTTCCCCTGGAATATACTATTTAGTCAGGTGGGCACAGGTATTAAAATCTATGACATCTAGCCGGGTGGGGGTGGGTGGTTTAGTCCGAAAATTGCGGATTTAATCCGGGGTGGGTCCCTTCAAAGTTACGAAATTTAGTATTTTATACCTTGATAAATGGGTGGGTGGTTTGCCAATTTTATTTTATTTTTGTGACAAGTAACATATCATTCGATAGCCCACCACATAAAGACTGAATAGGTTGTATTGGAAACAGTCGTCGTGATGGTTTTAAGCCGGTATCGAGGGGTTACCCACTCCCCGGCACCAGTTATGCACCCTTTCCCGGCACCGGTCGGGAGCGACCGAAATCAGAAGTGCTGGCACCGGTGCCGGCCATAAATTAAGCGATTCTGCTTCTAAAAATGCTAATTTTAATGTTATGACACGTGGCAACCTGTGTCGGCTTATGTCAGTCAGTGCCGGCACCGGGCACCTGCTGTACACTAAAATCGACAGTGGACAACCCCTTAGTCGGTATTGAAACTAGAAGATTTTTTTGTGCGTAGGCTACAGTATAGGAGCAATTTAATTTTCTGGAAGGACTACCCCAGATGTAGGTTCCCGAAGCGCTTTGAAAATTTTCTGCTGCTTGTGAACATTTTTCGGAGCCTGTCGTTTAACTGATATGTTTGTGCCGAAAGATAAATTCTATCTTCCGGTATACGCGAGTATAGGAGGTTCTTCCCAAGAATTGCTACCGCATTAGACTTAGCCTACTAATTTGTTTTCTTTCTCCCTTTTTCGCGTATATGGTGTAAAGATCAGCCATATTTAGTTTTCGAAAACGGGACCCAAGACCCCTTACCACCGGACCCTTCTGATAAACAAAAACAGGACCCCAGAAGAACAAAAATTGGACCGATCTGGGTAACCAAAGAGGATCCCTTGAAAGACGATAGACATACCTCTATAATACGGACAACGAAAGGAGACCCATAATTTTCGAGAAAGGACCCTTTTTCTTTGTGGAAAAAATGCTATAAGAGAATAAAAAAGTTGTTCCTAGTTGTGTCTTTTTGATGATACAAACACTGTGGGGAGGAAGGGGGTCCAAATTTGTGTGAACAGCAGATTCAGCTATGTACTGTACCAGACTGAGTTGCCGGATCTCACCAAACTTGAGAAGTTAGAGCTAGGGCCGTAGTTCTGGCTTTTGATGGTTCACTTCGACCCCCGTATGAGCTCTGGCAGTAAATCACTTGGTTGTGTTGTCGTATGCAAACAAAAAAGGTGATTTGATTCGGTCCTTCAAAATACATTATTATTAGGACACTAGCTCTGTAACGTCCCAACAAGTTTAGCTCAGATCCAGCAACTCTTTCTATGGCGGTTGACAAGAACCTTGGGCTCCCATGACCGGGGTCGAAAAAGTATATCTTATCTTCCCACCAAGGGCAACTCCTTCTGGTAGATGTGATGCAAAACAAATTAAAGGACCCACACAGCGGCCGTAACGTGTTCGGACCCTCGAAACGGAGTTTAGTTGAGATCCGACAACTATTTCTATCTGATCCGACAACTATATCTAGTAGATGTTCTGTTAACAAGAATATAATTAACCCTAACCTTCAACCTCCCCCTACATGGTTGGATCGAATTCTTCTCTGCAGTGATCCGGTCGGAAGGAATAACTAGGACCCTAGCTATACCTTTCCATCAAGTTGGTTGAGATCTGGCTACTCCTATTGGTGGATGTGTTGTTTACAAACATATAGGGACTCGCCTCCCTCTCCCCCCCCCATCGTTCGGACCATCAAAAGACACGACTAGGAGCAACACTCTTTATTTTCTTCTACTATTTCGCAATAGGCTAAAGTTCAACGGCTGAAAGCTCATGCGGCAAGCTCAGGCTTTTGCACTCCGTCCCTAATACAGACCTTAAACGGAACAGACAAGACTTGTGCTCATGTCAATTCCATCCGGAACAGATCACTCGTTCCAGAATTAAGCAAGCATGTCACAAGATTTCTGGGACCCCCCCCCCCCCTCCAGCTCTGCCAACAGTGCCCGGATCCGGTCCGGCTCTAAAAATGATGTATAGGACTTATGCTTGTTCGTCTTGCTAAGGCTCATACCGATACCTCAACTCTAAGAGTGCAACGAGATTTCCACTGATCCCCTTCCAACTCGACAATCGTTGTCTGATCCGTTGGTTCAGTTTTTTTTTATAATAATTCTTTTAAGCAATTTTTACTCTGATTTACTTGTATGCTTCGGAAACAGTGTAAGTTTTTTTTTAAGGATTTTTTAACCCAAACCCTTGAGGTACAAATGATTATGAGCCTTTGCGGACCATGAAAGTGTAGATATCGTTGATCGAAACTATTTTCACCACATTGATGTTAACATGCGCAATTTAAGGGGTCTTCCAAGTTCTGTCAGTCATACCAGAATTATGCATGCTACAAAATTAACGGGCCTCCCTCCCCTTCCAACTCATCCGATAAAACCCGGAATCCGATCCAGTTCTATAAATGATTGTCTAGAGGTTATGTTTTTCCTTCCCAAAAAGTCCGGTCCCGAGAACTCCATTATATAGGCTAAGTAAGTCCAGGGCCCACGTACATAGTTGCCGGATCCTGTCCTGCGTTGAACTGAATATCGGGACATGTACTGTTGCTAATTATAAAGTGTCGAAAGTGTCCGGATTTTCTCTCCCTCAAATCACCCCCAGAGAGATCAGACCCGGAAACTGGCAGTTTCCAAGGTATAGTCTTGTCGGGTCCCTAATGTGTCCATCAAGTTTCATCGTCATAGCACATCTGAAAGTACCTTAACTCGCGATCACCGGAATTCCGGGACCCACCTCTGATTCCTCCCACAGTGGCCGGATCTAGTCCGATTCTGTAAATGCTGTATCTAGAACAAAAGCGTGTTGTTCCCATCAGTTCACTTGGATCCCTCCAATCTTTATCTAAGTATGTCACGAAATTTCCGGCCCCCTCGCGAACTCCCCCCCCCCATCCGATAGTTGTCGCATTTTGTCCGCATCACCAAATAGAGCACCTGTGACACGCCCTCTCATTGTCAGTTATCACGTTTTATTCGGATCCGATCACCAGTTCGAAAGTTGTGCATAACAAAAGATTCTGAATTTCCTTACCCTTCACTCCCCCCAAGATTGTCGGATCGGGGAAGTGACTATTTCTAAGTTAATCTGGTCGGTCTTTATTTCGAATGCGAAGTATTATCGTCTTAGCAGATCTGGAAGTAGCCTAACTCGTGATCACCGGAATTCCGGGAACCCCCTTCACGTCTCCCACAGTGCACTGAACTGGTCAAGTTCTGTCAATAATTGTATCGACAAGAAATGTATTTGATAATTAGAGTTATGCAAGTTTCATCCCGACAAAGTCGCAATTATTGTCCAAATCATCAATCTTTTTTTTTTTTTTTTTTTTTTTTTTTGTCTGGGGGTGGTGGGGTGGGTTGTTTTGAACAAAACTGTGGATTTTTCCCAGGGGGGTGGGGGGGTCCCAAACCCAAAACCAGATTTTGTACCCTATGGTCGGGGGTGGGTGGGTCCTTTTCTTGAAAGTTGACTGATTTTAGGCTAGATATCAATAGATTTCATACTTGTGCCCCCCTGTATTTAGTCGTAGGAGTGATAAAAAAACAAAATGAACTGAAACTGAAATAACAAATTAGAATTGCCAATGATCGTAGAATACTGTGCCATATTACCATTATTTGAAATTTCTTTACTCATCAAGTTTGCAGGGGGTTTTGTCATTCCACGAAAATGTGCGAAAGAATACTTGTTTCAGACTTACAACTTTGTTTCAGACTACAACTTTCCGTCGGCCCTGGTGGAATTAAATTAGTTGATCCCGGTTGAAATTCCTATCACGGAAACGCAACGTCGAGATTTTTCGTGAATCTACACTGTCAGAAATTTCATAGCAAATAACACAAGGATGCGCGGTTTCAACAGATAACCATTGGGATGTAATCGGATGTGATTTTGAAAAAATTATGCATTGAATGTTATGCATCACATGCACTGCCAGGAAAAAACGAAAAAAAACGAAAAAGCATCTGCTGACATATTTATTTGTCGTCATGATAGCGGAAAATTCAGCAGATACTTTTTTGGCTCCTCCTGGCAATGCTTTTTATGCACAACATCTAAAACAAAACGTTTTCAAAATCACAACAGATTACATCCGAAGTGTTGCCTGTTTAAACTGCAAATCCTGGAGTTATCTGTTATAAAACTTTTACAGTGTACCTACTCACTACACTGTCAGAAGTTCATAACAGATCGCGCATAACACTTTCAAGAATAACACCTTTTCACTTAGAAATAAAGTGTTATGACCAATTAAGTTTATACACTATTTCGTGCCTAGATCTCCAACAACACCTTCAATTGTTAAAAATACTACACTGTCAGAAGTTACATAACGACAACAGAAGGACGCCAAGTTTCAACAGATAACACTTTGGGATGTTATCTGTTATGTTTCTTTCGTTCCCGTTAGTATTTTTTACCAATTGAAGGTGTTGTTGGAGATCTAGGCACGAAATAGTGTAAACTTAATTGGTCATAACACTTTATTTCTAAGTGAAAAGGTTTTATTCTTGAAAGTGTTATGCGCTATCTGTTATGAAACTTCTGACAGTGTAACTTTCCTTTATTTTCAAACAGCATGAAAAGTGAAATATAAGCTAAGAATGTGCGATGAAGCTTCCTAATACCAACAGATTTACGACTCCATGTCTTTTCTTTTTAGGTGTCAACAAGTCCAACGATATGTTCCATAGAATATGTTTGTTTCTTATGACAGTCCTGCTTTCAGCATCTGCAGAGGAGAGTAAAGAAGAAAATCAACTAATCCTCCGCCAACCAGTAATAACCACCTTTTACTTCAACGGCAACCATCTACGGATCTGGTCCGTGGACAGAAATGAGTCATACATTGGTATTAGCGAGAAAGACTGGAGATTCTTTTATGATCCAGTCCTCGTTCCATTCCTAAATACGGATCACCAGATTTCTGTCATGCCTCATCAGGACCCTTCATCAGACCTAGCAGACAGACAAACAGCCAGAATCGTTTTCAGTACCAATAACAGTGAAGTGCACCTTCTGGCGTGCAACGCACTGAAAATAGCTTTGGGAAAAGATGTAGAAATTAGGGGAGCTAATGTTCAACCTCTTCCTATTCTCAAGCTAGACGTGAGACTGCCGGGACTGTCTAAAGATCTAGCAAATTCCCACAAACACCGCTCTTTTAAGAAGACATTCGAAAGCCCGGGACCAACAGTGGAACTAGTCCTAACAACCGACTCTGACAAGTCATCAAAGGATATCTCGGAACTTCTGGAGAATATTCATATTTCGTACTCCATGGACCTTGATGTAGATACGACAATCAGACAACAAATTGCTACTTGTATTAACGGCAAAGTGCAAGACTTTGGAACACTGAAAGGGAGGGTTAATCTGCGGGAGTTAAAGCTCCTGCAGCAAGTTCATGTCCAGTCCCAACAATGTTTAACAAACCAGGAACAACTACTGAAGGCCGTCGAAGTGAAAGAGGACGATTTGAAAAACGCACTAAGTAATAACGACCTAAAGAAAAAGGACAATGAGCATCAGACAAATATCAAGAAGATGCGTGATATGATCACAGACTTGTTGGAAGACAAGGAACAACTACAGACGGTCATTAGAGTGAAAGAGGAAGAGTTGAAAAACGAAAGGAAGGATAACAACGACCTAATGGAACGAACATTAAAGGACATCAAACTGAAGCAGGAAATATTGGCAAACGCCCAAAGGGAAAATAATGACTTAAAGGAACAACTGCAGAAGACCGTCAGAGTGGGGGAGGAAAGTTTGAAAAACGCCCATAAAGAAATTAGCGACCTAAAGGAAAAATTACAAAACGCCACGAAATGGAGGTTGGAACATTGGAAAATGAGGTTGATTGGAAATAACTACCAGAAAGAGGAACATCAAAGCTCCATCACGAAGATGCAAGAAAAGATCGTTGGATTTGAAGAGTACCTGAAAATCATTAAAAAAAGGGTCGGCTGCGGTCCTGGCTGGACCCACATGTGTTTCCTCGACAGTTGCTCTTGCTATCGGTTATTCGACACAATGTACAAATCCTGGGAAGATGCTTCAAAGACCTGCAGGAGTCTTGATTCAGAGTTGGCCTCCGTTCACAGCGATGAGGAGAACGCCTATCTAGGCAAATTAGCTAACTCATCTCTTCATTGCCGTTGGATCGGGCTTAACGATCGTTCCCGAGAGGGTTTGTTCCAGTGGAGTGACGGAACGCGACTGGATTTCACTTTTTGGTCTCGAGGACAGCCTGATAGTAGTGACGGAACGCGGCTGGATTTCACCTTTTGGTCTCGAGGACAGCGTGATAGTAGAAATGCCAATAAAAACTGTGTAATTACTTGCACATACGATTTGTACAAATGGCAGGACTGGGCCTGCTCAGCCGTGCATCCATATATTTGCAAGCACAGGCTGTGAGGACATGTTATCTTTTGTCTACTGAAACCACCTAGCTCGGACAGTCTCGAAGTTTCATTCACAGACCCGGTATTTATCATCAGCTATATACCAACAAGACCCATATGTAAGGCATGCCTGTATTATCTATGCTAGTTGTCCGGTCTGGGTAATGCGTCTGAGAGCAGAAATGTTGTACGTACCTACTAGCAATAGGAATTGCGTGAACTGACCTCCTCTTAAGAGGTCAAAATAGGTTTTTGACACCAAATGTGGGTTCCAAAATGTGGCCAAATCACGAGAACGTCCGATCTTTGTTGTGCGTCAGAAACACAAATATTATATGTCGTATCAATAAAAGTGTCTGGAATGAATTTTTCTAAGGTCTCGAAAAAGGGTTGGTTTTAAAATAGGCACACCTTTGTTTTCCATTTCTATCCTATCAAATTGCTTGCTACGTCGCAGATAATCTGGCCCATAGACAGATTTTTTTTTAAATCAGAGGCTCCTTTTACACTCAAGGCTATCCAATTACTTAAGACCGAGTCTAGATTTTTAGTGGAGTGTTCCGTGGAACAATCCACTATTGCGAGCGCTCTAGCAGCTTTCGGTTTTAGCACTGTCAGAAGTTTCATAACTGATCGCGCATAACACTTTCAAGAATAACACCTTTTCACTTAGAAATAAAGTGTTATGACCAATAAAGTTTACACTATTTCGTGTCTAGATCTCCAACAACACCTTCAATTGGTAAAAATACTACACTGTCAGACGGACATAACGACAACAGAAGGATGCCCGGTTTCAACAGATAACACTTTGGGATGTTATCAGTTATGTTTCTTTCTTTCCCGTTAGCGTTTTACTTACAACTAGCATTCTACAGTTGTTGGATTCCGTACGGACTTGAAACGGGACATCTGAGACGTCATTTACTCCAAGTTTCATTGTAATCTGATTACTCATTCGAAAGAACCTTCCACAGAAATTTCCTAGTGTACTACAGTGAAATATAGGTAATGTGTAATATAGGTAATGTGCATATGGTAATGCACATTACCATAAACTTCTTAATCGAGTTCTGCCCCCACGGCTAGTCCAGTCACATATTGTGCCGGTTACGATATAAGTTCTCTGAAAAAATTGAAGTCTTGTTCCATTGACATTGATGGTATTGCCTCGCACCACCTACAATCGGATTGCACAAATGTGTATATGCAATTCTTTGGTACCCGACAGCTTCCTTTGTGGCACAGTCACTTCAGTTTTAAAACGAGGAAAATCGCCTTTTGATACTGCTTCGTACCGTCCCTTAACTGTTGCTTGTAATCTCAGTTAAGTGTTTGAATACGTTCTTTTGCCATATCTAACTACAAATATTAATTTCGGGGAAAACCAGTTCGGTTTCCAACCAACTGCCAACACGCTCATCGTGCTCGTTCATACTGCGATCACTCGGTCCTTTACCTTTCTGGACTTCACCCCCTGCTTAAGAAAAAGGATGTAGCTGCAATTCGAATCGCATACTTCCGTTACTGTAAATTTCTCCTTTACTTACCAATTTGGTATAAAGATCGGAAAATGATAAATAAATTTTCAGTAACAGACATAACTGTTACACTTGACGAGCTGCATAGGAATCTGTCGGTCGCGGCGTTTTCTCCGCATCACGGTCTTGTCCGTTTGTTTGAAGTGTAATCTGTTCGAAGTGTAAAACTGTATTGTAATCTAACTTGTGTTCTTTCTTTTTTATATGTACTCTACTATTTCTATTTCCGTAGAAGTGGGTAAATAAAAACATACATTCATTCATTCATAGTTTTTTTAAAATTGACTGATAACCTTCTTACTTTTCCAAACTTTCCGGATGTTCTCTGTGATTGGTCCTGCGTTTTCGTCCTTGACCAGACAAAAGATTGTTTCATATTTGTTGTCCAGTCGCCTCTCTCTCATGCTTTTTTTTATTTTCTATTTATATATACAGTATACCAACAGCATTAACTGCCCCCCCCCCCCTCCAGCTTTCCGTGAAATGACTTCAGGTGAAATACTTGTCGAGCCGATAAAATTCGCAGACTTAGCATATTCATACCCTTATTTGAAACCCTGCTATAGTCTCTAACAGAATTTTTAATCACTAGACAGAATTTTTATAATCAAATTTCTGGCTTAGCCGGATTTTGGATGAACTTCCTTTCCAGTGAGAAAATAAGGTGCACGCTTGTATTCTCACCGTATCTCCTTAGTACTAAATCGACTGCTTCGTCGAATTGAAGAAAGAAATTTTTGCCAATTAAATTACTTTTTTTGCCAATTAAATTAAATTGTAGTCTTAAGTCTTGGCAATAGCGGATTTTGTCCTTTCGCAATATTTGCTATTGGCGGTAAAGACTCATAATTGTTGGCGCTCTTTGTCTGGTTAGTGGAGTGTTCCTTGGAACAATCCACTATTGCGAGCGCTGTAGCAGCTTTCGGCTTTCGGTTTCCGGTTTTCGGTTTTCGGTTTACGGTTTTCGTTTTTCACCGTATTTTGTGGAGCTCATAACTCATGAACCAGTGCAAGTATCAAGTTCAAGCTTGGTACATTTGTGAGTAATGGGGTCTAGTTATGCCTTTTGGGGGTCCCACCCCCCACACCCACCCGGTTCAGGGGCAAATGGGCTCAGATTGCCAGTGAATAATGTCCATAACTTGACCAGACCTGGGCACAGGACGATGAAATTCCTTGTACTTGTAGATCTTAGGGCTGTGAAGTTACTTTCAAAGTTCTTCCTCCCCCACCCAACCCGTTCAAGGGCAACCAGACCGGGCCCAGATTGCCCAGGAGTGAAGTTCATTACCCGTGACAGGAATCAGCAGGTATCAAGGTGAAACTTGTCGGGTTTGTGAGCATTGCTTTTTGCTTTTTGCGGGCCCCAAACCCCACCCCCACTTTGTACAGGGGAAAGTGGGCCCAGTTTGCCCATGAGTAAAGTTTTTGACCCGTGACTGGAATCAAACTCTAAGTTGGTATAGACGAGAATATTTAGGTCTAGATATTCAATTTGATTGGTCCCGACCCCCCCCTGTTACATTGGGTTGGTCGTTAATAATTAATTATAAGCAATTTTATTCGTAGTTCAGAAAATATAAAAGACGTAAAAGAATATTCCATTTCCCCTTGGAAACATAGATATTGGGTAGAACTTCCTGGAAATGGCGGTTTTTAATATCCTGCTAAAAAACATACATTCTGGTAAAGCTTCGTGGTTTTTGGGGTTTCTGGAAGAACCGCGAATGTGCAAGCTAACGGAAGTGGCGGTGGTGGAAGCAGGAACTGGAGAGCGGTTTTAGAATCAGACACGTTTGAGATACGCAGGAGACGCGAATGAGATACGAATTAGAAATAAGCCAAGAAAAAGTTATTGTGCATTGGACTATTTTGTGACCAGCAATTTATAATACAGTAAGTCAGCTCGAACCACCGAACGAAAGACTACGATCCCAAATACGCCTTTGAAGAGTTGAACGATTCCCCGTTCGCACGCTACCGTTATGTTCGCGAGTCGGGTTTAGCTCTCGGTCAGAGTATCGGCATTGAACCAGCAACGAAAGGTCCATCGCGGGACCTCGGAAGTAAAGAGTAATAACACGAGTAATAACCTCATCGGTTCACTGGTGGCGCGTTGTCTTTCGTTTGGAAGGGAATCATAGGCTAGATATTGTAGTAGTGTTTTGAGTGTATTTTTCCTTTAGACCGGGTTAGTGAGCGAACGTAGAATGTCTGAAGATGACACATCAAATATGTCCCTTGGCACACTTTGCAAAATCGCATCTCAAGTCTCCACTTTCTCTGGGAGCGAAGACGTTTTGATATTTCTTGAGACGCTCGAAAATTTAAAATTCTGGGATAAGTCTATTCAGAGTGATGAACTTATCCGGTTGGCATTCATGACAACGACAGGTCAGGCGGCTAATTTCTTAACCAGTCACGCGAAATTCGAGTCATTCGATGATTTGAAGAAAGCCCTTGCCAGGCAGTTTGAACACACGTCCCTTAGGGCACGGTTGGTTCACGAAACTCTTCGTCTGGAGGACGGCGAAGATCCGTTTCCGTTTTTCGAAAAATTGAAATTAAAAACTTTGAAACTTATGGGTTTGGCTCAAGTTCCGTCGGCAACCGAAGGAAGTTTTGATGGCTATTCAAATCTTTTGAAAAACCTCCTCCTAGACAGCCTTTCCCCTCAACTAGGAATGCGGGTGGTCGCGAAGTGTCCCAAAGATTTTGAGGAGGCCACACAGTTTTTGATAAATGATTTTCGTGCACGTGAATTTGCTAAAGCCAAGTCGCCTCATGTGCTCTCTACTATTGCTTCCGCTTCATTCGAAACTAACCCTAGTGTACTAGCAAATAGAACCTCACGAGACGGTATGACCTCAGAAAGCATACCAGATAATTGTACCGACGGCACTATTTTTCCGGCATCCGAGTCGCCCAACGTTTCGCCGTCGGGAACCGTCACAAAGTAACCGACTGTCAAATGACATAAGCAGCTTCAGGGGTAGATCTCGTGACATGAGAGGGGTTCGGGAAGGCTCCCATGGGAGGTCCGAGTCCCGGAAACCCGGCGGTTCGAATAAGAATTGTTTCAACTGCAACAAAACCGGTCATTTTGCTCGGGAATGTCGCGCACCCCGTACCATGCGTTGCTATAGTTGTCAAAGGGTAGGGCATTTGGCAAGACAATGTCGCAGCCAATCTGCCGGTCCTCGTCCCAAAGAATGTTTTAAATGTGGGAAACCGGGACATTTCTCAAGGGAATGCCATCTAGCTGAAAACTTCAGTCGTTTAAACTTGTAAGGGGATGCGCACGTCGTCACGTTTCGGTAAATTCTGATGCGCGTCCCATCCCTTATCGTTCGACTAAAATTATGGGAGAAAATCTTATAGCGTCGTATTTTGCTAATTGCAGTGGAGTAAATTGTAAAGTTTTGCCGTATGTTAATGCTTCTGTGTGTGGTGTCTCTGTACGCGCGCTTGCCGATAGTGGCGCCTCGATATCGCTTTTAAGTTATGATATGTTTTTGCAGTTACCCGATTTAGTTAGGTCAAAGATAGTTAAAAACTATAATGATGTTAGCAGTGCTACCGGCCATTCCATGGAAATTATCGGGAGTATTTCAGAGAATGTTAATATTGACGAACATGAATACTTTGAGACGTTTTTGATAAGTGACAAATTGAAAATACCGATGATATTAGGTTATGGATTCTTGAAGAAAAATGACCTATTAATTGATGCTAAGAATGACAAATTAATCCATAGAGGCTCTAACGGGGAAAGTCTGAGGTCTGTTTGTCAGTTTTCCGACCCGTCGGCAAATCTGGTCAACCTTAAAGAACAAATGAAACCAAATTGTTGTTTTGCTCGAAGCCAGTCCTGTGGTCCACAGTCGATTCCTTGTTCCTCCGTGAGTCCTGTAGTTAATTTACCACATTCCCACTGCCCTTGTCCACCTCCTATCTGTGAAAGTGATGGTATTAAATCAGATATTGGGTTGGGAAAACCGGAGGTCGAATCGGCGAAATCGCCAAAACGCATACATCGGCTTCAACTTGTGTCTAGGGCTAGTGTTAATGCCAAGACCAGTAAACGTTGTGTGTTATCTACCAGTAGGGGGCCAATAGATACGGACGGTTTATTTTTGGTTTCACCTACAAAGGAAATGAGCGAAAGATTCCCAGATTTAGTCCTACCGGAACAGCTTGTAACTACTCAGGATGGCATGTTTCAGGTGTTCATAGAGAACTATTCGGATAAAACTTTGAAAATTCCCCGGTTCTACATGGCAAATGCCGAAGCTTGGGTTCCGGAAGAAAACGTTTGCATGAGTATTTCTGAAACATTGAAACCCACAGAGGTCATTTCGGGTTCGGGTTTGCTGCCAAACAATGAAGTGGATGGGTTTCTTAAAATGTTCAAATTAGATCATCTTGCAAAAAACCCAGTCCGAAAGCAAAATGTTGAGAAACTTCTTATTGATAATCATGACGTGTTTGCGAAAGACGATTTTGATTTGGGCACTTGTAATATTGAGCCTTTTGTAATTGACGTTGGTAATGCTTCCCCTCAGAAAGTCCGTCCATATCGCATCCCAGTCCACTTAGAACCAGTTGCAAAGGCAGAAATAGACCGTATGTTGGCCTGTAAGGTCATAGAGCCAACATCTTCACCGTGGCTGGCCCCACTGCTGTTAGTAAAGAAAAAGGATGGATCGTATCGGGCCGTTACCGACTTTCGCCAACTGAATGATGTGACTGTCAGCGACGAGTTTCCTCTCCCCTATATTACTGCCATTTTAGACAAACTGCATGGTAAAAAGATTTTTTCTGTTCTCGACTGTTTATGCGGCTATTGGCAGATGACTGTCCACCCTGACAGTAGAAAATATACAGGATTTTCGGCCCCAGGCTACGAACAATATGTCTACGCGAAGCTTGCGTTTGGTCTCAAAAACGCACCCGCCGCTTATAGTAGAATTATGCATCGAATTTTAAAACATCTGTTTGATGAAGGGGTCGCCGTTTATCTCGATGACGTGATAAACGCCTCAGATGACGACGATTCACACATGATTTTGTTGACTAAAGTTTTTGCAGCTTTTCGCAAAGCTGGTTTGAAGTTGAAAGCGCGGAAATGTGATTTTTTCAAGGAAGAAGTTATTTTCTTAGGTCACCGTGTCGATAAAAATGGAATTCGTCCTGATCCTAATAAGTTAAGTGCCGTACGTGACCTCGCGTATCCGAAAGACGTCAGTGAATTGCGATCCTGCATAGGTCTATTCTCATATTTCCGGAAATTTGTTCCCCAATTTTCTGCCATAGCGTCGCCTCTTATTAAACTTACAAAGAAAGAGGTATCTTTTGTTTTCGGTGATGAAGAAAAGAGGGCTTTTGAACAGCTTCGGTCTAAATTATTGGAAGAACCTATCCTTGGTCTTCCAGATCTTAGTCGAACAGCAAATCCGATGAAAATTTATTGCGATGCCAGCAACAAGGCGTGTGGGGGATTTTTGACACAAATTCAAAATGGGGTACAAAAGGTCTTGCAGTACACATCACGTACGTTCAATGACGCAGAGGTAAAACACGCCGCGGTTCAGAAGGAGGCCTTAGCCATTACGCACTGCATTAGGTCGTTTCGCCCTTACTTGCTTGGTAGAAAATTCATTGTCGCCTCGGATCATAAGCCTCTTCAGTGGTTGATGAAGAGCACAGGGAAGGATCTCACCGGGAAGTGGGCTAGAATGCAGATGGAACTGCAGGGGTACGATTTTGAGATTACACACATTCCGGGGGCTCAAAACGTTGTCGCGGACGCACTCAGTCGCCTTCCGACGGCTGATTCAAATCTAGAAATAATGGCGGTGGTACCAGGGGCGGACAGCCAGTTCTCTTCACAAGAACTGCGTAATTTGCAAGGGAAAGACGGGTTTTCGTCTGCGGTACGTAACTACCTTCAGCATGGTAGTGAGTTGCCCTCTCAAATCGAAAATCAAGTTTTGCGCGAAATCGAAAATTTTGTACTAGATGATGGCTTACTTTGTTACGTTTACACCCCGTATCAAAACTGCCGTAGATCGGATCTGCGGGTAGTACCGGTTTTACCCCGCTCGCTTATTCCGGAAGTTCTGTTTGATTGCCATGATTCTAAAATATCGGGTCATTTTGGGTTCCTCAAGACATACGAACGTGTGCGCAACCGTTTTTACTTCAGAAACATGTACAACGTTGTCAAACAATACGTCCAGTGTTGCCTTGACTGCTGTCAACGAAAAGGCCTTAATCATACACCTAGGGCACCTTTAGGCACCATTCCCGAATCATCGAGACCACTCGATATGGTAGGCATTGATTTATTAGGTCCCTTACCTGTGTCCAGGCAAGGATCAAAGTATATAGTCGTTATAACTGACCATTTCACGAAATATATTGTTCTGTCGGCTATAGCGGATAAAACAGCAAAAGCTGTTGCCAGAGCGTTCGTCGAGAATTTCATTCTGGTTTACGGAGCGTTTGAACGTTTAATTAGCGACCAGGGTTCAGAATTCATAAATGCGGTATTCAAAGGCATCCTTGAACTTCTAGACATTAAGCAGCTTCGTACATCTGCTTACCATCCAATGTGTAACGGGGCGGTAGAAAGACGGAATAGGGATATTGCAAACATTTTAAGCCTTTATGTCAAAGATAGGGGACACTCTGATTGGGAGGATCAACTTCGTTATGTCCAGTTTGCTATGAATACGGCTTTTCATGAATCCATCTCAGATAATCCGTTCTATGCCATGTTCCTTCGCGACGTTCGTTTTCCGACAGACACTGTCATAAACAGTAGAGTTTACTATAATTTGGACTCCGATTACAAATCAGAGATGATTACCCGACAAAGAACTGCGTACCAAATGATCAGAGAAAACTCTGACATTGCTCGGGAGAGGCAACGGTTTTATTACAACAGAAATGAGAATCAGAAACCTATAAAGGTGGGCGTTCTCGTCCTGTTGCATACTCCACCCGACGCGCGGCTACGAAAATTAGACAAAATACGATGGGCGGGACCGTACCGGGTATCGGCAATTTTAGAGAATGGGTTAAATTTTGAAATCACACGACTATCAGACGGACGGGTGGAAGTTGTCCATTATAATCGTTTGAAAACGTACGTTCCCAGGAGTTTGTGGGAAAAAGACGTCGTCCAGGATGAACTGATCATACCCCCTGATTTTGACGAAATTCCGCTACCCACACCCATAAATCTCCCGTTATCCCCGCCCACTACTGATCCGTTATCCCCGCCCACTATTCTTCCGTTACCCATCCCCGCAAAAGAACCGGCCCGGGGTAAACCTGAAAGTTCGCGTACCGGGAAAACAGTTACTTGGTGGGACAACACACCTTCGGCTCAGAAAGCTATTTCAGGTTGCGATCCACCAAATCTGTTTACTGAGGAAATGTATGATATCGGCACGGGTAATTTTACTGCTAGACCGGAATCGCCGGTCTTGGGTTCTGAACCGGGTGAGGACTTTCCAAAATTCCGTAAAATTTCCCCATTGACCCGCCCTTTAACATTACAACCGTACCATACTGACCAGTCAACTGAACATGGTGACTGTAAAAGACGCTATTCTGTGGGTTCTGAAGATATGGCTTGGGATGACCCCTACACAGAAACGCCTGTTCAGCATCACGGTTTAGGAAGTTCTTCAAGTTTCGAGAGTGAGTCACTAGATGACGCACTAGTGAAAAGAGAGCTTTTCACACCGGCGAGAATTAGATGCTCCACGCCAACTTTTGGCCAGGAACCAATATCAAGGCCAGGTATCACGCCATCTTGTGATTATTACGAAAATCTGGAGGGTGCATGGTTACCGTCACTCGATCCATCTAACTATCGCCTACAGTTCGAGAGCCCAGTTGTTCCGGATCAGCGTAGTGATCCTGTTAATATTGAGGGTCCATCCGGGGTTATTAACTTTCCCCAGTCCAGTTCACGGGTTGACGGGTCCCCTGAATTTTCCCCTGTCCGACCGGAAGAAGAATCACCTAATCAGACGGTGATCGAGACACCTCAGTCTCGTAATAGTAAAGTGCCACGATTACCAGAAGCCGGAGGGACAAGCCCTCAGGACGAAGGTTCTGGTAAAGACTCGGGTCAGTCCGGACTCGAGTTAGAACCCGGTGTTAGGGTCAATAATGAGGGTAATCGTTCTGGGAGTATGCCTGAATTGAGGGGACCGTTCGGAGAACTTGATTCCGAACATCCAGAGTCGGAATGCCCCATTGACCTTAGTAGTCCACCACCAGTTTTAATTCGTGACAGAGCTTTAAGCCACCCTACGGTTCGTTCGGAGGCATTAAGATTACGCACACAAGCTACGAGGCGGGGCGCACTCCAAGGTGTGAGGTTTGATCTGGCCACCAGGGGCTCCAGACAAACGTCCAGAGAAATTCGCTCGCCAGATAGGTTCGGGTATGATAGACTGGGAAGCCCTTATCTGCCTGAGAGCAGAAAATAAACTGAGGTTAATATGGTCAATCTAAATCAATAATTAGTTGAATATTTCCCTTGAAAGTTTTATTGTGGTTTTCTAGTATTAGTTGTAAAAGTTACGTGAGAGTTAAGAAATAGAGGTGACAAAATACAAGATTTACAGGCTTCTTTGCAGACGTGCAAAAATGTACCCTATATTTTAACAGCCATAAAATAGCAAAACCAGTCGTGCTGATTTTTGCGGGTCATCCAGTAAAAGGTACCTAATGTGAAATCAAAAACAGAAGGTGATCCCAAGAATTAGATGAACTGGATACTGAGCTGAGGTAGAATAGGAAGTCTGATAGCGCATGCTCTGTATTTTGCTATAGCCAACTGTTTGTTAGATCGCTAGTATGTGTGTGGCTTACCAAATTATAATTGGACAACAGAGTCGATTTATTTATTTTTTTTTATTCCCTGATTTCAGATTCATGAGAGAAATCCAAAATTTAAGTTAATAATAATAGATCCAGAGTCATAACATTAAGTGCACATTATGTTTTTACTATTGGTCTATTGTTCTGTGATACCCTCAAAAGTGACTGAGTCAGGCTCACTTCGGCCGGAGCGACCTGTCTCGGCACTGAAGACGGTTGCAGTTTCTAAGTTCCTCGTCCCACCTAAAATACCTTAGAAGAAGAAGATTGCCTAATTGTCAAATTAGAAGGAAGTTTCAAACTTCGTTAATCCGTTTTGTTAGCATAAAGTTTGTTTGATCCGTCACGAAAAATTCCGAATTCATGTATGACTTAGCAATGTTATGTAGTATAAACCATGACGTGTTTGTGTGACGTAATATAGAGCATGACGAAGTATGACGTAGTATGACGTAGAAAATACCTGTAACGCTTACGAAGACTCGTATTTAAATATTGCTATTCATGACGTAAATCTGCGGTCTGATTTTACCCAAACAACCGACGTCACTTTGCGGTTTAACGTCATATCGCAACTTTAATTTAATTCGAACCAGATTTGTATGAAGTTTGAGATTTGCTTAATTTGTTGTTCCAGTTTTCCAGTTTGAGATTGACAGGAGATAGACATTGGTTTGGATGATGTCGCAGGTCAGACAGACACTGCATCAGCCAATCGTCAGAGGTCAAAGACGTAAACCTGAACCTCAAAACAGCTTCACGGTAACAAGTATATCAGTAAAGGTATACCCTCCTACCCCATGTTACCAGAATTGTTTAGAAATAGCTTCTTATGCTATTTGTCTTGTTGAAGAACTAAAGCCGCTAAGTTTAAATGGATTTATTCACTAGTTGAATTTAAAAACTCGTGGTTGCGTTACCAGTCACGTATTTTAAACGACGGATGAGAAGTCGCGAGAAGTTTAAAGTGCCACGTAATTTGCGGTTTTGGCCTTTGAGACGTTTAAGTCGCGAGAAGTTTAAAGAGCCATGTAATTTGCGGTTTTGGCATTTGATATATTTTAAATATCAAAGATGTAGTGTTTTAAATACCGAAACAAGTGAACAGACAAAACGTGAAGGACTGAGATTCGGTTGAAAGAAACACGAAATTACCACAGAGAGAAAACGACAGAATGTAGCCCTGTAAGCGGTTACGTTATTTTTCCAGATTTATTGCGTTTATTATTTTACAGATTTTAATTCGCAAATCGCCGAGCCAGTAGAAATGAATTCAAGTGTCGTCGCCCGTTTGGAAGCGGGGTGGAGCAACAGCACCGTCCACATACACTACCTCTGCAAATGGAGAACAAGAGACGAACTATCGCTACCGCTCATTGGGTCGGGAGTCAACCTGTATGTGGACGAGGAGTAGTCGGCGTTGCCGGAGGTTCTTAGTGAAGAACCAAGGAGAAACGTAGCTATGAATCATTTTCTTACTTTGTCGCCAAAACACGTCTTTATGGCGTCATTGATAACGTCATTGCGGAGTCGACACCTATCGAGATACCAGTTGAAGTATCTGTCGACCTATTATTGACACTTTCGTCACGCGCTCCCAGGTAGACTAAGCAACAACTGTTTATAAACGTACCAGTGAGACTACAACTGAGCAGTTAATCGAATTTCTGCCAATGCTCGAAAATATTCAAGCTGGAAGGGAGTTGAGAATGTGACTGCACCATTTTGAAACCTCGAAGGTCAAATACAACACCAATCCTAATGAAAGTAAGAGGTTACGACAACATATAATACGAACTTGTGCATGAAGCATGAGCTTCATGGGTGACATAATTATCAGAATTTCCATACAGTTATAATGGCATAGGTTAAGCCAACAATTAAAGATACCGATGTGTGCAGGACGCATGTGTAAGATAATGCGCTAATG
The DNA here is from genome assembly GCA_023053555.1 of Branchinecta lindahli. Classification (NCBI taxonomy): domain Eukaryota; kingdom Metazoa; phylum Arthropoda; class Branchiopoda; order Anostraca; family Branchinectidae; genus Branchinecta; species Branchinecta lindahli. The sequence goes on along the minus strand of JAKZAO010000009.1, from coordinate 3,415,518 downwards.
CTTGTTCAGCGAACTTATCGAAGTGGTCATACTATTATAATGGCCAAGTACCAGTCAAACATTTTATGGTTACTCGTGGCTGAAATCTGGCGTGAAAAGACAACAGATTCCAGCCAACGGCTAGTAAAGTCTTACTAGCCGGCTTTTATTGTATGCTAATGTGCTTATTTGTTGCAGGAGCTGACATCTGGTTGTATAAAGGAACGTCGTTGCAAGCTCATTCAACTACGCTGGCATAGAGGTCATGGAAGATGACCGCAAGGAGAGTTCATTATCATGGCCGAGCACCAAGAGCCAATGGAGGAGAATACGAAATTAGATATTGATGATTGTAAATTTGACAACAGCTTTGGCAAGGCGAATTTCAGAGTCGTGGTAATGTAGTTCTCGTTCCTTGCGTCGCGACCACAGCTTCCAAGTTTGCACATGGTTTAAGTAGAACTTTAAAAGGGAAAAATTTTATTCCTTCTTTAATTCTGGGAGGTTGGTTCGAAAGCAATTTATTCCAGATAGTTGATATTTTAAAAAGTAATTGTGTCGATTTTGCTATATATCTCATTTTAGATCTACTAAATTTATAAAGTAAAATGGAGTGACCAGACGTTTGTGATACTAATCCTTCTTTGTTGGTAGTTGTGATCGGAGAATCAAAACTTGATTTCGTCGAAATAAAAATAAACCCTACCCCGAACGAGATTTTTCGAAAGGGGGGAGGGATGTAGAATTTATTTTTTTGTTTTGAATATTTTTATAAAATATTACGCATTGCCAGGAGAGTAGACAGCTAGTAGTGCTGGAGCACCGACTTCGGGTCCATAAAACCCTGTAGTCACCGCTATGAGAACCCTCAGGCAAAGCAAGAGTTGAGGCTTTTAAGAATTAAGAATCTTATTTTCACAAAGCCGATACTGCAACTAGGTCGACCTGTTGTAACCTAAGGTTAGACAGATCGATCGATTGGTAGAGTTAAAAATAACTGGAATCAAAAGTAAGTTTAAGCAGTAGAAAGCAAAGTAGAAGATATCAAGTTTTGACGTGGTTCTGTTTTGTCGGAGACAAAACTTTTCAGGGAAGGAAGGAGTGTTACATTGGGTTGGTCGTTAATAATTAATTATAAGCAATTTTATTCGTAGTTCAGAAAATATAAAAGACGTAAAAGAATATTCCATTTCCCCTTGGAAACATAGATATTGGGTAGAACTTCCTGGAAATGGCGGTTTTTAATATCCTGCTAAAAAACATACATTCTGGTAAAGCTTCGTGGTTTTTGGGGTTTCTGGAAGAACCGCGAATGTGCAAGCTAACGGAAGTGGCGGTGGTGGAAGCAGGAACTGGAGAGCGGTTTTAGAATCAGACACGTTTGAGATACGCAGGAGACGCGAATGAGATACGAATTAGAAATAAGCCAAGAAAAAGTTATTGTGCATTGGACTATTTTGTGACCAGCAATTTATAATACAGTAAGTCAGCTCGAACCACCGAACGAAAGACTACGATCCCAAATACGCCTTTGAAGAGTTGAACGATTCCCCGTTCGCACGCTACCGTTATGTTCGCGAGTCGGGTTTAGCTCTCGGTCAGAGTATCGGCATTGAACCAGCAACGAAAGGTCCATCGCGGGACCTCGGAAGTAAAGAGTAATAACACGAGTAATAACCTCATCGGTTCACCCCCCCCCCCCACTCTCCTGTTCATGGGTAACTGGGCTCAGATTTTCGGTGAATTAAGTTCGTTTATGACATGTCTCAAGCTCAACTCTTGTTTACTTGTAGATTTATGTGTATAGATGCGGATTTTGGTGTAACAGCAACAAATAAGACCACGCGGCATACTTTAATCCTCAACCATGAGTTGGAAACTGGACGGTTTTGTCATATGATCGATGATATGCCGATCTTAATGAAGTTGTGACAAGGGGGGTATCAGGCAATAAAACGATTTGGTTTTATTACACTTGTTATTGCCTTGCTAATGGAAAAGAGGGTTAAAGTGTCGGACTGGCTCAGTATTGAAACATACACCGTTCTTGCAAGATTTCGAAGATCTTCTTTGGATTTCTAAATGCTGTTTGTTTAAACTTTTAAACTGGGATGATTTCACATTAGGTTATTTGAATATTTTTTGGCTATTGGGGATGTGAAACGTCCTGGTTGTAACTCTTTTTGTATATGAGATTGTGATAAACATTTTACTTTCACACTCCACGTCTGAGCGCTTGCGCACTTGTTCGGTATTCACCGGATATCTTAGGCGGGGAGGGCAAGATCATTGCAGCGGAACAAGAATGTGGTGTGGTTCTCTATTCGTTAGTATTCCTCTGATTATTTAGACGATTCACAAAAGATATCTTCAAAGGCGGAAGCATGTGACTCCGAATAAGGGTGGGAGAAGATAAGTGAGAATTTTCATAGCCAGACATTTTCAAAATCGTAATCAGTAGGGTCTTGACTGAGTGCTGGTTAAACATACCAAAATATAGACCAAAAGGTAAACATCTGTTTATGTAAAACAAATGTGAGAAATATTAATCTTATTTAAAACTTATAGATAAGTCATGTTCTGTTTGTGAAGTCGAGCAACCGAACCAGTATAAATAAGAGTTTCTTCGAATGCATTCTTTGCCTGCAAGATAAAAGAGATGCTATTTTTTCGTCTGACAAAAAAAAAAATTGTACACATTTTTATTCCTTCATACGTTATGTGGATATAAATATAAATTTTGCCCATGTTCATAACCTTAGCTTTCTCAGCTCAGACAGACTCAAATTTATGCCGTTTTAGCAGGTATCGGACGAATCGGCCAGTGTCCCGGCGTTTTTTTGCGGCGGCCACAGAGACTTGCGTTGAAGGAATTTTTTTGAAAGCAGATTAAGTAAGGAAGAATTCCAGTATATTATTGATATGATGGCTAATAGCAAGAACAAAGAACGAGACAGAACTGCTGTCTCCCTATCTCGGTCATATAAACATGCTAAGTCGAGTAAAATACGACCGACTCCCGATGCAAACGAGCGGCTTCGCGGTTTCACTTACCTCTACAAATAGTTAGATCGCCGGTAAGTTGCTAAAGAGTAAATCTAGAAGTCAACGCTGATTGGTTCTATGGACGCGCTCCAGAGCGGATCAGCGCGCGGAGTACGCCTCCTGCTCGCCTCTTTCGATATTTCTTGCGCGATAGGCAACGGTGAAGACGGAAGATGATTAAACGGGTATCAAGATCAGCTCATCAAAGTGTGATAGGCAACAGTAAAGACGGAAGAGGAGTAAACGGGTATCAACATCAGCTCAAAGCTAGAGTAAATACCTCCAGGTCCGCTCAGATTTATCGGGGTTTTCATAGTCGCTGCATGCGACTAAAGACAGAAGTTCTTACTAATTATTTGTTCTTGCTAATAGTTTACCATTTGGGGCAAGGTGACATTTCTATTGCATGTGCGGAGTGTAGTTCATTTAGTGTGAGTCATTGGAACTGAATGATCAGAGAAAGGAGGCATTTGAGAGCAAAGAGTCTGAGAGAGGGAATATAACGAATAATGGATGGTAAGGATGTAAAAGGATGAATGACTTCTTACTGTGAAAAACTTGGGCGTTTCTTGAGGCTTGCGATGGTGCATAGAACGAGACTGAACGTATGCCTCGAGATCGGTAAAAAATGTATTTCGCACCCCATCTACTGTCTCCCGTTACGGGCAGTGCCCTCTTAGGGTGTAGTTAGTTTACAGTGTATTATTTAATTTTGTTAATAAAGAAAACTGAAACAATGAGTTCTCCCTCCCCCATACAACAATGTAAGGGAAAGGCGAGAGCTAGCAGTCTCTACCAGTAGCGGCCAAGCACGAATTGTGCATGACAGTACTCACCAATTTTGGTCTTGATAGCTTGAAAATGTGAGCGAATAAATTATTATTTCATTTTATTCTAAGGTGCTTAGATCAGGGGGTATTTTTGTTAGTTTTAAGTACGGTAATGGAGGCTACTTCTACACTTTTTGTTGCCATGGCCCTAGGGCTTTTCTGGTAATATATTCCGTTATGCCCTATTCTATAATTATGACAATTAAGACAATTGTAAAGAAAGGAAGTATATTAAAATGACCAATTTCCAATATTTCCACAAAATTTAGCCTCGCTTTACCCTATAATTGAATTCTACCTTGTAGCGTATTATCGCCTTGTATTTTGTTGCATTCAGTAGCGCAAATCCTAGAACATGTAATAAAAGGATAGTTTGTACTAAGCCTTAATTCTTATCGCTTACAGATGGTGGAATCAAAATATTTGATGTCAGTTGAACTACTCATCACGTAAATCAAGCGCAATGGGAATTATTTTCGTCAGTCTGCTTTTTACTTTTTCTTTATTGTGAAATAGCATGAAGAGCAACAAAAGCTAACGACATGAGATGAAGGTATGCAGCATAATAATAATATTTTAGAAGTAGTGAACTGAAAGACAAAAATGCTCCTCAGGATTTGGACCCAGGACCTTCTGCTTACAGGGCATACACTCTAACCGTTTGAGCTACCGAGGGGCTTGTGAACAGAGTTCGCAAACCACTACAATAGTCCGGTACAAGCCAGCCATAGGAACAGTGATCCCGGCCGAAGATATGTATCTATGTATTATAATAATAATGATAATAATAACCTTTGTTTTTTTTTTAGCCAAAACGCTTTAACTATATATTTGCATACTTCTACGGTCAAGTCTACGGTGAAGTTGGGGTTCATAGATTTCAGGATACCGGGAAGCGATACCAACCCACCCCGAAACGAAGTTTACCCTCAAACGCGAAAGCGCTTGGCACTTTAAGGGGAAGTGGGTCATACAGATTGACTACTTCCTGTATTTTCTTTTCAGGCTCAAACACGATATCCAGCGATATGTTACGACGATTTAGTGTGTTCAGTATAGCAACTCTGCTTTCAATATTTGCAAAGGAGAATGAAGAAGAAAATCAGTTGAAGCTCCAGCAAGTAGTAAATGCCAGTTTCGACTTCAACGGCAACCGTCTACGACTCTGGTCTATGGACGAAAATGAGGAATACAACGGTTCGAGCCTACGTGACTTGAGATTCTTTTATGAGCCTGTACTTGTTCCATTCCAAAGCACAGACAGCCATACCTATATCATGCTCCATGCCGACAATACATCAGACGTCACAGGCAAACACGCAGTCAAAATCTTTCTCAGCACCAATAACAGCGAAGTACAAGATCTGGCGTACAACGCACTGAAAATGGCCTTTGGAAAAGATGCAAAGATTAGGAAAGTAAATGTCCAACCCTTTCCTATTTTTAAACTACACATAAAACTGCCTGGTATGTCCGATGATCTACCGAATTCCCACGAACAGTGTTGTTTTGAGAAGACATTCGAAAACCCGGGACCAATAGTGGAGCTAGTCATGACAACCGATTCAGGGGATAAAGCAAAGGAGATGGCGAAACTTCTTGAGAACTGCCATATCTCGTACACCATGAACGTTGATCCAGAGAACACGATCAAACGACATCCTATTACTTGTTATAAAGGCAAAGTGCAAGAGTTTGGACTATTAAAAGGGAGGGTTAATCTACGGGAGTACAATCTCATGCAGCAAGTTCATGTCCAGTCCCAACAGTGTTCAGCATTCAAGGAACAACTAGCGAAGGCCACTGAAGTGAAAGAGGACGATCTAAACGCACTGTTGGACTCGTACCTGAAGATAAAACAGGAGGAATACCAAGCAAAGAATATTGAGGTGTACCAGAAGATATCTGACTTGCTGGAAGACCAGAAAAATTTCAGTCAACAGTTCAAAGTTAAGGAGGAAGATCTGGAAAATGCAAAGAAAGAAATTAGCGACCTTAAAGAACAACTACAGAACGCCGCAAAAGGGAAGGCGGAAGAGCTGAAAATGATGCTGACTGAAAATAACAACCAGAAAATACGATTCCGGGACTCTATCACTAAGATGCAAGAGAAGATCGAAGAGGTGGAAGAGCAGATGAAAATCCTACGAAAAAGGGCTTGCAGTCCCGGCTGGACTCATTTGTGCTTCCTCGGCATTTGCTCGTGCTATCGATTATTCGACAACGAAGACAAATCCTGGGAAAAAGCTTCACACAGCTGCAGAGGTTTTGGCGCGGAGTTGGCTTCTGTCTACAGCGATGAAGAGAACACTTACATAGGCAAGCTAGGCAGCACAGCAGATTATTGCCCCTGGATCGGGCTTAACGATCCTTCCCAAATAGATGTGTGGGAGTGGAGCGACGGAACGCCAACAGATTTAGACTTTTGGTCTAGAAACAGAAACGGTACTGGATATTGTGCGATGGTTTCCAGAAATTTATCGACGAGTCTGTCGTACAACTGGAAAGACCGGGACTGCAATGAAGAATATGCGTATATATGCAAGCAATACCTGTAAGAGTCTTGAAGGTGGCCATAGGTTTTACTTCGACATCTTCTTTTCGGGTCACACTAAATAGATCGGACGTTTTTGAAAAACAGATGGAAGATTTGGATCTATCCTCAACTGCAGTTTTTTTTTCAATCAGACCCATTTTCTTCAGACCCATGAGAGGTTTCCCTTTCCGATGTGAGTAAAGCGACAGAATGAGGACTACTACTAGGTATCCTGAGGTCTACGTCACCTAGGGTTGTAGCTTGTTTCGGAAATAAGATTGAAAAGAAGTAGTAAGTTTTAGCAAAAAGTAGATAGGTTTTTCTTAGCTATGAATGTGAAAAAAGGAGGATTTTGGTTTGTCTTCGTGATTTAAGGATGTTTTGTATATTTATTAGCCTTCAAATACAGACATATATACATACGTATTACCAATAAGAAGTGTCTGCATTGGTCTTCTCGCAATGCAATAGGGTTACTTTTCAAATAGCCTCAACTCGCCTCAAGTTTCAGAAAGCAGATCTTCTTCAGAAACCGGGGGCAAGGGCGCTTTGTTGACGAAAGATCGTCATGAACGGACTTTCTTGACAGTTTGTCATGTCTTTATTCTTTTTTCTATCATTCTTTTTGTAGACTTGTTTGGTTCGTTTCACTTAAGATTATATGAATAAAGAATAAGCCCCGCCCATTGCCAGGCCTTATGTTAGGCCTTATGGTGGGGTCATAATGAGTTAATGGTGCTTATTATTTTTATGAATAAAACTGAACTGAACTGAACTGAACTTCGTTTTCCGTTTCCATCAAATTGATTATTGTTTCTCATACCATCTCACCCCGTATTATTAGCTAGATATTCCTTTAAAAGGCACCTCTGACACCTTCAGTTACCCCCATGTTCTTGTCCTCCTAAAATGGAGTCAACATTTTTCCTTTCGTCGTCAGTTCAGTCACGTCACGTCAGTTCGCTCCTCGTCAGTTGAATCACCGTCAGTTCACCCATTTCAAGAAACCATCAGTTCGTTGCGTCAGTCCATCTACACGTCAGATCGACTACTGTCAGTTCACAGAAACCGTCAGTTGATACAAAAGGGGCGGACGAACCTACGTTTGGTTGAACTGACGCATGTCTGAACTGACAGTAGGGGAACTGAAGGTGGGTTAACTGACGTGGGTCTAGGCGAGAACCCCCCGGAGAACCCCCCCGTTACCACCACCCTCGGCGAAAACCCCCTCGGTACCAACCCCCCCCGCGACCCCCCACCCCCGGTACCCCCCACCCCGGCGACCCCCCCCCCCAATCCTTTACATTTAATACAAATTCAAAACATTCATTTTGACTTCCCGTGATCTTAGTCTAACTCAAGTGTCTTAGTCTAACGCAAAGAAGCATGGGACAGTTTGACCGTTGACAAGCACGTGTATGGTGAAGAGCTGGTAGAATAACTCTGGGACTATCTTGAAAGTGCCATCACAAAACCAGTGACGGTACAACCCAAGTAGTACCAGGTTACGCTCTGTCCCAACCACAAGAATGCGATTATCATCATCAACGCCGCTGTCGTTCAGTAAAAACAGCTGCCCATCTTGGAGTATCTGATATGAATCAAGGATATCGAAAGAGGACCGGGGAGCAGGCAAGGGGAGAGGGCAATGCCTGACTGTTTAAAGCGCCTGATGGCCCTTCGCATTGTAAGAATGAGTGGAATCCTAACTGCAGCCTCCTCGCCAAGAAGGGGGAGGAATTGGGAAAGGATTTGTTGGGGGGATCGTTACGCTGACACGTCCAGTTATTCTACTCTTATACACCCATCAATAGGTACATAAGCTAATCCGGGTACCCAGCTAATCCCTTGTACTATCCGTTGCGTAGGGATTATTTGGGACTAGGAGATTCTTATGGGATTGTCTTTTTTATTTATGCGGGGAGGGTTTCACCGGGAAGGTTTTAGTACCGGGGGGGGGGGTTGGTACCGGGGTGGGGGGTTGGTAACGGGGGGGGGGTTGGCGGGTGGTTTTGTCCGGGGGGAGGGGGTTAGCCGGAACCCACTGACGTGACGGTCACCTGACGTGTGGACGTGCAGGTGAACTGACGGATTTTCGTGTGTCAACTGACGTCTGGACGCAGTGTCAGAAAACTTGGACGTGGTGACACCTTCCTCAGGCGAACTCAGGTTTGTGTCAACTGACGTGTGGAGGAACTGACGGGACCTTATCTTACCGTAGACCGGCTTAGGCGAAGAGTGTTTCACAGTTTCAGTCTGTTAATCAGAAACACCCACTGTAGACTACCTGGTAAGCCTGATTGACTTTAGATGCCCTTGATACATGGATAAACTTAATAATAGTTGATTTGAAGAAAGCTTCTGGAAGAGTTTTTTTCAAGTCTGAAACACGTCGGCGATCGTAGGGATGAAAAAGAAACTTTATGTCAATGCTATGTAAACTGATCATGTTCTGGTTCTTCGCGAGTCCCTTTGTCGACACGGCGAGTTGGCAATAAAGAGTATAGTGGGCACAGCTTAATCATCTAGCAGTTCTGCAAGCTCGATTTCTTTTTGGGACACAGTGGCGTGGGAGCAACAACCATGCGAAGTGCAGTGACGTCGTGGGTAGATAGGTAAGTTGAAGCAGCCAAACAAAATTGCGTTCCCGCCTATGGTGTTGTAGTAAGATCTACGGGTTGGGAACACAGTGGCGCGGGACGGCGGGAGCAACAGTCATGCAAGTGCAGTGACGTCGTGAATAGATAGGTAAGTTGAAGCAGCCAAACAAAATTGCGTTCCCGCCTATGGTGTTGTAGTAAGATCTACGCGTCGGAGCACGGGCTCGGAGGAGGCGCCAGGTTCAGAGCTGTGTACCAAAAGCTTCTCATGGGGAAGATAGGAGCTTGCTTAACTGCCTAGATAGGTAAGGCGTAAGCTGTGATAGTGGGGTACAAGGGAAGCAGACGTGCGTAAGCCGTTACTGACACAGTTTCTCCGTACTATATCCTTCGTCTCTATCTAACTATTCATCTGCCATGCCCACAGCCCAACCCAAAGGCAACGGAGTGCAACACTGGGTGCTTCAACGGCAGATTCCCGCTCGCTTCTGACGAGGGTGTGGGATGTGACTAAGCTTTATTTTACTTGTTTATAGTGCGAACACACGATAAAGATTTCCTGCACTTTCATCATCAAGTTGAAAAACCGTGTGTTCGCACTATTAGCGCTTTCAGATGCAGCTCAGACTGGACGCTAACGGCTTCTGATGAGCTCATTGGTTAGAATAAGGGTTACCGGTGTGCGAGCTTATCTGTGTTCCTTATCAAAACCAAGAGGGCTTCGAGAGGAGGCGAAATGACACAAATGTCTTCCAGAAACTTTCTTAAAAATCAACTGCTAGTAAGTTATCCATTTATCCTGTCTTTAGAGTAAAATGAATCCTGCTTACAAGGCAAGTTACAGTGGGTGGTCCTCTAAGAATACCAAACTGAATCTGGTCAAGTTTGTAAGTTCAGGGGTAGGTTACGGGAAGTTTATAAAACCTCACCGGAAACAGCGTCAGGTGAATTCGCGTGTTTGTTCACTTCAGCAGTTACTCTGTCACCATCAACCTTCAGCATAGGCATATAGCTTTACACTACCCTTGTTTATCTTTATTCTGCCTGCGGAGCTAGGGACGTACTTTTAACACCTCACTGACAACATCATTAGGTGAATGAGTGTGTTTGTTCACTTCAGCAGTTAGGCTACTCTGTTACCACTAACTTTCACCATCACTATATACTTCCCTTGTTGATCTTTGTTTCGAAGCTCTAATCGACTTCTGCCAAATTTTCCTTTTTTATCGGATTCCGGGCGAATAAAATACCGTGCAGAAATGGTAGCATATTTTCTTACGCTTATTCGGAACCCCAACTGACTTTCAATATAATTTTTACTTGCAACCAATACCCATTGTTTGCACACAACAAATATCAACTACTTTCTCCAGTGCTTAAAAAAAGGTTCAGCGGTGGACTCACCATGATATATTTCCTTATACCTAAGTCGTCAGTGACATCGACCTGAAAAGATGTTTTTTTGCCTCTTACCCCAACCGCCTCCACCCGTGAGTACGTTCGTTTTTAGTGATTTGGATACTCGTCACCTTGACAGGCCCGGATTTTGTACCGTCGTGGGTATTGACGCTCTCGTCATGTGATTTTAGCTGTCGATATTGACTGCACTCTAGCAATTTTTAAAGTTTTGCGTTGTCTCTATTGTTGCAATTCACCTTTAAGACTTTGGAAATTACCAACGTGGTTTTTCTAATTCCGATTTTTCGTTTTCGAAGTATTCGCCAGGGGTTGTCGACATAACGTCCCCATTCGAAACCTTCCCTGTCGAAACGTCCCCGTCAAAACGTCCCCATGACAAAACGTCCCTATGACAAAACGTTCCCATGATAAAACGTCCCCGTAACAAACCGTCCCCACGACAAAACGTCCCCGTGACAAAACGTCCCCACTCAAAACGTCCCCATTCAAAACGTCCCCTGACGAAACGTCCCCATGGCGAAACGTCCCCGGCTATAGATTTACATCAGACCGGCATTCTCTCAGAGCGGAATAATTTAAGACCACGGCATGGGAATAAGGGATTAAAATCGCCTAGGTATATAAATGTTATCCCGAGCAATTCACGGTTTATTAATCACTTGGGGACTGCTTCAAAATGCTACAGGCGGTTACCAACTCAAAAAGCAAAACCCAATGATCCGAATCCACCTATGAATTTGTTTCATGAAGGTAAGCAAACTAGGACTTGTTTAGCTTTTCTCTGTACTTGTCTCAGAAGGGACGGGACTCGGCCGGCTATGAGACACTGCAGATTTTGGGGGCACTCTTGACCTGCAGGTAAAGAGGTATATCTGCATGCAGTGGATTCTCCAACGACACTGATCAGTGATCCAGAATTCTAGGTTAGGAAGTAAAAAAAAAAGGTAAAGGTATCAGCACTAGCCTTGACAGGCCAAACTGGCGGTGCTGATCTCCGATTCTCGGCCCTCAGCCAGGAAGTGCAATGGGGGGTTGGGGGCCAGCCATCCTGTGCTTTCGCACACCCTTCCTGTTACCTTCCCCGGATTTCTCCAGGTACCCATTTGAAGCTGGGTGGACTTTGGCATGTCTTACAGGGTTACGCCACTAACCCCCGCCCCAAACCAAACAGTAGGCACTACCGAGACTCGAACAAGCGACCCTTCACTTGCGAGTCCGGCGCGCTAACCACTCGGCCACGGACGGACAATCTAGGTTAGGAAGGCACTTACCAGCCGGCGCTTAAGTACTTGTCCACATTAGCAAATTAGTTGCAACGGAGTAAGACTTTTTTTTTTGTCAAGCGAACGGTCCTATGTCCGATCTTTCCTGCTTATAAGGAATGTTCCCATATCTTTAATGGACACTGTGAAGTTGTTTTACCTCGATCATGCAGCTGAAGATCGAGGCAAACTCAAAAATCTATGCTTGGGGACGTTTCGCCACGGGGACGTTTTGTCATGGGGACGTTTTGTCACGGGGGCGTTTTGACACGGGGACGTTTTGACACGGGGACGTTTTGTCACGGGGACGTTTTGTCACTGGGACGTTTTGACGGGGACGTTTCGCCAGGGGACGTTTTGTCATGGGGAAGTTTCGTCGGTAAGCCTTCGCCAGACATCTTAACAAGAAGGACGAAATGATTGTTGCGAAAAAATTTGAAAAAAAGTTCTCTATTCGTTTGAATTCCTTCGAATAGACGATTCTGAAAAGACACCTTCAAAGGCGGAAACATCCAGCTCCGAAAAAAATGATGGAGAAGATAAGTCGAAATGTGCGTAGCTAGAAATTATCAAATTCAACATCAGTAGTGTCTGACGAAGGCTGGTTAAACAGACCGGAATAGAGACCAAACGGTAAGCATTCATAGAAGTACTGCTAATAGTTTACAGTATTATTAGTTGCGTTTTTGCAGATACCATGGTAGGCTATCTGATATACGGTCTAAAGTCAGTTGGTATCCGTGGTATCTGGCCAGTTATCGTGGTATCTGATATTCAGGTATCACGGTCCGACCAAGGTAACTGATCGTTGTATTTGAAAAGTCATCTCACTTTCCTCAATTTTTGTCAAATTGGTGGGAAAGAAGTTTGGCACTTAGTGATGTGACTGGATATCAGTTTTTCTTTTGGGATGACCGCGAAAAGCGCATTGTGCAACCGTATATCAGATACCACGGTAACCTGCCCTGCCAGCCCCTGTTGTTTTTTTAATCCTGACCCGTTAATGTATGAGTCAGTGTCAAATTTTTTTTCTGTATTTAGTGTTTTAAAAGTTTATCTACAAAGCGTAAACATGTGTATATATTTTGTATATTGTTTTTATTCGTGCCTTTTACGTTATTTTCAAATAACTCCACTCTAACTAAAAAGCGAAGCAAGTTACATATAAATGATTAGAAAACGATTTGGGCAATCGAGTCGTTTACGTAACTTATACAGAATTAGTTCTGAGAACATATAATCGGTTTGAAATTCAACTGAATTGAAATCAAGCGTAAAGGCGAGATTTTTTTCGCAAATCTTCTCACTGGCCGAAAGATTTACTGCTTAAAAGAAATTAAGAAGGATAATGGACAAAGGAATCGGATTCTGGAAGACATAGTCGGCTATCAGGTCTATCTTCTGTTTTGGATTTCGTTTCTCTGGCAGGTTTTCACTCTTTTTAAGCACGGTACGTTCAGTTTTCAAATATTTTGCGTCCAGCCACGACTTCGGCGAGTTGACAAGCGTTAACAAGAAAAACGCTAATTTCACGTGGAAAGTAATGGTATTTTCGAAAAAACGATGTTTCTACGCCATTTCGTTGTGACCAGGAGATTTTTTGTGAGAGTTGTGCTTTAATCTCTCAACTTTTCAGATTACAAATTACAACGCGTCCAGCAACATGCTTCTCCGAATTTCATTGTTGCTTGTGCCAGAATTACTTTCGGTACTTGCGAAGGATAAAAACGAAAGAAATGAGCTGTCCCTCCATCAAGAAGTCTGGACCCCTTCCGACTTCAACGGCAATGAGGACGACCTGAAAATGGCGTTTATTAACCTCAAGGAAAAGCCGAAGGAAGACCTGAAAAACAGTATGGACATCTACGAGAAGATCTTTGAAATGCTGGAAGACCAGAAAAAGACGCATGAACAACTAAAAAATGCCAGTAGGAGTAAGGATGAAGATTTAAAAAACATAAAGATGGAAATTAGCGACCTAAAAGAACAACTACAGAATGCAACAAAATGGGATGTAGAAGAGTTGAAAAAAGCAATGATTGAAAATAACGACAGGGACGAAGAACTCGAGATTTCCATTAGGAAGATGCAAGAGAAGATCGTAGACGTGGAAGAGCATCTGAAATACATTAAGAAAAGGGCTGGCTGCGTTCCGGGTTGGGCCCACATGTGCTTTCTCGGCAGTTGCTCATGCTATCGGCTGATGGACACAATATATAAATCATGGGAAGATGCATCAAAAAGCTGCAAAAGCTCTAACTCGGAGTTGGCATCCATCCACAGCGAAGAAGAGGCCGATTACCTAGACCAATTAGCCATAACATCGTCTCATTGCCGTTGGATCGGGCTTAACGATGTTCACCAGAAGGGTTTGTTCCACTGGAGTGACGGAACGCCACTGGATTTTAACTTTTGGTCTGAAGGACATCCTAATAATACTGCTGGCAGCCAAAACTGTACAATTACTTGCACACAATATTCCTACAAGTGGAAGAAATGGGACTGCTCAGATACGCATCCATATATATGCAAGCAAAGGCTTTAAAACCTTGACAGGCCATGGATTTTGCTCGGCCACCGTCTCTTTTAGTCACACTACCAAGCACATAGCTATGGCTTTCCCGAAATCCAAATGATAGATTCGGGATCATCCCTGGTCTTGCAGACAGCATTTTTTTTTCAATGGGCTAAGGCCATTTTCTATGATTTTGTATCATGATGCGGAGAATGTCAGAATAAGGCACTCAGAAATATTACCCACTCGATCAACAGAACCTGGCTCAGCTTCTAACAAGACCCATATTCTAAAATGTGTCATGGTCTGGAGGGTATCCGGTCTGTGTTATGCGACAAAAAGAGGCTTACGAATATTATACGGAATGTCAATAAAATGCGACTACACTAGTCTTCTCCTATAGGCTGCCGAAATAGGTGTGGTTCAAATAGGTTTCAGTTACAGAATATTTGTTCGTTTCCCATTACCTGTCAAAGCTGGCTGCGTCTCAAATAGTCGAGACCCTTCAGGTAGATATCGTTAAAAAACAGAGGCGTCTTTTAACACCTTCGGCTATAAGTTCTTCATGATGAAATCATTCATAACCATACTGTCCTTGCAAAAGACAGTTTTCCGGCTAAAGGTTGAGATGCATACCATTGCTACACTCTTATGAACTTATGTGCTTGCTACCGGCAAAGACCAACCGACACCCCTTGTTTTCCTTTTTTATCATTTAGCTCAATTTCAGAATCTTAAAGAAACCACTGTAACGAATTTAGTATAATTTACGATGTTTGTTTATTGTGATCTAGTTTACATCCTTTCTTCAGCAAAATACTAAAAGAAATCGATAAAGCTAATAATCAGTTTGATTTTTCTACAGATTTCCCATACCTGCTAAAATAAAAATATTCTATTAGATCCATAGTCAAACTATAATCCCAGCCTCCCGATGACGGGCGCTTCCGACCCGCGTCACTAGATGACCCAGTGGTCGGATCGAGTCGTGCTTTCATCTTGGGTCTTGGGTGGGTGGGGGGTCTAGACGATAAGCCGCTTTAAGCCGCCCTTTCACATTGACACGTCGTTGTGATGAGTTGCATATGGGTTTATTATTTATAAAAACTGATGCGTACGCGTTGACGCAACGCAAGAATAGAACTAGATTTGGTTATATTCTTGCGTTGCGTTTTATCCGTTTGAGTAAGCTCTGCATTGCGTCACAGCAAGCGCGACGCAAAGGTTGCGTAGCTCAGAGTGAAAGGGTCAACGGGTTAATGGGAAAGCGCTTTCTTCCCCAGGCCTTCCGCTGATTCTTCCAGGTATAAGCGGCACGTGAGATTGTTCGTATAGGCTCTTTCAAAACGCTGTTTGAACCGAACGTTTGTAGTAGTTTGTACGCCCCACAGTTCTGTTTCCGTGACCAAGAAGGTTTTCGTAGCTCATACTGTGGCCACAACTTGACAGACAACTCATGAGTTGGTTTTCTATTTACTTTTCAAAACTTAAAATTCAGGTACAATGGTATCTGATACCACGGTCTAATCTCGTTTTGGCAGTTGGTATTCGTGGTATCTGATATTCAGATACCACGGTCCGACCGTGGTATATGATATTCAGATATCACGGTCCGACCGTGGTAACTGATCGTGGTATCTGGAAAAGTCATCTCACTTTCATCAGTTTTTGTCAAATTGGTGGGAAGGAAGTTTGGCACTTAGTGATGTGACTGGATATCAGTTTTTCTTTTGGGATGAAGTTCGAAAAGCGCAATTTCGGCCATTGTCGTTTTTGCAGAGCAACCGTATACCAGATACCACGGTAACTGCAAAAACGACTAATTGCATATCCAATGACCGTGGTAACAGATACCATGGTATCTGCAAAAACGCAACTAATATAATGAGTTTCTTTATCAAGCAGATATTCACAACACTGTGGGAGGTTTCATAACAGATCGCGCATAACACTTTCAAGAATAACACCTTTTCACTTAGAAATAAATTGTTATGACCAATTAAGTTTACACTATTTCGTGCCCAGATCTCCAACAACACCTTCAACTGGTAAAAATACTACACTGTCAGAAGTTACATAACGACAACAGGATGCCCGGTTCCCCGGTTGATAACACTTTGGGATGTTATCTGTTATGTTTCTTTCGTTCCCGTTAGTATTTATACCAATTGAAGGTGTTGTTGGAGATCTAGGCACGAAATAGTGTAAACTTAATTGGTCATAACACTTTATTTCTAAGTGAAAGGTGTTATTCTTGAAAGTGTTATGCGCTATCTGTTATGAAACTTCTGACAGTGAAGTGAGGATCATTCTAGAACAGAATAGTTGCGTTTTTGCAGATACCACGGTATTTAATATCACGGTAACTGGATCTGCAATTAGCCGAAATTGGCTTTTCGAAATCATCCCAAAAGAAAAACTGATATCCAGTCACATCACTAAGTGCCAATCTTCTTTTCCACCAATTTGACAGAAACTGATGAAAGTGAGATGACTTTTCAACATACAACGATCAGTTACCATGGTCGGACCGTGGTAGCCTATCTGAATATCAGGTACCATGGTAACTGGCCAGATACCACGATAACTGCAAAAACGCCTTGTGACCGTGGTATCAGATACCACGATAACTGCAAAAAAGACTTTAGACCGTGATATCTGCAAAAACGCAACTAATGGTAAAAGCCAGGCTTCAACAGAAATTTCTTCCGGATTCCAGACAGCCGTTGTCGTAGAAACGGATCTGGAAGGCGTAGCCAGGCCAAAAACGTCTGGATGTCCTGGGTGTTGGACACCCTAGATTTCGAGTGTCTGCAGGAAGGTGCCATAGGGGCAATCCGTTTGAGAGACACAAAAAATATACAAATGTAGGAAGAAAAGGGAAAGTGATTGACAGTTCTGATCGGGATGTAAGAGTTACTTAAAGTGCAAAGGAGAAATGTAGGAAATGTTGAAGAATAGCAAAATTAGGTGTCATTTTTATCATGAAAATCTGGAAGGGTTGGCTTCACTGTGCGGAAGCCTAGTCTGTGAATGTGGAAGGTGAAGGCTGGCTTTCAGCGCGTGATCCTGATGTAATACTCTTAACTCTCTTTGGCGATGCGAAATCGCCGGGTACCTAGCAGAAGAGCCGGAAGCGGCATTATACCTATGCCCAACGATCACGGTGATTGTTTTGCACGATTTGAGTCGTTGAGTTTGAGTCGTTAGTGAGACATTTTCTCGTTCTTCCTGAGGATCACTGGCGTGTTCTTGACTTAGTAATGTAGAGTATTACAAAATAATCCAGCGCATCCTTTTCCATCCTGAATCTTTTTTTTCTTTTTTTTTAATACTTATGTGCAGAATCATCCAATGAGTTCAATGAGACTTTGTCTGGTTCTGATTTTTACTTTCAGGCGTTCAAGTTACCGTCAAAATATAGCCCAACGGGGCTTTCACGAGTTTCAAACGTCTGAGTCGGGTTTGCGGCACGCACATCTGCTGGAAACACTCGGAAATGTGTGGGACACACATTTGCTATGGAAGCTAACCTGATTTTTGGCAACGACGAACTAATGCCAGGATTTTGCGTTTCTGTCAGATCGACTATGAGGGGGCAGTTCTTCTCTTTTTCTCGCGACATCACTAAAGTCAAACCATTTTTGCATGCTAGCTATAGGGATTCTCAAGTCTTTGATGGGAGCCTTCAAAAGAAAGGGGAGATTAGTTTTTCCTGCAAGAAGGTGCCGAGGGAGGTTATCGACCGCCAAATAATCTAAGAAATTGTTCGCTCTACCGAAGTGTTTTTGGGATCCCAAAACGTTAGTGACGGATACCTATGACATCGAAAAAATGTCTGTCTGTCCGTCCGTCCATCCGTCCGTCCGTCCGTCCGTCCGTCTGTCCGTCTGTCTGTGAGCACGATAACTCTCGAAGGGAATGAGATATTTTGATGAAACTTGGTGTGAGGATTCTTTGGGTCAAGAATAAGGTCGAATTCGTAGATGGGCTCTGTAGTCCTACATTTAGGGGTGGGGGAGGGGGTTTAAATTAAGGGACAAACAAAATATTTTGAAACAGCTAATGTGATAGTCGATTATGGGGTAAGAAGACATGCTGAACACGATGGTGAAAACCATTTTCTCGCCGGACAGTTAGTTCGCCCGGAATCCGGCCGAAACCGGAAAATTTGTTGCAAGCAAAAGTTTTATTTGAAGTTGATTAGATGATCGATTTAGGGGTAAGAAGACATGCTGAACACGATGGTGAAAACCATTTTATCGCCGGACAAGTAGTTAGCCCGGAATCCGGCCGAAACCGGAAAATTTGTTGCAAGTAAAAGTTTTATTTGAAGTTGATTAGATGTTCCATCTAGGGGTAAGAAGACATGCTGAACACGATGGTGAAAACCATTTTCTCGCCGGACAAGTAGTTAGCCCGGAATCCGGCCGAAACCGGAAAATGTGTTATAAAAGCAAAAGTTTTATTTGAAGTTGATTAGATGTTCGATTTAGGGGTAAGAAAACATGATGAACACGATGGTGAAAACCATTTTCTCGCCGGACAAGTAGTTCACCCAGAATCCGACCGAAACCGAAAATTTGTTCAAAGTAAAATTTGTATTTGAAGTTGATTAGATGACAGATTTAAGGGTGAGAAGAGACGCTGAATCTGAATATGACAATAATTTTTTACCCGGACATCATAGTTCGTCCGGAATCCGGTTGAAACCGGATTTTTTTTTTATAAGTTAAAGTCTTATTTCAAGTTGATTATATGTTTCTTATAGGGATACTGAGATACGCTGAGTTCGTTTCTGAACTATCTTTTTTTGGCTGGACAAGTAGTTCGTTCGGAATTCGGCCGAAACTGGAAATTTGGCAGAAGTAAAGCAGGAAGTTTCGATCAGTATCGTGAAAATAGATATGGCTTATATATCTGAACTTGATTTTCTCAGAGGATTAAGCCGCTTTCACATTGACGCGTTTATCTTGCGTAATCTGATGCGTACGCGTCGACGCAACGCTATTCTTGCGTTGCGTCGATGCGTACGCATCAAATTACGCAAGATAAACGCGTCAATGTGAAAGCGGCTCTATTCTTGCGTTGCGTTGACGCGTACGCATCAGATTACGCAAGATAAACGCGTCAATGTGAAAGCAGCATTAGCCGCGCGAAGACTGAATCTGGCGAAGACAAGACCTAGACCATCTGAGACAAGACCAAGACCATCTGATAAGCATACCAATCTGTAAAACAAAATACAGTACAAATCTTCAAAAAGTCTAGCGAACACTCAGTCTCTCGAAAACAAAACCTATTTGTCCGGATCAAATATTCAATTTTTGGGATCCCATCGGAACCTTTGGTCTTGTTTCGCTTTGGCCTGATCAGTCCAAATTTGGTTCTTATCGGACGTTCAAGCTATTCGTCTGGCAACAGAGGGGGCAACACTGGGACACACATTTGCTGTGGAAAACGCATTAAGAATCTGTTTCTGTTTCATATCTCTGCAGTCCCATAGATGCGGACGTGGCATCCGAGACTTGCAGGATGTAACAAAAGCGGCATGGCGTCGCGCGTGTCAGACCAGCCACGTTATTGACGTCATCGGCTGACGCTTGTTCTTTGGAAAAAACGCAAAGATTTTTTTTTTTTTTATTCAAGATGTGCAACGAGAAAATGCGATAATTGAGATGTTTTTTTTTTAACATATGCCAATCTTTAGACGAGTCTCTGTCGGATGTCTGGGATGAGGAGGAGATCTTTTGCAACGAACTTTGGAGCAGATCTAACAACTCCTTAAACTCATAGGAATTACTCTGAAGAGTGTTATTTGACAGTGTAAAACGGATGCGTCAGCTGAATTTTCTTTGAGCTTCAGGCCCAAAGCCACTCAAATTCGAAAAACGAACTTGTGGAAAACCCCGAGTTCGTTTTTCTAATCCGTTATCCGTTTTGCTCTGTCAACTATGATTCGCAGTCATCTTGCGCTGAAGGAATATTTATACTCAGAAGAGTGATTTCAAGCGGGAGGCTCGAGTGCGAATAATTGCAAAACAATCCAGCGCATCCTTTTCCATCCTGAATCTTTTTTCTTTTTTTAATACTCATGTGCAGAACCATCCAATCCGCACATACGCGTTTATTTGCCGGGTTCGCATAGCTGTTAGTCCCGTCTGACACTGGATCGATTGGAGATAATTGAATCAAATCAGAAGAGAGCTCGAAGGATAATCTACTGTTAAGGCAGGTTCTCCTCCTCAATGAATGCCGAGTCCCTCTTTAGTAGCCAGACGGGCTTCCCTTTTCGCTCAATTCTGGATCGAACGTTTTGACTGCCTAGGTTTCAGAATATTTCAACAGATCTCTCCCAGACCCCCCCCCCCTAAACTGCGCTTACCAAGAACTAAAACCGAAAAGTTCCAGCTCTCACCTATACCCGCCAAAACCAAAAAATGTAGACCTTGACGCTGACTTCCGTCAAAATATCACAATGCTTCCGAACGTATCGTGCTCAAAGACAGACGGAGACCCAAACTAAAGTTTTCCAATTTGTGACAATCTTTTTATCTAGCAAAAGAGATCGAATGAAAAGCTAATAAGGAATAGCTAATAAGGCTTCATTACCCCATACCACCTGTAAAACTTCCCGAAGGAAACACAAGTTCTTTTCTTGTCTTTTTGCGAGTTACGACGCAACGGGCAGTTATCTGTTCGCATCTGGCGAACACCCAAACCAAGCCCAAACGGCTCTCTCTGACTGGATCACATGATGCGTCTAGTTCACTGTCAGTGTTAGCTAGCGTTCCAGCGACTTATTATTAGTTACGATCGTTACTATTCTTGTGATCAGTGCCGTTCCAGAACCCGCCGTAATGAGTAAATTGGCTCCTCCCTCTTATTATTTTAGTTCCACGACTGTTACGATCGTTAGGATTTACTTATGATGGTCCCGATCATCATAAGCGATAATAACTATCGGTTCTACAGGAACTTGTCAATGCAACTGTCATCGCCCCAATCGAGCATCAAAAACAGCAGCCGCGTCAAAAATTGAATTTCTTCACTAATTCTTTCACTACAGTGGTATTTTAAAGTAATTTCCCGGAATAGGATATTCAAAGTCGGTAGAAGGAAGTTTCATTTGTTTATTACAGGTTCCATTCCTTCTCCAACGTTGTTCCTAGAGTTCGACAGTCTGACGAGAACCCTTGCCAAGAAGGGCCGAAATATCGCTAGCTATCGTAGCTGACGTATCCGTTAACGGATTCCAAATTTGATTTCTTGTGTTTATATTGAAATAATACATAAAATTTTATGCATTATTTGAATATAAACAAAAGAAATCAAACTTTGTATTCTTTTGTCGGGCGTCGGTCGACTCGTCGGCGCATCGGGTTCTTTTTATACGCAAGAAATCAAATTCTGCAAACATTTGTCGGTTTATCGAGCGCATCCCGAAAGTTTAAATTTCGTCGAGACATCGGCTTCTATTTACATTACATGTAAGAAATAAAGTTCGTTATAGTCTTGTCGGGCAAAAAACAGAAGAAATCGAATTCTGAATGCTTTAGCTGGGCATCGGTATTCTTGTCGGCACATCGGGATTTTTGTATACGTCAGAAAACGAATTCTGCAAAACATGTGTCGGGTGCACCCGGAAAGTTTTAAGTCTCGTCGGCAGATCGGGATCTTATTACACGTAATAACTCAAATTCCAACAACAAAAAATAAGACCAAAGGTTTCGATGGGATCCCAAAAATATTTAATCCAGAAACTGTGTCTTAGTCTTCGCCAGACTCCGTGAACTTTTACTATTAAAATTTAGAAACATATTGAGGCCAAATAGCTCACCATCTGAGAAAACCAACTTCAGATATGGATTCAGCACGTGTTTTTACCCCCTTATAAGATAAGTCATATCTATATTGACCAAACTGATTGAAACTTCCTTCCTTTACTTCGGCCAAATTTCTGGTTTCGGTCGAATTCCGGAACTACTAGTCCGGCAAAAAAGTAAACCTCAAAAATGAATTCAGCGTATCTCCTTACCCCTATATCGAACATCTAATCAACTTCAAATAAAACTTGAACTTATAACAAATTTTCCGGTTTCAGCCGGATTCCGGGCGAACTGTATGTCCGGGTGAAAATACGTATTCAGCATCTCTTCTTACCCTCAAATCGGACATCTAATCAACTACAAATAAAGCTTTTGCTTTTAACAAATCATCCGGTTTTGGCCAGATTCCGGGCAAACTACTTGTCCGGAAAGACAATGGTTTTCATATTCGTTTACAGCATATCTTCTTACCCCTTAATCGACTATCTCATTAGCTGTTTAAAAATATTTAGTTTGCCACTTAATATCAACCCCCTCCCCCACCCCTAAATGTAGGGCTACAGAGCCCATCTACGAACTCGGCTTTTCCCTTGACCCAAAGAATCTTCACACCAAGTTTCATCAAAAAATCTCATTCCCTTCGAGTTATCGTGCTCACAGACGGACGGACAGACGGACTCACGGACAGACAGACGGACAACTTTGCAATGTCATAGGTATCCCCCCCTAAGGTTTTGGTATCCCAAAAGTCAATTGAGCTTCGTCGGTTAATCGGGTTTTGGTTTTACTAATAAGAAAATTCTTCCGACTAGTTTGTCCTGTCTGCGAATCGGGATCTTTTTTTATACATAAGAAATCAAATCAGATTCTGTGAACTTCTGTCGGGCGAAGACCAAAACCTTAACTCTCGCCGTTAAAACGCCTTTTTACCGTGATATCAGACACCACGATAACTGCAAAAACGACTTTAGACCGTATATCAGATACCATGTTAACCGCAAAAACGTAACTGTTGAAATGCCAGCCATCTAATTTTCTTTTTTTCTTCCGGGACAATCAGAGGCGTTACTAGCCAAAATGTTTTTGGGGGACAAGGTATTTACCGACTGGCTGGTCATTTTTACCGACTATTTTAGCGGATAAAAGTTACTATTATTGAAAAAAACGACTGTGTTGACGAATCGGCTGATTTAAGAAAAACGGCTGATTTTAAGAAAAAACGACTAATTTTACGAAAAACCTACTTGTTGTTTCTTATTTTTAAGAAAAAATTACTACTTCTAAAAAAACTACTGTTTTACTAAAAATAACGGCGCTTCGCGCCGACTCAGCTATATTTTACCGACTGGCCGACAACATTGGGGGGGGGGCGTCCCCCCTCCCCCTCCAGTAGTGACGCCTCTGGGAGTCACAAAACAATGTCTTCCAAACTTGCGACGAACACCGCACGTGCCCTAGGGATTGCTAACTCCTCAAAAAAAAACTGGCGGCAAGCTAATGCTTGCCCGTTTTGGGGTTGCGATTGAGCTGCTGATTTACGAATCGCACCATATAATTTACAGTTGGTCCCGGTGCTCAAGCATCCCGCCACAACACATTTCCGAATCGGCATTTTCACACATAGCACGCACAGCTTTTAAGCTGTGATAGCACGTTACTCCACTTCACAGTTACCTCCACTTGCTCCGGCTTCAAGTTTTCTACTGCGAAGTTCAATCTCCAACCGCGCGGGTCGCATGGTTGTGGCTCCCGCGTCCCGCCCACTGTGTCCCAAAAGTAAATCGAGCTTGTAGAACTGCCTAGATACATAAGCTGTGGTCAATAAACGAGTTTCAGTAGGGCCGGTCTTTTGTCACTTGTGGTGCTAGTGCCACTTATTATTTTTGTTCCAGGACTGTTATGATCGTTACGATTTACTTATGATGGTCGCGAGCATCATAAGTGATAATAACTATCGGTTCCGCAGGAACTCCCGTAAGAGCGATGACGTATGTTCGCGTTGTTATTATTTTTGTTCCAGAGAGCGTGATAACTACGACAATAAGACGCTCGCCCCTCCGCTTGTAATAACTTCACTGGAACGCTACCTAAGAAAACCTACGGCCGTTCCCGCAACGCAAATTCTGTTGTGACGCTGAAAATTTGAATCTCAACACAAACGCGGCTTTACAGCGGCAAACAGTGGCCAGTGGCGAGCTTGGCGATGACTGTCTCGTGCCTGAATACAAATATTTCGTAAATGACTTTCGTGAGCATGCAACACAGGTACAAGCGTATACAGGCAGAGGCGTTACTCAGCCAAAAGGTTTGGGGGGGGGGCAAGGTATTTACCGACTGGCTGGTCATTTTTATCGACTTCTTTTTTGCAGAAAAAAATACTGTTTTGACGAAAAATCGTGGCGCTTCGCCGATTTTTACCGACTGACCGACAGCATTCGGGGGGGGGGGATGCCGATTTTTTTTATATAGAAGTGCCGGAAGTATTAAAGAACACGGGGACAGACGAACCGACGGAGAGACAGCATGGTCGCTATCTGGCATTACATTGCTTCAAATGCCATACAATCCTTGAAACTAAAAGCTACCTGCTGTTGTACTATAAAGAAAACTTGTTAGAGCGGGGGAATCCCGACTATAAAGGGGATTTTAAGGGAATTTGGAATCCTCCAGCAATCAAGGTGATTTCAAAGGAAGTTCAAGCGTTTGTCAACGTTCAGTGAAACTACGCTACGTCCAGAGGGAATGCAAGTTTCGTCCTAGCTTGTCCGAAAGTGTCTCAACTAGCAAAAGTCGGACATACAGGCAGTGCTAACAATATTTTGGCACTTTGTTTATGTGCTTTGCGAGCCATTGCGTTTATGCGGATAACATGGTATCTGTTACCACGGTAACTGGATCTGCAATTAGTCGTTTTTGCAGTCACCGTGGTATCTGATATACGGTCCACTGCAAAAACGACTATTACCGAAATTGCACTTATCGAAGTCGTCCCAAAAGAAAAACTGATATCCAGTTACATCACTAAGTGCTAAACTTCTTTCTCGCTAATTTGACAAAAATTTGATGAAAGTGAGATGACTTTCCAGATACCACGA
The DNA here is from genome assembly GCA_023053555.1 of Branchinecta lindahli. NCBI lineage: Eukaryota > Metazoa > Arthropoda > Branchiopoda > Anostraca > Branchinectidae > Branchinecta > Branchinecta lindahli. Next base: position 3,390,408 of record JAKZAO010000009.1, on the reverse strand, counting down.
CTAGATACCACGGTCGGACCGTGATATCTGAATATCTGTTACCGCGGTAACTGGTCAGATACCACGACAACTGCAAAAACGCATTTTGACCGTAGTATCAGATACCACGATAACTGCAAAAACGACTTGAGACCGTATATCAGATATCATGGTATCAGCAAAAACGCAACTAATATTCAGTTTTTGAAAAAAACAATTGTTATTCATGCACTGCCGCCACAACCGAAGACTCTTTCTACTAGTGCAATTGCTGATAACAGAAAGTGAACAACAAACTGGAGCCTCTGGAACAGCTTTGGAAGATAAAGCTCAGTAGAAAGGCAAACTGAAACATACCACCTAAAAAGATTAGGCGCCAGAATTTTATCGGCGGCGGCCCTCTGAGCTATTTTTGGCGGCCCGCCGCCGAACTTCGACGCGGCTTCGGGGACTAGTGCAAACATTCTTGCAACTACAACTGGCGTGTGGCGTAAGAATTTTCTATTTTTCTTTTTAACTGGCGTAGCTTATCCAAATTCTCTGGGTTCAGTGTTCACTTTATGGAATTTTGGGTTAAAAAGAAATTCTGGCGTATGTTTCAAAGAGTGACGTTTGTTTTGAATCACAAACTGGCAATCGTGAGCGTGTTCCACCCTACTTACCGTAGTTACTACGCTAGTTACCGTAGTTACTACGCTAGACTGGAACGCTTTTTGAATTTTTTCGGTCACATATCAGGCCGCGGGGTGATCCGACCAATCACGTTACAGAGATGCGTAGTTACTACGCTAACTACGCTCCCGAGCGTGGTAAGCAAATAGTTACTATTAGTTACTATTTTGAGAAGGTTGGAACGGTCAGCGTAGTAACTTTTCGTGAGGCTGGAACGGAAATAGTAACTAATAGTTACTATTGGTAGAGGGTTGGAACACGCTCCGTGTACAATGTCGATCAAGCGCATCGCGGTAATTTGAAATGTTGGCGGGAGCATGGGTGTCTTAAAATAATTTCTGTTTGCCTATGTAACAGACATAATTAACTTATCTTGAGAAACGATGGCCGGATTCAAAAGTGGATCTTTGAAACGCATCTATGTAAAGAATTTCATGTAGGTATTTAGTGTTACTATGTCCTAAATTTACCCTAAGTCATTCAGGGTGTCTTGCTTGACAGTTAGGACCAGTTAGGACAGCGTTAGGACCTTGTTAGGATTGCACTGATCTTTCCTCTTAACCTCTTAAGGCTAAGGTAGTGTTCCAGTGACGTGATATTAGTTACAGTTGTTACTATTCTTGGCTCCTTTCACTTATTTTTTCATTCCAGCCTGGAATCCAGGCTGGTTGCAGGACTGTTACGATCTTTATGATTTACTTATGATGGTCGTGAGCATCATAAGTGATAATAACTATCGGTTCTGCAGTTGTTATTATTTGCGTTCCAGAGAGCGTGATAACTACCTGATAACTACAGGAGTAGGGTAGCCACTAAAAAAAAAATTAATCAAACCTGAGCTTTTGAAGATCAGAATGTGATTCTCCTATCTTTTAGCTTTGATTTGAGGCCAAAATCACCTCTCTATCTTGTCTCTAAGCATCTTAAATCTTCTTTAGAAAACAGTATTTTACATAAGGAAATGCCTATGTTCATCCATTGGCTTTAGGGTTTTGTCCATCTAGTGACCAGCTTGGAACTATGTGCTTCAATGAAATTCTATGAAACTGGGTGATTTTGAGCTGGTTTTGAGTGCATGGGGAGCCCCAGCAAGTGAGTTAGATGAGAAAATATGAATATGATCATCAAGGTTATAGTCCAATAGACCTATTGCTGCTATAGGCTGCTGACTTTCCTCCTTAGTATCAACAAATTTTTGTAGGCAAGTTCAGCTACTTTTTTTTACATCTAAATTTACATTGAATATTAAGAAATAATATTAAATAGCTAGGACATCTTACTGTTAGCCTTATAAAATAGACAATTTTGTCCTGAGTTCAATGGTATTTTTAAAATATTTTCTGGAGATGTTTTAGATAGGTAAAACTGATAAGGAAAATTCACAGCAATTCATGCATTCATTACAACAAAATCACCAATTTTTGCCACTAGGTGTTTTTGTGGCTACCCTAACAGGAGAGGTACCCAACCTCAGACAAGATTTCAAATTTCCAGATAAATCTTTTTTTAGTGAAATCTATCTGGCTTAAAAAGGAACCAAAAAACAAGACAAAAATACTAAAGTGAAGCTAATAGAATGGTTTATATGTTGGGGAAATAAACTCTACTTCAATGTTTCTAGTTGAATATATTTAGATTTTCAAACAGTTTCACCCATTTTTACATGAGGTCAGATTGCTTGCAAAGTGGTGAAAAAGATAGAGGTAATAAAGCTAAAAACCAGAAAATCCCTTTTTAAACCAGGTTCATAACACCGAAAAGGCAAATAATTGTAATATTCTGGGACATAACTGAACAGAAAAAATCGGATTTTGCTTCTTGACTGTCAGGATAGCATGGAAGTTTCATTTTAACATTTTCGCGGCAAAATTCGAGGTTGCATAAAAACGAGGTCAGGTACCCCTCCTGTAGCACAATACGACGATCGCCTCTCGTCTTATCATCGTAACTTGTAATACTAATAACTTCACTGGAACGCTACCTAGGTTCAAGGTTATAAAAACCCCTTGTGTAGAGTACAGTCGGCCTAGAGTACAGAAGAGTACTAGGGCTGTACTAGGGTGCTTTTTTTTATTGAATCCCTTTGATGTCAAAACACAACATTGTCTTTTATTAGTCAAAAGACTACTGTATGATAGGGTAGCTGCAGAAATGAGAAAGTGCCATCAACAGTAGAGCACATTTTGCAAATTTGGAAATGCTAAACACTAAAAGACAAATTGCAGAGAATTTTTTCCTATCTATTTTTCTATTAATTGGTTTCTGTCGGAACTGGTTCCAAAAAATTAAAATACACCATTGCATTCTGGCTGCATTTGTACTGGATTACCAATCTAAAAGACCATAAAAAGAATGTCCAAACCAGGACCAAACACTTAAATTTTATAGCTAAGGACTGAATAGCAGTTATTAATTGTACCAGTAAATCGCCTGTTCTTAGTGTTTCAGCGTCGTATTCACACTTTCTCCTATAATCCATTTGCAGACCCCTCCAATGCAAGAAACTAACCCAGTTTCAATAAAAATCAAAAAGAGAAAATGGCGACCCCCATGCATTCACATTACGATTCTCTGATGATGTCATGATTTTTCTAAAGTTTCTGTTTATTTATTTATTAATTTGTTTCCCTCAAAACTGAGGAGTACAGTATATAAATTATAAAACAAAACCATTCCTAAATCAACTATAATCCTTTCAGTAAAATACTGTGAGATACTATAAAAAATACACATTATTTCAGCAACTAACTTACAACTACTTACGTATCACATTAATCACTTGTTAAAGAATGGGTACAGGTTGTGGGTTATGAGGTCTTCCGACGCTTTTTTATAAAAGTTTGTTAGCTTTTTCAGTTTGTCAGTTTTGCCAGTTTTTCAGTTTTGCCAGAATTACAGCTGGATCTATGATTTAAACATGTGTCATGGTGGAGTGGTCCCATAGGTATTAGTGTTTTCTAACCAAGAATTTGAACGCTTAGCAGCAAGTCAGAGAGGTAGTACTGAACTGAAACCAGAGCTGAAGCTCAGGAGAATCATATTCCAATGACCAATGGATCAGAATTTGGAAGTTTTTTTTATTTAGTCCCATAGCCTACCTGGTACTGATGGTACTGACGGTAAAAGGTAAATGACATAAAATCATGCAAATTTTTTATCAGTCACACTTATTATGCAGAAGGCAAACTGACAGTTCTTCTTTAAAAATTTTGAATGCTGTCTGCTCATGCTAGCTATTCCAGAATCATGCAAATTGCAGGTCAACCCATTGTAATCATCACTTCCCTTCCCATGTTTGCACTTTTCTATTAGTAAAATGTATCACTTTTTATCAAAGATTGACTATATTCTCTGTGACTCAACAAATAATTTGAGATGCAAGGTAAATAAGTTCTCTTCTATCTGAAGCACCAACTCCTGTAAAACTTTACTTACTTAATTGAAGTAGCCTAGAGTATCATAAAATCCAAAATACGGGTAGGCTACACAGTATGCAAAGTAGCTGATTGCTGGTTGTGTCAGTAAACACTTGATAAGTAATCAACTATAAGTAATCATCGGTAAAGTAATCAGCATATCATAAACTCACCATAATAATAATAATAATGCTTGTTTATTCAGCCAAAAGGCCATACAAGTTTTACACGTTTCATTCACAAATAGACCATTACACCTGCACAAAAAACTTACCTTTTTGTGTGGCCTGACTTGTGCAGTTTGATCAGAATGGTGAGCTCCAAATTAGAGAAATGATGAGCTTGAAATAGGAGTTCAAGCTATACCTACGAATGCTGTAATATACAAGTAAAGCAAGTACTTTGCAGTGCAGTGCGCGAAAGCAACTAGCCTATATTACCGTACGATGCGAAAAGCAAGTACCTTACTATGCGGGTGCATGTTAACAAAATCTAGACGTGTCTAGGATTCAGAAAACATTGAAACACAATGAACAAGGATACTGCCAACATAAATCTATCAGTGGATAGATGTTGTTTTCGAGCATCGAATGACATCTCAAACTGTGCTGTAAGTTATGCACAAGAAAAGTTGGAAGAAGAAGAAGAATAACAAGTGGTAAATCTGGATAAGATAGGACCCGAGACAAAAATCTCTATTAAAGACAGCTTTACAATTGTAAAAGATTAGAGAGAAATTTGTTACTAGGCTTTCGCCCAATTGCTAACACATGGGTTGCCAGTCTAGTTAGGTCAAGCCTAGTGCTTAGACCAGGAATAACCTATTTGTCTGAGCCCTTAGCTTTCATTTCTGTGACAGTAGGCTACACGTGAATTGCAATGGAACTCGGGTTAACCACGACTGCATTTTTTAATGTTCTCAAGTTTTTCAGGACTTATAACGAATGTGAGGTCAATCCGGGACCAAACCTCAATGTGGTGATTGGGCCAAATGGAACTGGAAAGTCGACTTTGATGTGTGCAATCTGTCTCGGCCTTGGGGGTGAACCATCTGCTATCGGAAGAGCTGCAAAGGTTGGTTTTGTCTTCACCATTCATACCCACTTTTCAAGGTTCGAAGGAGAGTTGAGCTTAAAATGGTAGTTATTTTAGATACCTGCTCTAGGCCTTCTCGTCAAGTGATGAGGTTAGCAGATACAAGTCGACATTCAATACTGGATTGCACGCTGTGGAGGTTCCTAGTTTTTAGATTTTATTATTTTGCCCAAGTTGTATGTGAATGTTATGATAAACAAATTTGTATTGTACGTAGGGGAGAGTGGAGTAGAGTGGAAAGCGGGTCCTTTATATTGTTTCGTTATGACGAACAACCACTGATCGCTGCGTCCGTCTTCGTTTCTACAATAAACGATTAAATATCTATTGATTGCTGATGTTTCGAAAGTGGAACTGTCTGTTTTAAGTAGAGCTGAAGGCCTGGTTGTATTGCCAACCCGTCTAGTCTTTCATTTCCCTTCCATTCTTTCCTTATAAAAGCATAGCAGAAACATTGCGTAGTTAAGACATAAGGAGGCCGGCCGCCATTTTGTTTTTGGTAGAAACTAGTCAGGTTGCTGTGCTTTATGGCGGGAGCCGCGACTCGGATTGAACTGAAACGAAATTTATCAAATCACTAGCCATCATCTGAACGGATCTAATTGGCATAGTGGAAAATGAGGCTAAGACCGTTACAAATCTATACGAATTGCTACAGTTAACACTATTGTAGTTTTCTTTCGGCAGAATTCTAGTGCCAGCCAACGTTATTCAGAAACCGAATCGACCCTCTAAGACAACGTCTCAGTCAATCCTACCCTCTTATAAATTATTCAGTGTGCGGAAATTACATAAGTATATAAATACAAAGCTGATAAAGGATTTCACGCCTCTTACTTAAAAAAACAAAAACAAACTCATTTAGGGAAAAAAATTTGAACCTAGAAATCTAACTCTTTATGGAATTTTGAAACCTAAAACGTTTCGTCGAGATGAATGCTATCTGCAGCTTTTATTTTTGCCTTCTCCGCACCAACAACATCGTCTGGCAGGGAGTTCCGCGGGACGATCACTCTGTTCTCAAATGCCCAACGGCCGACATCTTTGTCAAAGCTCGAGTTAACAGTTTTGAAACGATGGACCCTTGCGGATTTTGTTTGAACACAGCCGGAAGGTTGTCGTAGCGCCATGGCACAATTTTTACATCTCGAACATGTACCCTGATGAAATCTGTACGCCAGTAGGGAATTCGAAGTCGACGCAGTCTCTCTTCGCACGGACGGAAACGAGAAACTGTGTGATCCGTCGCTGGAGAACTTCTCGCTGGACCCTTGTAACGACTCCCAGTTTGAATACTCTATATGACTAAGTCCAAAACACGCCAGTGGACCTCGAGAAGAACGAGAAACGTCGCCCGAACGATGACTCAAATCCTGTGTCAACCAATCAACGGGGTTCGTTGGGGAAAGCTATGGTTACGCTTCCGGCTCATCGCCAGGCACACGGCGATCCTTCATAGGCACGATAAGTTAGTCATCAAGAGTATGCTCGACTGGGATGGGGGTGATCTAGCTAGATATCGCAAAGGCTTAGAATGCTTCCGATTGAACTCCTTTAACCTTTCAGATTACCGAGTTCATTCGAAGCGAGCAGAGTGAGGCTGTTATTGAAATCACCCTACACAACGAATCTGGGCCGGATGTTATCGTGAAGCACATCATCCACCGCAACGGGAAGAGTGACTGGTTTGCAAATGGAGTGCGGTACAGTAAAGAGAAGGTGAGAAACCCCTTTCTTGATTAGCAAAGAAAGTAATGCAGTTCAGAATTTCCATTTGAGCCCTTCGAGCGGATATAAGGTACAAATGGAAATGCTACTCTGAATTGACGCCTGAAAATCTGCTGTCCTCTTGTAGACTGTCAGAAATTTCGTAAGAGATAATACAAGGATGTGAAGGATGCACGGTTTCAGCAGACAATGCGTAACAGACAACACTTAGGATGTAATCTCTTGTGTTTGAAAAGTTATGCAGGTAATGTTATGCATAACAAGCGTTGCCAGGAAGAGAAAAAAAACGCGAAGCTGAATTTTCCGACATCGTGACGACAAACAAACAAGTCAGCAGATGCTTTTGTGGCTGTTTTTCGGCGAATCGAAATCGAATCGAAATGGTCTGCAAGGAACCAATCAGCTTCGATTGCGTCATTGAACCAAAAGGCCTCCTGCCACAGTTGTCTGTGAATTAATGCATGAAATATTTATTGCCCATCGGCAATACAAAGGAAATAAGGATAGAGTATGAGAAAAAGAAAAGAAAAACGGCAACAACAAAAACAAGAGAACATATAGGCTACATGCCTCTCCGTAGAGTAGGGCTATGCGCCGGAGATGACGATATGCAGATTATCCAGATAGCTATACGAATAACTAAACTAAAATTTAAAAAAAAATACTTAAAAACAAATTCTCAGTTGCAGAGTGTATTTGAATTGTCGGATTTAAAAATTCCTTTACAGGTTCTGGAAATCTTCAGAGTGTGGAATATCAACATGAATAACCTAGCTGTACGAATAACTAAACTAAAATTAAAAAAAAAATACTTAAAACAAATTCTCAGTTGCAGAGTGTATTTGAACTGTCGAATTTAAAAATTCCTTTATAGGTTCTGGAAATCTTCAAAGTGTGGAATATCAACATGAATAACCTCTGTCAGTTCCAGTCTCAAGAGAAAGTCCAGGACTTTAGTAAGATGTCTCCACAAGAGCTGTTGAAAAATACTCAGGTTTGCACCGGTAAGTGTTGCTAAGAACTCATAAGCCTACCTTAGAATGAACAACATGCATAAACGCCATTCGACAAAGATCGCAATACCCTCCTTGGAAACGAGGGAGAATTCTCCGTTTGAACTAACCTGTTACACCGTCCTTGGGTTGGGCATGCCAGGTGAACTAGGTAGAGGTGAAAGATAAAGAGAGGGCTGGGCTATCACCGATAGAATGAATATAATTTACTAATGATACTGATCCCCATTAATCTAACATCCATGTGTTACAATCTATCGCAAACGTCAAGTAACGTCCCAAATTTCTTACTGTCAGAAAACATTACTTTCATCATCTTTAGCATCCATACTTCCATACTGAACTTATTGTTGTGCAATAAGTTCCAATTTTATTGTGTCTTTGACTATAGCGTTCATGTTTTGGGAGAAAGATATGAGGTATGGTAATATAAAGGAGAAAAGGTAATTGGTGGGGAAAGGTAAACGCAACAGTATCTTCTTGGAGTGCAGGATAAATTATTATAAGGTTCATTTTTGCTGTGGTTTTTCCATTGTGTTCATCTTTCGGGAGAAAGGTAAGATAAAGGAGAGAAAGTTAAGATAAAGACGAGGGGGGTTAGTTACCTGGTGGAGCAAAAGTACACGTAAGTGTGTCTGGTTAGAGTGAAGGAGGTGCGTCGAGCTGCAGCCTGACTTCATAATTCTTTCTTAAAGTTTAACTGAAAAGTCAGCTTATTTGTACATATGATATTTGAACAGGCTACACTGAAACATTTTGTCCGAGGCTTTAGTAACGGCGTCCAGAATGTGGGCTGCGTATGCACGACAACACAAAATTCATCAAGACGCGGAGTTTTTAAAACAAGCCTACATTTGCTCATTAAAGCCGATTAGCGCCGGCTTATTTTTTAGCAATGGCTTACCTTTGTAGTTGGTGCATAGAGGAACCACAAATTCGAAAGATTCAGATTCATTCGATGAAATCCATTATCTGTTGGCAGGGGACAAACGGAGTAACGCATTTTTGTTGAGTTATCAGGCCTATTTAAGGCGGAACGGTACTTTAAAACTCGTAAAGAGCAGGTATACGCTTTTCCCATGTTAACTGGCAAAATCTGTTTCAAGAGTGTATAGCCAAACTGACGGTGGCGGAAAAATTCCAAGATACCCATTTTGTAGTACTTTTTACGGGCTACAAAATGTTTTGAACAGTTTTCAAAGCCGACACATCGTTTGCCAGGTAGGCTAGAAATAAGAAAAAAAGTGTCTTCTCCGCCAACTAAGTGTACTCGACTTCGGTAAATTCTGTCACGATAAATTTGGTATCGTTTGAAAGCCTAAAAAGTAAGCTACAAAACGTTTTGAACGGATTTTGGAATTTTCGTTTCCTGTAGTCTCAGTCCCTTCTTTTCTCAAAAAAACACATTTGCCTCACATCGTTTCCATAGCATGGGGTATTATCGCAAGGACGCATCAAGACCTGTAACCCCATTGGGACAGCAGAGGCTATTCACAGGGGGTCAAGAGGGGAGATCACGAAAACAGATTATTATGCCAGATTATAAAACAAATAATTCAAAGGACTTCCAGTAATACGACAGTTGCGTAGTACAATTCAATCGTGATAGCAAAATGAGAAAAAGGAACAAGAGAGGTGATTACTTGAGACCTGTACAAATTCATTGGGAGCGACTTGAAGTAAAACAAATAAGACTAGGACGCCCGAGTTTGTCAAGATATGTGCTTACTGAGATGACAAAGAATTACGCCGTCTCAAATGACACACCGACAAGAAGCGAGACAAAGAAAAAAAAAGCGAGACAACTGCAGAAAATTCGGATAATGACCGCCATCAAAGCTCGGACAGCATTCAGAAACTTGAAATGCCCTGAACTTGAAATTTGCCGACGGCTCGTCAACGTCCCCTATATGTTTCTGTCTTACTTTCATATTCTTTCATCCAAGTAGGCTAATGAATCTCTACAAAACTTATTGCATCACAACCTAGTTGTTTTTCTAGCACCCCAAGTGCTACATAGCTATAGCAGTTTCTGTACATCCGCCGGTCAGTCCGGGCTTTGCCAGTTCAGGTACCACATAACGATGGAACTTGCCAGCATACTGGTAAAGGACCCGACCTAAACGTCTAGGTAAATTTCGTTTTTCGGATTGAACCATCTGCGGGGCAGTGGAGGAATGGGAAATCCGGAAACTTGTGAAGAGCGCATTCAAACAGGTCATACGACTGGAATGAGACTTACGAGTTTAGAGAAATGTCGGATGATTCATGTACGTGTCCGACCGGATTCAACCACAGTGGAGGAAGTTGGACGGGGGCACCGGAAATTTTGTGGCTTGTCTTTGGGTCACACGAGGGGTGCGCTATAAATACACAATTTCTGGTCTGGACCGGATCTGACCACGGTGGGTGGGAGCGGCACCGCACCCGCGAAGCGCCGCGATTTTTCGTCAAAACAGTTGATTTTTTTCATGAAAACAGTCGGTTTTTCTGAAAATCATGAGTCAATTTTGTTTCAAAACTGTCGTTTTTTGGGATCCCAAAACGTAAGTGGAGGGATACCTATGACATCGCAAAAGTTGTCCGTCTGTCTGTCTGTAAGCACGATAACTCTCGAAGGCAGTGAGATATTTTGATGAAACTTGGTGTGGGGATTCTTTGGGTCAAGAGTAAGGTCGAGTTCGTAGATGGGCCCTGTAGCTTTACATTTAGGGGTGGGGGAGGGGGTTAAATTAAGGGGCAAGCAAAATTGTTTTAAACAGCTAATGTGATAGTCGATTAGGGATAAGTTGTTTTTACCATGATTTCTAAAATTCGTTTTTAGTTGTTTTCTCGTTATTAATTGTTTCTCCTTAATCCTTTTCCAAAGTTCATCAGTAAAAATCTTCAAGAAGTCTAGCGGACACTGGAGAAGACAAAACCGATTTGTCTGGATCAAATATTGTTTTTGGGATCCCATCGGAACCTTTGGTCTTGTTCTTGAAAACAGTCGTTTATCCTGCAAAAACAGTCGGTAAAAATTACCAGCCAGTCGGTAAATACCTTGCCCCCCCCCCCCAAACATTTTAGCTAGTAACGCCTCTGGGTAGGTGGTAAGGAAAGTTTCCCTAGACGACCTTTTTATGTGTTAAAACCGAATTCAAGCTCGGTGGGGGAGTAGAGGGCAATTCGGTAAAATTTTTGGCGCGCACATGGATCAAACGATACACTGACTGAGTTGCGCACATGAAACTTGGAAGGTACAAACGTCTTGTATTTTAGAGGATCCTTTTCGGGATCCCGAACTGATTTGACCTCTCTGGGTCAAAGTTTGTAGATAAGCCACGTTGCCTGCACAGCGTTTCGAAAAAAATGAAACTCGGACGGTACAAAGGGTTTGGGCACTAAATGTGCCATTCTTGATCCAGGCCGGAACCGAGCTCGGTGGGCAGAGTGGGGGTAGGGTCCCGGATATTTCCTGGAAATGCTCCGATTTGAGAGAAACTTGATGGGAGCTAGGATTAGATGCCCTGCATTATTCCATTCGTGGGTGTGAACTGCATCTGGCTACGAAGGATGTGGAGTGGAGAGGATCCCCGAGAAAGAGTAGGGAACAAATTGATTGAACGATTGGGATGAAAATTTGACGGTATATAAGTCAAGGGGCGAAAAAAAGTTCACACGTAGCAAAATCAGTAAGATTCAGTAATTGTTTAACACGTAACAAGAGGCGTATTCTTGCCGTTCCCCGAGGACTCCACTTGAGGAGTACCCGCGCTTTTGTTTGTCCAGGGGACTCACTCCCCGTATTCTCGCGAGTCCCCACGGACGGGGAAATGCTCCGGTTATCATCACCATCATCAAAAAGGACTCCTTTTCAGATTCGGAGGGGATCAATTTTTGCTGGTGCAGGTGCAATGAAAAACGTTCGTCAACTGCAGATTTCTTTTTCGAAAAACATCTGTTTTGGAAGCATTCTCGTTCTCGCTCTTTTCTGTACGCGGAGTCCGCGTGGAGTGACTCCCTCTATTCTTGCCGTTCCCTTCGATTCACCGAGGAGTCCTCGGGGAACGGTGAGAATACACCTAAGGTCCGTAAAATCCGTGACAAGCCGTTTCTTACTCGATTGATAATTACTTTACAATCCATCCAAACTGATATTGACTGATATAAACTCAGAACATACCCCGGATTGGAAACCCACTAGAGAAAGGGGGAGTGCCGTCACAAATGCTCCTTCTGCCCAAGCTGCTGACTGGGGATGGTGGAGTTGGTGCATACGTAGGCTACATACAGAAGATATAAATCCCGTATTCTACAAATGTTGGCTTGTTTTCAAATCCGGTTGTAATCTGGGGTAACCGGAAATTTATGACAAAAAGGATTAGCGGATGGATCTGGTTAAGAAGTGAATAAGGGATACAGTAATACGTCTACGGACTCTGGTAAATACCTCAAAACTTCAAGGCCGACTCTCCGGCTCTACAAATCCAATAACTATTAACGTTCGGGATCCCACAGCAACTTTTAGCCTTGTTGTTAAAAAATGAAATGCTTCTTTGCAGGTTTTCGGCATTCGTATGTTAGACAAGCGCTTTTACTATATAAGTGAGTAATTAGTAAGCTTGTTGCTTCAGGTAGGCTACTTCAAGGACTACAAAAAAGCAGCATCCTAAACGTAATGCAAATGCAATCTGGGGTCAGTTTCACAACCCAATTCCCTCTGATGACCTCTGAGACTTAGATAAACATCGCACAGTAGGAGTCCTTTGACTTTGACCTGTTCACCGACCAAACCCATTTCTGAATCGGCCATAATGGGTTTAGACTACCGTTCCCCCTTAAGTGAAGACGTGATGTGTAACTTGACTGTTCGGTCTTAGCTCTTTTCGGTTAAACTTTAAGCTCAGACTTTATCGTTTTGCCCTGTTTGCCAATATCGGTTTCAGTTTCCGTTCCGTTTTTCTTTCCTTGTCGTCAAAAGAAACAATTAAGTTCTAAGTAGCCTATATTATCACCTGACTATATTAAGAGCAGAAAAGAAAACTCCAGGTGCTTAAAACTTCAGACAGCCGGTGTTCAAAGAAGATAATGTACTATAATTTAACCTTGGTCTCTTTCCTCTTTACTATAATTTAACCTTGGTCTCTTTCCTCTTTACTATAATTTAACCTTGGTCTCTTTCCTCTTTGGCTTGTTGGATCTGCAGATTTGGAATAACTTGGTTCGTAGTCAGCCAAGAGGTGCAAGAGCCTTATTTGGGGAATTTGTTCATATTTATTTACATCTACCTGTTCTAGGTGATCATAGTCTAGAAGCGGACCTGAATGTTTTGATTCAGAAGCAGAAAGACCTAAAAAGTCTCCAGCAACAGATGACGCAGAATAAAACGTCATTGGAAAAGCTACAGGAAGACGCCAAAAGGTATTTTTGTTTTTTTGTTTATTTACTTATTATTGATTTTTTCTAGAATTTTCGTTTTTTAGACTTCTTAAACAGGGAAAACTGCGGTTTGGGAAGGAGTTAGTGAAGTAAATTTCAACTAAATTTTAAGGTTTTGTGTTTCTGATTGTTATCTGTTGAAATTTAAATCGTAAAAAAAAGTCAGAGCCAGTGAAACAGGGAATCGTTGAATTATCCAGTTCGTTTGTCAGTCAGAGTAAAGTAGTTCATCCAGTAATAGTTCATTTTGGTTTGGTTTGGTTTTAGTACGACCATATCAGCGCTCTATCCTTTTATCCGTCGAAAGTAGGGCACACTGAAAACAACTACTTTTGGTATTGATTGCGTGGCATCTGGCGGAAGCCGAGGAAACGTAAAAGAGGGTGAAAAGGTAGGTGGGAATCCCTTGAATAACAATGAAGAAAAAACGTCATGGGGCCCTGGTCGGAGGTAGATAAGTTGAGCGAGGTTTCTAGACGTTTGACGTTTCTGTGGGACGTAAATCGGTGCTGCGAAGTGTTTTGCCCAAGGCTTTATGAGTAGCATAGCATAATGCTATGCATAAAGCCTTCATTTCTCAGGGTATAGAATGCTGGATCTGACACCTGACAACCATTCGACCACGCACCAGCCCCCAACAATTTGGATGTGGCCAGTTCGGTTGGACTTGAGGACTTCAAAGTCTCGCGCTCCGCTCCCGACCATTATTCCGATTTCTCTTCTTTCATTTTCTCTTCTTTCTTGCTTTTGTTATATTTTTTATAAATACTGTTAAACTATTTCAGACTGGACAAAGAAGTGGAAAGTTTCAAGACATACCAAGACACTGAGAAAAGGATCAGCCTGTATAAAAAGAAGATTGAGCTTTTTAGGTATCAAGAGGTCAAGGAAAAAGCAGATGCGGTAAGCAATGTTATTTTATTCAGAGTAGAGCAGCAAGGCCTAAACAATTGCTGTTATTTTTAATGTCGCACTTTGTCTTCAGCTGCTGATCCTGATCCTGTGCCAATCTTACGTCAGCTGATTTTAGCAAGGTTTCGGCCTTCTTGGCAAGAGTTCTATTCCGGCTCAAGCGAAAAAACGAACCCGTTATAAAAATGCAATGAAGATACTAAAAATATTAAATATCTGATTTTGGTGAGTTATTTCGTAGGATTTGCTGGGACCTGAGATCTCATTTTGGACACGGCTGGTGTTTTTGCTGCCCGAATGGGTCGTTGACATGGCAGAGATTGATCCGGATTTCGATTAACTTTGGTTTTGATGTGGAGAACGGCTTTGGGATTGAATTTCCGTTTATTCTGTTTCCTGCCCAGATGGTTCCGCGTAATAGCAGTGCATTCCTCTGAGTTTTTATAAGGCGCAAACTGACGAACTAGATGCATCGTGTGATTCAGTCACACGAGGATTTTTTTTTTTTTCTTTTTTAATAGGAAGTATGTGGCAATGAAGTTACCAGAACAAGAGAAGAAGCTTAATTTGCTGTTTGTTCGATTTTTTTTTTTTTTGCTAGCAGAAACAGGAAAGATGATACAAAGTAGCCCGAGCCCCGAGGGCCAGGTCTCAAATCTCGTAAAGACGCGCAAGGATAAATCTCGGTATCTGACAGGCTTAACGTGTTGCTAATAGACCGTAAAGTGCTCTGAATTTTAGTCGACAAACGTCGGACGTGAACACGACGTGATTGAGGGCTAAGTTGATTGAAAGCACGTGCGCTCTGCAGTGCAAAAGCTGTCTTCCGTAAAAATACGTCCCAACTGCTCGTGAAAAAGGTAGGTATGTAACTAAATGTGTTGGTACAAAGGTTTGAATGTCTACAGAAAAATTAATTTTAGTTTTGTTTCTCTGAAGAATTTACGTAATCGGTCCGCCAAGAAAAAACCTGACGGTTTCAGAGAGAACTGAAGATTGGTTGTTAAGAGTCGTCTAATTGGTTGAAAATGCCTCAAACCATCTCTTCAAAGACATAAATTAACATATTAAAGAAAAAAGCCTACCTGTATTTATCGCATCCTCGCAATGCATATTTTTTACAAAACAAGTTGCGTCAGGTAAGTGCTGCACACTACGTCACTGGTCTGACACCTGCTGACGTCATGCCGCTTGTATGACATAAGTATTTGAACCTGGAAAGGCATAAAGCCACTCCCATAAATACGGGTGACAGCAGATATAGGTAACATGTCTCAAAGCCAGGCTTTACCTTCCAGATTCCCAGATGTCCGCGGCTCACGCATGGTCAAGCCAACCCTTCCAGATTTTTAGGATAATGATGACAGCTAATTTTGCTGTCCTTCAACATTTCTTAGATGTTCCCTTTCACACTTCAAATTCTCTTACATCCCAGTCAATTGTCAATCACTTTCCCTTTTCTTCCTACATTGGCATATTCGTGTTATCCCTCGAGCGGTTTGCCTCTATGCCACCTTCCAGACGTCCGGAATCTGGGGTGTCCAACACCCCGGATTTCCAGACGTTTTTGGCCTGGCTTCACTTTCCAGATCCGTCATGACGAAAGCGGCTGTCTGGAATCTGGAAGGTAAAGTCTGGCTTTTACAGACTGGGTTCAAAGAAACGAGTTTCGCCATTTTGCTGGTTCTCGAATGCTTTCACTGGTCCTGAATGGGCTGATAAAGCCTGAAAGAATAATCTGATATGTCGCAAGGACAGCATTGTTCGGACTGATTGCAAAATGAAGAATGCAGGCCCGATTGTAGGAGAACGTGGATAGCCGAAGGTGTAAGAGGGGCCTCTTGTTTTATGATATCTGGTTAAAGGGGTCAGATGATCTGTGACACAGCCAGCAATTTGATAGGAATGGAAAAGCTTTTGATCCTTCTGGAACAAAAGCTATTTGAAAACGAACCCTATTTCCATACCTTAGAAGAAGATCAGTGCAGACCCTTTTTATTGACAGTACGTACCATATATGTAAGCGCCTCTTTCTGACGCACTACCCAGATCGGACACTCTCCAGATCATGCATGACACAAACTGAGGATAGATTCCGAATCTGTCAGGAGAACTTTGAGGATGTGTAACTAGAAGAGAAGATGACGAGACCAGAGTCAAAACTTCTTAAAAAATATATGGTGGCTTGGCTGAACAGCTCCCGTTGTTCGGTACCATTTGAATTTACCAGACTCGCTGCACTTATTTACAAAGTCTTGATTATCATTTTCATAATTAGGTTCTCCTGGAGATCAAAAGGTAATATACTGTCGCGTTCTATACTCCACTGGAACAAGTCTTCTTGAGAACCAGAGCAAAATAACCCTAGGGAGTAGTGCCAAGACCTATGCTTTCCGTGCTTCGCAAACGGGCCATACTCATAGCGCTGCCCACTACGCTTGCGACATTTAAAGCAAGACAAACTTGTGGGCTTAGAAATTTCTAGTAAAGCTATCATGCGGTCTGCACACATCAAGGAAACTATGGATGCTTTATCTTTTTTTTGCTGTGTCCAGAATATGAAGTTATTGGAGCCAGCGCTGGTGCACAACTGACTGAGTTTCAGTAGAGACGTTCACTATGGCTAGTGGTGCTACTATCGCTGCTGTTCCACTGTGTGTCACTTTTTCCAAGTCTCGGCGCTACTCCCTAGCGTTATTTTGCTCTGTTGAGAACGATCGTTAAGCCCGATCCAAGGGCAGAAACGGACTTTTGCTCTTATTAGTTAGGTCGGCTTAGAGAGCGTTCTCTCCATTGCTGTGAATGGAAGTCTACTCCGCGCCAAAAACTTCAAAGATCAGTGCTGACCCTTTTTATTGACAGTATAATAATATATGTAAGCGCCTCTTTCTGTCGCACTTCGAGCCAGTCTCCCTGCTGGGGACGTTATGTATTTATTTTATAAAATGTATTTCCAAACAAACAATAAAAGAACTTGAACTTCCCAGGTTGGAGATTCTCCTACCTTTGACACAAACATGGGTTTATTTGATAAAAAAAAAAAAAATTGTTCACCTGTAGTTGAGGATAGATTCCGAGCCTCCCTTTTGCACTTCAAGAATGTCCGAGCTAAGTAGTATAGTGTAACTAAAAGAGAAGATGACCGAGTAAAATCTGTGGCCGAGTAGATGCTTACAGCCTAAGCTTGCATATATATGGTTGCTTGGCACCGCATTCCCAGTCGTACCATCCAGGTTTATTTCTACCGCAGATGTTTACACAGTCTTGGTCACCATCATTGTTCGGCTCGTGTTTAGACCAGAACGTAAAATCCAATGGCGTCCCGTCACTCCATTCAAACAAGCTTTCTTGTGAAAGATCGTTAAGTCCTGTCCAAATGCAATGTTTGGTAACGAGGTTGCCTATGTAAGTGTTCTCTTCTTTGCTGTGGATGGAGGGCAACTCCGCGCCAAAGCTTCTGCAGCTCTGTGAAGCATTTTGCCAGGATATGTCTTCTGTGTCGAATAGTCGGTAGCACGAGCAACTGTCGAGGAAGCACATGTGGGTCCAGCCAGGATCGCAGCCGACCCTTCGTTTTATGAACTTCAGGTGCTCTTCCAAGGCTACGATCTTCTTTTGCATCTTCGTAATAGAATTTTGCAGTTCCCCTTTCTGGTTACTATTTTCAGTGAGTGTCTTTTTCAGCTCTTCCACCTTTCCTTTCATGGCGTTCTGTAGTTGCTCTTTTAGGTCGCTAGTTTCCCTCTCTGTCTTTTTCAGATCTTCCTCCTTAACTGTACCGGCATTCCGTAGTTGTTCATTAATTTTTTTCTGGTCTTCCAGCAAGTCAATGATCTTCTCGTACATCTTCGTATTCTTTGTCTGGTCTTCCTCTTGCTTCTTTTTTAGGTCCGTCAGTGCGTTTTTATGATCGTCCTCTTTAATTTCAACGGCCTTCTGCAGTTTTACCTTTAAGTCGTTAATATCCTTCTTTGCGTTTTCCGAATTTTCTTCCCCCACGTTAACGGCTTTCTGCAATTGTTCCTTTAGGTCATTATTTTCCCTCTGTGCGTTTGTGAATTGGTCCTCCTTTAGTTTTACGACTTTTTGTATGTGCTCCTTTAGGTCGAAAATTTCCTTCGTTGCGTTTTTCAACAGTTCTTCTTTCACTGAAATGACCTCCTGTAGTTGTTCCTTTATTTTTGACTGGTCTTCCAGCAAGTCTATGATCCTCTCATACAACATCTTAATCTGTGTCTGGTCTTCCTCTTGTTTTTTCTTTAGATCGTTATTTTCTTTCTGTGCGTATTTAAACCGGTCTTCCTTCGCATCAACGGCCTTCTGTAGTTGTTCCTTCATCTTCGTCTGGTCTTCCAGCAAACGTATGATCTTCTCATACAGCTTCTTAATGTGTGTCTGGTCTTCTTCGTGCTTTTTCTTTAGATTGACGTTTTCTTTCAGTGCGTTTCTCAACCCTTCTTCGTTCACATCAACAGCCTTTCGTAGATTTTCCCTAGCCGCCGACTCGATATGAATTTGCTGCATAAGTTTGTACTCTCTCAGATTAACCCCCCCTTTCAGTAGTCCAAAGACTTGAACTTTGCCGTTTTTACAAGTAACAGTTTGTCTTCTGATGATCGTGCCTAGATCAAGGTCCATGGAGTACGAGATATGGCCGTTCTCAAGAAATTTCTCGATATCCTTTGCTTTTTCCTCTGAGTCAGTTGTAATGACTAGTTCCACTATTGGTCCCGGGTTATCTAGTTTCTTCCTAAAACAGCTCTTTTCGTGGGAATTCCGCAGATGGCTGGACAAACCCGGCAGGGTCATGTTTAGTTTTAAAATAGGAAAGGGCTGAACGTCCACTTTTCTGATTTCTGTATCGTTTCCCAAGGCCACTTTCACCGCGTTGTACGCCAGCTCGTGTACTTCACTGTCGTTAGTGCTGAGATAGATTTTGGATGTGTATTTGTCTGCGAGATCTGTTGAAAGGTTGGGATGAAGCATGGCAGAGAGCTGGTAATCTGTGGTGAGGTGTGGGACGAGTACTGGCTCGTATAAGAATTTCCGATCGCGCAGGCTTGAACTGAAGTTTTTCTCATTTCCGTGCGTCGACCATATTCGTAAACGATTACCGTTGAAGTCGAAAGTAGCAATTATTGTTTGGTGGAGGTTCAGTTTATTTCCTTCTTGATTGTCCTTTGCCAATGTTGAAAGCAGGGTTGGGAGAAGAAACAAACAAATTCGTTGTAACATATCGCTGGATCTCTTGTAACCTGAAAAGAGAAGAAGATGCATTCGTAAATCTGTCGTTATAAAGGACGTGTCGCACCTATAA
Source organism: Branchinecta lindahli (assembly GCA_023053555.1). NCBI lineage: Eukaryota > Metazoa > Arthropoda > Branchiopoda > Anostraca > Branchinectidae > Branchinecta > Branchinecta lindahli. Next base: position 3,370,855 of record JAKZAO010000009.1, on the reverse strand, counting down.
AGCCAATGCAGCCTACTTCCGTAACAGCATTCACTAGTTCTTAAACCCGGAGACCCAAATTTCGTATGTTACATTCTAGACCCGCTATCGACACCGCACTAGTCTTGTACTTGCATGAATAATTTCCATGCGCATTATGATTCCGACGAGTATTCGCGTCTCATGCTACTAAAGCGTAAAACCTGTTGTCTGAATTTCGCCGAGATTTTTGCTAGATTTCAATGGGCTTGGGAAAAGGTTTAGAACAGCCAAGGCCGTGGATAAATTGTTAAAAGCAAAGCCTAGCGATACAGTATTCAGATAGTTTTGAATATTGAAACTTAAACAGGAAATAGTGTGAGATGTGCTTCAAAGAAATTCATCTCATGTCTTTAGCTTATTTGTACCTGTTCATTGTTTTGCGCGAGAGCAACACTTTTGTTTTGTCGTATTTTTTCTTTTTTTTTGTTCCTAGTACACCGAGTTCAGCTTATTGCTAGAAAGTGATAAGGGTCTAAACCTGTGCGGTTTTTATGGAAAGTGTGGACCTTAGGCCGGATTGATGAATATTGACATAACGTTTTGGAAAACTCCGTAGAACTCTCGCCTGGGACCAAAAAGGATGTTTTTTGCTTGTCGAGGCAGAGCCTACGGTGTGGGAAGTGACGTGAAATTGTATAGCCTATGTCAGAGACGACCATCTGAAGTTATGCAGCAAAGCTTTCGTTTCATCAAACCATGTTTATGCTTTCGAATGGAAAGTTCCGTTCTAGCAGGCAAGCAGACAGGCACCAGCTAAATTGAAGATAGACTAAAATCCACAAGTGCTAAATATGTGCGGCAGTTCCCGGGTCCGAAAGTGCTGCCATCTATTGTTTCTACCCATTTCTGTTCATGATTTCTGCTGAGTTTATCATTCCATTTCTTAAACTTGGGATTGAAGATGAGAAATAGTATCAGATGTGCCTGTTAAACTTTAAAAGTTCTCTCGTTGCTAAAGAAATTAGAGCTTGTCCTTTGCTCCTTTCTAAGTGGTGATATTAGAAAGTTGGCCTGCGGTGAAAAAGTCAGCTTTTCAACTAATACAAATAGAATTATTATTTTTTTTCAACGGCAATTGATAGACCTTGATGAGCTGATCAAAGCATATGTCATCCGTTTCTTTGTACAAAAATTCCTTCATGAGACAACAGTTTGAATGTTTTGAGGGGTTGACAACTTCAGAAGTAAGGTAGACGTTGAAACCAAAAAAGGCCGACCCGAATTGTGAGACATGTAGGGGACTTTCAAGCAACATTCGGCTGTTAGACCATAATCATCTCCGGTGATGAGGGTTTGCAACTTTTGCTAATTGGCGTAACTCTTACAAGTCCGAAGCGAAAACAAGCATCAAATACGCATTCAGCAGATATTTTTTAAATCTGATTCGAATACCTAATCGACTTCAGAGAAAAAACTTGATTTCCGGTTTGGCCCGGATTCCTGGCGAAATGCTTGTCCTGCAACTCCTGCAATAATTATGGTGAGTTATTTGTCTGACAAAAAAGTAAGCTTCAGAAATGGGTTCAGCATGTATCCTTACCCCCGAATCAACTGTATTATTAGCTTATTAGCTTTTAAAAATATTATTTTCGTCCAATTTGAACTACGGAGCTACGAGCTTGAATTGTACTTTGGCCCAAAGGATCCTCAAGCCAAGTTTGAACAAAAATCTTAAGCCCTTCGAGAGTTACTTACGGAGGGACAAACTTTACGAAATCATAGATATACCGTCACTAACGTTTTTGGATCCCAAAAAGTTCATCATACAAATTTTTTTTGTTTTTTAAATATAGTTTTAGTTTGTTTCCTTTCTAATAGGCTACTGTCTAAATTGTATCATTCATTTAAACAGTTTTACGATTTTGTAGCCTAAGCTCCTTAAAAATGAATAAAACACCGCACTAATGAGCAGGATCCTGTACAAATTAGGTTTTCGTCAAGCCAAACAAATTCATCTCTCGACTCATGCAGAGTTGACGAATTGTGACCCTGAATAATGATAATATGGCAGTTTTGAACGATCGTTATCGATTAAAAAGAAGTCTTCAATCAGTTTGGTTCAGTTACTTGACCTTGAAAACAGCCCGTGGTGCATCAACATTTTAGTAAGATTAGTATTGCTTGCATTTTCTTTGAAGACATGTTTGCTTACCCTTTTGTCTATATTCTGACCTGTTGGACCAGCACTTTGTCAGACACTGTTGATTTTGATTTTTGGCTACGCAAATTTTATCTTCTCCACTCTTTTTTGTCGGAACCAGATGTTTGTCATTGAAGATATCTTCGAGTATTCGAATGAACACTAACGAATATGGAGCAAAAATCGGAAGTGTGGCAGAACTCGTGTTATGTCTTAGTCGGCTGTTCGGAGATATCGATCTAGGGATGAGGAGACATATAAATTGGATCTGCCAGCTTCGTTTGCCTACCAAGGGGCTTTCGGCTCAAGGGCGATCGAAATGCATAGTCGGTCTGTCTGTCCTACCGTTCCTGCTAGGACGATGAAACTTGGCATGCCCCCGGTTCTGAGCAGTGTATATTCGTATGCTGTTGTTAATTTTTTTTTTTAAGATGTATGTTGGCCGTCGATTCAGTTAAGTAAATAATTATACAGGAGCTAACCTGATGCTCAACGAAACCTGCTTTCCCCGGATCCGATCATCTGGGGAGGTAGAGGGAATCCGGGATTTTGTGACCCGCGTTGTTCCGTAAATGTATCCGACCGTTTTCGACCATAAGTATTCGTTTAACCCAAGCTGATATTTGACTGAGTGTATGAAGGCTGAGTTGTATTCGAGCGATATTTGGGCCCTTCTTGGCAAGGGCCCTCTTCAGGCTTAAGCCATAAAGAGAACCTATGGAAAAAAGGAAAATTCTAGCAACATCCGACCATGGCGGGGGAGTGCAGGGGGGGCGGGCGAGAATTTTGGAACAAGCATAGGGACCAAACGGATTGAGGGATTGAGACGAAACTTAAACGTAGAATGGGCATGTGTCCTAGATACGTTGTTGTACGGCCCGATAGGATCCGGCTTCGGTGGGAGAAGTTGAAGGGAGGGGGTCCCCGAAATAGAGCAAATCTCTGGGTACAACATCTATGTGTCTGAAGCTCATCCGACCACGGTGGGGAGGGGTGGATGGGGGGCAGAAATATTCTAAGGCATGGAGAGACTAAACCGAGTGAGGGATTGTGACGGAACTTGGACGATAGAAAGATCATGGGTCCTAGGCATCGTCTGATAAACGTATCGGCTGATGAAAGGTAGGATAACCACCTCTGTGGTATTTGGCGAAGATCGTCCGTCTGTATTTATGTATTTGTTACCACCAAAAGCGGTAACAGAATTAAGGTAAATATAGGGCACTAGTTACGTGAAAATTGTAGAACAATTACACACAAATTGAATTGGACTTAAGTTGGGAAAAACACTCGAATAGAATAGAATCAGTAGATCGTTTGAACATATCTGCATTTTCAAACATAACAGTCTCCTCTGGTAGTCCGTTCCAGTCTTTGCAGACCCCTTTAATCGCCAACACATCGATTTGGCTTTGGCATTATCAACTCCTCGCACCTCCTAAATATACATTCAACAAATCAGTCCGTATCAAAGGGATTCACTTCTGAAATCCCGTTGAATCTTTGGGTATTTGTTCATAAGGTTCTTTTTAGGCAAAAGAAGAGCTAAAAACCAAAAGGACCGCACTGACGAAAGCCGAGTCTGAACTAAATCCTCGAAGGGAGCTCATCAGCACTGCCAAACAGAAGATGGAGACGTTACAGCGAGAGGTGTTAACTGAGGTAGGTGATAGTTGCAGAATAGATAAAAGCAAGAACAAATAATCTGATAGGACCTCCGTCTTTGGTCCCATGCAGCGACTATGGATACCCCGATAAAACTGAGTGGAGTTGGAGGTACTTTCTGTGAGGTTTGAGTTGATACCTGTGTACTCCCCTCTTCGCCGTTACGCCTAAGTAGGATGCATGCAGATCTAGAGAACCGGCTAGGCATGACGTCACAGTGCTAGAAAACCAATCAGCTGTAACGGTAGTTGTGCTAGTCAGTGCTAGAAAACCAATCAAACGAACGCTAGTTGTTTGCCTACCAACGGCTCAGAGCAAAATAACACTAGGGAGTAGCGCCAAAACTGGGAAAAAGTGACACACACTCGAACAGCAGCGATACTAGCATCACCAGCGATAGTGAACGTCCCTACTGATACTCAATCAGCCGTGCACCAACGCTGGCTCCAATAACTTCGTATTCTGAACATAGCAAAAAAAAGATAAAACCTCCACTGTTTCCTCGATGTGTGCAGACCACATCTTAGCTTTACTACAAATTTCTAAACCCACAAGTTTGTCTCACTTTAAATGCCGCAAGCGTAGTGGGCAGCGCTATGAGTATGGCCCGTTTGCGAAGCATGGAAAGGATAGGTCTTGGCACTACTCCCTAGTGTTATTTTGCTCTGCAACGGCTGCGATCGCAATGCATTGTCGGTCTGTCAGTCCAACCGCCCTTGCTAGGATGAGACGGCGATCGCATTCTTCTGCGGGGTTCTACTGCGATGTAGCTGTTTGAATAGGTAACAAATTATGATGTTCTGCGTAGCTCCTCTGCTCGTTTGCATGGGATAGGGTATCAGAATATCTTCGAATCCGCTTGGTCGTATTACAGAGATAGGGAGACGGATCTATCAGATTATTTGTTCTTGATACAAGTAAAGTGCCTGGATTTGTTCGCACAGCTTGTACAGTTGTTCCGTAAAGGTGCGTAAAGCTAAAGATTGCAGGTTCTTTTCTTCCGGTCGAACCGCCTGACGAGGACCCTTGCCAAGAAGGGCCGAAATATCGATGACGAACGTCGTAGCTGACTTTCCGCTTTTAGCCATTGATTGATACAACTTAATAGGAAGTGAATCTATGTGTATTTTTGTCATGTCCAAAGGCATAAATGCAGTATAAAGAACAAAGAAATAATAAAAATAGCACAAAATAGTCAAGCCCTTTCCGGAAGTAATAATAGTGGTAGAGTAAAACATCCAAACAATGCAAAAGATACTGAACGGCGCCCTTTACATGTAAATATTAGTATCGGAGGACTTAAAAGACACGTCGTTCTTATGATAGTAAATGAATCTACTGCAGTAATATTTCCATCCATTCTCGTTCCCGAGATTGTTCACTTCATAAGTGTATTCTATCTCCTGTGTTAGCAATACACTGATTGTCACGCTTGTCACATTTGTTATCTTTACTTGACTTATCATGCACCTGAAAGAAACAATCTTCCTATTAACCCTCTTCCTGCTCCCGCGGCATGATTTTTTTACACTTAATCTAGTATAGGGTAGATAACTTTTTTAATAAAAATAGTATATATCTGGGTGATTGTCACGCTTGCCACATTTGTTATCTTTACGTGACGTATCGTGCGCCCGATCATTGTTTCCAAGGCGATTATTCGGCCGGAGACCGGTTATGCAAATTTTGCCAAGATTGCCATCCAAGGCACGGAACATGGAAAGAGGCTAAAAACAGCCAAAGCCTTTTGTGATTTTCTGTAAGAATAGCTGAGTTGTAAAGTGGTCAACTATTTGAGAACATCTGAGCAGAAACACTATGTAGTGTGAGGTTTCCTTTGAGTAATGGAATTGGTAGCGCGTCGGTCTGGGAAGACGGAGGTCACAGGTTCAGTTCCCGTGAGAGAAGAATTTTTTTCTTTCACAACTTACAATGAACAAATTTATTTTTTTCTTCTAGGAAACGAAGTTGACACAGAAAGCGAATATGGTTTCGAATAAGAGGAAAGAAGTACTAGACCTCAAGGAGAAAATTGATGACTTTAAAAGCGACTACGAATCCAAAGTGAAGGAAAATGAGAAAATCGCAAAAGAAATTCATGATCTGGAACTGATGGTGCAGAGGGATCAAAACATGGTCGAGACGGCAAAACAAAATAGTAAGTGCTCAAATACAGCTGGTGAAAGGACCCCTCGTACCTACATTAGTGAATTTCAACCATTCTTGATCTTTTCTACCATTCCTGTTCCTAAGAATCTGAACTTTCTGCATAATGTTATTATTATTATTTATTTGGTTCCTTCAAAACTGAAAAGTAATGTGTGAAACTTTAAATAACAACAAATCAATCCAACTCCCACACAATTACATAAATATAAGCAGCTGACCTCATGGTCTACCATGTCTTTCAAAATGAAAAACAATATTTTGAAACTTCTTATGTCATGATGTGTGAACGAGTTGTCGGCGGACTTGGAAACCGTCTTCGAAGTTTGCGGTGCGTGACTCGGCTAGGCCCAAAAAGCGCAAAAAAGTCGTTGGTACAAAACCAAAAACGGCGAAAAGCGGGGATTCCAAAAGCTTATGATTCCATAAGCTATGGATGATATGAAAGGCAGAATAGGCAACAGGGGTCCATTAAGAATTTTTTTTTTCTAGTTATAACCATCTCCTCTATGTATAGCGTGATATCAGCGACTTTTTCATTCGAAAAAGTACCATAGACACCGAAAAGACCGACATACAATCACCCTCTTCAGGTTGCTGTTCGCAAGTGGCTAACCCATTTGCTCTCCATCTGGATGCATTTTGGCGCGACATAGATATTCCGAACTTCCGTCCATGAGCATAATGAATCATCATTGATTAGTTAGCATTAACATTGCCGACTCTCACATTGAAGCCTGTTGATTGGAGGCTGGTTAATTACCCTAATTTGTACTTCGGAGCAAATTAAGATCTGTAGATCTGTTGAATGCTCCTGAGTTGAATCGGTGGTATCTCATAGCAGGTATGAGCAGGATGGGATGTCCCACTCAGACTTCCAGTCTTTAGTGGCCCACTCTTTGTCCAGTGCTTTCTTAATTGCTTCAGGAGTGGGCGCTAAGACTGTTGATTCGGACAGTTCATTCCAGGGGTTTACAACTTTATTGATGTAGAAACTTTTTCTGGCACTGGTTTGACAGACTGTTTGAACAGCTTCTATGAGTGTCCTCTGGTGCACTGAAATCTGAAATCGTTTATTGACAAACCAACTTCGTAGCTTTCTTCAGCAGAAGATGCTAAATTATGCTGGTCACTTACAATAATGAAATAAAATATTTACACTAGTTCACTTTGTTAAAAATCTCTGTAAAAAAGGGCACAAACGAGTTCATAAACCTCGAGGTTCGTCCTTTGACAGGCACTAATCTATTTTGCCGTCTTGTCCTGTTGTTTTTGGGGGCATCAGGGGGGAGCAAGACTCGGTACTTTTCACTCGCTAACAGCTTTTTGCCGAATTTTAGAATTAGTTCTTCTCTCCGGGAGTAGAGACTCGGGATTCTCAACACTGTCAGTGCCTGCTCGTATGATTGGAAGTTAGGTCCCCCATGTGGGGGGCTTGGGTGGCTAGGCAGGATCTTGGTGGGTGTTGATGCTCATGTTGAAAGTTCAAGGGCAGTTTTAAATGAGTCGTGTATCTTGAAATTTACCAGAAGAAAAAGCATCCAGTGCCGCTTTTCCTTCGTAGGTTTTTTTTCTGAACCCTAACTTCTCCGTCAGAAGTCAAGGGTTACGCGTTCTGTTGACCCACGATTATATTATTATTACTAAAACAGCAAAAAAGGTGCAAGCCTTTACGCAAGGCCGTATAGGGGGGGGGTTAGGGGGTTCAAACCCCCCCCGAAACCCACAAATTTGCCCCCCCCCAAGGGCACCCCCCCCCCCCCCCCGAAATAAATTCCTGGATATATTATAGAAGTAGTGAACTGAAAGACAAAAATGCTCCTCAGCCGGGATTTGAACCCAGGACCTTCTGGTTACAAGACAGACACTCTAACCGTTTGAGCTACCGAGGGGCTTGTGAACAGAGTTCGCAAACCACTATAATAGTCCGGTACAAGCCGGCCATAGGAACAGTGATCCCGGCCGAAGGCATATTCATCTAATCAGTTCACATCCCCAAGTCACGGAAATTATAATACATAGATGGCACTTTATACAAGGGACTTTTACCGTGACTAACGAACCAAAATCCCGGGATTTCAAATCCCGGCTGAGGAGCATTTTTGTCTTTCAGTTCACTACTTCTACAATATTTCCATCTCAAGGGCGTATTCCCCATCAAAATTACATTTGGATTTGTTTTGTTTTGTTTGGTTTTCACCATGAGACCCCGCCAAGTGGGTCCTGGTTTGTCTACGTGGCTCCGACATTGGAGTCCTAGACTTCTACACTAAATTCAAAAAAAATTGCTCTTGGTTCGTTAGTCACGGTAAAAGTCTCTTGTATAAAGTGCCAGTTTATCATTTTGTCTTTCTAAAATACTCCGTATTTTGTGTTTTTCACTTTACGGGTAATAAAATTCATTCATTCATTCATTCATTCTATGTATTAAATTCCTGGATACGGGCCTGCCTTTACGAAATTCTACAAAAATTATTAACGTATATTAGTTATCTCCGACATGGTCAACTTATGGGCTGGCATACGTTTTTTTTCTTTTTCTTTCAGGAGTTGACGTTGAGCCGGAGCTGACCGATTTAAAGGAGAAAATTGAGCTGAATGACCTAAGAAAAAATGAAATAAGCAGACTAAGAGGTGATGCATCCACGCAGATCAGTGAGAATCGACGAGAAAAGAATTGTAAGTATTGTTTTAAAAAAAAATTTTCAGATTATGGACCAGTGTCGCTGGACCTGTTTTTATGGCACTTGCAGACTCTGGCTCAAGTGCCATATACCGATCGCAATTCCGTCTGTCGGTCTGTCTGTCGGTCCAAGTTTTTTTGTTACACTTTGTCACACGACCAAACTAACCTGGAAATAATCAGTTTCCCGATCCGACCATCTGGGGGGGGGGGAGTAGAGGACGGGGGAATCCAGGAAATTGAGTAGTTTTTGTCACACTTTTTCGAGTTAGGGTACTTCCAGATGTGCTAGGACGATGAAACTTGGCTGGCATATCAGGGACCTGACCAAACCAACCTGGAAATAATGAATTTCCCGATCCGAATTTGGGGGGGAGTAGAGGGCGGGGGAATTCAGGAAATTTAGTATTTTTTGTCACACTTTTTCTACAGGACGAATAAATTGGCAGGATGATCTGACCCAATGCTCAGCGAAACCTTCCGTTCACAGATCCGATGATCCCTGTGGGATTGGACGGGGGGGGGGGCAGGATATTCTGACCCGCCTAAGTTGCGAATTGATGATCTAATTCAAATGAAAGTGGTAGTTTACTATTATTATTATTATTATTTTATATCCCAAAAAAACACGCAAGGTGCTAAAATGGAGTAATGACAAAAGAACAAAAGGAAAAAGAAAAAAAAACATACATACACTTCTATCTCACAACAAAAAAGCACTCAGTAAACTATTTTCACGATCTAGCGCATTCATAAAACGAGACCGACGTTCTTCAATGACTACAAATGGTTGCGCTATACCAAAACTAAACATAAGTCGTCGATTACTCTTCCATAGAGGGATAAGCTTGTTCCACACCAGACCATCAGTTTGGTTTCAAAAAGGGTAATGAGTTGTAGCCAAGCAAAATGAAATGCCATTCAAACCGAAAGCTTGCGAAGAGTCATGCCTGTACTATCGCATAAAGGCTTCAACCATCAAAACACTGTCTGAGTGGGGATTAACCCACAGCTGCAGGCGATGACACCAAAAAGAAGAAACAGTCCAACACATCCTCTTCGACTTCCGTCAAACGTCGTGAAAATCCAGAAACTCTCAGCAATCGAACGAAAGTTAAAACTACCATTCAGCTTGCAACAAATCGCCGAAGCCCCCACTCCCGATACGAAAAGAAGTGACGATATACAAACAGATGATGAAAATCGTATTATCGCATGACGTCCAACAGTAATCAGATGAGAAGAAGAAAGCCAGACCCAAAGCCAATTTAAAGTTGAAGGATGGAAGAAGCAGTTGTGCGAGATGCCCCTTTTGTGTATCCATACCGTATGTGACCATGGTAGGGGAGTTGGAGGGGGGTTCGGGAATTTTTTTCGTATGAGGGAACGAACGGATGGAGGGATTGGGATGAAACTTGGACAGTACATACTTCGTGGGTCCTAGGCAAGTCACTGCGAGGTCCGGACTGGATACGTCGTCCAGGGGGGAATTGGAAGGGGTTGCCGGAAACATTCCTGAAACGATCCGATGCAAGTCAAACTTGATGGATAGTAATGATACTTTATTGTAAAACGAAACTTTCACAGCATTGGACTGCCGAACTTGTCGTTTTCGTCAGGTACATCATAATTACAACATTTAAATAAGGCGGTTGTACATAATAGACAATAGTCAAAAAATGATCAAACATAATGAAAACCCTAGACAATTAAAACATTAAAGGGAAAGATTTGATCATTTGTTCAAAACTTCAACAAAAGATGGTACAAAGCTCTTTCTGTAGCGTTCGGTTCTTGTACAGACGGGGTTAAGAACCGGAACTTTTTGTGCTAGGTAGTCGAGGTTTTGGCGGGCAATATGGGGTAGGAAATAGGTGCTAGGAGTGGGAACGCAGACTGTTCCCGAAACTAGTACAAATAGTAAGACGTCGGGCTGCTAAAGTAGGGAGGCGGAATTTTTTGAGGAGGAGGATATAAGGCACTTTGCCCTGGCGGTAGATGATTCTCAAGGCTCTCTTCTGAATAGTTTCAAGCCTATCAGACTGATCTACTGTCAGGCCAAAGTGCCAAACCGGACAAGTAATAGCAAATGCCCTGGATGTGACATTTTCCAGTCCGAATTGCACCTGGACACGATGAGGGGAGTTGGATGGGGGTCTTGTGATCATAGTTCAACACGAGTCAGATACAAGCGGGCTATAGGAACAGTGATCCCGCTGAAGGTAGATTTGTCTAAGCAGTTCACACTCGGATTCCCCGAAGAATCTCTATGTGAGATTCTTCTCAGTCTCTAACCTCTAAAATGCAGAAGAATCTCTACCATATCGAAGACCCAATCGAGCAGCAAAAACAGCAGCCTCGTCCAAAATGAAATCACAGCACCAGCTTTAACTCCATGCAGTTGTCCGGCAAGAAGGATCTTTAAGTGTTTTTCCACAAGTTCATTTTCCAGCTTGAGTGGCTTGAGCTTGAAGAGGACCCTTACCAAGAAGGGCCGAAATATAGCTCCAATAAAATGTAGCTGACTTCTCCGTTTTGCTTTGTCAAATACGGATTCCCCACTTCACCCGATTAGATAAATATTAGGAATTAAGATTTGTTCTGTTAAAGAAAAGAATAGAGATAGTAAAATTTATTTTTAAACAGCTTTGGTGGCCGAACTAGGACAGATCAACAGCGTGACCGCACGTCGGTTGGTGATGCTACAGAGGTTCAACCCGCAAGTTTTCGAGGCATATGGCATTCTTCAGGAGATGAAAAAAAATGGGCAGTTTCAGCATCCGGTGTACGAGCCAATGGCAGTCACGGTAAGACTTAAAGCACAACTCTTACTAGAAATGATCTTTTCACAGTGAAACGATCAGAAAAATGTTTCTCGAAAATACCATTACTTTTCACCTGAATTTAGCGGTTTTCTTGTTAGCGCTTGTAGATTCTATCCAATCTTCCTGCTCTCGGATGCGGCGGCTGAGCGCAAAACATTTGAAAACTGAATGCGCCGTGGTAAAAAAGTAGGAAAACTAAACAAATAACATAAGTGAAAAACAAACGATTATCATATCCTTGTGTGTGGAAGACTTGTCAGCGGACGTTGAAGATTCTGGCAAACTTAGCATTGTATGACGGACAAAACTCGGCACGGCCGAAAAAGCGCTAAAAATCCGTACTCACAAAACGAAATAATGGAGAAAGGTGGGGATTTTAGAAGCTTGTAATTCCACAAGGGAGCTAGGTATATTATAAAAGGCAGAATAAGCAAGAGGGGTCCTTTAAAGCACTTGCTTATCCATGTCCCTAAAGCACAAGCAGAACTCAAAAGGACAACTCACACTACACAGTCTTTCTGCTAACATGTTCCGAGATGGTTGACCACTTCAGAACTTGGCTATGCTAATCTTACCGATTATTACTTGCTGTTTTTAGCCTCTTTCCATGTCCCTTGCCTTGGATGACCTATTTGGCAAAAGTTGCATTAGCTGTCTTCGGACCAAGTACGCTTCTCGAAAACAATGACTAGAGCCCGATACCGATACGTCACATTGTGGCAAGCGTGATCATGGGTGTAATGCTAGCAGAGGAGATAGGAAATACACATGAAGTAGAACTTCGGGAACGAGAACGGATGGAAATACTACTGCAGCATAATGAGTTGCTATCATAAGAACGAAGTAACCTTTAAAAAGACACCTCTTACTATTTTGTGCTTGTGGTTCCAAAATTCCAAAATAAATATTCCGTCAACCGAAGCTGACTGTAAACCAAGTTTGACTGCGTGAATCACAGTTACGTGTTTACCTTGAGCCTGAAGAGGATCCTTGCCAAGAAGGGTCGAAATATCCCTAGAATAAAAATGAGCTGTCGTATTCTGTTAAAGGACCCCTCTTGCTTATTCTGCCTTTTATAGCATGCCTAGCTCCCTTGTGGAAGTATAAGCTTCTAGAACCCCCACCTTTCTCCATTGTTTCGCTTTGTGCCAACTGATTTTAGCACTTTTTCGGCTGTGCCGAGTTTTGCCCGTCACACAACGCAAAGTTTGCCGGAATCTTCAATTTCAAGCTGAAAATTCTTTCACATATAAGGATACGAGAATCTTCTGTTTTTTACTTCTTTTATTTGCTTAGTTTTCCAACTTTTTAACCACTGCGCCCTCAGATTTCAAACGTTTTGCGCCCAGCCGCCGCATCGGAGAGCAGGAAGGCTGGACACAGTCGATAAGCTTTAACAAGAAAATCGCTAATTTCAGGTGGAAAGTAATGGTGTTTTCGAAAATCGTTTTTTCTGGTCCATTTCATAGGGAAAATATCATTTCTAGTAAGAGTTGTGCTTTAACGAATATGATTCTTAAAAAAGTTGAAAATTTATAACGAGGCTCTACTTTCGACAAATAAACCGCGACGATGGCTGTTTTAAGCTCCAGCCCCGCCGACTTCCAGTAAAACCTTAAAAAGTTCAGAAAACGTTTTTTCTGAAGAGTGCGAGCTATCGCAGACATTCGGCAAGAACATGATCACCATCGAAAATAGCGAAATCCTGAAAGTATGAAAATCTGTGCGGTGTCTCTAGGGGGTTAGAATGTACCGTTTGAAATTCGAGTCTCCGGGCTTAAGAATCGATGAAGCGATTGCGGAGCGTAGGCTGCATTGGCGGTACAGATACTACGAGTCCTTTAAAGGTTCATTGAAGAGCTGACCCGCAATCTTTAATTTTAATTTCAAATTAATGCGGCACAACATTTCATGCGCGAGCAAATTCATTGGCACTTGTCATTAACCTACAACTAAACCATATATACAATTGTCATACAATAAATACACTCATTCAGGTTAGGTTGTTATGATACAAGGTAAACTGAGGCACAAAGCTATTACGGTACCTTTCAGTTTTACAAGTGACAGGTGTGAGTTTTGGTACTTTCATAGCTGCTTCTCTTGGAGGTCTGGTTCTTTCCGGTTTAAAGGGTGGAGGAAGGATGTTTCGGTAAATAGGGTGGGATAACAAATTTGTTCTGAAACGTTGACACAGCTGTTCTCTACGTATACAAAGGGGTTCCAGCTACGGCATTTTATGGCCACCGATTATAATTTGGACTGCATGTTTTTGGATTCTTTTCAACTTAAAACCAACGTCATCAAGAAACATACGCCCTTCATAAAATTCCTTCCAGATTAGCTATTTTTGGCCGATAGATGCGCTAGCATAAAGTAAACAATGAATGTTACTTCTTGGTGTACGTTTATCAAGGTTTGTTTGGCTATTTTCAATTCCTCTTCGGCCAAGCCATTTCCAGAATTGTTTAAAATGCCTCTGACTCTATTTCTGCTCTGCCCCAGTTCTGTTCTGTCAAACTATTTCTCAATTCTGGATTCCGACTTCAGTGCTGAGTGCTGGTTGACTTTTCCACGAGGCTAGTGCACGGCTCGGGTTTAAGCGAAAGCCTAATCGTTTGTTAACCCTTCAAATAACTTATACCAAGATCTCGCGTGTAATTGCTATTGTTCCTTTAGCGCATCTGGTGCCACTTCGTCATTGGATCTTATGAAAGGTGCATTGTCATTAGTCGCATTTTTGTCACCTATCCACCAAGGCCTTGGTTCATTTTCCGTTTTTTGCACCAAGGCGCTTACTCCTCACTGCCCTTTTAACCGTTTGGCGCAGCCCTTTGTCCTTTCTGCCCAGGCCTGCGGAGAAAGGAGATTGGCAACACCGAGGGGAATTGAGCAATCTTCTCAGGAGAACGGCGTCTGACTCGTTTTTGCCAAAAACGGTCAAATTAGCAGAAAGGACAGAGGACTTGGGAGAGAGGCCTTCGATCTCTTTAGGCAAAAAACGCGACTGTTGTTGATTGGTTGGTACGGTCCGAACCTGAGCCCTGAACTAGTCACAGACAACCGGAGACGTGGGGCTACGTGCAACACAGTCCGAAAAGATTGTGCATCCGGAAATGTGCGTGCAAAATTCGCATCGCTGTAGGGAAACCTGAATGTGATGCGTCAATTCCGGAGTTAAGGAGGAAATTGGCATCCGACTGCGGAAATCGCGCTATATGTGCTCGAACCTTACTGACTTGAGAACTAGGCAAATAATCTAAAAATGTCCGGTTTAAGTTGTGCTTTAACAGCAAGCTTCAGAGACCACAGTAGTTTTCTCCCTAGTTGTATAGGTCATTGATGTTATAGCTTTCACTGGGGTACCTTTAAATGCATTCATGTTGATATCATTTTTAACTCTGCAAAAACTGAATGTGTTTGTTTTAGGCCTAAGGGTTCTGTCGCCCCGTTTATTCCGCCTATTCTTCTGAATGGTAGTGTGCTTTCATTTGTTTCACAATTTCGATACCTCGGGTTTGTGTTTAATGAGCATCTTGTTGATGATACCCACATTCGTCATTCGTTGAAATCGGTTTATACACGTGGAAATATGCTGTTGCGGAATTTCCACCATTGTACTCCCGACGTTAAGACGTTTCTTTTTCGGTCGTATTGTACAAGTATTTTTGGTCTTTCTCTTGTTTGTTCTTTTACGAAGAAAGGAATAAGCGAGCTGCGTATTGCGTACAATGATACTTTTCGATTTCTTCATAAACTCCCTCGCTTTACAAGTGCTAGTGAAGTGTTTTCTGATCATAATGTCCCGAATTTTTATGAGCTGCATTGGCTGTGTCGTGAGTCTCTGAGAAAACGGCTTCTTGCAAGCGACAATACCCTTATTTGTCAATTGAGTACTTCGCTCCTACGGCTTTCACTTCCAGTATGGAAACAGTTATATGAGCCTATTGATAGAGGGTAATATGGTCTTGGTTTTGTTTTGTTTTTCATTTTATTAGTGTCGTTATGTGTGCTCTCAAATTATGGTCTTAGTTACCGGAATAAAATGTATTGAATTGAATTGAATTGAAATGTGTTGGATCCGCTTACTGAAGAAACTTATTGCGTCACGCTAATTCATGTTGACTCCATGTCAACAGTAATGTGGTGGCGAAGTAAATCGACGTCTCTTACCTCATCCGGGATGCTACACGTCAGTATTTTGTACTTGTGCGCTGGGAGTAAGACGTATTTCATTTTTAGCTTTCAGTCAACAATGCTGCCAGTGCAAAATTCGTCGAAAAGTCCATCAGCTATAATGACCTCTTCGCTTTCGGTTTCGAAAGCAAGGAAGACATGAATAGATTCATCTCGCAAACCAGAGAGAAGAAGAATTTGAAACTTGGAGCTTATCACTGCCCCCCAGGTAAGCGGACCTTTTTGGAGCGGGGGGGGGGGGGGTGTAGGGAGTCTACCGCGAATCTTGGATTTTGCGCTTTGCTTAAATGACAAGACGCAGCATGTACAGTTTGTGATTCTATCCTATTTGACTCCTTCAGAACGCTATCCTGTTTTTATAAAGTTAGACACGGCTACGGCGATTAAAGCTGTATTCCGACCCCCTTGGCTTCGGTCGTAAGCACTGAATCCTTTGCCTATGGGGTTGTCCCGACCGATTAGCTTCCCAAAAGCGGTAGTTTGGAATTTGGTTTCCGGTTAAGGCACAGCTTATGTATCTAGGCAATTAAGCAAGCTCCTATCTTCCCCATGAGAAGCTTTTGGTACACAGCTCTGAACCTGGCGCCTCCTCGGAGCCCGTAGTTGCGTTTTTGCTGTTACCATGGTATCTGATATACGGTCTAAAGTCGTTTTTGCAGTTATCGTGGTATCTGATACCACGGTCAAAAGGCGTTTTTGCGGTTGTCGTGGTAACTGGCCAGTTACCGTGGTAACAGATATTCAGATATCACGGTCCGACCGTGATATCTGGTCGTGGTATCTGGAAAATGCATCTCACTTTCATCAAATTTTGTCAAATTGGTGAAAAAGAAGTTCAGCACTTAGTGGTGTAACTGGATATCAGTTTTTATTTTGGGATGACTTCGAAAGGTGCAATTTCTGCAACAGTCGTTTTTGCAGTGGACCGTATATCAGACACCACGGTAACTGTAAAAACGACTAATTGCAGATCCAGTTATCGTGGTAACAGATACCATGGTATCCACAAAAACGCAACTCGTGCTTCCTACGCGTAGATACTACTTCAACACCATAGGCGGGAACGCAAATTTGTTTGGCTGCTTCAACTAACCGATCTATTCACGACGCCACTGCAATTGCTCTGACTACAGCGAAGCTCTTCCTCCTGCCGCTCGTATCGCATCGTTGTTGCTCTCGCGCCACTGTGTCCCAAAAATAAAGCGAGCTTGCAGTTAGCGGTCCAACATCAGAGCAAACTAACTCTAGAGAGTACTGCGCAAACTTTGGAAAAGTGACACAGAGTCAATCGCAGCGGCACTAGCTCCGCTAGCGGGACTGAACGTCCCTACTAAAACTCAATCATTCGTGCACCAGTGCTGGCTTCAATAACTCCAAATTCTGAACAGAGCAAAAAAAAGATACAACCTCCCCTGTTTCTTCGATGTGTGCAGACCGCATCTTAGCTTTACGGGAAATTTCTAAGCCCGCAAGTTTGTCTCGCTTTAAATGCCCCAAGTGTGGTGGGCGAAGCTACAAGTATGGCCCGATTGCGAAGCATAGGAAGCATAGGTATTGGCGTTACTCCTTAGTGTTATTTTGCTCTGGTCCAACATTGAGCCAATGTTGACCAACAATGCGTTCTAGCGACCAACAGAAACCTCTGTGGCCAACATTGTTGGTCAAAACGACCAACAAATGAAAGTGTTGTTGGTCAAGTCTGTTGGTCAATTTGTGTAGTAATCAGCCAGATTTGTCAAACAGAGCGTTCTGGCGAAGATGCACCTCTGTTGATCAACAGGGATGTTTTGGCGGTAAAAAGTAGTTTGTTGGTCAACACTGTTGACAAACAGAAGAACCGCTAGAAAACGCCTTAAGCTGTGGGTTAGGGTGCACAGGAAGACCGGGTGAAGGTTGAAGTCTAATACGCGTACAAGCTTGCGGAATCAGGATTCCACGAAGACGTTTTTAAGTGGGGCTTTGGTAACAGAATTGATGATCCTTGGAACAGCTTACCAAAGATGCAGTTAACGCTGAATCGATCAATAGTTTCAAGCGCATTATTGACGGGATTTTTAACTCTGATCAGTTCGATTACTCAAAATATTTGAGGCCAAAGCCTTTTCTGTTGCATTGTGTTCTTATTATCATTATTAATGAAGAATCTTATGTTTGCTTTCAGGAATGGACGTCAAACATGACCCGAATTTCCAGCATCCGGTTGATATAAGCCAGATCCAACGGTTTGGATTTACTTGCTACCTAAGTGACCTGATTGAATTAAATAATTCACAAATGCGCTACGTCTGCAAAATGTCCAACCTCCACAGGATTCCACTAGGGACTGACGAGGTATTCAACCAGTTTAGTTTATTTTATCACAAAAAGAACGACTTCTTTTCCTTTTCTGGCCACACCATAAGCCTGTCAAAGGGCGGGGCTTCATTTTCGTTAAAATTCTGTTTTCAAAGAAACAAACCAAACAGAGTAGAAGTAAAGAGATAAGAAGAAAGAGAAAACAACACTGTCCGGATTTTCATAGTAGTTACCACAAGGATGAGGGTTTCAGCAGATAACACTTCTTTTTCAAAAGTTACGCAAATGTTTGCATACAAGAAGAACCGAAAAAACGCCATAAAAACTTCTGCTGACGTTTTTGTTTGTCATTATGGTATCGGAAAAGTCAACAAATAGCCTACTTTTTCGGTGGGTTTTTGGCGCTTCCTTGTTATACATAATGTTTAATGCATAAATTTGAAAAATCCCAACAGATAACATTCCAAGTGTTATCTGTTGAAACAGTGCATCCTCGTATTGTCTGTTGTGAATCTTCTGACAGTGTAGTAGAGAGAGAAAAAATACAAAATGAATAAACTAACAAGGAAATTCCTTCAGCCCAAGCTGACTGTGAGTCATATTTGACAATGCAAAACCGATACGTCAGCTGCATTTTGTTAGAGCTATATTTCGGCCCTTCTTGGCAAGGGTCCTCTTGAGGCTCAAGCTGGATAATGAACTTGAACTTCAATAGAACTTGAACTTCAGTTCATTATCCAACTTGAGCCTGAAAAGGACCCTTGCTAAGATGGGCCGATATATAGTTCTAATAAAATGTAGCTGACGTGTCCGTTTTGCATAGTCAAATAAGGAAATTCCACAAGCCCGTGATCATAGAAATTCAAACAAAAAAAGCAAAACAAAATTAGTTTACTAAGTTCAAATAGCTTACAGCTTTGGAAAAGGAAGTCAATAATTGAATTTACAGGCATGTGCAGTATCACTGATACGCAACTGTCACCTCTGGAGGACGATTGCTTAAGTCGCGCGGATCGAGTGTCAAGGTTCGTTCACACACAGTCTTATTTTCGCAGACGGTTGCGAATTTCTTCCTTAGCTCTGATATTTGGACGCATCGCACGAAGGTTTCCCTGTAGGCTAGTGACGCGAAAACCCAGCATTACCGAACATACCTTGACCCCTTTTGCCCACAGTCCTTTCAACTTACGTTCGTCCGAATATCTCCGCCTCTATTTTGCAGTTGTAGATTTTTTATTTCAGTCGCTTTTAGGTATCCAGGAACGTAGCAGCATTTCGAACGCAGTTTGGTAACGTCATCAGCATGTTTTACGTCGGGACAATCGGCTACAACATCCGGAAATCCCGGTTTTCCGGCGAATATCCAAATATTTCCGCATTTATTTTGCAGGAGTAGATGTTTTATTTAAATTGCCTTTAGGCATCCGGAACCGCGGAACGTCGCATCGTTTCGAAAGCAGTTACGTCGTCAGCACGTTCTACGCCTGGACAATCTGCTACGGCATCCGGAAATCCCGGTTTTCCGGCGAATATCCAAATATTTCCACATTTATTTTGCAGGAGTAGTTTTTTATTTCAGTTGCTTTTAGGTATCCAGGAACGTAGCAGCGTTTCGAAAGCAGTTTGGTAACGTCATCAGCATGTTTTACGCCGGGACAATTGGCTACAGCATCCGGAAATCCCGGTTTTCCGGCGAATATCCAAATATTTATAAATATTTCCACATTTATTTCGCAGTTGTAAATTTTTTTTTTTTCGGTTGCTTTTAGGTATCCAGGAACGTAGCAGCGTTTCGAAAGCAGTTTGGTAACGTCATCAGCATGTTTTACGCCGGGACAATCGGCTACAGCATCCGAAAATCTCGGTTTTCCGGTGAATACCTCACGAGCTCTTGGGAGGTTGTTGAAGGCCGGACCCTCACCACTGGTGTTGACGTCCAACGCCAGACGGAGATCCAGCGGAAGATTAAGCATCACGAAGAAAAGATCCAGATTCTGGGTGCCAAATTGGAAGACTTCGAAAAACAAATCAAGGTACTGAAATTAAATACAATGACAAACCGCCCATCTCGTAAAGAACAATACCGCAAAGATCTGCCAGTACAAACCACCGATCCCTTTTGCTGGAAACTGCCCCTCCCAACTAGGCATGGGCACTGTTCCTGTTTTCTGTTCCTGTTCCTGTTTTCTGTTCCTGTTCCTATTTTCTGTTCCTGTTCCTGTTTTTTCTTCCTGTTTTACTGTTTTCTGTTTTAGGGATAAAAAAAAACGGCAGGGGTTGCCCACTCCCCAGTACTTCGTGTACACCCGCTCATCTTTCAACGCTTTAAAATTGCTGATTTTAATATTCTAATACGGGGCAACCGGTGCTGGCACCGGGTACTTGATGCACACCTAAATCGAGAGTGTATTCAAACAGTTCATAAAACGGATACGTCAGCTACTATGTATATGCTTTGGTAGCGATATTTCGGCCCTTCTTGGCAAGGGTCAGGGCTGGCCAGGTTTGGCGTCAGGCTGTATATGATAAGATAAGATAAGATTTTATTTGCGCTAAGAGCCAACGGCCATGGCAAATACGTATAGAAAAAAAAAAACACCAACACAAACAAAAAAATATTGACTCCTATAGGCACCTATATCCCTATGGGTTAGCCTGAGGAACCTCACCTCACCAGCTGTTTTATATTTCCAAAACAGTTAATCCCCATTACACCACACATCCATTGTTCATCCATTCCCCTTCCATCCACTCCAAAAATTTCTAGCCTAAGTTCACTCAGACTTTCGCATTCACACAACAAATGTTTTTTAAATTCTCATCCATGCTACCCCACATCGGACTATTTAATCGAGAGTGGGCAACCCCTCGCACCAAAGTGGCAACACTATATTTGGTGCGAGTTGTCCTTTAATTTTGGGGGATCAAATGTTATTGTAGTGCACACATTATAGTAAATCATTTACACCTTATTTACACTGTACCTTATTCTTTATTGCAGGAGCTCGACCGGGACCAAGAAAATAGACGTGACCGGCAGAAGGCACTTATTGTACAAAAGAACCATGTACCTCAAATGGAAGCAAATCTTCGCAACAAACAGAGACAGCTGGATGTAAAGAAGCATTCCACGAACAATTTGGAAGAGCTGAAGGCCCAGTTGGACAGTCAGTGTAGGGTAAGTTTGGTCAACTGTGGTCAACACTCCTTAGTTGAGGCAAAAATTCAAAATATTACTATATAACTTGTGATATTACTACAATACTAGATAATATTACTATATTGTTTATAATATTACTACAGTAAAACATCCGCTTCTGCCTTTTCGCAATGCATCCTTGCACCGATTATGAAACTGACGACTCGAATGAGTTATTATATCAGTGGAGGGGAGTGATATGAAATCTGATGCCCTCTAGACTAAAAGCAGGCATTTTTCGAAGGACCCACCACTCCCCTCTGGATATTCTGAAATCTGTAATTCTAGGGGGATATCCGATTTAGATGTTGCAAATTTCTACAGTACCTTCCGAAATCGTATCGTAATACACGTATTGTTAAGAAGTGTGGTGCCACTGATATTCTTCAGTCTTTTGAGTTACTTAGTGTAAGTTAACAACTAATGCATTCTCGTCCGTTAAGTAGTTCATATGTTTTTGTCTTTTTCTTCTTTTTGTGTAATTTTACTCCGCTTGTCTTTTTTTTATAGGAAAGTGGGTTACAAATAAATAATTATAATTGTAGGGGGATAAATAAATAATAATTTATTCGTTGTAAAAGAATATTTGGAGAATATAATGAATTTGAATTTGAATATTATTATTACCCCGCTCCCGATTACTCTACATTACTTCCCTTAAGTTCCCCCTCCAGAAACTTCCTCATGCCATAAAATGGCATAAATTTTCATCAGTCACCACACATGAAGCAGAAATAAAGACCCACTTACCCTACTAATTCCAAATTCTTCCCTTTTTCCCCAATTGGAAGGGCGTTGCCTCTTAGACTAAATAACAACTCTAAACTTTTAAAGTCTATAGTCCTGCCTTAAAATAAGATTCCTCCCCCCAACGCTCTTTGACCTTTTGCATAACTGTTCCTTCTTGCATTGTCACCTTGGCACCTTTTGTTCACACAACACACACTCTACTTCTTTTGACACCAGAGCTGGCGGACTCAGACTCTGGAGTTCTGGACTCGTCTCGAGACGCCTTTTTCAAGGATTCGGACTCGTCTTTCACGGAGCTGTCCGTATGCCAGGGCTGGTCGACTCGGACTCTGGACTCGTCTCGAGACGCCTTTTTCAAGGACTCGGACTTGTCTCGGACTCGGTTTTGCTGGACTCGCAGCAGCTTTGTTTGACACTGATGCTGGGCTTACTTGCAACTCTTCACCTTCATTCCAATATCCAGGCATTCCACATGCATTACATACTAACTTTAACCAATAGGAGGGCCTGAATGTCCCAGAAAGAAAACTCTTCACCTTCGTAGCGGTTGCCGATTTGCCTTAACTTTCTATCAAACATGCAGGATATGGTTGCGAATAGGTCACTGCAAATAGCGCAATTAGGCTACGTGAAAATGTCGCTTATCAGATTTTGGAAAAACACCGACGATATGTTGATTTTTTAAGCAGTAGTATGTTTTCATATATTGCATAAAACAGGCCACTCATTTAGTGGGAGGGGGATACATGAGTTGCGTTTTTGCAGATACCATGGTTTCCGATACCACGGTCTAAAGTCTTTTTTGCAGTTATCGTGGGATCTTATCATATACACAACGAAAAACACAACAACAACAAAAATAAATACAAGAAAAAAAAAAATCAAATCTTAGGTACGAGCAAGTAGATTGCGCCATACCGGCAAATGAAGCATGACAGGAGAGCAAGAATATTTTTAGATCTGATACCACGGTCAGAAAGCATTTTGGCAGTCATCGTGGTATCTGGCCAGTAAACGTGATATCTGATATTCAGAGACCACGGTCCGACCGTAATAACTGGTCGTGGTATCTGAAAAATCATCTCACTTTCATCAGTTTTTGTCTAATTGATGGGAAAGAAGTTTGGCACTTAGTGATATGACTGGATATCAGTTTTTCTTTTGGGATGATTTCGAAAAGGTGCAATTTCGGCAATTGTCGTTTTTGCAGGGCAACCGTATATCAGATACCGCGGTAACTGCAAAAATGACTAAATGCAGATTCCGTGGTAACAGATACCATGGTATCTGCAAAAACGCAACTATGGACTTAAGTATACGGCTTTCGGTCGGGCCTACATTTTTCCCTTGTATGTCTGACTCCCACGTATCACGTGCACTTCCCGCATGGTTCAGCGGAGACCCTTAAAGGCCCCCTCTTGCTTATCTGCATTTTGTATTATCTCTAGCTCCCAGTTTCGTTTAAACATACCTACGTTTTTTTAGCGCTTTTCGATTGAGCCGAGTTTTGCCAGTCACGTAAAGCAAACTTTGCGTAAAGATAAATACTCCTTGAGCCCAAAGCAATGGAGCTGACGCATCCGTTTTTATCCGTGGTACGAGTATATATTCGCGGAAAGCGTCAAGGTCCGTCGACAGCGTTCACACATAAGAACATGAGAAGTTGTAATGTTTAGAGAGTAATGTTTTTCAGATTAGAAGATGTGGTAGACCATTTTTCCACTTTTAACCACGGCGCGTCCAGTTTCAAATATTTTGCGTCCAGCCACCGCGTCGGAAGGTGGTAAGGCTTAATAGAATCGACACGAGCAAACATGAAAATCAATAATGACACGTGGAAAGTAATGATACTTTAGAAAAACAATATTTCTGACCCATCGTCAAAAGGTAATTTCGAGTAAGATCAAAAGTTTCCAGAAAGTTTGACCCTGGGGGATGGATCACTCACCTGTAAACATCATTTTTTCTTGATAGGGGATCTTCCAGCAAATTGCCGTAAAACAGAGCGATCTAGTTGGCAAAGTTGGTGAATTCCAGCTAGCGATGAGACGTCAGGGCATCCGACAAGTTCTCAAAGCACAGGCGCTGCAGCAACACGACAAGCTGGTAGAAGGACTGAAGTCATCAGAGGCAGCTCTTAGCGAAATTAGGGTAAGCACCCAATGGAAAATTATCTGAAAATAATAGTAGTATGAACTATGAAGTTAAACGAAAAAATAGCATGCAGTACCAACTGATGCTACGACATGCTACTATAACTGAATGCTATTGGAGCAAAATGGGACGCTACTATACTACCAAGAACAAATAATCGGATAGAACTTCTGTCTTTAGTCGCGTGCAGCGGCTTTGAAAACCCCGACAAAACTGAGCGGACCTAGAGGTGTTTACTCTAGCTTTGAGCTGATGTTGATACCCGTTTACTCCTCTTCCGTCTTCACCTTTGCGTGTTGCACAAGAAATGTAGAAAGGGGCTAGCAGGAGGCGTACTCCGCGCGCAGACCTGCTCTGAAGCGCGTCCATAGAACCAATCAGCGTTGACTTCTAGATTTCCTCTTTAGCGACTTAACAGCGATGTAGCTATTTGTAGAGGTAACAAAACGTGATGTGGCGCGAAGCTAGAAACCTCCTCTCGTTTGCGTCGGGAGTCGGCCGTATTTTACTCGACTCAGCATGTTTGTATGACCGAGATAGGAGACAGCAGTTCTATCTCGTTATTTGTTCACTGCGTAAGATTAGCCCAGTGTAAGACACATTAAATTAAAGTAATCTGTACTACTGCATATCAATATATGCAACTTTTTCGTACAACTACACAGGACAAATTTTTCATCGGGCAGTTTCGCTTGTTTCAAAGCCCAAATGAGGGCCGAAGCTGTGTGCTGGATTTAACCCTGAGCTTGCTCCTAGGCAGTCAAAATTTCGGGGCCTTTTTGGGATCCCAAGACCCGAATGTCGCCTCCCGTACTTGCTACTAAGAATCTCCCGTGGCGAACCCTAGTTAACGCCGTGCTTGTACTTTGTGCTCATACGTCGAATACGCGAATGTAATGGAACTTAATTTTCTTGTGTTCTTTTGAGATAGAGCAAGTATTTCACCTTACCTTGAACATTTTTTATAGGACGAGTTCAGACGAGCGGAGCGCGAATATAACGCGCGTAAAAGCGACGCGCAACGTCACAGCCAGAAGTTAATTGACCAGAAGATTTATGATCAAAACGGCAGGGTCAACGCTGAGCTCAGGACCAGTCTTCAGTCACTGGCTGATGTCAATGACCTGGAGAGCCTTGAGCAAGAACTGGCCAATGACGAGGCCCGCTTGAGCTGCCTGACAATAAACAAGACGAACGGGAATGTGAGTACCGAACCCGTCCCACTTCATAAGTTGACTTAAGCTGCGTACACACAGTCCGATAAGATTTCGCATCCGAAATTACGAATTCGAAATTTGCGCCGATGGGGAATACTATTATTATTACTCTTGAATCCAGAAAAAGAAATTCCATATTGACTAGCCCAAAACAAGAATACAAACAAAAGCAATAACAGTAAAACAACGAATATCACTTATTCACCTGGGAAACCAAAAAGATCGGAATTGATCTTATCCCAGATGGGTAATCATAACTGCATAAATGGGGTATTCACTCCCTCAATAAGACTATTTTCGCAATAATTATTTACAACTCGATGGATTTCCGGCTTCTGCGAACTACCTCCGCAAAATTGGGCATCAGAAAACATTTCCGTAACGCTACATCAAGATGGCAAAGAATGTAGGAGACGGAACGAATTGTTGTAGCACACACGTATTTGTAGTAAAGGCTTTAACTGTATGTGACGAGATCATGCCAGCGCCATACAGACAAGTACATAGTCACTCCGAAACATAACATTCCTAAACTCAGTAGAGCAATTGCTGAACGGTCTTATTAACATATTTGCTCGTATGAAACAAGATCTGTACAAATGTCCGACAATTTTCCTAACTTGGCATAAAAACACTTCGAATATTATAAAGAAGGCTAATTCGGCGATTTATATGCTCAAAGTACTGAAAAAGTTTAAAGTGCAAAAAAAAAGATGATATTACTCTACTGTATGTTTTACTCGTCCTCTACTGGAATACGCTTGTCCAGCCTGGCATTATGGGCTAACTAAGTGCGAATCAGATAAGATCGAGAGGGTTCAAAAGCGATCCCTTCAAATTATTAACGGTGGGTGTAAAATGCCGTACTCATTCCTTCTGAATGAATTAATCTTCCTACCCTGTCGGCGCGCAGGGAACACCTTTGTACAAATTTTGGACTGAAACTCCTTGGTAATCCCACTTACCGCCATTTCCTGCCTCCTCCTCAAGTTCCCGAAAGAAGCCGACCCGAACGAGATGTGGCTACGAAAGTTCCAAAACTCGCGCCTATCTCTTGTAGAACCGAGCGATACCGCAATAGTTTCGTACCTCGATTTTTGGAAAAGTACAATCAGCTGATGTAATACGTTATCGGTTGTTTACAAGTTTATGTATGGTCGTCCTTGTTTTGTATGTACAGTGACAAAGATCTACCAAATTGCTCGCGCATGAAATGTTGTATCCGCTTATTTATCCTTAAAAAAAAAAAAAAAAAAAAGGTGACAATCATCACTAAGGTCGCTAGAGAAAATGAACACTAGGTACATAAATTCATCCACAAAACTAACAACATTTCCTGACAAAAATGCATGGGGCGGTTTTATTTTCCGCAGGCGTTTCGGGCGAAATAGCATGCATAAAGTTTTTTACGTCATTCATCACAAATCGCTAGCAGTTTATTTAAAGCTGACACACTTGTAGCTAGTAGAACTAGATCATCTGAGAAACTTAGGTTGTTATAGCAATTTCGTCCAATACGGCAACCAAAGACTCTTTCAGACGAAGGTTCATCGACATACAAATTGTAGTAAAGGCTTATAGCCTACTGCTTGCGATGCATCAAATTTCCGAGTGAATGAGGAAATTCGTATCCGGATGCAACAATTCGACTATGTGTGCACGTGCCTTTAGTCTAATACTTTTTATTTTCGGCTGGTTATGGAGTAGGGCCGATGCAGAGCTGCTGCGAGTCCAGCAAATCCGAGTCCGAGACAAGTCTGAGTCCTTGAAAAAGGCGTCTCGAGACGAGTCCAGAGCCCGACTCCACAGCTCTGGCGGACGGACAGCTCCGTGAAAGACTAGTCCGAGTCCTTGAAAAAGGCGTCTCGAGACGAGTCCGAGTCCACCAGCTCTGGACCGATGACGTACATTAGGCAGAATTTCAAGTGGGAAGTTTCAGGGTGTGATAATCTAATTTTTGTATAGTTAAAAATGTTAAAGACGATAAATTAATCCGTGCGGAGATTTCCTGCCTGAAATCGACCCAGACAAAGTGAAACAGATTTCGACCCGATTTCACGTTAATTTCTTCCTTGGACCGATCGGAATTTTGGCCTCCTGCGATTTGGCGGGTCGATTTCCCGGGAGCGACCATAAACAACACAGCATGGGTCCTTGCTTGTACAGTAGGGGTCTTTTTTTAATAGTTATTTAATTTTGAACAGTTCAGTTTTTTTGCTAAATCAAACCGTAAAAACATTATGCAGTCAGAAGTTATAAGGAACACTTAAGAAACTACTTTAAATGTCCATTGCAGTATTTTACTTGTATCGCAGCAAGGGGATGAAATGGCATTGTTCAAAGTTAAGTAACTGTTCAATGAAGCATACATACACTGTTAAAAAAATCTCTTAGTAAGGATTAAAGTCAACTGTAGTATTTGCTACTGGGATTAATCTTATCTCTACTACATGGATTAATCGATCACTACAGAGATACAATTAATCCCAGTAGCAAATCCTGCAGTTAACTTTAATCCTTACTCTGAACTTTTTTTTTACTGTGTGTTGTACCTACTTCAAATGACCTTTTGGGGCTTTTCACGAAAAGGCGTTGCCTAGGCGCTTCAAAGCTACAGACATTCGAGTCAACTTATTTCAAAGAGATGATGATCCACCCTACTTTCGATTTGAACTTGGGAGGCTCATTTTGAAGTTTTTTTGCGGAGTTGTTATCAGTTCCATTGTCAAGGGAAGTAGTATACAAGCAACTTCTATAAATATAACTGAAGGGCTTGTATCGAGCTCATTAGGTAAAGTTGAAACTCATAACTTCTTCTTTGTTTGTTCGAGTGCAGTGCCTAGGTTGTGACTAGGTATCTGTTAGTTGCCGAGAAACCAAATAAATAATTGGCGCATAACTTGTAGAAATATAACTGAAAGGGTATGTCGAGCTCATTAGTTAACTTTTCATTAACTTATTTTGTGTTCGGATTCAGTGCTCGGGTACTGACCGGACGTAGAGGTTCCTTTAAGAAGAGTCCCCGAAAGAAACGTCTCAAGCTAAAATTTTATAAATCTATTTGTCTTTGGTGTAGCGATGGTGACAAGCTATAAATAAGCGTAAAGCCAAATGGAATAATAATAAACGTCCCAAAACGTTAGTGACTGTTACCTATGACAGTTAAGTTTGCCTG
Organism: Branchinecta lindahli; assembly: GCA_023053555.1. Lineage (NCBI taxonomy): Eukaryota > Metazoa > Arthropoda > Branchiopoda > Anostraca > Branchinectidae > Branchinecta > Branchinecta lindahli. The sequence goes on along the minus strand of JAKZAO010000009.1, from coordinate 3,342,368 downwards.
TCTTTTGTCCGTCTGTTAGCGCGACTCCCGAAGGGGTTGGAGATGTTTTGTTCAAACTTGGTGTGAGGATCTTTTGAGTCAAAGTAGGCTTCAAGTCAAACTCGTAGATGGTCCCGTAGCACACAAAATTTGTTCGAGCCGAGGAGACATTCGATTCGTGGGTAAAGAGACGTGCTGAATCCAAATCAGAACTTCATTTTTTCGACGGGAAAAGTTCTGTCTGAAGTTGGTATCGAGTTATGTGTAAACCTACATGCAGAATTCAGATATAAACTTTACTTCATCGTTTTCATTAGTTTACTCGGCGGGAAACTGGCTTACAAGGTTGCCAAGTGTGACACTTTTAGTGCTTTTCGACACTTTTTGCCTCTGGGTAACACCAAGACACTTTTTCTCTGAAAGTGACACCTTTTCTTACGAATGACACTTTTTATGTCAGAAAAGCGCTTTTTCATTTACTTTACTGAAGTGATGGATTGCCGCCCCCAAAACATGTACTTCACTTTGATTTAGTACACAAAAACAATTTGAAACCTTAAATAAAGCTCATTTCCCATTAAAATTTGTAACAAAACAAAACATGCTTTATATTTTTAGTGTTTCCTTTCATTTATATTTCTGTTCTTGCTTCAGGTTGGTTGCTTAAATAGGACAAGAAATGTTTTGAAATCTTGGCTTGTATTGATCGTTGACCCACAAGAGATGGTAGGCTTTCGTCAAGCGGCAGCTTAAGATTGGGTTAAGACTAGTATCGAGGGTATACCCACTCCCCGGCTCCTGCTGTACACCCCATCCCGGCCCCGGCCGGCACCAGAATAAATAAGACAATAAACTAGGTGATTCATCTTTCAAACGTTTCTAAAAATGCTTATTGTTATGTCTTAACACGTGACAACCGGTGCCGGCTTGTTTTAGCCGGTGCCGGCACCGACCGGGCATCGCGGCCCCGGGCACTTGCTGTACCTCAAATCGAGAGTGGCAACCCCTCGACTATAAGTATGCCCAGATTTTGATACGGACTTTATTGTAAAAATGGATTGTCGGCATGAGTCTTACGGTATTGGGAATCTTGCATGTACCTTCATGCAAATGCTTTTATTCTAGATCGTTAACGACTTAAAAGAGAAGAAACGCCAGATTGAGCTGCTCATCGAGTTTGAAGCAACTTCCGCTGACAGGGTTGCCAGACTGGAAAAAGAAGTCATCAAAATCCATGAGAGATGGATTGAGAAAACGGAAAACCTAGTCGGACAGATTAGTACAAATTTCGGCCGCTTGCTGGCGGACATGGGTTGTGCCGGGGAGGTTGTGTTGGACCGAGGAAGCCACGAGGTATGTCATTGTGCTCACATGTGTCTGTTTAATTTCTACCCCCCCCCCCCCCCCCGAAACATGAACAAATAATTGTTTCGTATAGGCGTTAATCTTTGGTTATGTTTTTGTCTTACTGTTTGGTATGGATTAGGTCCGAATCGAGCTCCCCCCCCCAAAATAAATTCCTGGATCTGAACCTGCGCACAAACCTTACTAAAAAAAAAAAATATCACTGAATATATTCTGTACTCTGTCTGTACTTTAAACGGAGGCAAGTTTTCATTTGGCAAGCCGCGTTCGACAATTCCCAGTTGACAAGTTCGACAGAATTACGTGAGAGTTAAGTTCCCACGGGACAGGCGTGTTCATGACGATAACTACCAAAGGCAAGTTAGGCAAAGAAAATTAGGCAATTGACAGTCCGACTAACTTCAGAGGCAGACCCCATATAGAGACCACGATGTTGAGATAACTTTATTCTAATTTCGATCTGATAACGGAATGGCTACCGTTCTAGCGAGGGGGTGGAAAGTCCGCTAGACAGGACGGTTTAAGTTCTTTTTTTCCTGATAACAGCGTCAGGTGGGATTATATTCAGCAGGTTTAGTAAGAAGTCGATGAGCTCATCCCGATAAAACTAAGCGGAGCTAGAGGTACATGCTGTGAGGTTTGAGTTGATACCCGTTTACTTTCCTCTGTGCCGTTGCTCATACGAGGTGAAAAACCGTAGGATGCCTTGCAGGCGTGGAGAGCCCGAGAGAGGGCGTGGAGAGCTTAAGAAGTCGATGATCTAACCCCGATAAAACTGAGCGGAGCTAGAGGTCCATGCTGTGTGGTTTGAGTTGATACCCGTCTACTTTCCTCTACGCCGTTGCTCATACGAGGTGAAAACCCGTAGGATGCCTCGCAGCGTGGAGAGCCCGTACAGCGCTTCACACGTGACGTCAGTATGGCAGACAACCAATCAGCTGTAAAGGACGAGTCAGGCGGCGTTCGGATTCTTCTTCGGAGTTGCACCGCGATACAGCTGTTTGTAGAGATATCAATTATGATGTTCTGCGTAGCTCCCCCTCTGCTCGTTTGCAACGGGTAGGGTATCAGAGTATATTCGACTCTGCATGGTCGTATCACAGAGATAGATTATTTGTTCTTGGTTGTATGGTTTGTCTAGAGACGTGGGCAGAAAAATTCCTCTTTTAAGTTGGGATTTGGGGGGAAATAGTTGAAGTAGATGGGAGTGGGGCGCCGAGAAAGTATATCGTAAGAGATAGGGAACGTACTAGTTGTTACTTTTGTCCAGTGTGTAGTATCGACAGTGAATGTACATTTGGTTTACTATTCTGAGGAGTCGAAGGATTTGCAAAAGGGAGTGTTTTGGAGGAAAGGGATTTGGTTTAAAGTATGGAAAGTAAGTGTTGTGGTGACCTCGGTGTATTGGGTAGGTTCCTGCAGGTTTGGCCCCCCATGATTTGTTCTTGTTATAATTTGAAAAACAAAGTAAAACTTACCGTGAATTGTTATATTATAATTGTTCTTATTGTTGTTTTTTATTTTTATTTCTTTTATTGTTTATATTTTTTCCACCATGGCCCTTGGGCTTTATTCCGAATAAATTTTTTCATTCATCAGTGGAATTTGAAAGAACCGTATGTTTTAGCACGATTACCATCAATATGGCATCAGGATCCGAGTCAAGTACCGAGACACGGAGCAGCTACGAGATTTAACCTTCCAAAGCCAAAGTGGTGGTGAGAGGTCCGTCGCTACTGCCATCTACATGATGTCAATACAAGAGCTAACCACAGTCCCATTCAGATGTGTTGATGAAATCAACCAGGTGAGCCTGTTTCAATTTCATCATTAAGCCTACACTGTAAAAAGTCTCCTACATCGGACTAGAAACTGTGCATCGCCGAATTCGGAGATTTTTCATTCCGCTTTTGGAAGGTTAAAATCCGATGGAGGATTAAAATGCTAGAATGCAAAATACTGCAGATTAAGTCATCTGAAAGCGGAGATTTTGTATTTTATAGTGAGTTATTATTTCAGCACTTCCTTGTTATGCGGGAACGTCGGAAGGATACGAAAATACTGATTGCGGGATCCAAGTATCTCTGTTTTATGTTTAAAGCCCGCATAACCAAATCTTCAGCTTTAGCTTGACGCAATAGAAACCATCGTATTTGAACGAGAGATGCTCTCGTGTCCAGAGTTTCGAGTCCAAGACTGAAGTCACGAGTCAAGTCCTGGAAAAAAAAATCCCTCGACAATGTCATATCAAACAAGACCAAAGGTGTCGATGGGATCCCAAAAATCTAATATATGATGTTGATAGATCAAAACTTATTTAGAAACAGATCACCAAAGATTCTAGCAACCGATTCTTACTTACGAGTCCATGTCCTCGTGACAGACGTGGTACCAATTTGTTCGTACCATATAAACCACAGGAAACAAATTGTAGGTACACCAAGTAGACAAAACTGCTAACCCCTCATTGCCGAAGATGATTATGGTCTAACAGCCTATTATTAGACCATGAAACCATTAGAAATCCCCTACTTGTCTCACAATTGGGATCGGTCTATTTTTGGTTTCAGTGTTCACCCTTCTACTGCAGTTGTCAATCCTTCTAAACTTTCCAACTGTTATATGGCCCACAACCACCTTCTCTTTTAGCAACCCCACATACCAACCCCTTCGACCTTCGAAAACAACTAGCTCTTAGGTTCATTGAGCACACGCTCTGCGCAGAGCTATACTACTATGCAGAGCTTATATACTATTTTGAAGAAAAGGGGTAGCCGAAAATTGGTCGACACATTTTGTGTCCGGTTTTGGCCGGATTCCGGGTGAACTACTTGTCCGGCAAGAAAAAGGTTTTCACCATCGTGTTCAGCATGTCTTCTTACCCCTAAATCGAACATCTAATCAAATTCAAATAAAACTTTTAGTTTAAACAAACTTTCCGGTTTTGGCCGGATTCCGGGCGAACTACTTGTCCGGCGAGAAAATGGTTTTCACCATCGTGTTCAGCATGTCTTCTTACCCCATAATCGACTATCACATTAGCTGTTTCAAAATATTTTGTTTGCCCCTTAATTTGAAACCCCTCCCCCACCCTCAAATATAGAGCTACAGTGCCCATCTTCGAACTTGACTTGTACTTTGACCCAAAGGATCCTCCCACCAAGTTTCATCAAAATATCTCAATCCCTTCGAGAGTTATCGTGCGTACAGACGGACGGACGGACGGACAGACGGACGGACAACTTTTGCGATGTCATAGGTATCCGTCACTAACGTTTTGGGATCCCAAAAATATATAAAAAATGTTCTCGAGGCTGAGTCACGCCCCGAGTCCGAACAGTCTGTTTTTCTTCTTTTCTTCGACAACGAACCAGATTATTTATATTCAGTTCAGTTCACTGTATTGATCAAAAAATCCTTCGTTAGGAAAAATAGCATAGGAAAGGTCAACAGAGATACGCTGACATGTAATTAACGGGTATTAATGTACATAATATTCTATACAATTGAAATGCAGTTTTGGTTTCATAAAAACCTAATCGAAAACGCGTATACTACATACAGTTTCCTCATCTTATTCGATTCAGTCTATTTTTATTTTTCCCAAAAATTGGCCCGAGAAAGTGTTTAATACTGAGTTTGTAAAGAACAGTTAATACTTGCTGTAGTCCTACTAAAAAAAGGTTCCAACATAACCATCTTTTGGCTAATCTCTTTACTTGGTCGTTGAAGACGTCCGCGCGATTTTTAATTTGCTTGGCCGAGGCGCTTACTCGTACTTGAGACTCAGCCTGATTTTGAGACTAGTAGTGAAAAAACGAGTCCAGAATGTGAGTCGACCGACTCTGGTTTATACAAGTGGGTTGGGTTTTCAGAGAATGAGAAAGAAAGGAACTAATCAATATGTGGGTCGGGATAGTGTTAGTATACTATTCTACGAGATGTGATGCGCGAGCACCCTACCATCAGACTGTAGACGACACGGGTTGGTGGTAGCAGAGATTGTAGAATGAGATTTAAAGTTTAACTGAAAAGACAACTTATTTTTGTATCATTTAACTGAACACATTGCTTTATTTGGGTTGTGTTAAGTGATTCTTTTTTTTTCACTATTTGTCCTAGTATGACGTTCAGAAAATCTACGGCTATCCTCACAACGCTAAGTTCTAATAAGTCGCACAAAATTTGAATCTCAATACAAACACGGCTTTTCAGTGGCCAGTAATCAGCTCGTGGTAGGTAGCTCACTGCGTGAACACTTATTCTTCGTAAATCCTTTCGCCAAGCATACAAGACAGATACAATCGCCTATAGGTACCACAAATCGTCAGGTAAATTCCGCAATATGAAAATCGATTATTCATGGATACTGGAGCAATGAAGTAATGTTTTTAATCGGGTCTCCAACCCTACTTAAGTGAATATGTGATGGGTAACAAGATTGTTCTATCTCAGCCCTTTTCGGTTGAATTTTAAAAAGCGTAAGGGAGGACCTGGTCTGGAAAGAAAAATAACCTAAAAGAAATTGTCTTATTATTTTAGCACTTTAACTTCAAGGACCGACTTCGGTTTAGCCATAGTGTCTCACCCCCTCCATTCAGTAATCCCCCCTCCCCTTACCAGAACGTCCGAAATCGACCAAATCGAATGGCTTATGCTTTGGTGTCCAAACTGTGTCCTGCAAATTGGAAAATGCCAAAAGTTATACTCTGGTGTTCGTGAAAGTTTTAACTAGATCTAATTTACGTTATTTGTTCTCTCGAGTTTCGCGTGTCACATTTGGTTCTTGAACAACGGTAATCGATTTGTAAAATTAATAAACTTTCTATCTATCTCTATCTTTCGAATGGTAACAAGTTATGCCTTGACATTATCTGAAATAGGATCATTCTAGGAAAACAAGACACCGCCCTTCCTAAATTAAATCTGGGGACTATCATGTTCTGCTTTAGAAGCTGTTGAACTTTTTAGATAGATAGGTAAAGTCTACGTTAAACGACCGACGGAGTACGCTCTCAGAAATTGGGGGGGGGGGCTTGCTTTTTGGTAGCTTTTATAAGGTGGCTAGAAAGCAAATGTCTGACCTTCAGATGTTATTATGTTCTTATTGTAGTGTTCCATAGTTTTGGGATTCAATCTAGTAGTTGAAAAAAAGCTTGAACAAACCGGGCACCTGACTGGAAAACTGGAGGGTCCCGGAGAAGACTACGGAATTCCCTCAGCAAAGACCTTAGACCTTTGGTCCTCCAGATGCGCCCAGGACATCCAAGAACAGGTTCCAGTCGTATCTGAAGCTTGGGACATTTAGTTTGCTTTTTGGGATCCCAAAACGTAAGTGGAGGGATACCTATGACATCGCAAAAGTTGTCCGTCCGTCCGTCTGTCTGTCCGTCCGTCTGTCTGTAAGCACGATAACTCTCGAAGGGAATGAGATATTTTGATGAAACTTGGTGTGAGGATTCTTTGGGTCAAGAGTAAAGTCGAGTTCGTAGATGGGCACTGTAGCCCTACATTTAGGGGTGGGGGAGGGGGTTTTAAATTAAGGGACAAACAAAATATTTTGAAACAGCTAATGTGATAGTCGATTATGGGGTAAGAAGACGTGCTGAACACGTTGGTGAAAATCATTTTTCGGTCGGACAAGTAGTTAGCCAGGAATCCGGCCGAAACCGGAAAATTTGTTAAAAGCAAAAGTTTTATTTGAAGTTGATTAGATGTTCGATTTAGTGGTAAGAAGACAAGCTGAACACGATGGTGAAAACCATTTTCTCGCCGGACAAGTAGTTCGCCCGGAATCCGGCCGAAACCGGAAAATTCGTTAAAAGTAAAATTTGTATTTAAAGTTGATTAGATGATAGATTTAAGGGTAAGAAGAGACGCTGAATCTGTATATGACAATATTTTTTACCCGGACATATAGTTCGTCCGGAATCCGGTTCAAACCAGATTTTTTTATAAGTTAAAGTTTTATTCGAAGTTGATTAGATGTTCTTTATAGGGATAAGGAGATGCGCTGAATTCGTTTCTGAACTGTCATTTTTTGGCTGGACAAGTAGTTCGCTCGGAATTCGGCCGAAACCGGAAATTTGGCAGAAGTAAAGCAGGAAGTTTCGATCAGTATCGTCAAAATAAATGTGGCTTATACAGGTATATCTGAACTTAATTTTCTCAGATGATTAGCCTGGCGTAGACTGGATCTGGCGTAGACAAGACGTAGTTGTCTGGGTCAAATATTAAATTTTTGGGATCCCATCGAAACCTTTGGTCTTGTTATAGCCGCTACAAAGTTGCTAGAAAGAAATTTTCTAACTTCATAGCACAATTTCGTTTTTATTATCACAAGTACTCGCGTAGTTTTCAGGGATATAAATAGGTACAAAACAACACATGAAAAAACTGGACATCTAACTGGAAAACTGGAGGGTCCCGGAGAAGAATACGGAATTCCCTCAGTAAATACCTTAGACTTTTGATCCTCCAGATGCGCCCAGGGCATTCAAGAAGAGGCTCTAGTCGTATCTGAGCTTGGGACTGCGACACTGTCCTCCTTATGCGTCTGTAAATCGTTTAGTTTGCTTTTTGTAGCCGCTACAAAGTGGCTGGAAAGAAATTTTCTAACTTCATGGCACAGTTTTGTTCTTATAATAAGTACCCACTCGCGTAGTTTAAAGGGATATAAATTAGTAATACAAAAAAACACCTGGACACCTGACTGGAAAACTGGAGGGTCCGGGGGAAGAATACGGAATTAAGATCTTAGACCTTTGATCCTCGAGAGGCGCCCAGGACATTCAAGAAGAGGTTCCAGTAGTATCTGAGCTTGGGACTGCGACACTGTCCTCCTTATGCGTCTGTAAATTGTTTAGTTTGCTTTTTGTTGCCGCTACAAAGTGGCTAGAAAGAAATTGTCTAACTTCATGGCACAGTTTGTTCTTATAATAAATACCGACTCGCGTAGTTTAAAGTTTAATCATTCTTGGAGCCCACTATATCTCTTACGAGGATAGTTTGGCCAAGCTTGAGCTGCCAACTCTTGCCGACAGGAGACACGACCTTACAATGAGTCCGACCTTACAATGAGTCTCGGGATGGCGTGTCTGGCCTCAGATCAACACAGGGATATACTCCCTGAATACCAAAGTACAGACCCTGGAAGACGTGACACGAGACGGAACAGAAAGACTGCGGATATGCATAAGCTAAAAGAACCGCCTCTGAAGTCAACTGACCGATACCTGTTACCTGTCCTCTTTCGTCCCATATTTCATCCGCCATTTTAACTCAAAATAGAAATTTCAGTGTTTTTGCACGTTGATATAAAAGCGATAGGTGTTTTTATGGCAATTGCAGCTTCGCTCAAGTGCCATATACCGATCACTTTTCCGTCGGTCGGTCGGTCTGTCTGTCGGTCGGTCGGTCGGTCTGTCGGTCCGCTGATTGCGAGTTAGGGTACTTCCAGATGTGCTAGGACGATGAAACTTGGCAGGAAAATCAAGGACCCGACCAAACTAACCTGGAAATAATCAGTTTCCTGATCCGACCATCTGGGGAGGAGTGGTGGGCCGGGGAATTCCGAAAATTAAGTAGTTTTGGTCACACTTTTTCGAGTTGGGGTACTTCCAGTTGGGCTAGGACGATGAAACTTGGCAGGAGCATCAGGGACCCGACCGGACTAACCTAGAAATAATCAGTTTCCCAATCCGACCACCTGGGGGGGAGTGGAGGGCTGGGGAATCCGGAAAATGAGAGTGGTGTGTAACTTTCGAACGGGTGATCGGACTGGAATGAAACTTAATAACTGAATAAATGGCATACCTCTGATGTCCCATTTGAAGTCCGGACCGGATTCAACAGCTATGGGGGAGTTGGGGGGTGGAGACCGGAAATCTGGAGAAACAGTTAGAGTAGAGGGATTGGAGTGAAACTTGCTGGGAAGAACAAGCATCTGCTCCAGTTAAATCGTTTATACATTTGGAATGGATCCGGACACTGGCGGGGGGGTGGAGGGGAGTTAGCGGTTTTGGAGAATTTCACGACGAAACTTGGGAGGCGAATCAGGGACCAGATCAGACTGACTTATAAATAAAAATTTACATGATCCGATAGTCGTGGGGGGAGTAGCGGGAGGGGGAATCCGGAATATTGAGTCATGCGTAACTTTGGAACGGTTGATCGGATTTGAGTGAAATTTGATAATTGATCAGAGGACATGTCTCTGGTGAACTTTGTCATGTCCGGACCGGATTCGACAACAATGGGGGGGGGGGAATACGTGACCGGCTCAGACTGGGGAGATCGGGATGGAACTTTGTGGGAGTGATAAAGAGATGCTCTGGATAACTCACTTACAGAACCGGATTGGCTCCGGCGACTGTGGGTCAGTTTGAGGGGGGGGGGGGGTCCGGAATTCCGGTGATCGCGATTTAAGTTAATTCTAGATGTGATAGGACGATGGAACTGGGCTGGAATATTAGATTCGACAAGATTGGCTCAGAAATCGCCACTTACATTCCTTGAAGTACCAATCTTGACCGTAAATTTTGAAAAATACTTTTAAGCAAATTATACATTTTCATGATCCCCATGAGCCCATTATCATTTGTGCCTCAAGGGTTTTGCTTACAAATGAAGTTCTAGCTCCCTTAAAGTGCGCATCTGAACCGCAAGGTCGAAAACTACTTTTTTTTATCAAACGATACATCTCAACCCATGATCATTTGTGCCACAAGGGTTTTGCTTAAAAATTGATTTTATCACCCTTAAAGTGCAAATTTAACCGAAAAGTGAAAAAAATAATCTTTTTACCAAACGGGTAAAAATCAATGATCCCTAAGGGCCTGTGATCGTTTTGTCTCAATAGCTTCTCTTACAGATGAATTTCTAGCGCCTATAAAGTACGTATCATTACAGCCAAGTTTTAAAGGTCATCTGAATGAAGTTTAACACCCTAAATTGCCACTTTTACATACTACTTACCATTTATCTCTCGAAAACCGGACTAAAATCGGATGAAGTTTCACCGTTTTCAGCCTTTTTTCCGACTTGTCTTGATCGTAACGCTCGCCGTAACAGTTGTAACAGTCCATGCGTAACAGTTCATGTTGTAACAGTCCACGCCGTAACAGTCCATGCGTTTATCCATCCATGCGCTGTTTATCCATCCATGCGTTATCAACGTACGTTTATCCATGCGATAATGACAGTTTAAATATTGGCGCTAAATTTGTCTTGGGAGGTCGTAACGAATCGCCATAGGGAGACTTACAACTTCAAGAGTGGATAGCGCCGAAGTCACGGAGCGAAAAAATTCTTCTTCTCTGTACCGGTACTGTGAAGGACGATCTGAGGGGTTCATGGAAGTATGGTAGGATCGTTCAGGTGTCCTTTAAAACAAAATACTTTTTCTCTAGCTCCCTTAAAAGTGCGCATCTGAACCGCAAAGGTAACGTTAAAAGTACTTTTGATCAAACACTACATCTCAACCCATGCAAGTGCCATATGAGCTTACAGCTCTTGTTATATTTTAGTTTGTATTGATTGTCAGTTGGTAAATAATGAATTGTATGTATAAATAGATTAACTTGTGCTCTTAAATGTTAACGATCCAACGCTAGCTGATTTTGTAAGCTATTAAGGAAATAAAGTGAATTATATTATAAAGGGATATAAGTCAGTAATACAAAAAAAAAACCGAAAAAAATGTACACCTGACTGGAAAAATGGAGGGTCCCGGAGCACAATACGGAATTAAGACCTTAGACCTTTGATCCTCCAGAGGTCGCCCAGGGCATCTAAGAAGAGGCTCCAGCCGTATCTGAAGCTTGGGACGATAATGTCCTCCCACTGCGTGGTTTAGTTTGCCTTTTATATCGGCTACAAAGTGGCTAGAAAGAAATTTGTCGAACTTCATCGCACAATTTTATTTTTGTCATAAGTAGCCCAATATCGTTTGATCAAAACAGAAGGTAGCCCTGATGGTCTCCCATGTCTTCCAAAATGAAAAATAATACTTTGAAGCTTCGCATATCCTTATTTGCGAAAGAGTTGTTGACTGACCTTGAAGCTTCGGCGAAGTTTGCGTTGCGTGACTTTCAAAACTCGGCTAGGCCCAAAAGGGCTAAAATGTCGTAGGTATATAAAACGAAACTACGGCGAAAGATGGGGATTTTAGAATCTTGTTATCCCATAAAGCGAGCTAGGGGTAATATGAAAGCAGAATAAGCAAGAGCGGTCCTTTAAGTGTTAGTTGCCGCAAGTCATTGCTGTGAGACGACATAAGTTTATTGATGTGTCTAGCTCTGGGACGGGTGCCTTCGGGAAAGGAAAAGAATGTTGCTTCTAGCATAATGAAAAGAAAATAGTCGATCTTACTGGTAAGGGTACCTGACCCAAAAACTGGATGTGTCGGCCGGACAAGAAAAAGAAAACGCTCGAAGTATATTGGATAATCAGGTATTTCCTGTAGTATGGACTCTTCCGATGAAAAGATAATATTAGATCATCCTTACCAGGATACCAAACTGGAAAACCGGTCAGTATATTGGAGAATTAATTGCTTTCTGTGGTATGAACTCCATCAGATTAAAATTTTAGGAGTGACAAAATGTTCCTCAGTCGGGATTTGAACCCATGACTTTCTGCATTTTAGGCCCACTGCTCTACCATTGAGCTACAGGGGAGCTTGTGGTTATCCCGCCGAAGGCTAACTCGTCTTGCTGTCTTCCCCATGTGACGGGATCTTATAGATAAATATTAAAGCACACCTCGCACTATTTTCTGTTTATTTTCCAGTATTCAAAGCTATCTGAATATTGTAAAGCTAAGCTCTGCTTTTCAAAAATTATCCACGGCCATGCCTTAAGCTTTTTCACAGGCCCACCAACTTCTAGCAAGATCTCGGCAAAATTCAGAAAACCGCTTTTTCGCATCATTAGCATGATAAGCGAACAGTCGTCCGGAGCATAATGCGCATAGAAACTAGTGAATCGCGGCAAGTGGAAAGACTAGTCAGGTGTCGTTCAGAATGTAACATAGGAAATTCGGGTCTCCGGGTTTAAGAACTAACGAGTGATGTTGCGAAAGTAGGTTGCATTGACATCATAGGTACGACAGGTCAGTTTAACTGATTTTCCACTATCTGCTGTAGTAGTGACGTTTAGAATATCTACGGCCGTCCCCGCAGCGGAAATTCTACTATGACGCGGGGAATTTGAATCTCGACACAAACGTGGCTTTTCAGAGGGCAGTGGTGAGCTTGATGAAGACTGCTCAGTGCCTGAACACAAATTGTTCGTATATCTCCTTCATCAAGCGCATGGAGGTACGACAAATCTGACAGGGAAATTCCACTATTTGAAAACTGATTACTCGTGAATAGCGGAGCAACGAGGTAACGCATTTTCGTCGGGCTCAAGGCTCTTTAAGTAAATAAGTGAGGGGTAACTAGACTCTCTTATCTCGGCCCTTTTCAGTTAAACTTAAAGGAACAGTAAACTTGACTACGCAACTTTCGGCCATCGAATCGCCCGGGGGGGCTTAGATAAATATACAGGGTCTTATTGACGACAGGCCCCTCCTTCTTTGTTATCTCGAACAGTCTCGAACCCCCTCCTTAGTGTTCCAAAAGCTAGCTGGCAGGCCCTTGCCCCTTATGCACTGTAATTATGCACTAATGTACTGTAAAAGTCCGCCTTTTTACATGTAGACCACAGAGAAACGACCTCCCCGACTAGGCGGCCGGGGTTCGATTCCTAGTCGCGGCACACAAACCTTTTGCTTTTGCAAACCTTTTGCTCAAAGTCGGATTCTCGGAAACTGCCTGGAAACTGCAATGGTCGTAACGGGAATTTTTCTTACTCTCCATACCGACTCAGGGTAGATTCTTGATATGTTAGCTAGCTCCCCGAGTCAAGTTTGAGTCAAGTTTTCTGTTCCTTTAAGTAAATATGGAATGCTATTATAAGTGGTCTCTAGTTTGTCCACGAGCCTCCTTCTGGTTTATCTGTCACGATAAAAAGTCCTTGGTACAACATTCCATTATTATGTAACATCGAAAATATTCGATCGTCCTTGTCAGGATACCTGATTGGAAAACCGGAAGTTTTCTGACAATAAAAGAAAAGGCCCGCAGTATATTGGAAAATTAACTACTTCCTATGGTATGAGCTGAACTACACCAATGAAAAAACAATACTCCATCTTCCTTGCTAGGATGCTTGACCGGAAAACGGGGGTATCGGCCGGAGAAGAAAAACAAAAGGCCGACAGTACAAGTGTGTGGTGAAATTTTGAAAGGACTTTGGAAAATGGAGCTTCAGAAACCGGATAGTTGAATGCTGGTATCATCTCCCTGAAAGTCTCGTAAACGCCGAAAATATTAATCAGCTCAAAGCAAGTGTGGAACCTGTCTGAAATTCAGTTTAATGTTCATAGTGTCTCCAGAAATTTATAGAGGCGAAAGTTTTTTTTGCTGCAACTGGAAATCTTATCATTATCATTAAGAGTTTATTGTTTTCTAGGGCATGGACTCGACTAATGAAAGAAAAATATTCGATCTTCTAGTCAGGACTTCCTGCGAAGAAAACTCTGCCCAGTACTTTTTACTGACACCCAAGGTATGTTTATTTCTGTTGATCCTCAGTCAGTTTATTGTAAAAAAAAAACGAAATTTGTTCAAATTTGTGGGATCTCAAAAAATCAGTAATGGGATATCCATAACTTTGTAAAAGTTGACCGTTTGTCCGTCTCTTGGCGTGATAACTCTCGAAGGGGTTGAGGTATTCTGTTCAAACTTGGTATGAGGATCCGTTAGGTCAAAGTACAGGTCAAGTTCGTAGATGGGCCCTGTAGACCTATTTTTAGGGTGGGGGAGGGTGTTCCAAATGGAATTTCGGTAGAAATAATAGTTTTTTGTCAAGTCGAATAGAGACCCGATATAGGAGTAGGAGTACAAATTTTTCTGCAGTCGGTTAGAAATTCGATGTTGGAGTTCCAGTGGCCTATTCGATGTTCGGTGTAGGCCCTCTTTGGCAAGGATCATCTTCAGGCTCAAGCTAGAGACACAAACCTGCGATTTGATTTGTTTTTCTCGCAAGAGCCTAAATAAGGAATCTTTCCAAGCAAGGCCGAAATAAATAAATTTGAAAGTGTATGGTCTAGTTGTTGGTCAGTTGCAGACCTATTATTTATATTTTATTATATTTTCTGCTCGCCAGCTTTGGCGGATACAAATAAATGAATTGAATACAAAACTAAATAAATAAAGTAAATATAAAATAAAGGTCTAGAATAAATCTCAGCTGACTTAGTGCCGTAAAATACTTTTAACTACGGCTTCAAGAAGACCCTGGCCACAAAGGGCCGAAATGTTGCCAAATAAAAATTCATTGGCGGGCTATAGGTTCGTTTCGCTCCAACGTAAATCGACTCCACGACGAGACTTTTTCCTTCGACCGCGCTAAAAAATAACCAACAAACAAAATGAGGAGCTGGAAAACAGAACAAGATTGAAATATGAAGTTACAGGAAATATGTTCTTTAGTAGCCTATTAAATCTTTACTTTTTTTATCGTAGCATCTTTTGTAATTTAACTTATTTTTGTATTATTAAAAAAAATAAATAAGAAATCACATTCCGTACTTTTTACCCCTCAGTGACGTTAATGTTAATCTATTTTTACCCACTTTTAACTATTCACGTCACGTAACTTTTAAAAATAAACCCATAGTTTATTTAATACTCTTCTCCCCTAATATTTGGAAATTAATTATCACATTTAAATTTTTGTGTAACTTGTAACGCGATTAGCGTCATAGAACTTTTATAATTTGGAAATCTTGCAGTTTTCAAAGAACACTTTGAAGACTTCCGTTCGCCACGAGTGTGTCGCCAAGGTTGCCATTCCATCTGGCAGGTGTTACTTACGTGTACTTTTTACTTATCTACTGATGCCTAGTTGACTAACTAGATGTTGTAGCGATAGACACAACAGTTGTATACACTGTCAGAAGTTTCATAACAGATCGCGCATAACACTTTCAAGAATAACACCTTTTCACTTAGAAATAAAGTGTTATGACCAATTAAGTTTACACTATTTCGTGCCTAGATCCCCAACAACACCTTCAATTGGTAAAAATACTACACTGTCAGAAGTTACATAACGACAACAGAAGGATGCCCGGTTTCAACAGATAACACTTTGGGATGCCCGGTTTCAACAGATAACACTTTGGCCTCTGTGCTTTTAGTGGAATAAATCTTATCTATCTTATCTTATCTGATGTGTTTCTTTCGTTCCCGTTAGTGTGAAGGTGTTGTTGGAGATCTAGGCACGAAATAGTGTAAACTTAATTGGTCATAACACTTTATTTCCAAGTGAAAAAGTGTTATTCTTGAAAGTGTTATGCGCTATCTGTTATGAAACTTCTGACAGTGTACACTGTAATTAGCCCCACCCTTAAGAGCCTTCGCCCCAGCCTTGCCCTGCACTTTTAGCATTCGTTCATGTTTTATAAGAAACAGAAGAAGAATAGAAAATAAAAAACAAAGTAAGCAAGCATGGAGCTTAGTTCATTATTCAAATGCCATCCCCACTCTCTGTCTCAGCTCTTTTGTAAAATCAGGATCCAGCCCAGAACTGCAAAATTCCGTAAGTTTGACCCCCCCCCCCCACCATAGATGTTTGTTACTCAAGTGCGGTTGGTTTTTGAGTTCATTATCCAAATTGCCCCCCCCCCCTCCTCCTCCCTTTCCCGTGTCCTTTTATAATGAGATCATAATTAGATCTGCCACTGCTAATTTTGATAATAAATAACCTTGTTTTGTAACAGCTCTTGACGGGTCTTAACTACTCACGACGGATGAAGGTCCATGACGTCCACAACGGAAGACGGAACGTCACACATAAACAGTGGAGCCTTAAACGGTTCGTTCAGTCTGGACGCAAGGCAGTCAGTCCGTGATTTTAGTAGTGTGCCTGGACAGTCCGACTTTTGCGGTCGGATACACGCGGATTTGGGTCGAGAATCTGCCCAGTATTGTCACTTCGGACTTTGTGAAAGCATTGCTCTTTTTCGCTGATTTTTTGAAGTTGGTCTTTAAATAACTCAGTTAGTACTGTGGGAGTTGATCGATGTTATACGTTTTACCAAGGGTCCATGATTTGTTCGTCCTTGCTGTTCCTTAAGTAATTATGTTCGTGTTGTGGTAGTCGATGGATCTTATACGTATTAGCAAAGGCCCATGGTTTGTCATTCCTTCGTACAGTAGAGGTATGCTTATGTGAACAGTTACTTTAATTTGAACACTGCAGTTTTGGGCTAAATGGTAGACTGAAGATCCAAAATATCTGTACAGGTGTCTTCAGCTGCCCTTCTTACCTACTTTGGCTAACTGGTAGTTAGCTTTAGACACATCAAGTGCATGGAAATGGCAAAGTCCGGAGTCGAGAAACGTTCACATAAGCATACCTCTGCTGTATTCACATGGCTTTCGATTCAGCCTGATTTCCCGGTGATCAACTTCTCCCCATTGTAAGTTCTTTCGCTTTCTGCTAGATGACGCACAGCTCCGGCAAAAAGTATATGGCGCTTTGTGCGTTTTGCCGTGGACGGATATAAAACTCACTTGGGTCTTGTTGAAAACCAAACAAAACAAAACTAACCTCATGAAATGAAGCATTTTAGGTTGTGTTCCACGGAAGTTATTATGAGTTATGATAATAAAAGGAGAAACCAGCTATTGAGTGTGCTCCACCCTTCTAACAATAGTAACTGTTACTGTTTCCGTTCCAAGTTACTACGCTGACCATTCCAACCTTCTCAAATAGTAAGTTTTGCTTACCACACTCGGGAGCGTGGTAAGCATAGTAACTACGATCTCTGCGACGTGACTGGCCTGATTAGCCCGTGGCACGATATATTTCCGAAATTAGAAAAAAGTGTTCCAGCCTTGAAGGCATGAGCCAGGATTCGTGACGTAATGCATAGCATAGTAACTACGGTAAGTAGGGTGGAACGCGCTTATTATTGTGGTAATACTCTATATGACCAAGTCCAAAACACGCCAGTGATCCTCAGGAAGAAGGAGTTAGCGCCTCCATAACGACTCAAACTCAACGACTCAAATCCTGAGTCAAGCAATCACGGCGATCTTTAGGAGCAGCTGTGACACCACTTCTGCCTTTCATCCGCTATGTACCCGGAGAGGCCGGAGATTTTGCAGCGGCAAGGAGAGATAGTCATACAGAGTATTAACATCCTCCTCTCAGAAACGATTGTGCAATAGTAAGGAGAGGCGATCAGATTCTGCCCTTCCTAACGAGAATTCCCGCTGAATAGATAGTTATTATCACCTATTTATTTATTTATTCATTTGTTTCCCTCAAAACTGAGGAGTACAATATATAAATTGTAAAACAAAACCATTCCTAAATCAACTATAATCCTTTCAGTAAAATGCTGTGAAATACTATAAAAAATAAAAAACATTATATTTCAGCAACTAACTTACAATTACGTACGTATCACATTAATCACTAGTTAAAGAATGGGTACAGGTTGTGGGTTAGGAGGGAACGATTGTGGGCTAGGAGGGCTTCCTGTGCTTTTTTATAAAAGCTTGTCAGCTTTTTCTTCAAAATTGAAACTGGGTATTTTACTTTAAAATCAGAAACTAACTGCGAATTACTAAAAGAAATCGGGAACCCAAGGAGAAATTTGGAAAATTTGAAATAGGATAATTTATAGCAGAAATGTTGCAAATTCGAAAATTTTCTACAATTGTTGCAGCAAAAAGAACGTGAGGTAAAACCACGGCAGTAAACATATGATGATCACGACCATCATAAGTGAATTACAACAATCGTAACTCTTGTGGAACAAAAATGAAAAGAGGAACTAAATTTGTTTAGCATGCGGGACTGCGGAACAAAAATAATAACAAAGTTGCAACGATCGTAAGTGATACTAAGGTTGCTTGTTACCAAGCTACTATCAGTTACAGTAATCAGTGCAGTAGTCATAAAGAGCTGGGTCCTCTCGTCATTATAACTTGTAGAAACTTCTGTGGAACACCACCTAAGACCGTGGAACGCAACCTTATGCCCGGGCCCCACTACGGACACACCTGTTCGTAAATTCGTTTTTTATACGTTTTAAGGCCGTTTTTTAGACGTTGAGGGCGCTCCTCTCATTGGTTGTTCATAACAAATAAAAAACGGGAGATGCGGATTATTCCATCCCAGATGAACGGGTTGAGAGAGGAAAGTCCAAAACCCGCTAAAAACCGGTCTTAAAAACGTCTAAAACCGATTTACGAACAGATGTGTCCGTAGTGGGACCCGGGCTCTGCCGGACCAAAAGAGGTGTCCGTCAGCGCCACACGGGCAGTGGATAAAAGTGACCCTAAACAGTGGGGAAGAAGATCGCCCTACAAAGGAAAACTTTTACTTTTTATGGGCCTTTGTTATTAGGGGGGTAGAAATTATAGTACCTGGTTAACTACTTTGACGTTTTATTGTGTGATGTGAACTGCCCGCGTGTCTGCTAATTTGTTGGCGGACTTGAATGTGTCTGAATCTTATGTAAAGTGCGAGTAAGGTACTTGGTTTTCCCACAGAAAGCTTTCCAAAACCCAGATTCCCCATGGATGTTAAGCCACCCCCACCCGTAGCCACCGCAAGCCTTAGCCATTCTTACTTATCTGATATGTTCGTACTTCGGGGCGTCTGAAATAATTGTTTCCTCCCTTAATAACTGTAAGCTTAACTCGTTCACACTTATGCGATTTCCCGCAAAATTCTGCGTCTGCGTTGCGGTGTGAACATTCATGCGATTTGCGATTTTGTCGAAAAACAAATGGGAAAGAGAGAGTTCAGTTAGCGAAAAAAGCTTGAAACTTCTCTACTGGCGCCCAGATTAAATTTGGAAATCCTTGGAAAAGTCTTCTATAAACCACTCTTCTCCAGTCTCATCTCCTACCAGATGATCCCTTTTTCGGACCATCTGTTATTTTTCTTCACTGTTTTCTCCTTACTCCTGTATTCCGTCCAAGAAAAAAGCTTCAGAAAAGATTACTCGACCACTTAAATAAATATATCTCCACAAAATGACGGAAGCTTCGAGAATTTCAGAAGCAGTAGAAAAACAAACAGAAGCGGGCTTATATTCCCTAATGGAATCCAATATTCTTTTTCTTGGCAGCCTTTAGAAAATAAACAAGGGTCTGAATCAGAGGATTGCCCTTGTCTACGTTTACTCCATATTTTAAGATCCTAATGAGATTTCGATCGTACCGCCTTGAAGCCTCGTGCTAATGGGAAACTAGAAAACAAATAAAAAAAAGATCTCGACTGCACCAACAGCACGTGTAGCACGTTTGTCCGCCTCCACAGATTTTAATCTTCTTTTTTGAGCTACGAGTTTGACATGCAATGACCTCGCCCTCTTCTTGAGATAACAAGACAGGAAGTTTTGGTGGGGTCCTAAACGGAAATATTTGTTGTACTTCTTCACCCAGATAACCTGATTTGGAAGATTCCTGGTCTCTGCGACGTTCCGTAAAATATGTTAATTAACCCCGAATCAGCCTCTTAAGCGGATCCGTTAGGTTATGTTTTAATCTCCAGTCTAGCCCAGATTATCGATACGATGTTATCGAAAAATTCCAAATAGGATGTGAGGACGAAGAAATCTGGTGAGGGTACCTTCCGGAAAAAAGTTACCGGAATCTGGTATAAACCATAAATCTTCGAATGGACAGAATCCTCTTCAGTTGATACTGGTTACAACGATTGTGATGATAATTAGTTTATTAAAAATTCATATAGACATATCATAGTCGATCAGGATGAGTTTCAGACGCGATTTAAAATACGGGCGTAAACTGGGCTAGACCGGAAAGTTAACAAATTAAGAAAACGAGATTTTCGGGGTTTCTTCTAGTTCGGCTAATTATCCCTCTAAGATGAGGACGGTTTGCCGGAAGTGCAACCGCAATATCCGGAATTTCATTTGTCCCTCGCACATAATCTTAGAGGGATAATTAGCTGATCTAGAAGAAACCCCGAAAATCTCGTTTTCTTTATTTTGTTTGCATTGAATGGTCAGCTTGGCTTCAAACCTTATAACCGGAAATTTGGGACAGAAAAGAACTAATGGATCTGGCTACGAGTATAGTTGAGAAAAAAAATACATATTTACGGTTCTGGCGAAGACCGGAAAGCTACAAAAAACGACTAACCGGACCAACCAACTAATATTCGCGCAGGGATCCCACCGTCACCTTTAGTGTTGTTGCTTCCCACAACTGTAGCAATTATTATTATTTATTTTATTACCCACCCTGCCCCTCTTCCATTCAGTGATATTTGGACTGTTAAAAATTAGTCAGTTAGTCTATTACATTTTAATTTTAGCCGACGACTTTGACAATACTTTTGAAAACCTGATTCGTTTCTTCTTATACTTGGATTGCCAAATCAGAACTTTATTTCAACATCCATTTTAATCATACTTGAACTCTCCTTATTTAGATTGCTTGTTTTTCCACTAGAATTAAGAAACGCGATGCAAACAATCTTACACGCTAACGCCGAACCCGCTTAGGAGATTCTTCGCTATTTGTAAAAAAAAAAAAAATGAAGAAAGATCAATGGGATTCACTTTTAATTAATCTTTCTGATTTTTTTTCATAGGAACACCTCGTCAAAAAGCCGCCCATAGTAACAGGGATCCCTCAAAATATCCTTGAAAGATAGTTGTCTCTGTTTTGAAGATCGCTTCGTGGTACCGATTGGTAAAGTGTTGCTAGAACAAAAGATTTCAGATGTGCTCTTCAGAGTGTTCCTGGAATTTTGTCCTATTGTGATAAAACCCCATCATCTCAGGTATCCCTTGTTCGAAAAAACAAGCATGTTGGAAGAAGGAAAGTCCTTTTTAGAAAACTCTTTTGATGAAAGTTTCATATTGCACTCATTTCATGGAGAGCTAGGTCAGCAAATTGTGGTGAATTACTTTTTAAAACCAATATTTCGCGAGAAAAATAGAGACGATATTACCTCATAAAGATGAATGTTTACAAAATCCATCGTCGTTTACTTTGAACTGTACTTGTATATATGCTTTTGCTGGATGATCAGCCCTTATTTGATTTTGTTGTTATGTAATTTAGTTTTATACAGTTTGATACAAATATTTGGTACAATAAATGATTTTAATTATGAGCTTCTCTCCTCATGTAGGATATGGTTCAAGGTTTAATTCGCCATATTCCAGTTCAGCGCTCTAGAATAGTTTTTGTGGTTATATTAGTTGCGTTTTTGCAGATACCACGGTAACTGGATCTGCAATTAGTGGTTATCGTGGTATCCGATGTACGGTTGCAGACGGTTGCTCTGCAAAAACGATAATTGCCGAAATTGTGCTTTTCGAAGTCATCACAAAAGAAAAACTGATATCCAGTCACATCACTAAGTGCCAAACTTCTTTCCCACCAATTTGACAAAAATTGATGAAAGTGAGATGACTTTTGCAGATACCACGGTAACTGGCCAGATACCACGATAACTGCAAAAACGCCTTTTGACCGTGACATCAGAATATCAGATACCACGATAAATGCAAAACGCCTTGTGACCGTGATATCAGAATATCAGATACCACGATAACTGCAAAAACGACTTTAGACGGTGGTATCAGATAGCATGGTATCTGCAAAAACGCAACTATTGATAAGAGGGTGAGCCAGCCCTTTATTGTGGTAAGCGGGAACTCCACTTGTGATCATAAACTTGTAGTAGCGGCCACCTTTAAAGTTTAACTGAAATGGGCTGAGACAGTTAGTTCCCCATCACTTATTCACCTAAGTTGGCTTGAAGATCCGATGAAAATGCGTTACTTCGTTGCTCCGCTACTCACGAATAATCGATTTTCGTGAAGTGGACTTCCCCCTTTCAGACTTGTGGTACCTCTATGCGCTTGTACCTGTGTACAAGTGTACCTTGTAGCAGTGCTCACCACTACCCACTGAAAAGCAGCGTTTGTGTTGAGATTCAGATTTTCTGCGTCATAGTAGAACTTTTCGTCGTGAGGACGGCCGTAGATATTCTAAACGTCAGAGCATATAGTGAAACAAAAAAACTCCCTTAACAATCCAAATATTTCGGTGTATTCAATTAAATGAAACAAAAAGTAAGTTGGCTTTTCAGTTAAACTCTTAAGTGGTTACGACTGGCTACGATTTTTTTTTTTTTTCTCCACTTGTTTTCGATAGCACACGGCGTATCCATGTCAAAATTTTCAAAAGGGAAAAAACGACCAGGTTCTTAGAAAACGTCACGTTCAGATATTTTCTAAAACTACCTAGGGATTATTTCAAACCGGGCCTACTGTAGTCAATGCACATTGCTAGGTTCCTTATTTTGGATTCACAAATAGGCAATAAAGATTTTGTCACAAAGCGCCAGAATTCGGACTGCAGATATTTCTTCTGTTCTTCTTGTTTCGTACTGCGTAATTAATGTAAATTAAAGCTCCTCTCTGACTGGCCGAAGTTTCTAGTCTTGCGATTTCTTTGCGATCGAAAAGCAAGACTTGCGAGAACCGTAAGCCTCAAATATGGTAATATAGATCCACAAGTAGATGAGTAGAAAACAAGCAATCTGCCTCCCGAGCAATAGAAGAAAGTAGAAAGTAGAAAGCGATATCTATTGGAAGAGGAAGAAAGTAGTCGAATGGAAGAAAGTAGAGAGTAGAAAGCGATATCTATTATTTTCTGCTCATTATTGTGACGGCCCAGGGTCGCCGAAACGTCACCGGACGTCACTTGGAAGTCCCTAGCCTAGGTCGCGTACTAGACGCCGTCCTGTTAGAGACTTTAACAAGAGCTGAAATCTCATATGGCACTTGTAAGAACAGTTAGCATGTTTGTCAGATGAGGTTTGCAGTTGTCAAGGCTGAATCTTTCCTTCCATCAGAAGACGGGCTTGGGCTAGTAAATCTGAAATGGTTATTCCTGTCATTTAAAACTTTTTCAGAATAGAAGTTTTGTCGTACTCTGGTTCCGATTCGCGCATAACTGAATCGATAGTAAGAGCAAATACTCTAGCTGTGATAAAATTATGTACCCGAACTGGATGTGACCACGAAGTAGTTGGAAGGGTTTTCACGAGATTTCCAGCTGTCCCCTTCGAGCTCAGCACACCGTTATCGGAATTAATCCTGACTTAAAACGGATGATATTAGACATTAGCTCTTGCAACTTGTCAAGTTCTATTCACATTCCTCGTCATAGATATTCTGGAAGTACCCCAACTCGTGATAACCGGCATACCGTGAAACCCCCTCCAGCTCAACCCACAATGCCACGGTCTGGTCTTGTTCTGTCAATAATGTATCTAGGGTTTATGCTTACTGTTCCCACCAAGTTCCATCCCGATCCATCGGCCCTGAATGTTTCATGAGATTTCCGGTACCCCCCTGCAGCTCCCCCCGCCAGTTCTCGGATCCGGCCCAGACTTGAAGTTGATCATCTGAGACACGTGTTCTTCACACTTCTCAAGTCTCATGGACGTCCGATCACCCGTTTCAAAGTTATGCATGTCATTAGATTCCAGATTCCCCACCCTCCACTCCCCCCAAGATCATCGGAAGGAAGGGGTTGTTTTTAAGTAAATCTGGTAGAGTACCTAATACGCCTGCCAATTTTCATTGTCCTATGTGGAAACTCTTCACGAGATTTCCGGTGCCACCCCTCTACCCCCCCCCCATTTATCGGATCAGGTCCAGATTTAAAACTTGACATCTGAGACACTTGTCGTTGACACTTGTCAACTTTCATCCATGTCCGATTACCTGTTCCAAAGTTATGCATATTCTTTAAACAAGTAAATTTCCTGAGACGGCAGGTCAAATAATCTCGACTGGAGTCGGTCTTATTTTAATCCTTAAACTGTACATCTTCCCGCATTCGGCTCTAAATACAAGCGAGAACGGCGGTATGGTCTAGCGGCATTCCATCGGGCTTCCGGCCGGGCTTACACCAAAGAGGACGTCGGATCGATACCACCTCAGGACATTTCCGTTTTGCTACCCTTGTTACTAGTTTTCCGGACTCCCGGATCCGGGGGAAGTCGGATCGGGGAAGTGATTATTTGTAAGTTAATCTGGCCGGGTCCCTGATACGCCTGCCAAGTTTCATCGTCCTAGCTTATGTGGAAGTGCCCAAACTAGCAAAACGGGACAGACCGACAGTTCTCGGATAAATCCGCAGTAGTTACTTTTTCCTTTTTAAAGACAGCACCAGCTTTTCACCTTCCCTTTGATAGTAAGCTCCACACTAAAGAAATAACCCTTTTGGGTGTTGTGCTTTCTTCGGACCTGTCTTGGAAAAAGAACACATCGTTGCTTGTTCAAAAAGCTAATTCTTCGACGGTTATTCTTAAAACACTGACGAAATTTAAAGTTTCGAAAGATAAACTGGTTCGACTTTATTGTATGTTTGTCCGCAGTGTTTTGGAATATGCATGTCCTGTTTGGCACTACTGTTTAACTAAAGAAGATTCTGAATATATTGAAAAGGTCCAGAGGCGAGCTCTCAGAATTATCTATGGAGGAACTAAACTGCCTTATTCTTACCACTCCTTTCTACCTTTAAACTCGAAACCCTGGCAAAACGAAGAGAAAAAATATGTCAAAGTTTCGGTCTTAAGCTCCTTAATAACCCTAAACTCCGGCGGATCCTCCCTCCTGATTATGTACCGGAACGACCCCGATTAGCAAGACAGTCAGCCATGAAGATTCCCAAACTCGAACCCGTTAAGTATACCCATGAAAGGTATCGAAGAAGTTTTGTCCCTCAGTTTGTTGAGTTCTACAATGATGTTTCCTCGCCGTGACTATTAAATCTTGATTAGATATACTATTTACCTGTGCTTTATTTACGGATTTGTTTGACAAAGGGCAAAGAATTTGATCGAAAGATCACGACAATTTTGTACCTGATTTTTAAATAAATAATAAACATTATGATCGCTATTTTATTTATTTATTTATTACCCGCTTTTTGGTTATAGCGGAGTACAATATAACAAAGTAAAAGTTACATATTAAAACACTTGACAAAACAAAATAAATAAACATGGCTACATTCTTCAAATAGACTATATGGCACTTGAGTAAGCTCAAGTGCCATAAAACAGGCCAGCTCCAAAGCAGAGCAAAATAACACTAGGAAGTTCTGCAAAGACCTATCCTTTTTATGTCTTGCAAACGGGACATACTCATAGCGATGCCCACTACGCTTGCGGCATTTAAAGCGAGACAAACTTGTGGGTTTATAGAAATTTGTAGTAAAGCTAAGATGTGGTCTGCACACATCGAGAAAACAGTGGAAGTTTTATCTTTTTTCTTTGCTATGTTCAGAATGCGAGGTTATTGGAGCCAGTGCTGGTGCACGGCTGATTGAGTCTCAGTAGGGACGTTCACTATCGCTAGTGGTGCTAGTATCGCTGCTGTTCGAGTGTGTGTCACTTTTTCCAAGTTTTGGCGCTACTCCCTCCCTAGCATTATTTTGCTCTGTTCCAAAGCCTAGCTACCTTACAGGGTTAGGGGTTACAGAAAGAGATACTTTGATTGGCTCTATTCAATCCAAAAAATAATACATTCCTAAAGCCCTTTCATTCCTAAAGCCCTTTCAATCAAACTAACTATCTCACGAAAAAGACCAAAGGAACAGTATGCTCCACCTACACTATCTATTACTGACAATAACTATTATCTAGTTGACTTGTCTAACATTATCTAGCTCCCTTATTCTTGTGCATAATTTAATTCACGGCTTATTCCAATTCTGTCTCAAGTCCGTGACAATAATCTTATGGATCCAATTTGACCAGGTTATTGTCACAAGTGTTGATAATGAGAGAATGGAGGACTTTCGGAAGTAAGGCGAACTCTTCGAGAGCGAAGAGGGATCGTGGTCTTTCGTTTATAGAAGTCGTTTCCTTGCTTCATATTTTGTTGTACTTTGGAAATGCAGTATGTTCTATAGCCCATATAATACCTGTCTTGAGTACAAGAACCGTCTCTCAATCTCTCTTTCTCTCAGTAAATTCAGTATGTTATGGTTCTAACCCAGCGCCTCTCACTCACAAATGGCATTGGCATAGTGAAAGACATCCTCCAAACCTTGGACGTGTTAATCCCATCCGATGCTCAGCTTCGGCATACAAACCCACCCTCTACTGTGGCCCACCGGCAAGGGAGTTCAGGCGTCAAAGATACTTGTGTCACAAAACAACATATTTCAAGCAATAAATAAAATACAAATGCCAACTGTTTGCAAGTTCGCATACAAAAAAAAACATGAATATGCTACTGCGAATTGTTGGTAGAAGATTTGTTATAGTTTAACCGAATAGGGCTCCGACAGTGTAGTTATACATCGCTTCTTCGCTTAAATAGGCTTTAGAATCCGATAAAAATGCATTACGTCGTTTGTCCGTTATCCACAGATACTCGAGTTCATCGGATGAACTTATTCTTTCGGATGTGTGGTACCTCCATGTGCTTGTCCCTACGCTTGAAATATTTAGCAACTACAAAAGTAAGCCATTGCAGAAAAATCATCTTCCTACTTTCTAGAGGCGTAACTTTTTAGAGCTTAGTAGTTAGAGCTTAGTTAACCCTGGAAATGTAGTCCTTGCTTCAAACTCTTCAAACCGTCGCCCAGAAATGAGTCAGGATTTACCGGCATTCCCAGAAACCTATTGAGGAAAAAGAAAATCGAAAACAGTATTGCAGTGACATGCCGTTGGGATTTCAAGTGATGCTCGAACAATAGTAGACCCTTTTCTGTAGGTTGTCCTAATTCTCAGCCCCGTATATTGAAGTTCCTCTTCGTAGAGAGGTTTCTTATTGGTCCTGAACGTGACCTTTTCCGGATTTCAGGTCCGGAAAATAGAAAACGGATTACAACACTGATATTGACACTTTGCCGAAATCTGCATTGCGAATGTTTTTTCTACAAGCAAATTAGTCCCGGGAAGTTACCAGGATTCTCCGGAGAGCGTTTCCTTGCGGAAGAGCTTTCCTTCATCAATACTAGGTAGAGGACTTCCATCCGAAGAAATTGTCCGTTTGAGTTTCTTGCCATAGAAAGTAGCCGCTTAAAGGAACAGTAAACTTGACTACGCAACTTTCGGCCATCGAATCGCCCGGGGGGGGCTTAGATAAATATACAGGGTCTTATTGTCGACAGGCCCCCCCTTCTTTGTTATCTCGAACCGTCTCGAACCCCCTACTTAGTGTTCCCAAAGCTAGCTGGCAGGCCCGTGCCCCTTATGCACTGTAATTATGCACTTACGTACTGTAAAAGTTCGCCTTTTTACATGTAGACCACAGAGAAACGACCTCCCCGACAAGACGGCCGGGGTTCGATTCCTAGTCGCGGCACAGAAACCTTTTGCTTTTGCAAACCTTTTGCTCAAAAGTCGAATTCTCGGAAACTGCCCGGAAACTGCAATGGTCGTAACGAGAATTTTTCTTACTCTCCCCGAGTCAAGTTTGAGTCAAGTTTTCTGTTCCTTTAAAGTTTAACTGAAAAGCCAACTCATTTGTGTGTCATTTAATTGGATACACTGAATTATTTGGATTCTGCAAAGGGATTTTTTTATTTTCCACTATCTGCTCTAGTTATGAGGCTCAGAATATCTCCAGCCGTCCCCACAGCGTAAATTCTACTATGACGCGGCAAATTTTAATCTCAACACAAATGCGGCTTTTCAGTGGGCAGTGGTGAGATTGGTGAAGATTGCTTAGTGCCTGAACAAAAAAAAATTGATAAATCTTTCTCGTAGGCATACAGCAAAATACAAGCGCATAGAGGCACCATAGATCACACGGAAATTCCACTATTTGAAAATCGATTATTCGTGGATAGCGGAACAACGAAGTAACTCATTTTCAGCGGGTCTTCAAGCCAATTTAAATGAATAAGTGATGGGTAACTAGATTGTCCTATCCTAGCCCTTTTCGGTTAAACTTTAAGAGATAATCACTTAGTTTAGAAAAGCCATAGCTAGTACTACGGCGCGTCACAGACCTAAAGGTTTCGGTAGTTGTCGTACTACACAGATAATACACATATGTAATAAGAGGCAAGATCCTCGAAGCTGTCCTAGATAGCTTGCATGGGGGATCCACTAACTATGACCTGCAAAACACATCATCACATTATATAGTAATCACGCATGTTTAGTTAAGAAACGTCCTAAATTTGTCACACTTACAAAACATTCACCTTTCTTCATCTTTGTCATCCGTCACTGAAAACACTCTCTCCATACACCTCTCCTTTCACCCGATTCCTTGCAGACCGGGTCGCGTTCCACCTTACTAACCGTAGTAACTACGTGTGATGTCACGGCTTATGGCTTCTTTGTATCAGGCTGGTACGAATTTTTCTACTTTCAGGAAAATATCGCGTCATGCGCTAGCAGCGCTAGTCCAGTGTTGCCAAGTGTGACAATTTTGTCGTTACACATTCAGTTATTACCAATTATTTGCATTTTGCGCGTTGTGCAGCGGAATGCACAAAACAAATCGATGGGTCAAGAGCACCTTTTTGTCAGCAATTGTGACATTTCTGAGTCGAGCTCTTGGCAACCCTGCGCCAGTCGCATCAAAGATATCGTAGTTAACACGCTTACTACACCCCCGATTGGGGTAAGCAAATATTTACTATTTCGGGAAGTTTAGGACGGTGAGCGTCGTAACTTTTCACGAGGTTAGAACGAAAATTGAAACTAATAGTTACTATTGTAAGAAGATGGAACACGCTCTAAATATACTCTCTCTCATCATCCCTACCACACAACACTCGGCAAAAGTAAGACCGCTCTTCCCCTTTCCCTTACCAATATATTTTCTCCTAGCCACAACCGGTCAACTTTCTGCCTAATTTCATTGGTCGCCCATTCTTTATATTGGTGTACACCAAGTGCCCGGTACCCGCACTGGTTGCCACGTATCAGTATTTGAAAATCAGCTTATTTAGAAGCGTGAAAGATGAAACGCCTAATTCATGACCGGCACCGCTGGTGCTGGGAAAGGATGCACACCAAGTGCTGGGGAGTTGGTAGCCTCTCGATTTCAATTATATACTTGGTATCTTCCCTTTTCATTCCCTCTTTAAAGAAAACCCCTTCACGATGAAAATACGATATACGAATTCCCGGCGTCACTGGCAGTGTGCAAGGAAAAATATCTTTGCTTTTTACCTGTTAGCTATACCCTTCAACATCCAGTTTCCAGGTCTAAATCTTTTCTCATGTTCATATTCATCTCCCTGAAATGGAAATCTGAGATGAATCTGGATGGCGGGTATTCGATATTGCCATAGGATCCTCTTTATTTCTTAATTGTTGACTCTTGAGACAGACTCAAGTAAAAGCAAAATGAGCGTCCCAGAATAGAAACTTTCCTATGGAAATAGCTACAGTGTCATAAGTTTGACAAGATTTAACACACAAATATACACCCTTGTGTTAAATGTTGGCAGTAAGCTTACAATTAAGCCAAATAGGGCTGAGTTAAAATAGTCTAGTTGCCCATTTCTTATTCACTTAAAGCACAACTCTTACTAGAAATGATCTCAGAAATATCGTTTTTCGAAAGTACCATTACTTCCCACGTGAAATTAGCGATTTTCTTGATAGCATTTGTCGACTTTATACAGCCTTCCCTCTCTCCCACTCCGCGGCTGGACACAAAATATTTGAAAACTGAACGTGCCGTCGTTTAAAAGAGGGAAAACCGAGCAAAACAAAAGAAGTCCAAAACAGAAGACAGACCTAATGGTCTACCATGTCTTCCAAAATGAAAAGCAACACTTTGAAGTTTCCCATGTCCTTATGTTTGAAAGAGTATCGGCGAACCTTGAAGCTTTCGGCGAAGTTTACGTTGCGTCACTCAAAACTCGGCACGGCCGAAAAAGTGCTTAAAATTCGTAGGAATAAAATGATCTATAGCGAAAGGAGAAGCTTCTAATTCTGTATGGGAGGGGGGGGGTGATAATAAGTAAGAGGAGTCCTTTAAATGAGCTTGATGTTGATTATAGGCTTTTGTCGAAATTCAAATTCTTCGCGTTGGAGTGTCTTGTCGGGTCAGCAGTGCTGATTCTGAAGTCAAAAGTTTCGCAGAAAAATGCGCCAACGCCATCTTCATTATTCTAGAGAGAAGAATATCGTTCGATAAAGCAAATGTGGCTTTGAATGAATGAATGAATGAATTTTATTACCCGTAAAGTGAAAGACACGAAATACGGAGTATTTTAGAAAGACAAAACGATAAACAACGAAAATAACAAAACAAACAAACTAACACAACAACAAGAACAAACTAACCTTTATGCATGTTGTTCATTCTACAGAAGTTTTGTAAGTTCTAAACAGAAGTAAATGGATATGAGCGAAGAGAAACGATACTAAAGGAGAGGCAAAGCGGCAATGTTGCCACTCGACGCGCCAGCAGTGCAGATTCTGAAGTTACAACTAGAGCCTAAGGTCAGTACAAAAATAAGCTGCCTTTTCAGTTAAACTTAAAACAGAAAATCCTGCTCAGAAGATGAGAGCAGAAAAAACTAATACGATAGCTGATAGGGCTTAAATCCCCCAATAAGCTTCAACATATTTTCTAGGCAGCCTTTGGAAAATAAACGATGGAAATTCCGGCCAGGATTACGGAATTTGCCCAGGCCTTCGTTTAGTCTGTGTTTCAAGCCCCTACCGAGATTTCGATCATTGAAGCTCCGTGCTAATGGGAAGCTAGAAAACAAAGAAAGAAAAAATCTCAAGCTCAAGCTTCGGAAAAGGAAGAAACAACACGTGTAGCACGTTTCTCCGCCCACATAAACTTCATCTTATTTTTGAAGTCCCTGTTTGCGAGTTTTGCATGTAATGACGTTGCAACCGAGGTGACCCCCTAGAGCTTCCTGAAATAACAAGATAGGAAGTTTCGGTGGAATCGCAAACGGGAATATTTATCGATGACCCCGATCTAGAAGATGTCTGGTCTTCACAATGTTCCGTAAACATGTTATTTTATTCCCAAAGAATCTTGAAAGAAGAAAGAATAACAAAATGTTTCAAACTTCAATATGTCAAATATGTCAAACTTCAATATGTCAAATATAAACATGTTATTGTATCTCTAATCCACCTTACAAGCGGATCCATTAGGTAAATTTTGTCTTTAATATCCAGTCCGTCAGAAAATCTTAGAATATCGTTATTCGACAAAATAGCATAAAAAGAGGGCATCAAAATGCTCTGTTTTTGCCGATCACCAACTCTTCTCTGCATATCTTTCTAGGCAGCAATCCATATTACATTGACAACACCGCACATACATTTACTTGCTTCAGGTTGCTGCTCGCAGGGGCCGAGCCCTCTGCTCACCACATGGTGTGGGGTTCTTCAAATACTTTTATTTACGTTCTTGTTCCACGGATTGATTTGTATCATCCACGGTTTGTATCTTCCCTTGTTCTGGACCATCTTTAGTAATAAAAATCTGCGTCAAATTCGTTCAATTTTCTTTCGGTTCCCCAAGTATTTGCTACCCCCCCCCCCCCTCTCGACAAGAAACAGCCATCTCATAGAAAAGTTCCGTATAGCTAATACCTTGTCCTGAAATCCATCAAGAGAATGAAGCAAAACTTTAATCACTCATGAAGCTCCATGATGTTTTGGTTTAGTGAATTCTAATTATTTTCGTTGTTGCTGTAGTGCTGTTTCTTCTAGACGGGTTAAAACAAAAAAATAGGATTAATACTCCCAAGTTTTGATGCGAACTTGTGAGCTCAAACAGATTTATTTGCAGAGACCCATGGTTTTTGCTATCAAAATCTAGGATGATTTCGAGAGAGGGGGGGAGCTTCACACCATTTCAGATGAGTAGGTGGCTCCCCCTTTGCCAGGAAGGTGCAAAGGTGTTATACGATGTTTCCACGCATTGTGGGTGTCCCGTTTGGAATCTGGGAATCCCGGACTCAGATTCTAGTCAGGTTTGAATCTCCGGTGACACAGGTTGGAAAACCTTGGATAGGATCCGAATGAGTTGTAAGTGAATCCTTTTTATGTGAACACAGAAAACTTTAGACAACCTGTTTTTTCTGACAAATGAGCTTCGCGCAAACAATTGCCGGGAGCATGATGCGCATCAAAAACAGCAAAACATGGCCAGTGCGAAAATGAGTGAGATGCCGTGAGATGAATTTACCATACGAAATTCAGTTCTCCGGGTTTAAGAACGGATGAAGCGATTGCGGAAGTAGATTGCATTGGCATTGTAGGGACGTCGGGTCCCTTTAAAGTTAAACAAGTGAATCCTTTACCGGCCTTGAATTCCGCTAGAGAGAAAAAAGGATTGAAAACAACAATGAGTAGCTTACGGAGTTGATACTTTCGCATTTAGGATTCAGAAGCGCACCAGTTGTGATGAGTGATCGATGAGAAAATGATGGTTGGGTATATTCGGTATCGTGATTGGGTAGCGTGTAAAGTGGCGGGTCGTATAGGGTTGTAGTGGTACTCTTTTTTACGTTAACAAATGAGGTTTTTTCAGAAACTTACACTATAGAATGTATAAGCATCTTAAGCGCTATCTGTTGAAACCAAGCATCCTTGCGTTATCTGTGAGGAAACAATTCTAACCGTGTATTTAAACACAGTATGATGATATCACATGGGCCAGTTGGACCTCAGATGTCTTTACAATATAACTTTATTCCTTAACCAAACAGGCAATATTACATATCAATAAACTGTAGATCTTTACCTCTTGCCAGCTTGACCAGATCTGCCTAATTAAAAGTGGCAACGTCTTCACTTTGGCGATTCATTCCATTCCGGAGCGTAGGCAAACGGGGGGTTATCTAATCAACAAGTTAAATCGTCTGTTGAAACCAAGCATCCTTGCGTTATCTGTGAGGAAACAATTCTAACCGTGTATTTAAACACAGTGTGATGATATCACTTGGGCTAGTTGGACCTCAGATGTCTTTACAAATAACTTTATTCCTTAACCAAACAGGCAATATTACATATCAAGAAACTGTAGATCTTTACCTCTTGCCAGCTTGACCCGATCTGCCTAATTAAAAGTGGCAACGTCTTCACTTTGGCGATTCATTCCATTCCGGAGCGTAGGCAAACGGGGGGTTATCTAATCAACAAGTTAAATCGTGGCGGAAACGAACACTTTTCACCAAACACAGTTTGACGAAAAACAAAAATCAGTGAGCCTAAAGGCTTACTGGATGTTCGGCCTACTGCTGCAAATTTCTTACTCAGGTTATTACCATTGCCAATATGTACACGCCAAAGCGGCCAGCTTGACAGGTATCTTGCTTTGTTTTCTGTCAGTTCTCTACATTATGGTTTAGAGCGTCGCCATGCGGTTTGGTTCCTGCAAAGCCCCAAACGATCGTCACCATCATCAACGTTTAACTAGAAGTTGATTAGGATATGTGTATGATCCTTCAGCAAAAAAGTTGCGGACCTCCCTGACCCACCAGTTTAAAAGGTGAAGTCTGGGCTTGTTCCTGAACTTAGGGACCTCTTGCACTACCTCTGTGTGGTGGATGCTGAAAATGAGACAGAAGCTAATCCGTTTGCGGTGCTAACTGGTATAAAGCCATTGAAGACAGTTCGGCTGAAATCAGTCGGAATCGGCGGTTCGATGGAAATCGAAAATTTACGATCTACGACATTCTAATCGTTCCTCCGTTTGGGATCCCACCCCAAAAACTTTGGTCTTATTTTTTTAAAGGACACCTGAACAATGAAACCATACTTGAACACACCATGGAGAATGCATTTACAGACATGGCCACGGAGAGCGTTCTTCTCCTGAGCGTGACGTTTTCAAAATAGGGATGTCCGTTTCTGGAGGTTTGCACATGCAGACTCCAAGACAAAAAGCGCAATTCATTCAAATCTTGTACAGCGCTGGCCGGATCGTATTGGAATTTCTTCTAGATATACGTTTGGGCTTAACTTTTAAAAAGGTTGATTGGAGACACTTGTTCATTTCTACAACTGTTCAGTACTGAAATAAGGACAGATGCAAAATGGAGCAAAAATCATAGCTTGGAAACACTATTTCGTATTTGGATTGGGTTTTCTGCAGGCAATGTTAACGAAAGTCATACAGATAGGGATGATACTTGGTACTTTTCATTCAGGTGTCCTTTAAGCACTGATTTCTTTCGTCTTTTTTACTTATCGGGCTACGACACCTGCGCCAATCGGTGACGTTACTTTTTCGCTATCCCCAGTGCCGTCTTCACCCTTAGGCCGCGTGTGCTAATGTGCTGGCGTTTTTACATTTTTGACTCATGAAAAGGGGCGACAATTCATGGATGGCCTAGGGTCCACCAAAACTAAAAGACGGCACTGACTATCCTCTTTAACGTCACCTACTCTTTCCAAAATGAGAAACATGAAAACTTTCTTCAATCATTTTTCTACATATATATTTGACTTAAACAATTTAATCTAGACTCCATTTAAACCAGAGGCGGCATTCCAATAAGCCTCGGGGGGGAAGTCGATTTTGGGCCCCCATCCCATTTTTTTTTACTCAGGCTTAGACTGTAATTAATCTTTTTTGGGTAAATTTAAAGTAGTCTCCGAATATACGTTACAGTAGCGTCATTGCTTTGCATTTAGAGCTATTT
Organism: Branchinecta lindahli; assembly: GCA_023053555.1. NCBI lineage: Eukaryota > Metazoa > Arthropoda > Branchiopoda > Anostraca > Branchinectidae > Branchinecta > Branchinecta lindahli. The sequence goes on along the minus strand of JAKZAO010000009.1, from coordinate 3,307,282 downwards.
AGGGGGGAAAATTAGTACCTAGAGGAAAGATATTTTGCCCCTCATCTAGCGGACCATGGCCTCCCCCCACTCTCCCGCCCTCAAATTACGCCTCAGTTTTGTACAATATGAGAGAGAGAGAGAGCGCGGTTTATTATACAACTTTCGTAGCTCTTGGCTAATTTGCAGTTGCAAAACATTACATACAAAAATTAGGCACTGTTAAACATAGACGTAAAAAAAGGCACAAATGAATTAGAATATCGGTTTGTTCATGCACGTATAGGGGCAGTTTGAGTTTCTGTCTGGTTCTGCTGCTTGGCGTAGGAGGGTCTCGATGGGTTGCGTTTGAAAGCAATGCTTTACCCAAACCTCATGATGAGATTGTACAATCTCATATATTTTCTATACCTCCAGCTACGAATTCTTGCAATTATTTATTCAACTTTACTTATAGATCTTATTATTAAAAATTTGTTTGGTCCTCTAACCCCCAAACAACATTGCGACCTCCCATGGAATTTTGGTCTTGTTAGCCTTTAACCTTTGGTCTTGTTAGGACAAGTTTTGCAAGCAATCCTCAAGAAATTAATGAGCGCCCCTCCTCTAAGAAGTTAAGTCAAGTGTCTCATTTCAACTTGTATGAGGTCATTCGCAGAGGACTTTCTGTAGAGTTCAGTAAATACCCATCTCCCCGTATCATCAAAAACCTATTTGATGAGTTGAACTTAGTTTTGAATGTTGTCAAGCTCCGCTGGAAGGGTATGGATTATTCTAGTTCAACTTCGGACACTACTAAATCGAAACATGCTAATTAATGTACTTGTTTAATACTGGAGAGATTAAGTTAGAAGTTCGTAATGAGGGAGGAGTGATATTTGACTCTCATACTTCTGACATTTGGTGATACTTCCTTCACTTTCGTGGACTTTGATTTTTGGTGGTCGTATTGGGGATCAGGGGAGATGACTGGAACTTCGTTCGTTTTGCAAAAAAATCGGCAGATGATCCCTTTCATCAATCAACAATGATGTTATCAAGTAGGTTTTTTTAGTTAGTTTTTGGCTGCATTTTTAAATAACGCTGCTATGCAAGTTGGATTACGATGTCGTGTTTTGTCTTCCATTTTCTTTGCTTTTCAGTTTACTTTGAAGGGAAATAATCAGTATTATATAATAACAGTAATTTGCAGATGGAACATGTTTGCAAATGGCTTCTCTGTAAATATTCCTTCGGCTCAAGCTGCAGGGCTAAACGGATACGTCAGCTGGATTCTATTAGAGCGATATTCCGGCCCTTCTTGGCAAGGGTTCTCTTCAGGCTCAAGCCGGAAGGTTAACTTGACTCTAATAGAATCCGTTTCCTGATTGTGATGTTTCGGATGAAAGTGGGAACTTCGTGAACTAAGAATTGACCGAGTACATATAGAAACCGGCTGCACACCAGCAGGTCTTTTGTGATTGGCCTTATACCACTTCAGAGATCCATGCGGATTAGTCCCTATTTTCCTCCTTCGTATGATGGTGTTGATTGGGAACCACACCACATGGTGCCTTTGAACTGGAATCCGGAAAACAGATAGAAAACGAAGCAATAGACCGATCCGTCTAGCCATTCTGGCGTGTATTGGCAATAGTTGCGTTTTTGCAGTTATCGTGCATCGATACCACGGTCTGTTTTTGCAGTTATTGTGGTATCTGATACTACGGTCTAAAGTCGTTTTGCAATTATCGTGGTATCTGACACCACGGTCAAAAGGCGTTTCTGCAGTTATCGTGGTATCTGGCCAATTATCGTGGTATCTGATATTCAGATACCACGGTCCGACCGTGGTAACTGGTCGTGGTATCTGAAAAAGTCATCTCACTTTCATCAGTTTTCGTCAAATTGTTGGAAAAGAAGTTTGGCGCTTAGTGATGTGACTGGATATCAGTTTTTCTTTTGGGATGACTTCGAAAAGCGCAAACTCGGCAATTGTCGTTTTTGCTGAGCAACCGTATATCAGATACCACGGTAACTGCAAAAACGACTAATTGCAGATCCAGCAATGGTGGGACACCACGTGTACGTACACACGAACTCGTTCTCCCTCCCAATTTCATTCTTCGTGGAGGTGGATGGGGAAGGCTGGAAAGTTGTCTTCTTGGAAAAATTCTGAATTTTTTCCGAAGCATATTCTCGGAAGGAACATTTTGCATAATTTTGGAATTTATATACTCTGCAGTTTTATAGTGATTTTTTCATTATATTTGAATGCGAAAGTTGTCATTTCATGCGATTCACAGTGGCACAGACTCGGTCACAGAAACTCGCACAGAAAATGTATAATTTGTTCTTTATTGCTTCCTTTCTTCCTTGGGTTCAATGCAAGGGTATCCAAATTGGCAAAGTATACACCTGTCTGACCCCCCCCCCCTTTTTAGGGGTCCTGCGGTAACGGAACTGTTTTGTTGGCTAATTCAATTAAAAATAAAAATAGAAGTTTGATAACGTTCTTAAATGTTAATCTTTAGTTTCGTAAAATTGGTTTATGAAAACTTTCTGCAAATTTATTACGGTGATAATTTTCGGTGAGTGGGGGGGGGGGGCAGTGTTCTTACCTATATTGCTCTTCTGAAGGTTTAATCTGCGGTTGGCTCTGTCTCTCGTTGCCGCCCCCTATCCTTCCAGGAAAAAAATTTCTAAGGTTTGTTATCTTGTCACCCGCCCTTTCCAGTATTTGAGGATAGAGCACGCAAGATTCCCGCCAAAAGCGTGGGAATAGATGCCAAGTCAAATATCTCTCCCTGAGAATTGGTAAACCGCAGAACGTTTTCGGCTCCAAACAAAGGAGGGACTACTGACTCCCTGAGGTGGTAGTACCACGCTGCTAGAACCGCACGTATCTCACCCGCTCCACTTCCAAATCATCCCTACAAAAACGTCAGAAATTTACTAGAACGAGTAGCAAGTTCTAAGGATCTCAAACTCTGTTCTGTACCTACACTATTTTTGTTTTATTATTGTACCTAGAACGCGCCACTAATTGCATTATTGTAAATAGTGTGTTCATGTCTTTGTTATATCCTTTTTTCAATAATTTCATTGTGAATTTTGGGTTAAAAAAATTACTTACTTAATTCTTACAAAGCACGTGAGATGTTTCCAAAAGTTTTGTTCCCGAGGTAGTTCTTAAAACAGATATGATTACTTTTTCTTTATATTCGCCCTGTGATGATGACACGGATTTTGACTTAAAATCTTTATTTCTAATAAGAAATAATTGCAAATTTGGTACTTTCACCACGATAGTCGATTTATAAAATAAACTTTCTATCTATCTATCTGATTGCCTTTTCGTCGCCATCCGCCGCCTTGTCACTTCTATCTCAATAGCCTCACTTGTCATGAGCTAGGTTAAGTTCCGTGCAAAGCACTCTGATTGACGTCCCCTGTCCTTTTGTTACCTTATGTCGTAGCTTGGATTGAGATAAGGGCTTTCCATCCTGTTGAACACTCCACATGATGATTGTTGTATTCGGGCTGGTTAGTTTCTGGTGGAAGATTCAGGTGCCTCCCAGTCCCAGTCAAACTTCCGGGTTTTTTCCCTTCCTCAGTATTTAGGCGGCGCTTGAAGACTCTGCAGTAACTCTGTCCTCTTAAGGTTGTTCCGTAGATTCACCATCCGATCTTGCAGTCTTTGAGTGGAATTTGCGGACTCGTTTTGGGTGTCCTCGTGTTTATTTTGGGAGGGGGGTCAATCTCCAGGGGCTTATTTTCCTGGTTGGTGGAAAAGAATTTATGTGCCCCAATCATGTCCCCACGCTTCCGCCTGTAGACTAGGAACGGGAGGTTGCGCTCTATCAGGCGACTCGTTGGCTCTTGTTTAATTTACGAACAGTGTTTTCCGAAAGGTTTCGTTATCCTTAAGGCTTAACCGAAAAGGTCTAAGATCCGACAGTCTAGTTACAACACGTATTCACTTGAATAGGCCTGAAAACCCGAAAAAAATGTGTTACTTCGTTTGTTCGCTGTCCACAGATAACGGATTTCATCGAATGAACTTAATCTTTCGGATCTGTGGTACCTCTTTGCGCCTGTCCCTCCATGGTTGAAATATTTACCAACTACAAAGGTAGGCCGTTGCCGAAAAATAAGCCGGCGCTAATCGGCTCTTATCGGCGCTAATCGGCTCTTATCGGCGCTAATCGGCAAATATAGGCTTGTTTTCAAATTCAAAATCTCTGCGTCTTGATGAATTTTGGGTTGTCGTACAATCAGCGCACATTTTGAACGTCATTACTAGAGCCTCGGATGAACAAAATGCAAAATCCCTTAGATGGGTCAAGATGTTCAGTGTATTCAAATATCAGATGTAAAAATTAACTGCCTTTGCAGTTAAACTTTATTGCCTTACCAGGAAAACCTTCCCAATGACCCGGAAAAAGTCCTATCCTCCTCCTTTCTCGCTCAGATTATGCAAAATCCAATTTTAACGCCTTTTCTAAGTAATTCACCATTATCTCCTAAACGGAACAGTCTCAGCCAATTGGAACAGCCCTCGGTTCCCTTAACAACTAATAATTAAGTTATCTCCTGTTGCTTTCAATGACGTCACAGGTGTCTATTCCAGGGACATGTTTCAGATAAATCCAGTAGTAGTCTACTTTTCCGCTCCTAGAGCGTGGTAACGCAATTTTGTTGGTAAAAGCTTTAGTAAGAACAGTAAGCCTTTGACAAGGTAGGCTAACCAGATAGAAATCCAGCAATTTGGGAGCGCGCCCATTTTGTCAGAAGACCAACTCGGGGGGGGGGGGGGGGGGGGGGCTACCCCTTGATCCATAGCGACAAACAGGTCGTCGGCAAACTCTCCGTATTGCAGTTCAGAGCAACCATGTGGTTTGTTTCCTGTTGGTTCCCCAATGACCGTCAACGATTACCTGAACTCGGCTAGGATAAGGGTTTGATTATACCAGAAAATAGGTGCAAATCTTCTTGGTGATGGGAGTTTTGCACTACCTTCCAATTTTTCTTTTCGTAAAGGACCCGTCGTACCTACAATGTACATGCAATCTACTTCCGTAATTACATCCATTAATTCTTAAGCACGCAAACCTAAATTTCATACGTTACATTCTAACCCGCTAACGACAGCTCACTGATTCACTTGCCGCGTATCACTATTTTCCATGCGTATAAGGCCCTCGACGAGCGTTCGGGTATCATACTGTTGATGCGAAAAACCGGTTATCTGAATTTTGCCGTGTTCTTGCTAGAAGTCAATGGACCCGGGAAAAGGTTTATAACACCCAAAGCCGTGTATAACCAGAGCCGAGTTTTACAGTATTTAACTAGCTTACGATACTGGAAAACAAACAGTAGATAGTGCGAGGTGTGCTTTAAGGGTATCTCGTTTAATCTGTGGGTGATGGGTGGAAAGCAGTGAATAATCGGCTTGGATCGCCAACTGAAGAAGACATCTCCGCTTCTATTACCTATTTTCTACCCTATCATTTTATTTCCACCCCGTACCGTCATGCCTTGCCGGTTTACAACTCTTCAGTTTGCGACGTAGGTTTAACGACGACCTTGTTACTTCTTAACTTCATAATTCCGCTGGACTTCAGTCCATGCTGACCTATTTCTTTTCTATTATCTTTCAAGTTACTATGTTCTTCGTACAATTCTTTTCCTTTTTAGTTCAACCCCGTCTTTCGCTCTATCAGGATGATGGGTGGAAAATAAGTTATTGTTTTATTATTATTTTGCATTTCTCCGTTGGATGGCGTAAGTTTTCTGCTTTTCTAGATCTCCGCGTCGAGCTGGCTGCTCTTGAACATGCTTTTATATAGTTCCACTTTGGTGACAGATTCTTTCGAGAGGGATATGTGGTGGTCGAGGGATTCTGCTGACCTTTCACAGCCTCGACGCTGAGCTGTTCCTTTCATTAAGAGGGCTTTGGTGAGCTGGAAAGCAAAGCCGAAATCCTACCGAAACTTTCCGCCGACTTCTCCATACTGAAGGGTGGGGCATTAGATGGTGCTGACGATTGTGAATTTTATCTAGCACTGAAAAAACGAAAGGAAATAGTGGAGTTAAAAAAAATAAAAATAAAAAATTGTTACAATCAGCTTTACATAACGAGAAGGACGCAAAAAATCTAAGAAAAGAGAAAAAGGACTAACCGCGCCTAAAAATCTTTCGGCTAAAGACTCCATTCGAAACAAACTATCAAAGCCAGATTTCATATTCCAGATTTTTCTTCCGGATTCCCGACATCCGTTTTCAGTCCGGGATGCCGGACACCCCAGATTAAGGGTATCTGAATCATAGAGGCAACACATTCGAGAGACATAATAATTATAATAATAATAATTTTATTTTCCAACCATCAAAAGCCCCATGTTCACAAAAAAAGAAAGAAAAGAAAAAGGAAACACTATAATAAGAGGAAATCAGACAAACATTGAAATTACGACAACATTACTTATCTACAGAAATGCTCTTCCAGTCGTGAATCATACTCAAAATACCATCCGAACAAAACCACGTAAAGAAACAACTATTAAATACCACTTCTTGCGCCTCAACAATACTGTTGCTGTAACCTGGCGGAGAACGAATCGCCCCTGTGTCTGCGACTGCGGCAAGAACGAAGAAGTTTCAAAGTTCTTTAAATAGTCGCTCAGTCTCTACGACTTATGAATTTACATACTATCTTACAGTTTTGTTGTGTTGTGAGAGTTTATTGTGATGTTTTCGTTTCTTTTGCATATTCCATTCAAGTCCCTCTTCAATTCTCCGTCTAGGTCCTCATGGGTTAATCTTTATGGGTAACAATTAGTCGATATTGTCGGCCCAGTACGGTCCAGTAGCATCTGGTAATCATTCAGCACTTGACGGTCATCTGAACAGTTTTTTTTTTCAGATCATGATTTGGAAGACGCACAACCGAGTTCCTCATGACGTTCCATGACCTTGCTGTCGATGCTCTTGCCAAAGTTCTCTGCAACCCCCAACTTCAAGTAAAAATCTGCGAAATCAACGAGACCCTTCAGATGGACAGTTCAGAAGATTGGATAACCCCTTACATGCAGAACAGCATGGAGTTGAACAGCTCCGAACTGTTTGATCTGAACGGAACGTACAGCATCTGCGCGAATGAGTCGCTTTCGTTTACAGCGCTGTGCAGGAAGCATAGCCTTTTTGACGGCCACGAGCGTGCCAGTGACAGTATGGAGATGCTTGAGAACAACCGGATGATCCGATTGCTTGTGCCGATACTGTTCGGCATTGTTGTTATTGTCGGCTTGTTCGGCAACGCCCTCGTTGTCATTGTAGTATCAGCAAATCAGCAAATGCGAAACACGACTAACTTGCTAATCATCAACTTGGCAATCGCGGATCTTCTTTTCATCGTTTTTTGCGTACCGTTTACGGCGACCGACTATATCCTTCCGTCATGGCCGTTCGGAGATACGTGGTGTAAAATCGTGCAATACTTAATCATCGTAACGGCTTATATTAGTGTTTATACATTAGTTCTGATGTCCCTGGATCGATACTTGGCAGTGGTTCACCCGATTAGCTCAATGTCGATACGGACAGAATCGTACACATATATCGCCATTGGGGTGGTATGGAGTGTTCTCATTGTAGTTTGTGTACCTGTGGCGCTAGTTCACGGCGAAACGGTGTACTACACCGGAGGCGCCGAAGGCCGGGCTTTCTGCGCATTTTTGCCGAATTATGGCAACCATGCCGCTTTTCAGTTATCTTTCTTTATTACGTCATACGTTTTACCGTTGTTAATAATTATCGGGCTGTACTGTCGAATGATAACGCGGTTGTGGCAGGGGGTTAAAGCAGGTGGTAAGATCTCAGCGGAGAGTTTACGAGGAAAAAAACGGGTCACTCGTATGGTTGTTATTGTTGTTGTAATTTTTGCTGTTTGTTGGTGCCCCATTCAGGTTCACCTAGTGCTACAGAGTTTGAATCTCTACGAATCAGACTCTACAGTGATCATTTTTCTACAGATTATGTCACAGGCTCTCGCGTATGTGAATTCCTGCGTCAACCCGATTCTGTACGCTTTTTTGTCGGACAATTTTCGGAAAGCTTTTCGCAAGGTTATTAACTGCGGGACACTTTTTCCACCGACGAGCGACATGAGACTGAATGAGCGGTCGGACGGAAAACCGATGACGAAATCTCCCATGCTTCAGCATCCCCAGAATGCCACCGTGACGACTAATATGAATGAAGTCAACGGTGATAAACTCAAAGCCTTGGGGCCGAATGAAGAAGAACATGCTCTCTAGGGTACGGAAAACCCTATTTCTGTGTTCGAGAAAGAAACATATATGAACATTGGACCCATATCTATGTTCGTAGTTTAGAATATTGGTATCGATGCCCTCTTCAGTTTGTAGCTTTGGTTCTTGATACGCTGTGGCCATACCAAAAGAAGGGAGCTTTTAACGCAGTTAAAAATACTGCGCTGAATCAGACCTTCTGTCTAAAGTGCGGTCCTCCACTGGCATCGTAAGCTGTCGGAAGCAGTCGTAAGCGGCCATTTCAGTGGTTTTCAGCCAATGGGAGGTCGCCCGGTCCGGACGAGCGCGGCTACGACGGACTTAAGATTGTTAGTGGAGGACTCACTTAGCACCCCGTTCAGACGCGGCCTGAATCAGATCACTTTTCAGTCGACTCGTCACATTAAGTCACGTATTGTCTGTCCCAGTTTTGCTAGTTCTGGCACTTCCACTTAAGCTAGGTGGTGGAACTTGCATTCATTTAAAGGACCCGACCGGAAGCTCTACAAGGTGGAGGGATACGGAATCTTGTGACCCGTATAATTTGCAAACAGGTGATCCGATTCAAATGAAACTTGTTGAGTAGGCTATGCCAAATGTTGGTTAAACCCAGCGTTTGGTATAGCCTCTGCCAGACGCCGGTGACGGTATGCGAAACTCTTCTACACCCTGACCCAATCAGTACTGTTGGTCAGGGTGCTCTGGGGTTCGACATAGCCATTGTGTTTTGACATAGCCCCCCCCCGTGAATGTGGGACTGTCTGAACGGGGTCTTCTTGCTGTCTTCTCAAATAACGTAGTATCATTTTCTGTTTCTGATGGTACGGATGCTTTGATCGTTCTGACATATATGAAGATATTTCTGATACTGTGGACCTTTTTATTTGATTTAGGAAGCAAAGAGCCAGCCCTTGCTCTACCATAAGAGCCCTGTGGTATTGCAAAGGTGGTTGGGTTTTGGTTCATTATCGTCGACAAATATTTGTGAGCCTACATCGAGAAAGCCGTTGGTTTTCGAACGTTTTAATGTTACGTTAAATTGGAAATAGTTTATTGCTGAGTGTGCTCATCGTAAGTTGTTTCGATTGTTTATTTTTTGTTTATCGACTAGATTAAACCTGTTTTTAATAGCCAGTGTCCTAGCTACGTCATTGGTTCCGGGTCAAAATCACTTTCGGCACCCTTAATCCAGGTCACCAGTATGGTAGCTACAGTTAGCACTCTCACCAGTTCTGCCATGGTTTGCTATAGCCTACTCCGGCCTGAAAATTCCTCACGGTGTACAGTGCGTTTTGACTTTCTTGCTGGCAGTTGCACCCATCCTGATCGTAGAAAAAAGTCCAGAAGCGAAGGAGGGGACGAAGTTTGACGTCCGTGGGCTAGTTTTAATAGATTTTGTTCTTTTTGGGATCCCAAAACGTACGTGGAGGGATACCTGTGACATCGTAAAAGTTGTCCGTCAGTCCGTCCGTCTGTAAGCACGATGACTCCCGAAGGGAATGACATATGTTGATGAAACTTGGTGTGAAGATTCTTTGGGTCAAGGGTAAGGTCGACTTCGTAGATGGTCTCTGTAGCCCTATATTTAGGTGTGGGGGAGGGTGTTCAAATTAAGGAGCAAACAAAATATTTTTAAATAGGTAATGTGATAGTCGATTACGGGGTAAGAAGACATGCTGAACACGATGATGAAAAGCTTTATCTCGCCGGACAAGTAGTTCGTCCGGAATCCGGCAAAAACCGGAAAGTTTGTTAAAAGTAAAAGTTTTATTTGAAGTTGACCAGATGCTAGATTTAGGGGAACCTGTCTTATAAGAACATGCTGAATCTGTATATGACAATCATTTTTTACCCGGACATATAATTCGTCCGGAATCCGGTTGAAAGCGGGAAATTTTTTATAAGTTAAAGTTTTATTTGAAGTTGATTAGATGTTCTTTATAGGGATAAGGAGATACGCTGAATTCGTTTCTGAATTTTCTTTCTTTGCTGGACAAGTAGTTCGCTCGGAATTTGGCCGAAACCAGAAATTTGGCAGAAGCAAAGCAGGAAGTTTCGGTCAGTATCGTCAAAATAGATATGGCTTCAAGAGGGATATCTGAACTCGGTTTTCTCAGATGATTAGCCTGGCGAAGACTGGATCTGGCGAAGACAAGACCCAATTGTCTGCATCAGATAGTACATTTTTTGGGATCCCATCGAAACCTTTGCTTGTTTTTTCTGAACACCTCTTTCTTGCATTATAAAGCCTAGCGTCAGACCAGCTTAGGTTAATGGATGAAGAGGGTGAACAATTATGTAGCAGGAAAATAGAACAGACAGTACTAGCTTCGTTCGCACATTCCGGTAGTTTGCACTCTATAACGGGCTTGAGGGAGCCCCACGCCCCCTCCCTAGGGAAAGATAACATCTGGAGTTTCGTAACAGTGAGGGTCTGGATGAGGATCCGTCTCAAGAGTGCCAAACTTGGCTAAATAGCAATCAGCTGACTTCGTCCAGGTAACACCTTCGTCCGCTGTCAGCCTAAAGAATACATAGCACGTAGCAGCAGAATACCAAGTTCTTTCTAAATTTATCCCCATTTTGTAATATGTACATATAAATTTTATAATTTATACAATACATCCTCATTTGGCAATGTTTTCCACCTATACATTTGGACCACTTGTCCCAAAAAGGACGTGTACCAAAGCCAAAGCCCACCAGCCGTTCTTGCTATTTCGATGAAAATTCCGCCTAGCCGAGTTTTGCTAGGCACGCAACGCAAACTTCGCTGAAAGCTTCAAGGCCCGCCGACAGCTCTTTCACGCATAAGGCGTATTCTCGCCGTTCCCCAAGAACTCCTCGGGGAATCGAAGGAAACGGCGAGAATACAGGGAGTTAGTTCATAGTACGCGGACTCCGCGGACGGAGAACAACGAGAACACGGGGAATGCTTCTAAAATAGATTTTATTTGAAAGAAAATATGGAGTTGACGAAATTAGTCTGGATCCACTTTATTTTTTGTTCTTACTGGTTTTTTTTATTATTATTATTAATTTTACTGCACCACACCAGCAAAAATTGGTTCCCCTCCGAATCTGAAAGGAAGTCCTTTTTGATAATCGGAGCATTTCCCGTCCGTGGGACTCGCGAGAATGTACGGGGAGTGAGTTCCCGGGACAAACAAATAAGCTCAAGTGGAGTTCTCGGGGAATGGCAAGAATATGCCTTAAGTTGCTTCGTCAGAATTTCGCTATAGTGTTGCTACAATTGCTTTCCGTTTATAAAACAGGCAAAAGCCTGTTCACTTAAATATCCTTCTAGCAGAAACGCAGGACACAGGGGCAGGGGCGTTGCTATGGGGGGGGGGTACAACCCCCCTCGAAGAAAGAAAAAAACCAAAACGGGCGCTCGCAGAGCGCCCGACCAAAACCTTTGAGCTAATCTGGGCGCTCGCAGAGCGCCCAATAAAAAACTGTGAGCTAGCCTGGGCGCTCGCAGAGCGCCCGACCATAAAAATTCAGCTAAACTGGGCGCTGGCAGTGCGCCCGGGAAAAGTCAGTAAGGGTAGTTCAGGATTCCCAAGACTTTTCTAAACCGACACGATGTGTTATGTACCAACATCTCTCGATTCAACAAAATCCAGGCTGATTTTGCTTGTGGCATATATTTTCAAAAAAATTGTTAGTTTCATGCAAAGGTGCTTTGTGTTTTGACAGAAAAATAATTTGGTGAAAAGAATTCTTCTCCAGTGCGTCATATAAAAATAAATAGGCTTTGTGAGACAGCAATGAAGGAAGATTTAATGACGTAATTTGATTTTTATTTTGTTATTTTAACTGTAAATTGAGAACATGTCTGCTCTGTTTCAAGTTTGGGATCCCAAAACGTAAGTGGAGGGATACCTATGACATCGCAAAAGTTGTCCGTCCGTCCGTCCGTCTGTCCGTCTGTACGCACGATAACTCTCGAAGGGAGTGAGATATTTTGATGAAACTTGGTGGGAGGATCCTTTGGGTCAAAGTACAAGTCAAATTCAAAGATGGGCTATGTAGTCCTATATTTGAGGGAGGGGGAGGGGTTTCAAATTAAGGGGCAAACAAAATATTTTGAAACAGCTAACGTGATAGTCGATTATGGGGTAAGAAGATATGCTGAACACGATGGTGAAAACCATTTTCTCGGCGGACCAGTAGTTCGCCCGGAATCCGGCCAAAACCGGAAAGTTTGTCAAAAGTAAAAGTTTTGTTTGAAGTCGATTAGATGGTTCAGTTTAAGGGTAAGAAGAAATGCCAAACACCGTGGTCAAAACCATTTTCTCGCCGGACAAGTAGTTCCCCCGGAATCCGGCCAAAACCGGAAAATTTTTTAAAAGCAGAAGTTTTATTTGAAGTTGATTAGATGTTCGATTTAGGGGTAAGAAGACATGCTGAACACGATGCCGGACAATTTTTTCGCCCGGAATCCGGCCAAAACTGGAAAATTTGTTAAAAGCAAAAGTTTTATTTGAAGTTGATCAGATGTCAGATTTAAGGGTAAGAAGATACGCTGAATCTGTAGGCCTATATGACAATCATGTTTTACCCGGACATATAGTTCGTCCGGAATTTGGCAGAAGTAAAGCAAGAAGTTTCGATCAGTATCGTCACAATAGATATGGCTTATACAGTATATCTGAACTTTGTTTTCTCAGATGATTAGCCTGGTGAAGACTGGACCTGGCGAAGACAAGACCTAATTGTCTGGATCAAATATTAAATTTTTGGGATCCCATCAAACCTTTGGTCTTGTTTTTTCCTGGATGATCAGTACTTCTTTTTCGGAAAGGGTCACATTACGAACTTCCAGCTAAATGTGTCACCTTTTTCTTTTTCTGGAAGGGCAGATCCATGCTATGGCCCTTACTTTCATTTGGGATTCGAAAAGACGTTCTAATCCTACCGGTGCATTTTTTTTTAGCGTTGTCGGGTTTGCTTGGAATTTCACGGCTTGGGCCATATTAAAAGCCAAATTTTGTTGGGGGGAAGTATAGTGTCTAACCCGAAAAAAGTCATAGGTGACGGCGCTCACATTCTGTCTGATGTGCATTCTTCATTCTGTCGTGTATTAGCGGGCTGTGGGTTGAGCTTCTACTAAAACGAATTCCTCTTATTAGGAATGAGCCTAGTCGTATATTATGAGGTAGTCACCTTCCATGTCCAAGCCGTTCATACCGTCCCTGAGCTCGGAGATACGACTAGGCGTTTCAGCCTTCCACGCTTGCAGGTATCACGAGTTTTATCAATAGGCTACATATGCGAGAAAAAGCTGAAACGGACGGCAGGGCGCCGGCAGGCGCCCAGCCACCCCCCTCGAGTTTTTGCTAGCGACGCCCCTGCACAGGGGGTCAAAAAAATTATGAACCAGCAGTGCAACAAACGTGCCAAGTGGTTTTTGGGATCCCAAAACGTAAGTGGAGGGATACCTATGACATCGCAAAAGTTGTCCGTCTGTCCGTCCGTCTGTTAGCACGATAACTCTCGAAGGGGTTGAGATATTTCGTTCAAGCTTGGCAGGAGGACGCTTTGGGTCAAAGTACAGATTATTTTCGAAGATGAGCTCTGTAGGGTGGAAGAGGGGGTTTAAATTTAAGTTTAAACGCGTATATGAACATTATTTTTTCGTCGGACAAGTAGTTCGCCCGGAATCCGGCCAAAACAGGAAAATTTGTTAAAAGCAGATGTTTTATTTGAAGTTGACTAGATGTTCGATTTAGGGGTAAGAAGACATGCTGAACACGATGCCGGACAATTTTTGTTACAAAATTTGTTAAAAGTAAGAGTTTCATTTGTACTTGTTTAGATTTTCGATTCATGGGTAAGAAGACATGCTGAATCAGCATATGACAATCATTTCTACCCGGACACAGAGTTTGCCCGGAATCCGGCTGAAATTGGAAATTTTGCTATAAGCAAAATTTTTTTCTGAAGTTGGTCAGAGATTCGATGTAGTGGTAAGGAGGCATACTGAATCATAATATGTAAATTATTTTCTCGCCGAACCAATAGTTCGCCCGGAATCCGGCTGAAACCGGAAATTTTGTTATAAGTAAATGTTTTATCGAAAGTTGATTAGAGGTTCATTATAGAAGTAAGGAGATATGCTGAATTCGTTTTTGAGCTTTTTTTTAACGTGCAAGTCCGACAGAAACTGAACATTTGGCAGAAGTAAGGCAGCTGGAAGTTCTGATCAATTTCGTCGAATAGAGATGACGTTTAGGCCTTAGGGGTAAACACAAACACTGAATCCATATCTGAACTTGGTTTTCTCAGATGATAGCCTTGGCCTTATTTTCTTAATTTTCGAAATTGGCTCATTTGCTCACGAAATTTGCGATTTCGATGCTTGGGCTTCGGCGTCCTTGGGACGTCAGGAAAGCATATTACGCTGAAAAACACGCCTTTCGAACTGAAACTTGAAAGACAAAAACATCTATGTGCCGGTTAAAAGTTCTTGGAACCCTAAAGAATCATGCAGGCTAACAACTTTGTCCTGACTTTCATGCAGCTATCAAAACTACATTTTATGTGACCTCACACCAGTGACCAGTCATACCGGCGACCCCGGTTATTCTCACCAAAGTTCATGAAAACCTGAGAAGAAGAAGAGGAAGAAATTAAAGTAAACAAACAAAATCCTAATTTTGGTTTTAAGACTTCAGAAAGCCTGTGCTGTAGCCTGTAGCCTGCTTAGTGAGTAGCCTAACTTTGTCTTTTTCCTTTTTTAGATATGATAAAGTGGTGTAGGCTAGTTGACCTAAATATTCCTTCAGCTCAAGCGGACTGCGAGTCATATTTGACAGTGCAAAACAGATATGTCAGCTCTCAGGCTCAAGCCGCTTAAACTGGAAAATGAAATTGTGAGGAAAGTTCAAAACTTCAAGTTTTCTAGAATTTAATTTTTCCAGTTTGAGAGGCTTGAGGCCTTGAGCCTGAAGTGGATAGGACCTTTGACATTTGTCAAGAATGGCCAAAATATAGCTCAAATAAAATTCAGCTGAAGTATTGATTTTGCACAGCCAAATATGTTTAGATGGGGGCAAGGATAAGGTATTTACCAGTCAAGCACAAATCCTCAATTTTTGGGCATGGTGCCCCATGCTCCAGGCTGGAGCCGGCTGGAGCATGGGCATGGTACTAGCATGGCACCCCCATGATATTTGGTTGAACTGAAATTGATTACATACCTAACCTAAATAGGGTCTTCTTCCTCTCCTAGACCACAAGATACTTGATCTTATGTTCTATCTACTAACCTCTTTTTCCATTTTTAAAAATATTAGAGAACTTCCAAGAAATTTAGCCTTTAATGAAGACCACTTTTTCTTATTGCCATTGGTTTACCTATCCATTTCCAGGGAAAAATGGGAAAAGCGAGTTTCTCAGTTCTGATCTGACTCATGAAAATTTGTAGAAACAACACACTCTTCAACACATTTTTCAGGTTTGATTTTAATTTTTCAGATTTTTCAGCGAAAATTCGCAATTTTCGCAAGATAAGATGGAGGTATTGAAATTTTACATCTATAATGCTAGGTAGAAAAAGCTGAGGCACAGGACACTTTGGCAACTTTGCATGCAAAACCCTTGACTGTAGAAAAGGAAATGAGGTTTTTCTCGTCTGTCATCAGCCGAGACATGTTGTTTTTGTTATGAAAAATATGATAAGGATTGTCTTTGATTTCTCTAATTCATGGTAGTAATTGCAGGCCTGTCCGAGCTGGTGCTCAGTGTGTGATGATAGAAACTGTGTTTTTCATGTATGCACTGTATACTGAAATCCATGCACCATACATGAAATCCAAGGTACAGTGCTTGAACGTCTAGCACCCAGGCATGGTGCTAGACATTTGAGCACCGTGCCTGAAAAGGGGCTAGTGTACTACAGTCTACCACAAATCCCTGATTTTGGGAAAGCCTATGCCAAACGCTGGGTATATCTAGCGTTTGGTATACCTATGCCAAACGCTGAATACACTATGCCAAATGCTGGATACTGGGGCCCAATCAAATATTGATGATTTGAGTGAAGCTAAAAAATCAACCAATCAGAATTCACCTGTAGTGAGGTAGGTCAGGGTTTAGGTGCCAACAGCTATCCGCCGTTTGGCATAGGGTATCCAAAAATCAGGGGTTTGTGGTTGACTGGTGTACTAGACTGGTGGGGGGGTGCAGAGCCAAAATTTTACCGAATCTCTCGAAATTTTTACCGGATCCTAAAAACTCAGAATTCGAGCTTTAAATTATGGAACAGAAAGGATTACGTAGGAAGAGTGACATAAAAGGGCAGCATAAAAGACGTTAAGCCAACTATTAAGCGGCATTTCGATGAAGGCAACTTGGATAATATATTGCCGGGTACGATTGCAGTAACAGCTTCTATCTAAGAGAAAAATAAATCGAGTGCCGCAGGTGAATGTTCAAAATCCTTTTTTTCCTGTAGGGTAAAATTTAACTGCTTATCTTACAAATTCTATCATTTGCCGTGGGTTAAATACCGATGCTCTAAGAAGTTCCAGAAACCGTTTGGAGTGACGTTCCAGCAGCAGCAGCTACTGTAGTATAGTCAATACTATCCATGGTCACATAAAAAGAGCGCCGCGGGCTAAATTTTTTTAAAGTTAGCTTTTTCATGCCAAATTAAACTATTTCCATCGAGATTCTAGCTTTTAATGTTTCAAATCCCAATCCTGAAACTGTCTTCAAACCCCAGTGAAATGACGCGTTCCACGAAGTATAGAATATCACAAAAGCGCCGCAGGCGGAATTTTCGAAACATTTATGATTAGATCTTCTTTTTGGGATCCAAAATAATAGTAAAGACTATCAATGAAATCGTAGATCAGTCCTTTTGTCTGCAACCAGTGCTTCACTCGACCTCTTCCAGGTTTCGAGGTTCATGGTAACTCCCGAATGGCAGTTATACCGAATCCAAGTTATTATACCAAATAAAGTTTAGACCGATAGCATGTTCGGGATTCTGTATAACTACTGTAGGCCTATCTTGGTTATTATATCGAATTGTTTTGGTATCGAAAGACGAAATAATATTCGTATTCGTTATAGTTTCGTCGAACTCGTGGTAACTACCGAATCCTGAAAATTGTACTGAATAAATTACCGAATCCCAATTATGATACCGATAATTACCTTAAATCTTAAATTACCTTAAATCACAGCTTGGAGTGAAATAAGGATTTTCGATCCTGTTGAATCACTCCTTGTGATGACTGTTGTTGATGGTTACGTTCTGGTGGAAGATTCCGGTGCTTCCCAGTCGAATTTCCACGGTGCGTCTCGCCACTCACCATCCAGATGTCGTTTGAAAGCATCTGTTGACTCAGCAGCAACAGTGTCCTCCTTGAGGTTGTTCCAGAGGTTCACAATCCGATTTGAGAAGAAGTTGCATCTTGCTCCAGTTCTGGCGTGAAGTTTGCGGATTCGTTTAGGGTGTCCTCGTGTTTTGTGGGAGGGGTCAATCTCCAGGATCTCATTTTCTTGATTGGTTGAGAGAAGTTTGTGCACCTGGATCATGTCCCCGCGTTTCCGTCTGTATACTAAGGAGGGGAGGTTGAGTTCCTTCAGCCGTTCACTGTAGGTCTTATTTTCCATACCGGCGATCAGCTTGGTGGCCCTTCGTTGGATTTGTTCAAGAGCTGCCTTGTCCTTTTTGAATCGAGGGGTGGCCAGTATAGTCCCTACCTCCAATCTAGGTCTTACTAATCCTTTGTAGAGTTTGGTGATTACCAGTTTACTTCTGCTGGTGATACTGTGTTTGATGATGCCTAGGGCTCTGCTAGCATTGGCTGAGATATGCTGTGAGTGGGAGCTGAACTTCAACTGGGAGTCAACAATGACCCCAAGGTCTCTCTCCTCCTGGACAGGCTCGAGTGTGTGGTGACTCCCAGAGTTTTGGGTCATAAGGTACTGATGCTTGGGGTTGTTGTGTCCGAAGTGTATGACCTTGCATTTTTCTGTGTTGAATTCCAGCAGCCATCTTTTGACCCAAGAGCACATGTTGTTGAGATCAGTTTGGAGGGATTGGATGGCAGAAGAGGTGTTGGCAGGACCTATGAGTTTCGAATCGTCCGCATACAGGGTAGTTTTGTTGCTGGTGATAAGGGGCAGCTCATTTATGTAAATGTTGAACAGGGTGGGGCCCAGGACGCTGCCCTGGGGGACCCCACTAGTAACTTTGATTTCGTCAGAGAGGGAGTGACTGTTTGGTCCAGTGGTCACTTTCACTTGCTGCGTTCTATCCCTCAGAAAGTCCTCTGTCCAACTGACCACTTGTGGACTAAGAGATAGGGTAAGTAGCCTGTGAATGAGGTAGCGGTGACAAACTTTGTCAAATGCTTTGGCTAGATCCAGCAATATCATGTCCACAGGTAATCCTTTCTCTAGTAGGTCAGTTACAAGACTGTATGACTCAAGAAGATTTGTGTCCACGGATCTCTTTGAACGAAAACCATGCTGGCTGTTGCTGATAAGTGAGTTGGCCTCAAGATGATTGATGATGCGCTTGTTTATGATTCTCTCAATGATCTTGCACGCCACACAGGTAAGGCTAATAGGTCTGTAGTTTGCTGCAGAAGTTTTGCTACCCTTCTTGTGAGTTGGGATGACTATTGCCTTCTTCCAGTCCCCTGGAAGCTTTCCCTGTGTTAGCGACAGATTGAATAGTTTTACCAGTGGGGCTGATATTGCAGGGCTTAGTTCCTTCATCAGTCGTGGGCTGAGACCATCAGGACCAGTAGATTTGTTTGCATCTAGCTCCTTAAGCTGTTTGGTTACTTCTTCGAGTGTGACTGGTGAGTGTACCATTGGGAAGGGAGTGTGAGCCTGTTCTGCTGGTGGGGGGGCTGATTGGATGTCGTCCTTTGAGAAAACTGAGGCGAACTGCTGGTTGAGCAGGTTTGCTTTTTCAGAGGGGCAAGAGGAGAATGAGCTGTTGTTTTCCAAGTCTGGTACGGAGTGTCTGCCTGGCTTCTTAAGGGAAATATGTTTCCAGAATAGTTTTGGGTTTTCCTTGACATTCTTGGCCAGACGTTCTTCGTAGTTTGAAGTCAGTTTTCGAGTTTCTTTTCTGAGGAGGTTTCTGGCAATTTTATACTTCTCGTACAAAGCTGTAGTTTTTTGTTTCGTGTACTTCTCCCAAAGTCTTTTCTTCCTGTTGCGTAGTTTCTTGATTTTCGGGGTGAGGAAGGGTAGAGTTTTTGGTTTCTTTTTCCAAGTCACGCTGGTGTGTTTGGTTTGGCTCTCTAGTAGGACCTTTTTTAGAGATAGCCATGAGACTTCGACATCTTCTGAGACAAGTTTTTCCAGGTTAGCATCTAGCAGCTCCTCCACCATCATCTTGTAGTTTGTAAAAGATTGCTTGGTATATTTTGATGGTTTGGAGTTGAGTTGTATAGATGAGAGAACTGGCATGTGGTCACTTGAGCCAATTGGACTGAGAGTATGTGTGCTGATCACCTTTTCTGGGTCATTGGTTATGACTAGGTCCAGTGTAGAGGGATTTTGTCCTGGACGCATTCTTGTGGGCATAGTTACTGTTTGGTACAGAAAGTTGTCAGATAGAACTTGTACTAATGGGTTTTGTTCAAGGCTTGACTTGGTCATACCTTGGCCATCTATCCAAGACACATTTGGGAGGTTGAAGTCCCCTGTCATGAGCAGAGTTGCTTTTGGGAAATTGCATAGTACGAATTGGGTCATTTCAGCAATTGCTCTTTCAGAGGACAGCTGGCATGGACTACTGGGGCTCCTGTAAACTGAACTTAGGACAAACATTTCGTTAGGTAGGGACAGGGAGACCCATGTGGCTTCAACCCAAGGTAAGTAAGAATTCGGGACAGAAATTTCTTTTACCTGGAATTCCTTGGAAGCTAGAACAGCAACTCCTCTTCTGCAGTTTGGATCAGACAGATTGCTGAAGATGTTGTATCCAGAGGGGCAGATTGAGTCTTCTGTCAGTTGATATCTTGAATTCTTGGGGCAAATTTCTGTAAGAGTTGCATTCTGGACAGTACCTTATTCAGGATTCTGTGAAACTACCGAATGTCCTTATATATACCGAATAGTTCTGGCATCGAAAAATTACCATATAATTTCAGTAAATTCTCTCCCCGAATTCGTGATAACTACCGAATACTGGCAGTTATACCAAATCCCAATCATTATACCGAATAGATTTGTGCCGATAGCCTATTTGGGATTCTGCATAACTACCGAATCCCGTAAATATACCGAATATTTCTGTTATCGAAAAAATACCGAACAATTTTCGTGAAATTTTTTTTTGGGGGGGGGGCTGCACCCCCCTTGCGACGCCCCTGACTGTAATAGAGGTAAGACATGGGGGGGGGGGTCAGCACACAGATTAGAACTGGAGTTAGCAGAGGAAGGTGTGCTGCTAATCAAGGGGGTGGGATGTTTCAGTTTGCTAGGTGGGTTAGTATGCTATTCTAGCTATTATATTTTGCTAAATGCAGTTATTTGAATATCGGCAGGAAATCAGCATGGCAATTGACCGAATATCTTTGGCTGATGTAAATAGAAGACTGAAAATAGAATCAGTTGATGATGTCGATGATTGGGGCATTCCGCTTGCATTTATCGGTGATGAACATGGGATTGACAAGAATGAGAAGACAGAAGACGTTTTGCAGCCCTGGAGGCTTCGAGAGAGAGTGAGTATGGTCATGGATTAGGATTTTGTAGACTGTTGTATGTGTAGTAGAAGAAGATAATAAGCTGTTGATGAGTGATGACTTGTTGTGAATTTGGTTGAAATAGAGTTTAATCTGGATTAGAGCGTCAGTGTAGATGTAAGAATATGTGCTGGACCCATGTTTGAACTATATTTCCTCGGTGAAAAAACTAGGTTGACATGTATCCGGCAAAAACTTGAAATTTTTTTGAAGTAGGCTAAAAGTTTTTTTTTCTAAGGTTAACTGGAGCATCGACATAGGCGTAAGAGCACATTTTGAATCCATGTATGAACTTTATTTTCTCGAAGGAAAAGTGGTTCGACCGGAATCCGCCAATAGGAAGGGGCAATTTATGGGCAAACAAATTCTCCGGTAACATCAGATGGAAAAGTTGACGTACCCGAAAAACACGGAATAGTCCGGTCGGAGTCTGATTGAAACCGGATATTAACGAATGAACCTGATTGTCTGATATGCTTTTTGCTCGAAAGTCTTACCTACTGGATTTGTTTGAGGGGTCTATTAGGATGATATCCTGTGTTTATTGGGTCCGGCAAAGACCGAATAGCGACAAGATCCGATTGTCTCTATTTGAAAGACAGACAGATACTCCCCTTTGGGATCCCGTCGAACCGTTGGTCTTGTTGATTTGCGTCATGAACTTATCTTAGTTCTGTGCAATTTCAAAAACAACAACAACACCGGTCAGTAAACAAACTTGCAATGCACATTGCACGGCAGATTTGATTTTCTGTCGTTCGTGAATTTGATAGAGGAAAACCACATCTTCGATGAAATTCATATTGCGCGATTTAACTGTGAATTTGGTCTTGCCGGGATGAAGTCCATCTTCTTCGCTGCTCTAGAATATCGAAAAAATTAATATCCCTGAACAGAGTAAAAAGGGTCAGTGTATTCAACACAAGATACAAGAATAAGATGTCTTTTCAGTTAAACTTTATAGGATTAAAAAATGCAATTTCATAAAAGGAGCCTAAATTATAGAGAATTGTCCCATGGTACTTGCCCTGACAAAACCAAGTTGCCTTCGGTGACCTTACCTTAATTCCTTCCTGATAAAATACATGGGGAATTAGTAACTTTGCTTTAACTAATTTGATTCCTTTGGTCCCTGGTGGTTAGCAAATATTCTGCTGGGGTTTCTGGGAATTTTGGGAAGAAAAACCGGTAAGCTACTTAGGAGGGAAGAAGTGAGGTCCGTGAATAAAACAAGCTTGAAAATGTACGGTATCCATGGAATGCATGGCAAACTCTGCTGGTAAGAGGTAGGCCCCAAAGTCTTCCGCCGTTTTAGGTGTGGAGCGACCACCGCCGAAAAACGCATGCGCGGGCTCAGTGTCGCTGCCAAAATTTATTCTTCTCCTTAAAGTTAAAGTTCAAGTTCAAGTTCTTTTATTGTTTGGAAATACATTTTATAAAATAAATACATAACGTCCCCAGCAGGGAGACTGGCTCGAAAGCCGGGCGACACACATGATAAACGAACAAACCCAGAAAAAACGGATGCCATCACACTTCTCACTCCATCTCATACCCCAAAAGTGAAAAGCCATCTTATTTTTATATCTTGGATTTGAACACACCAAATTATTTCGAGTCGGATCTTTTATTTGTTCACCTTGGGCAGTTGGGCTCAAATAATGACGTTCGGAATTTGCGATGCTACCCGACAGGACAATGTTCACCTCGACATGGAGAATTTTTATTTCAACAAAAGCGGGCACCTCAATGGCTGCTCAGGAAATATTCACTTCCAGATTGTAAGGGCACACTCTGAAATGCGTGTGGACCCAAAAAATATTTGTTTTTCGGTAATCGTTTTCCAAGCATGGAGGTCAAAACTGCTAACTCCTTCTGCTGGTCTAGACAAAGGCATAAAACTCGCATAAAACAAAGCCGTTGGTGATTTGTTGAAAGCAGAGCCTAGTTTAAAAGTATTCAGATATTTTAAAATACTGGAACATTGCGAGGGTGCTTTAAAGTCTCGACAGTTGCTAACTCTTCGAGGGGGAGGGGGGCTGAATGTACATGACCAGGCAAGGAAGGCTTGATTAGAAAGGATTATGTATCTGGCTGTTTATGACCAGAAGCAATAAGCTGTTTTCGAAGCTCATGGAGAAATCATTGTCACTAATCCCCTTCATTCAGGTCACTGATGTCGGCTAGACCAAAGCCTGCGGGCACAGTGGAATATGGTTTATTCATCAAAAATCAAAGGACCCTTTGGTCCTTGGACCTGGGTTTATCGTCAAAGACGATACGAGTAGGGGAGGCTTTGACAAAACGTTGCCAAACTGAACCGGTCTGGCATTCTGCTCTTTCTGCAGAGCTGTCTTGAAACTATTGTAGAAGTAGTGAACTGAAAGACAAAAATGCTCCTCAGCCGGGATCTGAACCCAGGACCTCCCGCTTACAAGGCAGGCACTCTAACCATCTGAGCTACCGAGGGGCTTGCGGGGATGTGAACTGGTTAGATGAATTTGCCTTCGGCCGGGATCACTATTCCTATGGCCGGCTTGTACCGGACTATTGTAGTGGTTTGCGAACTCTGTTCGCAAGCCCCTCGGTAGCTCAGATGGTTAGAGTGCCTGCCTTGTAAGCGGGAGGTCCTGGGTTCAGATCCCGGCTGAGGAGCATTTTTGTCTTTCAGTTCACTACTTCTACAATATTTCCATCTCAAGGGCGTATTCCCCATCAAAAATTACATTTGGATTTGTTTGGTTTTCACCATGAGACCCCGCCAAGTGGGTCCTGCTTTGTCTACGAGGCTCCGACATTGGAGTCCTAGACTTCTAACATTAAATTCAAAAAGTTGCTCTTGGTTCATTAGTCACGGTAAAAGTCCCTTGTATAAAGTGCTATGTCTTGAAACTTCTGGTAGTGTGGGATTGACGATGACCCCAAGAGTGAACGTCCAGCAGAAGCTGGAGATTGGAGAAAGACTAGTATCAAGAACAAATAATCTGGTAGAACCTCCGTCTTTAGTCCGATGTAGCGACTATGAATACCCAGACAAAACTTAGCGGACCTAGAGGTATTTACTCTAGCTTTGAGCTGATGTTGATGCCCGTTTACTCATCTTCCGTCTTCGCCATTGCTTATCGCAGAAAACATAGAGGCTGGCAAGAGACGTACTCCGCGCTGACCCGCTCTGGAGCACGTCCGTAGAACCAATCAGCTTTGACCCTTACTTTTCCTCACCGGCTTGTTCACAGCGATTTAGTTATTTGTAGAGGTAATGAAACGTGATGTGGCGCGAAGCTACTAACCTCCGCTCGTTCGTAGCGGACAGGGTATGGGGAAATATTACAGAGATATGCAGACTGAGGTTTCCCTATCTCTTGCTAGTATATCCAGGGTTTGATACGGACTTGAATTAATTTCTCACTAGATGAAAACCGTCAGTGTCGCTTTGGTAGTGTGCCTCAACGTTGGAGTTGATCCCCCTGACGTGATGAAGCCGCAACCCTGTGCGCGACTGGAATGTTGGATAGGTAAGCAAAATTTGTGTTTTTCCATTTCATTCTGTGGCATGCTTTTGCAGGTTTTTAAAAGGTTTTATGACCTCCTTACCGATCGCCCGCTTTTCTGAGGAATGAGCAGGCAAGGAACTCTTCAATTCACTGTCAAGAAATCCCACTGGGTCTTATGATTTTACTGTCACGACTTTCAAGAAACCCATTTGGAAACTCATGGTAGCAGTGGCGGAGCACAGCATCTTGAAACTCAGAAACCTACAACGCCATTGGCTAGTGGAAGCGATAAGAATCCTTGAAGACCTCCTTGACAACCTCCTTAAGCCCAAGCTGACAAACATTAAGGAGTGGCTCAACACGGAAAAGTCAGCTACGATGGTTATCTGTAATAAACAAATGTATCTTTAACACTCTCCGCTGCTGAGAGCTGAGCTGGAACAAAATAACTATATAAAGAAGAGATACAAATATACGAAGCTGTGAATAGCGATAGACAAAAATATAAATAACAAAATAAGACAAAACCGGAAAGTGAGAATCACTTGCCTAACTTCTGTAATTCTCGATCAGCATTCTTCTAAGCCGTGATTTTATAGCATATGGTGCAGTCAACCACAAACCCCTGATTTTTGGATACCCTATGCCAAACGCTGGATATGCCCAGCGTTTGGCATAGCCTATGCTTAACCCTGGACACACTATGCCAAACGCCGGATAGCTGCAGTTGAATTCTGATTGGTTGATTTTTTAGCTTCACTCAAATCATCAATATTTGATTGGGCCCCAGTATCCAGCATTTTGCATAGTGTATCCAGCGTTTGGCATAGGGTATACCAAACGCTAGATATACCCAGCGTTTGGCATAGGCTTTCCCAAAATCAGGGATTTGTGGTAGACTGATATGGTGGCATTTTATCAGCGATAAATTTATATACCCTAGCCAAGAAGGTCCAAAATATCGCAGTCGAACATAGTAAGTGGCTGGTTCATGTGATTTCGCAACGTTCTAGCGTATCGACAGTGCTTTGGCGTGGGAAAGACTGGTCGAACGAGATTGCGAATAGGCTCGTTTTAGTACTTTCTTTACAAAAAGTAAATTAAGGGTGCGAAGGTGCGATGCTATGGCATGTGAAAGAGACTTTGTTCGGAAGAAGGTCGCTCTTCTGATACATGTAGTTCCTCTACAAACAGTTCAGCGGATCGACAGTGGTATGGCGAATGAAAGAAATAATGAGGATAGTGTTGTACTCAAGATGGTCGCGCGGCTCGTTTAAGTGGTTTCTTTACAAGCATTTTGGTGGATCAGTGGTGATATGGGATTCAAGAGGCGGTGTAGGGAAGATGGTGTCGTGCCTGGTTGACCTAGTTTCTCTACAAATAGTTCAGTGGATCGTCAGTGCTTTGGACAAAGTTCCAGGTTTTAATTTACACTTCTCTATAGTATGACCATAGATAGAGGGTCGAAGCTGGAGCAACAAGGTCGATTGTAGAATAATAGAACAAGCCGATCTGACATATAACTAAAAGTGTGTGAAGGATTGGCTGAAAAGTAATGCGAATATCGATTTTCTGAGGATGGTCGCGTAGCTTGCTTAAGTAGTTTCTTAAAAACAGTTTAGTGGACCAGTGGTGCAATGCAATGTCATTGAAAGAGATGTTGTACTAAAGATGGTCGCGTGGCTATGGTTTAGGCTGTGTAGTTTCTCTACAACGGTCTTACGTATCGAAAGTGCTTTGGCGTGTAAAAGCCTGGGTGAACGAGATTGGGAGTAAGCTCGTTTGGGTAGTTTCTTTACACACAGTTTGGTGGATCGAGGTTGTTTTGGCATGCGAAAAAGAGGTTGTACTGAAGATCGTCACTTGGCTGATTTATGTCGTTCCTGACAGTGGTATGGCTTGTGAAAGACTGCCTGAAAAATAGTAAGGTAGCAGATCTAGTTTATTATCTAATTGGTTTATATTTAGGTTGCCACATACGACGGTTTCGTAGATCTGTACTACGTCGACTGCCTTGTATGGAAATGTATTAGCCTAGTCCTATGCAGCCATTGTTCAGAATTCTGTGATGCAGTTCCTGCTATTGTTATTATCAGATAACCCCTCCCCCACATCCCTGATAACAAGAGGTGCAATCAGGATTTATCTTATTCATCTCGTTCTTTGAAGTTCATCTTAAAACGCCAAGTTGGCTGGATCCCGGGAGCTGTCACAAAGGCTATAATGCCTTTATAGAAATCTGTCGGCTAAGCAGTTCCGAGGGGTAGCAAGTCCCACAAAGGGTGTGCGGTAGGCAGAGACGTCGCTAGCCATAGCTCGTGGCGGTGGTGGCTGGGCGCCTGCCGGTGCCCTGCCGCTCATTTCAGCTTCTCATCGCATATGTAGTAATAAAACTCGGTATACCAGCAAGCGTTGATCTTTGCATGAAACTATTAAATTCTTGAAATTGTACGCCACAAGCAAAATTGGCCTGATTTTTACTTGAATCGATAGATTTTGGTACATAAAATCGTACGCTGCAGGGCGAACTTCCTGATTTGGCAACTGTCTTTTATCGATCTTGGAAGCTCAAATATGACAATCGTATTCTCATTCTGACAAATTATGATTTCCTGTCCGAACCACTAGAATAGCCCGCCTCTTTATGTCAATCTGGGAAGCTCGAAACTTCCGACTGAGAATGCAATTCCTCAAGTTTCAAACAGTCGAGAACCCAGAACCGCCGATGTCCAAGCTTGATGTTAACCTAGTTTCTTGGTAACCCTGAACTAGCCTTTCTGACATTTCCGGGCGCACTGTCAGTCCCCCATTTCGCCTACAATTATGGTCACAGTAATCCTTTTTATGGACTGGTAATGCTCCCACCCCCAGTCCAGTCTCCGTAATAATTTTTTGGGGGATGATATATTCCTTTGAGTAATATTCCTTCAGCCCAAGCTGACTCCGAATCGTATTTGACAATACAAAACGGATACGTCAGCTGAGTTTTATTAGAGCTATATTTCCGCCCTTCTTGGCAAGGATCCTCTTCAGGCTCAAGCCGCTCAAACTGGAAAATGAAACTTGTGGAAAAACAAAACATTTGGTGAATTCGTTTGTGAGAGTTGCTTGGAGTTATGGACAGTTTGACTGTAATTCGGAACAGTATTGTAATAAATGATAAGACTCATATACAATATAATGTATATAGCAAAGAGGCCATGCTACAAAAAAATGAACGGTTACACCTTCTCAATCTGAATTAATGTGTCAGAAACGCTTCCTGTCACTCCATCTGTCCGTATCCCAGAATTTCAGTAAACTTCGAATAAATAGGAAGAAGGATAACCATATTGCTCATTCAGTCTCTGATTGTTTTATCCGTTTTTTATGGCACTTGCAGCTTCGCTCAAGTGCCATATACCGATCACTTTTCCGTCGGTCGGTCTGTCTGTCGGTCTGTCGGTCTGTCGGTCGGTCGGTCGGTCCGGTGATCGCGAGTTAGGGTACTTGCAGATGTGCTAGGACGATGAAACTTGGCAGGCATATCGGGGACCCGGCCAAACTAACTTGCAAATAATCACTTCCCCGATCCGACCTCCGTGGAGGGAGTAGAGGGCGGGGGAATCCGGAAAATTTAGTAGTTTTTGTAAAACCCCTACCCCTTTCTTTACACTAGTAGGTCTGCGCGCGGCGTGACGTCACTCTTTGCATCGGATCACTCTGTTAACATTGGAAAGAGCTAGTGCATTCGAGGGTCAAAGGGGTTTGTATCTGTGGTGCAGTGCGGGGGAATATGGAAAATTGAGTGTTGTGTAACTTTCGAACGGGTGATCGGATTGGGACGAAACTTAATATCTGAATGAATGACATATCTCTGATGTTCCATTTGAAGTCCGAACCGGATTCGACATCTATGGGGGAATTGGGGTGGGGGAAGACCGGAAATCTCGAGAAACGGTTATAATGGAGGGATCGGAGTAAAACTTGCTGGGAAGAACAAGAATCTGCTCCAGATAATTTGTTTACACGTT
Source organism: Branchinecta lindahli (assembly GCA_023053555.1). Taxonomy (NCBI): domain Eukaryota; kingdom Metazoa; phylum Arthropoda; class Branchiopoda; order Anostraca; family Branchinectidae; genus Branchinecta; species Branchinecta lindahli. Next base: position 3,278,768 of record JAKZAO010000009.1, on the reverse strand, counting down.
TGGACTGGACCCGGACACTTGGGGGGGGGGGGAGGTGGAGGGGAGTTTCACGGAATTCTGGTGATGACAGTTTTTGGGATTTTCACGACGAAACTTGGGAGGTGTATCAGGGACCCGATCAAACTGACTTGTCAATAAAAATTCACTCGATCCGATAGTCGTGGGGGGATCGGAGGGAGGGGGAATCCGGAATATTTAGCCATGCGTAACTTTGGAACGGGTGATCGGGTTCGAGTGAAATTTAATAACTGAACAGAGCCTGTGGTGATCTTTTTCATGTCCGGACCGGATCCGACAACAATTGGGGGGGGGGATACGTGACCGGATTGGACTGGAGAGATCGGGATGGAACTTTGTGGGAATAACAAACAAGTCCAAACTGAACCGGATTGGCTCCGGCGACTGTGGGGGGAGTTTGAGGGGCGGGTCCGGAATTCCGGTGATCGCGAATTAAGGTACTTCCAGATGTGCTAGGACGATGAAATTTGGCTGGAATATTAGAAATCGCCACTTTTCAAATCCGACCATTCCCTAAAGTACCAATCATGACCGAAAATTAAGAAAAATACTTTTAAGCAAAATATGCATTTCCATGATCCCCAGCTCATGATCATTTTTGCCTCAAGGGTTTTGCTTACAAATGAAGTTCTAGCTCCCTTAAAGTGTGCATCTTAACCGCAAGGTCGAAAAGTACTTTTTATCAAACGATACATCTGAACCCATGATCAGTTGTCCCACAAGGGTTTTGCAAAAAAAATAATTTCTTGCACCCTTAAAGGTCATCTGAATGAAGTCTAACACCCTAAATTGCCACTTTTACATACTGCTTACCATTTATCTCTCGAAAACCGGACTAAAATCGGATGAAGTTTCACCGTGCTATAATTTTCAGCCTTTTTTCCGACTTGTCTTGATCGTAGCACTCGCCGTAACAATTGTAACAGTCCATGCTTAACAGTTCATGTTAACAGTCCACGCCGTAACAGTCCATGCGTTTATCCATCCATGCGCTGTTTATCCATCCATGCGTTATCAACGTACGTTTATCCATGCGACAATGACAGTTTAAATATTGGCGCTAAATTTGTCTTGGGAGGTCGTAACGAATCGCCATAGGGAGACTTGGAACTTCAAGAGTGGATAGCGCCGAAATCACGGAGTGAAAAAATTCGTCTTCTCTGTACCGGTACTGTGAAGGACGATCTGAGGGGTTCATGGAAGTATGGTAGGATCGTTCAGGTGTCCTTTAAAGTGCGTAAATTAGTGGGAAAAAAAATACTTCTGATCATACGTATATATCAATGATCCCTAAGTGCCTGCTATCGTTTTTGCCTCAAGGGTCTTCCTTACAGATGAATTTCTCGTGCCTTTAAAGTGCGCATCATTACAGCCAAGTTCAACGATAATATACTTTTTCTCTAGCTCCCTTAAAGTGCGCATCTGAACCGCACAGTCGAAAATTACTTTTGATCAAATAATACATCTCAACCCTTGCAAGTGCCATATGAGCTTACAGCTCTTGTTTTAAGTAGACCAGGCTTCTGCTTATTGCTTACGAGCGAGCTCATTGGACAAAAATACCGGTTGCGTAGTTTTCTGCGTGTTTTTCATCGAAACTAGGTGAGGAGGGGGACACGTGTCGCTAAAACAGCCGAGATGAGTCTGTCAATTGTTTTTTGAAGCGGAGTACAGTTTCATGTACAGTAGAGGTATGCTTATGTGAACACTTTTCTAACTGTTACACTACCTTTTTTTTTCAGTAGCATATACAAGAGCTGTAAGCTCATATGGCACTTGCAAGGCTTGGTAAAAGTATGTAAAAGTATTCGCCAATTCGTGGTTTTTTTGTGAACATCTGTAAGAAAAACCCTTGAGATAAGAATGAAGACGGACCCTAGGAAATCAAGAGAATGTATCGTTATGTAAAAAAGTTTTTTTTTGCACCTGGCTGTGATGATGTGCACTTTAAGGGCGCTAGAATGTCATTCGTAATCAAAACCCTAGTGGCAAAAATGATCCTGGGCCCTTTAGGATCATGAATATAATATATGGTTTGGTGAAAAGTATTTATTTAACTTTCCGGTTAAGATGCGCACTTTAAGGGTGCTAGAAACTCATTTCTAAGCAAAACCCTTGAGGCAAAAATGATCATGGGCTCATGGGGATCATGAAAATGTAGGTTTTGCTTAAAAGTATTTTTTGTACTTTGGGGTTAAGATGGGTACTTTAAGGGATGATCGGATCAGAGAAGTGACAATTTCGAAGCCAATCTTGTCAAGTCTCTACTGTTCAAGCCAAGTTTCGTCGTCCTAGCACATCTTGAAGTACCTTAAATTGCGATCACCGGAATTCTGGACCCCCTGCCAGCTCCCCCCCCCCAGAGTGACCGGATCCGTTCCGGTTCTGTTACTGATGTTCTTGTTCTTCCCACCAATTGTCATCCCAATCGCTATGTTCTAAGAGTGTCACAAAATTTCCCCCCCCCCCCGACTTTCCAAATTGGTCGGATCCTGTCCGCACTTGAAATGGGACATCTGAAACATGTGTTCTTTCCAAATATCAAGTTTCAGTAAGATCTGATCACCCGTTCAGAAGTTGGACAACCTCAAGATTCCGGATTCCCCCTCCCTCCACTTCCCACACGGTGGTCATATTGGAGAAGCGACTGTTCTTAAGTTAAAATGTAAAGTCCCTGATAAGCCTGCCAAGTTTCATCGTCCTAGCACATGCAGAAGCATCTTAAGTCGGGATCACCGGAATTCCGGAAGCCTCCCTCCAACTCCCCCCACAGTACTCGGTTCCGGTCTGGTCTTGTCAACTATTGATCTAGGGCTTGTGCTTGTTCGTCCCACCAAGTTTCATACCGATCCGTCCATTCTGAGCATGTCACACAATTTCCGGTTCCCCCATCCAACTCCCCCCAAAGTCACCGGATCCATTCCAGACTTGAAGTGTGACATCTGAGACACGAGGTCTTTCCAAATATCAAGTTTCATCAAGATCCGATTCCCCGTTCAGAAGTTATAAATATGTCAATATTCCGGATTCCCCCCTCCTCCACTCCCCCCACGGTGGTCGGATCGAGGAACTGACTGTTTTCAAGTTAGTTTGGGCGGGTCCCTGATATACCTGCCAAGTTTCATCATCCTGGCACATCTGCAAGTACCCTAACTCGCTATCAGCGGACCGACCGACCGACGGAAAAGTGATCGGTATATGGCACTTGGCTGGAAGGCAAGTGCCATAAAAAGTATTTTATTTGTGAACTTGGCTGTAATGATGCGCACTCTAAAGGCGTAGAAATTTATCTGTAAGAAAAACTATTGAGACAAAAACGATCACAGGCCCTTAGGGATCATCGATAAATTCTCTCATTGCTAAAGATATTAGAAGCTTATCCCTTCCTCATTTCTAAGTGATGCTATTAGAAATATACCGTTTGGTCAAAAGTATTTTTTTACACTTTTCGGTTAAAATGCGCACTTTAACGGTGATAGACGGTGATAGCGCACTTTAAGGGAGCTAGAACTTCATTTGTAAGCAAAACCCTTGAGTCAAAAATGATAATGGGCTCATGGGGATCATGAAAATGTAATTTTTGCTTCTTTCTGAATTTGCAGTCAAGATTGGTACTTTAAGGAATGGTCGGATTTAGAAAGTGGCGGTTTCTAAGCTAATATTGCCGAATCTCTAATATTCCAGCCAAGTTTCATCGTCCTAGCACTAATGGAAGTACCTTAAATCGCGATCGCCGGAATTCCGGCCCCCCCCCCTCAAACTCCCCACAGTCACTGCAATCAATCCGGTTGTGTACAAAGATCAAGACATGACAAAGATCACCAGAGACATGTACTCTGTTCAATTATCAAATTTCATTCAAATCCGATCAACCGTTCCAAAGTTACGCATGACGACTCAATATTCCGGATTCCCCCTCCCGCTACTCCCCCTACGACTATCGGATCATAGTAAATTTTTATAAATAAGTCCGTTTGATCGGGTCCCTGATACGCCTCCCAAGTTTCGTCGTGAAAATCCCCCAAACCGCCATTACCGGAATTCCGGGAAACTCCCGTCCACCCCCCCCCCCAGTGTCCGGATCCAGTCCAAATGTATAAACGATTTATTTAGAGCAGATGCTTGTTCTTCCCAGCAAGTTTCACCGCGATCCCTCCATTCTAACCGTTTCTCGAGATTTCCGGTCTCCCCCCCCAGTTCCCCCATAGCTGTCTAGTCCGGTCCGGACTTCAAATGGGACATCAGAGGTATGCCATTTATTCAGTTATTAAGTTTCATTGCAATCCGATCACCCGTTCGAAAGTTACACACTACTCCAATTTTCCGGATTCCCCAGCCCTCCACTCCCCCCCAGGTGGTCGGATTGGGAAACTGATTATTTCCAGTTTATTCGGATCGGGTCCCTGATGCTCCTGCCAAGTTTCATCGTCCTAGCACATCTGGAAATACCCCAACTCGAAAAAGTTTGACAAAAACTACTTAATTTTGGGGATTCCCGGCCCACCACTCCCCCCCAGATGGTCGGATACTGAAACTAATTATTTCCAGGCTAGTTATATCGGGTCCCTGATATGCCTGCCAAGTTTCATCGTCCTAGCACATCTGGAAGTACCCCAACTCGAAAAAGTGTGACAAAAACTACTTAATTTTCAGGATTCCCCGGTCCACCACTCCCCCCCCAGATGGTCGGATCGTGAAACTGATTATTTCCAGGTTAGTTATATCGGGTCCCTGATATGCCTGCCAAGTTTCATCGTCCTAGCACATCTGGAAGTACCCTAACTCGAAAACAGTGGACCGCCCGACCGACCGACCGAAAAGCGATCGGTATATGGCACTTAAGCGGAGCTGCAAGTGCCATAAAAAAACTAAAAATGGAAAAGAAAAATTACAAACTTAATATCAGCTAACAGCCAAGTATTTCAGGGTTATTCTAGCACAAACTTGAAGTAGAAGTTCAATTGACTTTCTTTGATTTTGAATTTAAACTTCTTCCTCTTTTGAATGCATCTGGAGGTTCGGACCGCCATCTTTTGAATAGAAGATGCGTTGAATAGAACAGCTGACAGTTTAATCACTTTCAGCAGTGAACAGCAAGATATTCAAAAATTGCAAATGGCGTGAATGGTTATTATTCATAATTTATTGAAAAAAATGCCTGGTTTGGATTTTAGTGTTTTCTTCGGCGATCGTTCACAATAACCAGACGTTCACATAAGCATACCTCTACTGTACGTTAGCGTATCACTGTATCTAATGTGGTACTCTGATATCTATTATCTACTGTTTTATCAAATGTTAGAGTTGTTTTCTGAAAGGTTCATGGGAAGGTTGTCTCCACCGCTGGGACTCTTTGTCTGCATTCTGCTTTTTCCTTTAGCCTACTTCCTCCCAAATAATACACCCCGGAAACTACTTACGGTGTCTCATCATTCCTCCTTTCATCCATCTCCAGACGCTATAAACTTTACACTTTCGAGTTTTCTGGAAAAGTAGCAATTCTTGCCAGGAGAACTGAGATTACTTTGGCTTCGTGCCTTCAGCAGTCGTCAAGATGGAGAGATGTTCTGTCGATTTACGTCAAATTTCCGGTCACTATGTCGCAAGGAAACAGGCTCTTCAGTTCGGATTCCAGCTAAAGATGCCGCCTTCCCCTCACCAAACAATTACGTATGAGAAAGATAATGTCCCCCTCTGTCATCCAGCACATCGTCCTGATGAGGTCCCCCAGGAATTCTTCAGGCCTGGTTAGGAAGGGGATATTTGTTGGTCTTTCTAATAAAGTCGGGCCTTGCAGTTGTTCGGCCTTTGCCAAACGTCGTAAACATGTGACATTATCCTAATAAACCATTCAACCAGATAAATTAGGCAATACAGATTGTAGTAACCAGACTGCAGCGAAAAGTATATCACACAGTCAGGTTCATTTTTAAATATTCAGTTTTGATTCCGAGCGGACTGTAGCCATCAGAGGCGAGAACAAGTAGGATTTCCTGATCAGCATGTCCTTTTCTTGTAAACCAGCCTTTTCAATGCTATTGTATCGGCTTCAGACAAAAAATGTTTCGGTTTTGGCCCGTTTCTAGTAACTAGTCGACTCGTCCGGCGAGAAATAATAGCTACATGGATTCACCATGTATTCTTGACCTCGAGTTCAGAAATGTGTTTTTTTTTACTTACTACGAAATTTCTGGTTCCTGCCGGACTCCGGGCGAACTACTGATCCAGCGAGAAAATTAAGTTCGTAGATGGGTTCAGTATGTATTTTTGTCTGGATCTTCCGATCGACTTGAAAAAGAAAATTTTACTCCGAACGAATTTCTTTTTTCGCCGAATTCCGGTGCATCGACTTTCCCGGCGCAAACCTATAGTTTCAGATATGGATTCAGCATGTATTCTTAACCATTCTAGTACCGTATGGTACCGGAACGTTCGTGCGCAGGAGGGAAGTGAGCCAGTGCAGGGTTGTCAAACCGGTGAATATTTCCCGTTTACTAGAGATCGTTTTTACAAGAAAGCGTGCCACAAAAAAAAAAAAACAACAATCGTGGTTGTAGACTAACAATTTCTACCTCTTACATCTTTTGAAGGGAAAACTGAAGTACCGCTGTGAACATGAAAATGTGGCGGATATAAACACAGTCAGCATAGGGATGCGTAACGCTGTGCACAACTCAATTGACATGTATCTCTTATTAGTATTGTGCCTTTGAACCGAAAATGGGTCGGTAAGAGAAAGAGCTACTTTTACTAGTGCCAATCTAGTGCTTTATGCTTCATAATACTCCGTACTTTGTGTTTTACAGTTTACGGGTAATAAAGTTCGATCACAGTGCTAGGCTATCTCGCAAGTCCTTGGAAGTGCCCTAATAGTGCCACGTTTTCACTCGAAAGTGAAAATATTGAAAAAGATATCAAAAGTAGCACTTTTCTGCTCCCCGATATGCCTACCCGTCGTGTACCCGTTATTCCTTGGACGCGTGACCGGGTGGTCGCTGACTGGACTTCCTGCCATGGTTTTTCGGTACCAACGAAGGCTCATACGGGAAAACTCGAGATCTTATAACTTAATGATGCAAGCAGCTCCGTATCCACGAATTTTTTTTTTGGGGGGTGCCCGCGGGTCGGACAAGAGAGTACAAAAAAGACATAGATCAGACGTTAAAGCCTATAAAAATGATTATTTTTGAATGTTTCGGGGGGGGGGGAGAAGACCCTGTAACCCCCTGGATACGGCCCTGGATGCATGTAAGGAAAACCCGGCCGGTCAAGCCGGATCATCTGTTCGCAGGGTTAGGTGGCCGGGACTTCAGCTAGCGCATCTTTTACCGTTCAACTGCGGATAAATTTTCTCCTGGTTGTAGTTAGGAACTGCTTGTTGTAGAACAGCGAAGAAAAATCTGATTCAAAGTTTCCTGTTTTCCTGGATACTGTTGTCTTTTAACTGTAACTAGGTGACAATTTTGTAACTCAGGGCTACGATATGCTTGTTATGAGTGACACGTGTAGTTTCTTGACAAGGCCAGACTAGTATAGAAAAGGATCTATTCACATGTAAGCTTATTGGCATAACAAGGATTTGAATCAGTTTTCCTCGAAAAGGAAAAGAAAAAACATTATCATCTTCTTCGCTATCATTTTGGAACAGAACGCAGGGTTGAAATTCTTTTCAGAGATTCTGAAATTTTCCGTTCGATCTGTATACTTTGGGGTAAAAAAAATACTGATCAAAGTCGGACGAAAACACGATGTTTCTGCTTTTAAATGACACTGCTTTCTGTTTTCTGACACCTGTTACTTTCCCTTCCTCCAAAGTGTCATAATAATACGACAAAACTGCACATGCATTCCTTAATTACCTTAATTCGCACTTCGGAGCGATTAAGGTCCAGTATGGCTGACATCTATTACTGGTCTGGGTCGTTCCGGCAGTATTTCCAGTCCTTACATGACCACTCGTTATCCAGTGACTTCTTGAAAGCTTCAGGAGAAGTTGCTGACACTGTGGATTCGGAGAGGGAATTCCAATCGTCGCATTCGCCTCCTTCAGTTGATATCTGCTTAGTCTCCAACCTATTGTTCATCGCCTATCATTCGTTTCGCCCAGTTTCCTAAACCGGATTCCCTAAATTCATCCCGTGAGCAGAAGAGTCATCTGTGACTAATGAACAGTGGCATATTTGTGGGTTTTAGAAACCCTCTTGCAAAGATTCAAGCAAAAGCTGAATATTGGACTGAGATTCCATGTTAGGATACCAGCTTTAAACATCAGTGTAGTACGGTACTTGTAAATATATATATATATAATAAGAGTATACATATATATATATGATATATATATATAACAACAGTATATGTATATACTGTGTATATATATAATAAGAGTATTTATATGTATATTCGTCTGATAAATGAACGATCTGTTTCTAATATCAGGATCATGATTCAAATGCTAGCACTCCCTAATACTCCCTACAAAATTTGAAAATATGACAGATTGTTTTGTGGATCCCAGAATATTAGTAACGGTCATATTTGACAGTACAAAACGGATACGGCAGCTGAATGTTGAATTTTTTTATTTTAGAAAAAATGTTGTATTTTTTTAATAGGCTATTTTATTTTCTTTTGTCGAACTTTTTTTTAGTTTTAGTTTTTTTTATATTCTGGGCTGCCTTTATTTTAGGACTTGGGAAGATAATGCATTAAAATATTGCATTCGTCATATTTCACCAAAGCTCTTTTTTTTGTTAGTATGAGTGTTTTGTGCCTTTTTTGTATTTTGAGGCTGCCTTTCCATTAGGGCATGTGAAGATAATACGGTTTACTTTGGAAATGAAACTGAAACTGAATTTTAAAAGAGCGGCTGGGTGTAATTCAAATTTCTCAGCACTGTCTGGCGCATTTCGAACTGACATAATAAAATGTTTCCACTTTGTGTAGAATCGCGATTTCTGGAAAGATTTCCTAATGACTAATCTACTCCCCTTTACGTATCCTTTTAGAACTTAAGTCCGTGTATTTCGTTGGGAGCGAGAATAACAGAAATATAAATTTAAGTGTTTTAAAAATGAAACGCGTCCCCCTATATCTTTTATTGGTGTTGTTTACGCAGGAAAAATGAACTTGTTTTTTTCCCGCAAGTTCATTTTCCAGCTTCATTGGCTTGAGCCTGAAGAGGACCCTTGCCAAGAAAGGCCGGATTATGGCTCTAATATAATTCAGCTGACGTATCCGTTTTGCACTGTCAAATATGATCTGCAGTCAGCTTGGGCTGAGGGAATATTAAAAGAACAGGTTCCCAGACAACAGTCCCTCGGTCTATACGAAGCAGACCTCAGCGGGAAAAAATTCCCGAACTAACAGACGTGTCGTGGCCCCTTTACATGAAAGATGTAGAGGAGTTGTGTTCGAGCGTTGGGTAAGTTCTACAGTAACCGATAAGTTGACCCACTAAGTGTTTTTCTATGATAAAACATAACGAAGGGATTTAATTGCATTTTATTTATTTTTGCACGACGAACAAGTCAGATTCAGCGGTTGTGCTTACTGTTGATTAATAATAATATTGTTCGATTCACACGTCTTTACAGATTTTTGTGACGTTTTTTACCCCTTTATTTATCACCGGCGTGTTCGTTCAATGATGATTTAGTATTCAGATGATCAGTATTCTGATGATTTTATTGTCATTACTATCAAGAATCACACTTTAGAATTCGGCAGAGCTGTGGCAGATTTGGCCGTTTACTTTCGGCCAATGACTCGTCCAACGTAATTTGACTATTTGTTTTGACCAGCACGCTTTTGCTACCGTCTACTTTCTTGTCATTTGCCGTAGCGATATGAATCCTCGGAGTCTAATTTCACGATCCTACTGATCTGACAAAGGAAGAGCCCTTTGTGAGCTGGGGTAGAGCCGAAAGACGCCAATCCAAGCTATTAAGCTGGTCCTGATACCACCGAATGAAATGGTGTTTTTCTGTGAAATGTCTGGCACCATTCTGCCATTGTCTCTTCTAGCCTTTCACTCCGAAAGTCGAGTGACATGGTTCCGGTATACTGTTTTGCGCACATTGAGAAAAGCCCCTTGTTTCTAGGACCTTCCAAGCATTTCCTGGAAGTAATGGGAAATGGTCTAATGGGAGGAAGGTGCTCTAAGAATGAGTATTTGTCAAGTGAGAAAATGGAAGTTCTGACAAGAAAACCTGGTAGAAAAGGAGAGTTGTGCCTTTCATCTCCATCTCATTAGAGGAGGGTTTTCGCGAGCTGGAAAGCAAAGTTGGAATCACTTTCCGACTGTTTTCGCGCTGCTTCTGAAAGTTGCCCAACTCTCCGCAACGGTTTTCGCGCTTTGGAAACCGAAGCAGCGTTCATGGAAAGGGATTCCAGAAAGTTAATGGAACGCTCCGCGGAAAGTTGAATGCTTCGACGGAGATTAGGAAAGTGATTCCAGGATCTCGTGAAAACTCTCCTTAGCTGAGGATATTGATGGTGTACATGGCATCGCAAACCACTACATTAGTCAGATGGAGAAGGGCCATAGGAACATGATCCCGCCGAAAGCAATTTCGTTTCAGCAGTTCACCCGAAGATATGCTTACATTCCCCTCTGTAGCTCAGTGGTAGGGCCGTGTAAGCCAAAAGGCCGTTGGTTCAAATCCCGCTTTACCAGATGAAAAAGTATCTCAAAATTAGTAGTATGAAGTTGTACGAAAAAGTAGCATGCAGTACAACACTGATGCTACTACGTGCTTCTATGTCGAGGCTACCGTGTTACTGCGTTATACTATTAACAAGACTAGATGCTACTATGCTACTGGATACTACTGCTTAAGATAGGCCCAGACTGAGGCACATCAAGTGGTAGTATTCTTTACTATTACATATCATTACATGCAACTTTTTCGTACAACTATCATACAACTACGCAGGCTACAAATTTTTCATCGGGCGCCTTTGTCTTTCAGTTCAATCAACGCTTAAATGTTTTCATCTCAAGGTTGGCTTGCCCTCAAATTGAAGGACACGTCGTACTTATGAATTCACTCTACTTTAGTAGTATTTCCATCCATTCTCGTTATCGAGATTCTTTCACTTCAAAAGTGTATCCTATCTCCTCTATTAGCAATACACTGATTATCACGCTCGCGAGGTTTGTTGTCGATCTTTCAGTGACGTATCATGCGCCTGATCATTTTTTCCAGGAGCTAATCCGTCTGAAGACCGGTTGTGCAAATTTTGCCAAGATATTCTTGCAAGGCAAGGGATATGGAAAGAGGCTAAAAACAGCCAAAGCCATGTATTTTTTCAGTAAGCATAGCTTAATTATAAAGTGGTCAACTATCTCAGGTTTTCTGAAAAATATAGTTTTCTCAGGTAAATCTTTGGTTTTCTCTATGAGGCCCCACATGTGGGCCCTGATTTGTTGACGAGGCCCCTACATTAGAGTCCTAGTCCTAGTCCTCCAGTTTTATTCAGTTTACTTCTGGTTTATCTGCCCCGGTCAAAGTCTCATGTGTAATATTCCATCTTCGCGTATTTAATTTTATTTATTCCCAACCCACACAAAGCAGAAAGCATAAACGTTAGAGTAGCTACAAAAGAGAAGAAAAACATAAACAATGTCAAAACCAACAACCTTTCATCAGCAGTATCCCCCGTAAACAAGCCACTGCATCCAATCTGTCCTCATTTTCTTTCACACCTTTATTATTACCAACCCCTTTTCCGTTCCAGTTCAGCGACCTCTTTCACCACCGTCATTCAATCCCATCACATAACACCTCGTTGATTATTGCCCTTTCTTTTGTAGACCCGCTGTCAATGAGCCCTCAAAAGGCCCTTGAGGGGATTGGGGCAAATCTGCAGAAACAGTATGAAAAGTGGCAGCCTCGGGCAAGATATAAGCAGTCCCTGGATCCCACACTGGAGGATATTAAGAAGTTGGCGGTGTCCCTTCGACGGAACGCAAAGGACGAGCGGGTCCTCTTTCACTACAATGGTCATGGAGTCCCTAAACCGACGACGAATGGCGAAATTTGGGTTTTTAACAAGGTACAAGAATAATCTACCTTCTGTACAGTAAAGGTAGGCTACTTGAAGAGGTGCCATATCAGGAAACCTTGGGGGGTGGAGAAATTTGTTTTGAGCCCGCATCCCAGGTTTAGTACTCAGACTCAGAGTTCAAATACTTTTTTGGGGTAAATTTAAAGTAGTTTTTGAGAATACCTTAAATATTTTCGAGTCGCATGCGTGAATGAATGAATTAATTTAATCCCAAAAAATACCTCTGGGCCATGGCTGGACAAAATTGTGGAAAGTAAATTAGCACTCTACCTATACCCACCAAGTATTAAGCACTCATCTAACAATTCATATTAATATGTATCACTAACCCGACTCCCGCCTATAATAAAACGTCTATGGTTAGGTCCCCTGAGCCCTTTCGTGTTATTTTGGTGTTTTTTTCCTTTCTCTTTCAATGTTTGTACCTTTTCCTAGGATTCTCGTGCTGGTAATTGTACTTGTTCCAATCGTTATTAATCTCGTCCTAAAACTCTTTTGTTGCTCTTTGTGTTTGTTGGCCTTAGTGCAACGCGTTAGGCTAAGGTTTTGTCATTTCGTGTTGCAAAGTAATTAGTGAATTAACAAAGCGTCACTTTTCTTATGTCAGAACGCTTTTATGCCATTGGAGTTATTACCATACAAATGACAAAATTATAAAACTGTTTGAAGACTATGTAATAATGTAATGGAGAATTTGAATAAGAGATATTATGATGTTATGTTATTTTCTTTATAATATGTTAGATACTGTTAATGGTCTACTCGTGGCTATTTGCATATTATTTTTTCAGACATACACGCAGTACATCCCGCTGTCAATTTATGATCTCCAGTCCTGGATGTGGTCGCCATCGATTTACGTTTTTGACTGTTCCAATGCTGGCATCATCGTTGATTCGTTCCGAAACTTCGCGGAACAGCATGAAAAAGAATATGAGGTAAGGAAGATTACACTATTCAATAAAATGAACTATTTCTACAAAAATATGTCTGAAGCCACTCCAACCCAGTCAGACACAAATCCTCAAATTCTGGATATGGTGCTCCAACCTCAGGGCATGCCCTGCAGCAGGGTTGCCAGGAGCTCGACTCATAAAAGTGTCACAATCCCTGACAAAAAGGTGCTTTTTGACACCTCGGATTTTTTACGGTCATCCCGCTTGCGCAATGCGAATAATTGGTAATATTTTTGTAGGGGCATTTTTCTAGATATTTCTTAAAGTTTAACTGAAAAGCCTTATTTGTGTGTCATTTGACTGGATACACTGAATTATTTGGATTCTGCAATGGGATTTTTGATTTTCCACTATCTGCTCTAGTTATGAGGCTCAGAATGTCTCCGGCCGTCCCCACAGCGTAAATTCTACTATGACGCGGGAAATTTTGATCTCAACACAAATGCGGCTTTTCCGTGGGCAGTGGTGAGATTGGTGACGATTGCTTAGTGCCTGAACAAAAAAAAAAGAAAAATCTTTCCGTAAGGCATACAACAAAAATACAAGCGCATAGAGGCACCTCGAGAGGCACCACAAATCACACGGAAATTCCACTATTTGAAAATCGATTATTCGTGAATAGCGGAACAACGAAGTAACTCGTTTTTAGCGGGTCTTCAAGCCAATTTAAGTGAATAAGTGATGGGTAACTAGATTGTCCTATCCTAGCCCTTTTTGGTTAAACTTTAATTGTTAGAATACAGTTTTATAACAAAAAATAACCGGAAATGGGCTTCATATAAGGGTTTAAAGTGTTCTTGTGTACTAAATCAAAGCAATGTATATGTTTTTTGGGGCGGTAATCCGTAAATTTAGTAAAGTAAATGAAATGGTGCTTTTCTGACCTAAAAAGTGTCATTCGTAAAAAAAAAATGTCACTTTCAGAGAAAAGTGTCACGGTGTCACCCAGAGGCAAAAAGTGTCAAAAAGCACCAAAAGTGTCACACTTGGCAACACTACTGTGCCAGCAAGAGCATGGGACCCCATACAAGTCTGCTAACTTGAGAATCTGAAATGGAAATTTGCTTTTCAGAGAGATTTATATGAAGGTATCATGCCTTTGCTTCAGGGCATGGCCCCCAACGTTTGAGCACCATGCCGAAAAATTGAGGATTTATGTACGACTTCTCCAACCCCTTTACTTCACCTCCAACAGCGTTTCCCGGTTAATTTCAAAAATATTTTATTTTCTCCCATTTTTTTGTTTTTTTTTGTTTTTATTTATTATTTTGATATTTCGGTCCTTATTGGCAAGGGTTCTCTTCAGGCAGGTGGAAGAAATAAACCTACAGGATCCAAGTTTGGAAATCAGTACTGTTTAATCTGTCTAAAAGCCCCTAAATGACGAGTCACACGGGATATTTCATTTTCCGATGGGAATCCGGTTTCCCGTCCGAATAATACCATCATTCAAAGGAAGTTCAGCCATTTATTTATTTATTTATTATTACATTTGTCGTTAAGCTTTAGCTTGTTGCCACTGTTCTAGAGAAAAGTGAGCTTTATTGCGAAACACCCTCCGGTAAGATTGGAAACCGAGCGAATTCGTAAGTCTTATTTGGTTTCCTTAGTTTTCTTATAAGAGTCTTTTCCAGCTTGACAGTGTGAAATAAAAAAGCACAGCAAGTAAATAAAGAACGCGATACTTTAAGCCAGCTGTCGCAAATAGCCTCGTGAGAAAATGAATATTAGCTTTGCCCCCTGGAAGCTAATATATTCTGCCAGCTTGGCTGGGGATTTTTTTGTCTTCCGTCACACAAGTGAAATAAAAGTAATAACTTATAACAATTTGTTTGAAAAGGGTGCTATACGTTCTGTGACAGTAGTTAGATTCGATGTTGGGATATTTGTTTAAACAAAGGAGGCGTGACCTTTCAGGCTAACAGTCTATTAAAACCACCTTAGCTCGATCTACCGGTATCTCCCCCCATCTCTCCCCGTCTCCCAGCGCATGAAATTCATCAGTTCATTTATTACCGATTTTTTTTTCTTCGACTTTTCTCTCACTCCGATTTTTCTGATCGCACCGGACATGTTAAATTTAACGGTAAAGTCCGTTTTTGGGACAGGGACCTTATAGATCCTGCTGAAACTACTGTCGATTACTAAAACCACCTTACCTCAACCTATTGGTACTTCTTCCACTGCCCACAAAGTTTATCTGTTCGGTTATTACCAAGTTATTTTCCCTCGGTTTTGTTTCACTCAGATATTCTCTAATCGCACCGCATGTGTTAAATCTACCTGTTTAATTCGTTTCTAAGACAGGGGTTGTACAGGACCTCCTGAAAGTGCTGTTGACACTGTCAGGGCTAGTTCCTGGCGCTAGACAAGTTCATCACTTTTGATGATTAAAATCCTCAAAGCCGTATCTCAGTTTTCCGTGGCAATCCAGACCTTGTCCGCTGCCACAATTGTGTCACGGGACACTGATTTCACAGTGTATTTTGGAACGTTGATTTTCCTCTCATCTCGGTTTTCCACAATGCAAGGACTTCGGTAAATGCCATCTTACTGAAGCAGTTTTGAATAAAATTCACCGCCGTTAAAGGTCATCTGAATGAAGTCTAACACCCTAAATTGCCACTTTTACATACTGCTTACCATTTATCTCTCGAAAACCGGACTAAAATCGGATGAAGTTTCACCGTGCTATAATTTTCAGCCTTTTTTCCGACTTGTCTTGATCGTAACACTCGCCGTAACAGTTGTAACAGTCCATGCGTAACAGTTCATGTTGTAACAGTCCACGCCGTAACAGTCCATGCGTTTATCCATCCATGCGCTGTTTATCCATCCATGCGTTATCAACGTACGTTTATCCATGCGTCAATGACAGTTTAAATATTGGCGCTAAATTTGTCTTGGGAGGTCGTAACGAATCGCCATAGGGAGACTTGGAACTTCAAGAGTGGATAGCGCCGAAATCACGGAGCGAAAAAATTCGTCTTCTCTGTACCGGTACTGTGAAGGACGATCTGAGGGGTTCATGGAAGTATGGTAAGATCGTTCAGGTGTCCTTTAAATATTGTCTAAATATATAGAAATTATGGATAAGTTAACACCCCCTATGAAGTTTTTGTTCTCACATCAAACACAATTAAATCTCACTTTTCATCGGTGCTTTAAAGGACAGATTGCCATAGAAACTAAACACAATAAAATTAATTTAGCTTTCACCTGTGCTTTAATGTGCAGATCGCCATAAAAACCTTATTTTGCATCCCTCCAGACTCGTTTGCCTTCGTCCCAGTCACAATGCACATGCCCGCGCGAAAAAATACGAACAAATTGTAGATTGCCATAGAAATTATTCTGCATCTACAGACTCGTTTGCCTTCGTCCCAGTCAGTAATAATTACGAAGACAAAATAGAAGTCAAATAAATACCAGTAAAAAAAACCCGAAAAAAATACAAAGGGCATGAGCCTTTTCTGATACTTCCTTTAGAGTTGAGGGAAGAAGCTCAAGCCTGTTCTAGCGCAATTCTTCTTCTTCTTCCTTTTCGAATTAAAAAAAAATGGAGCCTTGTTTTGGCAACATCATGTTCATTGACGAACAAGGCCTCGAAATTTGACACCAGCCTACAGATTTTTTTTTCACCCCCCCCCCTGGCGCGCCATGGATTCCATTTTGCGTATCATGGAAAGAAAATAGCAATTGTTTTGGCAACATTATGTTCATTGACGAACAAGGCCTCGAAATTTGGCACCAGCCTACAGATTTTTTTTCACCCCGCCCCCCCCCCCCCTGGCCCGCCATGGATTCCATTTTGCGTATCATGGAAAGAAAATAGCAATTGTTTTGGCAACGTCATCTTCATTGACGAACAAGGTCTGGAAATTTGATACTACAGATATATTTTTTTAACCCCCCCTTGACGCTTCATTATTTCCATAATGCGTAGGGGAGAGATTGGGGGGGTGGATGTCATCGGAAAGCCGTTTCAGGAAAAGAGGGAATGGTGCAGTTTGGCAAGTGGCTTAGTTTTGAAATCACGGCAGGATCTTTTCAGCCTGCAAAAAGTACAAAAAATACATAGCTCAGAGGTTAAAGCCTGCACAAAACTATTGCTTTTGTGGGTTTCGGGGGGGGGGGGGCGTTCAAACCCCCTAACCCCCCTGGATACGGCCCTGTGTGTAGGTCATCCAAAGTTTGTAGTTTCGTTCTTCTTGCTGGATTTTCCACTCTTGATCGGCTTACTTATTTTTTAACTTCACGACCCTGAGGAAATATGTTTTCCATCTGGTTTCTCGTCAGTCATACGTGATGCCTGATAATGAGTCTTTGGATGATTCCAGGCTTGTAGGTAAAAAAATAAAAAAAATATTTACTACTTCATTTTGCAGACTTTCTATCACGTATGTTAGAAAGCACAGCAGGATCAAACTTCATAAATACAGTACTTGTCTGATAATATTAAAGTGACTAAAACATTAATATTGTGCCGTATCTAACATCGGTTTGATGTAGTGTAGGACTGAAAACCTGAGATACTACCGGTCAATGAAAGAAATGAGATGTCAGCTACCAATAGAATGTTCAAGAGCTGTAAGCTTATATAGCAATTGCAATGGTAGTTAGCGCGTATATAAACTAAGATTTGCGCTGTCAGAATCAGATGGGTCATCCCAGACCCCTATCCCACTCCCCGAAGCATATGATAGTCCCCTTCATCGAGTTCCATACAGATCAATTCACCCTACGAGTATCACTTGATATCCGAGACCACCCTCCACCGCTTTAACTGCCCCCACAGTGGCCAAATACGGTCCTGAGAATATGTAGGACATTTTGACTTGACAGAATCTGTCCTCTTCGAGTGGCACATACCATGCCCCTCTTAGAAGCCTGAAAGAAGAAAGGCCCTCTGGAGACTGTAGGAGGGGTCTTTGTAAGCAAAGTTCTTGAGTCACAAACGATCGTGGACCCTCTCGAACACCAAAATATAATTTGGCCAAAGTTTTTTCGATGTGCAGGTGGAGATGCAAACTCCTAAGGGTGCTAGGAACTCAAATTTAAGCAAGACAGCAAAATCCTCGAGGCACAAATTATCATGGATTTGGTCGAAAATATTTTGCAACCATTCATACAAACTAGACACATCAAAATTCTCTGTTAGAAACAGTGCTACAAAATCGTGGAATAAATATCAAGCTATTTAGACCTGCAACTTTCTCCAGATTTTTTAAAAAGTTTTCTGATAGAATATTGAGTAATAAAAAGTGTATGTAATTTTTTAATAAACAATATCGATGGCTTGCCCATTGAGTTTTGACAGTTGCTTGGTCGTCTTTTTTTTCGGATCCCAAAACGTAAGTGGAGAAGATGATGTTCACTCCACTGACTTCGTAAAAGTTGTTCGTCTGCCCGTCCGTCCGTCCGTCCGTCTGTCAGCACGATAACTCTCGAAGGAAATGAGATATTTTGATGATATTGGTGTGAGGATTCTTTGGGTCGGGTCTAGGCGAGAACCCCCCGGCGAAAACCCCCCCGGACAAAACCCCCCCGTCAAACCCCCCCCGGCTAAAACCCCCCCGTTACCAACCCCCCCCCCCCCCGACCAAAACCCCCCCGGTACCAAAACCCCCCCGACCAAACCCCCCCCGGTACCAAACCCCCCCCCCGGTACCAAAACCCCCCCGCATAAAAAGACGGGTATGTAAGAGTAGAGTAACTGGTAGGTAGAGAGTAAGAGAAGAATAGAAAATCCCCCCGGTACCACCACCCCCCCCGGCGAAAACCCCCCCGAATCCTTAGACACTCACACATATTTAGACTGGGATTTACTGGGCAACAAAACGAACACCCATGTGACAAGCACGAGTAAGGTGAAGAGCTGGTAGAATATTTCTGGGACTATCTTGAAAGTGCTATCACAAAACGAGCTCGACCTCTCCCTTGACCCAAAGGATCCTCCCCTCCTATCAAGTCTCATCAAAATATCTCATTCCCTTCGAGACTTATCCTGCTCACAGACGGAAAGCAGGACAACTTTTCCCTCCACTTACTGCCCACCTTCGAGTTTCTGGTATGACAATAACTAAAGAGCAATCAGGCAAGGGGAGCTTCACATTGCACCAATGGGTGGCATCCTAACTTCAGCTTCCACGCCAAGAAAGGGAGGCATTGGGAAAGGAATTGTTGGGGGGATCGTTACACTGAGTGGAACTGGCTTTGACACCTCACTCAGACCTCACGGACAACAGCTCCAGTTGAATGCGCGTGTTTTGTGACTTCAGCAATTAGTCTGTCACCATCAACCTTCACCTTCGTCTTACACTCCCTTTGTTTATCATTGTTCTGATACCCAGTGTACTTCAGCATTATTATCAAGTTTGCGAAAGAGGTTTATTCTACTCGTACTCTCTACCTACCAGTTACTCTACTCTTGCATACCCGTCTTTTTTTTTGCGGGGGGGGGGTTTGGTACCGGGGGGTTTTGGTATCGGGGGGGTTTTGGTCGGGGGGTTTTGGTACCGGTGAGGTTTTGGTCGGGGGGGGGGGGGGGGGTTTGGTCACGGGGGGTTTTTAGCCGGGGGGGTTGGTGGGGGGGGGGGTTGTCCGGGGGGGGTTTCGCCGGGGGGTTTTTAGCCGGAACCCCTTTGGGTCAAGGGACAGCTCGAGTTCCTATATATATGTTTAATTTATGACCCACCAAATGCACAAATAAGCGACAGCGGAGTAAAAGGAAAAAAGGAAACAACAAAGGGACAAGCGCATAGAGTTCATTGGCCACTACATGAAAATGCGCTTGTCCCTTTGTTGTATTCTTTAGAGAACAGATTTACGAAAAGAAGTGTTCACGCAGTGAGCTGATCACTGGCCACTGAAAGCCGCGTCTGTATTGAGATTCAAATTGTCCGCGTCATAGTAGAATTTGCATTGTAAGGAACGGCCGTAGATTTCTGAACGTCACAATTAGAGTAGATAGTGGAAAATAAAAAATTCCCTTAGCAGAATCCAAATAATTCAGTGTATTCAGTTAAGGGATGCAGAAATAAGTTATATTTTCAGTTAAACTTTAAGAAAATAAGCCAACCTTCGAGGCAAAAATGATCATGGGCCCTCGTGAAAATGTAGCGTTTGACCAAACCTTATTGTGCGGCAAATATTAGAGAATATTGGAACCGAAACTGAGTTTACTGTGACTAGTGCTTTAAAGGACCACTTCAATATTCTGCCTTTTATAGTATACCTAGCTCCCGTACAGAATTATAAGCTTCAAAAATCCCCACCTTTCTCCATTTTTTCGTTTTGTTCCTACGATGTTTAGTGCTTTTTTGGCCTTGCCGAGTTTTGCCCGTCACACAACCAAACCTTTGCCGGGATCTTCAACGTCCGCTGACAAATCTTTCACACATAAGGATCTGAAAAGATTATGTTTATCACTTCTTTTATTTGCCAAGTTTTCCCACTTTTTAACCACGGCGCGTTCAGTTTTCAAATGTTTTGCGCCCAGCCGCCGCGTCGGAGAGCAGGAAGGCTGGACATAGACGACAAGCGCTAACAAGAAAATCGCCAATTTCAGGTGGAAAGTAATGGTATTTTTGAAAATGTTTTTTTTGATCCACTTCATAGGGAAAAGATCATTTCTAGCAAGAGTTGTGCTTTAAGGGTTTCCCGGCATGCTCCTGTGTTGCTTCCTAAGTGGCTGATTGGATTCGCTGCCGGGAAACAGTAGATTTCGTTTTCCTCTTCCTGTAGCCCTCCATGGAAACATCGGGAATTTGAGATTTTCGTGTGTTGTGGTTACCTTTTTCACTCGTATTTTGGGATATGAAAATTCCGGTCGAAGCATTCTAGGAATTCGCCAAATCCTTGGAGAATATAAGGACCGGATATTGTTATAGTGGAAGCAGAGCAAAATAACACTAGGGAGTAGCGCCAAGACTTGCAAAAAGTGACACACACTCGAGTAGCAGTGACATTAGCGATATACTGGTGGTTTTTTTTATGGCACTTGCAGCCTCTGGCTCAAGTGCCATATACCGATCGCAATTCCGTCCGTCGGTCGGTCTGTCGGTCGGTCTGTCCGAATTTTTTTGTCCCACATGTTCGAGTTAGGGTACTTCCAGATGTGCTAGGACGATGAAACTTGGCAGGAAAATCAGGGACCCGACCAAACTAACCTAGAAGTAATCAGTTTCCCGATCCGACCATCTGGGGGGGAGTGGTGGGCCGGGGAAATTCTGAAAATTAAGGAGTTTTGTCACACTTTTTCGAGTTGGAGTACTTCCAGATGTGCTAGGACGATGAAACTTGGCAGGAGCATCATGGACCCGATCGGACTAACTTGGAAACATTCAGTTTCCCAATCCGACCACCCGGGGGGGGAGTGGAGGGCTGGGGAATCCGGAAAATTGGAGTAGTGTGTAACTTTAGAACGGGTGATCGGATTGGAATGAAACTTAATAACTGAATAAATGACATACTTCTGATGTCCCGTTTGAAGTCCGGACCGGATGCGACAGCTATGGGGGAGTTGGGGGGGGGAGACCGGAAATTTCGAGAAATGGTTAGAATACAGGGATCGGAGTGAAACTTGCTAGGAAGAACAAGCATGTGCTCCAGATAAATTGTTTATACATTTGGACTGGATCCGACCACCCGGGGGGGGGGGGGGTGGAGGGCTGGGGAATCCGGAAAATTGGAGTAGTGTGTAACTTTCGAACGGGTGATCGGATTGGAATGAAACTTAATAACTGAATAAATGGCACACTACTGATGTCGCGTTTGAAGTCCGGACCGGATTCGAATGCTCTGGGGAGTTGGGGGGGGGGGGGAGACCGGAAATTTCGAGAAACGGTTAGAATAGAGGGATCGGAGTGAAACTTGCTGGGAGGAACAAGCATCTGCTCCAGATAAATCGTTTCTACATTTGGACTGGATCCGGACACTAGAGGGGTGGAGGGCTGGGGAATCCGGAAAATTGGAGTACTGTGTAACTTTCGAGCGGGTGGTCGGATTGGAATGAAACTTAATAACTGAATAAATGACATACCTCTGATGTCCCATTTGAAGTCCGGACCGGATTAAACAGCTATGGGGGAGTTGGGGGGGGTGACCGGAAATATCGGGAAACGGTTAGAATGGAGGGATCGGAGTGAAACTTGCTGGGAAGAACAAGCATCTGCTCCAGATAAGTCGTTTATACATTTGGGATGGATCATGACATTAGGGGGGGGGGGTGGAGGGGAGTTTCCCAGAATTCCGGTTATGGCGGTTTTGGGGATTTTCACGACGAATCTTGGGAGGCGAATCAGGGACCCGATCAAACTGACTTATAAAGAAAAATTTACATGATCTGATAGCCGTGGGGGGAGTAACGGGAGGGGGAATCCGGAATATTGAGTCATGCGTAACTTTGAAACGGCTGATCGGATTTGAGTGAAATTTGATAATTGAAGAGAGGACATGTTTCTGTTGATCTTTTTCATGTCCGGACAGATCCGACAGCAATTGAGGGGGGGGGCGAAAATACGTGACCGACTTAGACTGGTGAGATCGGGATGGAACTTTGTGGGAATAACAAACAGATGCTCTGGATAAACACTTACGGAACCGGATTGGGTCCGGCGACTGTGGGGAAGTTTGAGGGGGGGGGAGGTCCGGGATTCCGGTGATCACGATTTAAGGTACTTCCAGATAATCTAGGACGATGGAACTTGGCTGTAATATTAGAGATTTGACAAGATTGACTCAAAAATGACCACTTTCCAAACCCGACCATTCGTTAAAGTACTAATCTTGACTGCAAATTTAGAAAAATACTTTTAAACTAAATTCATATTTTCATGATTCCCATGAGCCCATTATCATTTTTGCCTCAAGGGTTTTGTTTGCAAATGACGTTCTAGCTCCCTTAAAGTGTGAATCTGAACGGCCAGGTCGAAAAGTACTTTATTTCAAACAATACATCTCAACCCATGATCATTTGTGCCACAAGGGTTCTGCTTAAAAATTTATTTCTGTCACCCTTAAAGTGCGCATTTGAAATGAAAAGCGAAAAAAAACTTTTGACGAAACGGTATACATCAAGGATCCCTAAAGGCCTGTGATCGTTTTTGCCTCAAGGGTTTTGCATACAGATGCATTTCTAGCGCCTTTAAAGTGCGTATCTTTACACCCAAGTTAAAAAATAAAATACTTTTTATTTAGCTCCCTTAAAGTGCGCATTTTAACCACAAAGTCGAAAAATACTTTTGATCAAACAAAACATCTCAACACATGCAAGTGCCATATGAGCTTACAGCTCTTGTTTTGTTAGGTATTCGACCAGGAACCGATAGTAAGTGCATGAATTTTTCTCTTATTTCTTTTCTCTTCTTTCTTTTTTCATTTTTATGGCACTTGCAGCCTCTGGCTCAAGTGCCATATACCGATCGCAATTCCGTCCGTCGGTCGGTCGGTCGGTCGGTCCGAATTTTTTTGTCCCACATGTTCGAGTTAGGGTACTTCCAGATGTGTTAGGACGATGAAACTTGGCAGGAAAATCAGGGACCCGACCAAACTAACCTGGAAATAATCAGTTTCCCGATCCGATCATGTGGGGGGGAGTGGTGGGCCGGGGAATTCTGAGAATTAAGTAGTTTTTGTCACACTTTTTCGAGTTGGGGTACTTCCAGATGTGCTAGGACGATGAAACTTGGCAGGAGCATCAGGGACCCGACCGGACTAACCTGGAAATAATCAGTTTCCCAATCCGACCACCTGGGGGGGAGCGGAGGGCTGGGGAATCCGGAAAACTGGAGTAGTGTGTAACTTTCGAACGGATGATCGGATTGGAATGAAACTTAATAACTGAATAAATGGCATACCTCTGATGTCCCATCTGAAGTCCGGACCGGATTCGACAGCTATGGGGGAGTTCGGGCGGGGGAGACCGGAAATCTCGAGAAACGGTTAGAATGGAGGGATCGGAGTGAAACTTGCTGGGAAGAACAAGCATCTGCTCCAGATAAATCGTTTATACATTTGGACTGGCTCCGGACACTGGGGGGGGGGGCTGGAGGGGAGTTTCCCGGAATTCCGGTAATGGCGGTTTTGCGGATTTTCACGACGTAACTTGGGAGGCGAATCAGGGACCCGATCGAACTGACTTATAAATAAAAATTTACATGACCCGATAGTTGTGGGGGGAGTAGCGGGAGGGGGAATCCGGAATACTGAGTCATGCGTAACTTTGGAACGGTTGATCGGATTTGAGTGAAATTTGATAATTGAGCAGAGGACATGTCTCTGGTGACCTTTGTCATGTGCGGACCGGATTCGACAACAATGGGGGGGGGGGAATACGTGACCGGCTCAGACTGGGGAGATCGGGATCGAACTTTGTGGGAATAATAAAGAGATGCTCTGGATAAATCACTTACAGAACCGGATTGGCTCCGGCGACTGTGGGGGAGTTTGAGGGGGGGGGGGGAATTCCTGTGATCGCGATTTAAGGTACTTCCAGATGTGCTAGGACGATCGAACTGGGCTGGAATATTAGAGATTCGACAAGATTGGCTCAGAAATCGCCACTTTCCAAATCCGACATTCCTTAAAGTACCAATCTTGACCGCAAATTCAGAAAAATACTTTTAAGCAAATTATACATTTTCATGATCCCCATGAGCCCATTATCATTTTTGCCTCAAGGGTTTTGCTTACAAATGAAGTTCTAGCTCCCCTGAAAGTGCGCATTTGAACCGCAAGGTCGAAAACTCCTTTTTTTCAACAATCGATACATCTCAACCCGTGATCATTTGTGCCACAAGGGTTTTGCTTAAAAATTTATTTTATCACCCTTAAAGTGCACATTTTAACCGAAAAGTGAAAAAAAAATACTTTTTACCAAACGGTATATATCAATGATCCCTAAGGGCCTGTGATCGTCTTACAGATGAATTTCTAGCGCCTATAAAGTGCGTATCATTACAGCCAAGTTCTAAAACAAAATACTTTTTCTCTAGCTCCCTTAAAGTGCGCATCTGAACCGCAAAGGTAACCTTAAAAGTACGTTTGATCAAACACTACATCTCAACCCATGCAAGTGCCATATGAGCTTACAGCTCTTGTTTCTTTATTAGTAGTGTATTTAGGTTAATTTGTCAAAGGGGGTTTGTCAAACCTCTTAACAGGTGAAAACTTCTGAGGGTTTTGTAGTTTATCGCATTTTTGCAATAAAACCCTATATAATCTAAAAAAAAAAAAAAAAAAAAAATTATAATCTAGTGAACGTCCCTACTGAAACTCGATCAGTCGTGCACCAGCGCTGGCTCCAGTAACTTCATATCGTGAACAACGCAGAAAAAAGATGAAACCTTCACTTTTTCCTCCATGGGTGCAGACCTCATCTTGGCTTTACTAGAAATTTCTAAACACACAAGTTTGTATCGGTTTAAATGCCGCAAGCGTCCGTTTGCAAAGCATAGGTCTTGACGCGACACTAGCACCATTAGCGATAGTGAACGTCCCTACTGAAACTCAATTGGTCGTGCACCAGCGCTGGCTCCAATGACTTCGTATTTTGAACACAGCAAAAAAAAGATACAACCTCCCCTGTTTCCACGATATATGGAGACCGCATGTTCTCTTTACCAGAAATTTATAAACCCTGAAGTCTGTCTCACTTTAAATGCCGCAAGCGTAATGGCCGGCGCTGTGAGTATGACCCGTTTGGAAAGAACAGAAAGCATAGGTCTGGGCGCTACTCCCTAGTGTTATTTTGCTTAGAGTAGAAGACCAGAGCAAAATAACACTAGAGAGTAGCGCCAAGACTTGAAAAAAGTGACACACAATCGAATAGCAGCGACACTAGCACCACTAGCGATGCTGAACATCCCTACTGAAACTCAATCTGTCGTGCGCCAGCGCTGGCTCCAATAACTTTATGTTCTGAACAGAGCACAAAAAAGATACAGCCTCCCCAGTTTCCTCGATGTGTGCCGACCTTATCTCAGCTTTACTAGAAATTTCTAGACCTGCAGGTTTGTTCGCTTTAAATGTCGCAAGAGTAGTGGGCGGTGCTATGAGAATGGCCCGTTTGCAAAGCATGGAAAGCATAGGTCTTGGCGCTACTCCCTAGTGTTATTTTGCTCTGTAGAAGACGGTTGACTGGGTAGCGTGTTCGGGTTTGATTTGATGGTGCTAAACGGGTAAATTAGCTGAGGTTTATTCTAGAAGTTTTCCGTCCTTCATATCAAGGGTCCTATTCAGGCTGTAACTAGAAGAATGAACCTGGGTTAATTCAGCTATGGCAATTTTTTCTTTCACTCGTATTTTGAGATATGAAAAAATTCCGATCGGGACATTCTTTAGCCAAATTTGGCGAGGATTGAAGGACCGGATATTTGTTAGAACGGAAGATGGGTCGGCTTGGTAGCGTGATCGGGTTGGATTTCATGGTAATAAACGGACAAGTTATGGTGGGTTTACACACTGCGTAAAATCCGAGCGTATTTGAAATCTGAGCGTATTTTACGCGCGTATTTGGGCTTGAAAAGATCTCTAGCAATACAGACGTATTTCAGAAATTGGTCCGTTTCTTATATAAATACATCTAATACGCTCGGATTTTATTCAGTGTGTAAACCCATTAGCTGAGGGTCATTGTAGCAATTTTTCGGCCCTTTTTGTACGGGCCCTCTTTGTTCTCTAGTTAGAACAACAAACTTTGGATCAGCAGGTTCGCGGGTTGATTCAGCTATGATTACCTTTTTTTCACTCGTATTTTGGGATATGAAAATTTCGATCGGAACATCCTAGGAATTCGCCATATCCTCGGAGAATTGAAGGACTGTATATTGTTGGATATGGTTGCTGGGTAGCGTGGTCGGGTTGTTAGTGAGGGTGGACGTGATACCAGGTTTACCAGGTTTACGTTAATTTTAAAACAGGAAAAAAATGAACTGTGGCCTCCTAGCAAGCTTACCACAAATCCCTGATTTTGAATAGGCCTTGCCAAACGATAGGCGTACCCACAGTTAGGATAGCCCCTGCCAAACGCCGGTTTTCTTAAACCTGCCACTTTAAAGGAATTCTGATTGGTTGTTTTCTGAAATTCTTTCGAATCATCAGTATTTAATTGTGACTGTGGTACCCAAGATCTGGCATTGGGTAGCCGGCGTTTGGCGTAGCCTTTTTGAAATTCTGGGTATTCCTAATGTTCAGCAAACATATTCAAAAATCGTGGAGATTTTGTAGTTGAGTCTGCTTAACCCACCGCAAAATCTATCTTGGATTTTCTTTTGACGCCACAGTCTTTTACCTACCGTTTGGATTAGGGTCAACTACTGGATGATCTGGTTGTGCAGTGGATACTTGACAATCAGTGGGCCCTTCACTTCCAGTGGATACTTGTTCGTTTGTTTCTAGACGTCATTGAGATCAAAGCCAACTGAAGACGGTGCTAGAGATTCAACAACAAAGGCAAAAATATAATAATGGGTGTTTTCTGGCTGGAAACTTGTTTGTTTCAAGTTCTGAAGTACTTCAGCTTCAGGGTTACTGTGACTGTGGTAATGAACTATTTGCGGGAGATAATGATGGAAGAAACGAAGACATTGTTAAGCGTGTAGCTAAGCTACACGACTAGTCGTTAGTGTAGAAGACAGGCGTTCTCTTGACCCCCTCCTCTGCTCTTTCCCATTGAATTTCTGTCAGGTAGAAAATCGTCTGGTGCCCAGTCTTGGATAATGATCTGAAACGAAACTAAGCAATTTTCAGCTTTGATGGGTTTGGGAATGCGAAACGCTGATATTGCCGTTCAAGCATAACGCCCAGCATAGCGAGGTCCCACGATTTGTTGGTCAGTGCGCACGGTTCGTATGGCACTCCACTCCCGATTCTTCTTTTTTCAACTTAGCTGGGTTCACTTTTTGTCTTTATGTTGCTGACGATGCGTGCCTTATCGTGCGTAAAATACTTTCTTCTTTTTCCCAGCTGTCAAAGTTCGGTAGGACGAACACACGCTTAACAAAGTCTTAGTTTCTTCCTTCATTATCTCCCGCGTGGGTTCGTTACCACAGTCGCAATTAACCCTGAAGCTGAAGTACTTCACAAGTTCAAACAAACAAACCGACCAGAAATTATATTTTTGCCTTTAGGCTGTTGTTGAACCTCTAGCTAAAGTCTTCAGTTTTCTGAAGACGGAGCTATAGAAAGATATGAGAAAAATCCAAGAAAACTCCAAACACTAAGAATAGCAATGTCCAACGATTTTTGGTCAGCACGCGCGATTCGTATGGATTGATTGATCGATTTATTCTCTTTCAGCCTAACTTAACAATCGTTCATGGCATGTCATTCCCGATTCTTCTTCTTTAAACCCATTCGGATTTTTGTCTTCTCCATGTTGCTGACGATGCGTAGAGACAGTTAACAGTACATCAAAGATGACGAACTATCATCTACTGGAACTGAGAATCTGAAGTG
The DNA here is from genome assembly GCA_023053555.1 of Branchinecta lindahli. Classification (NCBI taxonomy): domain Eukaryota; kingdom Metazoa; phylum Arthropoda; class Branchiopoda; order Anostraca; family Branchinectidae; genus Branchinecta; species Branchinecta lindahli. Next base: position 3,250,266 of record JAKZAO010000009.1, on the reverse strand, counting down.
ATCTCGTCATGATTATTGCGTCATGTATTTTAGTCATGTTCTAAGGTTAACCAACGCGGCGACCCTCCATTCGTTCCAAATTATAAATATTATACGGAGAGTGCAGCACAGTTTGTCGCAGGGACTGAAAGAAACCTATCAAGGTTTGATCAAGGTAGAAGAATCTTGTTGAGGGATCATTGCAGTGACAAGCCCTCGCGAGTGATGAGAAAACAAAGCATGTACTTACACATCACTTATTCACTCAAATAGGCTTTGAATACCCGATGAAAATACGTTACTTCGCTATTCAAGTAGTCGATTTTCATCGAATGAACTTTTCTTTTTGATGTGTGGTACCTCTATGTGCTTGTACCTCTGTGTTTGAAATATTTAACAACTACAACGGTAAACGATTTCCGAAAATGCGGCCTACATAGGTTTTCTGTCAAAAAGGGCCGAAGGGATCATGTTTCGAATCCATGTAATCAAAACCGAAATATCACAGAAATTAAATCTTAACGCAGTTTACAATAGTTTTTATAATAATTTATATTTTATTATATAAACCATTTTTTTATTCTAGCAACTTTTGATACAGTCACGTGGTTCTGTTCCCGCTATGGTGAACCCGCCACCTAACTTTAAGAACTGCATTCAACTTGCCTCGTGTGGAGGAAATCAGATGCTTCCGATGAACCCTGACCTGCCAGCTGACCTTTTTACAGCCTGCCTTACAACCCCTATCAAGACCGCCCTCCGATGGTAAGCTCAAGCTATAACTAGCTCATTTAATTAATCGAATTGGAGCTTGAAGAGAGGTTTTACCCCCTTTCCCCTGATTCATGCACAGTCCGTCTGCTAATTAAATAGGTAATTTTTGCAATCACCCAATTTGGAGGCATTTGTTGGGATATTCGTGTTTTTCTTCCTTTATGTTTTTTTTTTAGTGTAGTGTTAAACCTATAGGCTTATTGCGATAGCTGAAATAAAAATTAGAAATAGGTCAGGTAAATTGAATATTGTTAATAAAAATATAGCAAGATCTGAACAAAACACCAGAGACGCCAGTGGCGTACAATAATGGCGCTTTCTTTAATTCACTGATTTTAACCATAGCCCCAACTGAAGACATTGCCACAATTCTTGAAACCAGAATTAAGTCAACCAAAATAGAAATCAGAAGAAAAGAACAAACACGAACGTTTTTATGGCACTTGCCTTCCAGCCAAGTGCAATATACCGATCACTTTTCCGTCGGTCTGTCTGTCTGCCTGGTGGTCGGTCGGTCTGGTGATCGTCCAGATGTGCTAGGACAATGAAACTTGGCAGGCGTATCAGGGACTCGACCTAATTGACTTGAAAATAGTAACTTCCCCGATCCGACCATCGAGGGGGAGTGGAGGGAGTGGTATTCCGGAATATTGAGGCATTCGTAACTTTCGAACTTGTGATCTGATCTGAATGAAACCTGACAGTTGGAAAGAACACATTTAATACTTTTTTTTTTATCTTTTTTATTTGTTTAAATTTCAGTTTTGATTTAATTTGTTTGTGGTTTTTGTTTTGCCTTCGCCATTTTCATGTGTGTTTTTTGTTCCGATGGATTGGAGTTTGCCTTAGTATTGGTTTGTTCTTGTGTATTTGTATTAACATTTATTTTGTTATCATCAACTTTGGTGGATCAATAAAACATAATAATAATAATAAAACATGTCTCGCATGACCCGTTTCGCGTTGGACAACTTGCCTCGTGTGGAGCAAATCAGATGCTTCCGATGAACCCTGACCTGCCAGCTGACCTTTTTATAGCCTGCCTTTACAACCCCTATCAAGACCGCCCTCCGATGGTAAGCTCAAGCTATAAGTAGCTCATTTAATTAATCGAATTGGAGCTTGAAGAGAGGTTTTACCCCCTTTCCCCTGATTCATGCACAGTCCGTCTGCTAATTAAATAGGTAATTTCTGCAATCACCCAGTTTGGAGGCATTTGTTGGGATATTCGTGTTTTTCTTTCTTTATGTTTTTTTTTAGTGTAGTGTTAAACCTATAGGCTTATTGCGATAGCTGAAATAAAAATTAGAAATAGGTCAGGTAAATTGAATATTGTTAATAAAAATATAGTAAGATTTGAACAAAACACCAGAGACGCCAGTGGCGTACAATAATGGCGCTTTCTTTAATTCACTGATTTTAACCATAGCCCCAACTGAAAACATTGCCACAATTCTTGAAACCAGAATTAAGTCAACCAAAATAGAAATCAGAAGAAAAGAACAAACACGAACGTTTTTATGGCACTTGCCTTCCAGCCAAGTGCAATATACCGATCACTTTTCCGTCGGTCGGTCGGTCTGTCTGTCTGCCTGGTGGTCGGTCGGTCTGGTGATCGTCCAGATGTGCTAGGACAATGAAACTTGGCAGGCGTATCAGGGACTCGACCTAATTGACTTTGAAATAGTAACTTCCCCGATTTGACCATCGAGGGGTCGAGGGTGGTGGGAATCCGGAATATTGTGGCATTCGTAACTTTTGAACTTTGTGATCTGAGCTGAGTGAAACTTGACAGTTGGAAAGAACACATTTAATCCTTTTTTTTCTCTTTTTTATTTGTTTAAATTTCAGTTTTGAGTTAATTTGTTTGTGGTTTTTGTTTTGCCTTCGCCATTTTCATGTGTGTGTTTTTTTTGTTCCGATGGATTGGAGTTTGCCTTAGTATTGGTTTGTTCTTGTGTATTTATATTAACATTTATTTTGTTATCATCAACTTTGGTGGATCAATAAAACATAATAATAATAATAAAACATGTCTCGCATGACCCGTTTCGCGTCTGGACCGGATGCGACATCTGTGGGGGAGTTGGGGGGGGGGGGGGGGTACCGGAAAATTCGTGACACGCTCATAGTGGAGGGATCGGGATGAAACTTGATGCGAACAACAAGTATGGATCCTAGATGCATCGTTGACATAACCGGATCGGACTGGGTCAGGAGGGTCAGTCAACGTTGGGGAAGAACAGACCTGTAAATGTAAAACCTGTCATTACAGTTTTGTTCTTGCCCATCGTTGACCCTGAAGATTGACAGTCTGACGAAAACCCTTGCCAAGAAGGGCCGAAATATCGCTGCCAAAGCATCGTAGCTGACGTATCCGTTTTATGCATTATTTGAACATATGTTTCAAAGTCAGCTTGGGCTCAAGGAATATTTTTGGGTCCGATCAGATTGACTTGAAAGTAGCCTACTCGTTTCCCCGATCCGGCCATCTTCGGGGGAGTCGAGGGAATAGGAATCCTGATTACCGGAATTTTATGTCATGCATAACTTTTGAGCGGTTGGTCGGATCCAAAGGAAACTTGGTAATTGACAAGAGGGCGTATTTCTGTTTTAATGATACACTTTCATAGTCCCCAACGGCCGCAGAGTGCAAAAAACATTTAAAAAAAACGACACATTTTTAAGATCCATCATCTGTGCCTCAAGTATTTTGCTGACTAATTCAGTTTTAGCCCCCCTAAAATACGCATCTTAGCCGCCATGTGACAAAAAAAAAACTTTCGAGCAAACAATAGCCTACGCTTTCATGATCCCAAGGGCTCATGATCATTTGTGCCCCAATGCTTTTGCTTACGGTATATATTCCCAGCCCCCTTAAAGTGCGCTTTTTTTTACTAAGCTACGTTTTCGTGATTCCGAAGGATCCATAATCTTAAGTCCGGTCTTCACCTCCCGGAACTTCCGGAATCTGGGCTTCCAGATTTTTCTTTGACTTCTTCTGTAAATTGCATCTGGAAGATGAACCGGTCCGAAAGTACATCAAAATAATCCGGAAAAAAGGGGCTTTTGAACTTCCAGATTTCCGGAATTTTCAAGTATCGCAGAAGCAATTCAGAAAAAATCACGGAGAATCTGGGAACCCAGATTCCGGAAGGTGAAGACCCGACTTCAGCTCATACGTATGCTTGGAAGTGCCATATGAGCTTACAGTTACTAAACGGATTAGTATTTACTAAATCCCTCTGTCATAATCTTCCCGCCTAACCTTGTTTTCGAGATGCTGTCTAGGTATCCCCCCTATTATGTATTCTATCCCCCCTTTTGGCACTACATTGAGTTTCACGCTTGCTATGTTTGGGTATTTCGAAACGTCCCAGGCTCCCGATTATTATTCTCGGGAAGCTTATTAGACAGAAAGACTGGATGAATAAATTGACCGCGTTTGTCGCCCAAGCCAAGGGACAAGACCGGCCTTGTTTGATTTGTTGAAAGCAGAACTGAGTTTCCAAGGAGTAAATTATCTTCGACCACTGGAGCGGAAACACTACTTGGTGCAGTCTGGAATATGAAGAAGATACTGGACTGCCATTTACCGCCGAGAAAAAAAAGCTGAAACTTTTTAGCGCAACTAACAGCATTCAGACGCGTCATGTTGACGCAAAAGCACAGCATTCTTATGTATTAAAGCAGCGAGGGTTTGCCCAATCTTGGTTTTAGTGTGCACCGAATTTGCGGTGCTCGGCCGGTGGCAACCTCACCGGTTGCGACGTGTTAGAATATTAAGATCGGCATATTATTTAGAAACGTTGAAAGATGGATTGCTAAATTGCTCGGTGCCGGCACAGCTTTTGCAGGCTGGTGCCGTTTCGATGCCGGCCGGGAAAAGGTGTAGACCAAGTTGGGAGTGGGTAACCCCTCGAAACGTAGTGTGGATGGACAAGGGTACTGATGTTTCACGTCGCGTTCCAGGAGTACTCGTTATCTGTAACCGGCACGTTGTTTCGATACCATCCTGAAACCTCGAAAACCTGTGGGCTTGTCAAAATAATGCTTCGTAGTTTAAGTCACCCGCGAGTCTGAAAGTCCCGACTGGTTATTAGTTCAGCCCTAGGTCTGTAATCCCTCAGGCTGTATCCTCGGTTTCTTGACATTTTGTAGCTGATTTTATTTTGATCTGCCATTTTCGCCGACGTTATTCCACAACACCTACAATCCCGTACCATAGTGAGACTGCGATGGAACACAGAATTTTCGGAATAATTTGGATTTTTGTTCAGAATTTTAGATTTTTGAATAATATAGATTTGGATAAGATAGAAATTATAATGCATGTCATTAGAGAAGAGACAAATTCCGGAGGAGATATTTGCGTTTGTTTTGCTTTTGGGATTAATTGTTATGTTAAAAAAGAACTATCTAAAAAAAATATGTATTCAAATATTTATTCAAAATCTAAAATCTCTCATTGCTGCTTCTCGGGGACTATATGGAATGTTCGCCTCTGTAAAGTCTGAAGGCGCCAGATCTCCTACGACAAATGTTCTACAACAAATGTTCGAACATCAGGTGTTCTTCGTAACCACTCTTACTTGGATGCGATTATCCCAAATATGTCCTTTTATCACCCGAACTATTTGGACTCTTTCTCTGGTGGGGGCGTAATCTGATCGATATGCTGCATCATTAACATCCCCTGCCCTGGGATGTCTTTCTCCTTATTGTGTCATGAGCCCCCCCCCCCCTCCGTCTGTTCATATGGAACATGTCATTTTCCGATCAGGAAGCGGGAAACGAGGGATAGTGCAAAACACCCTTAGTTGCTAGGAGCCAATCGGGATCACATTTGTGGAGGAGGGAGAGGGATGCGACATCATCCACAACCTTGGTAGTGTTGTTCTGCTTGTATTTTCTTCTCATTATTTCCTAGCTTTTGCCGGACCATTTTTTTACGGCTTCCTTTTCTACCGAGTTGATTGAATACTCTGTATGACTAAGTCCAAAACACGCCAGTGATCCTCAGGAAGAACGATTAAACGTCTCGCTAGCGACTCAAATCAACAACTCAAATCCTGCGTCAACCACGGCGATCTTTGGGAGCAGTTGTGATACCGCTTCTGGCTCTTCCGCTAGGTACCCGGCGATTTTGCATCGGCAAGGAGAGTTAGTCTTCATGAGTATTCGCTGAATTTCGGCGAGAACATTAAAGTTTAACCGAATTGGGCTGATATACGGCAGTCTCGTTACCCATAACCTATTCACTTTAATTGGCTTGAAGACCCGATGAAAATGCGTTACTTCGTTGCTTCCTTATCCATATAATCGATTTTCGTTGGAATTGTAGTACCTCTATGTGCTTGTCTCTATATGCTTGAAATATTTAGCAACCACAAGGGTAAACGATTGCCACACAATAACTCTTTTTGTGGTCACAGGCTCTAGTGGGCTTTCTTCACAGGTGACCTTACAATCTGGAATTGAAGATTTCCTTAGATCCGCTTCGTTATCCATTGAAATGCACGCTTTTGTTTGAAATTCAAATTATCCGCGTCGGGTTGGTTCGTCTTTTCGGGCCAAAGTGCATATTCTGAACGTCACTACAAGAGCCCAGAGAGAAAAAAAAATCCCTAAGCAAAATCAATATAATTAAGTGTATTCAGATTCAAGATATTCAGTTTGTAGTCCTTATAATGTTTGTCTACTTGTTCTTATTGGTAATGAGAGAAGAAGCCCGGATGCATTTATCTGATTCGTTTTCCTAAAAGACATTTCTGTAGCAGAACGACTGGAATCTGGTGCTGAAAATTGCAATTTGCAAAAAGATCAAAATCACCTGATAAACCTTTTAACATGATTTTGTAGACATTTTGTAAATTTTCGACGCGCACTCACAATCTGACTGTATTCTAGGCTAGCCTGAAGACCTAAAAAGGATCCTTTTTTGCTGAATGGATCCCTAAATACTTGGCTTAAAGCACAACTCTTACTAGAAATGATCTTTTCCCTATCAAATGGATCAGAAAAAACGTTTTCCGAAAATACCATTACTTTCCACCTGAAATTAGCGATTTTCTTGTTAGCGCGTGTCGACTGTATCCAGCCTTCCTGCTCTCCGACGCGGCGGCTGGGCGCAAAAAGTTAAAAAACTGGACGTTTCGTGGCTAAAAAGTTGGAAAACTAACCAAATAAAAGAAGTTAAAAACAGAAAATTCTCATATCCTTATATGTGAAAGAGTTGTCAGCGGACATTGAAGGTTCTGGCAAACTTTGTGTTGTGTGACAGGCAAAACTCGGCACGACCGAAAAAGCGCTAAAAATTCGTAGGCACAAAACGAAACAATGGGGAAAGGTGGGGATTTTAGAAGCTTATAATTCCACAAGGGAGCTAGGCATAGTATAAAAGGCAAAATAAGCAAGAGAGGTCCTTTAAACGCTTGCGATTTCGGGGGGAACAGAAATTCTATGAAAGCGAGAATTTGTTGACTGAAAATACAGAACGTGAGTGAAGACAAAAGGCATATTCTCGCCGTTCTCCGAGGACTCCTCGGGAAATCGAAGGGAATGGCGAGAATAGAGGGAGTCACTCCACGCGGCCTCCGCGTACGGAAAACAACGAGAACACGGGGTATTCTTCTAAAATGGGTTTTGTTCGAAAAAAAATATGCAGTTGACAAAACTTACCTGGATCCACTTTATATGTGTTTTTGTTTATCCTGATTGTTTTTAAATAATTTTACGTTGCACCAACACCAGCAAAAATTGGTTCACCTCCGAATCTGAAAGGGGTCCTCTTTGACGATGGTGATGATAATTGGAGCATTCCCCGTTCGTTGGGACTCGCGAGAATACGGGAAGTGAGTCCCCGGGACAAACAAAAACGCGGGGACTCCTCAAGTGGAGTCCTCGGTGAACGGCGAGAATACGCTTTAAGAATGGATCGGCATAGTAACTGGCACAGATGCCTTAAGGGTCGAGTTAGGGATTAAACGGCATGGCTACGGGACCTGGTGACAACCGGAAGTCAACAACGTTTGTATTGACAACAATACACATTCCCGTTTGCTTTTATCCTATGTCGACACATAGTCAGTTCCCTGGGTCAGTCCCTTCTCTAAAATGAAATATCCCTCTGAAAAAAAAACGAAAAATAAAAGCAGCATGTTTTTTCCCCTTGAATCAACCCTCTGGTCGGATTTGTGGGACGATTAGGTTTGCTCGAAATTCTTCGATTTTCACCCACTTCCAGCCGAACCATCCATCTGAGAAGTGACAATAGCTTTTCCTGGTTCAGCGGCATGTCCCTTTCATTTTCATTTTCTATTTACTTTCGTTTAACTATTTTGTTTGGTTTGTTTCCTTGGACACACATTTGAATCAAAGTCAAGCACCACAGCGGTAAGCTTTATGAGACTAAAGGAGCAAGTACTCTCATTAATTTTTGTGAAAACTAAACTGACTGCTCCTTGCAAAGCTTCACAATGCTGTGGCTTTGCCTCATTTACTGTTTGTGGCTTCAGATTCAGATATTTTTTTTTTTTTTTTTCAGATTCAAGTTTTTCAGTTTTTTCAGATTCGTTTTTTCTTATGATCGCTACGAATAAGAAAGAGCATTGAGAGTCGTTTCTCATTTCCTAAATTTTTTCTTCAACTTCCTAGTTGGTCTCGGATCCGGTACGGTACTCTGTCATAGACCCTATTCCAAGTGTTGATGATGTTTTGTCGCGAACCTCAGTAACCCCTGGATGGTTGTCCGTTTCTGATATGATTTTGTGTCAGGTCTTTTTTTTCTTTTTTTCCCATACTCCATCTGTTTCTCCTTTGTGTTGTTGATGGGTAATCAAATATTTCACTCATTCATTCCAAACTAACTAAACTTTGGCACAATATGGCACCGATAGCTAGAGCACTTTTCAGTGCGAACATTTTTGTTTTCGTTTAGACTATTTCATTTCTGGTGATATTGCCATAACACAAGTCGTGAACGAATGACATCCCCGAATGAAATGAAATGGAAAATCGCTCGAGGGAAAGTTTCGACGTGACATGCTTTGAATGTGAATCAGATTTCTTTTGATTTCGCCGCTGCAACTCGTCCTGGAATGGAATGTAAAACGAGAATCAATTTCCGAAAGTTCTTCCTGTCGAACTTGCTCTAACTTGGCATGTGGCGGCTGAAGATAAAGGGTGTATCAGGTCAGCCTCGTGGCAATTTTATTTTAGTAACCTGTCCAGCATAATAGTATAATATTTTCTTATAACACCAGTACACCGTGCAGTCCTAAGATATCAGTCCTATCCTACCCAGTGCCAAAATTTTCTGTTATTGCCCTGATGTTAAAAGAAAAAAGTTCCAGCGGGCGGTAACAATAATATTTACCGCCCACTAAAAACTTTACCGCCCGCTAAAAACTGTTATCGCCCGCTGGTGTTATAATCATTATCGCCCTTGCTTTTCTTCGGGCGATAGCGGAAAATTTGGCCCTTGGGCAGCATGATAGGCAGATATCACCCTCGCTGGCGGTCGGGCGATATCAGCCAATCATGCTACCCGCGGGCCAAATCTTCCCGCTATCACCCTCAGCAAGGGCGATAATATATAATAACACCAGTACACCGTGCAGTCCCACGATATCAGTCCTATCCTACCCACTGCCAAAATTTTCTGGTATTGCCCTGATACTAAAAGAAAAAAAGTTCCAACCGGGCGTTATCAAAATAAATAACGCCCGGGCGTTATTTATTTTGATAACGCCCGGCCAGCCGTGCGATATCAAGTAATGACGCACGGTTGTAATTTTTTCTTTTAACATCAGGGGAATACCAGAAAATTAGAACAAATGTACTAGTGTTATAATCATTGTCGCCCTTGCTTTTCTTCGGGCGATAATATATATTATCTGAAGTTGGATAAAGGTTTATGTATAGGGATACACAAACATGCTGATTCTGTTTTTGAGCTTTCTATCCGGCGAAAACCGGAAAATTGGTAAGAGTGAAAGTATTATCTGAAGTTGATCCAAGGTTAAACGTTGGTCGATCAGAGCGTCGATGATGTCGATATAGCAGTAATAATACCACCTGAATCCATTATCTGAACTATATTGTTTCCTATGTACAAGTAGACTGACCGGAATCTGGCGAAAATCGGAAAACGACAAACGAGGGGACGTAACTCTGTTTTGAAAAATTGCCGTAATAGCAAAAGCTGAATATTAGGCAACGAAAAGAAAATAAATAAACACACAATAATAGGTAACAACATCCAAATAATTTAATATCAACAACGCTAACTTAATAACAAAATACAGGAATGAAACTGTTCGCAAGGCTTGTTCGTTGAAACCTTGTTCTGAAGGCTTCAACCGATTCCAAACGAGGCACAGGCTCAGCAGCTTGATGCGGTAGACGAATTCGGGAGGGGAAACATGCAACAATTGAATAATATATGCGCAGCAATTCCGAGCTATTTTCTTTCGTTGTTTCATTTCGTATTATAACTAATTATACTGTATCGGCCTGATTCGGCCGTTTTAACACCTGAAATATGTATTTATTTATGTATCACCCGTCATTTCATCAGAGAAAAAGGACGATTACAAAGGAAAAGATAAATATTTGAAGTCAGCTCGGACTTAACTGATTATATACGTTTTATAGTTGACTTCGCTAAACGGATACCTCAGCTGAATTTACTCGTGCGTTTTTCGGCCGATATATCAATCCGATACATCACAGATACGTCAGTATATTTCGAGCGATGTGTCGACGTATCCGTTTAGCGCAATCAAGTATGATTTGTGGTCAGCTAAGGCTGAAGGAATATTTACACACGTTGTATGGCGTCTTGTCTAAATAGTCCCTCCGTAATCACAAAGATCAGTAACACAGTATCATATCCGTGTCTACTGTCTAATATTGGCATTCACCCAGAGTCCCGTCCTGGATGATGGTACAACGAAAAAGCCCGTGGGCCATTATGCAAAAAAAATTCAAACAGTCACTAAAAAAAATCCGGCACTTCCACTTGGCTCCGTCCTCGATGACGTCACAACAAAAAAGCCCGCAAACACCCCCAAACGAAGAAAGATCGTTCGTACCTAAAGGCCAGTCACAAATTCTTGAATAAAAAAAAACTCTTTTCATTTTTATTTCTATCCATTCTCTCACCCAACAATATATTCAGGCCCAACCATCCCTCTCATGAATTATATACATCAGGCGGTGCAGATTTTCATTCGCCCTCGCCGCAAATAGGGAAGAAATTAGGACTGATATCAGTAATATATTCATATAGGACTACATAAACCGAAAAGTATCTATGCCTAAAAGATAAACATTTGTCAGTAAATGCGGCAAAAACTGAATTTACTGTTTATAGTACATTACGACTGAAACCGTAAGGTATTTCAACAATAATGGATCAAGCTACGAACCTCCAATATTCAAAAGGTAGTTTCACTCCGGTATCTGAGTATCATGATCAGTAAAAAGAACATTGCAATACTTTCCGGGTTAATTAGGCTCACGAGATGGTGCAATGCGAATGTCAGCATTTTTTTCGTATTTAATTCTACAATTGATTTATTTTGCTTTGGCGCATTGGAATCTTACTTGTAGCCCGCCACAAGTGACACTGTAAACGAGGTACGTTCCGCGTCAAATTTGCGTGACGAACCGCCGTTACCGGCCGTCTCTTCCCTCGGCTAATTTTTTTGTAATTTTATGCTTGTTAATATCTATACAACGTATTGCTTAAAGTTTAACTGAAAAGCCAACTTATTTTTGTGTCATCAAACTATTTGGATTGTGCAAATGGATTTTTTTGTTTTGCACCATCTGCTTTAGTTATGACGTTCAGAATATCTGCGGCCGTCCCCACAGCATAAATTCTACTATGAGGTGGGAAATTTTTATCTCAACACAAACGCGGCTTTTCAGTGAGCAGTGGTGATATTGGTGAAGATTGTTTAGTGCCTGAACAAAAAAAGGCATAAATCCTTCTTGTAAGGCATACAACAAAAATACAAGCGCATAGAGGTACCACAAATCACATGGAAATTCTACTATTTGAAAATCGATTATTCGTGAATAGCGGACCAATCAAGTAACGTATTTTCAGCGGGTCTTCAAGCCAATTTAAGTGAATAAGTGATGGATTACTAGATTGTGTCCTATTCCAGTCCTTTTCGGTTAAACTTTCAGGACATAAAACGATCGGTGCTTGAACGTCAAAACGACGTGAAGTTTTACATATAGACAAATTGATTGTAGAAGATCACAGATTTGCACATTTACACAGACGTTTTTTAAACACGTTCATTTTAGTTTGCGTTATTTATTTTTATTTGATGTCGTCGAATCCGCATCGCTCTTCGCTGGTTTTGGTTGCCAGTCGTTTGCAGCCGCATCGCTGTCCAGTTGGCATTGTTTCGGGAATAATGGTTAGTTTGTTTTAAAAATGGTTGCCGGAAGTTCACCGGAATATCCGAAATTTCCGGAACACTGTCCCTCGCTTAATATCTTAGGGGATAATTGGCTGATCAGGAAAATTCCAGAAAATTTAGTTTTTCAGTATTGTGTTTTGGCGTTTCACTCCAGCAAATATTGCTGTCGTGCTCCAAGAGTGCTCACCGAAGTTCATTGCCTAAAATTTAAAATAGTTAATAAGTTTTGCGTCAAATCATAACGTTGATGGTTATACCTATTGCAGGTACGTTCTGCAGAATTCGTCGCAACTCGTCCCAAAAATCACACTGGATCTCATTGACAAGTAAGTATTTTTCATTCTACCGAAACATCATTCTCTTTTCTTCTGACACGCATTTCTACCCGGAAAGTATAATCCGCTTACCGGGAAACCTGGATAAGCTTTTTTCCAATCCCAGCACGGAGAAATTACGTGTGCTATCGCCCGTCCGCCTGTTTTCGATTTTCGTTTCATAGTTATTTTCATGCTTTAGCTGTCTAGCAGAATTGGACTTAGCATAAGTCTTTTCTTCTCACCATTTTGCGGGGTCTGTGATTGGTTCAGTCGGGGGTACGGTCCGCACAAACGAGTCAGAGAAAACGTTCGTTGGCAATGCTAGACAAGATTGCGCTTAATATATTCACAGTGATAAGAGAGTCGATAAGTACACAGTAAAAAAAAAAGCTCAACTTTCCCAACATCAACCCGTCTAGTGGTGAGTCTTGGAATTATTAATATTTATTTATATGATTATTATGTGTTAAATAGATTTGTTCTTTTATTGTACCGTTGTTTTGGTCAATCGACCTTGTGTCTCCGGCTTGACCCTATGTATTATAATTTTATAATGAAGTGTAAATTAAAACCTTGAACCTTGAACCTTTCAGATAACTTAATCTGCAGTATTTGTATTCTAGCATTTTAATCCTCGATCGGATTTTAACTCTCCGAATTCGGAATATAAATCTCCGAATTCGGTTATGCACAGCAGACTTAAGTCCAAAGTAATATGTTGTGGCTTGCATAAGGGTCAAACAAGTGGAGCGATTTGAATGAAACTTGGAATTTAGAGAGATTATATGCCCTAGATGACATATTTTAGGTTCGAAACCAGATCCAACCACGGTGGGGGGTGGGGAGTTACCGGAAGCTCCTCAAAAAAATGCTCGGATTCGAGCGAAAGATAGGTGGTAAGATAAAATGCTTCATCCATTTAGCAGTGCGAAGCAGATTCGGCTGCGGCAGGAAAGTTGGAAGGGGTTAACGGAAATTGTGCGGCACGTCTAGGGGACTAACGAGTGGATCTATTGGGTTGAAACTTGAAAGGTAGAAAATTCATTTGACCTCGATGATGCGAGGCGATGTCTGAAATGCTCAGACTTGAGGGAAAATAGATACCTATCCTATTTCTAGGTCCGAAACGCATTTCTGGATGGCGGGGTATTTTGTGACGTTCTGTACCACCTACTCGTAACAAGTGCCATATGAGCTCGTAGCTCTTGTTCTTTCTGGGAATTCAAATTGCGATGTAGCAACCGAACGTCGGTACTGGGGGAAATCTCTTGTTTTTTCCAGGAATTTGAACTGCGATGTAGCAACCGAACGTCGGTGGGGGGAAACTGGAACGATACGCTCTTCTGTGGGCCTTTAATGTCCTTGTTTGTCTACTCTTTCATCTCTGCGTAGACAATACTATGTCCTTTGCATTGCTTGTGTCCCCTGGCCATCTTTCTAATTGACCAAGTCTTGGGATCCCATTACTCTGGCCTTTGTCTTTTGGCGTCCTTCCGGTATTCTGATGTCCTTTAGTGCACTCATCCTGAAACATGTGATATACAGAGATGATAGCCAGGGGCTGACCATTGCTTTTGAGGGGTGTACTTACCCTTTGGTAAGCTGTATGTGTTGGTATTCTTTAGCCAGGGGCTGACCGTTGCTTTTGAGGGTGTACATACCCTTTGGTAAGCTGTTTGTGTTGGTATTCTTTCATTGTTGGTTAGGGGGAGGGGGGGGGGTCTTCCGTTATACAGGGAGCCGAGTCGTGAACTTTTGAGTCTAATCACTGTGGTGAAGTCCCATATCATCTCCGACTGAACGACCTGGTCGGAATAAAAGATCATGACTACATTGTCAGAAGTTTCATAACAGATCGCGCATAACACTTTCATAAATAACACCTTTCACTTAGAAATAAAGTGTTATGACCAATTAAGTTTACAATATTTCGTGCCTTGATCTCCAACAACAACAACTAACAACAACAAAATACTAACGGGAACGAAAGAAACGTAACAGATAACATCCGAAAGTGTTATCTCCTGAAACCGGGCATCCTTCTGTTGTCGTTATGTGACGAAATAGTGTAGACTTAATTGGTCATAACACTTTATTTCTAAGTGAAAAGGTGTTATTCTTGAACGTGTTATGCGCTATCTGTTATGAAACTTCTGACAGTGTAGTTAGTCAAGTAACGACTCAGTTACTTGAGAGAATTGCGGTTTGTGCTGAATCCGACTTTTTGTAATACAGATTGTTTTGTGCCCAAGTTGAACAATCAAGCCCAATAAAGTGAAAAGTGGAATGCAAATTAAAAAAAAAATGTCTTTAACTTAATCACACTACCTGGTAGCCTAGATATCTATGGAATATACCCAAGTAAATAATAGAAAAATACCCGTAATAAAACTTACTATCCACAACAAAATCCACTCACATCGAACCAAGCAGCATGATAATGTAAAGCAAACCGAGAAAAGCTTATATTCAGATACAAAGGGATCTGATAAGTAATATATTCCGAATCCAAGACGCATGATCGACCCGTAAATCGGACGCTAGAACCCGCACTTAAACGAAACGCGCACCCAGTTTAACCAGGACGGTCTGCGACAAGATGGATGTCCTTTCCATCTCACCCATTTAATTTACCATACAATCCTGTCAACACCTCTCCTAGGTATCTTCTTATCCTTCTTCTTCAATGTTTTTTCTTCTTCCCCTAATCAGGGTTGCCATATAAAAAAAACTTATAGAGTGACTTTTAGCCCAAAACATAAGAGTGAAATGGGAGTGAAATTTTCTTTTCATGAAAAAAACATGAAGTTGTCAATTTCGATTGGAATCACCGCCGCAAAAATTACACATCTTATTTTCATTTGCATGAAAAAAAAAGTGAAATAGTCACTTCGTGGTAGAATCCCCGATGCAAGAATGAAACATCGGGACGTTTTCTGAAATAGAGTGAATTTTTGTGTCACACGTAGGACAAGAGTGTCAAAAGCAAAATAGAGTGACAATTCACTCTATCGTGCGACAAGTGGCAACCCTGCCCCTAATCACTGCCTTTCTTCGGTTCCGAAAAAACTCTGTTGCTTTGCTTCGGGTTCGGAATAGTACCTTCAGGTACTTTTAGGCGGAATGGTGCATTCTTGGTGTAGGTACATGCATGGCTAGTTAGCTGCGACTTATTAGCGCAATTTTTGGGTAATTAAGCATTTTTTCAGGTTTGTTCAGCACGGTTAAAGTACTTTGTGAAAAAATCCATCTTGACATAAAGAGCTGCAAGTCTTGCCAATTTTAGAGCTATAGCATTCGTGCCGTAAACATTCGGCGAATAAACAGCGAACCCCTAACCAAATTCAAGCGGCTTTTTGGTAGATTCAAAAGAGTATGGGCTATAACCCGGGGCGAAGTAAATCGTTTTTTTTTTCTACAGAGACGCCCGACCTTAGAATCCGCTAACGGAAAGTAATTGGAAGATTAGAATGTCAGCGGATACCGATAATTTTCGGAGATCCTGTCGGATCATAAATTTTCTCTGATTGAAAGAATTGGGGACACTCTCATTTCGAATATTTTCACGAGATTCGAGTGAGGAAAAGCTGATGACGAAAACGAAGGGAACCTATTCACGAATCGCATTGTTCCTTGCCCACAGCAAGTATCTTTGGAAGGTTCATTTTTTTTTGTTTTTCATGACAAAATTAACATAGGCTACACTGTGAATTCCAGAACTGGTCGGATCATAAGCTGATTGAAAATAATTTCGAACACTCTCATTACAAATGTTTTCACGAGATTCGAGTAAGGAAGTGCTGATGACGAAAACGAAGGGAACCTATTCACGAATCGCATTGTTCCTTATCCACAGCAAGTCTATTTGGAAGGTTCATTGTTTTTTTTTCATGACAGAATTAACATTCTCTGTGAAGGAATTCATACATGCAGTGCCTAATAGTTTTACATTAATATATAAAAAATGCATAAAGGAATTTTCGAGAAATAGAAATATCTGGAAATAGAAGTCTCAGTTTAATCTCATTTTATCTACAATAAGTTTATTTGGAAGGTTCCTTTTTTCAAACATGACAAAATTAACATACATTTGACAAGGACTGTGGAGAAAAAAAAATTCATACAGGCAGTGCTCGTCTTATAATTTTACATTTAAATAAAAATAATTGCTTAAAGTTTTTTTAAAATTTTCTAGAAATATGACAGTCTCTGAGTCATGAATTACGCCAGTTTCTTTATGTTTGAAAACCTCAGGTAATCTTTTTCGAGAATTTCACTCTTGTTAAAGTTTGCTTTGCTTTTTTAGTTCGATTTATGATTTTTTTTTGCCGGACCGTTAAAATTTCCGGGGACCTTTCAACTTGCACTATGTAGAAATTTCCTGGGAAAAGTACCGTACTTCTGTTTCTTTCCTAGCCTTTTCAGCCCGGAAAACTCTTCTATATTGCTCCACACCAGAGCATGTAACAATTTGTGATTTTCCAATTGATTTTTCGATTGGTCACCGCTGTGAAAAGTGACAAAACAAATGAAATAAGATTTGCCGACAAGACTTCTTCCGACAGTTAATCCTGGCGAATTGATTGGGAACGCTACTTGAATGCGAATTGCCGCCTGAAAATCATCGCCGTTTCTTTTCTGCTCTTCCTCTGCAGTAGCGCATTCTCGAAAATTAGAACCCGTTACTGCCGTGGCTGGAACGTACATGATAGTCAGGGCGCCAGATTCTGTATCGTGCACCCACCCATGCCGGAAGGTACAAAAATGCTGAGGACGGATCCTAGGGTAGTCGACCATGCTGAAAACGAATATCGTAGGGCGCATGTTCGCCGTTGGGGCGTTTCTGAGATATGGGCCAAAAACGCCAAATTTAGCCTATAACTAACTGTGACGATTCAGGATTTTTTTGCGAGTTATTGGGTTGAGGAATCCGGCGTAATGTTATATCAATCGAAAGAGGAGATCTAGATCTACAAGAATATGATTTTTAAATTGAATAAAAAACACTATTTTTTTCTCTATTTACTGCAGTTTCAAAATAAGTGCTGTAAAATTCGACAAATATCTCAAAGAAAGGCTAAAAACTCGAAATTTCTTCAAGGTAACAAACTTTTTTTTCATATTAGAAAAGAAAGTTCATTCAATTCCGTACAATTTGAGCTAAAAAAATATAAACTATTTTTATTTTTAAAAGGTCTGCGATTTTTTTTTTGTAGTGTCACTCAAATGATCACTAGCCATATCGTGAAAAGGGACATAGTTTTTTTTTCTTCAAAGGGTAGGAATACTTCAAACTGCCTAACTGTTTAAAATTTTTAATTTTTACTTAAAAATAAAAATAGGTTTAAAAAAAATGTTGACTAAAAAAAGTGTTTTTTTAGAATGGGGGCAGCTGCAAAGGCAAAGCTGCTGCTTCCTGGTACTTGCGAAAAGGTATTTCAAGGGAAAGGCTACTACCAAGCTATCCATGCCTACTGCATAATGTACGAGGTCTTGCTAGCCCTCTACTGGGAGTCCTTGGAAGAGTATTACTCTGAAGCACAAGAAGACTTATCCCGTCTGGACCAGCTGGGTAGTGCCATTGAGTTATTCAGGACTTCATTGGCAAACGGTGCTGACGCGCGAACTGCACTTCAGGAGGCAAACGATACCTTAATCACTTTGGCTCCCATAATGAATGCCTTCGACACCCTGCGAAATGCGTCGCCCACGTTTGCTTTCTGGCGGCAGTTCTTGGAAATACTTGAAATAGCGATGCAATTCATTCATGCTGAATGAGACTGTGACTGAGAGTCTCATTTGACAGCAACTGCTCGGATGTTGCCATACTTGGCGGCGGCTGACCATCCTCAGTATACAAGATGTCTCATACAGTACCTATCAGACATGCGAAGTTTACCACAAACCTTTCCTGATGTACACAGGAAGTTCATGAAAGGATACTTCGCAGTGAAGAGAACGCACACCAGGTTCACGGCCACCTTGTCCGATCAGAGACTGGAATGTACAGTGAACAAGGATGCAAAGACGACGGCCGGAATAATAGGAGAACAAATGGATGAGAGACAGACTGAAGCTTGGATTCTTACCTTACCGATTTCTGCTGCCATCAGCAATGGTTTCCTGCAAGTAGTCAACGTATCCACAGAGACATTGAAACATCACGAAGACAATCAGTCGACGACGACGCGATTACAACTTTCGCGAGATAGAGTTCGAGACATTTTCACTACATGTGGCAATCCGTTCAGCAGAGTGGACTTCGACCTAGTGAATATTGTGACGTCAGAAGTTGTGGACGAAGAGAAGATTGTTTCTGATATTACTTGCGTAGCCACAAAAGGAAAAGAGGTGGTTGAGGACTTTCTGTGCAACAGGAAAGAAGATGTGAAAAAGGTTGCACTCCGAACTTTCCCTTCAGAGAGAAAAACTCAGAAAGTTGAAGGGTGTCCCTAGAACCGATCTCCTGAGCTCTGAAGTAACAGCCTTGAAGAGAATCATTACTGCTCAGTTGAGCTACGGCGAAGAAAAGGAGAAAGCAGTTGCAAAGATCCTCACAAAAGAGATTCATACTTTCACTCCATCCATTTTTGAACATCTTCCGCAACAATCAACCAAGACATCCTCTGGCTGGAAAATGAGGACGGGGAACAAAGCTGTGCTGTTGAACTGGCTAAGAAAAAAAAGGAGGACTTGCAGCTTGGCCGGCGACTTTGAAATCCAAAGAAACAACATCAGCTACAGTACACATCATTGACCTAATGTCCAAGATAAGGTCATATCGGCCTGCCAGGTTTGAAACAGTCAAATCCTTCGCGGAAAGATTGCTTCTATCGTTGCTGAATGATCTTCCAGTGGGTATTCCTGAAGTCCACATTGTCGCAGATCGGTACGACGGGCTGTTTGGGAAGCTCACGGACACCGGAGAGTCGATCTCCTTGAAATCAGCATGCAGACTCCGACGAGGGAAAGGGAAAAACCTCCAGATTTCCGCTCTTAGCACAATTGAAGAATGGGATGCCGTACTTGCAAGCTCAGCGTCTAAAAGCCGGCTCCTCGAAATTTTGTATGAAACCTGGGAGCAGATGGGTGATCAGCTTCCGAACGCACTCAACCTTTTTCTCTCAGGTGGGTTCAAGGAGAGATTCAAAGTGTCTCTGGTCAAGCATGGCTGCAGTCCAACTTTACCAGAACACTGTTACTACGAGGAATGCTTGTCCTCCAGCCACGAAGAGGCTGACCAACGCCTTATGACACATGCCAAGTACGCTAGCCGTTACGCTTGTAGCATCGTTGTGCATGCCAACGACACAGACGTGGCAGTAGCCCGTGTTCATTTTTTTGAAGAGCTTCAAGCTGAGGGACTGAGCGAACTTTTCTTGAAGTTCCCGACTTACATTATCCCAGTACACGAGCTGGCGGATGGAGTCCATTTGTCCAAAGAGGAGCAGATTATGTTACCGTTCGTGCACTGGTCTGTCAGGGTGTGACACAACGAACTTTTTCTTCGGCGTGGGGAAAGCTTCTTTCTTAAACGTCTCCAACTTTTGCCTCAAAAATGGTGTCTGTGACGGAGCGGATCAAGGATGCAGAAGGGAAGCTTTCAGTCGACGCGTTTAGAGAAGTTCACGACCTATCAAAATCCCTGGTCATTGAAATGTACGGTAAACAGGCCGGATTCAATTCACTGGCCAGTTTAACGGCTTACATTTGGTGCCAGAAACAAGATGTGAGAAGACTGCCACCTTCTGATGATATCTCCGAGCCATGCATACGAAGAGCCATATTCGCAACATGGATAATCTTGTCGTCAGTACAGGCTCGGCCGAGCATTCCAGATTCACTCCTCCATGGATGGAAGATGGCTGAAGGGGGAGTAGATGCGGTCGTCTCAAGCTGTAAAGAAGCATCAAGCCTGGAAGCTTACTGCAGATGCAAAAGTGGAAGATGCAGGAAAGACTGTAGCTGCTCAAAAATGAAAGGATGCTGCAGCTTATGCTCCTGCCGCGGAACGAGGAGGGCATGCAGGGAGTCTGACCTTGCCCTACTGAATTCTCGGAAGAAGAAAATGAGGAACATTTTTGAAAGTTTTATCCGATACCTTTTACTTTTAATTACAACAGGTCCCTAATCAGTTACTATTACCCAATTTTACGGGCAGGCCGAGTAAGACAACCCCAGTGCGCCGACTGAATCCATCTGTGAAGCAGAATTTTTTTTTGTAGTAAATAGCTCAGTCGTATCAGTGGCAAATCAGGTCCCAAAAAGGTAATTGCAGACCCCTTAGTACACCAGAAAACATATTCGTCCATTCTAAAAAAACACTTTTTTTGTCAACATTTTTTTAAAACCTATTTTTATTTTTAAGTAAAAGTTAATAATTTTAAACAGTTAGGAAGTTTGAAGTATTCCTACCCTTTGAAGAAAAAGAAAATATTTCCCTTTTCACGATATGGCTAGTGATCATACAGTGACACTACAAAAAAAATCGGAGACATTTTAAAAATAAAAATAATTTATATTTTTTTTAGCTCAAATTGTACGGAATTGAATGAACTTTCTTTTCTAATATGAAAAAAAAGTTTGTTACCTTGAAGAAATTTCGAGTTTTTAGCCTTTCTTTGAGATATTTGTCGAATTTTACAGCACTTATTTTGAAACTGCAGTAAATAGAGAAAAAAATATTGTTTTTTTTTCCATTTAAAAATCATATTCTTGTAGATCTAGATCTCCTCTTTCGATTGATATAACATTACGCCGGATTCCTCAACCCAATAACTCGCAAAAAATCCTGAATCGTCACACTTAGTTATAGGCTAAATTTGGCGTTTTTGGCCTATATCTCAGAAACGCCCCAACGGCGAACATGCGCCCTACGATATTCGTTTTCAGCATGGTCGACTACCCTGGGATCCACCCTTAACATTTTTGTACCTTCCGGCATGGGTACTAATCGAAATAAGCGAGATACAGAATCTGGCGCTCTGACTATGAGGCTAGGGCTCCCTATTTGGTTGTCGGGAGGGAAGTTGATGTTTTATAGTTTTCCCCCGGTTTGAGTAGTGTTTACTAGTATTAATTTTTTTTTAAGATATTTGATATTCTTGGCCGCCGTCGATTGAATGAAGTAGTCAAACATGAATAGATAAAGCGAGGGGTTCTGAATCTGATGTAACGATTGTTCTTAGTTATCATTGATTGTTATAACTAGCTTACCATCTTCATTTATTTTTTTTATACGAACAGTCTACGCCAAACAGTTCTTGAATTTTCAATCTTTTTTTGGTTACGAGATTTACGCGTCAACTCCAGAGTAACGTTTTCAGTCATATTTTAGTCCGCTAGGTCAAGGACAAATAATCAGAAGAACCTCCGTCTGAAACGACCATGCGGATTCGATTATATTCTAATACTCTACCCGATGCAAACGAGCGGAGGAGGAGCTACGCAGAGCATAATAATTTATTACATCTACAAACAGCTATATCGCGGTAGAACCCTGTAAAAGAATACGAACGCCGTCTGAGTCGTCTTTTACAGCTGATTGGTTGTCTACCATTGCGACGTCATGTCTAACTCGCTGCAGACCGAGTTCTCCACCTCTTAAGGCATCCTACGGTTTTTCGTCTGGTATGCGCAGCGGCGAAGAGGGAAGTAGACGGATATCACCTCGAACCTCACAGCAAGTACCTCTAGCTCTACTCAGTTTTATCGGGGTATCCATTGTCGCTGCATGGGACCAAAGGTAGGTTCTTGGTCAGGTTCAGTGAATGGGAAAAAAGCGAATTCAAGAGCGATCAAGCATGTTACGGACCCCTCAGACGTTAGCAGCAAATATCCCTGGGGGATATTGTCCTCGCCATGGATTTTGTTTTGGCAAGAGATCCCTGTCAGAGGAGTCGCGTCAGCGATGTATGGACAATGATAGATTTGCCGTTGATGAACTGGACGATCGCCCTTGCAGGGGGAGGGGGGGCTATCTCCAAGCAGATGGTTAGGATACGAGCTTCTCGAGAGACTCCTGTCTGTTTCGAGTGTTTTCGCTCTTACTTTGGCTCGATGGAAGACATAATCGGTTATGGTAGAAAGTAGATACTATCTCTGTTTCAGTTCGGTTAACTTCAGTTAATTTATTCTTCTTTATGAAATAGAAAAATAAAATGTCGATATTCTACCTTGAAAAGTTAGAGCTGGTCGCCTGAAGAAAACCCCCTCCATGCTGATAAACTAGTAATGTTATTTTGAGTTTTATTTGTCAACTGTCAACTCCAGTGTCTTATTTTACTTTTAATTTCTTGCTTGTTAGGAATTAGTTGCAATTTACGCAGCGCATATGCCACTTTCTATTTGCGTTTGATGACCAGTTAACAAAAACATTGGTGTGGAGGGAATTTACTATTAACTAATATAACTCGCTTCATATTGCAAAACAAAAACCTGCAATGCAAAAGAAAACTCCCTACAATGCAAAAATACAATCTGTTTTCTTTTTCCCAGCGCATCCTCCAGTCTCCGTCGATCCCATCTGTTACTCCTGCTAACGGCTTCCGTTTTTCCAAATCTGATTTCGTCTTCTTCTTCCCTAGTCCTGCCTGGAAACGGTTATTCGTAAGACTCCATTAGGCCCATCGAAGGAAAGCTTCTGATTAGGACCTGGTCTGACTAGAATAATGGTCCTTGTGCTGGCTTTTTCATTAATTCTGGATGAGACGACGGCTAGTTCGCTTTAAATCAGATTACTTGTAGATCTGGAATTCTCCCGCTTCAGCAGACGAACCAAAGTTCTTCAGCACAGTAGCGTATTGGTGTAGTTCAGTTCAGTTCTGCTCGTTAAACTATTTTTAAAGTTTAACCGAAAAGGACTGGGATAGGACAATCTAGTTACCCATCACTTATTCACGTAAATTGGCTTGAAGACCCACTGAAAATGCGTTACTTGGTTGTTCCGCTATTCAGGAATATTCGATTTTCAAATAGTGGAATTTCCGTGTGATTTGTGGTCCCTCTAATTTGTTGTATGCCGTACAAGAAAGATTTATATTGATCTTGCCGAAAAATTAGTCTTTTCTGGTCACGGCAATACGTAATAGCAGGCTTTCTTCAGAAGTGGCCTTACAATGTGGAATTGAACATTTTCTGATTTTCGCTTCATTAGCCATTGAAATGCACGCTTTGTTAAAATTCGAATTCTCCGCGTCGGGGTGAACTTATGTCTTGTAGGGCCAGCAGTGGGTATTCTGGACGTCAGTGCTAACAATAACAAATCTCTTATAGCAGAGTCAAAGTAACTCAGTGTGTTCAGATACAAGATTTGGCTGGCTTTTCAGTTAAACTTTAAAGGACACCTGAATGAAGAGTACCAAGTATCATCCCTATCTGTATGACTTCCGTTAACATTGCCTGCAGAAAACCCAATCCAAATACGAAATAGTGTTTCCAAGCTATGATTTTTGCTCCATTTTGCATCTGTCCTTATTTAAGTACCGAACAATTTTAGAGATGAAGAAATGTCTCCAATCAACCCTTCTTCTGGAATATTTTTTAACCAGTTAAGCCCAAACGTATATCTAGAAGAAATTCCAATACGATCCGACCAGCGCTGTACAAGATTTGAATGAATTGCGCTTTTTGTCTTGGAGTCTGCATGTGCAAACCTCCAGAAACGAACATCCCTATTTTGAAAACGTCACGCTCAGGAGAAGAATGCTCTCCGTGGCTATGTCTGTAAATGCATTCTCCATGGTGTGTTCAAGTATGGTTTCATTGTTCAGGTGTCCTTTAAAGACTTTATTAAAACCCATCACCGTCTTCCCCCCTTTTGTTTCTTACCAATCCAGCCCCCCCTTTTGTTTCTTACCAATCCAGCCCTTTGTGGTCCGTGGTCACAAAGTCACGACCACACAAGATTTCAGGCATCAAAAATTTCCATTTTAAATAGCAATCGATTTCTAGCAAGGAAGATCATAAACATGAAAGAAGGTATTCAATATATTCGTAGCGATGAAGTGTTTCCAAGGTAGCATATAGAAAACTCATGAATATTGCTATATATAAAACTTGCACATATCCCAAAACACAGAGCCGATTTTGTTTCGAGTAGAAACATCGTGTTTTGAGGACTTCTTTAAAGACGCTTGACGTCTCATGTTTACTTTCGGCTGTTGGAACGAATTTTCAGACACCCGTTGTCTTTCTGTTGAGCTAAAATATGGGCTAAAAAAGGCTACAAATACGCGTACGTTTTTGGGCCATCTCGTACAATCCTGCCGATCCTCGTGTCAGCCCAGACATAGATGGCTGGTTCATAAACGGGAGACTCAGCTAGTCCCTGTGACCTTGACCTTGTGTGGTACTACAGTTGTCTGTCTGCTAGACTCATCTTTCCTTATAATGGATTATAAAAGTCAAAATCGTCTTAAATATTCTCAAATGCTCTAGAAGGAATTTCCGGAACAAGGAAGGATTGAAGAGGTTGGTGGCTCGTAAAGCGTTGACAAATAAAATTTAGGTCTTCTGACCTTGCATCACTGAAAAGCACTTCGTTACCTCAGCTGTGGGCGTTCAAGTTGCCTGGAATGGCAAAAAGAAGAGCAGGAAATTTTCCCGTTCCACGTGATTCGATTGAAGTATCATACTGCGGATTAAAGTAAAAAGTTGAAACAACCCGGGATGTATGAAGTGCATCTTCCGCCCGCCTGCAAGAAGACCTGGCTAACCTACTCGGGATGCCCAGAAGCTTGAAAGCTTTGTAGTACTTCCAAGGTGGTCAGACATGTACATTCTGAAATTCCTTATAATTTAGTCTGGCAAGTAGCAAAGCTAGTTTTCTCAGTTGTTAACCGTCGTGGACGTACATTCCTATTCGAAACGAAACGTCTGATCAAAATGTGTTACTGAGTTCCTCCGCTATTCACGAATAATCGATTTTCAAATAGTGGAATTTGCCTGTCGGTTTTCGGGTAACTCTATAGCGGCTTTTTGGGGCCACAAATAAGAACGCCTTATTTGCAGTTGTCTTGTTGCACGTCCACTGATCTTTTGGTGTTCTGTCATGATTTAGAAAACTTCTTTCAAATTTCAAATGAAGTTCCACAAGATTTAAGCGAACTGACTAACTTTGAATCAAAGTTTTAAAACTGATCTTTAAATTAACTGAATTTCAAAAAAGTTATTTCAAATGTACGAAACTTTTTAAGCAAACTGACTAACTTTGAATCAAGTTTTTAAAATTGATCTTCAAACTAACTGAATTTCAAAGAAGTTATTTCAAATTTATGAAACTTTCCATAAGTTCTACCGTGATTTAGAAAACTTCTTTCAAATTTCAACTGAAGTTCCACAAAATATAAGCAAACTGACTAACTTTGAATGAAAGTTTTAAAGCCGACCTTTAAATTGACTGAATTTCAAAGAAGTTACTTCAAATTTACGAAACTTCAAAATAACTCTGTGAGCTTGTGCCTTTGTTGTACGCTTGACGAAAATTTACAAAAATAAGTGTTCATGCAGTGAGCTACCTACCTTCCGCAAAATGATCACTGACCACTGAAAAGCCGCGTTTGTGTTGACATTCAAATTTTCCACGCAATAGTAGAATTTTGCGTTGTGAGGACGGCCGTAGATATCCTGAATGTCATACTAGATAGAGCAAATAGGGAAAAAAAAGCCCTTAACACAATCCAAATAACGTAGTGTATTCAGTTAAATGATTCGGAAATAAGTTGGCTTTTCAGTTAACTTTAAAGGGGATTAGTTTATGATCACGGCATAGGAATAAGTCATTCCTTTTCTTGAAGGAAGCTCTAAGATTTTGTAGTTGGTTATTGAATTCCGTCATTTTGTTATCAGTTGAAAGCACTAACAATTTCAAGGCCTTGTATATTTCTCCCGTAATGATGGCTGATGGGATTCTATTCACCACGTGATTTTCCGCTCTATGAACACTGTGCAAACAACAGTAGGCTTAGGCGGAGCAAATCCCCCCCTCCCCCCTCCCGAGAAGGGATTTGTGAAGGCTATCGACTTGCAGAGTCACGTAGCGTATTCGACTACTGCTACTTTCGTTTGTTTTGGTTCCTTTTTTCGGCATAAACTGCAAACTTCTCGTGTGATGAGAAGAGGGTAGTGTTCGGGAGTTGCAGTCATGCAATGTAGCCGGCTATTGCCATTCCGTTCGATTTTGTACAGGTCGTAAGATAAAAGTGTGTTTACACCGATGTATTTTTTCTCCAAAATTGTTAACGGTACATTCTCCAGTGAAGCAAATTCATTTTATTCAAGTTCGTCTTCTTACTCTGATTAAGGTTACGGTTCGTTTCTTCACTTGCATAAATGCTTCTTAATAAATGTCAGGCTTTGATTTACGCATAAATTTACGCTACGTAACTACGCAAAGTTTCTAAGGCGAGATAACGGCTCGCCTTATATCGTGCAACTGCATGGGTAACCTATTGCCGCAAGACCGATCTTTTTTTTGGTCACACGCAAAAGCGGTCTTTTTTCACAAGTGACCTTACAATCTGGAACTGAACATTTCCTGAGCTTCGCTTCGTTACCGATGATAAGATAAGATAAGATTTATTCCACTAAAAGCACAGAGGCCATGGGAAAAAAATGACACACAAAACAACAAAACAAAAACCAAATGAATGATAACTATTTTACATATTCCTTTACAGGAACCTTTCTCCGCTCACCAATAACTGCACGCTTTTGTTGAAATTCAAACTCTCCTGGTCGGGATGAACTTTGTCTTGTTGGGCCAGCAGTGCATATTCTGAACATCACTGCTAGAGCCCAAATGAACAAAAATAAAAAATCCCTTAGGCTAGTCAAAAATCTATGATAAAAAAATATGTTGGCTTAGGGGTGAAACGTTTGGAGAGAGGTTTGAACAAACATACATTTACTTTAGTTAAAACGGCATAAGCATTTTTGCAGGCATAACGGTAAGGTATTTTGCGGGAAAAAGATGGAAAGGTGGGGATTTTTAAAACATCCGTTAGCTGTCATGTGAAATTGGCATTATTATTCAAAATTTCTAGTGAATTTTCAGCTTTGAAGTTCAGTAGATCATTAGAACATGATAAAAGTAGGGAAACCAAGGATAATAGTGGTAGTTATTAAGAGTTGCCATCGTGATCTACAACCGGCAAAATAGTTACTACAGATACCGTTCCTTAACCCTCATAAAATAGTTGCCACTAGTAACCTTTACCTACCGATTACCACGTTCTAGAGCTTTGTAACTTTGTTTAGACGGTTTCCGTGAAAGTTTACCTTTAGCCTATCGTTGTATTGCATTGTGTCAGGGACCCATAAAATTGTAAACTGTAAAGGAAATTTATGGGTCCCTCGAACGCCTCGAAACTTCTTTCGGTCATTCACGGACAAACCCGTTGTTACCTGGTTGTAAACACGTCCTAATAATGATATTTTCTTTATCGCCCACAATTCCAAAAAGGAAGTCAATTGTAGCAAACAAACAAAAATAAAGAAAGAAAGGTAATCAAAACAGTTATTTGGTAATTCTGTGATTTAGGATTTGGTAATCTATAATGGTTCTGGTCGGTTTTGACGTCGTCTGTCCCTTATTTATTATCCTGTCGAGTATCTCCACACAATGTGACTATTGGACGCGCAAAACTCCGTAAAATCTGAAGAAAATCCCGGCCGGATAGAACAGGAGCAGGGCCGTATCCAGGCCCCCCCCCCCGAAACATGCAAAAATACTCGTTTTTTATATGCTTTCACCTCTGATCTATGTCTTTTTTGTACTTTTTGGTCCGACCCGCGGGCAAAACTCCCCCCGAAATAAATCAATAAATAAGTCTGCCAATTTGGCTGTGACATAACAAAAGCTGTCCGTCTGTCCGTCCGTCTGCCCGTCCGTCTGTCAGCACGATAACTCTCGAAGGGAATGAGATATTTCCATCGAAACTTGGTTTGAGGATTCTTTTGTGTCAAGGGAAAGGTCAGGTTCATAGATGGGCTTTGTAGCCCTACATTTAGGGGTGGGGGTTCAGATTAAGGGGCAAGCAAAATATTTTTAAACAGCTAATGAGGGGATAACTATGGAATAATTGATTGACCTGATTCGGCCGGAACTTGACAGATGGCAAGGACACGCATCCCAGATGCTCTACGCCGCCGTTGCCGCCTGGTTAGTCATTTTTGCCTGTTTTTGCATTTTGATCTTGGTCAGTAACGACGAATTAGTGTAATTTGTTGTTGTTCGTCTTTTTCCTTGCTGCCCTGTTTCCTTTCGTTATTTCAGTGCATGATAAAATACATCGTCATAGTTCTAATTCCTTTAAGGATTCCCGGACAGACGAACGACAGACGGACAATGTTAGGAGAGCTGAATTGGATTTTCACCGCAATCACTGATACTATTGCTTGGAACTCTCTTCCTCAAGGTAAGTGACGATTGTTAATCGGATTTACTTTAATAAAAATAATAATAATTAATTGGTGCTAATAATTAATTCAGTTTCAGTTTCAGTTCAGTTTCAGTTTCATTTGACTATATTTAAACACAAAAAAATACATCATTAACACTCCTGCCAGGAAAGCACAAAAGGAGTGCTTGGCTAAGGCAGGCAAATAACCTGTATTAATTATTCAACAAACTGCATCAACTAACTGAATACCCTATACAAAAAAAAAAAAAAAAAAAAAGAAGGAAAAACCTGTGTTTTCAACTTTGAAAAACAAACAAACAAGAGAATCAATGAACAATAAAGAAAAAAAGAAAAAACGGGGGGGTCGGAGGAAAACACTAAACAATTTTCCTGAAATGACCTTTCGCTGCTCGCTTGAATGAAATAAGGTTATTAGAATTCCGGATATCTAACGGTAGTAGATTCCAAATAGTCGGCGCAAAATATCTAATTAAAAAAGAAGCTCTTTTTGTTGAGGGCGCTTCTTGGACGATGTCGCAAGAATTTCGAGTGTCGTAGGAATGCAGGTCTTGATTTAGTGTGAACATATTTTGGAATGAAGATGGAAGGAGGTTATTGAAATACTTAAAGCAAAAAGTTGCAATTTGGAAATCTCGAGTCTTCGATACATCAAATATCTTGGTACATTTGAAATGAAGATTAATGTTATCAGTGTGTTGAACCGGTGATATAATTTGAATTGCCTTGTTTTGGATGATTTGGACTCTTTTATAACAAGAAATGAAGTTACTTGCCCATATGGAACACCCATAAGACAAATGAGGATGAAAAATTGAATGATAAATCATTTTTAGTATTTTCTTAGGAAAACGGAATTTAAGGCGGCGGATGACTAGTAATTTCTGAATTAGTTTATTTTAAAAATAATTAATTAATTTCAGCTTACGCACCAACTACAGCGGAGTAACATAAAAAAAAAATCCAGCTTACTGTGAGTCGTAACAGGGACCCATAAATTTCCTTTACAGGGGGCTTGTCATTTCCGATGCTTCTATATTGCTATGTTGACCGATCCAAATCTAGTTTCCAAAATCCCCACTTGATTCGAATCGGCATTGTTGTTTGCCTCATTGGACATGCGCGCCAAAGAGACTCCTCCCTCAAGGCGCCAGCAGCCAATCCCAAATTTTGTCTATCTGGCCTTTGACGTCATTGGACCGTGAGTATTTCTCGAACTATCTTCCGACCGGTCAAGAGCGCATCAGAAATCTCTTATTGACAAGCCCCCTGTAAAGGAAATTTATGGGTCCCTGGTCGTATACAAAACGGATAAGCCAGCTAATATTTTTTTCAGCGATATTTCAGCCCTAAGGGCCCTCGTCAGGCAGAAGCTGGAAGAAACGAACCTGGAAATTGCAGATTCATTTCTTCCATGTTTAGCCTGACGAGAACAAGGGCAATTGTCTATGCTTTTGTCGGGCGTCGGTCGACTCGTCGGTACATCGGGTTCCTTTTTTACGTAAGAAATCAAATTCTGCAAACATTTGTCGGGCGCGCACGGAAAGTTCAAGTCTCTTTGGCACGTTGGGTTATTTTTCAAGTTCTGTACGGTCTTGTCGGGCAAAACGCAGAAGAAATCAAATACTGTATGCTTTTGTCGAGCTTCGGCATTCTCGTTGGCACATCGGGTTCTTTTTACACGAAAAAAAATCAAATTCTGTAAACGTGTGTCGGGCGCATCCCGAAAGTTTAAAGTTTGTCGGCAAATCGGCTTCTGGTTACACGTAAGAAATAAAGTTCTTTACAGTTTTGTTGGACAAATGCGATTTAAGGTAACGAAACATCGCTGAAAAAAGTTAGACCTGACGTGTCTGTTTCGCGTCATTTTTCCTACGAATAAAAATACCGAAGAGAACAAAACATTTTATGTTAAATTGCTTGAGATAATGAGCGATGACGATCTGTAATAGAGTTTCCATGTTGAGTGTATTATCCATGAAACAAACTTTCTAATTAAATCCGTCTCTCCCTTCAAATCTTTTGGTTGAGACACTAAAAGCCTCCGTTGTTGCTTTAAAACTTATATCCGTCCTCATTTCGAATATGCTTCACCCTTCTGGCATTCTTCTCTTTCTGCACAGCTCTCTGATCGCCGAGAAAATGTCCAAAAGAGAGCAATGAGAATCGTTCTGATTTCTGGGAGAATAGCCTAGAACATCTCATGTTAAACAAGACCAAAGGTTTCGATGGGATCCCAAAAATTTAATATTTGACCTATACAACTACGTCTTGTCTACGCCAGATCCAGTCTTCGCCAGGCTAATCATCTGAGAAAATTAAGTTCAGATATACCTGTATAAGCCAT
Organism: Branchinecta lindahli; assembly: GCA_023053555.1. Taxonomy (NCBI): domain Eukaryota; kingdom Metazoa; phylum Arthropoda; class Branchiopoda; order Anostraca; family Branchinectidae; genus Branchinecta; species Branchinecta lindahli. The sequence continues at coordinate 3,218,984 of JAKZAO010000009.1, read as the reverse complement.
ATTTATTTTGACGATACTGATCGAAACTTCCTGCTTGACTTCTGCCGAATTTCCGTTTTCGGCCGAATTCCGAGCGAACTACTTGTCCAGTCAAAAAAAGATAGTTCAGAAACGAATCTTATCCCTATAAAGAATGTCTAATCAACTTCAAATAAAACTTTAACTTATAAAAATTCCGGTTTCAACCGGATTCCGGACGAACTATATGTCCGGGTAAAAAATGATTGTCATATACAGATTCAGCGTCTCTTCTTACCCTTAAATCTATCATATAATCAACTTCAAATACAAATTTTGCTTTTAACAAATTTGCCGGTTTCGTCCGGATTCCGGTCGAACTATTTGTCCGGCGAGAAAATAGTTTTCACCATCGTGTTCAGCATGTCTTCTTACCCCTAAATCGAACATCTAATCAACTTGAAATAAAACTTTTGCTTTTAACAAATTTTCCGGTTTCGGCCGAATTCCGGGATAACTACTAGTCCGTCGAGAAAATGGTTTTCACCATCGTGTTCAGCATGTCTTCTTACTCCGAAATCGAACATCTAATCAACTTCAAGTAAAACTTTTGCTTTGAACAAATTTTCCGGTTTCGGCCGGATTCCGGGCTAACCACTTGTCCGATCAAAAAATGGTTTTCACCATCGTGTTCAGCATGTCTTCTTACCCCTTAATCGAACATCTAATTAACTTCAAATAAAACTTTTACTTTTAACAAACTTTCCGGTTTCGGCCGGATTCCGGGCGAACTACTTGTCCGGCGAGAAAATGGTTTTCACTATCGTGTTCAGCATGTCTTCTTACCCCATAATCGACTATCACATTAGCTGTTTCAAAATATTGTGTTTGTCCCTTAATTTAAACCCCCTCCCCCACCCCTAAATGTAGGGCTACAGTGCCCATCTACGAACTTGACCTTACTCTTGACCCAAAGAATCCTCACACCAAGTTTCATCAAAATATCTCATTCCCTTCGAGAGTTATCGTGCTTACAGACAGACGGACGGACAGACGGACAACTTTTACGATGTCATAGGTATCCGTCACTAACGTTTTGGGATCCCAAAAACTTTCTTTAAGCTAGTTGTTCCTAACTTAATTGACCGCAGAGTTACCCCGTCCAAAAGTTTTGCAGCAAAGCTGGCGTGTTGTCCTCAGATGTATTGATACAGTTTATATTGATACAGTAATTTTTGTTGTGTTTGTTCATTTTATGTTGGACGTCAGTCACAGTTATTTTTGTTGACAAAAAACCGAAAATTCGGCTTGTCCGTGAATGGTTTTGAAAATAAGTTAAATTGAATTGAATTGAGATGAGGCGTCTTCCCCCCTTCCGTCGTCCGCGCGTCGGTCCGAGAGAAATAGTGGTCATCAATTTTTACCGTGTCCTGGGCAGGACACGGCACATTCGTCAGCTCAGTTCTAGAAGTTTTATACCGACATTTGGTTCAGATTGTTTCTTGTCAAGAGTATTAGTTAATTTGTTGTCTATTGTTTTGATGTCTTTTTTTATAATTCGCATGTTTATTACTGCGTCTCCTTTTTAGCTTTCGTTAATAATTATACTTGATAATTTAATTTTTTTGACCCATCATACACTCACAGAGAGAAAGACTAAGTACAACTAACAAAATGATGAAAACGAGATTTTCGGTTTTTTTTCTTGATCAGCCAATTATCCCTCTAAGATGATGTGCGAGGGATAAATAAAATTCCGGATATTTCGGTTGCACTTCCGGCAAACCGTCCTCAGCGAAAAAAACAAAACTAAATCATATAATCCACCACAATACCAACAGGAAAACGACGCGGAACCAACAAACAACAAAACAATAAAACAAAAAAAGAAAGAAAAATAATTACACGAAAAATCGTACAAACTTAATAAATAATAAACTATCTTCCGACCAGTTCACCCAACGATGGATCAAACAGAAAGATAAAAATTAACAGGAACATCCCCCCCCCCCCCACATAGGCCTACATAAAGAAAAGAGAACAAATAGAACTAGACACTAGAACAAAACCCTTTCTCTGGGTGGTTTGAAGATTTTTCTACTAACTTGCCAACTCTTGTAAGTTGTATCCCTCGCGAAGCTTCCCATTCCATGTCGAAGGGGGGAGGGGGCTCGCATTATGAATTTTGCGTATTTGGAGTATTCCCTTCTAATTTCCATTTTGTCGCTTTGAGTATAATACCATCTTACAGTACCCTAAATCTTGTTTGAAGCGTGGGGGCTAATTCAGGTTGCGATGGAGGTTCCTTGTCGCTGATTGGTGTGGGATTCCTTTGGAAGTTTTCCACGTGAGTAGTTAGTTCTTAGTGATTACTCCTTAGGAATCGGATCTCATTATCCTAAGTGCTCCGGTGCTAATATATTTCCTAGGTGATTGCTCATTAGATCCTCAAATCGCTTTGTCTTCCGCTCGGATTTTAATCTTGAGGCATCTCCTTTTATTAATGAGTCTGTCCTCGGATTTGTGTCGGAAAGACAGGCTCCTACAAAATGCGTTTGATGTTGTCGTCGTTTCCTGTCGAAGGGCTAATCTTAGAGAAGAGACGATGTCTAATTCTCTTTCTGATAATGATCTTTCTTTTCGCCTTCAAAATCAGCACAAAGACGAACATAATTTACAAAGAAACAATAAACAGAAACGTAAATAGAAAATGGATCCTGTGGGACATTTTTAGGTTCTGTCGAAAGCCCGACATCGGTTTCAGGGCAACTGTGTTCCTCTTTTGGTCAGTTAGATAGATCCAGGGACTAGCTACGCTTGTCTGATGTTCTGATTCACACGTGATATTTATCTATTAAAATGGGCCGCTGTCACTACGCTCACACGTCAGTTTATTTGACGAACTGACTGATTTTTGTGAGTGAACTGACGTTTGGGCGAACTGTCGGAGAATGCGAGTGTACTGAAGGATTTTGCAGGCAAACTGACGGTTGTGTGAACTGGCAAGTGGGAGAATTAACTAGGCCCCATTAAAAAAGGGCGGCTCGGGGTCCAGTTTTCGCATCTAGCAGGTTTTACCGTGCTCTTTTTCTATCGCATTCCAAGACGTTTCTCATTTCCAGACGTTTTCCAGAAGCTGTTCCGTCAAGATTTGTTGGTTGCTAGCTTGTTCCGAAATTTTCTTCTGGCTGAAAGAGTAATGCGGTGTTACGACTGCAGCCCCATTTCTTCTCCGAAACTTCCTCCCACTTATCAGGTACGTAAAGTTATTCGACCTTTAATATTCCCAGTAAGAAATCTTGATATTTTGAAAGTAAACCTGGAATTCTTGGATGAAAAATCCAATCTTCCCCTTGGATTCTGTTACGGAATCTAGTGGGGTGAGTTCTGTTGTGAGGATGTCTCATATGAAGTACAAGTTGCAATATATAGAAACAAGAAGATTTTCGGATCATAAGTTAAGACAATAGCAGGGCGTCACATATGGGGGGGGGGGGGGGAGAGGGACGCCCCATCGAAGTCAGGTAAAAATTATTTTAGTCGGCGGTAAGCGCCGAGAATATTTTATTAAAAACAGTCGATTTTTCTTCAAAACCGTAGTTTTTCGTTAAAATAGTCGTTTTCTTCTAAAAACAAGACCAAAGGTTCCGATGGGATCCCAAAAGATTCAATATCTGATCCAGACAGTAAGGTTTTTTCTTCGCCAGGCCAAACAGCTAATCATTAAGAAAACCAAGTTCAGATATGGATTCAGAATAAGCCGATCGAAACGATCCTAACCTACTTCTGTGAATTTTGCGGTTTTGGCGAAATTAAAGAACTACTTGTCCGGCGAAAAACTAAAGCTCAAAAACGAATTCAGCGTATCTCTTTACCCCTACATCCAACATCCCAACTTCAAAGAAAAATTTAACTTCTAACAAATTTTCCGGTTTCAACCGGATTCCTGAAGAACTACGTGTCCGGCTAAAAAATGATTGTCATACGGATTCAGCATCTTTTCTCACCCCTAGATCTATCATCTAATCAACTTCAAATAAAACTTTTACTCTTAACAAATTTTCCGGTTTTGGCCGGATTCCGGGCTAACTAATTGTCTGGCGAGAAAACATTTTTCGTACTATTGTTCAGCATACCTTCTTACCCCTAGGCTACATCGAACATCTAATCAACTTCAGACAAAAATTTTACTTTTAACAAACTTTCCGGTTTTGGCCGGATTCCGGGCGAACTAGTTGTCCGGCGAGAAAATGGTTTTCATATTCGTGTTCAGCATGCTTTCTTATCCCTAGATCCAACATCTAATCGACTTCAAATAAAACTTTTACTTTTAACAAACTTTCCGGTTTTGGCCGGATTCCGGGTGAACTAATTGTCCGGCGAGAAAATGGTTTTCATATTCGTGTTCAGCATGCCTTCTTACCCCATAATCGACTATCACATTTGCTGTTTAAAAATATTTTGCTTGTCCCTTAATTTGAACCCCCTCCCCCACCCCTAAATGTAGGGCTACAGGGCCCATCTACGAACTCGACCTTACTCTTGACCCAAAGAATGCTCACACCAAGTTTCATCAAAATATCTCATTCCCTTCGAGAGTTATCGTGCTTACAGACGGACGGACAGACGGACAGACGGACGGACGGACGGACAACTTTTGCGATGTCATAGGTATCCCTCCACTTACGTTTTGGGATCCCAAAAAGAGGTTGAAGAGAACCTTTGCCAAGAAGGGCCGAGATATAGCTCTGATGAAATTCAGGCGACGTATCCGTTTTGCACTGTCAAATATGATTTGCAGTCATCTTGGGCTGAAGGAATATTCATATTTATCTTGACAACAAAACACAATTTCGGTATGTTGCTGCCTTTGGGCTGTTTTTGAAAAAAAAAAAAAAAATTAGAAGGTTTTTTCACCGTTTCCTGGTCAGTTGTGACTTCGCGAATACTTCTTATTCATTTTCATTGTATTCTCCCGCAAATCCTTAAAGCACAACTCTTACTAGAAATAATATTTTTCCTTTGAAATGGATTAGAAAAAAACATTTTCGAAAATACCATTACTTTCCATCTGAAATTAGCGATTTTCTTGTTAGCGCCTGTCGACTGTGTCCAGCCTTCCTGCTCTCCGACGCGGCGGCTGGGCGCAAAACATTTGAAAACTGGTCGTGCCGTGGTTCAAAAGTGTGAAAACTAAGCAAATAAAAGAAGTAATAAACAAAAGCTTCTCATATCTTTATGTGTGAAAGAGTTGTCAGCAGACGTTGATAATCCCGGCAAACGTTTCGTTGTGTGACGGGCAAAACTCGGCAAGGCCAAAAAAGTGTTAAAATTTCGTAGGCAGATAACGAAACAATGGAGAAAGGTGGGGATTTTAGAAGCTTATAATTCTGTATGGGAGCTAGATATATTATAAACAAGAGCTGGAAGCTCATATGGCACTTGCAAGGCTGGATCAGAGGATGAAAGTAGGAATTCGTCAATTCGTGGGTTTGCTTTGATCATATGTAAGCAAAACCCTTGAGATAAGAATGATCACAGGTCCTTGGAAATCACTAGACTGTATCGTTTGGTAACGCATTTGGCTGTGCGCACTTTAAGGGCGCTAGAAAATCATCTGTAATCAAAACTCTTGAAGCAAAAAAGATGATCACCAGGAGCACGAAAATGTATATTTTATTCAAAAGTATTGTTTGTACTTTAAGGCAGTTGTAAGCAAAACCCTTGAGGCAAAAATGATCATGGGCTCATACGGATAACAAAAATGTATATTTTGCATAAAATTATTTTTTGTACTTGGCGGTTAGCATTAGCATCGGATCTGGGAACTAACTATTTCTAAGCCAATCATGTCGTCTCTAATTTTCAAGCCAAGTTTTATCGTCCTAGCATGTCTGGAAGTACCTTAACTTACGATCACCGGAATTCCGGACCCCCCTAACTCCCCCACAATGCCCGAATCCGGTCCGGTTCTGTCACTGATCTACATAGGGCTTGTACTTGTTCTTCCCACCAAGTTTCATTCCGATCGCTCTACTCCAAGCATGTCACAAGGTTTCCGGACCCCCCTCCGACCCCCCCCCAGCTTCATCGGATCCGGTCCAGACTTGAAATGGGACATCCGAGACATGTGGTCTTTCTACATGTCAAGTTTCATTATGATCCGATCACCCGTTCGGAAGTTATACATACCCCAAGATTCCGGATTCCCCCTCCCTCCACTCCCCCCATGATGGTCGGATCGGGAAGCTGACTATTCCAGGTTAATCTGGTCGCGTCCCTGATTTGCCTGCCAAGTTTCATTGTCCTAGCCCACCTGGAAGTATCTTAACTCTGTATGACCGGAATTCCGGAACCTCCCTCCAACTCCCCCCACAGTGCACGAATCCGGTCCGGTTCTGTCAATGATGTACCTAGGGGTTGTGCTTGTACCTCCCACCAAGTTTCATCCCGATCGCTCCACTCTAAGCGTTTAACATGATTTCCGGTTCCCCCCTCCGACCCCCCCCCCCACATTTATCGGATTCGGTCCGGACTTGATATGGGACATCTGAAGCATGACTTCTTTCCAAATATCAACTTTCATGAAGATCTGATCACCCGTTCGAAAGTTATGCATGCCACTAAATTCCGGATTCCGGCTCCCCTCCCTCCCCCCACGATGTTTGGATCGGGAAAGTGACTATTCCCAACTTAATCAATTGGGGTCCCTGATACGCCTGCCAAGTTTCATCGTCCTAGCCTATGTGGAAGTGCCCGAACTAGCAAAACCCGGACAGACAGACCGACCGACCGACCGACAGACCGACAGAAATTGCGATCGCTATATGGCACTTGGCCGAAGGGCAAGTGCCATAAAAAGCAGAATAAGCAAGAGGGGTCCTTTAAAGGTCATCTGAATGAAGTCTGACACCCTAATTGCCACTTTTACATACTGCTTACCATTTATCTCTCGAAAACCGGACTAAAATCGGATGAAGTTTCACCGTGCTGTAATTTTCAGCCTTTTTTCCGACTTGTCTTGATCGTAACGCTCGCCGTAACAGTTGTAACAGTCCATGCGTAACAGTTCATGTTGTAACAGTCCACGCCGTAACAGTCCATGCGTTTATCCATCTATTCGCTGTTTATCCATCCATGCGTTATCAACGTACGTTTATCCATGCGATAATGACAGTTTAAATATTGGCGCTAAATTTGTCTTGGGAGGTCGTAACGAATCGCCATAGGGAGACTTAGAACTTCAAGAGTGGATAGCGCCGAAATCACGGAGCGAAAAAATTCTTCTTCTCTGTACCGGTACTGTGAAGGACGATCTGAGGGGTTCATGGAAGTATGGTAGGATCGTTCAGGTGTCCTTTAAACAAATTGCGAGTAAAAAAAACTATCTCAGCGCCCAGCAACAACACAAATCCGCAACGGACCCATTCAACAAATTTGTAGAGGCGAAAGCCTTTTTGGTGCTATTATATCATTATTATTATTATTAAAGGACACCTGAACAAAGAAACCATACTTGAACACACCATGGAGAATGCATTTACAGACGTGGCCACGGAAAGCATTCTTCTCCTGAGCGTGACGTTTTCAAAGTAGGGATGTTCGTTTCTGGAGGTTTGCACATGCAGACTCCAAGACAAAAAGCGCGATTCATTCAAATCTTGTACAGCGCTCGCCGGATCATATTGGGGTTTCTTCTAGATATACGTTTGGGCTTAACTGGTTAAAAAATATTCCAGAAGAAGGGTTGATTGGTGACATTTGTTCATTCCTGAAATTGTTGGTTACTGAAATAAGGACAGATGCAAAATGGGGCAAAAATCATAGCTTGGAAACACTAATTTAAAAATAAATTACTTACTTACTTACTATTTCGTATTTGAATTGGGTTTTCTGCAGGCAATGTTAACGGGAGTCATACAGGTAGGAATGATACTTGGTATTCTTCATTCAGGTATATTCCTTAAACAAAATATGTAAAAACACACTTGTCTTAAATCTCCGACTGATAGATATTCTAATGTGTTTTTCGAAAACACTTTATTGGGCCAAAGCCCCTAATGCCGCAAGTAAGCAAGCTCCCAAAGTAACACTCAAAAGTATCCAAGCTTTATCCAATGCTGTGAAAGTTTCGTTTTACAATAAAGTATCAGTAAAAGTATCAGTACCAAGTAACCGCCGGTGTAATATGTAACCTCCTGAAGTATGCATCCCTTTATTTCTGCCTCATTTAGTTTCGGATAGCTTGCGTAATCAGATTCCTCTCTTTCCGTCTTCATGAGGGGGCGGGGGGCATTTACGTGCGGGAAACTACGGATATGAGCTTCGTGTGTTAAAGTACTAACTAATGAATTCCAGTGCATTCCAATATCCCGTCTTTAGTGTTAGGCGATTTATCTTGTTATTGGGATGAGGTAGACCTAACATGGTCGGTACTCGTACCATAGAGCACTAACTCATCGCGGATTTGTGTTGTTGCTTGGTTTTGAGATAGTATTTCATTTTAACTTGGAAGGTTGAGAAGTATCATGGGACCTTCACAGATCTGGACTGGAGGAACTGAAAACGGAAAAGTTAGCTGATATATTCTTCAGGCCGTGGCCGAGTGGTTAGCGCGCCGGACTCGCAAGTGAAGGGTCGCTTGTTCGAGTCTCGGTATTGCCTACTGTTTGGTTTGGGGCGGGGGTTAGTGGCGTAACCCTGTAAGACAAGCCAAAGTCCACCCAGCTTCAAATGGGGGGGGGCTGGCCCCCAACCCCCCATTGCACTTCCTGGCTGAGGGCCGAGAATTGGAGATCAGCACCGCCAGTTTGGCCTGTCAAGGCTAGTGCTGATACCTTTACCTTACCTTTACCCTGGCATGCGTCCTTTTCCGGCTGTGGCTGGAAGAAATGAACCTGCAATAAAATCAATGAAACTTCTGGCAACGAAGATTCTATTTTGGGTAATTACTTCTGAGAAATTTTTAAAGTGGAAACTTGTGCTGGATTTCAGTTTTGACACGGCTAAGTGTTTTTGCTGCTCGATTAGGTCGTTGACATGGGAGCTTTTTTGGCTTTGTTATGAATAAAGGCAGAGTAAGGGTTTGAATTTTCTTTCGCTAATAATGCCTCATTATTATAAAGAAATTTCGACCCCACGCTCTTATTCACAGTAAAACCAAGTAATCGAGATAATTAGAGAAAATCTGGGTGGGCTGTCCGAGTTACATTAACGTTATGAAGAGGAGGGATGGGACAATTGTGTATTTTTAGACATTTTAAAATGTTAATTTATGCTTTTGCTGGGGAACTTACAAGTTTAAAAGTAGGAAAACCAAGCAAAACAAAAGAAGTCCAAAACAGAAGGTAAGCCTGCGATGGTCTACTAATGTCTTCCAGAATGAATAACAGCGCTTTAAGCTTCCCTTGTCCTTACGAAAGAAAGAGTTGTCGGCGAACCTTGAAGTTTTCAGTGAAGTTTGCGTTGTGTGACGGGGAAAACTCGGCTCGGTCGAAAAAGCGCTAAAAAGCCGCGAGTACAAAACGAAAGAACGGTGTAAAGTGGCGAATTTTTGAAGCTTATAATTCCGTAAGGGAGCTTGGGATAATAAAAAGGAAGAATAATCAGAGGGGTCCTTGAAGCCTTGAATTTTATTTCCAAGGGTTTGTTTTGTAAGTAGCCGTTCTGCGGACAACCCCTGGAGGGGCCACGAAAATATGATGGGAAAATCCGTTTGATCTCGAAGTCCTTGCCATGGTGATTTTATTTTTCGCTCAGCAGTTGTATTTCGGAGGGATTATTCCTTCTCACGTCTTGTCGGAGTTTAGGACCCTCCTGTGGGAGGATAATGATCATGGAGAATTCGCTTTAAAGCAATATGAGCTCCCCGAGGAGTAGTTCTCAAGGATGAGGTTGAAATCGTGATGAAAGTCTGAAGAGACATCACGTTGATGAGATTTTAATGAAGTTTTGAGATGGGGGAAGGGTAGCTCTAAGGTTCTCGTTTGTGGGGGATTTTCAGCGTCACGCACTCTCGGTTGGAGGGGGAGGGGGATTCACAGAGTTTGAAATGTTAGTCTCGCAGGGTGGCTTAAAGGACACTTACGTGCTTATGATAGTAAGGCGAATGGTTTGTCCAGCAAGAAAGATACAGATTCAGCACACCACTTACCCCTAAATCGATTTTCAAATTTCTTGGCAATATGGAACCATCCTTGGTGAAAATATTTCTGTAGTTCTCGAGTGTGTAACCGTTATGAGTAATTTACATGTGTATATGTCTATGCTTTTCCATAAATTTATCTTCTTTTCCTTGTTTTTCTCTCTTTCTTCTTTACTTCGTTTTGTTCTGAGTGAAATATACGGGCAATAAAAACCATACTTACTTACTATATAATTAGCTTGACAAAACTTTTTTTCCATCTCTTAAGTTTAAATCCCATCACCTGGTTCTGGAGCCTATAATCACGGGGCACATGTACGGACTGCACCCAATGGGTACTAATACCAAGGTTGAACAAAACATCTCAACCCTTTCGGCAGTTATCTTGCCGGCAGACGGTCGGAGAGACGGACAGGCTTTACGATGGCTTTACAGGCTTTGTTTCCTGTTAAAAACGTTTATGGACCCCGAAATTCATTGACCACTGGACTCAAAACAGTGCATGGCCTAATACACTGTTTCCTCATTGAAGACTGAACAAAAAATATTTTGTAACGTAGGGAAGGTCGGGGTTGAACCGTACGCGGGTTGAACCGTACAGTTTCATGTGTGGGCAGACCCAAAGTTTAAAAATCGTGAAATAATTAACTGAGGTCGGCAACAATGTTCTGATTCATGGGACGAAATTAGAACTGTCAGTTCTGAGTTGCGAGCCGATTCCCAACCAGGTGACTTTGTTTTTTCATCGCACAAATCGGACTTACAGTTTCATTTTCATTTTCAGTTAGATAAGAAGTTAGTTTTTTTTTGCGAGTTGGTGATAATTTAGTCCAATGTAGGTTCATTTCTTCATCTTACTTGCCTGTTGCAGGGTTCCTACTACTTTACATTTTTTCTTGGTGTTAATTTTTTTTAAAAATGGTCTCTGTGGGGTTGAAGCGGACACGCTCTGGGGGGGTTGAACCGGACGTTATTCTAGAGGTCCGGTCCAATCCCGCTCTGTCCTGCTCAAAATATTCACCATTTTCCGGAGTTCTGAAAGCAGGATAAAGCTGCTGTAGGCAAGCTATCTAAATTAAATGCTTCCGGTGGGAATAGTCAAGTTTCAACAAGCACTTTCTTTTGAGTTCGGACTTCCAAAATTTGTCGGTTAAGTGGCATGTTTGGATAGTCCAACTCTTCTCCAATGAGTGAAAACTTGATTAGCGCTTAGATGTACCACTTATTCGGTCATACTCAGAGCTCATCCTAACACGTCCGGTTCAAAACACCAACCGTCCGAACCAACCCCACCGGTGGGGCTGACGATTTTTTGAAAAAAAAAGAAAAATCGTGGCACCAAAACCGGTTGAAATTAAAATCTAAAAAAATTACAGAACATAACTAGTCTCATTATCTTTCATTTCAATCTTCAAAATTTGTTCAAATTCTGCAGAAATTGAATTATTAGCCGAAAACGAAAAACGTACGGTTCAACCCCGACCTCCCCTACTTTATTTGTTTTCTATTATTAGCCTACTGTGTGTTTCAAAATTGGCAGGTCCGAAATAAATCACATACATACTGTGTTGTTTCGGCTGAGAGCCGGAAATATAAAGTGACAAGCCGAAGCGCCGTACTTACAGAACCTTTTTTAATATTCAGATCCTTTTGGGGGGGGATTCAAAGAAGAACCTACTCATTTCTTTTGATCTCTGCTTTTCCATCCTTCTCATCCCATCATGATGGAAACTTGGAAAAGCGAAGGAACTTCGCCTGTCAATCGGGAGAGTGCTTTCTAATTAATGATCAAACCTGTATTCGATCAGAGTTCGCGCCCTCATTTGCCTGTGGTCGGAAATTCGAATTCAGTTGACAAGATGTGATGAATCGGAGTGAGGTTATCCTTGTCAAAGAGAGATCAGAAGCGGCCCTGTATCAGTGCACTGCCGGATTTTACAAGTAGGCACCTGCTCTTAGACAACGGGTCAAAATAATGCTGTTTAGTCTTGAAGTTTTGTTAAATTGTTTCGTTCAGACTGCGGATATGTAATGCGCAATAGCGATGTTCACCGATATTTAGCGGTCGACTTGCACGGAAGTAGAAGATAGCCTACTATATAATGTGGTCCCCCGAGAATTTAATTCAGTTTAATTTAATCACAAATGTGTTATTGTTTCAGAATCATCGAAGATGTCGGAAACGGTTTCTGAGCTCCTTTGTCTAGAGCCGGTATTTTTGTTTTCAGTATTTTTTATTGTCCACCTGATTTTAAGAACAATAATAAAATGAAATATAGCTCCACTAAAATGTAGCTGATTTTGTAGCCGTTTTGCTTTGTCAAAAAAAAAAAATTATTATATACATTTATTTTTCACAAAACGCCAAAGACTTTACAGTGATTTTGATGTAAGGAAAGAGCACTGAGATGAAAAGAATCGACTGAAAATTAACTTAAAAAAAGAAAAAAAGTACATCATTAACTAAAAATAAAATAAAAGAATGTTTGTTGGACAAATCTGCCATCAAGTACAATGGGCGGATCAGATTGTCATGATGTCATATTACCACCCGCTAGAATCGAATATCGCGTCAGAATCGAGGCAAGTATTGCTTAACGTGTACATGGAGAGTAGGTCCGTTTTTGAGATCCCAAAACGTTCGTGGAGAGATACCTATGACATCGCAAAAGTTGTCCGTGTGTCCGTCGGTCCGTCTGTCTGTGAGCACGATAACTCTCGAAGGGAATGAGATATTTTGATGAAACTTGGTGTGAGCATTCTTTGGGTCAAGAGTAAGGTCGATTCGTAGATGGGCTCCGTAGCCCTACATTTAGGGGTGGGGGAGGGGGTTCAAATTAAGGGACGAGCAAAATATTTTTAAACAGCCCATGTGATAATCGATTATGGGGTAAGAAGACATGTTGATCACGAATATGAAAACCATTTTGTCGCCGGACAAGTAGTTCGCCCGGAATCCGGCCAAAACCGGAAAGTTTGTTAAAAGTAAAAGTTTTATTTGAAGTTGATTAGATGTTCGATCTAGGGGTAAGAAGGCATGCTGAACACGAATATGAAAATCATTTTATCGCCGGACAAGTAGTTAGCCCGGAATCCGGCCAAAACCGGTAAGTTTGTTAAAAGTAAAAGCTTTATTTGAAGTTAAGTAGATGCTTGGTTTTGGGGTAAGAAGGCATGCTGAACATGAATATGAAAACCATTGTCTCGCCGGACAATTGGTTCACCTGGATCCGGCCAAAACCGGAAAGTTTGTTAAAAGTAAAAGTTTTATTGGAAGTTGATTAGATGTTCGTATTAGGGGTAAGAAGGCATGCTGAAGACGAATATGAAAACCGTTTTCTCGCTGGACAAGTAGTTCGCCCGGAATCCGGTGAATCATGGAATATTATATTTTTTTTTACCATGATTTCTAAAATTCGTTTTCTTAATGATTAGTTGTTTCACCTTAATCCTTTTCCAAAGTTCGACAGTAAAAATCTTCAAGAAGTCTAGCTGACACTGGAGAAGACAAAACCGATTTGTCTGGATCAAATATTCGGTTTTTGGGATCCCATCGGAACCTTTGGTCTTGTTCCTTATGGCGTTTTTGCTGTGCCATCCTCCAATTTACTAGCTTTTACAAATGTTGTCGTTTTTGAAATTTCTTACCCATTCATTGGTATTATACAGTCCATATTATCTGTATTATTGACGAATAATTCGTTTGATAGTATTTCTGAGAAAGCCTTGTAAATTCTGGATTTTGCTGCAAGTCTGTTAACTGTGCGCATTTTTGGCATTTCTGTACCTTCACATCCAGAAATAAACATTTTTCTTTGGTACCCACAAACAGCAGAAGCTTCGTCAGGTAACATTTGAACAATATGCCTTCTACAGAGACGGTTTATTTTAGCGCCATGTCACTCTTTATTGCTCAGCTCTCAAACAAAATTGATTTTTTTGCGTGAAAGAGTTTTTGAATTATTCGCGCCTTGCAAGTGCATTCTCCGAAATCATCTCCGCCGAGATACCGAAAAGACACGCGATAACAAGAAAATGGCCTATTTTCGAAACGCCATCTAGGGAAGTCAGAAAATTTCCGCTTACACTTCCAAACATCTCCGAATGTAGGTCCTTTAACTCGCGATATGCACACATCAAGTGCAACAAATTTTCGCCCTTGTTTCAGTACATACGGATGTTACGACGGGCTTCCTATCTTTATATTTATAGTTCTTATCTGGTTTACGTTTTAAACTCAAGTCAGAATTAAAGGGGCATTGTTTCCGAACCTTTGAACTTGGCAAGATTTAAAAGGAGAATTCAAAACCAAGTTCCACTAGAAGCACGCCCTAATTTATTCCCTAGATATTCCTCTGATGCCCCTGGAAGCGAAATGTAAACAAGGGAAAGTGCCGGCAGCATTATATAGACCACAGCATTTTACCGAATCGTAGTGAAGTCCATCCTTTCGTTATTTAGTGAACCTGTGACCCTGTATGTCTTAGAAATCTGATCCGCTGACCCTGAATCGTCTAGAAATCTCCCAACGTCGCTTTTCTCACATTTCTTTGAAAGATTTCTGACATTCCAGTGGAAGTGCCAACGCTGCATCGTTTTTTTTTTGTAAGGCAATTACGGGAGGAAAACAAGTTTTGTTACCCTTCAATCGGGGAGATCTTTGCAGATGGTTATCACGCCTCAAAGAAAAAAGTCTTTTGAAGTTTGATTGGACACATGGATTTATTGCAAAGGGGGAAGAGACGAAACGTCCCGATGGGGGCAGGATATGGCTGTCTTTAAGACCCAGATTGGCTTTGAATGGGAAGATTAAACGTCAGAGCAGAATCAATAAGATTAGTCTTTAGCAACTGCGCCGAGCGAAATACCGCGATCTTTTGTTTCCTTCTCCCTGATGTTTACCTCAAATTTTCTCCTTTACTTTTTACAATAATTAAAACTCAAATTCAGTGAAAAGCATACAGAGTACAGACGGTATTGTATCATGAAATACGAATCTAAACTCTAAATTAAGCAAAATAAGTAACAACCGACACTGAGAGGTGCCCTTCCGCCATGGGTACCTCTACTTCGGTGACAAAGCAACTACACCAAAAACAATACTCGAATTACAATAAAAAACAATTCATGACAACCTCGACTATGTTTCGCAACGGTGCTGAAAGTCGGTCAGGGTACGACGGTCGAAGCCCATAAATTTGTGCCATGAACTCAGCCCCCTCGGCACTTCTCTACCGAAAATCTGACATTTTTGCATTTTCCCGGCTGAAACTAACGAAAATTCGAAGCCTCGCTCGCAATTACCTAAAGAATATAGACTTTTGTTGATCAAATGATAGCTCCTACCCTCCTCTCGTTTGCATCGGTCAGGGTGTCGGGAATACTCTTGATGCAAAATCTCCGGCCTCTCCGGGTACCTGGCGAAAGAAAGGCAGAAGTGGGATCACAGCTGCTCCCAAAGACCGCCGTGATTGTCACAGGATTTGAGTCGTTGAGTTTGAGTCGTTACGGAGACGTTTACCACTTCTTCCTGAGGATCACTGGCTTGTTTCGGACTTAGTCATATATCTGTTCGACTCCACACGGTCGTATTACAAAGATATGGAGAACGAGGTTAGGATACGACTGCAGATAGGGAGAACGAGGATCACTGGCGTGTTTTGGACTTAGTCATATGTCTGTTCGACTCCACATGGTCGTATTACAGAGATAGGGAGAACGAGGTTCTAGTGCTTATTTATTCTTGCTAGAACTTGGTGCCTGGCCAAGCTTGGTTACCTGTCTAGGCATCTGTGCTTTCCTAGGCATCCTTGGGAACGCGGCTTTGGTTTAGGAGTATGTTACGCTGATCGGAGAATAATTTGGTTTTGTCGAAGCTTCGGATCACTTTAAACCGCATTCCCCCTCATGCCAAGATTCCTTTTCTGTATAAAATGAAGCTAGAGGCTTTAGTAACGCGGATGGGCGAAGAATTTGATTTTGTTGAAGTTTAATATCACTTTAACCGCATTCTTCGTCATGCCAAGGTTATTGTATGACAAAATTAGGTACAAAATAAATATATAAAATGAAGCGAAGGGCTGGAATAGTCATCATATCTGGGAAATAGTCAAAATGCAAATGGAATGTCGAAATTCTGTTATCATATTACTTTGAACACTCTACACTTTATTTTTTATCCAGTTCCTTTACCGAGGAGCTGCTTTTACCTCGAGTTGTTCCCATCATTTGAAAGAAGCTTTCGTCACCATGCAGACGTCATTTTTCTGACGTCATTTAACTTGCGTGACGTAGCATGCGAGACTGGACAGACATAAGCTCCGTATGTTACGACGACTGTATTTGCATGTTGAAGACTGCATTCTCAAGGGGATGAATGAATGAATGAATTTATTCCCAATAAAGCCCAAGGGCCATGGCGGGAAACATAACACAATAACAAAAAACAAAATATCATATGTTATGGCAAGGGGCGTAGTACAAGCCGGACAGAAGATAGTAGGTGTCCAGGGCACTATACAATCATCGATGTCGGCATTGCCTATGGCTTTCTGGACGGTCTACTACCCGATGCAGAAATATAGTAGTATGAAGTTGTACGAAAAAGTAGCATGCAGTATCAAATGATGCTACTACGTGCTACTATAGCAAGATTGGATGCTACTGGAGCAAGGCGGCATGCTGCTGAATACTGCTGCTTAAGATTAGCCCAGTGTGATGCACATTAAGTCAAAATATTCTGTACTACTGCATATCAATACATGCAACTTTTTGTACAACTACACAGGCTACACATTTTTCTTGTCATCGGCCACACATGCCGAAATTCACGCGGGCCCTTTATGGAGACTCGGTGGTCAGTTCATAACATGGTTTGCAGACCGAAAAAAAAACAGGCCATCAGCCCCCCATGGCTAGGAACTTAACCTAACACAAGGATGCGCATATTTGACTTCGATAGACGGACAAGTCAGCTGAGCCAAGTTAGCAAATCTCAGCTCATCCTTTTTAAGAAGTCAAAAATGATTCGCGGTCAGCTTGGCCTGAAGGGATATTTAGGACGTGCTTTTTTGTGTTTTTGAAACTGTGTTATCAAATAATATCAAGTGTTCTCAAATTGGCATTGTACCGTTCCCGATTTGCCTTTTTTTGCCAAAAGATATTACGGCCCTCTCCCCTGATAAATAACCATTAGTTGCGTTTTTTCCAAAAGAGATCACAGGCCTCTCTCTTCTTCCTGCTAATTTGATCGTTTTTTGGTTGAAAGGAGTCTGGCACTGTTCGCCTGAGAAGATTGGTCAACTCGTAGCCGAGGTGCCAATCTCATTTTCTTCGCAGGCCTGGTCAGAAAAGACAAAGGGTTTGATCAAAAACGGACAAATAGAAGTGAGAAGTATATTTTTTTGTAAACTCGCGTATCATCTTTCCAAACTTTTTTGATTTTTTCCTTTTTGGGCTACGGCTCCTCCTCCACTCGGTGACGTCAACATTTCCTTGAACTCTTTAACGTCACCTACTCTCTCTAAACAATCATACACAACTTTAAACTTAAATAATTTGACTACATTTTCCATTTAAACTATTTAATTTAAAAAAAATAAACTTACCAATCTTAATAGCCTACTTATTTATTCTTATTTCAATACAATATAAATATAAATTTCTGTCTACGAATCATCACCTCTACACAGAAAGACTAACAGAAAGACGAGTCCCCTAAAAACTACAAACTACTTCGCTTGTTGTAAAAATGGGAAAAAAACCAAGACCTGGGAAAATACTAGGTGATACAAACGCGGCTATTGCTTGAGCTTCCGCGGGAGTGACCTCGCGTTCTCTCAAAGGTTTCTTGTTCAGGCAGTTGCTTGGCACTTTTGGTGGCAGGCAACTTAAGGACAAAACATTTTTTTCACCCGAAAGTCAGCGAGATAGGATTTTCTTCTGAAGCGTTCCTTCACGGGAAAGGTGATAAAAATGTCTGAAGGAATGATTTATTACGCACTATCCGATGGCTTAAATGCAGTAAAAGCGAAAAAAAACAAAACGCCCAAACAATATTAAATAATTTAATTACAAATGAGCAAAAAGCTAATTGGGTTGTGGACAGATTAACGGTCAATTGGCGCAGAAATTATGAGGACATGTTTTTAATTGTCAGAAGTTGAATCGTGTGAGACTATATATGATGATGATGATTTTGTTTATGACCCGTCAATATATACACAAGGCACGAATACGGAGTAAATAATAAGTAAAAAAAGTAAAAGAAAGAAAAATACGAAAGAGAATTAACTTATAAATACAAAATATAACTTTTACCCTAAAACCAAACTAAGAGGGTTTTCCAGTCGTGATCAATATTTCGGCTATAAATTTCTGTTTGTTTTCTCTCTTTCAGTTTTTCGTCCAAGAGGGGAGGACTAATATGTATTTAGCAAAACGCTAAAACATTGACCCGATTTTTTGGGTTTTTTTTCGATTTGGTGAGAAGTCTCCAAAAAGTGCTTTAACAGAAAGTTCTTTTGCAGCACAGCATGTGGCAAGCATGGGATTTAGCCTTGGACGTTTGTCTCTCTCAGCTGCCCGGGATTCTGCATGGAGAAGCGACTTACGAACATTCTCCCTTCTTCGAAGAACAACTTACTGCATTCGAGGTCTGGCTGGGGCATGGGACCCAGTCCCGGAAACCCGAGCAGCTGCCCATCGTCCTCCAGGTAAGAAAGGGCAAGGTTTCTCGCCAGATTTCGGTACCATTGGGTTGGGTTTAGATGTTGAGGCTGAGGGTTGGACAGGAAGGTAATGGAGGGAGTGGGTGGGGGTCGTGGGCTCTACTCAGTATTTAACCTTCCGGGTAGGCCTAGAGAGTTCGGCGTGTATTAATATGTCGGACGCGAGAGGCACAGCCAATCAGTCAGTGGGCGATTTTGGGCACTAGAAGGTAGATACGGGTAGTCCTTGTTAGTGTTGGGTGGGTCTAGTGTAATAAACGGAGCATAGCTATTCTGCAACTTTCCGGTTCCCGCTCTCCCCTACCGTGGCCGGACACGGTCCGGGCGCCCAATAACAAATCTGCGCCGCATTAACTCGGTACTGTCCAACCTACATCCCATTCGGTCCATCCGTTTGGTTTTTGTGCAAGTCAAATGTTAACAGACACCAGCTTCCCAAACCGTGGCCGAATGTGGTTCGAACGCATGGTGTTGCTTGTCTAGGTCATTATTTCTTATCACCTATTAAGTTTTACTCGAATCGGACTACCCGTTCGCAACTTACGGAAGTCAGTTTCTGTA
Organism: Branchinecta lindahli; assembly: GCA_023053555.1. Lineage (NCBI taxonomy): Eukaryota > Metazoa > Arthropoda > Branchiopoda > Anostraca > Branchinectidae > Branchinecta > Branchinecta lindahli. The sequence continues at coordinate 3,199,592 of JAKZAO010000009.1, read as the reverse complement.
CTTCCCTTCCTTCACTCCGCCAGAAACACCTTGATGTTGGTCTAAATCATAAAATAACTATAAGACTAGGAATGTCAGACTCGTGCTTTTTATTCCGACGGCAACTAGAGGAAATATTCAAACGGGAGTAACTTAAAAAGAAACGACCATCCTTTTTTTTTAATTCCTCAGAGAAGTTAAAAATAAGGCGAATTGTCCAAAGACGCGTAATTCAAGGACCAATGCCATTAAAACCATTAAAACTGATATTCAGTTACATCACTAAGTGCTGTACTTCTTTCTCACCAATTTGACAAGATTTTATGAAAATGAGATGACTTTTCGGATACCACGACCAGGTACCACAGTCGGACCGTGATATCTCAATATCAGTTAACACGGTAACTGGCCAGATATCACGATAACTGCAAAAAGGACTTTAGACCGTATATCAGATATCATGGTATCTGCGAAAACGTAACTATGGAATTCCTTTTTCTGGATTAAAGAGTAATAATAATAATAATAATTATCTATCCTGCCAATGAAAAGGAAAAACTTCCGGCAGGACCCTCGTCATTCTGGTTTGTGTCATTAATCTAGACCAATGGCTTTCGAACTTTCCCACTTCGAAGTTTTTAAAGGCTTTCAGCAGGTAACAGCGGATGTGCCGTAAAAACTTTTGAAATGATAGGTTTAATCAGCGCGCCTTCAAAGTTTTCTTTTTATAGCCTGTTTTGAAAGTTTCGTATACTGTCATAAATCGTGATGGTGTAATCATGTTATCGTGAAGGGGGGGATAAAAACTTGGGAAGGTCTGCATGAGATGGATTTCTGCGGAAACTCAAATTTCGGGAAGATCGTCAGGTGCATTTTTCGGATTTCTTAAAAAGGACGCGTCGCGCCCGTTCAGCGTTTTTCACGCCGATCTTGTGAGATAATCCGACTACCGAGTTCAGTTCTGCTTTCAACATATTACATATGTTCTAAGCTGTTCAAGCCTCTCTTTAGGCCCAGTCGCCAGATGGCAAATGCGGCAAAGAGCGTGTTCCACCCTACTTACCGTAGTTACTACGCTAGTTACCGTAGTTACTACGCTAGTTACCGCAGTTACTACGCTAGGCTGGAACGCTTTTTTATTTTTTCGGTCAAATATTAGGCCGCGGGCTGATCGGACCAATCACGTTGGAGAGATGCGTAGTTACTACGCTTACTACGCTCCCGAGCGTGGTTTAACGATGGGGAGAGTGAAACGCACAGGTCATTCGCTGATGGGTCCCGTAGCCTACTATTCATTGGTGGTGAAGGGGGTGACAAACCAAGAATTAATTTACGGGTGAGAGAGAATGGGGGTGTGGGAAAGGGTTGGGATTTTAAGCCAGGATTTGATTTACGGTTAAGAAACATGCTGAAAACCACATTATTATTTTTTTTTTGTCGCAGAAAATTAGTTTAGCCTACTGGCAAAAACACTTCAGTAGTGCTTTTAGTTCCTTGATCATGTGTTTCGAGTGCCAATAATCTGATATTACGAATCAATCTTTATGGTTTATTGTGCAATTTGCCGATACTACGGACGAATCCGGGTGAAGTCCAGAAATTCGGTAGGCCTCGTGTTGGGTAAGTTCTAATAATATATTCGCCCAGTTTTTCTCATCTGTATAGGGCTATGTTGGTGCAGAAAATTATTGGATCTCTGAGGAGTCTGTCGTCCGTTCAGAATTAGAAAAGATGATCAGTATACTGCTGGGCGTCGTACTAATGGAATGTTTTACTGTCATGAAAGTACTTGAGTACTTAAGTACCGTCAAGTACTCCTAATTTTACTTAAGTACGAGTATTAAGTACTTCGGAAATTTTGTACTTAAGTAGAGTACAAGTACTATGATTTTTTACTTAAGTAATTACTTAAGTACTTTGTACTTAAGTAATTCCCAACACTGGTGGTAAGCAAATAGTTACTATTAGTTACTATTTTGAGAAGGTTGGAACGGTCAGCGTAGTAACGTTTCGTGAGGCTGGAACGGAAATAGTAACTAATAGTTACTATTGGTAGAGGGGTGGAACACGCTGAAAATGTGCAAAACCGGTCTTTCTGGATAATAAGCTTCCGCTTCGTTACTATGTAGTACATTCTTTCATATGGCTAAACATCCGGTATACCGTACCTACAAGAACAAACAATCTGATAGAACCTCCGTTTTTGGTCCCATGCAGCGACTATGAATACCCCGATAAAATTGAGCGGAGCTAGAGGTACATGGTGTGAGGTTTGAGTTGATACCCGTCTACTTCCAGCTCTACGCCGTTGCTCATACGAGGTGAAACACCGTAGGATATGCCTTGTATAGGCGTGGAGAGCCCGCTGTAAAGCGTGTCACACGTGACGTCAGTATGGCAGACAATCAATCAGCTGTAAAGGACGATTAGACGGCGTTCGGATCGGATTCTTCTGCGGTCGGAGTTGTACCGCGATACAGCTGTTTGTAGAGATAACAGTTATGAGTGATCTGCGTAGCTTCTCCTCCGCTGGTGTGCATCGGTGTACAAGTCTATGGCATAATTGCATGCTTCTTACCACCCATGAAGATTCACTCAAATCGGGCGTTTCCGGGAAATGTACGGTACCCGTTCCTACTAAAGCCGCAGAGGTCGCATCTGGTGAGGACTCGTAAATGACATTCCTAGGGTCTATGGCATTTGTATCGTCCGAGTTCCACCACAATCTTTCCAACTGTTTGGTCCGTACGCCTGTCAAAATAATTCTGTGACACACTCCAACTCCCCCCAACATGGCTGAACGCGGGCTAAAACTGCCATGACTAAAACCGCTCTCAACTGAGGCGAATCACAAGCTCCCGACTTCCCCTCTCTCCACCTCTTCCCCCATGAATGATCGGATCTAAAGACAATTTTTTTTTAGCATTGGATCGGGCTTTATATACGCTGGCCAGGCTTATTTTGTTGGCCGACCAACAAACGGGCAGACGTTACAGTCGCTACGTGCAGCTTTTTGCATGAAAATTTGGTCGAAAAGGGTAAAATCGATCCGAAAAAGATCATGTGTGTAGATTGTTTTCGCCCGTTGCTATTCTCATTTGCCATTCGTGTATTTGATCTCTGGAACTTTTCCCGACTGTTTACGATGGATTCACCATTATACTGCTTTTCGATATCCGACCTCATTACCAACTTCCCAAACTTTATCGTAGAACTTGTCCAACCGCATCCTGAAATGAATGACAGTTTCAAGAACCCATTAAAGCTCCGATCCACTTCTTGGGACCCCCAGCGTTAGTGACGGGAAACCAACGACTTCGTAGAGCTTGTCCGTCTGTCTGCTAGAACGGTAACTCTCGGAGGGGTTGAGATAATTGGTTCAAAATTGGTTCTGGGGGTATTCCTATCGTCGAGATTATCCTTCAGATTAAAGAACAAGTGATTTCGTAGACGGGCCCCGTAGCCGGATATTGGTGCTGGGGAGGGGTTGGGGTGACATTAAGGCGTGAACACAAATTCATGCTAATTAGGTAGCCTTGTGGATTCAGAGGTAAGGGGGCATATCATGCTTAGAAGTCATGCTAACAGTTTAACAGTATGGGCATGGCAATTTCAAAGGCATCCTCGTTGATCAGATTGTTTAAATATTAGACATATATACATCGATATCTGGTTTATAAAAATAATCGTTTTTCAAATTGAAAAATTGTCTGAATCTGAACTGCAGTATCTTGAACCTTTTAATATTTTATTTCTAGGTTTTGCTGAGTCAAGTTCATCGGCTTCGAGCCCTGGAGCTCCTCGGCCAATTCCTTGACCTTGGGCCCTGGGCCGTAAACCTGGCCCTCAGCGTTGGGATTTTCCCGTACGTGTTGAAGCTCCTCCAAAGTTCTGCAAAGGAGCTGAGACCCATGCTGATCTTCATCTGGGCCAAAATCCTGGCCATAGACCTGGTAAGTTGCAATCAAACAATAAATCATCATACATATTAAACATATAAAATATATGCATATAAAAAGCGTTTAATACTTTACATATTATTATTGTATTGCAAACTAAGTTTTGGTTTAGGGCCAGAACTGTGGTTAGACAAGAAACCTAGTATTTTAAAGTCGTTAGTTTTAAATTATTGGACGCTAGTTTGTACTGCACTAAGACCGTTACGACGACACATGTAGCCTACATTTATGTTTTCATATTTGTTCCTGGAAAGACGAGAAACCCACTATCGGCAAAGTTTTTGTAATAAATGATTGATTGACTCTACATTTTTCATTTTTTCATTCTACAGGAAACCTTGTTATTTGCGCCACCCATATATTTATATAATTAATTGATATCAAGTGCATCCACTTACTTCCATTTCTTCTTTGAAGAATCCCTGGCACAAACAAAGCCGAAAAGACGCGATACATGCGACAGAAAAACGCTGGCGAAAATATTGACGACCAAGCTATTTGAGTTAACCTGGTAGCGCAAATAAATCAGCGAAAAGCGCAAAAGAGAAATGAAACGTAGCATAGTGCAAAAAGAATTTGGCCGTGGTCAGCAGGTGTTTAGAAGAAAGGCACGCTGCGACTTTGTTCAACGAAGATGGTAAAAGGATTACGTTGTAGAGAATAATTATAGCTTTCATTCAAGGCCCAATTTCACACATTTCGTAAGTGTTGAGGCTGGAAGAAACGGCGGGAATTGCATGCATATATTTCACTCATGGGGGTGGCAAGGGGCCCTGTACTCCATCTTATCTATTTATTGCCTTGATAGGTGATGAATTTGGCTGGATGCTCTTCAGTCGAAGAATAATAAGTTAAATTAGTAATAATTTAGTTTCTTTTTTCAGTCTTGTCAAGAAGACCTGGTACGTGACGGAGGACACAAGTACTTCCTGGCAGCCTTACAGGATCCGACTGTTACGGTATGTATTTAATTTCAGCTTTATTTCACTTTTATTTCTAATCCAGTCGCCAATATAAAATAGGTTGTCGTTAAGAGGCTAATATGTATAGGCTAGATATGTAGTAGAGTTATTCTTATTTGAAAGTAGCCTAACTTTGAAAGGTGCCATTGAACCTGTAAAAATCAGACCCAACTAATATCAAGAACAAATAAGATAGAACTTGTGTCTTTAGTCGCATGCAGCGATTATGAAAACCCCGACAAAACTGAGCGGACCCAGAGGTATTTACTCTAGCTTTGAGCTGATGTTGATGCCCGTTTACTCCTCTTCCGTCTTCGCCGTTGCTTATCGCACAAGAAATAGTGAAGGAGGTTGGCACACTGTCAGAAGTTTCATAACAGATCGCGCATAACACTTTCAAGAATAACACCTTTTCACTTAGAAATAAAGTGTTATGACCAGTTAAGTCTACACTATTTCGTGCCTAGATCTCCAACAATACCTTCAATTGGTAAAAATACTACAGTGTCAGAAGTTACATAACGACAAGAGAAGGATGCCCGGTTTCAACAGATAACACTTTGGGATGTTATCTGTTATGTTTCTTTCGTTCCCGTTAATATTTTTACCAATTGAAGGTGGTGTTGGAGATCTAGGCACGAAACAGTGTAAACTTAATTGGTCATAACACTTTATTTCTAAGGGAAAAGGTGTTATTCTTGAAAGTGTTATGCGCTATCTGTTATGAAACTTCTGACAGTGCAGGAGGCGTACTCCGCGCGCTGACCCGCTCTGAAGCGCGTCCATAGAACCAATCAGCTTTGACTCCTACTTTTCCTCACCAGCGACCTGTCAGCGATTTAGCTATTTTTAGAGGTAACGAAACGTGATGTGGCGCGAAGCTAGTAACCTCCTGCTCGTTCGTAGCGGACAGGGTATGGGGAAATATTTGACTCCGCGTAGTCATATTACAGAGATAGGGAGACGGAGGCTCTGTCGCAGATTATTTGTTCTTGCTAATATTCATACACAGTACTGAGCCTAAACAGAAGTTTAAGTAAAATGCAGAACAAATTTTTAGCCACAAAGCGTTATTTTGTTCATTCTTTGGCTCTTTTGCTCAGTTTATTCTGCATCCTTTTCCTGCAAATCACGGCGTCTGGCGTTCTGAATTATTTCGTCATTTATTGCATCTTTTCCACCCTTGTTAGCCTAGTTCTATTAGGGTCTAAATAAAATTTGATTGTTGAATCCTTTAGCCGTCCGAAATATCCCAACAGAAGAAAAAGAATATTAAAAAAGAAACAACAAATCGTACCAAAGGATATTGAATTCATTAGGATATTTATGTTGCAAGAAAAGTTTGGCTCTTAGCTGATAGTAATTTTTCATCGGGGTGGTCAAAAATTAAAAAGCAGCATACCTCTACTGTAAGAACAGTTTAACAGTCAACATTTCTAGAATAATATCCAAACAAAACGAAGCATCGAGTATTTTCAGAAAGAGGGAGGTAACCTCAGGCCGAATTATAATTAAGATAATGACTAATCTTGTCAATCACAATGGTAATCTTGTAATAGGACTGATGTTGTAATATGACTGATATGTTGTTGCTTAAAGTTTAACCGAAAAGGACTGGGATAGGACAATCTAGTTACCCATCACAATTGGCTTGAAGACCCGCTGAAAATGCGTTACTTGGTTGTTCCGCTATTCAGGAATAATCGATTTTCAAATAGTGGAATTTCCGTGTGATTTGTGGTACCTCTAATTTGTTGTATGCCTTAAAAGAAAGATTTATGACTTTTTTTTGTTCAGGCACTAAACAATCTTCACCAATATCGCCACTGCCCACTGAAAAGCCTTGTTTGTGTTTAGATAAAAATTTCCCGCGTCATAGTAGAATTTTCGCTGTGGGGACAGCCGCAGATATTCTGAACGTCATAACTAGAGCAGATAGTGGAAAACAAAAAAATCCCTTTGCAGAATCCAAATAATTCACTGTATTCAACGAAATGACACAAAAGTAAGTTGGCTTTTCAGTTAAACTTTAAAGTTGTATACATCAGTCTTCAGTTTTGAAGGAATCAAATAAATAATAATAATAATATGCTAACTCAGAAATTTCAGAATAATTTTACCAGTGTAAATAGTCGTCTAGGTTAGGTTGTCTTGTTAGTTGTCTTGTTGTCTTGTTAGGTCCGCTGGCCATCGTAAGTCCGTCGTAACCGTGCTCGTCTGGACCCGGCCTGCTATCATTGGCTGAAAACCGCCAATGCGGCCGTTTACGACACGTTATGATCGTTTCCGACAGCTTACGACTGCCAGTGGAGGACCCACTTTAGTAGTCACCGAAAAAAAAACTAGACAAGCAACGTAACAAAGCTTTTCAAAGAACAAGCTGATCAGTTTACTTGCGTCTATACTACGGCCGTCGGTTCAGCTTCATTTGTAACCGGGAAAGTTATTCCCTCTATCCTCGTGGTTCCCCTCTATTCCCCAAGTAGTCACCGGGGAACGGTGAGAGTACGCTCTAGCTGCTTCAAATTACCGTTTTCAAAATGGTTTCGGGTTTCTAATAACGAGTTCGTAACCACTCATCGCTTTCTTCCCCTGTTCGCTGTCTTTCTGAATTTTGTGTAAGCATTCCACGATGAAATGTATGAGGACCTTTTATTTCACATACTGCAACCATACTTCTTCCCGACATAATAAAAGCTGAGTGTTCAAACCTTTACAGACACTTTTACACAAACCTTTACTGTTCGGCTTTTTGATCATTTTTGGTTTTCATTTAGTTTTTTGGGATCCCAAAACGTTAGTGACGGATACCTATGACATCGTAAAAGTTGTCCGTCTGTCCGTCCGTCCGTCTGTCAGCACGATAACTCTCGAAGGGAATGAGATATTTCGATGAAACTTGGTATGAGGATTCTTTGGGTCAAGAGTAAGGTCGAGTTCGTAGATGGGCTCTGTAGCCCTACATTTAGGTGTGTGGGAGGGGGCTTAAATTAAGGGGCAAACAAAATATTTTGAAACAGCCAATGTGATAGTCGATTATGGGGTAAGAAGATATGCTCAACACGATGGTGAAAACCATTTTGTCGCCGGACAAGTAGTTCGCCCGGAATCCGGCCAAAACCGGAAAATTTGTTAAAAGTAAAAGTTTTATTTGAAGTTGATTAGATGTTTGAATTAGGGGTAAGAAGACATGCTGAACACGATGGTGAACACCATTTTCTCGCCGGACAAGTAGTTCGACCGGAATCCGGCCAAAACCGGAAAATTTCTTAAAAGCAAAAGTTTTATTTGAAGTTAATTTGATGTTCGATTTAGAGGTAAGAAGACATGCTGAACACGATGATGAAAACCATTTTTTCGCCGGACAAGTAGTTCGCCGGGAATCCGGCCGAAACCGGAAAATTTGTTAAAAGCAAAATTTTTATTTGAAGTTGATTAGATGGCAGATTTAAGGGTAAGAATAGACGCTAAATCTGTACATGACATTCATTTTGTACCCGGACATATAGTTCGTCCGGAATCCGGTTGAAACCAGATTTTTTTTCATAACTTAAAGTTTTATTTGAAGTTGCTTAGATGTCCTTCATAGGGATAAGGAATTAAGGAGGTACGCTGAATTCGTTTCTGAGCTATCTTTTCTTGCTGGACAAATAGTTCGCTTGGAATTCGGCCCGTAGGGAAAAAATCGGCCTGGAATCCAGGCATCTGGAAATTTGGAACCTGGATTCCAGGCTGAGTCTGGAATTCCGGGCACCTTTCTGAATGGGATTCCAGGCTAAAACAGTCCGGAATTCCGGGATGTTCTTTTCTGGAATTCCAGGCTTCGTCTGGATTCCAGGTTCCAAATTTCCAGACTAGGGTTCCAGGCTGGATTCCAGGCTTCGTCCGGATTCCAGGTTCCAAATTTCCAGACTAGAATTCCGGGCTGAATTCCAGGCTTTGTCCGGATTCCAGGTTCCAAATTTCCAGACTAGGATTCCGGGCTGAATTCCAGGCTTCGTCTGGATTCCAGGTTCCAAATTTCCAGACTAGAATTGCGGGATGAATTCCAGGCTTTGTCTGGATTCCAGGTGCCAAATTTCGAGATCCGGGATTCCAGACTACCCGTTTATTCTGGATTCCAGACTACTCGTCTGTTCTGGATTCCAGACATGTTCCACAACTGTCCAGAAACATGACTGATATGTTGACACCTTGCTTTCAAGTGGAAGGATATATACCTAGGAGTTCGCTCTCCTCGTAATTATATAAACACAACTTATTATTTTGTTCCACAACGTTTTCTGATCGTACAATTACTTTAGAGAGTCTGTAACAATTTACTTCCATGGCACGAAATTAGACGTTTTCTGGATTTCTGAGAAAACCACTTTTCTGAGAAACGACTTTCTTCATATTTAACCAATAGCACGCATAAATCCAATTGTACACGTCAAAGAATTAATGTTGATTTATTGCGTAAGATGAACAAATAACAATCAAAAGGCAGTCGGCAAAAAAAACATTACACCTTGAATAGATTTATGTAACAATAGATACCGATCAGTGCTGATAATGCCACAATCGGTGTCTTGAATCTCAGTCGGTCACGAACATGACATTGTGTTCTCTTCTCATGCTGCATTGGAAGAATCTGCAAAACGCTGGATCCCTTACACCAAGCTGCCTTCGCATTGAGCAGGATTACCTAAATAAAACACCCATTTCAATGATCGATCCAAGTTACCTTTTTCCCGAGCGGTAACAAGTGTGCAAGCGCTCAAACGTGGAGTGTGAAAGTAAAATGTTTATCACATTTAATACATAATCAGCGTTAGAACCAAGACATTTCACATCCCCAATAACTAAACAAGTATTAAAATAACTAAATTTGAAATCCATCCCACTTTTAATCGAAACTTTTCAGGATTAGCACGTCGTGTGGTGGTTTTGTTGCTGTCACACTAAAATCCACATCTATACATATAGCTCCCCAAGTATACAAAAGTTGAACTTAAGACCTGTCACAGAAGAATTTAACTAACAGGAAATCTGGGCTCAGCTGCCCGTTAACGGGAGAGTGGGGGGTCGGGACCCATCAAAATGCATGTCTAGGCCTATATATCCACAAGTAGGCTATACCAGCCTAGAGTTTGATTCCAGTCACGGGTCAAAAACGTAACTCATGGGCAATCTGGGCCCACTTGCCCATGAGCATGGAGGTTGGTTCAACTCCACATGTATATTCCCAACCCTAAGGTCCAGTTATTCTCATGTTAAAGACATTAAAAAAATTGGCAATCAGGGCCCAATTGTCTATGAACCAAGTGGGAGTGGGGTTTATGAGACCCCCAAAAGGGACAATGAGACCCCAATACTCAAAAGCCTACCAAGTTTCAACTTGATATCTGTTGATTCCTGTCACTCGTCACGAATTTTACTCTGGGGCAATCTGGGCCCAGTTACCCATGAACGGGGTGGGTGCGGGGGAGGTGCAACTTTAAAAGTAATTTTCCAGCTGCAGGATCTTCAAGTACGAGGAATTTCATCTTCCTATGTCCAGCTCTGGTCAAGTTATAACCTACCATAAATTTTACCCAAATTCAATACACTGGAAAAATTTCAAGGAAACTGGGCTGCCCCCCCCCCTCAACTCTAAGAGGGAGTTTCAACACTTTGGAAAGGATCCCTACAACAGGAGGGTTTAGCAGAAAGGCAGAGACAAATATAATTTCCCATTCTTATTAGAACTCTGAAACCCGAATCTGAATAACAAGTGCTTATCCTACCCTAAAGTAACCACCATTTTGGTGAACAAAAAGCATTACAGATTTACTAAAATCTCTAGGACTGAAACTTCTTTCCGACCCCCCTCTTCTCTAGAGGCTTCACACACTCTGAATTCAGTTCAGCAGACTGGAGCCTTTGGTCTAAAGGATTGTACGCCCCAATTAATTCCAGCCCAGACTTAATCTTTTAAGTTATTGTTTGAATAGATAATAATATAGTAGACTACAGCCTACTTAAATTGCAGGAACCCACTTAGAATATCTGTGTGACCATGCTTAAGTAGTTATCCAGAACATGAATCTGCAGGTTTCGAACCGCACCCAGAAATAAGCCAGAAAACTGGAGTTTTATATACAGTAGGGGCATGTTTATTTATTCATCAAGGGAAAACTAAGACCCGTAACAGGCAGGCGACTGTCTGCAAGATTTGTTCTAAAAAAATTTTTTATTAGTTTCTAGTTTAGGGCCTACTGTGTGTAATAGCCTAGGCTAAGCCTTATTTTGAATTGTTTTTTCTAATTTTCCTTCTGTTTCTTTCAGGTTTTGCAGATTTTACTCAGCATCACATAGTCGAACAAATCTCTCATTTTTAAATATTAATTAAACAACCGATGATAACTGCTAAATATGTTAGGATCCAAATATGTTATGCATGAAGCTAGAAACAATATGCTAAATGTTGATTACTGTAACTGAATAAAATATTGATGATTCGAGCTCAGCTCACTATACAAGACAACCTTGAACACCACCCAACCCTTTCATGATTCGTTCACACAGAAAAGCTATGCTAATTTGAATGTTATTACCACTAAAAGCATTAAATCTCATGCCAGGCAACTTGAACAGCAAAATATTTGCTGAAAATGTTTAATTCACATACTGATTTCCTGTATGGCCAAATTACAAGAATAATTTCCATTGCTTCTGCAGTTTCTTCTTTTGAGGTTACAAACGTTCTATCAGCCACACCCACCCACACAAAATAAGAAAAAATACTATCGCTGATGCAATGCAGACAATTGGTTCGATTTTTTTGGCCCCTGGTAGATAGGAAAGCACTGAAACTAATTGATTATCCAAAGTGTATTAAATATTCTTTCAACCCAAGCTGACTGCAAATCACATTTGACAAAGCAAAATGGATATGTCAGCTACATTTTATTGGAGCTGTATTTCGGCCCTTCTTGGCGAATTACTTGAGCGGCCTGAGCCTGACAAGGACCCTTGCCAAGAAGGGTCCAAATATAGCTCCAATAAAATGTAGCTGACTTATCCGTTTTGCTTTGTCAAGTACAAATTATTATATCACCTTGCCACTAGCTTTTCCGAACCATCAAATGTAAAAGAAGAAAGTTTAAATGTGAGAAGTATATGTTGATCCAGCATTATATTGGTTTCAAACATATTGCTCAAATATATACCTCTTAACTGGTATCAATTTTGTTATTCTACTGTTTTGACTGTCTGAATAAGCACAACAAACAAAACAGAGGTATGGAGAATTTCTGGAGGTGCTAAAAAATAGGCATACCTCTACTGTACAGTTGAGTTTGACTTTGAGTAGGTTTGTAGTTGAGTAGGTTGGGGCCCAGAGTCAGAACCTATATTTTTGGTATAATGTATGGAAACGATGGTTAGTGGTAGACTTGTTGCCTGCAATTTTACCAAGTAGTCACAAGTACAGTAGATGACATTCGATGTAAACAATAGTTGCATTTTTTGCCTTTTCTCCGTAGGTTGGTTAACCGACCTATTTGCCACTATTGACCGTATTTTCGTCTCGCTGGTCGGTTCGTCTGAGCTATAAAAAACGGCTTATAAGAAAACATGGCATCATCCCGTCGCCGGCGCCTATCTCTCCAATGAGAATTTTGAATTTCGCACCGTGCCAAGAGCGTAGGTCGGTTGGATGGACCTCCCGCCTCAGTCCACAGGTCGGTTAACCGACCTGCGAACAGAGCAAAAAAAACGGCTTATAAGAACTAAGGTTGGTTAAACGAAGGAAGAAAACGACTAATAGTGGGAAATCTTGTAGGTCGGTTAACTGGATGAAGGCAAAAAACACAACTAATTAAAGAGATCACCAATGGAACAAGACCAAAGGTTTCGATGGGATCCCAAAAATCTAATATTTGACCCAGTAGACAACTACGTCTTCTCTACGCCAGATCGAGTCTTCGCCAGGCTAATCATCTGAGAAAATTAAGTTCAGATATACCTGTATAAGCCATATTTATTTTGATAATACTGATCGAAACTTCCTGCTTTAATTCTGCCAAATTTCCGGCTTCGGCCGAATTCCGAGCGAACTACTTGTCCAGCCAAAAAAAAAGATAGTTCAGAAACGAATTCAGCGCATCTCCTTATCCCTATAAAGAACATCTAATCAACTTCAAATAAAACTTAAACTTATAAACAATCCGGTTTCAACCGGATTCCGGACGAACTATATGTCCGGGTGAAAAATTATTGTCATATACAGATTCAGCGTCTCTTCTTACCCTTAAACCTATCATCTAATCAACTTCAAATATAAATTTTGCTTTTAACAAATTTTACGGTTTTGGCCGGATCCCGGGCGAACTACTTATCCGGCGAGAAAATGGTTTTCACCATCGTGTTCAGCATGTCTTCTTACCTCTAAATCGAACATCTAATCAACTTTAAATAAAACTTTTGCTTGTAACAAATTTTCCGGTTCTGGCCGGATTCCGGGCGAACTACTTGTCCGGCAAGAAAATGGTTTTCACCATCGTGTTCAGCATGTCTTCTTACCCCTAAATCGAACATCTAATCAACTTCAAATAAAACTTTTGCTTGTAACAAATTTTCCGGTTCTGGCCGGATTCCGGGCGAACTACTTGTCCGGAGAGAAAATGGTTTTCACCATCGTGTTCAGCATGTCTTCTTACCCCATAATCGACTATCACATTAGCTGTTTCAAAATATTTTGTTTACCCCTTAATTTGAAACCCGTCCCCCACCCTCAAATATAGAGCTACAGAGCCCATCTTCGAACTTGACTTGTACTTTGACCCAAAGGATCCTCCCACCAAGTTTCATCAAAACATCTCAATCCCTTCGAGAGTTATCGTGCGTACAGACGGACAGACGGACGGACGGACGGACGGACGGACGGACGGACAACTTTTGCGATGTCATAGGTATCCGTCACTAACGTTTTGGGATCCCAAAAAGAAGTACGAAATTATTGAAGCCAGCAAAAATCTAGAAAAAGGAAGAACTTAAAAAAAAGTTGTTAATGGCAAAGATAAGCTGAAACAGTTGGCTGTTAGCTGATGTTACGTTTGTTATTTCTGTTTACATTTGACTGTAAACAAAACAAATTAGTGAAACATTCAGAACTGAGATGCGACCAATTATTAAAAAAGCATACCTCTCCTGTAAGAAACAAGTAGGCCTAACTAGAAGATTTTATACTTACATTTTTACATCACCTTCAAGCAGCAGCAATGTGATATGAATCACAAGAAGATCCATGACAGATTATGTAAACACTCCACAGATCGTTCCTTTAGTAGCCTTTAGTCAGCCATGCCAGTCAGCGCATTTGAATTTGTCGATTTTGTCGTTAGTACTGCGACAGTGTTGCCAGTAGCTGGACTCACAATTGCTGACAAAAAGGTACTTTTTGACAAATCGCATTTTTTGTACATTCCGTTGCACAACGCGCAAAATGCGAACAATTGGGAATTACTGAATTTGTCACGATGTTTTGAAACATTTTTTAACTGTTACATCAAGATTTTTTAACAAAATTTAATTGGAAATGAGCTTTATTTGAGGCCAAACTATTTTTTATAAGTACATGTTTTAGGGGTTGGTAATCCTCACTTTAGTAATGTAAATGAAAAGTGCTTTTCTGACCTAAAAAGTGTCATTCGGAAAAAAAGTGTCACTTTCGGAGAAAAAATGTCAAAAACCTCCAAAAGTCACCTGGCAACACTGGGTTACCCCGGCTTTCTTGAAAACGTCCCATCGGATCTCTAAAATCTCTTTTCTCTTCAAAGAAAAAATTTAAAACATTTATTCTAAATCGGAAATTCTTTTGATAAAAACAGAGAAAATTTTTGGTTTATTTCGTATCATTTTTGTTTACAAAATATTACGTGTTTGCGTATACACAAAATACCAAACAATAAAAACACCAGGTTTTCCTATTCACTAGAAAAGTTGCGGGCTTTACCTCCTTTACAGTTTCTTTACCCTAGGCTTTCAGTTTATGGATGATTCAAAGCCGAACTTGAACGAGAAACCAAAGCTAAGTTAGTCCGGCAAGAAAACTTTCGAATGATCATGTAAGTCGGAGCCTTGCAGAAGCATGTCAAAGATAACCTGCAAATCCAGATTTCGAGAAATAATGCCGGAGCATTCCTGCATTCTACGTTACAAGTGGTTTTCGTAGTTTTTTTTCGATAAACATCGTATCAAGGTTCCGGAAGTCCAACTTGACTCAAGATTTTTTTAGAATTTTGTGTGCAAACTCGCATCTTCAACCCGTTCAAGATCGGGCCCGAACACTTTCTAAAAAGATCTTTTGTTGGCAAATTTACTGTCATAGTATTTTTTTAGTGTTTTACTCATGTTGATCCGATGTAGCGATAAAAATTTGTATGCGACACTGTCTTACTTTTAACAAATTAGGTGCTAACCAAGATTCGACTCCTCTTTCTGTAAATATTTTTTTTTCTTTTTGCTGTTTTCTTTTTTTCAAAGTTTGCTTCAGTTTCTGTGCTCTCGCGCTGGAGAGAACTATTTTTTAGACCCGAATACTTTCGTAAGCGAAGTAAGCGAGAACTGAAAGCGAGACATTTTAATGAAGACAATTTCTTCGGATGATTTTCCTCAGATACTTTTGAAAATGTTGATAAGGGTATTTTCTTAATTTTTCCACTACACTTTAAAATCCAACTAATATACTGAAATCCTGGCTTTCTTGTCGTCAAACCAGACTTTCTGCACGTATTCCCTAGATTTCCAGACGAGGAAGCGCAAAATCCAGGCCTGTCTGGAATTTCAATTAAGTTACTTGAACATATGATTGTTACCCTGGAATTCCAGAAGAGGCGGCGTTGAAATATCCAAGTTTGTCTGGAATTTCAACCGACTGCCCGGAATTCCGGGCCCTTACCAAATCTAAACTCGGACCTGTCTGGAATTCCAACCAAGTGTCTGGAATTCCAACCAAGTGTCTGGAATTCCAACCAAGTGTCTGGAATTTCGGAATACTACCCTGGAATTCCAGGAAAGAAACTTCATTACCTGGATTTCCAGAGAAAACTTGTCCGGAAATCCAGGTAAGAAGTTTAACTCCGTGCTGCAGCCCGGAAATCCGGACAAAATGCCTGGATTTCCAGGCAAAATGCCCGGAATCCAGGCTTCGTCTGGATTCCAGGCCGTTTTTTTCCCTACGGGGGCCGAAACCGGAAATTTGGAAGAAGTAAAGCAGGAAGCTTCGATCAGTATCGTCAAAATAGATATGGCTTATACTGGTATATCTGAACTTGGTTTTCTCAGATGATTAGCCTGGCGAAGAATGGATCTGGCGAAGACAAGACCCAGTTCTCTGGATCAACTATTAAGTTTTTGGGATCCCATCGAAACCTTTGGTCTTGTTATTCATGACGTATACATGTATACTCAAAATTCGTTCTACTCAAAGAGGGCACTGGAACAATCGTGCTTGCACTAGAATAATTTTTATCGTGGGCAGTCCGAATAAGGGCTTCCTCGTCAAACAACAATAACATACGTTGAGCAAAAAAACAAAAAAAGAACAAGAAAATTAAATAAGAACAAACACTCATTAGACAATGGCCAGGGCATTTTCACCCTCAGACAGTCGTCCGTAATGGGTTTCGTTAAATAACAGTGACCGTTTTACTTTCCAAGAATGACACTGTTGCGGATTGGAAATAACAAAAGCAAAACAAACAAAAAATGCCTCCACATCAACTAACCTGTTGCTGAAAATCACTTCCTTTCATAACATTGATCCCAGAGCCAGTTCGTGCTTTTGAATTATTATACTTCAAAAATTCAACAATAGAACTTTTCCTGGCCTAAAAGAAAATCAAATAAACTGTCGAGTATCTTCAGATTGTGGAAGATCCGCAACTCTGAAGACCCTTTGTGATAAAGGCCGCCGCTTTTGTTTTACCTCACGATGTGTGCAGTGTTTACACGCAGATGAAAGCTTGACCGGAACCGTGTCTTGGAGACGGGACAATGTTTGCACACAGAGGAAAAAAAAATGTTTCCCCAGGCAGAATTCGGAAAAAAATTACAGGCAAGGATTCAACTGTCAACAATGAAATTTTACAATCGCAGATTTTGGAACCACGGCTTGGTTTCCCAGTTGTTGTTTCTTGTGATTTGTCCTTCTTTTCTTTTTTCTACTTCCTCTTCTTATCTTTTAATTGTTCTTCCTTTTTGAAATATGTACGGATTAATTTGAATTGAAATTCTTTTTTGGTTGCACCCACAGGCTCATTTGGGCCTTTTTGTGTAGTTTATTTTATAAAAGTAGGTTTATATAATGAAGACTGAATGAAGAGTATATAATCCTTAGCCACGGCATCATTATTAATGCTTAACCAACCTAGTCCGGTTAACCAACGGAATCTCGTTCAGATAGACCGAAATTCCTTCCTGCTGCACCGAAATTACTGCCCGGATAAACGCCGCATTAAAAAGAATAGCATGTACACCACTTCCGGTACCCCCTTCCTCCACCCTCACTCGTATCGTCTAGTTACCTGATGTATCTTTGAGTTTCCTGGATTCCATCAGTTGCCAAGGTTTGGCGGATTACTTTCTAATCCTACTTTTAGACGGGGCGAGGGGGTTCTGATCACCTTCTCCGCTATCACGAAAATCCCTTCATTAGAGGTGGGATTAAGCTAGTTTGATGGAAGTATTAATACCCGAGATTTGCTTGCGAGTTTTTGTGTGAAATCGACGGATCGTTTGAGTACACATTTGGCAAATGAAGGATCCCTCGTTTCTCGCAGTAGCCTTTATTGATGTGGGTTTCTGACGGTGAAGATCAGCGCGATCTTTAAAACAGCAAGAGCTGGAAGCTCATATGGCACTTGTAAGGCTGGATCGGAGGATGAAAGTAGGAATTCGTCAATTCGTGGGTTTGTTGTGATCATTTGTAAGCAAAACCCTTGAGATAAGGATGGTCATGGGTCCTTGAAAATCACGAGAATGTTTTGTTTGGTAATGCATTTGGCTGTGATGATGCACAGTGCACACTTTAAGGGTGCTAGAAATTTGATCTGTAATCAAAACTCTTAAAGCAAAAATGATTATGAGCTCATCATAGAAGCGATTAGCTCTTGTTGCTGTTTTTTTTTCGTCGTAGGCAACTTTAACTTATACATAACAATGAAATTTTCAACCCCTTGAAACTTTAAAACTAGAACACCGGAAGAAGGACTTTAAAAAAAATGTATTGGCTGTGCTGCCAGTAGAATTTATCCTCTTCAGTTGCGGACATCGGGACGGACGAAAATAAAATTTCGAGTGTGATCTTATAGCACAAAGTTCGTATCATAAGGCTATCCGTAGTTTTTCCGAATCGTACCACTATAGAGGTAGACTAATTGCGAAACTATATAATTCTGGGACATTGTTGTCTGTAATCGTTGTGCAAACGATTCCTTTATCCTAGCTCTCAACTTCAGCACAACTCAGATTTTTTGTTTTAATCTCTAGCTGCGTTCGTTTTCATCGTTCGGTTCGCCGTTCCAACCGTCGTTTTACTACAAGCGTTTTCTTTATAACGTCGTTCGTGCCATGAACGGCGTTGAACTGTCGAGAATAAGAAGTTTTCTTTGTTCGGTTAAACCGCCGTTTCATTCGTCGTTCTTGAAACGACGAACGGAGGCGGAAAGTCAGTTTCAACATCTCAGTTCAGTAATTAAGCGCGAATTTTCAAAATTCTCGACAGAACAAATTAAACTTGTAAAACAAGTTTAAAAACAGTTGGCCTATTATGCTAAAATCCATTTTTGTACTTTATTATAGCTGCTGCTGCAAACATTAAGTTAGTTCGACTATTAACATTTTCGTATCGACTTCGTTCGTGAAACGACGTTTGTTTAACGTGCCAAAGAAAACGCTAATATGAAACAAAAATTAAACGACGTTTTTGGTACCGACAACGACGAACGACGAAAACGAACGCGGCTTCTGACTTGGGAACTACCGTCTTCCTTCCATCTGATGCTAACCTGGTGGTCCGTAGCTATCTTCTCATGTGGGAAGTCTAAGACTTTACGACTCCCGGGACAAGGAGTCCCACAAGAAGACCATAGGTACAGTACACGGCAGGAAAAGACTACCTCGGTCGAAGGTCGTCAGATACGTAAGGAAAAGAAGATCGTAAGGAAGGACGGAACTGGAAATGGTGTCAGTAGGCTACGGATCACGAAGGGCTGTCGCTCAGCGTATAAGAACAAATTCAGCATCTCAGTTGAGAAGTTAATGTTCTTTATGTGGGCCAACTTTCTAACATACACCAGTTAGATTGGAACTTAGATCAAGCCAAAGTTTCTTTAGGAGTGATACTTATGTAGGCACTCATAATACCATTTCTCAGTCTGAATGACATGGACTGAAATAAATGACAAACGCGACACAAATCACGAATACAGATGGCTAGTAACATAGTGAATGATAGATGGCACCACTTTCGGACCCGTGGGGATATGATAAATTTTTCTTTTTATAAACTTTTCTGTTAACTATTCAAAGTAGAGTTTTTCTACGGGGCCAGGAAACCTTCAACTTGAAACCGATGCCTTCCTGTTTGCATGCTAGAATTATCCCACTGGAAAGCGGAAACATGCTTTGGAGAAGCGGAAGCTTTGGCTGTTTAAGTTGGGACAGTCCTGTTTGTCATAGACTGTAGAACTTCACTCCACTTTACACATTGAACGCTCTATGTCTCCTCAAGCGAAAACCATCCTTTTGGCTCCAGGGAAGAGTTCTTTGAACTTTCCGAAATGCAATATCAAATTAATTAGTCCGGCCTGAGGTCCAAACTCTCCGCGGAAACCACAGGGGTTAAGCCCTTACCATCTTCTAGCACTGAGTAGAAATAGGGACATCGAAAACGGGACAAAACCAAAGTGTTGCTCCGCAAAGCAGTTACCTCCTGCTCCTTTAAAGGACACCTGACTGAAGAGTACCAAGTATCATTCCTATCTGTATGACTTCCGTTAACATATTGCCTGCAGAAAACCCAATCCAAATACGAAATAGTGTTTCCGAGCTATGATTTTTGCTCCATTTTGCATCTGTCCTTATTTCAGTAGCCTACCGAACAATTTTAGAAATCAATAAATGTCTCCAATCAACCCTTCTTCTGGAATATTTTTTAATCAGTTAAGCCCAAACGTATATCTAGAAAAAATTTCAATACGATCCGGCCAGCGCTGTACAAGATTTGAATGAATTGCGCATTTTGTCTTGGAGTCTGCATGTGCAAACCTCCAGAAACGAACATCCCTATTTTGAAAACGTCACGCTCAGCAGAAGAATGCTCTCCGTGGCCATGTCTGTAAATGCATTCTCCATGATGTGTTCAAGTATGGTTTCATTGTTCAGGTGTCCTTTAAGGATTTCGTATCATTTGTTTGATTAGTACTGAATCTCGACTACCCAATTTTTATTTACTCTACAATTTAGATGTGTATTATAATGTAAAGTTTATTTCTCACCCATCGTACAGGAAAGATAAAATGATGGAGTATAGGAAAAGTAAAGTAAAGAAACACAGAAAAAAGATCACACAACAAAGACAAACAGAATGGAAAATACATAGAGAGAAAAATCACCCTGATAATTAAAAAAATTATCAACGAACAATCCCCTGCCAGTGCCACTCATGGCTGCTCTGACTGCACCTCGTCGAGCTTCCGGATCGGGTCAACGATACAGTATCTCTGGGTCACGTAGGTATGGTGATATTATAAAAATCATAGCTGTTACCTTAGACCTTAGTTCCTCCTGTGCTGTCAGAGATCCAAGGCATCCAGAAATAGCTGCTAGTAGTGCCTCGTATGGGCTGCTGCCCAGACGTCTTCCCACGGGGTTGGACTGTCGTATTGATTTGCTTCAGGTCCAACTGGCAGGTACGACGAAGCGTACTTTTAGGCATCCCTCGTCTTCGTGTTTCCTCTGGCTGCCAGTCTAGTACCGTTCTGAGGAGTCTACCGGCCATACTGATACCATGCCCCAGGTATTATCATAGCTCTCCCTCTCTCTCAGTTCTGGTACGGCTTCGGATCAAGTTTGTCTATTTCACCTCTTCATGGATGGGTGACATCGCCTCGGTTACTTAGTTCGAACCAAGCAGGTCTATTGTCCTCAGGAAGTTGATGATGGGTTTGAAGATGAAGTCTTCAGCAGCAGGGGGAGAGTAGGTTCCACATGGGATCCAGTCGAAAGGTTGAGATGGTGCTTCTTAGCAGTAAAAAACGTCGACATGGCTATATATGTTAATCTTATTTGTGTTTCTTTCCAGAGTGACCAGCGTAGCCTTGTTGCCTTCGTCCTCTCGAGAATCGTCTGGAACAATCCGAAAGGACAGGAAGCAGCGCTTCAGGGGTCCCTGGTGAGCATTGCCCTAGAACAGCTCCAGGACAAGGATCCCCTGCTTCGCCAGTGGTCCTTAATAACCCTTGGCAAGGTCTGGGAAAACTACGAAGCAGCGCGATGGGTTGGCGTGCGAGACTCGGCTCATGAGAAGCTGTTTGACCTTCTGTGTGACAGCGTACCTGAGGTAGGTGGTAGCAATGCTGAATAACACCAGTACACTGTGCAGTCCCATGATACCAGTCCTATCCTACCCAGTGCCAAAATTTCCTGGTATTCCCTGAGGTTAAAAGAAAAAAGTTCCAACCGTAGCCAGCCATGCGATAACAAGTGATATCGCACGGTTGGAACTTTTTTCTTTTAACATCAGGGGAATACCAGAAAATTAAAACAAGTGTACTAGTTGCCATGTTATAATCATTATCGCCCTTGCTTTTCTTCGGGCGATAATATATATTATCGCCTGGCCTGAGGGCGATATCGGAGAAATTTGGCCCGCGGGCAGCATGATAGGCTGATATCGCCCCAGCGCAGCGAGGGTGATATCTGCCTATCATGCTGCCCAAGGGACAAATTTGTCCTATATCGCCCGTAGAAAAGCAAGGGCGATAATGATTATAACACTAGTACACTGTCAGTTTTTACCGCACGGCTCAGTTTTTACCGCACGGCTCAGTTTTTACCGTACGGCTCAGTTTTTACCGCACGGCTGGCTCTTGTAAAATCAGGGCAATACCAGAAAATTTTGGCACTGGGTAGGATAGGACTGATATCATGGGAGTGCATGGTGTTCTGGTGTTATTATATAATGTTACGGCATTTTCCGCTATCGTCCGTAGAAAAGCAAGGGCGATAATGATTATAACATTAGTACACTTGAAAAATCGAAATAAGCGCAAGCGACAACACTGTAATGCCTGGCGTGATATTTGAAAAGCACTGCCGGCATGCCCTTCTGGATTCCACAGAAACCATGCTGGGTAAGCTATTTTGTTTGAGTTGGTTCTGTTACGATAACTGTATTTGTATATGGAGTTTGCACTCTCAACCTGATGTTATGGCGAGGGGTGTAGTAAGCCGGACATAAGAATTAAGATGGTAAATGTCCAGGTATACAATCATCGGAGTCAGGATGGCCTAGGGTGTTGGTGGCCTACTACACGTGCAGAACTTCACGGGTTCATTATGGATACCCCTGGTCGATTCACACTATGGTTTGCATACCGAACACACAACAGGTTATCAACCACCCATCATACACTAGGCCTTACAGGCCAGCCCACTCTAAGGAGCTTAACTGAGACTCATAGAAGTGACCTATGGTCCGTAAATAAACATAAGGTTTTATTGACTGAAGTACTTACAACATAAGTTAAACAACCTTAGGTAAAAGGTGTTTACCGGTCTAGAGCCCGGAAAGAAGTGTAGAAGAAGGGTGGAATCATCAACCTGGCATGATTCACCAATACCAAAGAGTTAATAGATAATCGAAAGAGTGCCCGCGACAGTATAAAAGATACAGGGGACGGAAGGGAGTAACACTGCCTAGCGGCGGCATAACTAAAACGTACGGAATGCAGATGGCATCACCGTAACAGTTCAAGTCGATAAGGTCTCAGTAAGAATGCGACATTCAAACACTTTTCAAAAGAACTTCCAATTGAACTAAATAACCCTCAGCTATACAGGAGAGGTATCCAACTTTGAATTTACCTAAGTTGAAACTTGGCCTGGAAATCTTACAAGGAAACCCACCCCGGATTAAGTCCGCGATCTTTTGACCAAACCGCCCCCACCCGGCTAGATGTCAAAGTGTACTGGTGTTATTTATATGCTAGTGTTTCTCGAAAAAAAATGGTCGAAAAGAAATGTGGTGCACGAAGTTGTAAGATTTACTAGCATGCAGCAGTAACTTACGCCACTACATGCTACTGTATCTAGACCGGATACCATTGCTTATGGTTATGCCACTCTGAAGCACAGTTAAATGAAATCGCTACTTTCAGTTAACTTGACTGATATTGTATCACATATGCTATATTTTCCATCGGGTTAGGGTAGAAAATAATTCATTCCCGTGCTTCTTAGTCCTAAAAGCAAAGGCTGGTAAGAGGTTGTTGCTGACTTACGATAGTTACTAAGCAAAAAACTTTCGTGTGCAAACCATTGAAGGTTCGCGTAGTGCAGGTGCCGATCTCCTGGTTCTCTGCCTTCGGCCGGGAGTACGATGTGTGGTTGAGGGCACAGCATCTGACGCCTCCCATGCTTTTCCCTAGATGTGTATTACGTACAAGATGTGTATTACCGAAGCCTCGATTTATGTTGGTATTGTGAAAAAAACTAAACACGAAGAAGCTAATGTTCCATGTTATTTTGTCTCAGATCTTTTCGAAAGCATCGTAATGTCGTGGCGAAATAAAGCGTGCGCGTCATTCGACGTGTCTCTTGATGACTTTCTAGACTATATTTTATCAGTCTATTTTGTCATAACTGAAATCTTTTCGAAACCATTGTCGTTTTAACGCCGTGGTGACATAAGCGAGTTAGCGTCGTTCAGCTGTTTTTCGTGGCGACCCCCTAGACTGTTTTTTTGGCATCTTATTTGTCCATAATCGTATTCTTGTATCTAGAGCCCTTTCACTTCTGTCGAGGAAAAATAAATACAGCTAAGGATGTAGCTCTTGCCTGGTCTTATACTCATTCAACCTCACCCGTCTTTGTGTCTTCCCCCTTCATCACTTGAAAACTCGTCTGAAACCCTGGCTGTGACTTAGAGTGGGATCTTTCCCCTATGCCCCACTTAGTTCTAAGGGTTCTTCACCCTCGTCTTGTCCCTGTATGTCTCAAGATGAAGCTTCTAGGGTCCCATTCTGCTATCGACAGTGAGGACAATGAGTTTTTCTGAAAAAAAAAAGTTGTTCGCATATGGGAGTTTTTTCAAAAAAAAATGACAGCAGACGTGTAACCTCGTATAAGCCAGCATCAAAACAATTTGTTGGCGTTAACACAATGAAACGTTGCCGAACACATACGTACTGAATTAAAACTGATTATTTTGACTGAGGGTGATTTTTCACAAAATGAATTGTTAATGCACATCATAATAATAATATTAATATGTTATTTAAAAAGCAGAATACGACCATACATCAGAAGCATGAGGCGCCAACTTAAATTCAAAGCAACTAAAATAAAAGCACAAAGTATTTTCTCCTCTTCGGTACATTTAACTTTTACGTCGACTTCAAGATACCAGGGAAGAGAACACCGTCAGCCAAATACATACAGTTGGCACGATGACTCATCGCGCCCACGGCTCAAAATTCCCACGGTTTAAAAGGCCTACGACTCAGAATTTCACCAACCGAAAACTTAAAAACTCAAAATGCCCACGGTTCAGAATGCCCACGATTGGATAATTTTTTTTATATTTTTTTTTCAGTCCGTAGTAAACTGAAATTAGGGGTGAGTGAGAAACGGAAGGAGTAGACCGAGTATCAGAATGGCAATAATCCTCTGTTGAACTGGTATAATCTCAGCTGTTGTATAATAATGGATAAAAAAAAAGTGTATGACCTCGTAGTTTAGATGCCCAGCTATACTTCCATGAGGAAACCTGTGACGGACAAGGAACTCCCCCTAGAACTTTTCTTTAAGAGCTTTAACTTGCTGATCTTTCCGGATCATTATTTGGCTTCTGGGTCTGAAATCAGCTCCTGTCCAGCACCGATCTGAGGCCCCGTAAGCAAAAAATTCTGAACTGATCAGAATAAAAAATAATTCCTCTCAGCACCTTCTCCGTGGTAATTCTGTCCCTTATAGTCCCTTTGTCGATAGTCCCAGGATGATTTTGGCCTCCCCTGCGGACAGTTTGAGTCGTCGGCATTTGAACCAAGACGATTTTAACCACCCCTGTGGGCCTTTTGATCCGTCTGCATTTTGGACGATTTCGATTTCGGGGTCTCTGGGCATTTTGAGTCGTGGGCATTTTGAATCGTGGGTATTTTGATCGTGGGCGTTCTGAGTGTGGGCATTAAGAAGATATGTTACCTCGTATAGACAAGGTATAGGCCAGCAGCGAAAATAACCTGTTCTGCGTAAACAAATAGATGTAAAACGCTCACGTAGGGAATGAATGAAACGTCGACGTATAGCCTACATCGACATTCTCGTGATTTGTGTAACTCTTACCTATATACAAGAATTCGAAGCGGCGCTTTAACCGAGCCTGGGGTGCCAGTAGACCTCGACACCGCGCCAGTTTTGCCGCCGACTCATCGGCGTTTCTCGCACGTTAGCACCACACATCTGGTCTTCCTTCACTTATTTTAGCTTCAGAATTTAATAGTTATGTCGTCTACGTCAAGGTTTACAAGTTAGGACCACATAGGCAAACACAGGCCAGATGTAAGTTTGACGGTAAGTTTAGATCTTTCATCTTAGTACAATTCGTGCGAAGAAACGACGTTACCCCACGGTATATTCGATAATATACCTCACTGCCCCAAAAAGAGTAATTACTTTTTGAGTCTGAGTAATAAACCTGGGATGTGGGCCAAAAATTGATCTTATGCCCCATGCCCCACTCCCTAAGGTTTACTGAACTGGAGCCACTTTTTTCTTGTTTAGCTAGAGCCATCACTTGATGAAAAAAATTTAATCTCCGTCAGTCCTGCTAAAAATGACATTTCTTTGGAACCTCTTTCAATGAGCACCCGAGTACAAACGGAAAGAGGGTGAATCGAGGTTGTCAAAACTCGAATGAATCAAGTCAGCAAACAAACGGGGAGGATGGAGGAGATGTCAGAGACAGAACTGAGCGATATTTCACGCTCGTGGCCTAATAGTCAGGGCGCCAGATTCTGTATCGTGCACCCACCCATGACAGAAGGTAAAACAAATGATGGGGACGGACCCTGGGGTAACCATTATCGCTGAAAATGAATATCGTAGGGGGCATTTCCGCCGTCGGTTTCCGCCAAATTTAGCCTACATATTTCTAAACAAAAGCTGACTGCGAATCATAGTAGGCTGCGCGAATCCGATCTTCAGCTGATTTTATTATAGAAATAGTTCGGCCCTTCTTGGCGAGGGTTCTCGTCAGGCTTAAAGAGGACCGTTGAAGTGACCCCTCGAATATCGCTCGAACAAAATCAGCTGACGTTTCCGTCTAGTACAGAGTCAGCTACAAATTTAGCCTATTCTTCCCTGCAATAATTCCAGATTTTTAAAGAGCTAGGGTCGACGGAAGCCAGTCGAAAGGTGAGATCGAGCTGTAAATAAGGCGATTTTTAACGTAAATTTTTGGTTCACTGTGCAGCATGTACTCAAAATGAGTATGTTATGAAATGATAGTAAACAGTGGAAAGAAATTCTTAAAATATAAAAACAATAACACAAATACTGAGCAAAGTTTGCAGATTTTAACGTGTAGGTAGTGTACGAATAATGTGTGATTGCCCGGGATATTCCGTATGCTATTTAAAGAGAACGTTTCTTGATTCAGGTTCGGGCGGCCGGCGTTTACGCCCTGGGCACATTCATCAGCTCTGTAAGTGAGCGAAGTGATCACTCAAACAACATCGATCATACCATTGCCTTGAAAATGCTGAGTACTGTATCTCAAGACGCCAACCCGAAAGTCCGCAAGGTAAGTTTCTTTCTTTATTTTTATTCAGTTTCAGTTCAGCTTAACTCAGGAAACTAAATAGCGTATATAGCTAGAAAGGGAAGTTGAATTCATATGAAATACATACAGTTGGCATGAGAAGGGTCTCATGTCCTAACTCAATCCTAACCCGCTCGCCTCCCACCCTTCGACCCTCCCATGTTCTGTTACAACGACTGTATTTGTGAGTTGAAGACAGCATTCTACACCTGATGTTGTCATTGATCAGAAATTCACGGGTTCGTTGTGGAGACCGGTGGTTACCCGTAGGGAAAAAATCGGCCTGGAATCCAGACATCTGGAAATTTGGAACCTGGATTCCAGGCTGAGTCTGGAATTCCGGGCACCTTTCTGAATGGGATTCCAGGCTAAAACAGTCCGGAATTCCGGGATGTTCTGTTCTGGAATTCCAGGCTTCGTCTGGATTCCAGGTTCCAAATTTCCAGACTAAGGTTCCACGCTGGATTCCAGGCTTCGTCCGGATTCCAGGTTCCAAATTTCCAGACTAGAATTCCGGGCTGAATTCCAGGCTTTGTCCGGATTCCAGGTTCCAAATTTCCAGACTAGGATTCCGGGCTGAATTCCAGGCTTCGTCTGGATTCCAGGTTCCAAATTTCCAGACTAGAATTGCGGGCTGAATTCCAGGCTTTGTCTGGATTCCAGGTGCCAAATTTCGAGATCCGGGATTCCAGACTACCCGTTTATTCTGGATTCCAGACTACTCGTCTGTTCTGGATTCCAGACATGTTCCACAGCTGTCCAGAAACATGACTGATATGTTGACACCTTGCTTTCAAGTGGAAGGATACATACCTAGGAGTTCGCTCTCCTCGTAATTATATAAATACAACTTATTATTTTGTTCCACAACGTTTTCTGATCGTACAATTACTTTAGAGAGTCTGTAACATTTACTTCCATGGCACGAAATTAAACGTTTTCTGGATTTCCGAGAAAACCACTTTTTTGAGAAACGACTTTCTTCATATTTAACCAATAGCACGCATAAATCCAATTGTACACATGAAAGAATTAATGTTGATTTATTGCGTAATATGAACAAATAACAATCAAAATGCAGTCGGCAAAAAAAAACATTACACCTTGAATAGATTTATGTACAAGGTGAAACAATAGATACCGATCAGTGCTGATAATGCCACAATCGGTGTCTTGAATCTCAGTCGGTCACGAACATGACATTGTGTTCTCTTCTCATGCTGCATTGGAAGAATCTGCAAAACGCTGGATCCCTTACACCAAGCTGCCTTCGCATTGAGCAGGATTACCTAAATAAAACACCCATTTCAATGATCGATCCAAGTTACCTTTTTCCCAAGCGGTAACAAGTGCGCAAGCGCTCAAACGTGGAGTGTGAAAGTAAAATGTTTATCACATTTAATACATAATCAGCGTTAGAACCAAGACATTTCACATCCCCAATAACTAATCAAGTATTAAAATAACTAAATTTGAAATCCATCCCACTTTTAATCGAAACTTTTCATTAAGGATTAGCACGTCGCGTGGTGGTTTTGTTGCTGTCACACTAAAATCCACATCTATACATATAGCTCGCCAAGTATACAAAAGTTGAACTTAAGACCTGTCACAGAAGAATTTAACTAACAGGAAATCTGGGCTCAGCTGCCCGTAAACGGGAGAGTGGGGGGTCGGGACCCATCAAAATGCATGTCTAGGCCTATATATCCACAAGTAGGCTATACCAGCCTAGAGTTTGATTTCAGTCACGGGTCAAAAATTTAACTCATGGGCAATCTGGGCCCACTTGCCCATGAGCATGGAGGTTGGTTCAACTCCACATGTATATTCCCAACCCTAAGGTCCAGTTATTCTCATGTTAAAGACATTAAAAAATTGGCATTCAGGGCCCAATTGCCTATGAACCAAGTGGGAGTGGGGTTTGTGAGACCCCCAAAAGGGACAATGAGACCCCAGTACTCAAAAGCCTACCAAGTTTCAACTTGATATCTGTTGATTCCTGTCACTCGTCACAAATTTTACTCTGGGGCAATCTGGGCCCAGTTACCCATGAACGGGGTGGGTCCGGGGGAGGTGCAACTTTAAAAGTAATTTTCCAGCTGCAGGATCTTCAAGTACGAGGAATTTCATCTTCCTATGTCCAGCTCTGGTCAAGTTATAACCTACCATAAATTTTACCTAAATTCAATACACTGGAAAAATTTCAAGGAAACTGGGCTGCCCTCCCCCCCTCTAAACTCTAAGAGGGAGTTTCAACACTTTGGAAAGGATCCCTACAACAGGAGGGTTTAGCAGAAAGGCAGAGACAAATATAATTTCCCATTCTTATTAGAACTCTGAAACCCGAATCTGAATAACAAGTGCTTACCCTAAAGTAACCACCATTTTGGTTAACAAAAAGCATTACAGATTTACTAAAATCTCTAGAACTGAAACTTCTTTCCGACCCCCCTCTTCTCTAGAGGCTTCACACACTCTGAATTCAGTTCAGCAGACTGGAGCCTTTGGTCTAAAGGATTGTACGCCCCAATTAATTCCAGCCCAGACTTAATCTTTTAAGTTATTGTTTGAATAGATAATAATATAGTATACTACAGCCTACTTAAATTGCAGGAACCCACTTAGAATATCTGTGTGACCATGCTTAAGTAGTTATCCAGAACATGAATCTGCAGGTTTCGAACCGCACCCAGAAATAAGCCAGAAAACTGGAGGTTATATACAGTAGGGGCATGTTTATTTATTCATCAAGGGAAAACTAAGACCCGTAACAGGCAGGCGACTGTCTGCAAGATTTGTTCTAAAAATTTTTTTTTATTAGTTTCTAGTTTAGGGCCTACTGTGTGTAATAGCCTAGGCTAAGCCTTATTTTGAATTGTTGTGTCTAATTTTCCTTCTGTTTCTTTCAGGTTTTGCAGATTTTACTCAGCATCACACAGTCGAACAAATCTCTCATTTTTAAACATTAATTAAACAACCAATGATAACTGCTAAATATGTTAGGATCCAAATATGTTATGCATGATGCTAGAAACAATATGCTAAATGCTGATTACTGTAACTGAATAAAATATTTATGATTCGAGCTCAGCTCACTATACAAGACAACCTTGAACACCACCCAACCCTTTCATGATTCGTTCACACAGAAAAGCTATGCTAATTTGAATGTTATTACCACTAAAAACATTAAATCTCATGCCAGGC
The DNA here is from genome assembly GCA_023053555.1 of Branchinecta lindahli. Lineage (NCBI taxonomy): Eukaryota > Metazoa > Arthropoda > Branchiopoda > Anostraca > Branchinectidae > Branchinecta > Branchinecta lindahli. The sequence goes on along the minus strand of JAKZAO010000009.1, from coordinate 3,169,413 downwards.
AACTTCAACAGCAAAATATTTGCTGAAAATGTTTAAATCACATACTGATTTCCTGTATGGCCAAATTACAAGAATAATTTCCATTGCTTCTGCATTTTCTTCTTTTGAGGTTACAAGCGTTCTATCAGCCACACCCACCCACACAAAATAAGAAAAAATTCTGTCGCTGATGCAATGCAGACAATTGGTTCGATTTTTTTGGCCCCTGGTAGATAGGAAAGCACTGAAACTAATTGATTATCCAAAGTATATTAAATATTCTTTCAACCCAAGCTGACTGCGAATCAAATTTGACAAAGCAAAATGGATACGTCAGCTACATTTTATTGGAGCTGTATTTCGGCCCTTCTTGGCAAATTACTTGAGCAGCCTGAGCCTGACGAGGACCCTTGCCAAGAAGGGTCCAAATATAGCTCCAATAAAATGTAGCTGACTTATTCGTTTTGCTTTGTCAAGTACAAATTATTATATCACCTTGCCACTAGCTTTTCCGAACCATCAAATGTAAAAGAAGAAAGTTTAAATGTGAGAAGTATATATTGATCCAGCATTATATTGGTTTCAAACATATTGCTCAAATATATACCTCTTAACTGGTATCAATTTTGTTATTCTACTGTTTTGACTGTCTGAATAAGCACAACAAACAAAACAGAGGTATGGAGAATTTCTGGAGGTGCTAAAAAATAGGCATACCTCTACTGTACAGTTGAGTTTGACTTTGAGTAGGTTTGTAGTTGAGTAGGTTGGGGCCCAGAGTCAGAACCTATATTTTTGGTATAATGTATGAAAACGATGGTTAGTGGTAGACTTGTTGCCTGCAATTTTACCAAGTAGTCACAAGTACAGTAGATGACATTCGATGTAAACAATAGTTGCATTTTTTGCCTTTTCTCCGTAGGTCGGTTAACCGACCTATTTGCCACTATTGACCATATTTTCGTCTTGCCGGTCGGTTCGTCTGAGCTATAAAAAACGGCTTATAAGAAAACATGGCATCATCCCGTCGCCGGCGCCTATCTCTCCAATGAGAATTTTGAATTTCGCGCCGTGCCAAGAGCGTAGGTTGGTTGGATGGACCTCCCGCCTCAGTCCACAGGTCGGTTAACCGACCGGCGAACAGAGCCAAAAAAACGGCTTATAAGAACTAAGGTCGGTTAACCGAAGGAAGAAAACGACTAACAGCCTAGTGGGAAATCTTGTAGGTCGGTTAACTGGATGAAGGCAAAAAACACAACTAATTAAAGAGATCACCAATGGAAAAAGAAGTACGAAATTATTGAAGTCAGCAAAAATCTAGAAAAAGGAAGAACTAAAAAAAAGTTGTTAATGGCAAAGATAAGCTGAAACAGTTGGCTGTTAGCTGATGTTATGTTTGTTATTTCTGTTTACATTTGACTGTAAACAAAACAAATTAGTGAAACATTCAGAATTGAGATGCGACCAATTATTAAAGTACAATGGGCACCTCTAACGCTTTATTTTGTATTAAATGCTTCACAAATAGACATTTCCGACTTCCTGTAAAAGACCCCATGAAAATCGGCCGTTTTCTTGTTATCGCTTGTCTTTACCTCTCTGGAATTTCGGCGAAAAATATTTTCGTGGCTGTCAAACAGTGGCAGGAAATTCAAAATGTCTCGGCAACGCTCGATCAAGACCATCATTTACAAAATGAGTCTGAAATCAAGCCGGCGAGACAGTTTACCCACTTGTTCTGGTGTTTCTGCTGATTTTCTGTGTTTTAAAGTGCGTAAAGAAGTTTTCTTTGTGGAAAAGTGAAATTGGTTGGCCAGTTGTATCTGGGACCAAAATCCATTGCATCCTGATGTCCTGTCACCCTTCTCATTGTTCTGGCACCTTTGTTACAGGGTTGTTTGAGACTTGGCGCTTATATTTATTGCACCATGGTCGCTCTCAACCTCGTGGTTAAGGACCAGCATTCAGCACACCATATGGTATGGTACCTACCCATTGTTGCATTACCTACCTATCCATTCAGAAGCCTGTTTGCCCCACCCCCATAGGGGGTAGCTATCAGGGAAAACCCAGTAAATAAGCAAGAACCAATGTGATTCGCCAAATTATGGTAAGCAATTTTGATGGTCTCTCGCAGGTTTCTTGCCTACTCTGTCCGAACTTCAAGCTTTTTAAGCAGAGCTGATGACCTACACCTAACCTACTAAAATATACTGCTGCTTCCCAAAAATGAAGCCGCTTATCATAATGAATGAATAAACTGATTCCCAAAAAGCCAATACAGCCTTGGCCGTAAAACAAAAATGGATAACACTTCAAAACACAATATAATCACCGAAAGTAGAAAACTTTTCCTCCACAAAATCACTCCTGATGATTCATATCCTACCCAAAAGAAACCTGCAAAGCCGACAAAGGCCAGCAATTTTTGTTTCTCCAGAAATTAAGCAAGTCACACTCTTTCATTGTTTCTCGTCAAATCACTGTTTTCAAATTGTCTTCAAATCTTTTAGCTTCAAGCATCAACCCACTAAATGAAATATATCCTCCCCCTGTGAAGTGAACCGAACATACGGCTAAAGTAAGGACCAGAATGCAAGTTAACTTTCTTCTTTACCAATCTGACCCCAAACTTACCATACATTTCAGTTCCTCTGGTCTAAGCCCCACTTAAAATAAAACCCAGTCTTCCCATGCCTATTTGGCTAAGATGTACCAGTTCAGAGAACATGAATTCAGTAGGAGTCTACTCCACAACTCCACAGTTGGGTCTTCTGATCTTTTAACCATCTTAGGCACATCATTGTGACAAGTAGATTAAGTCAATCTAGCTGAGTAATATAAATTTAATAGTCTGTTTCCTGAGCATGAGGAACTTTGTAGTCCTCAGTAACAACTTGTAGATTACAGTCATCAAACATTCTGTTGTTCTTTAAAACCCACCACATGGTGCCCATAGCAGTGTTTTGGCACCTTTGTTACAGGGTTGGATGTAGAAATGGGTTTTATTAACGTTGCTGGTCTCTCTCTATCTCGATCGACATTCTGCAGAGCTTACCTCAACATTTTCAGACCTTACCTATCTGATAGCCTACTTGTCAAAGGAAGTCATTGCAACCAGTAATTCTGTAAGAATACTATCAGTAATAAAATCGTGGAGCACCCTAGTTCAGGGTTCAGCTCAGCCCCGACTTATATCAGAGGGCTCATAAACCAGATCAGTCAACAAATTATTTACTCAAGAGAAGTAGGCTATCTAATTAGGCTGCACTGCTGTATTAAGTATTAACACAGCTGCAGATGAAAAAAGCCAGTCTGACTGCTTACAGAGAGATAGGATGGCAAGCAAATATACTTTAATTTATGCTATAACAGACAGTGAAGCGCACTGGAAGAAAAACTGTATTATCCTTTAGCTTGAACAGTTTTTAAACATTCTCAAACCCAGGCTGCTCCACTGTATGTCATTAAATCCGGTGCATACTTGACTGATGATGACCTAAACAGCTCTTCCAATGTAACTGGCATCCAAGGGAATACGAGACATGCTTCCAAATCTGATGGTCAGGCGTTTATTATACTGTAATTAAAAGCTTCAATTGTAACCTAAAGTAGTGTCTGAATATAGTTAGTGTGTGATGATGTTTCCCTATAGCTTCTCCATCCTCTACTTCAACTACACAGCTCATTAAAGTTTAACCGAAAAGGGCTGGGATAGGACAATCTAGTTACCCATCACTTATTCACTTAAATTGGCTTGAAGACCTGCTGAAAATGCGATACTTCGTTGTTTCGCTATTAACGAATAATCGATTTTCAAATAGTGGCATTTCCGTGTGATTTGTAGTACCTGTATGCGCTTGTATTTTTGCTGTATGCCTTACGAGAAAGATTTATGACTTTTTTTTGGTTCAGGCATTAAGCAATCTTCACCAATATCACCACTGCCCACAGAAAAGTTGCGTTTGTGTTGAGATTAAAATTTCCCGCGTCATAGTAGAATTTTCGTTGTGGGGACGACGTAGAAATTCTGAACGTCATAACTGGAGCAGATAGTGGAAAATAGAAAAATCCCTTTGCAGAATCCAAATAACTCTGTGTGTTCAGTTAAATGACACAAAAACAAGTTGGCTTTTCAGTTAAACTTTAAAGCACACTAAAATTTCGCAGGCACAAAATGAGAGAATGGAGAAAGGTAGTGATTTTAGAAGCTTATAATTCTGTATGGGAGCTAGGTATATTATAAAAGGCAGAAAAAGCAAGAGGGGTCCTTTAAGCCTCCTTTCTCATTAAGCTGTGGATCACTGACCCACAAAAATATGACCATTTTGTTGACAACCATTTTATAAGATTGTAACACTCATCATATCACCAGCTAATGCTTCATAAAAATCCATTGTCTGTTCTAGTTCATGGCCAAAGATTTCAAAAGATTTCCATCCAAACAAGACCAAAGGTTTCAAAGGGATCCCGAAAATGTAATACTTGATCCAGAAATTGGGTCTTAGTTTTTGCCTGACTCCTTGTACATTTTACTATTAAAATTTAGAAACAGATTAAAGCCAAATAGCTAATCATCTGAGAAAACCAAGTTCAGATATGGGTTCAGCATGTGTGTTTACCCTCAGTTAAGTCAAATCTGTTTTGACAGAACTGATCGAAACTTCATGCCTTTTCTGCCAAATTTCCGGTTTCGATCGAATTCCGGAACAACTATTCCGGCAAATAAATAAAGCTCAAAAACGAATTCAGGATGTCTCCTTACCCCTGTATAGAACATCTAATCAACTTGAAATAAACTTCAACGTATAGCCTAGGCCTACTGTAACAAATTTTCCGGTTTCAGTTGGATTCTGGGCGAACTGTATGTCCGAGCAGGTCCAAGTAAAACACGAATGCCAAATACGAAATCAGCATCTTTTTTTTACCCATAAATTTGACAGTTAGTCAACTACAAATAAAACTTTTGTTTTTAACAAATTATCCGGTTTTTGCCGGATTCCGGACGAACTACTATCTCATTACTATCTCATACATATATCTCATTCCCTCGAGAGTTATCGTGCTCACAGACGGATGGACAGACGGACAACTTTGCAATGTCATAGTTATCCTTCCAGTTGCGTTTTGGGATCCCAAAAAGCAAATACTTTCGAACAAAAAAGGTCATAAAAATGGTCACAAATTAAATACTCTCATCCCAAACAGCAACTGCCTCTGAGCAAAAAAAAAGTAATAAAAATGAAAGAATGCATTCAATAAGTATGTGCGGATGAAGCAAACTTGGACACCAAAACAAATCAAATCTCTAGCTTATGCTTCTCACTAACGGATCCTCTGTTTTGGTCCAGTGTCAGGGTAAGAAAAGATTTCAGGTATCATATAATCCATCTCAAACAGTAACTACTAACGAGCAAGAAAAGTGATAAAAATTAAAGGCATTCGAAACGTTAGCAAGGAGGACGCATTTACTGACTGATATCCGAAATGTTATACACATTCCTATCCTATTGAGGAACTACTTTCAAGCAAGAAAGGTAATACAAATTAAAGAAGGAATTCAGAAATTTTGTAAGGATGCAGCAACTGAACATCTTAACTGATGTCCAAAACTAAAAAACATTCCATCACTTGTCACTGATGATTCGTTATGGTTGTGGAAAATAATTTCAAAATACCAGCGTCGCAACTGGTATTAGTAAAACTCAAACTGAGGGAGGTGAAAGTTTGCATGGTTTTGCTACTGTTATGGCACTCTGGAGCAAGAAAGAGCTTGTAGGAAAAAGTGAGGCAGACTTGGTTTCAAGCAGAAACAGCATAGGCTACTTAGAACTCTCTGACAGCAACAGTATATAAAGTATAGCGAAAATTGTTACTGCCCACAGCTGGTTCTCATTCAATGCTGGTGGAGTGCTGAATCCTGTAACAGTTATGATGGCAGAGCCTCTGTAGATGCAGAAAGTTCCCTAGGTACATACGTCTGTGTCCTTCGCATAATGATGCTACTGACTCTGTGTTGATCTCGACAGATATTCTAAATTTCCTAAGGCTTGACTCCACTTCAATCTACAACAGAAACTGTTTAAAAAAAGGTCAGTACGTTAGTTATCAGAATCTGCCCCAAAATTTAATTGTGACCTGACCAAGCAGTATCTTGTCATTTCATACCATATTTTTTAGATGCTACCCGAATGGATTGTTCAGTAAAAAAGTGGTTGGGTCTCAAATAATAATGGGATAAAGAACCATGGGGAATGAGTAATAAGTAGGGTACCAGACATTAACAGTAAAACAATCCCCTTTTTTTCTGGACCAGGGTATAAATTAACACCTAGTAAACCAACCACTGTTCACTTTTCTGAAAAATTATGATGCATTAGTCGATACCTACTATGCATTAACTGCCTTTTCTGATCAACAGTTATCAATTAGTTGCTGATTGTGTGGGATTATAATATCTCTGCCGGGTTAGTGGTTGTAAATGTGGTACTGATAAACTTGATTATTTGTTTTTTATTTTATTTTTGGACAAAGCAGCAGGGCCTGCTTGCAGTAAATAATATTATGGCTGGTTCTACACAGATTTCATAAGTTTTAAACGAGGAGTGTACCACAAACCTCTTGATTTCTACACACCCTATCTGCATAGCATTGAGTATCTACCCTTAGGCGTGGGATCAGCCCACTGCTAGATATACTCCATGTTTTGGATAGGGTATCTGTTCAAAAATCAGGGATTTGTGGTAGACTGGAATAAGAGTAAATCTCCCCCGAATAAAAATATTTTTAAGAAGATAAAAAAATCAGTAAAAATTTGCAGTTATACCATGACACAGTGTGCCCTTGCTCCAGGGCACAGTGACCCAGCTTAATGCACACAATGCTCATATTTTGGCATACACTAGGGCATGCTCAAAACCATAATGTTGGAATGTTAGGAGTACTGACTGTGCCCAAATTTTGTGGATATGTGCATGACTGGGTCGGACCCTAGTAGCCAAGTCTTGCTTTTAGATTTTAGCCTAGACTGTACGGTTTAAAGCATGACATGCTGGATTCCAGACAGTCATTTTTGTTGAGATGGATCAATGTGATAAAGTTACAAGAGAGGTAGGCTACCTATCCTCAAACAAGATTTCAAATTTCCAGAGAAGTATTTCCTTCAGAGAAATCTACCTGGCTTAAAAAGGAACAAAAACATGACAAAATACTGGACTGAAGCTAAAACAATGGTTTTACATATTGGAGAAACAAATTTTACGTTAGTATTTCTATTTAAACAGAATCAGCACATTCTTACCTGAGCTTGAATTGCTTGTCATGATATACAAAGTGCTGAAAAAGGTAGAATTCCCAAAGTTAATAACCAGAAAATCATGTTTTAAAGAAGGTTCAAAACAAAGAATGGGCAAAGAATTGGAGTTGAAAGTGTTGACAAAAAAAAAAGATTTTGTCTCTCGACTCTCATGACAGCGTGGAAATTTCATTTTAACTTTTTTATGGTAAAAGGCGAGGTTGTGTAAAAACGAGGTCAGGTACCCCTCCTGTAGCCTACTGCCTTTACTGCAAAAACGTTCAGTAACAAATGACCATCCAGTCAGTAAATACTTAGTCCCCCCCCCAAAAGAAATATTTAGCAAGTAACACCTCTGCTGTTTTTTTTATTTTCACAGTGGATTTTGCTTTGGGTAAGCTAAGGAATTTTATAAGTTTGCAAGTTCTGCAGTGATGTTGATTTCCCAGGCATAACCTGGGGATTTGGATACTGTTTGGATTGGTTTGGATAACTGAGCTAACTAAAAAAAAACTTACCTAAGGTGAAGCATCTGTCTTACTCAGAAGAGCCTTCCTTATTGCAGGGTGCAATTGGGGAGTAAGGGTTAGAAGATGGCATTTTGATACAAAATTTAAAGCCTGGGACAGAGTTGCAGAAACTGGTAGCTACCCTCTATGTGGATGGGGCAAACAGGCTTCTTTGAAATAGGTAGGATACGTAGGTACTGCGAAAATGGGTAGGCACCATACCATATGGTGTGCTGAATGTTTGGCCTTAACCACAAGGTTGAGAGCGACCACAGTGAAATGAATATAAACACCAAGTCTCAAACAACCCTGTAACAAAGGAACCAAAATAATGAGGAGGGTGACAGGACGTCAGGGTGTAATGGATTTTGATCTAGATACAACTGGTCGACATTCACTTTTCCACAATGAAAAACTTTAAAACACAAAAATCAGCAGATTATTTTTCTTCGACTTCTTCTTCAGTCGTAATTTCGCTAAATTGTACCGGAATATCCAATAACTCCTTAAAATAAACAACTTGGCTGCAAAAATCATTCAAAAATGAATAGTTGATTCAAATCTGAATGTACAGGTTTATTTAGACATTAAATCAAGATCAACTAAATACTCAAAGAAACATTACTTTTATCTTTGTCCAAGCTAGTAGATTAGGAGCTGGGTACTGCCCCAAAAAATTACGTTTTGAGATATCTCAGAGAGGAAAATGTTAAAAAATCGGCTGAACGGGGGGGTAGGCATTGGTCCTAGGTCATCATAGTGTGGGATTTAGACAGTTAGATGTGCCCATTGAACTTTAAAAAAGCATACCTCTCCTGTAAGAAACAAGTAGGCCTAACTAGAAGATTTTATACTTACATTTTTACATCACCTTCAAGCAGCAGCAATGTGATATGAATCACAAGAAGATCCATGACAGATTATGTAAACACTCCACAGATCCTTCCTTTAGTAGCCTTTAGTCAGCCATGCCAGTCAGCGGCCAGCGCATTTGAATTTGTCGTTAGTATTGCGACAGGGTTGCCAGTAGCTGGACTCACAATTGCTGACAAAAAGGTACTTTTTGACAAAGCGTATTTTTTGTACATTCCGTTGCACAGCGCGCAAAATGCGAACAATTGGGAATTACTGAATTTTTCACGATGTTTTGAAACATTTTTTAACTGTTACATCAAGATTTTTTAACAAAATTTAATTGGAAATGAGCTTTATTTGAGGCCAAACTATTTTTTATAAGTACATGTTTTAGGGGTTGGTAGTCCGTCACTTTAGTAATGTAAATGAAAAAGTGCTTTTCTGACCTAAAAAGTGTCATTCGGAAAAAAAGTGTCACTTTCGGAGAAAAAATGTCAAAAACCTCCAAAAGTCACCTGGCAACACTGGGTTACCCCGGCTTTCTTGAAAACGTCCCATCGGATCTCTAAAATCTCTTTTCTCTTCAAAGAAAAAATTTAAAACATATATTCTCAATCGGAAATTCTTTTGATAAAAACAAGAGAAATTTTTTGGTTTATTTCGTATCATTTTTGTTTACAAAATATTACGTGTTTGCGTATACACAAAATGCCAAACAATTAAAACACCAGGTTTTCCTATTCACTAGAAAAGTTGCGGGCTTTACCTCCTTTACAGTTTCTTTACCCTCGGCTTTCAGTTTATGGATGATTCAAAGCCGAACTTGAACGAGAAACCAAAGCTAAGTTAGTCCGGCAAGAAAACTTTCGAATGGTCATGCAAGTCGGAGCCTTGCAGAAGCATGTCAAAGATAACCTGGAAATCCAGATTTCGAGAAATAATGCCGGAGCATTCCTGCATTCTACGTTACAAGTGGTTTTCGTAGTTTTTTTTTCGATAAACATCGTATCAAGGTTCCGGAAGTCCAACTTGACTCAAGATTTGTTTAGAATTGTGTGTGTAAACTCGCATCTTCACCCCGTTCAAGATCGGGCGCGAACACTTTCTAAAAAGATCTTTTGTTGGCAAATTTACTGTCATAGTATTTTTTTAGTGTTTTACTCATGTTGATGCGATGTAGCGATATAAATTTGTATGTGACACTGTCTTACTTTTAACAAATTAGGTGCTAACCAAGATTTGACTCCTCTTTCTGTAAATATTTTTTTTCTTTTTCTGTTTTCTTTTTTTCAAAGTTTGCTTCAGTTTCTGTGCTCTCGCGCTGGAGAGAACTATTTTTTAGACCCGAATACTTTCGTAAGAGAAGTAAGGGAGAACTGAAAGCGAGACATTTTAATGAAATCTTGCTCGGCAGACAATTTCTTCGGATGATTTTCCTCAGATACTTTTGAAAATGTTGATAAGGGTATTTTCTTAATTTTTCCGCTACACTTTAAAATCTAACGAATATACTGAAATCCTGGCTTTCTTGTCGTCAAACCAGACTTTCTGCACGTATTCCCTAGATTTCCAGACGAGGAAGCGCAAAATCCAGGCCTGTCTGGAATTTCAAGTAAGTTACTTGAACATATGACTGTTACCCTGGAATTCCAGAAGAGGCGGCGTTGAAATATCCAAGTTTTTCTGGAATTTCAACCGACTGCCCGGAATTCCGGGCCCTTACCAAATCTAAACTCGGACCTGTCTGGAATTCCAACCAAGTGTCTGGAATTCCAACCAAGTGTCTGGAATTTCGGAATACTACCCTGGAATTCCAGGAAAGAAACTTCATTACCTGGATTTCCAGAGAAAACTTGTCCGGAAATCCAGGTAAGAACTTTAACTCCGTGCTGCAGCCCGGAAATCCGGGCAAAATGCCTGGATTTCCAGTCAAAATGCCCGGAATCCAGGCTTCGTCTGGATTCCAGGCCGTTTTTTTCCCTACGGGTAGTTCACACTGGTTTACAGACTGAGCTCGTAATAATAATAATTGTATTCAAAGCCAAAGGCCATATACAAGAAGACACATATAAAACAACAAAACAAAATAACTTTACATGAACTAAACTTTGCCATCGCTCTCCCGAAATTTCACGACACCGTCAACAAATCTGGAAATTTTACATATAACGCTTGGCGTCGTGCTCTTTAAGATGTCAGGAAGTAACATTTCCTCACCTCCCAAGAATTCCCTTCTTAACCCAGAAAGCTCCGGACACCGGCACAGAACATGGATCAAGTCATCAATTACCACATAGAGGGCAAGCACACCCGGATGGCTGGTCTTCATCTTTTCTCTTCAAAAAAATAACTGTGTCTATGCAGTGATACACAGTTGGCCCGCAACTGGATCGAATACCGTAAATATAACTGGGGCAAATTTATCGATCTTAAAATATACCTCTTCACCAAATACTTCTTTTACTTGCCTATAATATTTCAATGTCCCTGACCTACTTATGCCAACAGCCAACGGCGAAAGAAGTAGGTAGTGTGGTATGCAGATGGCACCAGCGTTCTTCAACGTAAAGGGATCCCTAATATTGTGTGACTGTTGCTTTCACACTGAACTCTTATTCATTTCTGACAGTCGGGGTGTCTACTCACGGAAAATTGTGAAAGTTCCACTTTTTGTCGACTATCCGTAGCCTACTGAAAAAAACAAACAAAAAAAACTATTGTATCCTTCCAGTTGTAAGATGTGATGGTGGGATTTCTTCTTTATTTTGACCCTGGGGTAACCCCAAGAAAATGCCCCAGTATCCCTTGGGACGCCGTCATATGAGCCTTTTAGGACAGTAATGTGGTGTCAGATTTTCCGTAACTGGCTTGTTTACCGCCTGAGACAACCTTCCCCTGTCTTTTTTTGTCCCAGAGGACCAGTGATTGATCGCCCTATGGGACAGATCCCGTCTAGAAAATAGATTGTTATCATCGGGAAGCTGGAACACTCCGTTTAAGTTTGGATTGGGAAATTGATAGAATTTTAGACAAAGTGATGAAGTGCCCCCCCCCCCCCATCCGATCGCCAGAGAGGAAAGTGTCGATTAAGCGATTGATCGGATAGTCCAAGGGACCTTGACTGAATAAAGAACCTTTTGCAAAAGGCTGCTTGGTTTAAGAGCTAGGCCAAGCTTGACTTTCTTCTGTCGTCTTTTTGTTTTCAAAAAATCTGGAATTGGGACATTTCAAAAATTGAGGAGTGGAGTTGTGAAGCTGGGTGGTGTGGTGGGTTTGATCTAATTGTAAATGGATTCGACTCCTGTTTTGCGTTGTAATTGTATTTGCCACCACAGTATGCCACAGGTACCATATGGCGGAGGGGCACCTCCCGGTGTGGGTTGAGCTTTTTTTTGTTGTTCGCGTTCGTTTTTTTAGATTTTCATTCTAAAATAATGTTTCGAATGTTTGTCATTGATTAATTTGCTTTTTGTAAATATTAATGAAAAATCATTTCATTTTTGAAGAAAAAGTTGAATTAAGAACAGAAGTAGTAATGAGTGAAGTTTAAAAAATAATGAGTGGAAGGAAAATAAACTATAATGGAGGTATCGCGCACGTTTAGAGACTAGAGACAATGAGAACAAAACATACACTAGAGTAAAGACAATTAACCTAGGTTACGAATTACCCCGTAACAGACAGGCCGACAGGCCCTCGCGGACAGACAGATATTTCATCTTTCGAAGAGTCAAGCCAAACCTTCCGTGTTTCGTGGTAGCCTAATGATGATGGTGATGAATTTCCCTGTCCTTCAGCTTTTCGCAAATTTTATTACCGCCCCGTCCTGATTAATCGTTTCCCCATTTCCAGCCGCATCCCTTTTGCATATATCTTGCATTTCCTGTATATTTTTTACTCTACGACACCCATCCAAAAATTCCGGAATCCGGCTCTTGCAACGTAGTTGTGTAATACCTTCCAGTATTATACAACCTCTACGAAAAGCTAAACCTGGAGTCCGAAGGAAAGTGAGACTGTACAATACTCTATATGGCTAAATCTGAAACACGCCGGTTATCCGAGGAAAGAACAAGAAACATCACCCAAACAGATCCTCGAAATTGACTCAGATATGTAAACCAATCACTACCGTTTGTTGTGGTGACGTACTGGTTCTACGCTACACACACGGCGATTCTTCGCCGGCGCGAAGAGTTAGTCATCAAGAGTATTACAAACTTTCGAAAAGATGAGCACAGGCTGTGGGTCCAAGAACTTGAGGATTGGAGAACTTCGTACCTTCAAAAATACCACTGAATTAATATTTTGAATAGCCATTTCTACAGCCTTCACGAAAACCTAAATCTGGAATCGGAAGGAAAAGCGAGATTGAAAAATCTGGCCAATTAAATAATTTTCGAAAAAATGGATACAGGTTGAGGGTCCAAGAACTTGACGATTGAAAGACTTCCTACCTTCAAGAATATCATTAGTGAATGGATTTAGATTTCGATTGCACGTTTCAGGAAAATGTAAATAGTTGAATAAAGAAAATAAACGAAACAACTTCAGCTAGAATAAATAATTACACTTTTAACAAACGGAAAATACCCTGATGCGGAACGCTACAACTGATTTCTATGCAACTCGTCAGTTTGTTGGTTGAAATTGTGACTGAAAATGTATTGATAATTCAGTGATTATTTGTTTACCACTGTGGTAATTAATTACATTAGTGGAAATATGAGACTCGGAGTAGCTGCTTGTCATTTTTCTTCAGCTGAGGTAAAGTCCAGAAAAGTAAAGGGTGAGTGGTCACAGAAAGTTGGGTAAAGCATAACAATAGCTTGGCGGTTGTATTTTTTCCTTTTCGTAACGATTTTAGCATGTCTAATTTAAATTTTGCTTCTTGTGTTACGAACTTTCGCTGCCAGGCGCTTGGAATTTGTTCTGGAATAGAAATACGTATTTTATTATACCGAGCCCTCGGATTCTAGGCATGCAGGGATCGACATATTAAAGAAGTTCAGAGCTCTGTTGTTCTCGGCTTGCCAAATTATATCTGGCTTATGAAGCTCTTCGGAGCATCGTAAACGATAGTAAGCGCCATGATACCGAATAAAAATTTCGATTATCGTAGAATAAAAAAAAGACATTAGACATAATTCACGACAGGGCGTGTTTCATTGTCTGTTTGCTTTTGGTATTAATTCAGAGGATCGAATGTGGTGGTTAATTTTGACGATCGCAAGCTCGTTAGAACTTGACCTTATTTTTGTTATACAATATTTCCTTTAGATGAGTTCAAATGGTATGCTTCTTACAAAGAAACAAACAAAGTTAGTGGCAAATTTTGTGATCGTAAGGTCTGCAGAACACATATTGAGTCTCCTCAACTTGTAGTCCCGATGAAAAATTTCCGAGAATTAGTCGTATGGAGTAGTACGAAAAAGTAGCATGCTGTAGTATCTGTTGCTACTACACGCTACTACTAGCAAACTGGATGCTATCGGATACTACTGCATAAGATTAACCCAGTCGGAGGCATGGTTATCGAAGTATTCCATACTACTACATATCACTAATCAAACTATTCCATATTACGACATATCATTCCACGAAACTTTTTCGTACAACTATCAAACTACTACACAGTCAAAGAATTTTTCATGGGGTAGCTGTTCTAGAGTTCGCAGACCATTACGATCGTTAGGAGTTCGTTGGAACGCAATATTATTCTCTTCACTGAGCTCACTTTTAAATTCCAGCGGGTTGTATTCTAAAATATTGACCAGTAGGAACAGATTGAATAGCTCGTAAATTGGATGGAACGCAACCTTACTCTCTTCCCTTGTCTTGGCTTCTCGAATGCAAAACGGGAACGGGAAAAAAATCCCGCGCTTTCTCCATCACACAATTTGGAACGGCTACTTGGGCAAGCTCAAATAGATCCTAACAAGAAAATCAGACAAAAATAAAACCTTTTTACACAAGCTATAGCTGGTGTATGAATTAAAAAACATCAAGATTTGGCAGCATTTTCTCAGCAATTCCGCCGCCGATTTCCTCGTATCGCTAGAAAGTGGACAGGGTCTAACCTCTGCGGTAAATTGTGGACCTCGGGTCGGGTTGATGAATATGACATTACATTTACGATTTTCGTGGAACTCTAGCCTGGGGCCCAAAGGATGTTTTTTCTAACGGCAGAAACCTAGTCGTTAGTCTACTTACTCATGACTTACTTACTACACTCACTTAACATGCACTTTAACATGCTTGAAGACCCGATGAAAATGTGTTATTTCGTTGCTTTGCTATTTGCATAATCGTTCATTGAATGAACTTTTTCTTCCGGATCTGTGGTAGCTCTATGTGCCTCTACTTTCTATGCTTGAAACATTTAGCAACATCAACGGTAAAGGATTGCCGAAAGGGGTTCACACGGAACGGCCTTTCTTCAAAGATAACCTTCCAGAATGGAACTAAACATCTCCCAGCTTCGCTTCATTAGCCGTTGAGATGCACACTTTTGTTGAAATTCGAATTTTCCGCGACTGGCTGAATTTTGTCTTGTCGGGCTAGAAATGTATATTCTGAACGTCACTACTATAGCCCTGGATGAACAAATAAAAAATCCGTAGCAGAGTCAAAACAATCAAGTGTATTCAAATCCTAGACATAAAAAATAAGCTGGCTTTTCAGTTAAGCTTTAAAAATAGTTTATTTTAAATATTGTCAATTTCTCCTTTGGTTCCATGTTAGTTTAATAATAGAGAACTATAGCACTAAATTTAAAGTCCCGACGAGGACGCTTTTTAATAAACTTGGTTCGTTCTACAAAAACTCGGCAGTATTTTTCCCATGCCACAATCTCATCTCCTCTCAAACAACAATATGTTGTCCAATATGTTTTTTCTTGGTTCGTTTTAATGTCTGGATGTACCCGTATGGAAATAATTCAAGTCGTAAACGATCGTTTTTTTACGATCGTATTATGGGACATTCCGATCGTAAACGATCGTTTTTTTACGATTGGAAACAGTTGTTTACGATTGGAAACAGTCGTTTACGATTGAAAACAGTTGTTAACGATCGTATTTTTACGATCGGAAACGATCGTTTCCAATCGTAAACGATCGTATTTTTACGATCGTAAACGATCGTTTCCAGTCGTAAACGATCGTTTTTTTACGATCGTATTATGGGACATTCCGATCGTAAACGATCGTTTTTTTACGATCGGAAACAGTTGTTAACGATCGTATTTTTACGATCGTAAAAACAACGATCGTTAACAACTGTTTCCAATCGTAAACGATCGTTTTTTCCCAATTGTATTATGGGACAATCCGATCGTAAACGATTGTTTTTTTATGATTGGAAAGAGTTGTTAACGATCGTATTTTTCCGATCGGAAACGGTTGTTCCCAATCGTATTTCCAGTATGATTATGGCAGATAATTCAAGCTGAAAAAAAAACAATAGTAAACGATCGTTATTATCGAAAACAGTTATTTCTAAGATTTTTTTTTCAATACGAGCATTGGGCATATTTCCACACTGTATGTAGTCACTTCCATTTTTATAACTGAATTAAGAACTGATATTTCCAGATTTTTGTAAAATATGCTGTCATGAAGGCATTCCACTTCCAGCTGAAAGATCTGCGACCATAAGAAGACATGAAGATTCCACTAAGCCACCCACTAGAGTAGAAAAGATATCATTCTCAGCCAGTTCTACATTTGTTCAATTGTTTGGACAAAACGAATAAAAACTAATGAAGGGAACATTTATCCGCAACACCCCGAAGAAATGTCACTCCCTGAGGCGGTCGCGGTCTGAGGCGATCGGCGCTGATTGGCTTGTTGCAGAGCGCAGTCACAGGTCATGCTTTGCGTACGTGAGGTCAGCATACCTCTGGGAATTCATTGTATAGGAAGAAGGCATTTTCGGTATAACTTGTCAGCGCCAAGTTATAGGGGTGAATAATGGTATACGTAACTTTTCAGAGTGGGTAGAATAATAGGGGTTAAGTGAAAAGGAAAGGTAATCAATTGGTTAGGTATGATCGCCTGGCAATGGTCGCTAGTGATCCGTTAACCTAACTACCTCAACCTAATCCTATTCTAACACTATCCCAACCCTACCCCTAGCTATACCAAACCTCCCAGCCACTAAAAACTAATCAACTTTCTTATCGTCTTGAAAATAAAAACAATTGCTTCCGATCGAAAACAGTTGAAAACGATCGGAAACAATTGAAAACGATCGTTAAATTACGATCGTAAAAAAACGATCTTAAAATTACGATCGTAAACAACCGTTTACGATTGGGATTTTAGTTTCAGCTTTTAGTTAAACTATTTGGATTATGCAAAACTAAAAACTAATCAACTTTCTTATTGCCGTTGATAGAAATCAGGTCTGTATTTATCGTCTTGAAAATAAAAACAATTGTTTCCGATCGAAAACAGTTGAAAACGATCGTAAACAATTGAAAACGATCGTTAAATTACGATCGTAAAAAAACGATCGTAAACAATTGTTTACGATCGTTAAATTACGATCGTAAAAAAAACGATCGTTAAATTACGATCGTAAAAAAACGATCGTAAAATTACGATCGTAAACAACCGTTTACGATCGTTAAATTACGATCGTAAAAAAACGATCGTAAAATTACGATCGTAAACAACCGTTTACAATTGTTAACAACTGCAAACAATTGTTAACAATTGTAAACGATCGTTAACAACTGTTTACGACTTAATTATTTCCATACGGGTAGTTTTAAAATCTTATGTTGCCATGTGGATTGTCTGTGATGTTTCTTGACTATATTTCGAGTAAGAATAAACAATAATAATAATAAGCGTTAGGAACCGTCACAGGGGTTACCCACTCCCCGTCACCTTCCATACACCCTTTCCCGGCACCAACCTGAATCACCGGTGCCACGTCTAAACATTCTGGTTTTAAGGTTCTAACACGTAGCAACCCGTGCCGACACCGCGGTCCCGGGGCCACTGCTGTGCAATAAAATTGAGAGTGGGCAACCCCTCGAAATCGTGACAGGACGTGACAGAACCTGACAGCCAACAAAGTAATAAAAAAGATAGCAAAAGATTGTATGCTTTGTGTCTGAAGATGCGGTACGTCTGAGTTTCCGAACAAGAAACCATTGTTTTCCAAGAATGTCATAACTATGGCTTGACAGCGTCATAACTGTAACAAACAAGAATATTACTTTTTGGGTTATGACATCGCAAAAGTTGTCCGTCCGTCCGTCCGTCTGTCCGTCTGTGAGCACGATAACTCTCGAAGGGAATGAGATATTTTGATGAAACTTGGTGTGAGCATTCTTTGGGTCAAGAGTAAGGTCGAGTTCGTAGATGGGCCCTGTAGCCCTACATTTAGGGGTGGGGGAGGGGGTTCAAATTAAGGGGCAAGCAAAATTTTTTTAAACAGCTAATGTGATAGTCGATTATGGAGTAAGAAGACGCGCTGAACACGAACATGAAAACCATTTTCTCGCCGGACAAGTAGTTCATCCGGAATCCGGCCAAAACCGAAAAGTTTGTTAAAAGTAAAAGTTTTGTTTGAAGTTGATTAGATGTTTGATTTAGGGGTAAGAAAGCATGCTGAACACGAATATGAAAACCGTTTTCTTGCCGGACAAGTAGTTCGTCCGGAATCCGGCCAAACCGGAAAGTTTGTTAAAAGTGGAAGTCTTATTTGAAGTTGATTAGACGTTGAAGTTGATTAGATGTTCTATTTAGGGGTAAAACGAGATGCTGGATCCGTATATGACAATATTTTTTTTGCCTGACATATAGTTCGTCCGGAATCCGGTTGAAACCGGAAAACTTGTGATAAGTTAAATTTTTATTTGAAGTTGATTAGATGTTGGAAATAAGGGTAACTAGATACGCTGAATTCGTTTTTGAGCTTTAGTTTTTCGTCGGACAAGTAGTTCTGGAATTCCGCCAGAAACCGGAAAATTCGCAGAAGTAAGCCAGGATCGTTTCAGTCGACTTATAGGGGTAAACACACAAGCTGAATCCATATCAGAACTTGGTTTTCTTAATGATTAGCTGTTTGGCCTTAATCTGTTTCTAAATTTTAAGAGTATAAATGTTCATGGAGTCTGGCGAAGGCCGGATCTGACGAAGACAAAACCTAATTGTCTGGATCAAATATAGAAGTTTTGGGATCCCATCGGAACCTTTGGTCTTGTTCATCTTGTCTCAGTCCAGCGAAGATGTATCTCGCATATGATTAAAATCTCCTAATAGTCGTGTCCAGACCTGAGAAGAAATCAGTAACCATACAAGTAAACTGGATGATATCTTTTAAGGCGAACGGCTATTATACTGTTGTATAAATGTTAATCTTTGCTTTCCATTTCGTTAATTAACAAGAATTAATAAACAATAAAACTCATTATTTATTATTAATGTTCGGAAAGAAGGCGTACAACATAGATAAGGGGCTGAGCATGGTCAGAAGCTAACATCATAAGAAACTAAATCATTCCGTTGGGAGCTTTGCTTTCATATAATTCAGTTAAATTTGATTCTAAAACGTGGAGCGGACAACCCGTACGGAAAATCTCCACGTCGAATCTAGGTCAAAACGGCCTCGTACATTTGAAACACAAACTAGGCCGTTTTCTCTCTCGTTTTCGCTGCCTATTCCCTCTCGTTTTTCACCTCAAAACGACCTCGTACATTTGAAACAGAAACTACCTCGTTTTCTCTCTCGCTGTCCCTCGACAGCGAAGCGATTTAGCGAACGCGACCTCGCGGATAGACCCAGGTTTTCTCTGTACAACGAGATCGCTGCGCGAACTCGCCTCCGCGGTTGAACCTCACGAGGGGTTGCCCACTCAGTTTTTGGGTGCACAGCAGGTGCCCGGTGCCGGCTGGTGCCGGCTGGTGCCGACCGGTGCCGGCTGGTGCCGACCGGTGCCGGCTGGTGCAGACCGGTGCCGGCAGAGAGGAATTAAGAGTGCCCGTCCGGGGGCTGGTGCCGACCGGTGCAGACCGGTGCCGGCTGGTGCCGAACGGTGCCGGCAGAGAGGAATTAAGAGTGCCCGTCCGGTACTGGACTCTATTGAACTTATCAATTCGAAAAGGGGAGCGGCTTTTGGAAACGAGAGGGCATTTTGATTCGTGGGCATTTTGAGTCGTGGGCATTTTAAGGTGCCGGCTGGTGCCGACCGGTGCCGGCTGGTGCCGTCCGGTACTGGACTCTATTGAACTTATCAATTCGAAAAGGGGAGCGGCTTTTGGAAACGAGAGGGCATTTTGATTCGTGGGCATTTTGAGTCGTGGGCATTTTGAGTCGTGGGCATTTTTGAGCCGTGGGCATTTTAATCGTGGTCATTTTGATCGTTGGCATTTTTAACCGTGGGCAATTTGATCGTGGGTATTCTGAGCGTGGGCATTGTGGGGGTGGGCAAAAAGATCGTGGTGATTTTGGGAGCCACCCTTCGCCAGACTAATCATTTGAGAAAACCAAGTTCAGATTTACCTGTATCAGCCATATCTATTTTGACGATACTAATCGAAACTTCCTGCTTTACTTCTGCCAAATTTCCGGTTTCGGCCGAACTCTGAGCGAACTACTTGTCCAGCAAAAAAAAGAGAAAGTTCAGAAACGAATTCAGCGTATCTCCTTAACCCTATAAAGAACATATAATCAACTTCAAATAAAACTTTCTTATACAAAAAAATCCTATTTCAACCGGATTCCGGACGAACTATATGTCCGCGTAAAAAATGAATCTCATATACAGATTCAGCGTCTCTTCTTACCCTTAAACTGTCATCTAATCAACTTCAAATAAAAGTTTTTCTTTTAACAAATTTTCCGGTTTTGGCCGGATTCCGGGCGGACTACTTGTCCGGCGAGAAAATGGTTTTCACCATCGTGTTCAGCATGTCATTTTACCCCGAAATCAAACATCTAATCAACTTCAAATAAAACTTTTACTTTTAACAAACTTTCCGGTTTTGGCCGGATTCCGGACGAACTACTTGTCTTGCGAGAAAATGGTTTTCACCATCGTGTTCAGCGTGTCTTCTTACCCCTAATTCGATCATCTAATCAACTTCAGATAAAACTTTCGCTTGCAACAAATTTTCCGGTTTCGGCCGGATTCCGGGCGAACTACTTGTCTTGCGAGAAAATGGTTTTCACCATCGTGTTCAGCATGTCTTCTTACCCCCAAATCGATCATCTAATCAACTTCAAATAAAACTTTCGCTTGCAACCAATTTTCCGGTTTCGGCCGGATTCCGGGCTAACTACTTGTCCGGCGAGAAAATGGTTTTCACCATCGTGTTCAGCATGACTTCTTAACCCTAAATCGAACATCTAATCAGCTTCAAATAAAACTTTTACTTTTAACAAACTTTCCGGTTTTGGCCGGATTCCGGGCGAACTACCTGTCCGGCGAGAAAATGGTTTTCACCATCGTGCTCAGCATGTCTTCTTACTCTATAATCGACTATCATATTAGCTGTTTCAAAATATTTTGTTTGTCCCTTAATTTAAACCCCCACCCCTAAATGTAGGACTACAGAGCCCATCTACGAACTCGACCTTACTCTTGACCCAAAGAATCCTCACACCAAGTTTCATCAAGATATCTCATTCCCTTCGAGAGTTATCGTGCTCACAGACAGACGGACGGACAGACAGACGTTTTTTCGATGTCATAGGTATCCGTCAGTAACGTTTTGGGATCCCAAAAAAATATAGTTCAGAAACGAATTCAGCGTATCTCCTTATCCCTATAAAGAACATTTAATCAACTTCAAATAAAACTTTAACTTCTGAAAAAAAATCCGGTTTCAACCGGATTCCGGACGAACTATATGTCCGGGTGAAAAATGGATGTCTTACAAAATGATTGTCTTACACAGATTCAGCGTCTTTTCCTACCCTTAAATCTATCATCTAATCAACTTCAAATGATAGTTTTGCTTTTAAAAAAATTTCCGGTTCTGGCCGGATTACGGACGAACTACTTGTCCGGCGAGAAAATAACTTTCATATTCGGATTCAGCGTGTCTCCTTACCACTAAATCAACTATCTAAATAGCTTGCAGAAAATATTTTTTTTACCCCTTAATTTGAAACCCCTCCCCCACCCTCAAATATAGGGCTACAGAGCCCATCTTCGAATCTGACCTGTACTTTGACCCAACCAATCCTCCCGCCAAGTTTCATCAAAATATCTCAATCTCTTCGAGAGTTATCGTGCTTACAGACAGACGGACAACTTTTGCGATGTCATAGGTATCCCACCACTTACGCTTTGGGATCCCAAAAAGCTGCAGTCGCTATTTTTCAAAATTAAAATCCTGAATTCTCATGGTAAACGAAACATTTTTAGTGAAATCATTTTATTCTGAACAGGTTCATAAAGCCTGTGCCGGCTGGTGCCGAGTAGCAGGGTTGCCACTCGAACAAAATAAATGGTACTAACCAGAACTGCCAAAAAGTACTACTTCGAAAAAAAAGTACTACCTTCCAAAAATTTTTGCGCGTGTCAATCCCTTGATTTCTCTTCGGTTTATCACATATTAAGAGATTTGTTTTCTTTCCTCTGTGTTTGAGATAAGAAGTTTGTCTTCTGTGCCTTTTCTTTGTTATTGGAAAACGATCAATTATATCTGGCAATTTGCTTGGAAATGCCAGCCATTGTTATTTCTAAATTGCGCCAATCGCATATTTGAATAAGGCGGGCCTACTAGGGGGCGTCGCATCCTAGAAACTGATTGTTTGAGCTTTAAGTTATTTTAAATTTTTAACAACCAAAACGAAAAATTAAGGACAAACAGCAAAAACACCAAAAGGCAGCCCCAAGGATGACTAGACAGCTACTAGGCGTCGCTTTTGCAAATACCATTTTGAAAGTAGGCTATAATGCTGGAACACGATTCCAGCAGAATTTAACGGCTTCCCCTGCAAATTTTAGCTTTTAATGTGGACAAAGCCCCAAGAATTTCCAGAAACTTTAACACCGGACGGATCGAAGCTCCTAGCTACTGTAAGCTACCCAAGACCAAATAAAAGTTAGCGCCGCAGGCGAACATTTTTTAAATTCGCCTTTTTCTGTCGAAATTTGCTTTTAATGTTTCTCAAATCCCAAGCCCGAAACAGGTTAAAACCCCACGGAAATGACCCGCACTTCCACAAAACAGGAAATACCGCAAAATAATACGAAAGGCATAGGTCTTCTATAGGATTTAAAATCCCTAATAGCGGATGCTAAATGTAGCGAAAAACCTTGAAGTCGGCAACGACACGAAATGATTTTGAGCGTATTCGAAATATTACTGAAAAAGTGCCATTTTATGAGAAAAAAGTACTACTTTCACGAAAAAGTATTAAAAAAGTACTACTTTCACAGAAAGTATTCAAAAAGTACTACTTTGATCAAAAAGTACTAAAAGTAGTACTTTCGTACTACCCGTGGCAACCCTGCCGAGTAGGGGGTGCACTGGGTGCACAGCAGGTGCCGAGGAGTGGGCAACCCCTCGGAACCTCATTTGGTAGCGAATCCATGTTAGAGAAACGACCCTGTTTTCGAGGTCGAAACTGTTAGTAATAATCGGCCTTACAGAAACGAAAATTCGTGTCCATTAATTGATCATGACCCATTGACCAGGTAGGTAGGCCAACTCCCTTAAGGTCGGATCCTATCCCTATCCCATCTTGATTTGTTATCAACGAGAGACCCAAATTTACACTTAATATAGAAGACAAAACTATGTTTCCCCAAATTATCGATTTCGGACTAGTAACTCTCAAAATTTGTCGGGTGACGCTTTAGCACCATCGAAGAAGGTCTAAGTGGAAAATGGCATTCGACGTGGAGATTTTCCGTACGGGAAGCCGAATATTTGTTTGGTCATCAATAAAAATATATATACAATTTACAGTTAACACTTGTGAATCAGTATAAATTAAAAGTAATTGCCAATTATACATTTAAGAAAAAGAGTTTTCCTCAGGGACACAATAACTTACAAGGGTCTAGGCTAAAACCCCCCCGGCGAAACCCCCCCCGGATAACCCCCCCCCCCCCCCGCCAAAACCCCCCCGGCTAAAACCCCCCCGTGACCAAAACCCCCCCGACCAAAACCCCCCCGGTACCAAAACCCCCCCGACCAAAACCCCCCCGGTACCAAAACCCCCCCGACCAAAACCCCCCCAGTACCAAAACCCCCCCGACCAAAACCCCCCCGCATAAAAAAGACGGGTATAAGTAGAGTAACTGGTAGTTAGAGAGTAAGAGTAAATAAACTTCTTTCACAAACTTGACTCTACAATAATGTCTGAAGTACAGTGGGTATCAGAACAATGATAAACAAAGAGAGTGTAAGGCGAAGGTGAAGGTTGATGGTTTTGCTGAAGTCACCAAACACCCGCATTCATTAACTGAAGCTGTTGTCAGTGAGGTGTTAAATGTGAATGATCAAATCAAAGCCAGTTCCACTCTGTGTATCGATCCCCCCAACAAATCCTTTCCCAATGCCTCCTCCTTCTTGGCAAGGAAGCTGCAGTTAGGATGCCACCCATTGGTGCAATGTGAAGCTCCCTTTGCCTCATTGCTCTTTAGTTATCCCTGATTCATACCAGAAACTCAAAGATGGGGAGTAAGCGGAGGAAAACCTATGACACCGCAAAAGTTGTCCTACTTTCCGTCTGTGAGTAGGATAACTTTCGAAGGGAATGAGATATTTTGATGAGACTTAATGGGAGGATCCTTTGGGTCAAGGGAAATGTTGAGCTCGTTTTGTGATAGCACTTTCAAGATAGTCCCAGAAATATTATATCAGCGCTTCACCTTCGTGCTTGTCAATGGTAAAACTGTCACATGGTTGTTCGTTTTGTTGCCCAGTAAATCCCAGTCTAAATATGTGTGAGTGTCTAAGGATTCGGGGGGGGGGGTACCGGGGGGGTCTATTCTTCTCTTACTCTCTACCTAACAGTTACTTTACTCATACATACCCGTCTTTTTTTATGCGGGGGGGTTTTGGTACCGGGGGGTTTTGGTACCGGGGGGGTTTTGGTCGGGGGGGTTTTGGTACCGGGGGGGGTTTGGTCGGGGGGGTTTTGGTACCGGGGGGGGTTTGGTCGGGGGGGTTTGGTCACGGGGGGTTGTAGCCGGGGGGGTTTTGGCGGGGGGGGGGGGTGTCCGGGGGGGTTTTCGCCGGGGGGGTTTTAGCCGGAACCCAACTTACAAGCACTGGCATTAAAAAACTTGACAGACGAGGGAACAAAACTTTTCAGATATCGGTTTCGACTTCGAGACACCTGGATAGGCTGTATGTGAGGTACAGCTTCTGCCACGACTTGAACATGGTGTTTGCCAGAAATCATCTGACTTAAGCAGCCAAAGTTTTGTGCGATTTTTTAAAAGCGGAGATCAACTTAAAGCATTCAACTATTTTGGATATGGAAACATAAACTTTAAATAGTGCGAGTTGTCCTTTAAGCCATGGAGGGAACACTACATTCTGAGGTGTCAAGATCTTAACAGTCATGCCCGAACTTGAGGAAAAGCATGCCTAGATAAAATTATACCCTCCATGAGCCGATGTCTACTTCTTTAACTAGTACGTAGGGGTAGCTGATTGTGGTCATCCGAGGCTGGATCTTCTCAATTGCGTCTAAAGCCTTATTATCGGCTCGCTTTAGGTTTTCAATCAATCAATCATATAGGATTGTCAATATAAGAACGACGTTTCCAAGTTAGAGAGTAGGTAAGGGGCTGGATCTTTTCAGGTGCGTGTGAAATACTATTAGGTTGAATCGATTTAAGTTTGGCCAAAGTTTCCAAGCTAGGGGGTCATTTCCAGTCCAAGTGATGGAATTTGACCTCAAGATCCAATTTGGTCCGACGCCTCATGGTACTCTGGTCACGTAACCCGGTTTATTGAGTTGCAGGTTTAATTAGAGAAATAATTGGATTCCTAATTGGTAGGAGCTCGTGAGCGCCCTCCAGTGGATTGTTTATGCCTTTGAGATCAGCTTTATTCAAGTGGCCACCCAGCAAATACAAGAGGAGGAGACAAGCTCAACCTCATCTATTACTGCGAATGGTAAGTTCGAGTTTCTGTTATTCCCTCACACCAGTCTTACGGCGAATCATGTTAGCGGGTGCTCACGAATAGGCATCCCAAAGTATCCTTTCAAGCGGTATCGAGGCACGGGTGAGTATTTCCGCTGACTAAAATTTAGAATGGAATCAGTTTTGTAACACATTCAACATACCAATACGTCCAAGCGGCTATGGGGTATTTCCATGTAATCAAGTATATTGATTATAATGCTTTCCGTGTGCTTTTCAGATATCGGGAGAAGGGGATGTTTATCCTATAAATTGATCCCCCTTAACTCAGAAAGCTTCAGGCATCGGCTAAGGAAATGGTCGGAACTTACCTCATCACCAAATTTACAAAGTGGTCAATTATACCTGAAACTGTCAATTATACCCTGAAATTGTCAATTATACCCTTAAATAACTCTAATATTTGTATAATTTCTGCATGCGCTACTTTATTAAGAGACATCGTATGTAGAAGTAAATACACTACATTATGTAGTGTATTTACTTTTCCTCAGCAGGAGAAATTCCTCAGTTCGCTTAATCACAAGATTGGGATTATGAGGGAATGACATTTCGTTCCAGATGGTCCCTCCCGCCCCTTCCGAGGCTGATTCGATTCGTGAAAATATATTGCATCTGGATCATTCCAGAGCGGATCTGGGTTTAAGAGGCGTGTAAATCATCGAGAAATCGGGATTTTATTTCGTCGTTGGTGATCGAGCTTCTGCTGTCTTGTACATTGATCGGTCGTGGTTTTCTTGTTGCTACTGCATTACACACATTTCGTTTACGAATGAGTTGTTGCGATCTTCATCACTGATCTGTGGCGGTTTTATTTTTTTTAGAACGAAACGGCGTTCCCTCATAATCCCAATCTCGTGATTAAGCGAATTGAGGAATCTCATTGCTGAGAGAGGAAAAGTAAACTAAATGAAAAGTAAACATAATGTAGTGCATTTACTTCTACACAGAGTGTCACTGAATAAAGTAGCACCTGCAGAAATGATACAAATGTTAGAGTTTTATCTTGCTCTGGTTCCGTTGAAAAGTTGGGCTTCTAGTTCGGCTCCGTAGGTTTCTCAGGGTCCAGTTTCACAGAAAGGATCATCTGCTTTCCCCCTTGAGATAAGAATGATCATGGGACCTTGGAAATCACGAGACTGTATCGTTTGGCAATGCAGTTGGCTGTACGCACTTTAAGGGCGCTAGAAAATCATCTGTAATCCAAACTCTTGAAGCAAAAACGATGATCATCAGGTGCACGAAAATGTATATTTACTCAAAAGTATTGTTTGTACTTTAAGGAATTCAGTTGTAAGGAAAACCCTTCAGGCAAAAATGATCATGGGCTCATAGGGATCACGAAAATGTATATTTTGCTTAAAAGTATTTTTTTGCACTTTGCGGTTAGCATTAGTACTTTAACGGATGGTCGGATCTGGGAACTAACTATTTCTAAGCCAATCTTGTCAAGTCTTTAATTTTCAAGCCAAGTATCATCGTCCTAGCATGTCTGAAAGTACCTTAACTTGCGATCACCGGAATTCCGGACCCCCCCCTCTAACTCCCCCACAATGCCCGAATCCGGTCCGGTTCTGTCACTGATCTACATAGGGCTTGTGCTTGTTCTTCCCACCAAGTTTCATTCCGATCGCTCCGCTCCAAGTATGTCACAAGGTTTCCGGACCCCCTCCGACCCCCCCCCCCCCCAGCTTCATCGGATCCGGTCCGGACTCGAAATGGGACATCCGTGACACGTTGTCTTTCTACATATCAAGTTTCATTATGATCCGGTCACCCGTTCGGAAGTTATACATACCTCAAGATTCAGGATTTCCCCTCCCTCCACTCCCCCCACGATGGTCGGATCGGGAAGCTGACTATTTCCAGGTTAATCTGGTCGCGTCCCTGATTTACCTGCCGAGTTTCATTGTCCTAGCCCACCTGGAAGTAACTTAACTCCGCATCACCGGAATTCCGGAACCCCACTCCAACTCCCCCCACAGTGCACGAATCCGGTCCGGTTCTGTCAATGATGTACCTAGGGGTTGCGTGCTTATTCCTCCCACCAAGTTTCATCCCGATCGCTCCACTCTAAGCGTTTAACATGATTTCCGGTTCCCCCCTCTGACTCCCCCCACATACATCGGATTCGGTCCGGACTTGATATGGGACATCTGAAGCATGACGTCTTTCCAAATATCAAGTTTCATTAAGATCCGATCACCATTTGGAAAGTTATGCATGCCACTAAATTCCGGATTCCGGCTCCCCTCCCTCCCCCCACGATGGTCGGATCGAGCAAGTGACTATTTCCAAGTTAGTCTGGTCGGGTCCCTAATACGCCTGCCAAGTTTCATCGTCCTAGCACATCTGGAAGTACCCTAACTCGCAAACAGCGGACTGACCGACAGACCGACGGAAAAGTGATCGGTATATGGCACTTGGCCGGTAGGCAAGTGCCATAAAAACACCCTCATCTTCCTCACATCAAAAGTAAGGATCAATTTCCTACCCAATACTTCTGTGACCATTCTGTTCTCTTTCTATCTGGTGTTTATCCTGTTTTAAAGAAAAAGGATATTAAAGCTATGCGAGCCTCTTACTTTCGTTTCTGTAAATTTCTTCTTTTTCTCCTCCTTGGCAAAGAAATTATAAAATTATCAGTAAGTATTCGTTACCCGATATTGTGGAGAAATTGTCTGGTCCTCTACAGAAAACTGTCGGAAAGGGCGTACGCGCATCTGTCGCCCTCTCATGGGCTTATTCGTCTGTATGACTCCTGAGTAGATTTTGTTTATATGTGCTGTGTTTTCCCTAATTATGTCTTTTTAATTAGTTTTGTACTCCACTGTTTTTGTCTTGTACGATTTGTGGGTTAAAAATAAAGTATTGTTTTAATTATATTACTACCCAAATACTTTCTTCTTTCCCAAGTGGCAGGTTGTCTGCCCTCAAATTTGTAGTTAATTTCAACCACTTATTAATGAAACGCGCTTTAAAATAAATTTATTCGCCCCATGTCTCTTTAACTTCTTCTTATAAACTAGACCCACTATCTCTTATCCTAATAAGACCCACTCTCTTTTATCCTAGCTAGCCGTATTCCCGCGCTCTCTCAAACGCTTCGTATATAAACTGTCGCTGTTCCCTGGTGTTCTGGTTTATTGTGTTTCTGAACGCTCTATTGATTTTCTTTTAACAGATTTATGTGAATCCTAATTTTATTATTGGCTTTCCACTAAACTTGACAGTCAGGTTCCCGGATCCGGAAAATGGGATCTCAGGGATAGCCTAGTCAGGGAAACAAGGGAAGCTAAAGAAAGTTTTGTAAATTTTTAAGACGCATGTCGGCTAGAAATGTTTTTAGAAAAGGCCCTAGAAAAATTCTTCATAAGATCAGCAACCTAATATGTGTACAGGATCTGACTTCGTCTAGTTATCTCACCAAAGCCCTTTTTTAATCCCGTAGCATCTTTTATATTTTTAAAATAAA
Organism: Branchinecta lindahli; assembly: GCA_023053555.1. Lineage (NCBI taxonomy): Eukaryota > Metazoa > Arthropoda > Branchiopoda > Anostraca > Branchinectidae > Branchinecta > Branchinecta lindahli. The sequence goes on along the minus strand of JAKZAO010000009.1, from coordinate 3,140,164 downwards.
ACTAATAATACTCCCTCAATGGCGTTGACTTTAATATGTTTTTACCGACTTGTAAATATTCCCGTCACCCAACTTCTAAAATAACCAAAGCCTTCATTTGACTGCAGTTTCTAAGTAGAAACTCCTAATAACCTCCACACGACGTCCATACACTGTTGCTATGCCGCTCTCCGTGTGTAAATACATTAGAGGAATGCATCTTTGAAAGCCTCTCTAAATCTCCCCCCCCCCCGTCAGTATCTATTTTTGCCTGTGAAAGAGTGAAATGGCAACCGGATACAGATGCAGCTAACAACCAAATGTTTCACCTTCTTTTGGCATAAACAATGAATTTCATACCATCTAATTACATTAGAGGAATGCATCTTTGAAAGCCTCTCTATATCCCTCCCCCCCCCCCCGGTATCTTTTTTTGCCTGTGAAAGAGTGAAATGGCAAGCCAGATACAGATGCAGCTAACAACCAAATGTTTCACCTTCTTCTGGCATAAACAGTGAATTTCATACCATCTAATTACATTAGAAGAATGCATCTTTGAAAGCCTCTCTAAATCCCCCCCCCCCCCCCGGTATCTTTTTTTGCTTGTGGAAGAGTGAAATGGCAAGCCACAAATACAGCTAACAAACATGTTTCACCTTATTTTGGCATAAACAACGAATTTCATACATTCGAGGATAATGCATCTTTGAAAGTCTCTATAAATCCCCCCCCCCCCCCCCCCCGGTATCTTTTTTGCCTGTGAAAGAGTGAAATGGCAAGCCAGATACAGATTCAGCTAACAACCAATGGTTCACCTTCTTTTGGCATAAACGATGAATTTCATACCATCTAATTACGTTAGAGGAATGCATCTTTGAAAGTCTCTCTACCCCCCCCCCCCCCCGGTATCTTTTTTGCCTGTGAAAGAGTGAAATGGCAAGCCAGATACAGATGCAGCTAACAACCAAATATTTCACCTTCTTTTGGCATAAAAAATGAATTTCATACCATCTTAATTACATTAGAGGAATGCATCTTCACATAAACAATGAATTTCATACCATCTAATTACATCAGAGGAATGCATCTTTGAAAGCCTCTCTATATCCCTCCCCCCCCCCCCCGGTATCTTTTTTGCCTGTGAAAGAGTGAAATGGCAAGCCAGATACAGATTCAGCTAACAACCAATGGTTCACCTTCTTTTGGCATAAACGATGAATTTCATACCATCTAATTACGTTAGAGGAATGCATCTTTGAAAGTCTCTCTACCCCCCCCCCCCCCGGTATCTTTTTTGCCTGTGAAAGAGTGAAATGGCAAGCCAGATACAGATGCAGCTAACAACCAAATATTTCACCTTCTTTTGGCATAAAAAATGAATTTCATACCATCTTAATTACATTAGAGGAATGCATCTTTGTAAGCCTCTCTAATTCCCCCCCCTCTCCCTGGTATCTTTTTTTGCCCGTGAAAGAGTGAAATGGCAAGCCAGATACAGATGCAGCTAACAACCAAATGTTTCACCTTCTTTTGGCATAAACAGTGAATTTCATACCATCTAATTACATTAGAGGAATGCATCTTTGAAAGCCTCTCTAAATCCCCCCCCCCCTCTCCCTGGTATCTTTTTTTGCCCGTGAAAGAGTGAAATGGCAAGCCTGATACAGATGCAGCTAACAACCAAACGTTTCACCTTCTTCATCTTTGATTATCATTTGCATTTGAAAACTCTGCTACAGCTGAGCTACTTTGAATTGGCTGGCGTTGATTGGCAGGTGTTAGAAGTTGCCATATTCCAGTTGAGCGCTTCCAAGCAGATAAGTTTCTGAATGTCTCCCATTGTCTCTATATAAACGCTTGTGACAGGTGCTGATGAGACAAGTTGCTGAGTAGAAAATATGCAATCTGCTGCTTCCCGAGCAATAGAAGGTTTGCACTGTCTTTGGAGCATATTATCAAGAATAAATATCCTGGTAGAACTTCTGTCTCTAGTCCCGTGCAGCGACATGTGAATACCCCGACAAGACTGAGCGGACCTAGAGGTAGTACTCTAGCTTTGAGCTGATGTTGATACCCGTCTACTCACCTTCCGTCTTCGCCGTTGCTTATCGCAGAACAAATATTGCAGGAGGCTGGCAGGAGGCGTACGCTGTGAACCAGCCCGCTCTGGAACGCGTCCATGGAACCAATCAGCTTTGACTTCTAGTTTTCCTCACGGGCTGGTTCACAGCGATTTAGCTATTTTAGAGGTAACGAAACGTGATGTGGCGCGAAGCTACTAACCTCCGCTCGTTCGTAGCGGATAGGTTATGGGGAAATATTCCACTCAGCATAGTCATATTACAGAGATAGGGAGACGGAGGTTCTGTCAGATTATTTGTTCTTGATATTATGCTCTGCTCATTACCTTGTGGTTCCGTGCTTTACTCTCTCCCTGTCAGGAGGGTTGATACACTGTAAAAAGTTTCTCCGAGTAAGGATTAATGTAAACTGCAGTATTTGCTACCGGGATTAATTTAATCTTTACTCGGATAAGATTAATCGGAATTAGAGATAATTTTATCTCAATAGAGACAAGATTAATCCCAGTAGTAAATCGTGCAAGATTTTTTGTTTTACATTGTAATAAGACAATGGGGGACCTTCAAAAGCGAGTCCGCTTAAATGATTTATCTAGAACATCTGTTTGTTATTCCCACCAAGTTCCATCCCGATCGCTCCAGTCTCAGCAGGTCACGTATTTCCGCCCCCCCCCCCAAACAGTTGCCAGATCCGGTCCGGACATGAAAAAGAACATCAGAGACATGTCCTCTGTTCAGTTATTAAATTTCACTGGAATCCGATCACCCGTTCCAAAGTTTTATTTCCAAGTCAGTTTGATCGGGTCCCTGATATGCCTGCCAAGTTTCGTCGTGAAAATCCCCCAAACCGCCATCACGGAATTCCGGACCCCCCCCCAAAAAAAGAAAAAGTGTCCGGATCCAGTCCAATTGTGTAAACAATTCATGTAGAGCAGATGCTTGTTCTTCGCAGGAAGTTCCACTCCGATCCCTCCATTATAACCGTTTTTCGAGATTTCCGGTCTCCCCCTCCCAACCCCTCCACAGCTGTCGAATCCGGTCCGGACTTCAAACGGGACATTAGAGATCTGTCATCTAGTCAGTTATTAAGTTTCCTTTTAATACGATTACCCGTTTGAAAGTTACGCACTACTGAATTTTCCGGATTCCCTGTCCCTCACCCCGTAGGGAAAAAAGGTACCCGGATTCCCGTAAAGGTGTCCGGAATTTTGGAACAGCATTCCGGGCACGGAAAACGTAACGGAAATCCCGGCTGGGGGGTTTATTTCCCGGAATTCCGCGTTAAACTGCGGAATTCCAGGAAACAAGACTCCCTAGGCGGGAATTCCGTTGCGTTTTCCGTGCCCGGAATGTTGTTCCAAAATTCCGGACACCTTTACGGGAATCCGGGTACCTTTTTTCCCTACGGGACCTCCACCTCGGATCTGGAAATTGATTATTTCCAAAGCTTGGTAGGGTCCCTGATACGCCTGTCAAGTTTCGTCGTCCTATCAAATCTGGAAGCCTTAACTCGCCATCCTGGGACAGACCGCTCCACCGACGGACCGACAGACGGACGGACCGACAGCGGAATTGCGATCGGTATATGACAGTTGAGCCACAGGCTGCAAGTGCATTAAAAACTGAAGCAACCCCCACCCCCCCGTCGCTTCCGAGGTTGGATCGGACCGGGGCTAAAAACAGATCATCTATATAGAGCATATGATCTCTGCATCTTTCAAGTTTCATCCCAGTCGCTCCACATCATTTCACATTCACATCATTTCATAATTGGCAGGAATGTTATGTTAGTTGTGTTTTTCTTTGAACATAGTTAAATGAAACCAAAACTGGTATTAGCTGACAACAGTTTTCATTTTGATTATAATTTTTTTTAGATTCGGTGAATACGACACCACTTCGACGCGGTGCTGCTCGAGACCGGGTGAGGTCTTCAGTTGTCCTTGGGACAAGCCCCGACCGTACGCGGATACTGTCGGGACCGAGTGACAGCAGACTTGAATCGCAACTGACATCCTCCAACAGCTTTCAAAATCTGAGACGAACGGCGTCAACAAACTCGCTGAATAGCCCATCAGGTAGTCTCTCTTGAATTAGCTAAAGAAAGCTTTGATTCACTAAAGGCAGTGACGGAAATAAGACTAGCCAGCATCCTGTTCAATCGCCGTCTTGTTATCTAACACAGAGACCGACTTTTCGCACCGAGGAAAAAATATATTTTAAAATAATTGGAAAAAAAGAAAAAAAAAATGTTTGACAGCAGTAGCAAACTGACGTGTGGGCGGACTGACGGATTTTCCTGGGTCAATGTAGTTGACAACAAACTCGCTAAATAGCTCATCAACTAGTCCTTCTTGAATTTGCTAAGGAAATCTTTGGTTCTGCAAAACATAGAGAGATAAAAATTATATGACTTAAGTTAGCGAACTGTCGTGTGGGTGAACTGACGGATTTCCGTGGGTCAACTGACGTGTGGTCAAACTTTTGGAAAATGTGGACGTAGAGACGAATTGATGAACAGTTTGATATGATTATATGACGTGCGGGCGAACTGACGAATTTTCCTAGGTCAAAGTAGTTGACAACAAACTCGCTAAATAGCCCATCAAGTAGGCCGTCTTGAATTTGCTGTTAGCGTTAGCGAACTGTCGTGTGGGCGAACTGACGGATTTCCGTGGGTCAACTGACATGTGGGCAAACTGTTCGAAAATGTGGATGTTGGGACGAATTGATGAACAGTTTGAAATGACTATATGACTCTAGCGTTAGCGAAAAGTTAGCGAACTGTCGTGTGGGCGAACTGACGGATTTCCGTGGGTCAACTGACATGTGGGCAAACTGTTCGAAAATGTGGATGTTGGGACGAATTGATGAACAGTTTGAAATGACTATATGACGTGTGGGCGAACTGACGGATTTTCCTTGGTAGCCCATCAAGTAGGCCGTCTTGAATTTGCTAAGGAAATCTTTGGTTCGGCAGGAAAAAAGACTAGTAGTCTCCTGTTTAGTCGCCCTCTTCTCATTTAATACAGGAATGTAATTTTCGCAAAAAAACAATAGAGAGATAAAAATTATATGACTTAAGTTGGCGAACTGTCGTGTGGGTGAACTGACGGATTTCCGTGGGTCAACTGACGTGTGGAAACTGTTGGAAAATGTGGACGTAGTGACGAACGTGTGAACAGTTTGATAGCCACTTGGCCGTGCAAAATACGTGTACATACTGAAAACAATAGACTTTACACCACTCAGGACCTCCCTTTATTTAGCTCTCTTTGAAAATTAGAATATTTTGATTACTTTAGCTTTATATCTGGTGTCAAGGGCCAGGGAGCTTGATATTATATCCATAAAAAAATGTTCCCTGGGTTCTGAGAGTTGCTCGTGATCTACCAAAAAATGGCCCTCTTCCTCTGTATCAAAGCAAAGGGGCATTGACCTTTACTATTTGGAATATATTTTTCGTTCACGTTGTGGGCGAACTGTCGGCTTCGACGAGCAGCGTCAACAGACTCACTAAATAGCCGTCAGGGGGTCGAGCATTGAATTGTATTAGTAGGGGAGTGGGCGGAGGCCTGGGACACTGGTAGGTATGGGGCACACGTACTTTCTCGTATACTGCTTATACGAAAATTCTGAATATTGGACTTGTTACGACGACTGTATTTGTATACGAAGACGCACACTCGACCTGATTATGGCGAGGGGTGTAGTAGGCCGGATATAATATGGTAAATGTCCAGGTCAACATGGCATACTACACGTGCAGAACTTCACGGGTTCATTGTGGATTCCCCAAGTCGATTCACACTATGGTTTGCAGACCGAAATAGGCTATTAACCACCCATCATACACCAGGCCTTACAGGCCAGCCCACTCTAAGGAGCTCTAAATAAGACTCATAGAAGTGACCTATGGTCCGTAAATATACTAAAGGTTTTATTAACTGCCATGTAACTACAAAATAAAATAAATAACCTTTAAGTAAAAAGAGTTGATGTCCGGTCGAGGCCCGGAAAAGAAGTGCAGCTGTAGGTGACTCATGCTCCTGACATGACTCATAATAAACAAGAGTTAACAAATAATGCAAGAGTGCGGACTACGGACAGTATAACAAATTAAACGTAATAACGGAAAGGGAGTAGCGCTGCCTAGCAGCGGCAGAAATGAGCAGTGCGGGGTGCAGATGGCACCACCGTAACATAGGGGAGTGGGCGGAGGTCTGTGACACTGGTAGGTATGGGGCACACGTACTTTTTCGTATACTGCTTATTGGAAAATTCTGGATATTGGACTGGATAAGCACTTTCTAGTGGCCAATTTAGTCAGATAACTTTCATTTTAGAAATTTGATAAATTAAGTTTTTCGCGGTTATTTCGCGGATTTTGTTCGGAGTTTGTACCTGAGACAAGTCTTTGTTTATCGACTCTAGATTTTCCTAGTCGTTTCGTTTCATAGCTAGGTTAATGCTGTACACACTAGTCCGTTATTTTTTATGTGCTCCTGCCATTTCAGACATTTTTGATAAAATCCTTAAAATGTCGTTAAAATGATGTAACCAAGAATCCCGAGTCTGATGAGATTTTGAGGTGTAGTTTTGACCAGTCGTGAGTTTTGCGTGTCGTGGTTTTACTTGTCGCCGTTTTTATTTGCGTAGTTTCTGCAGTCGCGGTTTTTATCCCTTTTTTGAACTGATACCGATTAAACATGCATTCCTTCATCTATTCACAACGCAGAGCACCCGCGAAGGAGCTGTGAAGTATAATTTATGGGAAAAATCTGCATCGATTCACATGCAAAGAAATGCTCGAAACTTGAATTGGCTTTCCTGTAAATTAATTAGAAAAACAGCAGATCCTTAGTAGGCTATTGGTTGGAGCCAATGGAGACCCAAGAGCGACAATTATAAGAATGGTTTGAAGTGACTGGGAATATTTTTCTAGTTCTCTTTTGAAGTTTTGAAGAAAACAGCAGATCCTAATATTTGGTGGAGCTTATTGAAGACCCAAGCGTGACATTCATAAGAATGTAATAATTAGTTATATAATATATTGTATAAAACATATATAATATTAAATAATAATAAAAATTTAAGAATGAGTAAAAGTGACCGAGAATATTTTTCTAGTTCTCTCTGGAAGTTTCCAGATGCCCTTCACCCTTTCCTCCAGTGGAATTTACCAAAGGCTTTGGACGGGGTTGACTTTATTGGAAAAGGATCCCTACCCGGACGTCGCTTCCACAGCCGCTCTAATCTGCAACTATATAAGAGCCAAGGTAAGACAAGGCTGAAGTATTTGAAGGTTAAGACAGGAGTAACTATCCTACCTGTTTCTTGGTCACGTGACATAAACGTCCAAAGTCATTGAACGTTATCTCCTCGATAAAGTTGTGTTTAACCTTGTATAAAATTGTAAAAAAAAAAATGTAACATGTAAATATTCACAATGGGTGTTAGCTAAAACTCGGTCCCAGCCAATTCTAGAAATCTCGAGACCGAGGCTGTGCTTGATTTCCGCCGTTCACAACCTGACTGACGCCAGTTTCGGGTACCTGCTATTCGAAGACCCAAGCTGAAGTCATTCCAACTTTTGAGGTTGCTAGCCAATCAGATTGTTTTGCGGAATATCTGATTGGCCAATGGTGAAGTTAGACGAAAAACCGCATCGATATCTTATTTGACTTGCTGACACTAACCGGTCAGAAAATCCTGCAAAATATTCTGATGGGCCAGTACCCTTGAAAGTTGAACTCATCTGAAAACTTCGGTCTCAGCCAGTTTCAGGCTCGGTACCGCTTCCTTTGAAGTCGGGTATGGCCGTCAGCGAAATATCGCGTTAACTGTATCGCGTTGTAACTGTAATATCTTCTGTTAACTGTAGTGCTTCCGGGATGTTTGTTGGTGAGGGGCTTCCTTCTTTTGGGGAACTCAGGCGTCGGTCATCTTCTCTCTTCAGACCCGGATCCTTCGGTCTAGCAATCCACTCCTTGTGATTCTCTCTGGCCCAAACATGCGGCTATCGTTACCTGTGTGGATGGCATGGAATCGTGAGCTGTATTCAGCATTAGATGTTAGCAGCATTTGATTATTGTTTTATATTTTTGCCCACCCCCATTGTTAGTTGTTAACATTTATTGTTAGTTGTTGTTTAGTATGCCCCAAGCTGGCTGTTTAATAGATTAAATAAATAAATAAAACAAATAAATAAAGACCGAGTAAAAAAAAAAACTTTGCTTTTGGACAACCTAGACATGTTGATAATTCTGAGAAAAATGGGAATGAATCGTGCGTCACGATGCCATTTAACGCTTTTTGCTGAAACCAGACACGTGCTTGTGATTCCTGGTTCTCATTGACTATCTCTTGGCTATTTAAAAAATAAACTTTGTTTTTAGGCTGCCAAAAGTGGTGGTTCGAAACCAGGGACAAACTGTTTATTACAAACTGTATATATAAAACTTTGTTTTTAGGCTGCCAAAAGTGGTGGTTCGAAACCAGGGACAAACTGTTTATTATTAGCTGACTTCAGAAAAGAAAAATAGTTGGAAACGCCTACATTTATCTGTGTAAGTCCCTCAAACTAGTGAAAGGATGCAAAGATAAACATTGTTTACTCACTAAAAGTACATCAAAGGATTCGGTAAGAACCATGGGAGATACATCACGGTACTGCAAAACTTAGCCTAGATACAGATTATTATCGTCATTATTCTTTCCCGGGAAAACGATAATCAGTTGTGCTAAAAGAAATGGGGAACCGACAAAGGACGCCGCCTGGTAACTTGAAGTAAGACACTTTCAGCCGAAATATCACTGATGTGAAATTCTCAAGTGTTTTTGTTGGGAAAACAATTTGCGGTAAAGTTACCGTTTCATGGGCTTCATAGGTTCTCAAAAGACATAGGCCAATGTCGAGACGTTGGAAGTCCTTTTTATACTGACGGGTGGGTGAACTGACGGATACAGTGGCCGTTTTTATAGGCGAACCGACGGTTTTCTGAATTCCTTGGACAGTGTCTAAGTCGAAAGAACCTGGTATGCTACACGGGTTCTTATGCATTGATTTGTCCGGAACGTGGGCACATATCGTGACACAGAGTCAAATAGCGTTCATATATGGAGTCAGCACGTCTCCTTACCCTTAAATCGAACCTCTAATCAACTTCAGAATGAAGTTCAGATTAAACTTTTACTTTTCACAAATTTTCCGGTTTTTGCCGGATTCTGGGTGAAGTACTTGTCCGGCGAGAAAATAATTTGCATATTCGGAATAGGCATGTCTCCTTACCCATATGTCGACTATTTCATTAGCTTTATAGAAATGTTTTTTGTTTCCCTTAATTTCAAACCCCTCCCCCACCCCTAAATATAGGGCTAGAGCACCCATCTTCGAACTTGGCCTGTGCTTTGCCCAAAGAGTCCTCATGCCAAGTTTGATCAAAATATCTCAACCCCTTCGAGATTTATCGTGCTAACAGACGGACAACGTTTACGAAGGCACAAGTATCCCTCCACTAACGTTTGGGGATCCCAAAAACTGTTCGTACGATATTTGTAAGAAAAGAAAAATATTTTTCTTCTTGTCGTGCCAGCAGAATGCGAACAGTAAAAGCTGGATATTAGATTTGGATTCAAAAGAGCGGGTTTGGATATAGCTTTTAATTAACGAAAAGACTTTTCGCGCCATTTCACTTCAGTCTCTAATTTTTCTACGTTGCCAAACGAATAATTTTATTTTTGCGAGCACTACCGTTATTACTTTACCTATTCGGAGTGAATTAGGAAAATTAATAAGGGGGATTTGGAGTGCTTAGATGAATTTGCCTTCGGCGGGATCACTGTTTCTATGGCCCCCTTCTATCTGACTATTGTATTGGTTTGCGAACCATGTTCAGAAGCCCCTCTGTAGTTCAGTGGTAGAGCAGCAGCCTTGTAAGCCGAAGGTCGTGGGTTCGTATCCGCCTGTCGAGGAACACTTTTGTCTCGTAGTTCCAGTAGCGTATATTCCGATTTGTTTCGGGAGGGGTGACAGCTCAGTGAAAATATGCGGCCAAATGTCACCCCCCTTTTTTTTAATGTTCGGCAATTTTTTTCATTTTTTGACCGTTTTTAACACTAAAAACACCTCTAGCCAGACTAAAATTCGATCCGAATGACGATTTTGTTGAAAACGAGGTGCAAACAACACCTTTTAATCTTGTAATCATTCACATTACGACTCAAAAACTGTTTCTGAGATCTATTACTGAACCGTGCTGTAAATAATTTCGATTGATCTTCTCAATTTGTATTTTAGCGTACGTTTTTACCGTAAAAAACTTCTTTTCCGAGAATTTCGGGTGAGGATCGCCCCTGTCGCCCGTGTTTCGCACACGTTTTTCCCACTAAAAATCCCTTTTTCAAGAATTTTGGGGGGGGCGATCGCCCCAGTCGCCCCCCCCCCCTAATATACGCTACTGCATAGTTCACTCCAAAGCAAGACCAAAGCTTTCGATGGGATTCCAAAAATATTTGATCCTAACAATTGGGTCTTGTCTTCGCCATTCAGTCTTCGTCAGATTCCTTTAAAAGATTTTACTGTTAAAATAAAGTTCAAAAATGTCTTCAGCATGTCTCCTTGCCCCGATACCGAATCTCTAATCGACTTCAGAAACAACCTTTTAGCTTCAATCAAATTTCCTGTTTCGGCCGAATTCGTGATGAATCACTTGTCCAGCAAGAAAACTAAGTTCAGATATGGATTCAGCGGACCCTTCCTTATCCCTTCAATGAATATCTTATTAGCTCATAAAAGATAATTGTTTTTACCGTAAATTTGAACCCTCCTCTGCCTCTAAATATAGGACTAAAGGAGCCATCTACGAACGTGACCTGTATACTTTGCCAGTGAATCCTCAAACTAAGCTTGAACAACATATATCAACCCCTACTAAGCTTGAACAACATATACCAACCCCTTCGACCTTCGATTACACTAGCTCTCTCCGACCAGATTACGCGCTCTGCGCGTCATCCACGCGCAGAGCTATACTAGTGTGAAGAAAAGGGGTAGCCGAAAATTGGTCGACAAATTTTGTGTAGGGGAGGTCGGGGTTGAGCCGGACGCGGGTTGAACCGGACAGTTCCAATTCTGGGCAGACCCAGAGTTATAAAATCATGAAATAATTCACTGAGGTAGGCAACAATGTTCTGACTCACGGGACGAAATTTGAATTCTCAGTTGCGAACCGATTCCAAACCAGGCGGCTTTGTTTTTTTCATCGCACAAATCGGACTTGCAATTTCATTTTCATTTCCGGTTAGAGAAGAAGTTCGTTGTTTTTTGTGACTTGGTGATAGTTTAGTCAAATGTAGGTTCATTTCTTCATCTAACTAGCCTATTGCGGGGTTCCTACTACTTTCCTTTTTTTCGTGGTGTAATTTTTTGTTGAAATGGTCGCTGTAGGGTTGAACCGGACAGGTTCTGGGGGGTTGAACCGGACGTTATTCTAGAGGTCCGGTTCAACCCCGCTCTATCCAGATAAAAAAATTTACAATTTTTTGCAGTTCTGAAAGCAGGATAGAGCTTTTGTAGCCAAGCTGTCTAAAATTAATTGCTTCCGATTGAAAAAGTAAAGTTAAACAAGCACTTTCTTTTGAGTTCGAATTTCCAAAAAATTTCGGTTAAGTTGGCATGTTTGAATAGTCCAACTCTTCTTTAATAAGTAAAAACTTGATTAGCGCTTTGTTGCACCACTTAGTCGTTCATATACAGAGCTCTTCTTAACATGTCCGGTCCAAACACCACCCGTCCGAACCAACCCCACCGGTGGGGCTGAACCGGACGATTTTTTGAAAAAAAGAAAAAATCGTAGCACCAAAACCAGTTGAAATTAAATTCTCAAAAAATTACAGAACATAGCTGGTCTCATTGTCTTTCATTTCCAATATTCAGAATTTGTTCAAATTTTACAAAAATTGAATTATTAGCTGAAAACGAAAAACGTACGGTTCAACCCCGACCTCCCCTACGGTTTTAGCCGGATTCCGGGTGAACTACTTGTCCGGTGAGAAAATAACTTCCATATTCGGATTCAGCATGTCTCCTTACCCCTAAATCAACTATCTCAATAGCTTTCAAAAAATATTCTGTTTTGCCCCTTAATTTGAAACCCCTCCCCCACCCTCAAATATAGGGCGACAGAGCCCGTCTTCGAACTTGACCTGTACTTTGATTCAAAGGATCCTCCCACCAAGTTTCGTCAAAATATCTCAATCCCTTCGAGAGTTACCGTGCGGACAGACGGACGGACGGACAGACGGACAACTTTTGCGATGTCATAGGTATTCCTCCACTTACGTTTTGGGATCCCAAAAAAAGGTCCAGGATGGATCCGAAATGCTCAGACTCTTGTTTGATCGATTGTTTGATGGTCATTTGCTGGTCAGGTTTTTTTGAAGAATAGTTCAGCGCGATTTATATTTCAAACGTTTTTCTCCTTTGTTCAAACAAGATTTGAAATGTATTGCTCAGGTCTTATTTTGTTTGGTTGTTGGATCCGGTGCGAGTTCCTTTTCTTTGATGACCGTGATGATTGGCTTAACAAGGTATACAATCTCATTGATATGTGAATGCATTTTTCTCCTCACGGTTTTTCCAAACAGGGCTTGAAATGTTGCTAAGGATTCAGACAAGCTGATTTCCTCCATTAACTGTTTTCAGTCGTTCACCACCCTAGCTGAAAAGAAGCGTTTATGGAAGAGTGCCCACGTAGGCCTGGGTTTGTTTTCGTGTTTTGGTGGGACGACAAAGGGTGGAGCTTAGAATTAAGCTGGGTGGGAGGGGTAATTGTATACTGTATACCTCCATCTCAACATTATATCACGACTGCGCTAAACGGGTACTTCGGCTGAATTGAAGCGGATGTATCGGTCCTTCTTTGCAAGGGTCATCTTCAGGCTCATGCTAGAAAATGAACCTGTGAAAAAAGTCGGCTCATAAAAGTCCTTGTTGTAGCCCTTTAAAAGTACTACAAATTGGGAACTCAGATTACGAACACCATCAAGCTGACCACACACACTCTTTCGATATTCAAAAGTTATACCTGCTCTTAAAAGATGTTCGGTATACCTTCCCCCCAAAAGCATTTTGACGATTTCACGAAACTTGTGTATCTGCGAGGGGGGACTGGCAAAAAGCCACGCTAAACTTTGCGAGAGACTTTGGAGAAGGTGACCTGCAATTCTAGTGTTGCACTACAGTACTACGCTACTTCAAACCGAAAAGAAGATACTGTGGGGGAGGGGGCGTATAAAATATCAAGAACAAATTCTTCAGTTACTTTGCTGTGGTTTTCGTGCCCTTTTTTTATCGCTGGGTTCAACACTAGGATAGTTATACTGACCATCATCGTCTCATTGATCTTCCAGCGTTTGTAACTCGTGGTGAAACTGATAAAATTGTGGGGCTCATCACCGTATCAAAAGCCCCAGTTTGTTTGACAGGATTCACTGTGCATTCTACATATATGGAGTGTTTGTCAACGTTATGTTAGCTTTCACTTATGACACCTTTGGGATCTTTGCAGTGCGCTGTTGACTTGCACTTCATATCTGAATATTGGTAGCGAGTATCACCTTGTCAGAAGCCTTAGTTTAGCCCTTTCGAACCTGAATTATTTTCCTTCGAGCTAAAAATTTTTTTTTAACTGATTTTGAGTGCTAAGGGGTTCGATATGAACTTATATAAGTTTCATTCACTTAGGTCAACGGATTCTTAGAAATCTAGGGGTCTGTCAATTGACGTGGCCGGGTGTGAAGAGTAAAAACCCGAGCTCTGGCAAATGACGGACTGAGGTTTTGAGGTCACAGCTTTAGTCATAGTTTTATTATACGAAACAGAGGAAATTTGTGCAAAATGGAAGTTTACTGACAGAGGTACTCTTACTGAGGCAAAGGACACCATCACACCTTGAAAACTTGATGTTTGGTGCCTTTTTTGGTCGTTTTGAACCTTTCTCGGACCTAAACATTGCATCCCGGCTGTCAGTGTCAGTGTGCGATTCGACTTATCATATCTTATGTTTTCGTTTCCCAAAGTTTGCGTTGCTGTTGTTGTTGCCGTAGCAGGTAAGGAGATCCCGTCCCGTCGTGGGCATCATTTCTGCATGGTCGACCACGCCGTCGTCACGGAGTAGCTTCATATTCACTGTGGGTCAAGACTTCGGCTATGTCATATCGCAACTTGAAAAGAGAGGCGGGCTTGTAGGAACGGTCTCGATGCTCGAAACGTCGTTGCTCAAGCCTCGATTTACGAACATGATATAAAATCACGTCAATGACGTGAAAGAAGGTCTTCAATGTCTACTTACTGGTTTTCGCTTCGACCCAGCACGAAGCGGTAAGGTAATCGAATTGTCTCCACGCGCCATGTTACGCTAGTAGTCTCCAGTGACATCGGGACGTCGAACTTCGACGTACATTTTTGTCTCACTGCTCCAGCGTCTTACAACTTCTTCATGGCCAGCTCCAACATTGTCTGAAGCCAGAATGTATATGATGTTGTCGTACCAGCGAACCAAGCCAATTCCTTCGTCCGACTTGCTGATCTCGATCCCGCATGCACTTCTCCATTTCTACTTCATCTTTTTTCTTTGAACAGCTTCGTTTTACCTAGCCTGTCTTTTGTATTATACCATCTGCATGACGAACGTCTTTTCGATGAGTTGGGCGAGTGGCAGGGTGGGGAAACAAAATACAGTAGTAACATGCTTCTGTATATGTTCGACAAGCCTGGGGACGATAGCATCTCCAAGTCCTACTCCAGCTTCTTTGCAAGCTTTACCGATGTGAGTTTTTTTTTTTTTTGTTGAACCTCAAAAGTCATACATAATTCCAGACCCCTCACAGGGGACAAGTTTCTACAATCTCCAAGGGCGAGGGTTTTATCCAATAGGCAGATATTATTTCATATTCGTCTGCCTTTTGAATGAAACCATCTGCTCGTCAACACTTATATTCAGTTCTTTCTCCAGCTCGAGACATCTTTACGAGTTTGGATCTCTCGGCGTTAGTTTCGGAGTTCAGTTCCTGCTGCAACTTCTCGTTCCACATCCTCTAATTTTTTTTTTTAGCCAACCGGAAAACCGCTTTCCTAATCCGGTTCGCAGCCACCTTCTGGGATCTAGTCATCTTTTTGCTCGCTATCCGACGAAGTCCGGAGTCGTCACCGAAACTGAGAAAAACGTCAGTCTCCTGTTCTGCTCTAAGCTTCTTGCAACTAGAAATATTTGCACGTTGGGGCCTTCTCGGATTCGAGGACCCCACTTTTGGTTGATCCATATCCATCACAAAAAAGACTAGCTTTTCCATAGAATGTGGACATTGTGGAGTTGGAAGATATGGTCGATTAGGAGGTATACCCATCCACCCGTTTCTCAAAAGTGCGAACATAAGCTATAAGTACCAGTGTCAGTAGTCTTCATAGAAGCCACACTCTGTCATTTGACGCGAACCCCAATTTTACCTGTCTGTCCTGGGTCCGTCAATTGCCATGGTCCATGTTTGAAAAATTCCTACGGTGGACCTATTGGAGATAACAGTTTCGCTATAGTCTCGGCGTATATTCCTAAGATCTGTCATTAAGAATAAGCAGATACAGAAGACTAAACCTCTGTACTGTTCCTGTATTTCTAATTAGAAATTACCCCACTTTTTGTCCCAACGAGGTCCATTTCTTGCAAGTTCTGCCTACCCTTGAAGTTGTTCTCCTAAATGAATGTACGATACGTCGATCGAACCGTAAAGACCTCTAGTTTTAAAATCAGGTCCCATATTTGGAGTTTTCAGTGCCAGATGGCAGCTAAGTAACGGAAAAGAGTGGACTGGCAAATGACGGCGATAGGGTCGAAAGGGTTAGCAGGATTCATTTCGCATTGTTAAATGGACTGCTTGTCATCGACTGTTTGAGCTTCCGGGGCTTATCACCTTGTCGAAATCCACAGTCTGTTGAAAGGGTTCGCTTGACATTGTACACACAGCATGTTTGACGTCGTTGTGTTGTCTTTCGCTTGTTACACCTTAGGGATCTTTGCAACATGATGTTGACCTGCATCTTCATTTTGGCATGTCGTTTGTTTGATATGTTCTTAATATTTGTTTGAGTTGTCGCTTTGTCTCCTGGAATGCTAGGTTTAAATAGGCCAGCGTACAAACGAAGGCCAAAACAATTTGCGGGGTTAGTAGCCTATCGTAAATTAGGTAGGGGCAAAGGGGTGGTCCTTCTTTTCGCAAGATTCTTTATTTTATTTGATGAAAATATGAAACAAAGCTTACAAAAAGGCCCAAGCAAATGGTAAGAATGGCTCAAACTTTTTAAATGAACAGGATCAGCCCGGTTTTATTGAACACAAGAAAAAAGTATCCTCATTAATACCCAAGGATGTTTTTCCGAATTGCCCTCACGGTAAGTAGATAGAATAATGTTTATTGAAGCCCCTGGGGCATGAATAAACAGTCTAATATTTTACACACTCCGCTTTTGAAAATGGTGGGTCAGAAATAAATTAGTTACTTGTAAGATTATTGATTTACTGTCGAGGTAAAAGGTCCCATTTGTAAGTTCCATCTTCACCTAAACATTTAACAATATGTTCTTAGTTCTTTTATAAAACGAAATGTTTAACAATCCCGGGACATAAGGGTGTGAAATGTTGAGACAAATTTACCTTGAGTGATTCACTGTTCCTGTAGAAATTGAGCACCGGAACTGGCATTTCTTGTGGTTTGTGGAACTTCTCTCACAAGCCCCTTGATAGCTTATTTGGTTAGAGTGTTGGCGTGGGAAGCCGAAGGTTGCAGGTTCAAGTCCTGATCGAGGAGCATTCTATTTTTGACTTTACTACTGTTATATCTCAAACCGTGTGTGAGTAATCCTGTCAATCGACAAGATGATTTAAGATGTCATAGGTATTTTGTTTCTGGTCCGAAAGATTAAGGTGAGGGCATAGATAACTTGCTGTGTCCGTGTTACTTTTTTTTTGTCGTACTTTTCTGCACATCTTTAAACCCTTCAGTAAGTAAGTAATTTATTTATTAGTTTTTCTAAAAGTTTCTTACTATTCACAAAGAACATTTTTTGTTCTATAAATTTTTCGTTTCAGGCCCGGGATCAGATGGTTTCTCGTGACGTCATAGATGCCTCAGTCGGGAATACACTTGCTCACATTGCGGTGCTAACGCCTGTTCTTGTTGGCTCACCTAGAAAGTAAGTAATGTGTGAGTAGTAGATTATGTTTAATTTAATTTTAAAATTACTTTTACAGCAATGACACCGAGTTTGCATTTTGTCTCAACATGTAATTGTAAACGGAGCCATCGCAGTTAGCCTACAGCATGTTTACAGATGTAATAGATATACAATTTGAATTCGCGTTCCGCGAGAGAGCAGGCGAATCCTTTGGCTAACTGTTTACTTAAAGTTTAACTGAAAAGCCGATTTAATTCTGTGTCATCTAATTGAATACACTGAATTATTTGGATTCTGCAAAGGGATTGTTTTATTTTCCACTATCTGCTCTAGTTATGACGTTCAGAATATCTGCGGCCGTCCCCACAACGTAAATTCTACGATGACGCGGGAAATTTTAATCTCAAAACAAACGCAGCTTTTCAGTGGGCAGTGGTGAGATTGGTGAAGATTGCTTAGTGCTCGAACAGAAAAAAATCATAAATCTTTCTCGTAAAGCATACAGCAAAAATTCAGTACCATAAATCACAAGGAAATTCCACTATTTGAAAATCAATTATTCGTGGACAGCGGAACAACGAAGTATCGCATTTTCAGCGGGTCTTCAAGCCAAT
The DNA here is from genome assembly GCA_023053555.1 of Branchinecta lindahli. Lineage (NCBI taxonomy): Eukaryota > Metazoa > Arthropoda > Branchiopoda > Anostraca > Branchinectidae > Branchinecta > Branchinecta lindahli. The sequence goes on along the minus strand of JAKZAO010000009.1, from coordinate 3,122,261 downwards.
ATAAGTGAATAAGTGATGGATAACTAGACTGTCCTATCCCAGCCCTTTTCGGTTAAACTTTAAAGCACAATTAAGTCGCGATAGATGAAGTTTCTGTGCTAGAATTTCAACACACGTGACTTCTTGGGAACTCTGCCGTTTTTTTTTAAAGATTCTTAAACCATAACGACTGTTTTTAGTCTTAATTTGGTTAGAAACCCTTGGTTCGGCTAGAAACAGGAAAATCTTTGCATAACTGTCATTTCTGATCAATGAGCTCCCGGAAGCGGTAGCCTGATCCGCCTCGAAAAGTGCCAGACACCGAAAATGAAGAATCGGTCTAGCTCCAGTATAATGGCTCAGTAAACGTTGCATAGAAAAACCAATGGAAATGATACTGGGACGATTAGGGAATCATAGTTTATCAGTAATATAGGTATTCGTTAAGGGAGATCGGGGTGTTTGTTATTTTTTTTTTTTGCGCCATGGAGTTTAATCAGTCAATTCTTTTAACGCGGTCAAAGACCATGCAAGTACAACAAGACCAAAGGTTTCGATGGGATTCCAAAAAATCAATATTTGATCCAGACAACTTGTCTTCGCCAGATATCCAGTCTTCGCCAGGCTAACATCTAATCAACTTCAAATAAAACTTTAACTTATAAAAAATAAAAATCCGATTTCAACCGGATCCGGACGAACTATATTCCCTGGTAAAAAATGATTGTCAAATACAGATTCAGCGTCTCTTCTTACCCTTAAATCTGACATCTAATCAACTTCAAATAAAAATTTTGCTTTTCACAAATTTTCCGGTTTCGGCCCGGTTTCGGCCGGATTCCGGGCGAGCTAGTTGTACGGCGAGAAAATAGTTTTCACCATCGTGTTCAGCATGTTTTCTTACTCGTAAATCGAACATCTAATCAACTTAAAAAATTCTTTTGTTTTTAAAAAAATTTCCGGTTTTGGCCTGATTCCGGGCGAACTACTTGTCCGGCGATAAAATGGTTTTCACCATCGTGTTCAGCATGTCATCTTACCCCATAATCGACTATCACATTAGCTGTTTCAAAACATTTTGTTTGCCCCTTCATTTAAACCCCCTCCCCCACCCCTAAAGCAAAAGCCTATCTACGAACTCGACCTTACTCTTGACCCAAAGAATCCTCACACCAAGTTTCATCAAAATATTTCATTCCCTTCGAGAGTTATCGTGCTTATGATGACAGACGGACGGACGGACAGACGGACAACTTTTGCGATGTCATAGGTATCCGTCACTAACGTTTTGGGATCCCAAAAAACAGTATACGTGACAAAAGAAAAACAGGACAAATTGTTTCAGTGAAATCATGTTAGCCTAAATAAGATGTTGCTACGGGGAAGGTTATGGTGCCGTTCTTTGTGGTCACGCCTGGTCTGCGCGTTTTAGTAGAGGGACCGATGAAAACGGATATTTCTGCACCAGTATCGAAAAGAGGAACACTTGATAACTTAACATTGTGAGGTATAGGATTTTCGACTTCGAGACTGAATATCGGCGTTTGGTAACTATTTTGAACCTAAGAATAGTTGGATTGACCTTTCCAGCCCTTTCTTGATTAGTTAATCGCAGTCTTGGAGCAAAGGTAAGTCAGGATGAGATCTTGAAGGTTTCAAACTTTATTGTAGCACAAAACTCTGGCATCCTATTGGTTGATTTTACACCATCAAGTCAAAGCCTGGCCTCCTATTATTATTTGCTCAGTGGCAGTCCTGTGCACTGTTTTGGAACATTTTTGCGACCCCTTATCCATCACCAGCCTTTTTGAGGCATCAGCGTCTAGTCAGTCTGGCGATTTGCGCATTACCCTCATTATAGTGTCAAGAACTACACTTGGGTAGTCAGGAAAGCAGTTGCGTCCTTGACGCCTTGCATGTCCAAAACCTACGATGTTCTGATCCCCTTGGCTACCCCGTACCCGTCTCCATTACCAAGAGTGTTAGGATTCGAGAGCTCGGGTGTCCCCCCCCCCCCCCCCCCCCCCCGGAAGTTCCCAAAGTTTACACAAGCCTGCCACTGAGAGAATTGTATGTTGATTCATATCCGTTTTCGTTGGGCAGGGTTCATTCCCTCTATTGTGCGTTAATTTAGAAAGTGATGAGGATTTATTTCAAGAAGGAACTTCCGCAGCTGCCGAAAGTAGTTATATAAACCGGGGACTGCCCCACCCCCACCCCAATTTCAAAACCCCATTTTAACATCAATTTCTTGAATTTTAACATCCTTTTTACCAAATAATCCCCTTTTTAATAGATATTTTGATTTTCTTATTTCCCAAATAAAGGTCCTAAGAAATAGGAAATATTACCCATTAATACATATAAACTACTACTTCTTTTTAGATTTTTAATTTTTCAATTTTTCATTTTTTTCTAAATATAATAGAAATTCTGCTAAATCAACAACTGCTCAGAGTTATATAAACTAGCCTACTACTTTTTTTTATTTTTACATTTTCTACTGAGTAAACAGTTCTACATCAACATATTGGTCAGAGTTCTTATTCACCCTCATAATAGGCTGCAAAACCAGATTTTTCTTTAGAAGTAACTCATCAGCAATTGCATTATATCTCTGTGGTATAAACAAATCACAGGCTTTGTTATTATGATGAATAACCACAACCAACTTATCACCATATTTTGTCTTGGCCATTCTCATTTTAACGATGCTATATTTCAATCCTAGAATTAGTTCTTCCTTTCTGATTGTATCATTGTATTTATTCAATTTGATTGTAGACAAGACTTCTCTGATGGACTCCATTTATTAGCGGCTGATTTTATTTAATAAAAATCCAAACTCACAAACTCACATACATATTTTTATTAATAATATCAAGTGTAGCTTTTCTTTCATAATATATAACACAATAAACATTATATGGTACGGGTAGATCATCTTTTAATGTTAAACTTATTTCAATATCAGCAGTTGTTCCATTATAAATATTTGACTCGTGTTTGGAAACATCTAAACAGAATAGTGGATACACTGATTTAAATTCTTCTATACTAACAACACTACCAGTATCAAATGCTAATTGTTTATAACCCAAATGTATGAACCTATTGTAAAGATTCGAGTATTTACATTTCTCATCGCTAAAGTCGCACTTGAGTGGTTCTTCAGGATACTTATCCCCATTAATTCTAAGTTCTATGTCTGTTAAATTCATATGATCAAACACCATATTATTCATATTATTCACTGATAATGGTAAATACATATTTACTAATTTACTGCTTTTAGTTCTGTTATATCTCTTTTCAAAACCCTTATTATAATTCGGATTAGATTCAGAACTGACATTTACATTTCCTGCTGCTGCTGCAGGTGAGGTAAATGAACTTATTATAGGGCTGATATCTGTTCCCTGATTATAATCTTTATACCAGAAATGATTTCTAGCTGCACTTCTAGAATAATCATCAGAATATTCAATCAACTTGGTAACGGTAGTTGCAATACCAACATGACTAATTTTTTCAACCGATTCATCGTTTATTACATACTCAGCGGTACTGAATAAATTAAATCCATTATTAGTTAAAGTAGCGACATCGGTTGCAGCTAGGTTAGTTCCATCCTGTTTTACAATTCTTACACTAACATCAAGATAACTTTCACTTGGATAGAACCAGGAATCCAATTTCTTGGTTACGAATTCAAACTCTGATTTATTGGATACATTCACATCTGTTTCTCGAATTTCTTTAAATTCATATTTGACCACTGTATCATCTACAAGCGGCTCATCAAAAATGTTCCATTGCGGACTGATAACTTTATTTACTGCCATTTATATAAGAAAGAAATTATTCGATAAAAATTATTTCAGAATCTTTAAACCACTTCCAGTTATTATCGCGTTGATCAAGTCCTGACTTTTTTGATTTAAAAATCTCTTATTTGTACCCAGAAGATCCTTCATCGATTTCTTCTTTCCAATCACATCAATGAGTTCTTTCCTGTTTACATCAATCAGATCTTTCCCGTATTCTATAGCTCTGTTTTTAAACAACTCGAATCTTGGTTTAATAATATTATTATACATTGACAGTGCTCCATCTTTTATTTGTTTTGCTGACGTTTGAAATAACTGGGAATTGGCAATATTTTTGAATATACTACCGATTCCACTTCCGTACTGCTTTTTATAAAGTAAGCGCTTATTATTAATCAACATTTATAGGTAAATAATTTTATTTCACTAATCCTTTAAGCTTTTCTTAAATGCAGTACGTATCCAACGTTATCACCATTCAAATCGATAGGTCTTCCCAACTGATCAGTAATTGTCATTCTCAAGGAGTAAATAAAGTCTTTTGTGTTAATAGGAAGGTAGATTAGTTGTCTAGGATTCTCAACAATTTGACAACCAGGTTCTGTATTCGGAACAAATGTCCAAATGACGTCTGATTTACTTTTGTTTACGATAGAACTGTTTACAAGAGAGCAGTGAATTTGAATTTTATCAACGCTTCTTGTTATATTCGGAAGTTTTGCACCTTCATTGATTTTCTTAGATATCTCACTATCCTTCTCAAAGCCTAAAATCTGACACAAGTCACTTCTAAATCTAAACACATATTTTTCTTGTAATAGGATGACAAATCTCATAGATGCTGGATTGGATGAGATTACAATTGGACATTTATCTTTGGGAGTATCAAAATACTGACACAAAAAATAATTCAAACAATCGTCGTTATACATCCCATTAGGAATAGTAACATTCACCCATCCCCCCTCTTCATCTTTCCTATACTGAAATGTATTATTTCCAAATTTGTCACTTATATTATGCCACGAATACCACAAAGTACACTGATTCAAACCTATTTCATAATCCGAATGACGATTCAATTCAATTGGTTGACTAAATGTTATATCAATGATACTTTCATTACCTTCAATGTTTAACAACACCATTTATTAGAAATATTTTTTATATATTGAATTGTAATCTCTCTTCGTAAGAAATTTATTTCGCATTAACGAATCCAAAATATCAATAGCTTCATTCCTCACCTCATCAGATGTATTCCCGTTTACTCTACTACCTATTAAAGTGTATAATTTTGAAATCATTTCATTGCAGTTCATAAATATTCCAGTTCCTTGTTGTTTGACTAATCCCATATTATTTTGAATGGTTCTTAACCTATCCTTGTAAACTCTTATAAATTCAATAATTTGATTATGGCTAGAGTAACCTTTACTCTTTGTCCCACCATAACTTTTACTTATAGTTGTTAAATGATCCAGAGCCTCCTCTATATCCATAGAATTATTAATGTAATACATAGGCATTTTAAAATAAGGATCATTGCCATCCCAGGATTCTGCATGTTTTGAATTAATCTGATTTAAAAACTCTTGGGTAATACCTTTATTCATTTCAACGGATAATGAGCCTAAAGCGGGAGTTGGTTCTAAAGCAGGAGTTGGCGCTCTACTCGATTCCTTTGAACTCGATTCCTCTGAAGCAGTGATCTGGTATGGATGAGTTGCTTTAAATGCATTACCTAATCTTTGAAACCGTCTGCTTGAACTTTCATCATTCTTCTGTAATTTCGTCATGATCGCTTCAGTGTAATCTTTTTGTGTCTTCATGTTTTCTTTTTGTGCCATAACAACTGGAGCGTTAAATTCTGAAGCCATTTCCCGAAATCCTGCTTTCTCCATCTCATATTCTTGAACCTTTCTTCTCTGAATTTCTCTATTCTTCACTATACCCGATAACATATCACTCAAGCGTCTTGAATCCATTTATATACAAGTAATTTTATTTCATAATAAATTTTGAAAGTTCTTTTTCATAAAACCCTCCTTGAATTAATTCCCCACTTTTGTCAGATATTTCATAAGTAATGGGAACGGTAGGTCGAATGGTTGCTATCTGGAATACTTCATTCGTATAATTAGGTAAATATCCTTTATCAAAAATACTTTTTTCTTTTTTTATTCTGACTAAATCTCCTACTTTATAATGTCCTGTGATTGTGTAGTCATATGCTGGAGGAAACAAAGCATTGTAAACCTTTTTCTGATTCATTTTTTTACTAGCATCAATGGGTTTCATTTGTATTGAACGATGATAAGAGTTATTATAATTACTAACCAATAAAGGTAAAATATCAATCCATTTAGTAGTGTTATTGTGAGTAAAATATTTCCACAACTTTTCTTTCAGTGTTCTATTGAATCGTTCAACAATTTGCGCTTTCAATTCACTTTCAGATGCAAACCAGTGTATGTCATTATTTTTCAAAAATGTTTGAACATTTCTCATTACAAATTCTTTACCTTTATCAGTTTGTAGTTTCTTAGGAATTCTTTCTTTAAATATATGACTGAATGCCTTGATAATTTCAGCACCCGTTTTATCTTTCAAAGGGGCACACCAAGCATATTTACTAAAGCAATCAATTACAGTTAAGATGTAATTTGTTTTATCATTCGCTTTTTTATATTTCTGCATGTCAACTAAATCAGCTTGCCATTGCTCATCCACATAGTGAACATAGACTCGCCTCCTTTCAAAGTTATGATAAGAAGGTTTGTGTAAGGTATACACATTCTCATTTTGCAACACATTTTTTATTTTATCTTTAGAAATGTTCACTCCATTTTCTTTCAATTTTCTATGAATATCATCCACACCTGAATAATTAGAATAATACGTATTTAAAATATCTTTTTCTGCGTCGAGGTTTTTTTTAAAAACAGATTTTTCCTTGATCCGCAAAAAACACAATTACCTTTTAGCATTGGAACATTATTTTTCTGTGACACTGCCTTAAACATTGCTTCAGTGTCAGTTTTCTTTTTACACTTCATACAATAAATATCCATTTATTAGAAAACAATTTTTATAAACGAAAAGCTGCCAACTTCATTTTGCGCTGAATGTAGGAAATACAGTGAAATCCACAGTTTAATTCATTTAAATTTTGAACAGCAAGATTTTCATAAGCTATTTTTTTCTTTGAAGTTTTAAGATATTTAATTATTTCTTTTCCTGGGGGTATACCGAAAGAATCGAAAAATTCGACATAGGGTTCATCAGGTAGATTAAAATACGCTACCCAGTGAGTTCCAGGCATTCCGAGTTTATCATAGTTAATGACACCACATTCTAGGTTATTTATTTGTTTAGGTAACGTATCTATAGAGAAAACACCTCTAAAATGTGGTATATCCCCTAATGCGTCCATAATGTCAAAATTGGTTAGAGGTCCTACTTTACTTTTGCTTCTTTTTTGACTTCCCCGTTTTTTGACTTCCTAGGCCTTCCCCGTACCCCATGACCAACCACTCTTTGTGTTCCAGGAAGTGTAAGTGCACCACCTGTGTTCTTTACGGATGCATCCTTCTTAGGTCTTCCACGACCCACAACTTTTTGTGTTCCAGGAAGTGTAAGCGCCCCACCTGTGTTGGTTATGTTATCCACCAATTTCTTACCAGCGAATGTACCCAAAGCAGCAGCACCACTTGTTAAAGCTGCCTTACCAAGGGTAATCGCTAACGGTATTAAGAATGGAAGTAATCCACCTTTTTGAATCGCTTCTTTCATCTGTTTATATGATACATCAATATCACAACCCTTGTTATTTATTTTACATGTTTCAGTTTTATCAATTTGTCGTTTACTTAAAAGTAACTTTACTGGTTCTCGTTCATTCTGTCTGCTATGACTAACACGTATCTGACATTTTTGTTTAGCACCAAAACATTTCTTCAGCTTTCCTTTCTGAAGCTTTGACAAATAAACTGTATACTCCATTATTTCAACCATTTATTAGAAAATTAATTTATCATATAAATTTTATTTCTTTAGTTTAGTTTTCATCATGTCTTCTGTTTTCTTAACAAAATCTTGATCAACAGGTTTTTGCTCTGAAAGCCTTTTTAAAATGTTTACGATTGCTCTTTCAATACCATTGATATGGGCTTCTTGGTCAAAATTATTTGTTCCTATAGCTAAACTAATGTTTTCGAGCTTTTTGTCCATACTTTTGCTAAGGTCAAGAACCTTTTTGTCAGTACTTTTGCTAAGGTCAACAGCCTTTTTGTCAATGATTTTCCTAAGGTCACCAATCTTTGTTTCAATACTTTTGCTAAGGGTTTGCTGGTCAAGAAGCTTTTCGTCATATTTTAAAAGGTTTGTTGTTAACGTATCTAAATTAACAGCATCCTTTTTGTTTCTAGGGTCTTGAACATTTGTGATTACTTTATCCCCAGCATCAATTTCTGTTTCAGTGGCTTTAATTGTTTGTTTTACAAATAATCCTTTATCTTTGATCCTTATCAATGCATTATCAGGAGAATCATCTACCGCAGTTAATCTGTTGATATCTTCGCTAAAATATTGATTGGTTTGCACTTGTCCCGCAGTCATTTGTTCTTTAAATTGATTTAAAATCACAGTCATAGATCTTAAGCTAATAGCATCCTTATCTGTTTTCGCATCACCTAAATTTATAATTCGTCTATCGTGTAGGTTAATGTTACCATTTTCGTCAGTAACTTTCGATTCGTTACCAACCTTTTTTCCAACACTACCAAATTTATTCATTTATTATAGAAATAAATTATCCGGTAAATTTTTCAAAGTTTTTCCTATACTTCAGGGTCTTATCTTTTGTTTTTAAATCTATGAAGAAAAACCCATAGCCCTTGGTTGCAGCCTCGAATTGTTTGAGAAATTTTTCATTGTCTATACTAGATACATGGCTTTGTCTAATTAATTTTACTTCTTTTGGATTAGAACACTGAAAGAATGCAAAGTAATTACACTGAAGTCTTACCACCTTTGGCGTTTTATGATAGCTCTGAGACAAGTAAACAATTGAAGCATTTTTCTTTCTTCCTCTTATGAATAAATCTTCTATTTTCTTCTGATCTTTTTCAGTTACAAAATCATCAAAGATAATCAAGTTCTGATACTGGGGGTCTAGGTCGTCAACATCGATAATATCATTAAGGTCATTACTTACGGTTAAAATATTCGTTTTACATTCGGATTCCAAAGTGTTTAAATTGTCTATAAGGTCTTTATATTTGTCTTCTTCAAGATCTTTTGCATACAAGTATATTCGGTTGAAACAGATGTATTCATAAATTAAATTCAAAAGTAAATTGGTTTTTCCTGTTCCTGAACTTCCACAAATTAATAATCTAAATGGCCACTGAGGTGCAAGTTCGTGTTTGTTCTGATAGCTGCTCTTTTTGCTAAAATCATACACTTTTATTGGTGCCTTTTCATTCATTTATTTAGGAAGAATTTTTCATTATAAGATTTACTGAAGTAGGTACTTGAAGTTTTGAAGTAGGTACTTGAATTTATGAAGTAGGTACTTGAATTTTTTAACTAGGTACTTGAATTTTTTAACTAGGTACTTGAATTTTGAAGTAGGTACTTGAATTTTTTAACTAGGTACTTGAATTTTTTAACTAGGTACTTGAATATAATGTTTATAACCTAAAGGTAAAGTTGTGTATTTATCGCTTGTTACTATCCTTTTATCATCCTTAGGATCTAGCGCTTTCTTATTCTGTTCTTCTAGAAACATATGGTGCTTGTATGATCTTAAGTTATACTGGGTTACAGATAGGTTTTCAATTTTACCAAACAGTACATCCTTATAGTTTTGCATCGTAATTTTATCTTTCACTATGTTCGTTTTTATTCCTTTCAGTTTTTTGCTAGCTTTTGAAGGGTCTTGGTTGCCCTTATCATAAGCATATACTTTTGATCGTAATCCAACAAATTCTGTCATAATTTGTCCTGCTAATTCATCTTTCATCATTCCTATCACTTTCTTATTTACACTAGGAAACCCATATGGATTATCTTTCGCATAATCAGATGTATCGAACCTCTCGTTCAAATCTTGTTTGATATCTTCATAGAAATCCTCGGTTCTTATGTCATATATGAACGAATCTGTATCCATATAACATAAATCTATTTTATCCTCATATTTAGGTTTCATATAATCATAATGGAATTCATACATCAGTAGCTTGGATAGTTCCAGTACAGCAAAACCGATATACATTGGTTTGTCTAGTTTTATCTTTTCCTTCGACATTCTTGCCACAGAAAAGTTTTCACTGAAAATAATTTCAGATTTAAAGTTGGGTTTCTTTATTATTTTTTCTCTTGTTTTATCGTCAGTTATTATTTCCATATCAGCTCGTTTCCTTACGTTTTCCATGGTTTTCCCAAAGCAAGCATTATTCATCAGCTTAAAAAAGTCCTTTTCAAAATCATTTGTACCTTTAGTTCTTAGTGCTGTGTTGTGGTCTATGTATCCTTTTAAGTAAGCACTCTCAGTGAATCCTAGTATTCTATGTACTCTTTTCAATATCAGACCTTTTTGTAAATAGAATTCTAGGTTCCTGTGATGAACTACGTAGTTATTTTTATCCAGTAAGGTCGTACATAGTTTTCCATTGAAATGTTCTGGTGCTAATGGTAGATCTTTATGTAACTTGTGTAACTCTCTAGGATATTCCAAATCTACTTCATAAATTGCCCCCACATTTTCCAAATTCATTTCTGTTTGAACATGATTTTTTAATAGTTGATAATAATCTAAAGAATTAATTTCAGTGTTCTCTTTCATTTCATCAGGTACTGGAATGAATTGGAAGTCATTCGCTGGTAATTTTTGTGACATCGCCCACCCATATAAATTATTCTTATCGAAATACATTAAATAGTTAGATGGCTTATTGTTGTCATAACTGCTCATATATTTATTATTTGCCTTAGCATATCTTTTTATACATTGAGATACACCACCTCTTATTCCCTTTTCAACGAATGTATACATGTCTTCCTTTGAGAATAACGGTAGTTCTACTTTCGAATGCTTTAGGAAAGAATCCCATGTTAGTCCTGGAGCTGAGAAGTAATGTAGTGGATCCAAATCATAATTATGTATACATACATTTCTGAAATTCTCTACAACATCTGATAGAATTAACACATCACTTTTTAGGTACAACTTGGTATAGTCAAGTAATGTTTCACAATTAAACTGCTCCCATATAGAGACCGCTCTCTTATAGTCACTTTTGCTAATACCTTTTCCCGTTAACCTAGAATAAAAGCTTTCTATGGGTGGTAACTTTGTACAATCCATTTTACTGAAGCTGTCTACGAATTCATAAGGATACACCCCTTTTTTAATTATTTCTTTGAACTCTTCATCGTTTTTGAAACTATTCGATGTGTACTTGAAATTCTCCCTTAGATGATTACAGGATTCTTTGCAATCGCATTTTGCTAAATTTGCTGATAGTTTGTCTAGTGATGAAGCCATGAATCGAATAGAATCTATGAATCTGATTTCATATTTTATTTCCTTATCCTGTCTTGGAATACTTATTGATTTCGAAAACGAAATGAAACTTTCAGCACTTTCAAAAATTCCGCTATCTGGTACCAATTCTTTCACAAATAGATGGGAGTCATACTTGGATAAGTTGTGTAGGACTACAGGGATATGCTTGGGAATCCTGTATTTCATGTTACATTCAGCGTGTGTGAAACCTCTGTCTTTTCCGGTCATGTGGTCATGATCAAAGTGGGGATTTTCAGTAATTTCTGTGTTACAGATATGGCAAGTCTTGTTCTTTAGGGTCTTCCATTTTTCTTTAATTTCTTCATCAGTATAAGTGTGATTTCTCTGCCTGTTTTCATATTTGTTTGCAATTTCTGTGGATACTTCTTTAATTGTTTTCACAAAATGCTGAGCAGCGTCTTCCCCGAAATAGCAATAATATTTATTTTGCTTCGTATCAAACGAGCAACAGACTTGAAAACCGTATGCAAAAGGCTTCTGTTCAGCTATTTTTATTGTTTTCTTTCCGTTTACCTGGTTGTATTCTTCGTTATAAGACTCAAAGTCTGCTATTATACAATAAGGCACTTTCATCTGTTTTGCAATATTTTTATAGTGTATACTTGAACCTTCAGGAGGCATTATGATATCAGGGTCTTCACAATTATTTTTAAGTTCATGTTTTTCAAAGTGTTCTTGTTTCGAAAAATGTCTTCCGCAAAAAGTGCATATGTATGTCTTTGTTTTATTTTTAGAGATTTGACTACCAAGTAATCTGCTCAGATCTTTCACAAGTACATAGTGATTATCGAAATATAATAAATGAATGATATGTTTTGCTGTTTTCCCATTAATTGTACTTTTTAATATATGACTTCTGATTATTTTCTCTTTATCAATTTGGAATAAGCAAATCTTAATGTTGTATTTATTTTCAAATTTGTGGATGTCTTTTGTATCCATCGGGAAGTTAGTAACCCCTTTGAAATCAAATTCATGCTCATATTGTTTATATTTTGAAGTTCTTTCTGCATGATCTTTAGCTGGGTACAAATGTGCTAAGATTGACCAAACAAAGCATTTTTTATCCTTATTTTCAATATTCAGGCAAGCTTTTTTATTTTTTACGAAATCTGGCAGTATCTTAAACGTTCCTCCCATGTAAGTCTCAATTCGAGTCATCCTATAATCAATTCCTTCATACCGACTAAATTGTAACCCCGATCGAGGGGTATTACTTAAAGAACTCAGTCTCTTGTTATTATCATCCAAATGACTATGAGTAAGTATACTATTTTTATTTAAAATCCAAGAAGTACTGTTATAAAATACTACAACTTCTTCATCATTTTCCTGTCTATAGAATATAACCCTGGTCACAAATTGAACTCTATAATGATTTATTTCGTTCATTCTTCGGAGTAAATAATTAAAAACAAAAGCAATAAGATTATGTTCATCTCTTCCATTGCTTTCAATTGAAACGTTTACGGTGTACAAATTTTCAGTTACCCTAGCAATAGTAGGTTGTTGTTCTTCTTCCGTTTCAAATAAATAATCAGGAATTATTTTTTCTTCTTTAATTTGTTTCTTATTTATGAAGAGAGTTGATAAATCGATTGCTTTGTGTCTATTTTTATCACCTCTTTCTGTTTGATCTCTTATGATATCTCTATTTTTATCAATAATTTCTTTCTGCTTATTAATTATCCTACCATAGTAATCCGTAACACGTTTTAAAACTTCATCTCGGTTACCGCGAGTGGGTAGGCTTTTGTTTTTTAGAAACCTTTTTAATTCACTTGTATCCTTTTCGAGTATCCTTTTCTCCTCTTTTTTTATATTTCCAATAGTAATATTATTTTCTTTGATTTCATCTTCCAAAATCTTCCTTAATGCTGGCTCTGGTGTATAAATGAATGGTCTGTTTTTGTTCTGAATCCTTTCGTTTCTACGCCGAATATTAATTGTATCTTCCGCGAGCAAAATATTCCTATTAAGTTGCTTTATAATCTTATCGGTTATTTCATGTTTCTTTGTTCCATTTGTTTTGATTTTATTAATTTTCGCATAAGTCCGCAGCTCATTATATGTGTAATTCGGTAATCTTTGTATAATCGATTTGTTATTCGATATAACCTTTTTACAAAGCTGAATAACCTCTGCAACATTCATCATTTAATAGGGGAATATTTTTATTAATGAATTTCTCCTGACTGCGTTTTCTCAGCCGTAAAGAAAATCATTGAATTTCTATTACCTTACTACTCTGCGAGAAAAATGTGTACACGGGTTTCGTACATTCTTCACTACTCTTCATGTGACAAATGTGTGTGTAGTCGAATCCACTTTTTGTTACTACTCTTCATGTGAGAAATGTGTGTGTAGTCGAATCCACTTTTTGTTACTACTCTTCATGTGACAAAAATCATAAATTTTTTTAAACTTTGACTCACAAGCTCGAAAAAGAGGTAATCATACTGTAAAATTAGCCTAGATGGTGGGTGTGTGGAACAGTGCTTCCACTTTCTTTTTTTTTTCACTTTCGGGAACAAGCCTTAGAAATTCGGGGGGTTTTCGGGGAGACGAAACCTGAGTTTCGGTGAAAAAAATCGGGGACGCAGTTCGTAGCAACGCCGCTTTTTTTTTTTGCAAAAGAATGCGAAGATTGAAAGTTTTCTACCGCACAGGTTGACTTTTTTTTAACTGTAATTTCACTTTCTAAAAATGGTGAACAGAGAAACGTGCAGAACAGTATTAAAAGTGTGGAACAAACAGCGAAGGCTGAAGTAATCCAACCACTAATTCTGTTGTCGGTAAATTTTAGGGGAGAAGAAAGATATTCGGGGAGTTTTCGGGGATTCGGGGAACGCCATTTTTTGTCGGGGAAATATATGGAATTTCGGGAAATCCCCGAAAATTCGGGGGTTGTGGAAGCACTGGTGTGGAAATTCGAAAAAATCTTCATTCAGTGAAATAATTTTTCAAACAATTTTATTGAGTAATAAATGGATGAGTTGGAAAAACGGTTATTTGTTCATAGAAGGAGTTACAAATACTACAATCATATAAGTAATAGCTTACTTTTATCCAAATTCCTCTTTTCAGCAGCAGGAATGTCTGCGTTTCTAGTACTGCCTTTAGCTTCTTTAAGTTTGGGTGCTGTTATCATTGAAATAATCGAAAAACATCTTAACATTGCAGAAAGAAAATCAGAGCATAAAACCGCTTATAATTTTTACACTGAATTGTCAGTGATGTTAAAATGCGGACAATTAACGGTTGAAGAGGTCATTCAACGCGAAGGGGAAATGCGTAAAACATTTAAATTCTTTCCTCGTGAAAAATATATGAAGCAGGTTCGCTTAAACGGATATAAATATTGCAAGAATGAATCAATAGTTCAAAAGAATGGTTCTCAAGTTTGAAACACTCGCCTCTTTTCATACATCATCCACCATCTGTCAAACCAACATTCAGACATCATTTCGCAAACCACGCGGAATAATGCAATCCTTTGCGCCAGACGCAATGATTATGAATCAGACGCCCGCTTAGCAACCAAGATTGTGACGCATTAATCTAATTGAGTTCTGTACAGAACTCAAATAGATCACGGAGAGTTGAGTTCTGCGCAGAACTCAAATCTCCACCTCCAGCCAGCCGCTGACGAATCAGTTTCAACTCAGCTCTTGCGCGCTCAAGATATGTGCTAGGATTGGCGCAAATCTTATCTGCAAAGCTTGTTTGTTCATCACGCTGGAAACTTGTTTTTGAGGGATGTGCTACTCTACCAATAATTATAAGTTTTGGATTTTTATTAAATAAAATCAGCCGCTAATAAATGGAGTCGCTAAAAGAAGTCTTGTCAACAATTAGAATGAATAAATACAATGAGACAATCAGAAAGGAAGAACTAATTCTAGGATTGAAATATAGCATCGTTAAAATGAGAATGGCCAAGACAAAATATGGTGATAAGTTGGTTGTGGTTATTCATCATAATAACAAAGCCTGTGATTTGTTTATACCACAGAGATATAATGCAATTGCTGATGAGTTACTTCTAAAGAAAAATCTGGTTTTGCAGCCTATTATGAGGGTGAATAAGAACTCTGACCAATATGTTGATGTAGAACTGTTTACTCAGTAGAAAATGTAAAAATAAAAAAAAGTAGTAGGCTAGTTTATATAACTCTGAGCAGTTGTTGATTTAGCAGAATTTCTATTATATTTAGAAAAAAATGAAAAATTGAAAAATTAAAAATCTAAAAAGAAGTAGTAGTTTATATGTATTAATGGGTAATATTTCCTATTTCTTAGGACCTTTATTTGGGAAATAAGAAAATCAAAATATCTATTAAAAAGGGGATTATTTGGTAAAAAGGATGTTAAAATTCAAGAAATTGATGTTAAAATGGGGTTTTGAAATTGGGGTGGGGGTGGGGCAGTCCCCGGTTTATATAACTACTGCCGAACGTGATGTCTCGCCTCCGGTCAATAATACATAAATATATTCATTATTTCCAAAATAGCTCAGTAGAATAAGACTATAGCAGAGGGTCGTCATGACGTAATATACTAAATGAAACATATGATAAATAATCCTTCATCCCAAGTTGACTGACATGTCAAAGCAATGACTTGAATCTTGATAAGCCTACATTATACAGTACAAGTCAAGCATCGAGAGTTAAAATGGGAAATTAATAAAGTAGCATCAAGATTTGAAGTGGTAAATAAATTCAGGTAGGCTACAGTCTAGTCAAAAAAACATAACTCAAATGGGCGTGTCATTGAAACTTCAAGCAAAGATAGAAAAATGTACTGGTAAAAAAGACCAGGAGTATAATTAAGTCAGGAAGTCAGCGGATACCTGTACGAAGCTTGATGTTTCCTCTTAGGCTAAAGCGGCGAGAGTTGGTTCCGAGCAGGCTTGAAGGTGGGGTTGTGTTGCAAACCTTTAACAGTATGCTCTTTATCTAATCTAGGTATGATGTGTCGTCACCTATGATCAACTCTAGTCTATCTGTGCCAGACATCTCTGCAACGACCCCTCGATCGGGCCGCCGAAGGAAGAGCAGCGTAACCCCCCTTATTACCCCCGTGGTAAGTAAACATTCTTTCAGTCCAAGCTTACTGCGACCAAGCTGAAGCTGACTGCATAATTGACGGTTCTAAACGGATACGTCAGCTGGATTTTGTTAGAGCTATATTTCGGCCCTTCTTGGCAAGGGCCCTCTTGCCAAGGAGGAAAATGAAGTTAATTTACCGTTGGTAAGTATTTCGTTCATTTCTCTTGTACATAGGGACATCTTTTAGATAGACCCCCAGCTTTTCAAGAGGGACCGTGTACAAGTTGACCATAAACGAATCTGGAACGGTTGCCCATCATATTATAACTGTTGAGCTTCATTAACGTGCTGTTAATTGCTTGAATTGTATTTCTGGTATTTCCTGTCTGTAAGATTTGCATTTACAAAAGCCAAGGGGGCCCCTAATGACGCCGTTGCCCACCCCTAGGTTTCCGCGAAAAGACAAGCACTGTTGGGAAGTACCTCAAGTATTACTTTAGTACATAATTTAAGTGCTTGGGTGCTACTTAAGTTCAACTTTCCTGGAGGGCTTAATAATTATTACATAAAGTTTAACTTAAAAGCCAACTTATTTGTATACATTTGATTTGAATACACTGCATTAACTTGACTCCTCTAAAGGATTTTTATTATTTTCGAGTCTAGTAGTGACGTTGGGAATCTCCGCTGCTTTCACGACATAAAAATTCGTCAAGTGGCGGAGAATTCGAATATCTGCAGAAGCGTGCGTCTCAATGGCCAAGAGAGTGAAGATTCCGAAATGTTCTATTCCTTTTTAACTCTCAGAAAGGAAGTCGACCAAGTTAGATATTTAAGGCTAAGCTAAAATCTTTAGTTTGTTTACACAAGTTTCGTTTTTCCAACTTGAGCGGCTTTGAGCCTGGAGAGGACCCCTGCCAAGAAGAACCGGAATATATCTCTAATAAAATCAGCTGACTTATCCGTTTTGCACTGTCAATTATGATACAAGATACTATTTATAGCCCGCCAAATGCAGAGGGAAGATTTTCCAGCTTTGCAGAAGGCGACAGCGGAGTAAGATATAACAAGATTAATAGCACTAAGAATCAACAATATGAACATTAAGATTTAGACATAATTTCCAATTGGGCAGTGAATTCGTGGAAAATATCATGTAGACGATGAGCTGGATGACGAAAAAGCTGGACGAAGAAAATGTCCGCCCATTTTGTTATTATTTTTTTCTTTTTTTTACCTTAGGTGGCAGAAGAGACCCGACCAATCTCAATATCGTTGACGACGGATGAATCACACCTGATGAGACCGACGGTTGAGACCGAATTCATTCGAAACTCCTGTCGGAGTTTTATGAGGCCCATCCTTCACACTGCAGCCGAAGATGAGGACTGTATGGAGCACTATGAGAGACAGTGGAGGTAAGTAGCAGCTTTCGTGTCCTATTTATTCCGTCATCTCCTTTCGTATAATTGACGTTAGTCGAATTATTTTTAGAAAATGAAATAGAATCTTTTGATGTTATGAGACGGAAAGCGATAGTTGGTTTTGTTGCAAGGTTAGAAGTCTCCGAAAACCCGCTTTTAAAGTTTAACCGAAAAGGACTGGGATAGGACAATCTAGTTACCCATCACTTATTCACTTAGATTGGCTTGAAGATCCGCTGAAAATGCGTTACTTGGTTGTTCCGCTATTCAGGAATAATCGATTTTCAAATAGTGGAATTTCCGTGTGATCTGTGGTACCTCTAATTTGTTGTATTCCTTACAAGAAAGATTTATGACTTTTTTTTTGTTCAGGCACTAAGCAATCTTCACCAAAATCACCACTGCCCACTGAAAAGCCTTGTTGGTGTTTAGATAAAAAATTTCCCGCGTCATTGTAGAATTTTCGCTGTGGGGACGGCCGCAGACATTCTGAACGCCATAACTAGAGCAGATAGTGGTAAACAAAAAAATCCGTTTGCAGAATCCAAATAATTCAGTGTATTCAACTAAATGACACAAAAATAAGTTGGCTTTTCAGATAAACTTTAAAGGCAATTCGCGAGAATGCAAAATGCCGTTCCGGCCATTTCTACCGCCTTTTCCGTCGACTCTGCTTTTCCCCCGAGCCACCGACTGAGTGAAATGATTGTATGTATTTAGTAAAGAATAGTCATGTTTTAGTGTAATTTTAATTTGTTGCAGTCTCTTTCACCTCAAAAATAGGGAAGAGAATCACTCATCTCAGACAAGCAACAATTGAGATAACTCGACTCACCGAGTTAAGCTGTACCGTAACAGCACTAATCTGTACCAGCAAACGCACTACGGATATTACGCTCAGTACGAGCAATGAGTCATCTTATGGGAGTGAAAATAGCCAAAAAAGGAAGAGAATCCGTTATCAGTCGACATTAAAAAGAAAACACATAAACCAACCCATACAAAAACTTATTAAAACAGACAGACTAAGGATGAATGGGCGGAAATCTAGAGATCGCTGATTCCAACAGCCTCTGGTCTAGAACTGCCAACTTAGCCGTAACATCGGGGACTTGACTTATTACTATGGCCAGGCAGGAGGTAAACTAGGAGTTTACAGTATCTGAAATACAGAGATCGGATTTGCGTAAGTGACTGTTGTGGTGACTGCACTGTCAGAAGTTTCATAACAGATCGCGCTTAACACTTCCAAGAATAACACCTTTTCACTTAGAAATAAAGTGTTATGACCAATTAAAGTTTAACTGAAAAGCCAACTTATTTTTGTGTCATTTAGTTGTAGATACAGTGAATTATTTGGATTCTGCAAAGGGATTTTTTTGTTTTCCACTATCTGCTCTAATTATGACGTTCAGGATATCTGCGGCTGTCCCCACAGCGAAAATTCTACTATGACGCGGGAAATTTTTATCTAAACACAAACAAGGCTTTTCAGTGGGCAGTGGCGATATTGGTGAAGATTGCTTAGTGCCTGAACCGAAAAAAGTCACAAGTCTTTCTTGCAAGGCATACAACAAATTAGAGGTACCACAAATCACACGGAAATTCCACTATTTGAAAATCGATTATTCCTGAATAGCGGAACAACCAAGTAACGCATTTTCAGCGGGTCTTCAAGCCAATTTAAGTGAATAAGTGATGGGTAACTAGATTGTCCTATCCCAGTCCTTTTCGGTTAAACTTTAAGTATACACTATTTTTTGCCTAGATCTCCAACAACACCTACAATTGGTAAAAATACTACACTGTCAGAAGTTACATAACGACAACAGGAGGATGCCCGGTTTCAACATATAACACTTTGGGATGTTATCTGTTATGTTTCTTTCGTTCCCGTTAGTATTTTTACCAATTGAAGGTGTTGTTGAGATCTGGGAATGAAATAGTGTAAACTTAATTGGTCATAACACTTTATTTCAGAGTGACAAGGTGTCATTCTTGAAAGTGTTATGCGCGATACATGTATGATTGACTATTGTGGACAACTTTTTTTTTCATTTCCGTCTAGCTTCTTTTTCATGCTTCTTGCTTAAGATTGAACAGAATAAAGTCGCCTCCAACCCAGTGACGTTGATAAAAACATTACCTGTATATTACCAGGGACCCATACATTTCATGTAATGCCTCGCCATTCAGGGGGCTTGTCAATAAGAGATTTCTGATGCTATGTTGACTGACCGGAAGATAGTTCGAGAAATACCCACGGTCCAATCACGTCCAATTTGGGATTGGCTGCTGGCGCCTTGAGGGAGGAGTCTCTTTGGTGCGCACGTCCAATGAGGCAAACAAGAATGCCAATTCGACCCAAGTGAAATTTTTGGAAAGTAGGCAAGGGTCGAGGGCAACATAGCAACATAGAAGCATAGGAAATGACAAGCTCCCTGTAAAGGAAATTTATGGGTCCCTGATATTACCCTACTTTAGCATCACTTACTCATCATCCGAAAACTCACTTTCTTTTTATTTTCCAAATTCACATTTTCAAAAAACCCTCATTCCCCCCTTCAGAACTACACGAAAACCAAACTCCTGGGAATTACTTTGACGAGTAGTCTGAAGTGGGAGGCTCAGTTGCGAAAAGATACAGAACATCCAGCGCATCCGTTTCCGTCCTAATTCTTTTTATTTTAAATTCTTATGTCAAAAGTCCCATATGGTTCAGCTTTACAGGTCATTTATTCGCTCAGTTCTCGAGTATGCTTATCCCGTCTTGCACTTCGGCTTGACATTGGATCAATCGGAGAAGCTTGAATCAATTCAGAAAAGAGCTCTTAGGATAATCTACTGTCAAGGCTGGGTCCCTTTTATTCTCATCCTCAAAGAATTCTGGGTCCCAACTTCAGCAGATACTCCCTTTACGCTCAGTTCGGAATGCGATCACTTTCATTCCCAACATATTTTTCCTTATCCACATTGCCCCCCCCCCCCCCGTGAAAAGTTTTGCTTCTTCCTGATATCCCTGGTCATCACGGAAAGAGTTATAATAATAATAGACTTATTGCCCATCAAAGTGCACAAATTTACAAATACGGAGTTATTAAATAAAGAAGAAGAAACAATATTCGAGGTATGTGATGACGTGGACAGAGCGCTAAAGCCAAGAGCCATTAAGCAACGTAGTGAGGCTCCATGATAGCCGCATAGAAACAGTGCTTTTAGTAATTTGTTTTTGTTTTGTATATGGCCCTTGGGCTTTGAAATACATATTTATTGACCCCTTAAACTGTGCTTGCCAAGAGCTAAACCAAAAAAACTCCAAGCTTTAACTCGCCAAAACAGAAACATATATAACAAAAGCTTTGTACCAGCGTTTGTTGACTTGAGAACAAAAGATACCTATAGTCTTTTTGGTAGCTTTTCTTCATTTTTACCTCTGGTTTCTATGGCGATCACATTTTTATTTGCATATCGTCCGTATCTAACGAGAAAAAAATTCGGCATTTCTGCTGTGAGAGTTTGTTTTGAAATAAACATCTTTAGTTTTCGCAACTAACAGAAAAATTATTCAACCCATTATGACGAATGATCTTAAATTCTGCCTGTCCATGAATTTATCGGTGAATCAAACATCATATGATGTCTTTTTTAAATCATTTCTGTGCTTATGAATATCTGTGAAACTGTACACAGTTAAGAGACAGAAAAATCAGTGATGTTTGATTTTTTTTTTTTTTACTCCGAGGGCCGCCACATACGTCCGCAGATGTACCTTCCTGTTTTAGTCAGTAGACTGTAAAAACAAATCTTGCAGTATTTACTACTGGGATTAATCTTGTCTTTATTGAGATGAGAGTATCCCTATTCGGATTAATCTTATCCCAGTAGAGATAAGGTTAATCCCACTAGGAAATACTGCATCCTTATACCAGGGACCCATACATTTCTCGTAATGCCTCGCCATTCAGGGGGCTTGTCATATCCTATGCTTCTATAATGCTATGTTGCCCGACCTACTCCTACTTTCCAAAAATTCCGCTTGGGTCGAATCGGCGTTCTTGTTTGCCTCATTGGACGTGAGCGCCAAAGAGACTCCTCCCTCATGGCGCCAGCAGCCAATCCCAAATTTTGTCTATCTGGATAGGCGCGTATTCTGTCCCCTCGGGTATTTCTCGAACTACCGGTTGGTCGGCCAAGAGCGCATCAGAAATTTCTTATTGACAAGCCCCCTGAATTGCGAGGCATTACAGGAAATTTATGGGTCCCTGCTTATATGGAGAAACTTTTTACAGTGTAAAGGGGTTGAAGGTTTCCGTCCAATTCCAGTTTTGGTCGAAGTTTGTATCCTGCTTGAAATAGCTTCCACGAGCATGGCAACGGGGTTTCTATTTCCTGTTCTATATCTAAGTTTGTTTAGCACCGGATTTTGGGATGCTCTATTTCACCCCGTCTGAACTTCAAGATGCGCCCCGTCGTTGATTTCATCTGGCAAAATCTTAATTAAAACTGGACAGGGTGTTCGCTTGAACTTCGGATTTCATGCCACTTTGAATCTTGGGAAGTGCCAGCTAAGAATGAACCGGACTTCGCACACGTGGACATCAAGTTAACATGCACGAAGTTTATTTGGCAGATGGACTGGGAGAATATAGTAATAATAATTTATTTCTAACCCACAAATCGTACAACACGAAAAGAGTGGAGCACAAAAGAAAATAAGAAGATATAATCAGGGAAAAGATGACACGTAGGCTACGAAAAAATAACTACTCGAGAGTCAAACAGACAAGTAAGCCCATGAGAGGGCGACAGACGCTTACGCCGTTTTTGACCGTTTTCTGGGGAGAACAGAGAATTTCTCCGTAAAATTCGGCAGCGAATACTTACTAATAATCTTTAAACTTCTTCGCCAAGGAGGGAGAAAAAGAAGAAATTTACAAAATCGAAATGAAGAGAATGTCACTTGGTCACAGAAAGAAGAGTATAGCTTATAGATGGACTAAGAGCTGAGGTGGCAGCCCTCTGCGTGATTTTGCATTTTCTATATATAAACTAGCGGCTGATTGCCTAAGTTGCAAGTGTTATCATTTCATTTGTCTATATTTAAAGAAAAAACACAAAAAGAGTAGGCTACTTGGCTAGAGCAGAACACTAGCCGATATTACAAAAAAAAAAAGACCTAGGCCTTTTGGTATTGTATCGGATGATTCTCGTTGTAACCATGACAAATTTTACAACACTATCGACTTGCCCCGTTAAAAGAGATATGCTTTTGTAAGTAAGTTAAGGGTTTCAAATTGTCGTTTTCAAAGGGAAATAGGGCTGGACAGAAGGGCAGGGCAGGGCTTCGACGCTGCACTTTTTGTGCCTATGTTTTTGAAATGTGTTCTAAGTTCATGTTAATTTTATCACTCATTAAACAAAACAACATGCGTAACGCTCCCAAAAAGGGCATCACCGTCTCCTGTGAATGAATGAATGAATGATTTATTGCGCATTACCCGAGGGCATAAGTGCAGTAAAGAGTATAAATATATACAAAATCATTAAAAAAAATACACAGTAAAGACACACAGTTTCAAACATGTTTAGTCACAAATGAGAAGTAAGCCAATGGGGTAGCGAACAGACGTAAACGACCAATCGGAGGAGATACACAATTTTACTTTTACGGGAGTGCACAACTTTCGCTCACTTGTGCCAAACGATAACACACATTTCTCGTCTCAACTCATGTAACTTCTCTTGTTCATAGAAGAGAACCACCCCAAAGACCGTAAAAAAAGACAGTAAAAAGTAGTGTCTTCGGACTACCCAACTCGGTAGCCGCATCAGAATGGGTGGAGTTAGCTATTTTGGTGGGTAGCTTGACAAGATACCTAGCCACGCCCTAGGTTGGGGATCGACTAAAATCGGGAACGGAACGGAACGACACGGGGCAGGAGGAACGCGTACTAAAAACGGGAACGCGTACTAAAAACGGGAACGCGTACTAAAAACGGGAACACCGTAATAAAATATTCCGATGCATGCAGGGGAAACACGTACTAAAATCGGGAATGCCCGTCCCCTGTTCCATTTTCTTCAGAAGCAAGTGCAGAAAACGGGATTGACAGAATCCCCGTTTATGGCACTTGCCCTTCGGCCAAGTGCCATATAGCGATCGCAATTTCTGTTCTGATCGCAATTTCTGTCGGTCGGTCGGTCCGGGTTTTGCTAGTTCGGGCACTTCCACATAAGCTAGGATGATGAAACTTGGCAGGCATATCAGGGACCCCAAATGATTAAGTTGGAAATAGTCACTTTCCCGATCCGACCATCGTGGGGGGAGGGAGGGGAGCCGGAATCCGGAATTGAGTGGCATGCATAACTTTCGAACAGGTGATCAGATCTTAATGAAACTTGATATTTGGAAAGACGTAATGCTTCAGATGTCCCATATCAAGTCCGGACCGAATCCGATGTGTGTGGGGGGAGTCGGAGAGGGGGAACCGGAAATCATGTTAAATGCTTAGAATGGAGCGATCGGGATGAAACTTGGTGGGAGGAACAAGCACAACCGCTGGATACATCATTGACAGAACCGGACCGGATTCGTGCACTGTGGGGGGAGTTGGAGTGGGGTTCCGGAATTCCGGTGATACGGAGTTAAGTTACTTCCAGGTGGGCTAGGACAATGAAACTCGGCAGGTAAATCAGGGACGCGACCAGATTAACCTGGAAATAGTCAGCTTCCCGATCCGACCATCGTGGGGGGGGTGGAGGGAGGGGGAATCCGGAATCTTGAGGTATGTATAACTTCCGAACGGGTGATCGGATCATAATGAAACTTGATATGTAGAAAGACAACATGTCTCGGATGTCCCGTTTCAAGTACGGACCGGATCCGATGAAGCTGGGGGGGGGGGGTCGGAGGGGGATCCGGAAATCTTCTGACATGCTTGGAGTGGAGCGATCGGAATGAAACTTTGTGGGAAGAACAAGCACAAGCCCTATGTAGATCAGTGACAGAACCGGACCGGATTCGGGCATTTTGGGGGAGTTAGAGGGGGGGGGTCCGGAATTCCGGTGATAGCAAGTTAAGGTACTTCCAGACATGCTAGGACGATGAAACTTGGCTTGAAAATTAAAGACTTGACATGATTGGCTTAGAAATAGTTAGTTCCCAGATCCGGCCATTCCTTAAAGTACTAATGCTAACCGCAAAGTACAAAAAAATACTTTTAAGCAAAATATACATTTTCGTGATCCCTATGAGCCCATGATCATTTTTGCCTCAAGGGTTTTGCTTACAACTAAATTCCTTAAAGTACAAACAATACTTTTGAGCAAAATATACATTTTCGTGCTCCTGATGGTCATCCTTTTTGCTTCAAATTTTTGATTACAGATGATTTTCTATAACTTTGGAAATAATCACTTGCCCGATCCGACCATCGTGGGGGGAGAGAGGGGAGCCGGAATCCGGAATTTAGTGACATGCATAATTTTCGAACGGGTGATCGGATCTTAATGAAGCTTGATATTTGGAAAGACCTCATGTCTCAAATGTCCCGATTCGAGTCCGGACCGAATCCGATGAATGTGGGGGGGGTCGGAGGGGGGAACCGGAAATCATGTGACACGCTTACAGTGGAGCGATCGGGATTAAACTTGGTGGGAGGAACAAAAACAATCCCTAGGTTCATCATTGACAGAACCGGACTGGATTCGTGCACTACGGGGGGAGTTGGAGTGGGGTTCCGGAATTCCGGTGTTACGGAGTTAAGTTACTTCCAGATGTTCTAGGACGATGAAACTTGGCAGGTTTATAATGGACTCGGCCAGATTAACTTGGAAATAATCACTTGCCCGATCCCACCATAGTGGGGGGAGGGAGGGGAGTCGGAATCCGGAATTTTATTGACATTCATAATTTTCGAACGGGTGATTCAATCTTAATAAAACTTGGTATTTGGAAAGACCACATGTCTCAGATATACCATTTCAAGTCGAGACCGTATCCGATGAATGTGGGGGGGGGGGTCGGAGGGAGGAACCGAAAATCATGTGACACGGTTAGAATGGAGCGATCGGAACCTCCCGAGCTTCACCGTCAAAAGGAAGTGCTTGAAAATTTCGCTGATTTTTCCATAAGATGTCAAAGTACTTAAAACAAATTGTTCAAATATATTATACAACAGCAAATATAACTAAGTGACCATTTCTTTTGAACGTAACTGTAGTACCGTCACACTGACAAAGCTACTATCCATTCACATCCTACGACGATAACTTGAATACAAGCTATAAAGCTTGCAAGTGCCATATGAGCTTGCAGCTCTTGTTTTTAGTAGCACCCAGTTGTGTTCCTCCTGAACCAGGGAGAGTAGAATAGGAAGTAGGACCAAAAGTAAAAACACCAAGTACTAAAAAACAGGGATCAAAGTACTAAACAACAGTTTATTATGTCCTGTCAATCCCGTTTCTTGTGCTAAAGAACAGGTGTATTCCCGATTTTAGTACTTGTTCCCCCTGCATGCATCGGAATATTTTATTACGGTGTTCCCGTGTTTAGTAAGCGTTCCCGTTTTTAGTACGCGTTCCTCCTGCCCCGTGTCGTTCCGTTCCCGATTTTAGTAGATCCCCCTAGGTTGGTGTCCAGGATATCTCAAAGCCAAGTGGTATTAAGCTGTGTTAGCCCAGTCGTGAAACTTCCGCAAGTCCAAACGAGGAATCAATGCGACCGGGGAACCACCTGGGGGCGCGATTCGGAAGCACGCGAATGGGCAAGCTTAAAATAGGTCTCAAATCAGACAAAGAGACGACTATTTAGCTGGAATTTTAATAAAAGTAAAAAAAAGCCAAATACTTACCATTAGTTATCATTTTTTTTTTTTTTAATAATCCCCTGTTTGGTTTTGCCACGTTACAGTGGTTCAAGCCCAGTGTCTGGGTGACAAGGAAATGCCTACTGGAGGCAGCTGACAAAGCTGTCTAGTTGCCCTAAGCTTGCGCCACCTCTCGGCGGGAGCTTTCGGTCAAAATAAGCCGAAGACATTCAAATTAATTGCCTCCTTTAATTTAAATCTCTCCTAGAGGTGTTACTAGCCGAAAAGTTTGGGGTGGGGGTAAGATATTGCCGACTGGCTGTCTATTTTTACCGACTGTTTTTGCATAAAAAACACTGTTTCAGGAAAAAGCGGCAGTTTTGACGAAAAATCGACTGATTTTCAGAAAAACCGACCGTTTTCATGAAAAAATCAACCTTTTTTTTGCGAAAACCCCCTGGTGAACTTCCGCCTAGAGCCAAAATGTCGAACGAGGGGTAAAGGGAAAAACTAGAGTGTTTAAAAAGTAACTTGTTTACATCATTTTTAAGTATGATTATCGTTTCTAAAAGTCGAGTAGGCCACTTGAAATGAAAAAAAAAATAAAAAAAAATTAAGTTGGCCAAAGTAAAATCGTCAAAAAAGGGGGATTCTGGATATCTTTGTTTGAGTCTGTATGTTAGTCTTGTTGTACTGCAATGATTCTTATGACACAAAAAGAAAACTTTATGCAGGATTGGAGCATATCCAGGGTCACTGGAAAACCGGAACACCGGAACCTCCCTAACCTAACCTAACCTAACCAAAAGGTTAGGTACAAGGGTAGGTAAGGTTAACATTTTACCTAACCTTTTGGTTAGGTTCGGTTAGGGAGGTTCCGGGGTTCCGGTGTTCCGGTTTTCCAGTGACCCCATATCCAGACCATGCAACTAAGAAAATTAAAAGGTAAGGTTAACCTTTTACCTAACCTTTTGGTTAGGTTCGGTTAGGGAGGTTCCGGTGTTCCGGTTTTCCAGTGACCCCATATCCAGAACATACAACTAAGAAAATTAAAAGTATGTATAGGGTTAGTTTCGAGAAGAGTAAAGTTTGATTTAGTATGAAGGAGAAATGTGAAAAATTAGAAGTTCGGCTGTGCATAAAATCATATTGTTTGTTTATGGCCTGAAATGGCATCAGTAAACATCTTTGTGTATAACTGTTCTTATGATGCAGATCGGTCAAAGAGCTTTCAGTGATGCAGTCGAATTCTATGAAGACTTGATCGTGGATGTATACGTCCATAAGTTTTTTACAGGATAGCTTGGGAACGAATGCCAGAGGTTTAATTCCTCAAAAAGGAACCCTCAAAAAGGAGCACTCCCACAATTTTTCCGATCTGTTTCCGTTTTTCAGACAACATGTACTTTACCCAATGATTTTATTGTCTTTGTTCTTTTGATTGATTGGAATTGGACTTTTATATTTCGGCGTTGTCATCTAGGTTGTCTGTGATGTAGTTTCTCGCATTTATTTTCTCTCGTGTATTCCTCCAGTATATTCGAGGGGTAATAAACAGTAATAATAATTATTATTCCTGCCTTTCGGTTCACCGCTTATAATTCCCTGTCAAGGGCAACTGCACCTTTCCCCATCTGAATCATTATCAATGATGTGGCATTCTTTGGGTTTCTCCGTGAGCAACTGCACTTGATTGTCCAGGAGATTCCTATATAGATATAGACTAGGCGTCTAAAGTAGTAGTAGCAGACGTAACGAAGAATTTAAAAAAAATAAAGTGAATTTGAAAAGAATGTATTTCTAATAGTTTTGCTTTTTTTTATAGATACATCAGCAACAGCCGGACGAGAATGGAGATCCACGAAGAAATTCGAAAGGTCACAACTGGAAGGCTGGAAGAGCAAGTTTTCGCGCACAAAAATTCGCACATGCCATCTGTGATACGCTTTCATCCCTACGAACCGGTTTTGGCCGTCGCTGGCACAGATGGCTGCAGGTACGCTTTCGCATTCCTTTAGACCGGAGAAAAGAGAAAATGCCAAGAAAAGGCCCGGGGCGATAGTTTTCCCGCAAACCAACCAGGTCTCAAAAAGATTTTCTTAGGACGAAAACGGACGTAAATACGCTTAGACCTGAAACATACGATCGGATCTTACCCAGTTTGTAAATGAGAACGTGTAAATGGAGCATCGCAGCATGTTGCCCCAGTTCCCAGCTTTGTGTGTTTGTGATATAGAAAATGTCCGCAAGGGCCGTAGACCTAGGATGGTATCCTCGGTTGCGGTGAAATGATAATACATTCCCTTGCGCGGTACTGGACCGGATAAGGGCAGTCACAACCAACGGATTTGAAGATAGATGATTTTAATCCATACAAGCCATTAAGGGTCATCGCACCAAAACAAGAAAGGCGTATGAGCACTATGCCTATATTTGAAACTATACGGATGTGTATTTTTCCCTGTGTGCTAGTCCTTTCCGGGGGAACCTTCCAAACAGTTGAATAGTCTAGAAACTGCGAAAGATGTTAAGATAAGATGCTATCCCGATAAAAAAAATGTGTAGCGTGTGTAGTTGTATGATAGTTGTACGAAAAAGTTGTATGTATTGACATCTAATAGTACAGAATACTATCATTTAATGTGCCTCAGACTGGGCTAACCTTAAGCAATAGTATCCAGCAGAATCCTGTCTTGCTACTAGTAGCATGCAGTGGTAACAGTTACACGTATGCTCTTAAAACTTGCAACTTCATATAACTAAATCTTGAAAAAATTTCGTTGGGATGTCAGCCGCACTACGTCGATAAACTGAATTTTAGAAGACTCACTTCCCTTTCACGGCTCTTATCCTTTATCTGATCTCCCATGAAAGCTTCCAAATAAAAATAATTACGAAACTTGAATAGCCCCTCCATTTCTAACCAGTAATTCGTTCTGTCAGTCGCACTGCCGCCATCTGATTTGTTGGAGAAAAAGTAACCATTTTATGACAGGCATTTGTCCTAAATCTTCAAATGCAATTACCGGACAAGAAAACCCAGCAATTCAACAGAACAAATCTTCCAAGTTCCTGACAGAGAAATTATTACCTATCCTACTGATGTATAGTCCACTGTCACCATGTGGATGGCAGGATCGTAATTTGTTTTTGTGGAATTAAGTGCTCCCCAGATTAGTACAAGGATGATGAATCCACTAATTACACACTTCTTAGACAGTTCAGAAGCACTGGGGTAGCGTTCCAGCGACGTATTACTAGTTACGATCGTTACTATTCTTGTTCTTATTGCCGTTCCAGAGCCCGCCGTAATAAGTAAATTAGCTCCTCCCACTTATTATTTTCGTTCCACTACCGTTGCGATCGTTACAATTTACTTATGATGGTCGCGAGCATCATAAGTGATAATAACTATCTGTTCTGCAGGATCTCCCGTACTAGTGATGACGTATGTTCGCGTTGTTATTATTTTCGTTCTAGAGAGCGTGATAACTACCAAATACGCCGCTCGCCCCTCCTCTTATCATCGTAACTTGTAATAACACCAGAACACCGTGCAGTCCCATGATATCAGTCCTATCCTACCCAGTGCCAACATTTTCTGGTATTGCCCTGGTGTTAAAAGAAAAAAAGTTCAAACCGGGCGTTATCAATTTAAATAACGCCCGGGCGTTATTTATTTTGATAACGCCCGGCCAGCCATGCCATATCAAGTGAAAAAGCACGGTTGGAATTTTTTTCTTTTAACATCAGGGGAATACCAGAAAATTAAAACAAATGTAATAGTGTTATAATCATTATCGCCCTTGCTTTTGTTCGGGCGATAGTGGAAAATTTGGCCCTTGAGCAGCATGATAGGCAGATAGCACCCTCGCTGCGCTCGGGAGATATCAGCCTATCATGCCACCCGCGGGCCAAGTTTTTCCCCTATCACCCTCAGCAAGGGCGATAATATATAATAACTTCACTGGAACGCTACCTGGGCCCATCGACCTGTAAGACATTGCCGAAACTGTAAGACATTGCCGAAATTTCCTGTGATGATTCGCCATTCAGGGGCTTGTCAATAAGATATTTCTGATGCGCTCTTGACCGAGCGTCAGATAGTTCTAGAAATACCCACGGGGATAAACTATTGCTTTTGAGGGAGAAGTCTCTTTGGTCTCACGTCCAAGGAGGCCCGGGATTGGCTATATCTGAGCAAGAACGCCGATTCGACCCAAGTGGAGTTTTTGGAAACTAGGTGAGGCTCGGGCAACATAGCAACATAGAAGCATAGGAAATGACAAGCCCCCTGAATGGCGAGTCATTACGGGAAATTTATGGGTCCCTGCTTTTATGTGGTACTTATCTCCCTACATAAGCTTCAGAAACAAGAATAAGACGGGTCTGTGATCAAGAAGTCCACGGTCTGAACGGTTTGCCCACTAATCAGCAATCTGATTATATTTCCAGTTTCTGGGACACGGATCTCAACCAAAAAACGATCTACTGTCCGAACTTAAACCCGAAGGGGAGTCGCATTACTGCGCTGGACTTTGTAAATGCGCACGACAATGCTCTGCTTCTTCTTGGATCCGACGACGGTGCAGTCCGGATTTGGAAGGACATTATCCCCGTCAACAACAATGTACAGGTAAAGCTTTCATTTTCATATCATTTAGTTTAAGTGTTGTTTCACCTCTGAAGGCTCTGATTATTCTTATTACACAGAGAGGAACACTGGTAGTCGGTTTTCGGAATCAGCACGACATCTCCACCTGTTATTGTGTAGGCGTTCAATAGGCCACCCTTTCTCTTTCTACCAAACCGGTTATTATATATCATCGCCCGAAGAAAAGCAAGGGCGATAATGATTATAACACAAGGGGCCCTGCTGTCACAGGGCGATAACAGTTGTCGCAGGGCGCAACAGTTGTCAGCGGGCGATAACAGTTGTCAGCGGGCGATAACAGTTTTTAGCGGGCGGTAATTATTTTTGTTATCGCCCGCAGGAACTTTTTTCTTTTAACATCAGGGCAATACCAGGAAATGTTGGCACTGGGTAGGATAGGACTGATATCATGGGACTGCACGGTGTACTAGTGTTATAGGTTAATAAAGAAAGCCAAAAACATACCCTAGTTTGGAATTTCACTGAAACTTTTGTTCTGGCTTTCGCACGAGAAAAACTGTTCTAGCAACAAGCTTTTAATAGAAATGTACTCGGATTTGAAAAATGCGCTCAGATCTACGAAGAATTAATTACACAAATTTTGCCACTTCTGCATAAAAATCATGTAGTAAATTAAATAGAAAAGAAGAGAAACAAATTGTATGAGAATAATCATGAGCTCAGTCATTGCATGCGATTTAGACTATGCCGCGAGCCATTTTCTTTTTATCTCTCATTGTATGTGTGTTGTCCTAAAATTCTCGTGCTTGTATTTGTGTTTGTTTTAGTTGTTTTAGTTAACCATCTTTTTGCTGCGGTACATTTGATTTGTTACTGTGAGGATTTGATGTCTTTGAGAAAGGAATTATTATTATTATTATTATTAACTTTTTAATTCAGCTTTCGCCATAAACAAACAATTAACATAAAACAACACTATGGCACAACATTACGGGTCTCCAACAAATGCCTCCAAACTGGTAGATTGTGGAAAATGGGGTTTGCTGCCAGGAGAACAAGACAGTTCTCTGACCGCCATATCCTTACAACCAAAGATGACCGGGTTTTACGAGCAAGTTCAGCAAAACTGCAGCAATGGTTCTGGACGAATGCCTGACTTATGCTCTCTCGAGCCGGAAGACGAATCAGACGCCTAAAAATCCTCCTGTAACAAGCCTCCAGATTATAGTATGACCTGTTGGTGCACCTATAACATAAAGCTAACGCAAAGAACTGGTAGCAGTACGTCTTAAACAGCCTAATCTTAATTGCACTGTTCACAAAACCAAATTTCCATGTTAAAACGTTCCCTCTCTTACAAACACTGTGCGCAAGGTCACGGAGGTGAGTATCATCCTTCAAATGCTCATTGACAAAGAAACCTAAATATCTACATTCAGTGACGTAGCAAACATTACGGCTCGACAACAGAATGGGATTCCTAGGTACAGAACAACCAATAGGTAGGAAAGCCATAGCCACAGTTTTCTTAGGATTAAACAGAATGTTATGCTCCTCGGCAAAAGTGTCACACACCCTCAGAAGCTTATTGAGACCGAACACCGTAGGGGAAAGAATAACAAGATCATCAGCGAAAAGAAAATGGTTAAAACAAACCCCACCGACAAAGCAACCTGTATTTGAATCCTTCAATCTTTGCGAAAGTAAATCAACATAAACAGCATAAAGCAATGGCGATAGCACCCCTCCTTGCCGCAAACCATTTATCAACCCGAATGAACTACTAGTTTCACAACCCCATTTTACACAAAATCGCTGATTCCGGAACCAAAAAGCAAATAGGCGAAGAAATTGCACCGGAACCTTTCTATCCTGCAAAATTCTCAAAATTTTACCATGGTTAACTCTGTCAAATGCCTTAGTTGAGTCAACGAAGCACGCAAATACAGGTGTTGAGTAAAACCAGAAGTATTCAACCACGAACTTAAACAAAAAAATGGCAAAGTCTACTCCGTGCGAAGACTTGAACCCAAACTGAAAATCACTTGTTTGCAAACAACCGGATAATTTTGTGAGCACACATTTTTCAAGCAATTTAGAAGTAACTGTAGCCAAAGCAATCGGTCTGTAATTTTCAGACTTTGAAGTATCGCAACCACGACCTTTTGGGATCGGAACAATACTAATGTCCATAATCGACGACGGCACAAAACCGTGCGTAATAAAAAGATTGAAAAACGTTGCTAACAGAGTGTACTTTTCATTTGCAGCATATTTTAAATGTCTCGCCGAAATACCATCCGCACCACCAGCCTTATTTACATTAAGATCCTTCAACAAAACCTCAACTAAATCAGGGGTTATCTTATCAATCGGTTCCATAGAACTGAGACCTTCCACCCACGAACAATCACTATCTACAGAACTAAATAAAGATGAATATTTACATTTCCACAGTTCAGCTATATTCCGGTCACCAACAACACTATCCAAAGTCCCCACCACACCTTGCTTAGGGCAAAAATTACGACGGACCTGTCCCCAAAAATCTCTAGCGGACAAAAACGACTCAGCAAGTCTCTCTGCTCTTAAAAATCTCTCATTTTTTCTGCAATGCTTCAAACGTGTCTTGAAATTCGCTCTCGCAGTTTTCATTGCCTCATAAATTGGTCCGAACAAAGGACGACACGCCTGCACCCACGATAAGAACGCTATTCTAGACGACTGGTAAATCCTACGTAAATGCACATTCCACCCAGGAATACAAGTAAAACCCTTTCGAGCGCGAGATGCTTGCTTAGTCGGGATTGCCAAACCAGCCGCTAAAATAATTGCATTTATGAAAGTAAGGTACAATCCAGCTATACTTAGTCTGTGCTCTTCATTCTTGCAACATGAAGACTCACAGATAAAAGCCTGGCTAGTATGACCAACTTGTACAAACGCCTCTTTTGTAGACAGCAAATAATTAAGAAGATTTTCTTGGGAAGCTGACTCCCAATCAAGGCTATCTGTCTGAATAATATTACATGAAGGGAAATAATTCACAACTTCCAAATTCAAAATAAACACTATAGGCAAGCAGATGACGTTAATATGTGGTCCAGCCATGATGTCGAGCCACAATGAGACTCGCTAACATACGTATACGAATTACTTGGCAGTAGCACAACATCCGAAATAATCAAACTGTATGAAGCCGCAAACTCTGTTAGGTCATTGTAGTAACTAGACGAAGATCCTATCTTAGAATTAGCATTCCAATCACCCAGTATAGCTACATCAGTATATTCAAGGCACTCAAGGTAAATTTTGAGCCGGTTAAGGCACTCAATGAACTCCGGCTCGTGGTCTGAACTGTAAGAAGGCAGATAAACGTTAATAAAGATATAAGAACTATTACCGGCACTAATTTCCCATCCGATCATCCGGTCATCTTTCAGGTCCACGAACTTGGCATTAACACCAAGGCTCTTTTTCCAAAGTACCGCAATACCTCCAAACGGCCGACCAATTAATAACTCACTATCTCTCATCGGTGAGGCCCCAGCCCCATTAAACTCCGAATGAATAGATTGTAGGAGAGCTAGATCGTGTTCAAACAGCCAGATTTCCTGCAGAAATAACACATCGCAACGTGTAAGCAGTGACTTTATAACATGTAGATTCGACTTCAACGATCGGCAATTATATGTTATGCACTTAAGAACCATGAATTACCACTTCTGAGCCCTGCTGAGGGCTTCTGTATTCGAAGAAGCGCCGAACGATAACACCAGTAGGCCAGAAGCTGGCCTTCATTGCAATATCACGGTACACAGCCGGGATAACGATCTTAAACGATCCACTGTTCACAGACTTCCCCTGAATTTTCTCGCACTTTAATTTCCTGACGTCACACTTCAGTTTCAGCGCTACTGATTTGGCAAGTGCAGTGG
Organism: Branchinecta lindahli; assembly: GCA_023053555.1. Lineage (NCBI taxonomy): Eukaryota > Metazoa > Arthropoda > Branchiopoda > Anostraca > Branchinectidae > Branchinecta > Branchinecta lindahli. The sequence continues at coordinate 3,087,017 of JAKZAO010000009.1, read as the reverse complement.
GCTCGGTTCCGGAATCCAACCTAGCAACAAACAAGGCAGATGTTTTGCTATCAAGGGCGGACTTAATCCCAGTCAGAGCACCATTAGTCGATGAACCCACTACGGTGTTCCGTGGCCCGCTACGTCTAAAGCTTGGTCTTACTGGGCCAGACCCACTACCGCCTCCCCCACCAGGTGGCTGCGGTCTTGGTGGAAGGCGAGCAATTTCCGCAAAGGAGCCTGGTAGAGCACGCGTGCTCCCGCTAGGCTGGGCAGAAACCTCGGCTAGGCGAGTCTGTCCGTTACTATCGGCCAGACCAACCTCCGAACCAGATTGTACATGGCTGCCAATAACAGAACACTCTAGGTCGGCAGCATCGGCTACAGCATCAACATCAGCATCATAGAATAGTGTAGCATTAGAGACCGCTCGGCTCGTAAGTCTATCAGAAATGTTGGTAGGGTGCGTACACGCACGAGCACTATCGAGATTACCGTCAACAAAAGACTTAATTATGCTTTAATTATGCGACCGAATTATTCGGTCGGGAGGTTTGGGAGGAAAGGGATTAGGTTTCAAGTATGAGAAGTAAGTTTTTTGGTGACCTCCAAAGATTGTGTAGATTCCTGGATGCTGAAATGGCCCACCGTGAATCATTCCTCTAGATGTTGATTTTCGGTTTGATTTTGCTTTTTGTTTGAGTGATTTAAGCTGTATATATGTTTTTCGGATCCCAAAACGTAAGTGACAGGATACCTATGATTCCGTAAAAGTTGTCCATCTGTTAGCACCTTAACTCTCGAAGGAGGTAAGATATTTTGTTCAAACTTCATGAGGACTCTTTGGGTCAAAGTACAGGTCAAGTTCGAGGATGATCTCTGTAGCCTTGTATTTTCGAGTGGGGGAGGGGTTTCAGAGTAAGGGGCAAAAAGCCAATGAGATGGTCGATCCAGGGGTAAAGAGACATGCTAAATTCGAATGTCAAAATCATTTTCTCGCTGGACTAATAGTTCACCCGTAATCCGGCAAAACCGGAAAAATTATAAAAAGTTAAAGTTGAATCTGGAGTTGATTAGAGATTCGATTTGTAGGGTTAAACACGTTAAAGTTTGATTTGAAGTTGATTATTTAGGGGTAAGGAGATACGCTGAATCCGAATATGAAAATAATTTTCTTGCCGGACAAGTAGTTGGCCCGGAATCCAGCCACAACCGGAAATTTAACCTGAAGTTTTAAAACCCTATGATTTAGTCGATATAGGGTGATGCTGTTGCAGCTTTCGAACATGCTAAGAATCGATTAGAGATTTTGTATCGGGGTAAGGAGACATGCTGAATCCAGTTTTGATCTTGAGTTCCTTGACGGATAAGCTGACAAAGTTTGCCTAAACCCGGAAATTTGGATCAAAAGGTTTGCCTCTCAATGTCACCAGCTCTTTTGCTCTGCAGGCAGTTCGCCAACATTACTGCTAAAAGGAGGAATTTGATCAAGTGGTCAAGTTGGTCTGAAATCGATTAGAGATGAGGTGTTGGAGTAAACATGCATGCTGGATCCATATCTGAACTTGGTTATAGCAAAATGTTAAAGGGGTTTGGCGAAGACCGAAAATCTACAAGATTCGCTTGTCTGGATCAAGTAGTCCAACAAATATTCAATATTTGGGATCCCATCGAAACCTTTGGTCTTGTTATTTTCCCCGCCATAACCCACGGGCTTCATTGGGGATTATTCATACATTCATTCATTCAGAATTTCCTTTTTCCTCGACGTCTACTCCATGTCCTTAGTTCTAGTATTTTTCCAGAAGCAGTTCTTAGAATTAATTAAATTAACTTTCGAGATGGGTTAGTGTACAAGCTGATTAGGTTTCAGGAGAACAGTCCATTTGTCGTATTCTAGTTTCGGTGCCCCAGAAATGTTTTCTTAATTCAGTTGGTCGTCTTTTCTTTACAAGTCCTTTCGCCTTTCCCTGTCCCCTTTTTTGATGATTTTTACTTTTTCCGAGTCGGGACGCTGCATGGACGAATCCTGGAAATGCCGTCTTTGGTCCCTGTCATTCAGTGTAATACAGTGTTAAATTCCCTGGAACGGGACATTAGGCGTTTTTGTTTGTATATTATTTGCTGCTCTTAGTGTTGCCTAATCCCCTGAGAGCTTTTTCAGCGCGTCCGGAAAGAGCTACCCCTGCTAATTAACTCTGTAGGAATGTGTATAACAGTGGATGAAATTTAATTTTATTCCTGTAATTACCTTTGGCATAACCTTTTAAAAGTGTATAATAATATTTTTTTGTTAATTGTTTTTAATCTGTACAATTGCTGGTCAGTCGTATATTTTGAGGTCGTCACCCCCCCATGCCCAAGTGCTTCGAACCGCCCCTGGCGTTTTCTTCGTAGCATATCTCCCCATTTTCGGACCCAGGTCCCCAGATCTGCTGGCATTGATGATATCTGGAGGGAGGGCATTGCCCCCTGATCCAGTAAGACTGAAAGAGCAGTTATACTCAGTTATGTCTGCAGTGTTCTTTAAAAGTTTAAACAAACAGCATTTAGAAATCCAAAGAAGATCTTCGAAATCTTGCAAGAACGGTGTATGTTTCAATACTGAGCCAGTCCGACACTTTAACCCTCTTTTCCATTAGCAAGGCAATAACAAGTGTAATAAAACCAAATCGTTATTTGTCTTGCATCATCCCCCCCCTCGCTGTTATGTTTGTTTGGAGAACTGAACCAAGGTGAATGCATGCCACTGTTATAGATTGCAGCTCCGTTATTGCGGGATTTAAAACTGCGAAAGCTCGAGTTTTTTTTTTTCTTTTTTTTATATACCCGCGTAGCAATTTTTCCACACTTTACATACTATATTTATTTAAAGTTTAACCCGAACAGGGCTGAAACCCGGCAGTCTAGTTACATCACTTACTCTCATTACTTTGTTTGCCCACTATCCACAGATATCGATTCGTCGAATGAAATCCAAAGTCGGGGTAGGAACCTTGTTCGTTGACTGTAATTTAAAACAAATATTCAATATTTGGGATCCCATCGAAACCTTTGGTCTTGAATTATTTTTTCCCGCCATGGCCCACGGGCTTCATTGGGGGATTATTCATACATTCAGAATGTCCTTTTTCCTCGACGTCTACTCCATGTCCTTAGTTCTAGTATTTTTCAAGAAGCAGTTCTTAGAATTAATTAAATTAACTTTCGAGATGGGTTAGTGTAATCTAAAGTCGGGGTCGGAACCTTGTTCTGAAATTTAACCAAGTCCAGGGAGGCCAGGGATTGGCTGCTGGTGCATATCTTGGGAACCGTGCCCTCCATCGCAGCTCTTTTCTGCGCATTGAACTACTTCGAAATTGTTTTATCTCATATCATACGCCTAGCTGAAAACCAAGGCGAACTTCAAAACCTACATGCTTGGGAAGTTCCGCGATGGGGACTTACATGGAACATTTTGTCGTGGCGACGTCTCGCCATGGTGACTTTTGGACATGGGGACGAGCGACGTTTGGCCATGAGGACGTTTTGTCATATGGTCGTTTCGCCACGGGGACATTTGGCCATGGGGACGTTTCGTCAGCAAGCCCTCTTCTTAATCTACTCTTTCTAACTCTTTGACGGACTCAAAAATAAACGCCTTTCTGTTTAAAAGCAAATTCACTCTCTAATTTGTGATACCTCAATTTTTCTTCCATGGAAGTGGCGTAAGCAGTGACTCAACCGCAAATACATTCAATTCCTTCAGGTTGGTAATTGCAGCGCCTCGGAGATGTACAATAACATTTCTTCATGCACCATCCCATTTCTTCATTTAGATTATCCTTCTAATTAAATGTGAACAAACAAAATATACAACAAAGGAATTTGCCTCCTATTCTAAGAATCCTGGCTCTTGTGCTCCGGTAGCGAATCTCCTGACGCGCTTACTTTCCTAATTAAAGGAGTTAATTCGGAAGCATTCTTGTATTTGCGAAGTCTAAATCGCCCACTTTCCAGACGCTATTTGAGACCAGGCAGACGTTTTCGCGTGGACGGCGTAGCCATCGTCATGAAATGCGTTTTGTCATGGGTGCCCTACCTTCTTCAGCTTCAGTTAGCTTCGAGTTGGGCTCGGCGCCAATCGCTTTTCACCTTTCTGTTCTTCTTCAGTTCTGGCTAGTCTGTGACGTCGTGCGATTGTGGGATTAGTATCATCTGTTTGTATAGCCTAAGCATTGTTCAAATAGGTGTAATAAGGTGTGATATACAATCTCCTCTTTCTATCAGGCCCCCTGTAATGGGGTGTATTAAGTAGAACAGACCCGGGTTTTATTTTGGCTTATGAGAGCCAATCAGATCGCTTGGTTGATTTCCGCCAGTCGGCCGCGGAATGAGCAGCGTCGCCAGGGTTGCCACGGGAAGCACCAAAGTTCTACTTTGTTGGTAGTTGAAATAACAACGTTTCTTCAAAAGAACACTTTTTTTCTGTTACAACTGCTTATTGTTAGTTCGAGGGCCAATGCTGTCAGTGTCCCCCAGGACCTTGGCACCATCTAGCGGCGTGATTTGGAATATACACTACACTCAATATACACACAACAATCAAAGATAAAGATAAATATTTAGTGGGTATTTTGATCACTCAGGATATATTAAACGATGGCTAAAAACGGGGAAGTCGGCTACGATGATGTTCGGCAGTCGTATTTCGACCCTTTTTAGCAAGGACCGTCATCAGGCTGTTTGAGGATTGTAGGTTCGTTTCTTCCAGTCTAGCAGCAGCATGACAAGGACCCTCGTCAAGAAGGGCCGAAATATTCCTGACGAACATCGAGCTGAGTTTTAGCAATTAGCCATTGCTTAATAGTTGCGTTTTTGATCGAAGTTTGAAGTTACCTTCAAACTCAAAGGTCTCTATTTAAATACCGTTTTCAGTCGCCGGTCACAGTTTATTTGTCCTTCAAACTCTGACGGTACTCCAGTGTTTCCACTTCATGGTGAGAGGTTTTCCGTCCTTGTCGTCCAAAAATCCGTTAAATTCCGACGATCAAGAACGAGAAATCCGTCAAATTTCCGTCAAAAAACCCGTAAGAAATAAGAAATCCGTTTAAAAATCCCTACTGTAAGCAGTATAGCAGCCTAGATGGAAGTTGTTAAGCGCAGAATGATGTGCCGTGTAGACATATCCGCTAGGGAATAGATCTCGTTGTGTTCTGAAATTATGGCTATCAGAAAAGAGTCGAGCCAACAAAATAAATAAATAACTGCGTGAGTAGCCTCTGGGGGGAGGGGACCATATCAAAACTTACCACTGGTTAATGAACGGCAAAGCTAAAATTATACCGAATAGAAAGAATAGATCTGAAACGCAAAACCACAGATTTTCTTTTTTTTGTACAAACTTCAAGTTAAGCTGACTTTTTTAGTTCGGAAAAAGGTGGTCGTAATACTAGTTGTTGCCAACATCCCCTTCATTTAAGGTTTTGCTGCAGAAAGCGAAGCCCCGGTAGCAGCTTCTAACGACTGTACCCGAGACAAAATTAAACCGAGCGCCGCAGGCAAAAATTTTAAATTCTAGCTTAATTTTGGAAAATTCAACAGCTTCCTATTCTTTACGCAAGATCTTTAAAAATCCGTCAAAAATCCGGAAATCCGACGAATCAAATTCTGATCCGTCAAAGACCCAAGAAATCCGTTTTTGACGGACAAATCCGTCACAGTAGAAACGCTGCGGTACTCTGAGTCTGACCTGACCGTCGAACTTCGTGAGCTAGCAAGTTCGAAGTTTGCTTGAATCGTCGAAGAAACGTCGACCGGGCAAGGATCGCCGGGGCCGTAAAACTTCGACGGCGTTCGAAAATGGAAATTACGCAACCGGCTAAGCCAACGGCGAACAAAACTTCGATCAAAAACGCAATTAATATTTGTTTCCCGGGCAGCTTGGGCCCAAGAAGCATTCATTGTACCATTTCGACCAATGGGGGCTGATGGCAAAGAGGTTATATTACGAAAATCGTCACAAAGAAAGATATAACTTATATACTGACTATGACTTAAAATCAGCTTCCAGAGAGGTTCATATAAAGTCATTCCTGCCTCCAGATAAGTTTATATTAAGTCATATCCACTGCTAACTTTATGTGTGCCGATTGTCATAATACAACCTGTAGGCAATGCATGGTTAATGGTTAAATGTTAATGGTTCTGTTCGAAAAAGTTAGAACAGTTAACCTATAATATACAACCATCTGAAATGCAGTCAACTGCCAAGGATGGGCTAGGAAGTCCGCAACACTCTGAAAAGTCGTCTTACCCTTCCTTGAATTCCTTAACCTTTTTTCTCCATTATATGCATTACTGTCACTTTATGGAACGCTACCTGTTACCCGCGCTCTCGTCCAGTGACCACTTATTGGAGATTAGGCGCCCATTTTTTTTTTATCTCATTCCCAATATTAAAGATTTATTGAAGAACTTACCGTACCGTTTATTTTTACAAATGCAGTTGCTGCGTTTCAGCTGAAAGTCTCCAGAAGAAACAAGATCAACGATCTCGATGGGATCCCGAATGGGGAATACATAGTAGACTTCTTCATCCGGACAGCCGGGTCTTGTAGACTTCCTGTATTTTATTTGCCTGTAAATGTAAAGCTACGGAGAATGCGATCTTGTCCTGTGCTTTGACCGAAACGAAATGCCTCAGCTCCTTCGAGAGTTACTGTACTAAAAGACGAACGGTCACCAACATTTTCGAATCCAAATAACAGATAGTTCATGTGCATTATGTCTGGCAATGTGTCGTCTCTGTGAGAGGACGCTACATATTACCTGCAATCTTGACTAACGTCACCAAAAATATTATACCTTGATTGCTTTTTACGGATCCCACCTCGTATTGAGGCAATCCCAAACAACCGAAAGGGCGGAGCTTAACTGCAAAAAAGAGCTCTGTGGGAAGATTGGGTGTGGCGTAAAAATAAAAGCACAATAATAATGGAACATGTCGGGTTTCAGTTCTGTTTCAAGTATTCTGACAGCAAACCATCCGCCAACATTTTGCTGTCTGTCAGAATTCATTGCAGCCAGTGTTTCAGTGCGACCAGGTTTATTTGTTACAATCCCTCAACTTTCATCTTCCATTTTATCTTCATTTCTTATTTTCGCAGAGGCAAAAATCGGCCTTTTGGTTAATCATATCTGACGCCTCAGAAGTCAGTTGTGCCAAATTCTATTGTAATTTTTTTTTGCATTTTTCTTTCTGAATTCCGGAAATTCGTTTTGCGTTAGCCGAAAATCCAAAAAGCAGCTCTTTCATACCAGAATGTGATATCTCAAACACATGGAACGAAATAGCTGCTGGAATAAAAGGAATTCTGTCGTTAGGAGGAAATTCCTTGAGATTTTGCCTTTGCGAAAAATCCCAATCAGGAGTCATTGTTGAGAGTTTCAGATGAGATGGAGAAACTAATGAACTTGCTTCTTGGACAACATGTTTTCTCCTTTATCTTTTGTCACAATGTCACTGATTGGTGGGAAAAAAAGGAATCGCTTATAGGGTCTTAAGGGGATGGGGTCTCTCGGCTTCACAGTTCCTTTTGGTGGATCTGGTGAGGAGATATAGATTCGGTTCTGGCTTTCGTGGCATTTTTTTTTGCGAAAGACTAGCTGAGAACCGTAATTGCTGAAGGTGTGTCTTGGTCCTTGGATCAGAGGCGTTACTTGCCCAACTGGGGCGGGGCCGGGGGGGGGGACAAGATACCCGATGAAAATTTTTCGAGAATTAGTCGTATGGAGTTTTACGAAAAAGTAGCATGCAGTAGTAACTGTTGCAACTGCATGCTAGTACTAGCAAACTTGATTCTACTGCAGCAAGATGGGAGCTATCGGATACTATCGGATACACATAAATACATGGAACTTTTTCGGAAACTACCATACAACTACACAGTCAGAGAATTTTTCATCGGGTTTTAACTGACCGGTCATTTTCAACGACATTTTTAAAGAAAAACGACTATTTCTAAAAAAATCGACTGTCTCTAAGAAAAATCGCAGCACTTCGAGACGACTATTTTTTTTACCGACTGGCCGACAACATTGGATGGGCGCCTCTCCCCCCCCCCACCCCTATACGTAACGCCTGTCTGTGTTTCGCCATGCCGGATCGAGCTGCGACATCCGCGCTACTTGTCGGACGGTGGCTAAATTGTGGTCGGCTGCTTAAGGACGCTTCAGACGGCGTTGGCAAGGTTCGTATAGTTTTTCGAAGTTCAGACGAGGATTTGAGTCTACGAAAACTTTATATGGCAAATTATTCTAGACGGAAAAGGCTACTTCGAAGGGAGATACGATAGATAGACAGAAAGTTTATTGTAAAAAATCAACTTTCGTGGTTATAAACCAAATTTCCGATTATTATCAAAAAACAGAAGAAATTACAATATGTGTGTCAAATGTCATTACACTTAAAAATCTGTCACACTTCATTACAAAATTTCACTAACTCTGGAATAAAACTATTTGCATATGTAGCGTAAGATATAGGAAAGAGCTTGGGTACCGTAGAACTTGCCACTCATTCTTAGATATATGGTGTAAATGATTTACAAAAGACTGTAAAACATCACATCCGACATGAAGCGATTAAGTCTACATTTGAGAATAAATTGAACTTGAGCCTGTGCGGGGAAGGTGCATTGTGTTGCTTTTCGGACGCTAAGCTCTTCTTTTCCTTTTAGGTATCTGAAATGTTGGCGGATGGCAGCACCAGCAGTGAATCGCCGTCGTCTTTGGTTACCGCATGGCAATGCTTACCGGAAATTTCGCCTTCGACACGAGGTGAGTTCGTTCTCAGTTTCTGTTTGGTTTTATTTATCTGCTATTAAAAAAAATATAGCTCCAATAAAATGTAGTTGACTTATCCGCTTTGCTTTGTCAAATATAAAAAAAATATCAATATGAACCTAACAAGAACGCATAGGTCCAAAGAAGCATAGTTTGCCTCCAAGCCAAGGCCCATAATGATCTGTTTTTATGGCACTTGCAGCCTCTGGCTCAAGTGCCATATACAGATCGCAATTCCGTCTGTCGGTCGGTCTGTCCGAATTCTTTTGTCCCACATGTTCGAGTTAGGGTACTTCCAGATGTGCTAGGACGATGAAACTTGGGAGGAAAATCAGGGACCCGACCAAACTAACCTAGAAGTAATCAGTTTCCCGATCCGACCATCTGGGGGGGAGTGGTGGGCCGGGGAAATTCTGAAAATTAAGGAGTTTTGTCACACTTTTTCGAATTGGAGTACTTCCAGATGTGCTAGGACGATGAAACTTGGCAGGAGCATCAGGGACCCGATCGGACTATCTTGGAAACATTCAGTTTCCCAATCCGACCACCCGGGGGGGAGTGGAGGGCTGGGGAATCCGGAAAATTGGAGTAGTGTGTAACTTTAGAACGGGTGATCGGATTGGAATGAAACTTAATAACTGAATAAATGGCATACTTCTGATGTCCCGTTTGAGTCCGGACCGGATTTGACAGCTATGGGGGAGTTGGGGGGGGAGACCGGAAATTTCGAGAAACGGTTACAATAGAGGGATCGGAGTGAAACTTGCTGGGAAGAACAAGCATCTGTTCCAGATGAATTGTTTATACATTTGGACTGGATCCGGACACTAGCGGGGTGGAGGGCTGGGGAATCCGGAAAATTGGAGTAGTGTGTAACTTTCGAACGGGTGATCGGATTGGAATGAAACTTAATAACTGAATAAATGGCACACTACTGATGTCCCATTTGAAGTCCGGACCGGATTCGACGGCTATGGGGGAGTTGGGGGGGGAGACCGGAAATTTTGAAAAACGGTTAGAATAGAGGGATCGGAGTGAAACTTGCTGGGAGGAACAAGCATCTGCTCCAGATAAATTGTTTATACATTTGGACTGGATCCGGACACTAGCGGGGTGGAGGGCTGGGGAATCCGGAAAATTGGAGTACTGTGTAACTTTCGAGCGGGTGGTTGGATTGGAATGAAACTTAATAACTGAATAAATGACATACCTCTGATGTCCCATTTGAAGTCCGGACCGGATTTAACAGCTATGGGGGAGTTGGGGGGGGAGACCGGAAATATCGGGAAACGGTTAGAATTGAGGGTTCGGAGTGAAACTTGCTGGGAAGAACAAGCATCTGCTCCAGATAAATCGTTTATACATTTCGGATGGATCATGACAATAGTGGGGGGTGTTGGATGTTTCCCGGAATTCCGGTTATGGCGGTTTTGGGGATTTTCACGACGAATCTTGGGAGGCGAATCAGGGAGACAGGGACCCGATCAAACTGACTTATAAAGAAAAATTTACATGATCTGATAGCCGTGGGGGGAGTAACGGGAGGGGGAATCCGGAATATTGAGTCATGCGTAACTTTGAAACGGCTGATCGGATTTGAGTGAAATTTGGTAATTGAAGAGAGGACATGTTTCTGTTGATCTTTTTCATGTCCGGACAGATCCGACAGCAATTGGGGGGGGGGAATACGTGACCGACTTAGACGGGTGAGATCGGATGGAACTTTGTGGGAATAACAAACAGATGCTCTGGATAAACACTTACGGAACCGGATTGGCTCCGGCGACTGTGGGGAAGTTTGAGGGGGGGGAGGTCCGGGATTCCGATGATCACAATTTAAGGTACTTCCAGATAATCTAGGACGATGGAACTTGGCTGTAATATTAGAGATTTGACAAGATTGACTAAAAAATGGCCACTTTCCAAACCCGACCATTCGTTAAAGTACTAATCTTGACTGCAAATTTCGAAAAATACTTTTAAACCAAATTCGTATTTTCATGATCCCCATGAGCCCATTATCATTTTTGCCTCAAGGGTTTTGTTTACAAATGACGTTCTAGCTCCCTTAAAGTGTGAATCTGAACGGCCAGGTCGAAAAGTACTTTATTTCAAACAATACATCTCAACCCATGATCATTTGTGCCACAAGGGTTTTGCTTAAAAATTTATTTCTGTCACCCTTAAAGTGCGCATTTGAAATGAAAAGCGAAAAAATACTTTTGACGAAACGGTATACATCAAGGATCCCAAAGGGCCTGTGATCGTTTTTTCCTCAAGGGTTTTGCATACAGATGCATTTCTAGCGCCTTTAAAGTGCGCATCATTACACCCAAGTTCAAAAATAAAATACTTTTTATCTAGCTCCCTTAAAGTGCGCATTTTAACCACAAAGTCGAAAAATACTTTTGATCAAACAAAACATTTCAACACATGCAAGTGCCATATGAGCTTACAGCTCTTGTTATGGTACTTGCCCTTCGGCCAAGTGCCATGTTCCCAACGTAGTTTCGTTGGCATGTCGGTTGGTCCTACGATTGCGAGTTATGGTACTTCCAGATGTGGTTCGACCATCGTGGGGGAATGGAGGGAGGGGAATCCGGAATCTTGAAGTATGTGTAGCTTTCGAACGGATGTTCGGATCTTAATGAAACTTGTGTGTCCCATTTTATGTCCTGATCGGATCCGATGAATGTGGGCTGGGGGTGGAGGGGGCAACCAGAAATCTTGTGATACGCCTAAAGTGGAGGAATTGAGACGAAACGTGGTCTGAAGAACAAGTAAATGTCCAAGGTAGATCATTTACAGAACCAGATAGGGTCAGGGTACTTCCAGGTGTGCTAGGACGATAGTACATGGCATTGGTATCAGGGACCCGACCAGACTAACTTTGAAACAGTCAGTTCCCCGATCCGACTTCCTTAAAGTGCACAATATAACCGCAAAGGGCAAAAAATAGTTTTGAGCAAACGATAATTTTTTCGTGATCACCAAGGGCCCGTGATCTCAGAGGGCCCATGATAACTTTTGTCTCAAGGGTTTTGCTCACAAATAAATTCCTGAAAGTCTTCATCTTAACCAAAAAGCCCCCCCCCCCCAAAAAAAAAATTCATGATCCCCAAGGGCCCATGATCATTTCTACCTTAGGAGTTTCCTTACAAAAGAATTTCTAGTGTCCTTTAAGTGCCATCCTAACCGCTAAGAGAAAGAAGTAACTTTGACCGAAAAATACATTTTCATTGCCGCAAAGGGCCCATGATCATTTGTGCCTCAAGGGTTTTGCTTACATGTTAATGCTTAGCCCTCTTGAAGTGCGCATCTGCACCACTGCGAAGAGCTGATCATTCATATGATCATAAGAGCTGATCATTCGAGCCTCAAGAGTTTTGCTTACAAAGGGTTACAATAAACCTACGAACTGACAAATTCCCAGTTTTATCCTCCAACACAACTTGCAAGGATACATGAGCTTCTAGCTGTTTTTTTTTGTTTTTTTTTTGCTTGAAATAAATTACTATTTATAACAAGAAAGTGTGATGCTTGAAATCTTGTTTCGTTTTGACGCTTGGCCACAACAGACGGCAGGATTGTATGAAGCAAAAGCTGAACACTGGGTAATGGTTAACACGTACGTTCAGGTCTGGAAACGGAAACTGAATTTCTTCATCTTCGGATATAAAAATAATGCATCAGTAATGGCTATTGTCCTGTCCATTTTTTGCAATATATTATTAGTGTTTTTAACGTTCTAGGCTCTGGTATGGTGCTGCACTGGGATCAGCTTAGAGAACTGCTAGTTGTATCTGGTGACGTGAAAATGATTCGACTGTGGGACGCGAACGTGGAACTGCGGCTAGCAGACATACCCACTGGTGTTGATGGCTGCGTAACAGCTCTTGGCTGCGATAGCACGAGTAAGTATAATCCATGCGATAGCCATCTTCTAGAGGCTACCGTATTGTCGCCGAAAACGTATCTTCGTTTCGTGGCAGAAAAATTCCTGGTTTTGTGCATTGATCACAGGAACCCCTCCTCTCCAGCCTCAAACCGAAGTTCAAATTTCTAGAAGAACCTTCCCTCCAGAAAGACCTTTCTGACTTCGAAAGGAAGTACCGTTCCTTTCTTCTATCTAGGCTCCTATGAGAGGGCACGGGTTCTCGAGAGCGCGGAAAACCACGAGGGGGCAGGCAAGAGTCCTTTTCCAACACAATCCAAATTACTTTATTTTCTTCTCTTTTAAGCCTCCGGAGGGAGGGCCTTTCCTCCTTTTGGTACCGTTCCGTCTTTTAGTTGCTCTTTAGACGTCGGAGGGAGAACAAGTTTTAAACCTTTCCTCTTTTTGGTATCTTTTCGTCTAGTACTGTTCCTCCTGCACCATGCCTTTCCTTTCCCTCTTTTACTTGGTCCCTGGTCGTTACTAAAATGAAACGGATTTTCCGTCATTTAGTATCTCTTTAGGCTCGTAGGGGAGGCACAAGTTGAGTATAGTTGCGTTCGTTGCACTCCGGTCTGGTTCTGGTGTTTAGTCACCAGTGTCCGGTTCTTTGCTTATAACGCGTTTTTTCGTTCACCAGTGAGTTGATGAAAACTTGCTAACTCCTCGCTACAGCGGGGCTCACGAGCAGGTTCTGGTTAGTCCGCACAGGTGGGCACTAACCAGACACTGGTTAGTCCGAAAACGGGTTTTAAGATCGGGGAGTAGTCACCGGTGAGTGCAAAAACGCGTTATAAGAAGCACCGGTGAGTAGTCACCGGCCAACGAACGCAGCTTATGTCTTTCCTCGTTTTGGTACCTTTTCCTCTTTTTATGGCACTTGCCTTCCGGCCGAATGCCGTATACCGATCACTTTTCCATCGGTATGTCCGTCGGTCTGTTCGTCAGTCCGGTGATCGCGAGTTAGGGTACTTCCGGATGTGCTAGGACATTGAAACTTGGCAGGCTTTAGGGACCAGACATAAGTAGCTTGGAAATAGTCACTTCCCCGATCTGACTACCGTGGGGGGAGTGGATGGAGGGGGGATCCGGAATATTGACGTATGTATAACTTTTGATTGGGGAATCGGATCTTAATGAAACTTGATATTTGGAAAGCCCTCGTGTCTCAGATGTCACATTTCAAGTTCGGAACGGATCCGGTGACTTTGGGGGGAGTTGGAGGGGGGACCGGAAATCGTGTAACATGTTCAGGGTGGACTGATCGGGATTAAACTTGGTGGGAAGAACATGCACAAGCCCTAGATATATAGTTGACAAGACCGGACCGGATTCGGGCACTGTGGGGGGTGGGGATTGTAGGGAGAGTTTGCTCAGTCCTATGTTATTATTTTGTAAAACAGATATTCAGGAATAAGTACGATGATTGATGATTGATTGAAATTCCGGTGACCCCGAGTTAAGATGCTTCCATATGTACTAGGACGATGAAGCTTGGCAGGCATATCAGGGACTCGATCATTTTAACTTAAGAACAGTCGTTTCTCTGATTTGACCATCGTGGGGGGAGCGGAATTAGGGGGGATTCGGAATCTTGAGGTATGTCCAACTTTTGAACGGGTAACCGGATCTTATTGAAATTTAATATTCAGAAAGAACTCAGGCCTCAGATGTTCCTTTTCAAGTGCGGACAGGATCCGATCAATGTGGGGGGAGTCGCGGGGGGACCGGAAATATTGTGACACGCTTAAAGTGTAGCGATTGGGATGGCACATGGTGGGAAGTGCAAGCATAAGCCTTTTATACATCAATGACAGGACCGAACCGGATCCGAGCGTCCTGGGGGGTATTCAATAGGGATGCGGAATTCCGGTGATCGCGATTTAAGGTACTTCCGGATGTACTAGGACGATGAAACTTGGCTTGAACATTAGAGACTTGACAAGATTGGCTTAGAAATTGTCACTTCCCAGATCCGACCATCCCTTAAAGCCTCTATCTTAACCGCAAAATACAAAAGAAGACTTTTAAGCAAAATCTACGTTTGCATGATCCCTATGAGCTCATCATCATTTTTGCCTCAAAGGTTTTGCTTATAAATGAATTTCTAGCACCCTTAAAGTGCGCTTCTTATTCGAAAAGTCAAAAACATACTTTTGACCAAACCCAGGATCATTTTTGCTTTAAGGGTATTGAGTACAGATGATTTTTATGGCACTTGCCTTCCGGCCAAGTGCCATATACCGATCACTTTTCCGTCGGTCGGTCTGTCGGTCGGTCAGTCCGGTGATCGCGAGTTAGGGTACTTCCAGATGTGCTAGGGCGATGAAACTTGGCAGGCATATCAGGGACCCGACCAAACTAATTTCGAAATAGTCACTTCCCTGATCCGACCATCATGGGGGGAGGGAGGGGAGCCGGAATCCGGAATTTAGGGGCATGCATAACTTTCAAACGGGTGATCGGATCTTAATGAAACTTGATATTTGGAAAGACCTCATTTCTCAGATGTCCCAGTTTAGGTCCTGATCGAATCCGATTAATGTGGGGGGGGAGTCGGAGGGGGGAACCGGAAATCAGGTGACACGCTTAGACTGGAGCGATCGGGATGAAACTTGGTGGGAGGAACAAGCACATACCCTAGGTACGTCATTGACAGACCCGGACCGGATTCGTGCACTGTGGGGGGAGTTGGAGGGGGGTTCCGGAATTCCGGTGATACGGAGTTAAGTTACTTCCAGGTGTGCTAGGACAATGAAATTTGGCAGGCAAATCAGGGACTCGACCAGATTAACCTGGAAATAGTCAACTTCCCGATCCGACCATCGTGGGGGGAGTGACGGGAGGGGGAATCCGGAATCTTGAGGTATGTATAACTTCCGAACGGGTGATCGGATCATAATGAAACTTGATACGTAGAAAGATCACATGTCTCGGATGCCCAGTTTCAAGTCCGGACCAGATCCGATGAAGGTGGGGGGGAGGGGGAACCGGAAAAGTTGTGACACGCTTGGAGTGAAGCGATCGGAATGAAACTTGGTGGAAAGAACAAGCACAAGCCCTATGTACGTAAGTGACAGAACCGGACAAGATTCGGGCACTGTGGGGGAGTTAGAGGGAGGGGGTCCGGAATTCCGATGATCGCAAGTTAAGGTACTTCCTGACGTGCTATGACGATAAAACTTGGCTTGAAAATTAGAGACTTGACATGATTGGCTTAGAAATAGTCAGTTCCCTGATCCGACAATCCCTTAAAGTACTAATGCTAACCGCAAAGTACAAAAAAAATATTTTAAAGCAAAATATACATTTTCGTGATCCCTATGATCCCTCACAAGTGATTTCCTTAAAGTAAAAACAATACTTTTGAGCAAAATATACATTTTCGTGCTCCCGATGAGTTCGTCATGTTTTTTACTTCAAGAGTTTTGATTACAAATGATCACAACAAACCCACAAATTGACGAATTCCTACTTTCATCCTCTGACCCAGCCTTGCAAGTGCCATATGAGCTTCCAGCTCTTGTTTTTTTTGCTGTCTGTCGTTTCGTCCATCCGTCCGTCTGCTAGCACGATAACTCTCTAAGAAGTTGAGATATTTTGCTCAAACTTGGTGTAAGAATTGTTGGGGTCGACATACAGGTAGATGGGTTCCAAAGCCATATTTAGGCGTTGGGGGGGGGGGTGAACCATCAGAATTTTTTTTTTGTAAAGCTAAAAGCATAATAGCCTGTCTCTGAACTTTATTTTCTCGCCGGACAAATAGTTTGCCCGGAATCCGTCAAAAAATGGAAACATGGCTGAAGTGAAATTTGATTCTCAAGTCGATTAGACCTTTGATTTGGGGGTAAGAATGCACGCTGAATCCAAATCTGGTCTTAGTTTTCTCAGCGTGTAACTGGTTTTGCCGTAGTTGGGTAGAATGAGGGCTTAATACATCGGGACGTAAAAGTTCTCCAGTAAAACTGGTTGGAAGGTTGTTAAACTGGAAAACTACACAGGCGAGTCGGGATATAGTTCAAAAAGGAAATACTGGAAGTGCCAGGATCGTCGCGGAACTTAACTAATGAAACTAATTATCTGATATTCATTTCAGTGAAAGAGTATCTACCAAATGGATCTTGGCAGGGGTCTAAGAATTACATTGCAAGTTTTGGGGTTCTGGAGATTTGTTAGATCTGATAGTCTGTGACAGAAAGCTCAATAAATATTTCCCGTTGGAATCCCATCGAAAGCTTTGATCTTATTAAAATTCGGGAATCTTCTAGAAGCGTCTCTTAGCTTCGAAGTTGTACATCTCCGTAATACGATAATTCCTCGAAACCTATTATGCCCTGCTGAAAAAGGAACAGATTGGAATAGAGTTTATTAGCTAAATGGCCATGAAGTAGTACATAAAAAGAAACGTCTCTTGACAGCAGTGCTGCATTGCTGCATTAGGCGAAGTGAACACCTGCCGTTGGGCCCCATGTCTCTTAGGGGGCCCACCACAGCGCGTCAGAATACTTCTTTCTTTAACCCGTAGCATCTTTTGTAATAAAACTTATTTTTGTAATATTCAAACAAAAACAAACAAATCACATTTCGTACTTTTATGTGGCTACTCCTCCTTCCTTCAGTGACGTTAATTTTAATCTATTTGACCCACTTTTTACTACTCACGTCACCTAACTTCTAAAAATAAGTAGTTTAGAATATGTAGTCTAGAAGTCAAAGTACTATTTATTTTTGTCCCAACTAGGTTTTAGCTAACCGACCAGTTCTAAAACCGTTTCAAGGCGGAGGCTTTGCTGGGTCTCTGACTGGCGGAAGTTTCTTCACTGTCAGAAGTTTCATAACAGATAACACAAGGATGTGCAGTTTCAACAGAACACTTAGGATGTTAGCTGTTATGTTTTTCAAACGTTACATGTTGAAACGTTATGCACACAGAAGATCATAAACAGTGCCGGAAAAAATCTGCTGACTGATTTGTTTGTCGTCATGAAATCGGAAAAGTCAGCAGATGATTTTGCTGCTCTTCGTGGCAATGCGTGTTATGCATAACGTTTGTAAAATCACAATAGATAACACCCGAAGTTTTACCTGTTGAAACTGCGCATCCTTGTGTTATTTGTTATGAAACTTCTGACTGTGTGATACCAGGGACCCAAAAATTTCCTTTACAGGGGGCTTGTCATTTCCTATGCTTCTATGTTGCTATGTTGCCCGACCCTTGCATACTTTCCAAAAATCCCACTTGGGTCGAATCGGCATTCTTGTTTGCCTCAATGGACGTGCTCGCCAAAGAGACTCCTCCCTCAAGGCGCCAGCAGCCAATCCCGAATTGTATCTATCTGGCCTTGGACGTGATTGGACCGTGGGTATTTCTCGAACTGTCTTCCGGTCGGTCAACATAGCATCAGAAATCTCTATTCTCTTATTGACAAGCCCCCTGAATGGCGAGGCATTACAGGAAATTTATGGGTCCCTGGTGATACCAACATTTGACGGTGCCAGCAAGTCAAATTATTTTGCGGAATATTCTGATTGGCTAGTGTCGAACCATAAAAAAATCAGATCCACACCTTGCAGTTTTTAAAACCGGACCAAAATAAGGTCGTCGTTTTCCTGTTTGACTTGGTTCAGCACTAGCCAATCAGAAAATTCCGCAAAGTGATATAATTGGCTAGTACCCAAGAAAGTTGAACTCATCAGAACTTCGCTTCCAGCCAATTTCAGATCTAGATTAGTTCATTACTTTGTAGTAATAGTTCAATGTTTTCTGCTCTAATCCCTTTGGCAATATCTGCCTTCACTGCTGCCCTGTGAACAACAAGCCAATAACAGAGACGCTTAGTCTAGCTGCGTTAGTTTAGCATCTCATCAATTTGAAGCGGAATTAAAGCGATTCTCGTTAGAATCCCTAATTGCTACGATTGGCAGAATCCCTAATCATATTATGGCAGATTCGCAGTTCGAATTTGCAGCAGGAAGTACTCCTAGGAGACAACATATGGTAGGAACCCTGTTGTCGCGTTTGCTAAAGGAGAGGTATGTTGATATGGACCTGGCCAAAATTTGTACTAAGCGAGTCTTAGCTAACTGCTGTCACGACAACGTGATTAGAAGTTTCTAGAAAAAAGAAGTTCTTCTTCGAACCGTTCAAAGGGGCTTCAAAGTTACGAGATTTGGCCTGTAAAAATATGTTTTCGATAGATATATTTTCGATGGAATACCGGTTGCAGGTAAAGAAACTTTAAATTATACCCAAGTTTATTAGTTTTGATCAAGTTTCTTAAAGCGCAAAAAACATGAGAAATTGCTTTCAGAAACCAAACTTTAAGCCAAGACGTAAAATGTTCCAGATCCGCTTATAATGATGATGATTATGAAATTATATGACACGCTGGAAAAGTAAAAAAAAAAATTAGTATAAAAATGTAAGGAATAGGGTTAAGTGAGCTTTGAATGACCAGGCGAATGAGCGAGACCAAAAGTCAAATCAGAGGAAGTCGGCAAACAAGACAGTTAGACCTACTGCCTAATATCGTTCATGTATATTAAAAGTGGATCCAGAATAGATTCTTGTGATATACCGACGAGGTCGAACTGGGACGTCATAGCCGTTACATGGGTCTAGGCGACTCCCCCCTCCCCAGTAACAACCCCCCCCCCCCAATGCAAATATATAGGAAATCATACAAATCTTAGTGAAAATCTGCAAGCACTTTAGGATTTCCCTAGACCCGCGAGCTAAATGTAAACGCGTGACGGTGGCTCGCTTGCCGCTCGCCTCGACATAGGCTAGGCCTATACTTCTCATAAAAATATATGTTGCTTTATTAACACTACATGGGGGGGGGGCTGGTACATAGGGTGTTTCCGCCGGGGTGGGGAGGGGTTGGTACCGGGGAGGTTTTCACCGGGGTGGGGGGGGGGCCAAGATACATACTCAACCGAATCCAAATCCTGCTTTCAGTTTTTGGGATCCCAAAACGTTAGTGACGGATACCTATGACATCACAAAAGTTGTCTGTCTGTCCGTCCGTCCGTCTGTGAGCACGATAACTCTCGAAGGGAATGAGGTATTTTGATGAAACTTGGTGTGAGAATTCTTTGGTCAAGAGTAAGGTTGAGTTCGTAGATGGGCTCTGTAGCCCTACATTTAGGGGTGGGGGAGGGGGTTTAAATTAAGGGGCAAACAAAATATTTTGAAACTGTTAATGTGATAATCGATTATGGGGTAAGAAGACATGCTGAACACGATGGTGAAAACCATTTTCTCGCTGGACAAGTAGTTCACCCGGAATCCGGCCAAAACCGGAAAGTTTGTTAAAAGTATGTCATGCTAAACACGATGGTGAAAACCAATTTCTCGCCGGACAAGTAGTTCGCCCGGAATCCGGCCAAAACCGGAAAATGTGTTAAGATCGCAAAAGTTTTATTTGAAGTTGATTAGATGTTCGATTTAGGGGTAAAAAAACATGCTGAGCACGACGGTGAAAACCATTTTCTCGCCGGACAAATAGTTCGCCCGGAATCCGGCCGAAACCGGAAAATTTGTGAAAAGCAAAATTTGTATTTGAAGTTGATTAGATGGCAGATTTAAGGGTAAGAAGAGACGCTGAATCTGTATATGACAATCATTTTTTACCCGGACATATAGTTCGTCCGGAATCCGGTTGAAACCGGATTTTTTTTTATAAGTTAAAGTTTTATTTGAAGTTGATTAGATGTTCTTTATAGGGATAAGGAGATACGCTGAATATGTTTCTGGGCAAGTAAATCGCTCGGAATTCGGCCGGAACCGGAAATTTGGCAGAAGTAAAGCAGGAAGTTTTGATCAGTATCGTCAAAATAGATATGGCTTATACAGGTATATCTGAACGTGGTTCTCTCAGATGATTAGCCTGGCGAAGACTGGATCTGGCGAAGACAAGACCTAGTTGTCTGGATCAAATATTAAATTTTTGGGATCCCACCGAAACCTTTGATCTTGTTTCAGTATGACATCAGTAACTTACCGACTGGCTACAATTTCGAAGACAAAATTGTCTGACAAATCGTGTCGATAGCTTTCTGCATCTAAAAGCATAGTTGCCGGTGTCTCCCTTTTATCTTGCACACATGAACATAATGTGCAGAGAAAGTATTGTCGAGAGTATCGCATGCTCTGTCGAATGATTTCTCCAGGTCCATACTGCGAATGATTAAAAATATATCAGAAAAACATATTTCGCCTCCCGATCCTCTACGGCTAAGCGTCAGATTTCTGCTAGGCCATCCCTCCCCTCCCATGGTTGTTGGATCCAGTCAAGAAACGAAACGTAACATCAGCTTCAACTATCAAGTTTCATCCTGATAGAACTCGCTCGAAAGGTGCGCATGCTACAAAATTCAATGTCCCCCCTCCTTCCACGTCCCTTGTATGGTTGGGTTGGACAAATGACATTGTCCAAGTCAATACTCTTGATGACTAACTCTACATGCCGATGAAAAGTCGCTCTGTACCTAGCGGAAGAGCCGGAAGCGTTACCACAGTTGTATTGGTTGACACATGATTTGAGTCATCGTTCGGGCGACGTTTCTCGTTTTTCCTGAGGTTCATAACTGGGGTGTTCTGGACTTGGTCATATAGTATCGCGAAACATATCAGGTCATCCACTTCACAGCTACACTTGCACCACTTCCTATTGCGAAGTTCAAACTCATATCGCGCGTGTCGCATGGTTGTGGCTGCCGCGCCCCGCCCACTGTGTCCCAAAAGTAAATCGAGCTTGCAGAAATACCTAGATCCACAAGCTGTGGTATTGCGTCAGCTCGATCGCTAATTTTGCGGAGGCTGAAACTCTGCATGGAGTTTGGTGTCAAATCCCTGAATCACCCAATCCACAAAAATATTTTCCGTTCCGAAAAGGTGACGAAAAGGCTCCCCCGCAGAGTAGCTACTGCGGTTGAAAAGTTGCAACTAATCAAATGCGCACACCAGAGGTTCGCAAATAGTTTCGTTCCCTCTTTTCTAAGGTTCTACAACGAAGTGTAAACTGAGCTGCTTGTTAAATCTTTAACGATATGTATGGCTATTGTAACCTTATATAGGTCTATTATAATTTATTTGTATGCTCATAGGGTACTGACTATACCAAACAAATTTGGCGTAAGCCATGAAAGATTTTTGGTCAGTAAAAAGATTTATCTATCTATCTATCCATTTTTCTGTCCTATCTGTCTATCTATCTATCTAATATGCCGGACAAGTTGCCATCTCGCGGGAGCGGTCCATAGAGCAAATGCTTGGTCGATACTCGAAAATATTGTTTATTTCATTCTAGCTGGTCAGACCATCGTCGCTGGCTGCTCTGACGGTTCCGTTCGGGTTTATGACAGACGTCTGAAGCCCAATTCTGCCCGGGTCATGACCTGGCGAGAACATAGCCATTGGGTAGTCGACGTCAGTTTCTTCAACACAACGGTCTCCGGGACTCACGTCATTAGTGGAAGGTATAATTTCATTTTGTTTAATAATTTATTAGTTTGAAATAGCCTCCAAAAATCAGACAAAATGGCGTTTTCGAGAGTTTCAACTTGTGGGTAGATAGAAAAAAAGGTAAAGGCATCAGCATCAGCCTATACAGGTCAAACTGGCGGTGCTGGTCTCCGATTATCTGCCCTCAGCCAGGAAGTGCAATGGGTGGTTGGGGTCCTGGTGCTTTCGTCCACCCTTCCGGTCACCTTCCCCAGATTTCTACAGGTACCCATTTGAAGCTTGGTGGACGCCACAAACCCCCGCCCCAAACCAAACGGTAGGCACGCACGAGATTCGAACCAGCGACCCTTCTGTTACGAGTTTGGCGTGTTAACCATTCGGTTGGAAACTTCTGTGTAGAGTATGTCGCTAACACATGTTCCCGTGATAAACACTCAGAGACTTCAACCGTGAGTAAACTGTTAGAAGTTTGACAACATTAAACAGCTGGATGCACATCCATGTAAATGTTATAATGAAGGGTATGAAGATAATTTACTACCCTGGCCCGACACTGTCAGACAATATGCATAGTATACAAGCTAACGGGTAGAAACCCGTTTAAAGGTTCACCGAGTACCTGCGATATAACCTGTGACAAGTTCCAGAGGCGTAACTAGCCAAAAAAAATTGGGGGGCAAGGGATTACCGACTGGCTGGTTATCTTTACCGACTGTTTTTGCAGAAAAAACGACTGTTTTGACGAAAAATCGACTAATGTTCCGAAAAACCGATTGTTTTTAAGAAAAAATCTATTATTTTTACGAAATACCGACTGTTTTGAAGAAAAATCGACCGTTCCCAATAAAAAAAATCGACTATTTTCACCTAGAAATCGTGGCGCTTCACGCCAGCTCGGCTATTTTTACCGATTGGCCGACAACATTGAGGGGGACGTCCCCCCCCCCATACGTGACGCCCCTGGTGATAACCGTGATCGCTGGTTTAAGGTAAAGTTTATTGTCGACGTTGGTACTATCTGACGATTTCAAATAATATTTCCCTTCAGTAGTTAACAAGACCAAAGGTTCCGATGGGATCCCAAAAATTTAATATTTGATCCAGACAAATAGGTTTTGTCTTCGCGAGATCCAGTGTTAAGGTCTGGAAGTGCATCCGATAAAACCAGAAAGGCTATTTGGCTACAATATTCACGACTAGAACGAAGCATTTATTTAGACCATCCAAAAGTTCCCGGTTTCAGCCGGATTCCGAACGAACTATATGTCCGGCAAAAAAATAATTGTGATGTACGGATTCAGCATCTCTCCTTACCCCTAAATCGGACATCTAATCAACTTCAAATAAAAATTTTAGCCTACTTTTAACAAACTTTCCGATTTTGACCGGATTCCGCGCGAACTACTTGTCTGGCGAGAAAATGGTTTTCATATTCGTGATCAGCATGCCTTGTTACCCCTAAATCGGAAATCTAATCAACTTCAAATAAAACTTTTACTTTTAACAAACTTTCCGGTTTTGGCCGGATTCGGAGCGAACTACTTGTCTGGCGAGAAAATGGTTTTCATATTCGGGTTCTGGACGCCTTCTTACCCCTATATCGAACATCTAATCAACTTTAAATAAGACTTCTACTTTTAACAAACTTTCCGGTTTTGGCCGGATTCCGGGCGAACTACCTGTCCGGCGAGAAAATGGTTTTCATATTCTGGTTCAGCGTGTCTTCTTACCCCGTAATCGACTATCACATTAGCTGTTTAATCATATTTTGCTTGCCCCTTAATTTGAACCCCCACCCCCAAATGTAAGGCTACAATGCCCGTCGACGAACTCGACCTTACTCTAGACCCAAACAATCCTCACACCAAGTTTCATCAAAATATCTCACTCCCTTCGAGAGTTATCGTGCTACAGACAGACGGACGGACAGACGGACAACTTTTGCGATGTCATAGGTATCCGTCACTAACGTTTTGGGATCCCAAAATAATAACAAACAACTTTTTGAATTAACATTTTAAAGCTTTCCATCCTTTTCGAGCAAAAATCTTTGTACAAGTTCTGCTTTGGCCAGAAAAAAAGATTCACCAGATAGGTCTGGAATACGAAAATCTTGTTAAGGATCATTTATTCACTTAAAGTTTAACTGAAAAGCCAACTTATTTTTGTGTCATTTAGTTGAATACACTGAATTATTTGGATTCTGCAAAGGGATTTTTTTGTTTTCCACTATCTGCTCTAGTTATGGCGTTCAGAATATCTGCGACCGTCCCCACAGCGAAAATTCTACTATGACGCGGGAAATTTTTTATCTAAACACAAACAAAGCTTTTCAGTGGGCAGTGGCGATATTGGTGAAGATTGCTTAGTGCCTGAACAAAAAAAAAAGTCATAAATCTTTCTTGTAAGGCATACAACAAATTAGAGGTACCACAAATCACATAGAAATTCCACTATTTGAAAATCGATTATTCCTGAATAGCGGAACAACCAAGTAACGCATTTTCAGCGGGTCTTCAAGCCAATTTAAGTGAATAAGTGATGGGTAGCTAGATTGTCCTATCACAGTCCTTTTCGGTTAAACTTTAAACAGGCTTGAATGTCTGACGGAAATGCTTGGTTTCCTTGCTGCGCTATTCCCGAATAAAATTTGTTATTTGTAATAAGGCCTTTCAGTCTTGTATCGACTCTATGTAGTTTCAAATACTTAGGATCAGCAACAGAGCCTGCTTTCAACAGAAAAACTTCCTAGGGGGATAAACAAATAAACTTGTTCTGGGAGGACTCTCTGAACTTATTTTGCAGCCATGCAGCGTCTTTGACTTTCTATCGTTCGCTATTTTACAAAAGGAAAAATCACGTCCTCAGTGAAATTCAAATAATGCGGTACACCTGTGATTTTTTCTTGGTAGGACACCGTCCATATTCTCAACGTCACTACGCGTGTCAACTGCAAAAAAAAAAAATACTTCAACAGACTTAAAATAATTCAGTCCCTTCTAACACAAGAGACAAAAATAAGCTGGCTTTTCGGTTAAACTTCTTCAGATGATCTTCAGTTTGTGCACAGTGGATTAGTTGAAGACAGAAGTTGTTCACGTTATCTGCTCTTGTTAAAGCTCGAAGTTGTTTCCAAGATATATTTTTATTTTGTCTTGAGTTTACTAGAAAAATACATCACCAGCACCAGGGAACAGCCATTTTTACTAGTTCGTTAGTCGACAACTTCACAGCACAGAATAAAAACATCAATGGAAACTTTCGTCCGCTCAGCTTCAATATTTATCTTTCAGTGTTTCCGGTGAAGTTCGGATTTTCGACTTGCGACGAAGTAGTTCGGTACACAACTTGACAACGTCTGCGGGGATGACTTCGATGGCTGTCCACCCTGGAAGTGACATTTATGCGTGGTAAGTTTTTCCTGACCGGTCACTTATTTATTCTTCTTCTTTTTCAAAATTTGGCGTTTCTAGGCGATGGTGGAATATCGCCCTAACACGGCACGTATATCCTTCTCCTTATCACTTCCACAAATCAAAATATACTTTCTTTTTTTTATGGTTATCAGTGAACTTTCCATTAAAATCCAACTTATCAATCAATTGTTCGACAACATAAAACTCAATCTTTAACCTAAAGGGGAAGATTCTCAATCTCTTCATTAACTTATTTATTCGTTCGTTTGTTTCTTAACCAATCCAAAAGATGCAAGAGCATACACGGTGGGTTAGCACAAAAACTAAACGAAGGTAACTAAAAGTCAGTTATCGACGTAAAATCAGTGATCTGATTTTAAGACTGTGTAAATGTTTGACGAGGGAGAGGGAATCCGGAATCTTGTGAGTCTTGTGACCCACGTAAGTTGCGGATGTTCCGACCATGGTGGGGGGGGGGGGGCTGGAGGAGGATCTCGGAAATTTTCTAACATGAGTAGGGACCAAACGGATTGAAGGATTCTGGACAGGCTTCTGTGGGGGAGTTAGATGGGGGTTACCGGATTCGGCTAGAAACGAGGAAGTACTCCGGCAACTTCAAAAATACACCTGTGCCGTTTGAGGGAACTAGTTGTAGGAGCTTGAATCGAATCCGCCTTAGTGGGAGAAGTTGGAGGGGGAGGACCCAAAATTAGACATTACAACATAGATAGAAAGTTATAAAAAACAGTGACACATAAAACCAGAAGGGAATTTTTGAACTGATTTTAGAAGTCTATATATAGGACCCCAGTGTCGGAGACTCGTCGACAAACCAGGACTCACATGGCGGGTCCTCATGGTGGAAACCAATGAAACCCAAACATGTAATTTGATGGGAAAGACGCCCTTGATATGGAAACATTTATAAGTAGTGAAAGACAAAAATAGTCCTCAGCCGGAAAAATAGTCTACACCGGTCACATGACCGGCATCTATCTGACTATAGTAGTGGTTGGCGAGCTACACTCACAAGCCCCTCTGTAGCTTAGTTGTAGAGTGCTAGTCTAGAAGGCAAGAGGTCTTGGGTTCAAATCCCGGCTGTAAGTTTCCAGATCAAGGGCGTTTTCCCATCATTTGGTACTACAAAATATAACATCAGAGAAATGTCAGTTCTGAAGTTTCATTCGGAACCGAACACCCGTTCGAAAGTTATGCATGACAGAACGTTCCGGATTCCCTCTCCCTCAACTCCATCCAAGATAGTCGGGGAAATGACTATTTCGAAGTCAATTTGGTCGGATCACTAATATGCCTGCCAAGTTTCATCATCCTAGCACATCTTGAAGTATCCTAACTCTCGATCACCAGAATTCCGGGAAACCAGTCCCCCCCCCCCCCCCGCCCAACCCACCCACAACGCCCTGACCCGGTACGTTTCTGTCAATGACGTATCTAGGGCATATGTTTGTTTTTCCCACCATACCCATCCCTCGGCGTTTTAAGGGATTTCTCATGCCCTCCTCCCTTCCAGCTCCCCCCGCAGTTACCGGATCCGGTCCGTACTTGAAATGGAACATCCGAGACGCTAACTTTGCCACTTGTCAAGTTTCGTTCACATCCGATCACCTTTTCAGAAGTTCTGCATGCCACTAGATTCCGGATTCCCCCCCTCCACGATGATCGGATCGGGGAATTTCCAAGTCAATGGGATGTTCCAGCCCTGATAAGTCGGCGTAGTTTCAACCTCCTAGCTTATGTGGAAGTGCCCAAACTAGCAGGACCGTGATAGACCGACAGACATTACCATTACTATATGGCACTTAGCCGAAGGCCATAGCTGTGTCAGTTAACTTTCCTCCAACTCGGTTGATATTGGGACAGCAATCGCGACGGTCACATCAAAATATCAACCTCGCTCCGCTCGGTAGATATTTTGACCGTCTCGATTTATTTTTCCAGTATCAACCTCGATGTTGGAAGTTAAGCCTTCAGTAACTGCGAATCGGAGCTGGGCGAAGAACAGCCACTCCCTTCGAGCCAAAAATAAAGAAATACAAGGGCTGAAAGCTCGCATAGCACTTGTAAGGGAATTTGTATGTTTATCAGCTAAGGTTCGTGCTTTCGTAGACGAATATCCTTTCCGAGACCATCCTCCAGCTCCAAGTGAAGGTTGTGTTCGCAAAGTTCCTTTACGACCTCTACACCAAGTCAGTGACAAGATTATGGGACACCTCTGACTCTCCTCACTGTGGTCGACTCTGTCCCGGAGGTTGGGGCCATTTCAAAGCCTGGGCTGGTCCTGACATTACCTATCTACAGAACTGACCTATTGCAAAAGAATGCTCTTCCGCCAATGCTTGACATTATTTCATGCAGTGCAGTGTGTTTTGTTGGAATTATTGCGTCGGTTAACTTCACTGTTAACTCTCCGCTTTCAGGTCACTTAATCTGCAAAATTTTATATTCTAGCGTTTTAATTCTCCATCGGATTTTAACTCTCTGAACTCGGAATACAAATCTCCGAATTCGGTGGTGTACAGTTACGAAAGTCCGATCAGGGACCCAAAAATTTTCTTTTCAGGGGGCTTGTCATTTCCTATGCTGCTATATTGCAACGTTGACCGATCCAGATCTAGTTTCCAAAAATCCCCACTTGAGTCGAATCGGCATTCTTGTTTGCCTCATTGGACGTGCGCGCCAAAGAGACTCCTCCCTCAAGGCGCCAGCAGCCAATCCCAAATTTTGTCTATCTGGCCTTTGACGTGATTGGACCGTGGGTATTTCTCAAACTATCTTCCGACTTGTCAAGAGCCCATCAGAAATCTCTTATTGACAAGCCCCCTGTAAAGGAAATGTATGGGTCCCTGGTCCGATGTAGGAGAGACTTTTTACAGTGTTCTGGCAGAAATTGATTGACCTCTTTATTTTTAGCTCCTTTGTGAATCAAACCATCAACGTCTACAGAGGCAAGGGTGACAATATCGGTGCCATAAAATATCATGAGGGGTTCATGGGGGCAAGAATCGGCACCATCGCATGTCTTGCCTTCCACCCCTACAAGATGAGGCTGGCCTCAGGAGGTGTAGACTCTGTGATTAGTGTGTACTCGACTGAGCGGTCTGTTAAGCGATAGTAGCTGCTGTTTTTGATTGGATTACCTTTGAGAGGGTTCATCAAGATCTCGGTGCTTCGAGAGTGTTCCCGGAATATGGCGGTTAATTTTAATGATAGTTTTCAGTGATAGAATCCCGTGGGGTCCAGTCCCCTTGCAACAGACGCTATATTGGGACTCCGGCTGCGCCATCTAGCATAACGCAACGCATCTTGATTTCAAGGTCGGATAAATGTGACGGCGTTCGCGGATCCACACGCGCCTGACTGTGGTTCTAGACGAGGGGGTTTACAGACTCCGCAGTTAGTAATCTGATAGAAATTTATGTAAATGCAGTTTTATTATATGACTGCTTGCGACGAAGGAAAAGGAATTGAGAAAAACAATAGAGTTGGTTTAAACCAGAAATGGCGTGTTTGAGGCCATTTTTGATCACTGAACTACAGAATAATTCAACCATATTTGACAAAGTAAAACGGATAAGTCAGCTACATTTTTGGAGCTATATTTCTGCCCTTCTTGGCAAGGGTCATCTTCAGGCTCAGGTCACTCAAGCTGGAAAATGAACTTGTAGAAAAACACTTAACGATTCTTCCTTAAATATCTGATTTTGTGAATTTCTTGCCGGAAAAATGCTTGGAGTTAAAGCTGGTGCTGTGATTTCATGTTGGACACGGCTGCTGGTTTTGCTGCTCGATTAGGTTTTCGAAAGGGTATAAAGGGTACCCTATATCCCCAATCGTTCAGTTTGTTCCCACTCCCGATATTCCGAACTTCCTGTGTGATCCACCCTAGCCGCAGTAGACTGATTCTTCCTTTCTCCTTGTTTGGCGCTTTCAGATCGGAATCGGAAGCAGATCGGATGCTTATCGCTTCCGATCAGATCGAGAGCTTATCGAAGGTACTAGAAGTACGTGATAAGCAAGTTTTTCCGTGTTTCCATATTTCTAATTCTTAACGGACACCTCGCACTACGCAGCGTTTTTGCTCTGAGATATTTGACTACTTTATCACTTATCTATGCTGTAGTCTTCTGTTGTTTTAGCCCCTTTGCATGTTCTTTGACTTGGGTAACAGACTTGGCAAAATTTGCATAACCGGTCTTCGGCCCAATAAGCTTCTCTGAAACAAATGTGATACGTCACGTAAAGGGAACAAACGTGGCAAGAGGGATAATCAGTGTAATGCTAATAGAGGAGATAGGATACACTCATGAAGAGTGGAGTCTCGGGAACGAGAGTGGATGTAAATACTACTGAAGTAGAATGACCTATTATCACAAGTACAACATGTCCCTTAAGTTCAGGCAAATAAAGATGTCGGAGCCTCGTCATTCAGTCCATCTGCCTGGAAAGAACCAGAAAATCAAGTACACTTGCGTTGTAGCAACTGTCGTAACTATTCATCTTTCCACATTTCTGTTAACTTTCGGCTCATCAAAACCAAGGGGGCTGCGCGAGGTCGAAAACAGCCAGACGGTCTGTGATGTTAGAGAAACCCAGCAGGGTTTTCTAGGGTTCACGTATGTTCGAATATTGGAACATAAACTGTATCTTCTGCGACTTAGTAAGCTTCTTCTTCTTCGGTAACGATAAAACAGATCTTTGAGCATGTTCTACCATACTTACCGTAGTTACCACGCATACGTCACGACCGTTGGCTTCTTACCGTCAAGGCTGGAATTTTTTTTTTTTTTTGGTAAAACATCGCTCCACGGGCGAATCTAGCCAATCACGTTGCAAAGATCCGTAGTTACTACGCTCCCGAGCATGGTAAGCAAATAGCTACTATTGATCACTATTTCGATAAGGTTGGAACGGTCAGCGTAGTTACTTACCGTGAGGTTGGAACGGAAATAGTAACTAATAGTTACGATTGTTAGAAGGGCGGAACACGCTCTTTGTAACTGGGAAACTGTGACCAAAGTCCAAACCGCATGTCACCCAAACCGCACAGCAAATCTGACGGATCTAGAACCGGGGTAAGAGCGTGAAAATTGACAGAGATAGTATGTAAGGCCCTCTTTTTCTCGCGGAGCACCTTTGGCGGCTTTTTTTGTTTGGCCGATTCGGTGTTTCCGGTTTCCGGCAGTGTTTCCACCAAAACTTCCAAACTTTGCTAAGTGCCAAAAAAAGAACAGGGTTGAACCAAACTGTATATCAATTTTCACCCCCGTATACCAGCAGACACTTCTTTACACCCTCACCGTCCCAGACAAATCTGTCCCACGAGCGATACTTCGACAAAGTCAACAGAAAAATGCTTAGCCTACTTTTCTGAAAAGTTTTTGCACGAATAAAACTGGAATAACGGGAAAAAAGTGTTAAAAAGGAAGCATTTGGAACGGAGCATTAGGATTAGGAATATATGCTATATTTGTATGCTGTGAATACACGATGATGATTTTCTATCTGACTATTGTAGTGGTTTACGGACCGTGTTTATAAGCACCTCGGTATCTCAATTGGTAAAGCGGTCGCCTTGTAAGCGGAGGGGCTTTCATTCATTCATTCATTTAATAATAAACAAAACATATCTCTCGTGGGCAGAGCCCAAATACGATGTTTTTTAGTCATAAATAAAGTTGTCAAACATAAATTGTCAACAAAGCAGAAAAATGCTAAACATCATTATATTGCTTTACGAAGCTCTGCACAAAGGTTCTACTGTAACGCATAATGTTACAGTAGATTGGGGTCAGTTTGGGAACCTTCTCAGCCACTTCTCGGGGGGGGACGAGATCTTGCAGGAACAAAGGGTGGGGGAAGGAATGAACGGTACATAGGGTGCTGGAGAAGGGAGGAACCGAAGTTGCGGCATAGTTTTTCGCGGCGGGAAGAAAGGGATTCAATTTTAAATTCTTTGAGGTAAAAGGAGTATGGAAGGGGGGAACCGCCATAGATAATTTGGAGCGATCTCTTCTGAACTCGCTCTATTTTATCAGTTTCACTTTGGGTAAGAGCAAAGTGCCAAACCGGACAAGCATATTCGACTAAGGGTCGAATGAAAGAGCAAAACATTAGCTTTAGCTTGTCCTTAGGAACTCCAAACTTTTTCAGTGTTTTTAGCATTTGAATTGCGCTGTTAGCTTTCTTTACAACTGTCTTAGTATTTTCGTGCCATGAAAGGTCAGAAGAGATCACTACACCTAGTAGCGTAGTTTTATCACTGATGAGCCCAGGGTCGATAGGAGGCTTGGGTTCAAATCCCGGATGAGGATCATGTTTGTCTTTCAGTTCACTACTTACAAATTTTTTTGTCTGCACTTTCATCATCAGGTTGGAAAAATCTCCGCTTTTCGTATGGAAGATGATGGTGTGGAAATCCTGTAGGGGTTCCATTTTGCGTTTTTTCCTCGCAGCGCAGCATAAGGAGCATGAAGGTTGGTTGACACTGACTTTAGACCCTTCTCTTTCTCATAGCGCCGTTGGAAAAAGGAAATTTCAACGCAGGACACCTCTGGGTGTGTTTCCTGTTTGGCCGATCCTTAGCCTAATTAGTGCCGCAAGCAGCCGTTGCACTAGGAACTTCAAACATTTCATCGTGCGAAATGGAAGATCAACTGGCCGCCACATGGAACTCGCTATCAGACGATGTAGCGGGTGCGGAGAAGGTCAACGAGTTCAAACATGCTGTGGATAGCAAAGCATGCATCTGGACGTCATATTTTCGGTCTAAAAATTCCGTGGAGAGCTTTGGTTGTATCTCTGGTCTTGTACTTATATGATAAGCAGCAGAAGTCCGATAGATTCCCTGAGCCAAATTCTGGTAGATTCCGTCGGGCAAATTCCGGTAGATTCCCTGATCCAACCTCCAGTAAATTCCCTGAGACAAGTTCCAGTAGATTCCTTGAGTCAACTTCCGGTAGATTCCTTGTTCGGTAGGTTCCCTGAGCAAAATTCAGGTAGGTTCCCTGGGTAATAATCTGGTAAGTTTCCTAAAATCATCAAAAAATTCTAGAACAGTGGTTCCCAACCGGGGGTACGCGAGACCCTTGCAAGAGGTACGCGAAGGAACCAAAATAGGTTTAATTCGTAACTTCAAAATCTCGCCTTGCTCACTTTTGACTGCCGAAAGCCTAATATTACCAGCAGAGGCATCACTAGCCTAAACATCTTGAGGGGCAAGGTATTTTTATCGACTGTTTTTCAAAAAAAATAGCTGTTTTTACGAAAAATCGCGGCGCGAAGCGCCGACTCGTTTCTTTTCCCTTAACTTGAACCCCAACTTCCCCTTCACTTCCAGAGCCCATCTACGAATTGAACCTGTCCCTTGACCCAGAGAATCCTTACACCAAGTTTCATCAAAATATCTAGTTCCCGTCGAGACTGTCGAGAGTTATCGTGCTCACAGCATCAAGTGTTCACCAGCCTCGGGTTAGATGTGAACGATCCCGGTTTTCTTTGAGGTATAGTTTGGCTACAAATTACAACAAATACAAAATTAACATCGAAGAATTGTCTCCGCGTAGGTTAAAGAAAACATTCAAAGAGTTTTTAATTAGTAATTATTAAAGTAAAACCGTAGAATTCAAATTAAATTAATTGTAGATTATTATTATTTATTTAGTTTTAGGGTTGGGAGGGATTTTGTTTTGTTGCTGTAATGCGGGATGCGCCCCTCTTGTTGGTTCTAGTTATTGGTATGCGAGTTTGAACTGGTGAGTACTACTGTTTTTTGTTTTTTTTCTTGTATTTTGAAGAAGGTAATTGTTTTTCATTTATCATTCCCGTGCCATTCGTGCTTTGCCCTCTGCCGGGAGTATTTGTCAAATTACGTGTGTATCTAGTGAAGATAATAAACGAACCTGAACCTGAACCTGAACCACAGACGGACAAATTTTTACGAAGTCATAGGTATCCCTGCACTTACGTTTTGGGATCCCGAAGAGTCGCTGCAGGTTTTTTTATGGCACTTGCAGCCTCTGGCTCAAGTGCCATATACCGATCGCAATTCCGTCCGTCGGTCGGTCTGTCGGTCGGTCTGTCCGAATTTTTTTGTCCCACATGTTCGAGTTAGGGTACTTCCAGATGTGCTAGGACGATGAAACTTGGCAGGAAAATCAGGGACCCGACCAAACTAACCTAGAAGTAATCAGTTTCCCGATCCGACCATCTGGGGGGGAGTGGTGGGCCGGGGAAATTCTGAAAATTAAGGAGTTTTGTCACTCTTTTTCGAATTGGAGTACTTCCAGATGTGCTAGGACGATGAAACTTGGCAGGAGCATCAGGGACCCGATCGGACTAACTTGGAAACATTCAGTTTCCCAATCCGACCACCCGGGGGGGAGTGGAGGGCTGGGGAATCCGGAAAATCGGAGTAGTGTGTAACTTTAGAACGGGTGATCGGATTGGAATGAAACTTAATAACTGAATAGATGGCATACTTCTAATGTCCCGTTTGAATTCCGGACCGGATTCGACAGCTATGGGGGAGTTTGGGGGGGGAGACCGGAAATTTCGAGAAACGGTTAGAATAGAGGGATCGGAGTGAAACTTGCTGGGAAGAACAAGCATCTGCTCCAGATAAATTGTTTATACATTTGGACTGGATCCGACCACCCGGGGGGGGGGGGAGGGCTGGGGAATCCGGAAAATTGGAGTAGTGTGTAACTTCCGAACGGGTGATTGGATTGGAATGAAACTTAATAACTGAATAAATGGCACACTACTGATGTTCCGTTTGAAGTCCGGACCGGATTTGACAGCTATGGGGGAGTTGGGGGGGGACCGGAAATTTCGAGAAACGGTTAGAATAGAGGGATCGGAGTGAAACTTGCTGGGAGGAACTAGAATTTGCTCCAGATAAATCGTTTATACATTTGGACTGGATCCGACCACCCGGGGGGGAGTGGATGGCTGGGGAATCCGGAAAATTGGAGTAGTGTGTAACTTCCGAACGGGTGATCGGATTGGAATGAAACTTAATAACTGAATAAATGGCACACTACTGATGTCCCGTTTGAAGTCCGGACCGGATTCGACAGCTATGGGGGAGTTGGGGGGGGAGACCGGAAATTTTGAGAAACGGTTAGAATAGAGGGATCGGAGTGAAACTTGCTGGGAGGAACAAGAATCTGCTCCAGATAAATCGTTTATACATTTGGACTGGATCCGGACACTAGCGGGGTGGAGGGCTGGGGAATCCGGAAAATTTGAGTACTGTGTAACTTTCGAGCGGGTGGTCGGATTGGAATGAAACTTAATAACTGAATAAATGAAACACCTCTGATGTCCCATTTGAAGTCCGGACCGGATTTAACAGCTATGGGGGAGTTGGGGGGGAGACCGGAAATATCGGGAAACGGTTAGAATGGAGGGATTGGATTAAAACTTGCTGGGAAGAACAAGCATCTGCTCCAGATAAATCGTTTATACATTTCGGATGGATCATGACATTAGGGGGGGGGGTTGGAGGGGAGTTTCCCGAAATTCTGGTTATGGCGGTTTTGGGGATTTGCACGACGAATCGTGGGAGGCGAATCAGGGACCCGATCAAAGTGACTTATAAAGACAAATTTACATGATCTGATAGCCGTGGGGGGAGTAACGGGAGGGGGAATCCGGAATATTGAGTCATGCGTAACTTTGAAACGGCTGATCGGATTTGAGTGAAATTTGGTAATTGAAGAGAGGACATGTTTCTGTTGACGGACAGATCCGACAGCAATTGGGGGGGGGGGCGAAAATACGTGACCGACTTAGACTGGTGAGATCGGAATGGAACTTTGTGGGAATAACAAACAGATGCTCTGGATAAACACTTACGGAACCGGATTGGCTCCGGCGACTGTGGGGAAGGTTTAGGGGGGGGAGGTCCGGGATTCCGGTGATCACGATTTAAGGTACTTCCAGATAATCTAGGACGATGGAACTTGGCTGTAATATTAGAGATTTGACAAGATTGACTCAAAAATGGCCACTTTCCAAACCCGACCATTCGTTAAAGTACTAATCTTGACTGCAAATTTCAAAAAATACTTTTAAACCAAATTCATATTTTCATGATCCCCATGAGCCCATTATCATTTTTGCCTCAAGGGTTTTGTTTACAAATGACGTTCTAGCTCCCTTAAAGTGTGAATCTGAACGGCCAGGTCGAAAAGTACTTTATTTGAAACAATACATCTCAACCCATGATCATTTGTGCCACAAGGGTTTTGCTTAAACATTTATTTCTGTTACCCTTAAAGTGCGCATTTGAAATGAAAAGCGAAAAAAAACTTTTGACGAAACGGTATACATCAAGGATCCCTAAGGGCCTGTGATCGTTTTTGGCTCAAGGGTTTTGCATACAGATGCATTTCTAGCGCCTTTAAAGTGCGCATCATTACACCCAAGTTAAAAAATAAAATACTTTTTATCTAGCTCCCTTAAAGTGCGCATTTTAACCACAAGTCGAAAAATACTTTTGATCAAACAAAACATCTCAACACATGCAAGTGCCATATGAGCTTACAGCTCTTGTTTTTTAAAGGAGTTGGCTGAATTTGTCTGACCGCATACTTTTCTTACCAAAACCAGTCGTTAAACTGTGACGTCTGTTCTTTGACGGTTCGAGCCGGAGAGTTTTAATCGCTTATTTATAATTGGTCTAATCGTGTGAAAGTGTGATTGGTGCGGATGATTCACAAGTAGCTTCGAGCTGGAACTGGCATTGAAATCGCAAATGCGAAGCTTCCGCGAAAGCGTCCCAGCTTGGAACACATGTGCCTAAAGATAACCATCTAGAAGCAGGGGCGTCACTATGGGGGGGGGGACTCCCCTCCCAAAGGTCTTGAGAAAGTACTTTCGTCGGGCGAAGCCCGGCGAAAGTACACTTGTTTGTCGGCGCGGAGCGCCGGCAAACCCAAAAGAAATCAAAAATACAGAAGAAATTCCCAGAATACAGAAGAAATTCCCAGAAGAAATCAAATTTTGCATGCTTTTGTCGGGCGTCGGTCGACTCGTCGGCACATAGGGTTCTTTTCATACGCAAGAAATCAAATTTCGCATACATTTGTCGTGCAGAACACAGGAGAAATCGAGTTTTGTATATTTTTGTCGGGCCCTCGATATGCTTGTCGGCACATCGGATTATTTTTATACATAAGAAATACACAAGAAATTCAATTTTGTAGGCTTTCGTTTGGCGTCGGTAGACTCGTTGGCACACTGGGTTCTTTTTATACGCAAGAAATCAAATTCGACATACATTTGTCGGGCAAAAAACAGAAGAAATTGATTTCTGTACGCTTTGTCGGGCGTCGGTCGACTCGTCGGCACATCGGATTCTGTTGATAAATCAGTTTCAGCAAACTTTGTCGGGCGCACCCGGGAAGACCCGTATCGTCGGTACATCGGGTTCTTTTTATACGTAAGAAGCATAGCATTCGAGTTCTGAATGCTCTAGTCGGGCGTCGGTATTCTTGTCGGCCCATCGGCATATTTTTATTCGCAAGGAATCGGATTCTTCAAACATTTGTCGGGCGCACCCGAAAATCTTCATTACACGTAATAAATCAAATCCTTAAACTTTCGTCCAATCCTGAAAGTTAATGTCTCGTCGGCAAATCGAGATTTTCTACACATAAGAATCAACTTTGTGCCTACTTTCTTATGGATGGCCACTACTTTTTTGGCAGAAAGATCTGTGATTTCACAGGTAGCCTTACTTTTATTTGGGATCGCTCATCAGCGTTTTCACAAAATTTCGCCTGCGGCGCGTTTCGTAGTATTTTCTATCTGGAAAAATGGTGTTCCGTTTAGTTGTGTTTTAGGATTGAAATTCTTGGAGATTGAAAACCATTAAAAGCTAGAAACTGTAAAGTATATGTATAGAATGGCCTAAAAATTTTCCGAAAAAAGACATTAACAAAATTTCGCCTGCGGCGCTTGATTTAACTTGTTCTGGGTTCATTCGTTGGAAAGCTTCGCTTTTTACAGGCCCCGGAATGTTAGACCTCCACCATGCCGATTTTTGGCAAAAAATTTGAATTATTGAAAACGTGCTTGAATTTTCATGGTAAGTTTCTGAAAAAAATTAGACATAGAAAATTTGAGGAAGAAAGTCAAAAATCTAACGCGGTGGCTCGATGTAGAATTCATTTCTGTACATTTTAGTAAAAATTTCGTAAAAATCCATAAAGAATTGTGGGCTCGCGAAGCTTTTTGAGTTTGGTACCTAACATTTTTCTTTGTAAATTTTGTTTTTAATGGCCTTTTTTGCCATTTCAATGGTTGGGAATCCTACAGGAGGTACATTTGTGCATGTTATCTTAAGATGCAACTCGTTTAGGTGTGAGAAGTAACATGGATTCCACCCTAGTTCCAGCCTAGTTCGGGTTTCTTTGCTAAAATATTCAGTGAAAGCCACATGCTAGGTTGACACTGTTGACGCAAACACAATGATCGCTACTGAGCTATAGAGAGATTTCACCCTACCCGAAGAAAATGGGTATTTCTACACCATCATCGTCGGGAGAATAACAAAGAAAATTAACATTGGAAGGGATAGGGTTTTCAACTTTGAAGTTGAATTGTGGGTGTTTGGCATCAGGTGAAAGGTCTGAACCTGTAAGTTGTTGTACGCATTTGTTGACCATTTCTTGGTTGTTTGAGATTAATTTTAGAAGAAAATTCTTTCACCAGTGAGATCTTCAGGGCTTCAAACATGACTGAATGTTGGCCACAATTGTTTAGCTCTAGTCTAGGCAGAGATGATTTGCATGACAGTCAAGATAAGTTATGCTGTTATAACTTACTTTATATAACTTATTAGATTTTGCAGAAATCGGATCGTGAAATCTCATAAACGGCTTAAATATTCAATTCACTTCTTTCATAAATTAGAAAGTGATGGTGATTCTTAATCCATATTTGGATATAATGTTTTGCATGCAGGTTCGACTC
Organism: Branchinecta lindahli; assembly: GCA_023053555.1. Classification (NCBI taxonomy): domain Eukaryota; kingdom Metazoa; phylum Arthropoda; class Branchiopoda; order Anostraca; family Branchinectidae; genus Branchinecta; species Branchinecta lindahli. Next base: position 3,048,391 of record JAKZAO010000009.1, on the reverse strand, counting down.
CTGCAAAGGGTCCTGTATTTGGTCAACCTTCATTGGTGATGCAACGTTATTTTCTGAATTATGGTTTTAAGTTCTTAACTCGGCAGCCGCACAGCGAAAATTCAGTAACGGCTTAGATATTTTGGCAACAGGTGCCGGAAGCCGCCGGTCACTGTTGACTTTGGAAAACCCATTGGTTACTGTTCAGAAGCGGATCCCAAACATAGAATATTCAGAAATTAATCAGTAATTATAATAGTGTTCTTTAAGTGGAATAATTTAATATGACCTTTGTCTAAGCTGTTGTGAAAAAGAATCACTAAGCAACAACTTAAATTGTAATAAAAAATCATGTTTCTTCCATCTCCAGTTTGTCTTGGAGTTTCTCTTCCTAATAAGAGTAATTCGGGATTTTTCTGAATAAAATCTAATTTCGGATATTCTGAATATAAGTAATTTGGAATTTTCCGAATAAGGCTGGTTCGAGATTTTTCTGAAGAAAGTCTGATTCGGGTTTTTCCGAACTAAGTCTGATTCGTTTTTTTCCGAATAAGGTTGATTCTGGATTTTCCGAATAAGAGTAATTCTTTATTTTTCCGGATAATTCTGGATTTTTCCGAATATTTCTGGATTTTTCCGAATAAGGCTGGTTCTGGACTTTCCAAACAAAGTCTAATTTGAGTTTTTCCTAATCAGAGTATTTCGGGAGTTGCCCAAAGATGATCGATTCGAAATAAACTCCTTGCGCCTGTTTGTCTTGTTCAGTGAAGTCTTCCTTGTCCCTACTGAGTAATAAGCAAAATCTGAGAAAAAAAATTTATCAGTATCATATATAAATATAATATACTAAAATATAGACAAAAAACATCTGAGAAAATAATGAATAATAAGGAAAATCTTTCTAGGTGTGACCTTTGGCTGATCCTGTTCCAGTGGCAGCTGCAAATCACCAAGTGGATACTTCTGAGTCTCTTGTTGAGCCATTTTAAAGACAATTTGCGAAATCTTGGAAGGCGAATGATTTTCTACTCAACTTCAACAATTGCAGAATGGCAAAAATATGACAAGCTTTCAGGACAAATAGAGTACAGGAATGTGCTTTGCCTGTGACCTCTCAGCAGCAAGTTTACCAAACAAGTTTCACAAGTTTAGCAGCAACCAGGCTGCAATGATTTCATACTAGTTGTACTGCCAGCAATCTGATTTTGAATGACGACAATCCACGGTGACCTTCCGATAATACTAAGAAGAGAATAGGATGCTGGTGTCGATTGGTTGTTCCGAGCTTACAGAAAACAGTGATATGGAAACCAGCAAATGGGCAAACACTATGCAAAACGAATTCCAGATGGTGGGTGCAGCCTCGTACTATTAAGTTGTTCTGTCTTATAAAAAGTCTAAGTTGTTTATTTCTTGTGCAGATAAACTTTTTTTTCTCGTGTCTAGAAACCTATATTAGTAAATATTACATAAAAGCAGGGAACTGAAATCTTTTTACAAGAAGTCACACTTGACAACAAATATTGGCAAGAACTTGGAGCGTGTTCCACCCTACTTACCATAGTAACGACAAATGACGTCACGAATTCTGGCTTGTTGCCGTCAAGGCTGGAACGATTCGTCTACTTTCGGCAAAATATTGGCGCATTGCGACCAAAGCACCACACACCACCACAAAGGTCGTAGTTACCACGCTTACTACGCTCCCGAGCGTGGTAAGCAAATAGTTACTATTTCGAGAAGGTTGGAACGGTCAGCGTAGTAACTTTTCACGAGGTTGGAACGGAAATAGTAACTATAGTGAGAAGGGTGGAACACGCTCTTGGTGTCTATCCTGAAAAATCACAGATGTTTTCGCATGGTGGGCTCTTCGACCCTTGCAACTGCAGTTAACTACCACTACGATCTTACTTACATAGAACCGCGTTGCGAACCATACAAAAATGCTGTGACGACGTGTAATTCATCGTAGGGTCGGGCTTTCCGTTGTTGCAATTTCGTAACTGGTTTGCTACTACAGTCCAAGGGTCGAGCACCCCAGGTGTAATCTACTTATCTGTTGCACGACAGCTATTTTCTAGATGAAATACATACAAAAGTAATTAGGAGACAACAAGGAGCAAGCACTCTGTGGGAGACGCAAGTTCAGAAGAAATATTACCAATTCTTATTCTTGGCTTTGTCAAAGTCATTAGTCATACGCATAAAGATCCGTACACGAAGGAATTTACATGGGACTCGGACCACTTCAGCAGTAACAAAATTGAGCACTGGGCTATTCGTCTAATTGCTAGTTTATATAGCCCGTCACTGACTTTTTTTTTTTTTTACCTCAGAACCACCCAAATCTGAATTTTATAGGCTATATTTCTTGAAGGTTAAAATATTTAGAATATGTATGCTTTGTTCGTTCAGTCTGTGATTGCATAGTTGTTGGGCTTACTTTTGAAATGTTCGGTAGCAACAGAAATTGATCATAGAGCAAAATTTCCTCCTTCTTTAGAAATAGTACTTCAAACTAAAAAAAGGACAATTTTATAAAGTAATTCAGAATGGGAATGTTCCAGCTGTTTTGTGATTTAAAATCACAGTCGTCTGCTCTAACTTGTCACGAGGAACAATTTACTTCGAGATTGGTATAATCACTAATCACAACGGACTTCGACTGAAAAAAGGTTTTCTTAGCACAGAAAGTAAAATACCAGACAAACTGGTGACACATAATGCTAAGCACTCTTGGTTCAACTGCTACGAATGTCACAATGTACAAGTCGCTTCCAGACTAGTCTAATGATTTATAATAGTTGCGTTTTTGCTGATACCATGGTATCTGATATACGGTCTAAAGTCGTTTTTGCAGTTATCGTGGTATCTGATACCACGGTCAAAAGGCGTTTTTGCAGTTGTCGTGGTATCTGGCCAGTTACCGTGGTAACAGATATTCAGATATCACGGTCCGACCGTGGTATCTGGTCGTAGTATCTGAAAAGTCATCTCACTTTCATCAAATTTTGTCAAGTTGGTGAGAAAGAAGTTTAGAACTTCGTGATGTAACTGGATATCAGTTTTTCTTTTGGAATGACTTCGAAAAGTGCTATTTCGGGCAATAGTCGTTTTTGCAGTGGACCGTATATCAGATACCACGGTAACTGCAAAAACGACTAATTGCAGATCCAGTTACCGTGGTAATAGATACCATGGTATCCGCAAAAAAGGCAACTAATCACTAGTTACAACGAACTTCATCGGAAAGTTCTGGGATTCTAAATTACAATCTAGGAGTCAACCGTAATAGTTAAAAAGTTCCAGGTTTCCTTAGCACAGGAAGTAAAATGCCAGACCATTTTTTTGACAAATAACGCTGAGCACTCTTTACACAACGTCAAATTCAAAGACACTGAACTTCGGCTTAGAAACTAGACAACATCTTTGGCAGGATCCGGTGCGGGGAACTAGGTCCGATCTCTGTCTAATCGTGACAAGCCAACAACAAGTTCGGCAACAAGCAGAGTGACAGAGATGATTATGTTTTCATAGTTTTAGCACTGGTGGGTCCAACACGCGACTCAGGTACGTTTTGCTCATTGACTTTGTGATATTTACGCACTGACGGGACGCCCTTTGCTGGTTGGTTGATACCTCGTAGGCCTTGCGGTTTGTGGCCTTCCAACCGCTTCCTGTTTACGCTGTCGAACAAATGATCCTGAGGAAAGGAAGCTTAATGTATTATAATGTATATATTGTGCTCTCATTTAACAGTAGCAATAGTTTTTGTAGCGCTCTTGCGCTGTGGATTTTTTGAAGCCTCACAGAATTGGAAGACCGCAAATATTTGAACCCAGTTAATTAATAGCCCATTTACGTACAGGTACACCGAACCATGTATACGACCAACAGAAAAAATCCAACGGACGTTTCGAATTTTCAGTGTTTGTTTTCGTAAATGTAAGGCAAAGCTAGGAATCGATTAAATATGAGGAATGAGCCACAATGTTAGCATGTATCTATCCTACATTTGAAATCCAATGGACTTTCCTGATGTCTGATCGTTCTGCTTCTCGTAAATGTTGAAAAGCTGTTGTGTTCCAACGGTAATCTCACAGCTGAAGACAGTAATGAAGTGACTTCTCCAACAAAATCAACATTTCATATCTAAAACGCAACGGTTTTTCTCGAAAACTCAACAGTCTTTCTATATCACGTGACATGTTACTGGTTTTTGTTACATTTACGAGAAGAAGAAGCATAACAAATCCGGGATGTCCGTTGAGTTTCGTCTGTAAGATAAAACCCATGGTTCTATGTTTCTATGCATGAATGGGTCTTTATGACCCATTATAGACTGTGAAAGCTCAACTTCGGTTACTGAAGAGTAAAGGTAGGTCCCGACTCACCTAAAACAGTGCCAAGGTCGGAACTACAAGACAGAAGCCTCCGCGCACAAGCGGAATCTAAGTTTATGTTGCCTTGTCGTCTTGACTATAATCTGACAATAAGCAAGCGACTTACCTTGGCAGTTATGCTTGTTATCCACAACGGTGCAGTTCGCGGTTCTCCCAGACCTCCAACATCCTGTTCTAGCAAATGCACGGGATACGGCGGGGCCGAAGACAGCCGTAGATCGAACTTTCTGAAACATATACATTTCTGGTCACTTTTTCCCTTTAATCATCAATACTATTTCCGGGGGGGGGGGTCTGTTCAGCCAGATCTTATTGGTCTGTATCCCTCCAAGTTTATCAGTTTGACTTTTTGCGAGTGCCGGATGCCAGACAGGACACGAATATTCAGTTGCGGGGTGGACATAGTGCAATATAGGGATCTCATAAGTCTTACCGATATACCAAATCTCCGGATCAACACAAATGATTAAAGCCGACTTTTGAAGAATAGTAAGAACATGAGAATCCCATCTAAGGTTATTATCTATTGTTAGAACAAGGAGTTTCACCTTTTCACGATAGCACAGAAAGTTAGGTGCTTAAGTTAGGCCTTAAGTTAGGTGCGGCTAAATCCACCTTCAATATTCTGCAACTATTTAGGATAGCTGGTAAGGTACAGGTATATTGGAGTCGCCCGAATTATTCTGCAGCTTTGCAATATGTTTAGTACTCCTTGCCATAAATAATTTATACTACCTACTTGGTCGGGTCGTTTGCAGCAACAAATTCTTCTATAATTTTGCCTAGGACGTCCTGGGCGGTCCTGGCATCCGGGCTACCGTGCGTCGATCCAGGGCGAGTTGACATCACGCCGAACAAGGATTCGTTGCTCTGAGTTGTTGGGGCTCGTCTGTGATAGGTACGCTGTGGGGAAATTTCATAGAGGTAATTCTGGGAGTCTATCGCACAGACTACACTCTCCCATGTCGAACGTGGGAAGCCTCCAATTTTGTTACGGACTGGAAAATGACTGTCATCGAAAAGCCCCATCATGAAACTCCGAAACTTCATGCATAATTCGATGCGCCGGTCTGATCGGATTCCGGCCTTGTCCGACGCGTCGCTCCAACCACGAACCTGCAACACAAATGTGACAATCAAATAAATGTCACTGACTGGTACTGCCCAGCGTTGTTCCATGTGGGAGTATTGCAACCCGCTGTAACATACTTTTTACCGGGGCATGGATCAGGCGCAATGTTCCATCAGTGCACTTCAATTATTGTTCCCGCATGGTCAACGTGCTTTGCTCCCCCGTGTCCAAGGGAGTCCTCGGATGAAATTCTGAAGAACTGTTCGATCAACATTTCCTCTTAAGGCAAAATAAAAAGTGAAACGACAAATTAACTCAGAGAAAAGGGAAACAGATTAGAACTGCCAACTTTTGCAGAACATCTAGGTTCAAAGAAAATTGGATCAAAGCTATTCAACTAACCAGACTAACGAATGTAGCTGAATCATGATGTCCAAGCACCTTCAGCTGCTCCTCTACATCTTCGGCAAAAAATATTTCGGAGAAGTCTGTGCTTTGCATGTCTATTCTTTCTTTAACCATCGCAGGCTTCAATTTGGTTTTTCCTGACAATGCAGCAGAAACGAAGTGCTCAGGTTGAATTTCTCCCCTTCTCCCCAAAGGCCTTGTAGAAACGGCGTATCGCAAGCGGTTTCGTGTGTGGAGGAAGTCAACAATTCGCGTCTCTAGGACTCCTCTCTTTGACGAGAGATCCGGTATCAGAAACGGAACGAAAGAATCTATGACTCCGGTGCGACCACTCTTGTATATCTTGACCGAAGCTGAGACGGGGGAGGCTTCCAACCACTTTTTTTTTCGGTCTTGGAAAAACAATGAGCAATACAATGACGTGAGCTCGTCTGCACTCATCAGTGTGAGATCACATAGTGCAGTCCCGCTTTCGTTTCTCAATTCGCGCTGCAATATACTGACGAGATCAACTTTCTTCTCCCCACCAACGTACACAAATCCGTAGAAAGTCTGAACAACTTTTTCTAAGTCAGCTTTTTTCATTTTCGAAATTTCTTTCGGATTTGCAAGCAGCTCGAATATGTCTTCAACTGACTTGCCTGTTAAACTCTTTGAATTGGTTGATAAAAACCGGGCTATTTCTAGAGCTTGTTCAGCCTGGAAAGTTCTTGAGAGATTCTGCTGCTGCGAGGAGGAAAGCAACATGTCTTCGGAGTGAAGAACGTCCAGATCCTCAAAAAAGTCATCAGGGTCTTCAGACAGACAGCTGGAAGACGGAAATTCATCGCTGTCGTCACCACCACCTTCATCGTCATAGAGGCTGTCAAAGAGTTGGGCAGAGGGTGAAGAAACATCAGCTCCATTTTTTCTGACGGGTCGCAGTCGCTCTTTGACTCCTCTGATCTCCCTTCTAAGTTTCTCATCACTCAATCTAAGTTGCGCAATTGCAGCAACTTTGTTGTTCGCGGACAATTTCTTCGACGCCTCATAAAACTGAATCATCAAGCGGATGACTGTAAGGGGCTTCCCGTCCACCGACTCGGTGACCATCTTCAAGTATTGTCCATCAACGCTCTGGACTGGGCAGGGAATGCCGTCGTCTTTAAGGCAATCGAGCATATGTTCCATAATCTTGTGTGTCAAATTGTGTTGAAGGTTGGGGTGGGACAGGTAATACCCTATCAGCGTTGTATTAGGCTGGAAAGGATGCCAAATGCGATTCAACGTTGTCAGAGTAAAAGCAACGAGCTCAGTAGCAGGCCGAAGGCAGGCTGATGTGATGCTAGGAAGAATAAGAAGCAAACCATCTAACGCACCGATTAGTTTCTCTTTGACATACTGAGAAGTCACTTCTGATTCGGATTCCCGACTCTTGCTGACGATAATACCAGCCTTGAGGGACGGAATACTTGCTAGAAATTTGCAATTCGATTTGCACTTCTGTCTGATTCTTTCTTTCAGAGCTCGGATGTCAGGATCCAACCGTTTTGGGGGTGTTTCCGCTTGGTAAATCTTTTTAAGCAACGTGGTAGCCATAAGCCAGGTCTCCACATCCCGGTCAACTCTGTAATATCTCATGCAATTGCCAAACCATTGAGCAAAGATGGCGAAGCGAACGTCTGCCACTCTGTGATGAGAAACTGCTTCTATCTGAGACTGAACCTGGAGGTAGTACCTGAAAGACATACCGAACACAGGTGATGAATACGGACACTTGAACTCGAATATGCTGACAACATTTCCATCCGCACCAAACAGTAGTCCATCGGGGCTGACCATAACTTCCAGGCCGCCAATGTCAAGAATGTATGACCCAACTTCCTGGAAAACATGGCCAGGAAAATGGGTAGGCAGGAAACGAGCGACAGTCGTAGCAACGGCGTTTATTTCGTTTTCAACACCATGCACTATAGCTGGTGCAGAAAAGTCCACATTGCTTGATGATTCACCAACCAGGAGCTGCGCGAAAAGGTCCTGTTGATCCTTCAATCTTTCAAATAAAGCCAGGTGTAACCTGGATGCCGACAACGGATACTTTTTCTTTTCCTTGAACCAATCATCAGACCTCTGTTGAACGGTTTCGAGATAAACACAAGGGAGGTCAAACTTGGTTAGTTGCCGGTACAGGGGGTGACTCTGTACGTCAACTACATCGTGGCTGCAGTAATGACTAGCGCCAGATTTCAAATTCGCAAAAGTATGTAAGACGATATTGGACTGACAACGAAACTCTGCCATCGTTCGGTTCAGCTCAAGTAGGATGCTTTTCGATAAGCCAAGTGAAACACCAACCTTCTGAGTAGCCCTCTTTTTTTCGCAATTTTCTGCCCATATTCTTTTACGCTGCTCCTCCTCTTGTAAATCGAGATCTGTCTGGGACAGAGTCGCAACAAGAATCTCCAATGTTTGCTGAGAGCTTAGCAAGTCACTGTGTATCGCATTCGCTACCGCTTTTATCCTTGAACTCAGTTCTTCGTTCTGTTTCAAGAAATAGTCTTTGTCTTTAGATCCTGCTTCAAATTTAAGGGTGTCCACAGCTCCAGAAAAACCTGTACGGACATCGATCCCGGGTGAAAGGTGTTTTCCATCCATTCCTAGCGACGCTCCAGTCATCTTGAAATCAGACGACGCATTCTCAATTAGATGTTTCTGGTAACCAGGCTCAAGACGTTTTTGTATAACAGTAGGGTACTAAGAGCACCACAGCATGATATTTTTTTGTACGCGACGTTGGATAGTGCCTATCTAATTCTTGACCATACGGAAATTTTTTTTTTTTCATTTTAGAGGAAACAATGATCCAACTTCATAGGAATATTTAAGACTTTTTAGTCCTCCTTCTCGGAGGAGGAGACTTGTCGAGACCGCGGGACGGACGGATTCGTAATTTGGAATAACTGCTTGACTTGGCAAATTAAAGTTAATTACCTGGTAAATTTCAATCTCTTCTTCTTGAAATCAAAGTTATAATACTAGAACGATCCACTCTCTGAACCCGAAATCATTTAAACCACGAAGTGAGGTAAACAAAAATATTTTATTCGATCACGATGGCGAGACGTTACAATAAGAAGAGTGATGTAAAGGTTTTCGTCAGCTGACACGCTAACTTCCAAAATTGTCGACAAGTTTTTGGGATCCCATCGTTAGCATTGAGATACCCACGAGATCGTGATGTCTGTCTGTCTGTCCGTCCGCTCGCCCGTCTGTCCGAGGACACGATAACTTAAGAACGGAAAAAGACTTTTTGATGAAACTTAGCGCGCAGATTACTTGGGTCAGGAGTGAGGTCAAGTTCGTATATGGGAATTATAGCTCAAAAATTGAGGGTGAGGGATGGAGGCTAAATTTTCGAAATGTTACAGTCAAGCTATTTACATTGGCTGGGGGCTGGTACGGAGATTTCTGGGGACGCTGAGTCCGAATATGAAATTCATATTTGATGCCAGGTACCCCCAGTAATCCCAAATCCAACTGGAGTCACTAAAATCCAATTTACTTTATTTATCTTTCGAATCTTATTCTGACAACAAACTCAGTGTGACTTGGGACTGATTTGATTTATTTTCATGCTACTCGATTTAGTGATCTAGGCGAAGTGATCTAAGTTAAAACAAATTTATCCATTTTAGCAATATACCTTTTATCAGTTTTATTGACTACCACACAGGTCTTCCGGTTTATTGGATAGGTGATAGTTTTAATACGACATCTGTTTTGTGATGCCGCATGGGATCCCATCGATTGCTGTGCCTTGTTTAAACTAACGAGTATCCTAGCTACCAGGATGTCCCGTTTTTGCACGCTTGTACCACGTTGAAGGCGAAAAACGCCAAACTGCATTTAATTCTAGAGATGAACAGAAATATATCTCTATGGATATCAGATTACGATGCTATTTTAAGCAGGAGAATCAAATTTTTTAAGCCCACATACACCCCATTCGGCATGAAGCCGAAAGGGTCCCAGCTTGGAACCCGAGTGCTTGAGAATATTAAAAAGAAGAAGCCTACGAGGGCTTGGGCAAGTTACCAGCAGCAACAAAAAAAAATCATGCTATGATAATACCGGACTGAAATCTTGTAGGGCTCGAACACTTGGAATGCCTATTATAATGTTCCCATCCTTGCCACTGAAATGACCAGCATCAGCCTCTCCGCTCACAATCTTTCCGAAATGCCCTGTGCACTGTAGCATTCGAATAGCAGAACCTCCGAAGTGGCTTAAAAAGATTTTCCAAAACAGTTTAGTGGAGAAACTGTACTGCATTCCACACTTATTTGCTATCACCGAAGCTTGACAGGTTTCGTACATAATCAGGTACGACAGGTAGCTTAAACCACCTTCACCAATACTGTCTAACAACACATCAATTAGGTCAGGTAGTTTGTGTTGTTCGATGAAACGATAATAGTGTTTCATTTTATCAGCGTAGTGACTAAAATCTGGTTTTCGGAATGAATTTTCTCTAGAGAAGCTCGGCAGGCTTTCTAGATCTATTTCGCTGATCTCGCCATCTTGATTGAACTCAAAGCTTCTTTCGCTAGTCAGATATTCAACCCTATTTAAAGGTTTTGCGATACCACAAGACGAGCACAACAATCCTGAACATGTATGAATAAGAGGTACACTATTTCGGTCATCTTCGCTTTGACAAGGCATAGAATTTGACTCATATTCCATTCTTTCAGCTTGAATACTTGATGTGTCATCACTATGGCAGTGTGCTAGGCCATCATTTGACACATTCGAGGGGAGTGGGACTGGGGCCGGTGTGGTGGATTGACAGAAATTAAGATCTTCTGTAGATATCAGCTCAACTGTCACAGGTGTGGTGGACTGACAAAAACTGGAACCTTCTGCAGATTCCAAAGTGGTTTCACGTGGCCGAACACATTTAATCGCAGACAGGTGCGTCACCGTTCCAGCTTTTCGACGCTTCGTTCCAGCTCTAATAAAGATTTTTCAAGAGTTAGAGCCATTAACAACAGGCTTTTGCTAAGCCAATTTGCAGGTCAGCAGTAGGTCTTTTGCTGACTCGACTTCCCAATAATCTATACAAATTCAATACTATAATCATCTGACAGTAGCAATTTAATGCCCCATAACTGTAGGCTACACAAAACATGTTTAATATCAATATCAAGTAATGGGAAATCAGCCAATCGGCTCGCTTGCTAATTGTTTTTCAAACCAAAGTGAATTAAACAGAACCAAGGTAAAATAAAGTGGGGATAGACTTACTTTCTGAACATCTTCTAAGTGTAATCCTTATTCTTTAATGGTTCAGGGGAGGCTTCGAGATTATTCTCTTGCCATCTTCCAATCATAAATTGTGCTGCTCTTCAAATGTCGGGAACCAGAAACAAAACTGACAGCACAACCTAGAAAGACTAGCTGTTACTGCAAGACACTTTGAAGTCAAATTAAGACTGTCCTGAGAATTTTGCTGATGATGTCAAATCTGATGAGAAAACAAGACCTGTCGACGTTAGATGACGGGTATTTGCTCTGAATGTGGAATTATGTTCCTTCTTCAACAGTGAACTCAAGGTTTTCCCCAGACCTAGAAACAGCTTCCTTCTATACCTGTGCTTGTGCATTTATTGTCTAACACTTTCCATGGGTATAAAAAAAAATAAACATATTCCTTCTACACTTTCATTTGTACATTTATAGACTACTGGCAGTATAACACATGTCTCTGAAGATATCTTACAAAGTGTCCACACTTCTCACAAAGAGTTTTAGGTGAATGGACCTTCATGTGACTAAAGAGAGTTCGCTTTGTGCGAAACTCTTTATTACACTCACTGCACTGAATGAATATCTTTGTGCTATCCGGGACAGAATGAGATTCATTGTCATGTCTTTTTAATGTGTCCCTTCTGCTAAATGTCTGTCCACACTTCAAACAATCTAACTTTTCAGGGGGCTTCCCACTATGTACAGTTTTGACATGTCTAAGCAGGTACACCGGACTACTGAAAAACAGCTGACAGTTGTCCTCAGTACACTTCAGTGTTTTAGCTCGATGATTAGCCAAATTATGCTCTTTCAAAGCCTTTCCAGTTTCAAATCTTGTGTTGCAAGAACGGCATGAGTGTACTGAGTTTGTGTCCTAGAAATATTGGATTTTAGTTTACAGACTAAAGAAAAATGTACATTATTTGTTTTGTTTATTCCAGTTAGATTAGCCTACACAGCTGGGATACTCAAAATTATCTAGGCCCTACAGGTGAATGGTCACAATAGACTTGTTAGTTACTCTATCTACTAGAATGATGACCCAATAACAACACAAGGAAATCACAAAAGAAAATACAATACTGTAATACAATAATACTCAATACTGAATCTACAAAATGATTAAGAGCTAGAGAAAAATGTTCAAATGAGGCTAAGATTTGCCGAAGTTTATTACTATGACCTGTTGATGGCTTTAAATAGAACTTTATATAACTAAGAAGCTGCTAAAATATCAAAAATTTCCAGCAGAAACATCAAACTGTTTCTGCAATACAATATATCACTTTGAAAAAATGTACAAGATTCATTGGCATCAGAAAGGCCTTGCAGGTCAAACTTCATACTCTCCATGATGTTTTGGGAAATAGTCTGCCTAAGTAGGATTGCTTGGTCTAGCTTGTCCTAGTTTTCTATGATAGCCAATAGCGTATATTCCATTTCGTTTAGGGAGGGGTGAGAGCTCAGTAAAGATATGCAGCAGAAGGCTGCTCCCAATTTGGCTGGAAGACCGAAAATTATTCTTTCTTGCATGTAATGACAGTTTCTAGCACTAAAAAACCCTTAAACCACACTGAAATTCGTCCCAAATAATGATTTTCATACAAACCAGGTGGTAAAATGCAGTTTAATCTTGTAATCTCACAGAATATGGACCAAAAGCTGTTTCTGAGACCTGTCATTGACCCATGAACCCTAAAAAGCGAACGGAATTTCCACTGATCTTCTAAATCTGTATTTTCAGATTCAGGTACATGTTTGCTGTAAACAGAAACCTTTTCAGATTCTTTCCAGGGCATCCTCCCTGTAGCTATCATAACAGCGGCATTTTTGCTGCTAACCCATTTTTGAGAATTTTGGGGGGGGTGATTGCCCCTGTCACCACCCCCTAATACAACTTCGAAACAATGATACCACTCTGACAACATACTTGGTCCACCACAGGCTACATTTACTGGCAGAGGTTGTTAAATCCATGTCTTATGCCATGTCTTATGCTTTTTTCGAATATTTTGGTGATCATACAGGTGACCTGTGGTTGTTCGACACTATTAAGACCTTGACAATGATCTCTACTGAGTCCTGAGCTATACAACCCTATTTGAAAGGTTAAAACAGCCATTTCCTAACTAAATTTAAAACAAAAAAGTATGATTATCTAGGTTTCTTAAACCAGCTTAAATCATTCAAATAGGATTGTATAGCTCAGTAGCGATCATTGTGTTTGCGTCAACAGTGTCAACCTAGCATGTGGCTTTCACTGAATATTTTAGCAAAGAAACCAGAACTAGGCTGGAACTAGGGTGGAATCCATGTTACTTCTCACACCTAAACGAGTTGCATCTTAAGATAACATGCACAAATGTACCTCCTGTAGGATTCCCAACCATTGAAATGGCAAAAAAGGCCATTAAAAACAAAATTTACAAAGAAAAATGTTAGGTACCAAACTCAAAAAGCTTCGCGAGCCCACAATTCTTTATGGATTTTTACGAATTTTTACTAAAATGTACAGAAATGAATTCTACATCGAGCCACCGCGTTAGATTTTTGACTTTCTTCCTCAAATTTTCTATGTCTAATTTTTTTCAGAAACTTACCATGAAAATTCAAGCACGTTTTCAATAATTCAAATTTTTTGCCAAAAATCGGCATGGTGGAGGTCTAACATTCCGGGGCCTGCTTTTTAGCGAAAGGTGAAAAGAAAAGCCGAATATGTAGATTTAAATAGAGGAATTTACATTAAAGGAATAATCTCAACTACTGCATTACAGTTAGTTTTACACAAAATTTCGCCTGCGGCGCATTTTGTAGTATTCTGTATTTGGAAGAAAGGTGTTTAATTGAGTTTGCGCTTTAGGATTGAAATGCGTGGGGTTTGAAACACCTGAAATGCTGTATCTTGTAAGCTAAATTTTCCCAGAAAAAGGGCAGATTTAAAAAACTTCGCCTGCGGCGACTAATTTAACTTGTTCTGGGTTTAGCCGTTGGAAGCTTCGCAAATTTTTCCAGACAAACATTTCGCCTGCGGTGGATGATTTAAATTGTTCTGGGTAGCCTCACAGTCGTTTTTTAGCGAAAGCTGCAATGAAAACCCGACCGAATATGTGAATTTAAATTTACGAAGTTACATTCAAGGACTAATCTACGCCGTTGCCGCGAAGTTTTTCTTCGGCACATTTTTGAGTCCGTCGGCACAAACTGGACGTCCCCCCCCCAAAGGTAAAAGGCTAGTGACGCCCCTGTCTAGAAGGCGCGGTGCTTTTTCAAGCTTCCAAGGTTCTCTCCAAGAATAAGACACCTTTCGGACCTTTTCTCCGACTTCGTTTTGTCTGTCTGTTCGCAGTTCATGCCATCTATAGAACGTCTTCGCAACGGTCTGAAAATTCGGGAGATAGAATGTCGCGGCTCAAACAGCTCATATAGAGAAAAGTTTTGATCCTATTTCTTGGATTTTGTGAAGGATCTTTCAGTTGAAATACAGGAATGGTGAAGCTTTTCAGCCTGAGTGTCCATTATAAAGGACCAGGAGGTGTGAAGCTGTTGTCAGCAGTATATGACTTGATGAGTTTTGGGTTTTTCCAGCGAGGGAATGCTCAGGAATTCATGGCCTTTTCAGCCAATGTCATTGTCGAAAGGACAGATCCTGGAACAAGGCAGTCTGTAAAACAGGGAGGTTAGTACAATTGCAGATTTTTTCATTCCTTAGTATTGCATAATAAATTACAGGACGTGCACCAAATTCCGCCCACCATGACCGCGAATATGTACTAAATCCAGCCTCCCATTTAATTTCAGTGCTTTAAACTTGTCTAAACTTACTTTCCGATATCTTGAAATAAAGCTCTGCTTCTGTTCTTCCAGACACTATTTTTTCTATCTGGCTAATGCGTCTCAGCGTTGCAGGATAAGCGTTTCAGCAGAAGGACCAATTTTTTCTGGCAGAATTGAATTCCGCCTCCGAAACGAATTTCCGCCCACTGTGCGATCAAATTCCGCCCAAAAATCCAAGACGCTGAATAAAATATGCTGATTATAGGCAAGCCATGCTGATTACTTCGCAGGTCGCGATCTGATTCGATTCAAGCTTTTATCGGCTTTTATAGAGTTCTTTTGAAGTCTCGATTTGTTTTCCCGCTGATTTTACAACATGTGCTTCTTTTCCCGCTGTTTAAAAACATGTGCTTCTTTTCCCGCTGTTTAAAAATATGTGCTTCTTTTCCCGCTGTTTAAAAACATGTGCTTCTTTTCCCGGTGTTGTGTTGTTGCCAGGTAAGAAGCGGCTAATATTAGTGGCATTTTTGACCGCCGATTAGTTCGACGATAGCATAGCCGTTTGATTTTTTGGTGTTTTCGACGCTCGCCGGAAGTCGATTGCCGTAGCTGTTTATCTTATTTTGTGTTTTCGTTCTAATCGGCGAACGTGTATCGCCTAAATTCGTGTCCATCACCCATCGGCCGAGGACTCACTGTTAGCTGTTGACATCAAATTTATCCATCTGATACTCGATGGCGACTTTGCAGAATCAGTAGTGGCGGTTTTGATCGCCGATCAAATTTGCCCGGTAGACGAAGCAAGTTTGCCGATTCGTGCATAAAGCTAGATGCCCACAGAACGCGAATCTTATCCGCCACGCGGCGCGAAACAAATTCGACCTGGAGTTGAAACGCGCGGCGGGATTTTTCTCCGCTCGCGACGTCAAATTCGCCCAGGCGAACGCGAATTCGCGGTCTGTGGGCACCTAGCTTAATATTGTTTTCGATAGCCGTTGGCGATCGCCGATGTTTCTGGGTGCGCAAAAAGAGTTTTTAATTTTTGAAAATACCGCCTAATCCTCAAACGAAATCCATACGTCAACGGATATCGGCGAGTCCTTGGCCGATGGGCGATGGACACGAAGTTCAGGGCGATTCTGGCGATCTCTTGGATTCGCTTTCCGAAAGCAAAGTGAGAATCCGCCGAGCGCAAGAACAAGCAAAAAGTCGTTGCGCCTTTACAACTTCTCGCTGACTTGCCGAAACCACTTTCCGCTCGCGAAGTGGATTCGCTTTCCAAGTACTCGCGGAAACTAGCGGAGCGCCAGAACAGCTCTGTCTGGAAAGCTAAGCGGCTTTTAGCCGAAGTCGCAAGAACAGCCGGCGCAGAAGCTCGCGGAGCTTTCCAGACCGCCAGAATCGCCCTTTAGGTGATACACGTTAGCCGATCAGAACGAAAACAGAAAATAAGATAAACAGCTATGGCAATTGGCTTTCGGCAAACGTCAAAACACCAAAAAAATCAACCGGCTACGTTATCGTCGACTAATCGGCGATCAAAAACGCCACTAGTATTCGCTGCAGTGACGAGGGAAATTGTTAAGCCGCTCGCTACTCCAAAAATGTCCGTGAAATTTCTGATCTGAGCGTTTTCTACACTGTGTCCAAAATCCGCCCACCAGAGGTCTCATTTCCGCCATTCGCACCTTGGAAGAAGAAAGAGATTCTCCTTGAAAGGATTTGAAGGGAGATTGTTACATCAGTAGATAGGTGGAGTTATGGTCATTCAGAAACCAGCTAATATATTCAGTATCTGTCAAATTTATCTAGGGGGCGGAAATCAGACGGGGGCGGAATTTATGGCACGTCCTGTAAATGGCTAGCCAAACTTTAGACTTAGTTTAGGGCTGGCTGCGAAAACGTTGAATGAAATTCAGATTCCAGAGTTCTGCTGTAACCACTACCACTAGGGTGCCGCCACTAGTAGGCGGACACGGCGTAAAAAGCGGACAAAGTACAACCTGACAGAATAAATCTGCCTAAATAACAAACCCTAAACTTTTCTTCTTTAGTTGACATTAACCTCCAGAGGCAAACATTGCCACGCCACACAATTTCATGAGCAGAATTGCTTAAACAAATATAAATAATGAAAATGACATTTTCTCACTCTTTCAATGACATCACACTGTCCGCTTTTTACATCGGTTATTTATCACTCGTCATTAATAGTCAATACTCAAAGTTATTATACCCTGTGATCAAAGATCTTTCAATTTGTGATTCGTAGTCAGTTTCATAACTGTAATACACAATTTTTTAATCAATTCTGTCAGTGCATTCAAACCTTGTCCGCTGTTCATGACGACGTTTCCGCTATATTTGACTCGTCACTTTTCTTGGATGCTTAATTTGACGAATGGACGGACTTTGCGTCGTAAGCTTTTGTGTTGGTTTGACGACACTGACGGATTCCGGCGTTTCATCATTGGCAGCCATTTTAAATTTGGAACAAAACGTGACCAAATACTCTGGGATAGCTTAAAATTGATGGAGTTACAGAAGGTGAAAGAACTGGAAGTGAATTAACTGTCCGTTTACTGGTAGTGGCACCCTAGCCATAGGAAATAAATCTGACTACTTTCATTACTGGAGCCTTTTGTCACAGTTTAACATTCCGAACCGTTGCCCAACTTTGCTTGGGTTCGATCTAGGCTAGTAGCAGATTTTCACAGTTTAACTTACCGGAACTGTTGCCCAAGTTTGCTTGGGTTCGATCTAGGCTTGTAGCAGATTTTCACAACAAACGGACTAGCTCTTCATTCCTGTTTTGTTGGATTACACTAGACAAACAAGGGATATCCCTCTACTTCCATCTGGAAGATTCAGAATAGTTCTGGAATAGTTGACTTGCGCCATGGTTCTCGAGATAGTGAAATAGTTTGGTGGGAGAACAAATAAACAATGTTTCCGAGTTTTCTGGAAAAGCCTTTTGCAATACACTGACTCCAGGCATGACTCCAGGAAGCATAATAAGCAGTTTTTGTTCCATTGGGATTTTTCCTTTTTGATGAAAGTACAATTTTCAAATAGCCTACAACGAGTTTCCCACTGAAGAGTTGCATTTGGTTTCCCTTATGTTTTATTTCTTCTTCCAGATCATATGTGTCATTGCTATGTCCGTTCTGATAATCTAGCTGGTGTGGTAATCTCAGATTCAGAATATCCTCACAGAGTTGCACACACTTTGCTTATGCAGATCTTGGATGACTTTGCCACGAAAGTTCCACCCACAAACTGGCCATCTGGAACAAATATACAGTATACGGGACTGGAATCTGCGCTAGTGAAGTACCAGAATCCAAAAGAAGCTGATGCCTTAACAAAGATCCAGGCAGACTTAGATGAAACAAGAATTATAATGGTAAGAATGACTGAACATTTGTTAGATTAGCCCATGTATTATGCCTCAAGCAGGTAAGGGGGTCAGCGGAGGAGACTGAAGTCCCAAATGAAAAGTTTCTCTGTGGTAATTTCTAAGTTTTCATAATAGCTTTTGCTTTCTTTTATTAGGAGGTTTTGATGGTTAGGAGATGGAATAGGTTTCATCAAAAGGATAGACTAAAGTCCATCTTGGTTTTGAACCACTGCAGTTGGAAAGCTGCATTGTCTGGGCCACCTCTGAAGAAGCGGGTCCGCCTAGACGCTTCACCTGTAAAATGTAAGAAAGAACTGATTGACAATGTTTATTTTAATTATATCAAGCAATCATGTCTTAGAGCTTCAGGGACACTCCGATGATTTTGCTGACATATCTGTCAAGGAACACGTGGGAAATCAAGAGAGTAGTGGCGGATTACCGCAGCTGTTCTAAACCTCAGAAACCACGATGCCTTAAACCCTTTGGCTACACTCTACCCCTTGGTCGCTAGCCAGAGAAATGAGTTTTAAGATCCTTCTGAAGGAGAGAGGTACATTTTGTGATCTGAGGTAGACCCGACAGACCTCAGCCAAGGATCGTTGCCAAGCAGTAAGATTGCATTGCTGCCACTTCCATGCCTTAAATAGCCGTAGATATACCGGTCTACTACCTAGACGAGATCTACTACCTTTGACGAGATCTACTACACTGGTAATTGTTTTTTCTAGCATAACACAATCGAGGCAGTGCTTCAGCGTGGCGAAAAGCTCGACGATTTAGTGGCGAAATCACAGAATCTCAGTGATACATCGAAAATGTTCTACAAGACTGCCAAAAAGACAAACTCATGCTGCAATTGGGTCTAGGGGAGTAAGTTAAACTTAATTCCAAGCGCATTGGTGCTCCTAACCTCATGAAGCCAATCCTGGCAACAACGGGAGCGGGCTTATCTATGTTTGGTGTGTTGCTCCGATTTCTGTTTTCTATGTTTCTACTGGATTTGAGCCACCTAATTTTCCTCAGAAGCCAATATTCCAGTTCCTTGGTGTAGACATCTGTCGACAGGGGATCCATTTGTTATTCAGAAATATTTCGGTTTTAGCTTCTTTAGGGATGCGTTAAAGCACGTCATCCCACTAATTTGTGCGCAAGTTTTGTAACATCATGTATTCCACGGAGTGACGTCATACCGCAAACTCTCGTGCTTTTGGTTACCAGCAGCTATTCCATGTCTGTTACGACATTAAATTAAATAAATAAATCCTTAGATAAGGCTGTTTCGCCTCTTACCTTTACAAGTAACCAAGTTCACGACCTATAGACAGCGTAACTACAAATTCGGATTATTCTAACATCGACATCCTCGTGTTACTTGCCTCAAGCTTGTGTTTTGTTTTGACGACACGCTTCTGACAGTTAGTTGCGTGGCATACCACGCTAAAACTTCAGTGTGTGAAAAAATATGCTGGTGGGAACTTACAAGAATGCATCCTTTTTCACTCAGTGAAAGCTAGCCTGCAAGAAGAATTTAGAGGACTTGTTTTACCATTTCTGGCATATAAAAAGTGTGGGCTTCTTTCGATGTAGCATGGTTGAGGCGTGGCAGTATGTGATACTTCTAGTAAGAGATGGAGTGTATATTTTAGCTATGATTTGCAGATTTTTTATGTGATAAATGTTCTATGATTGTTACTCGTCAGTTTTCGTCCACTCCCCTTTATAATCGTTGCCATGTGGTTCAGTAAGCAAAGCAAACTTCCGCATTCAAGCCTGTTAAGGTTCGCGTAGCGCAGGTGCCGATCTCACGATACTACCTCGGCTGGGAATGCGATGCGTCGCTGGGGGCAAATCATCCAACGCTTGCCGTGCTTTTCCCTGGTTTTCTAGGTACCCGTTTGAAGTTAGGTGGACTTTTTCAACACTAGACCGCGAGAACAAAGAGTCTCTAGAAAGAAGTACTAGCGATTTTCAGGGAATGAAATGAAAGAGAAACTGCAAGAAAAGTGTTCAGTAAGGGGAAACGGGTCCAGCGGAGTAATTCTCATTTTGATTCTGGTCACGTTCCTGTCCGCGATTTGGACGTTCCCGTTATTCCCATCCGCAATTTTAGACTCGACCGCCACATCATCGGCTAATCTGTAGCAACGTTATTCGATCGTTCAGTCACATAATATTCCTTCAGCCCAAGCTGACTGCCAATCATAGTAGACTGTGCTAAACGGATACGTCAGCTGTCAGCGTCAGCATTCAATATCGATTTTGGGAACCCAATATAACTTTCGAGAAGGTGTATTGCCCACTTTTGCCCCTTCGTAGTTATTGTTGTACTTTTGTTTAAGTTGTCCAACTGCCGTAAGTGGGTCAGTGATGTAAGTAGCGACGATTTTACTATTTCGGGGCCAAGGGGGAAGCGGAGCAGGATTTACAGAAACAAAAATTAATAGAACGATTTTTTTTATCAGTGTTAGTTAACATTCGCCAGAAAGGTGCGATATATAAAATGTGAGGCAGGGCCACCGAGTTAAAAATCGTGGCGAGAATTGCCACAATGGAACCACAAGCTGCAGCAATCTTTTTTTCAAATATGTTTGATCAACAGTTCTCTGGTCTCTGATTGACCTCCCGATCGGTAAACCAAGATAAATCAGCGAATCTGCTGGTCTGACATTTGAACTTCCCAGCCGTACAGTTATATCAGGGCTAGTTCTCCAATCAAATAGAACAATTTGGGATTTTTCAGGGTTAAACTTCATTCCTATGCTGCAGTAATCTTAACGTATCAAAATTTTCTTCAAGACGAGTAACTGTGCGACTGGGATTTAGAATACCATCCGCGTAACAAACAAGACTAAGGTCAATTCCACGAATAATACAAGCCGGCTTTACATTATTTTGAGGTTCTATTACAGCATTATTGAGTAGTTGCGGCGAAACTACCGATCCCTGTCTTACTTCTTTCTTAAAAGGCACAACAACATGAGCATCTGGAAAACCAGGGATTTGAATAACAACGACTAGATTATAGTAGAGGTCCCGGTAAGCACGGATTATAGATTGGTATACTCTTCGCTAACAAGCTGTATAAGGAATATGCTCATGGACAAGCGAGTCGAAAGCCCTACTAACGTCGTGGCTTGCAAGCACTAAAGACTCCTTACCAGACTCTGCATCTAACAGAATGGAACAAACAGCACTAATGGCGTGGGAACATGCCAGTCCTTTTGGAACCCGAATTGACAGGAGGGCACATAACACTTGAGTAAATTTCGGGAAACCTGACAAGCCTGAAGAGCTTGTACAATATATTTGAGACTGTAATTAGCTACAGTAACTCGATGCATCTGAGGGTTGAGACTGAAATATGGGCTAGGCTACAGTAATAAATATGATAGACTTTGATAATGACTATATTCCTTCCAGAAACAGTGAGTAAAGTAAACATGCATATGGAGAGAGCACATGTTCTCTAGTTCAGGACTAGGCCTACTTCCATTTTCCGATCCAAAAAAGTCAAACTAAATTTTGCAATCACAACTAAATCCTTGCCACTAGTTGCATACTTTTATGTGATGGTAGTATAGGCTATACTACTCTAGTGTGAATTTTCATATGTCTGTTCCTGTTGCCAACCTGAACAAACCTTTTGGGACAAAATTCACATGAGTATTTCTTTTCCACAGTGTGGTGTCTCGTATGTATAACCAGCTTTTTGGGAGTGGCAAACTTTTCTTCGCAGGTGTTACAAGAAAACGGCTTTTCCTCAGTGTGCAACCTCATATGGTCGCGAAGAGAAGAAGATTGAGAAAATCTTTTTTCACAGACATTACAAGAATAAGGCTTTTCCCCGGTGTGAATTCTAATGTGAATCCTTTTTGTGCCGAGCTGAGCAAATCTTTTCTTACATAAGTTACATGAATATGGCTTTTCTCCAGTATGCACCCTCATGTGCTGAACCTTATACTGGTGTAAACTAAAAGTTTTCTTACATAAGTCACACGAATAAGGCTTTTCTCCAGTATGCACTCTCATATGCTTTACCTTCTCATCCTTCCGAATGAACTTTTTCTCGCAGAAGTCACAAGAAAAAGGCCTTTTTCCAGTATGCACCTTCATGTGCTCAGCCATGCTGTGCTGTAAACTAAAAGTTTTCTTACATACGTCACATGAATAAGGCTTTTCTCCAGTATGCACCCTCATGTGCTGAACCTTTCTTTCCTGTCGACGAAAAGTTTTCTTGCATATGTCACAAGAAAAAGGTTTTTCTCCAGTATGAACCGTCATGTGCCGAATCTTACTTTTTCTGTGTATAAACTTTTTCTCACACTTGTCACAAGAGTGTGTTTTCACACCTGTGTCAACTTTCAAGTGACCAACCTTGGAATTTTGGTGGCTGAATCTTGTTTCGGAAAAATCATAAGAATTAGGCTTTTCTCCCCTGTGTACCCTTGCATGGTTAGTAAGTTGATGGAACGTGGGAAAGTTCTTTTCACAAAGGTCACAGGGGTGAGTGTTCTTATTTCTATGCCTTCTTGCATGAGCCTGAGCCTGCTTCAAAGTGCCAAATTTCTTTTTGCACATTTCACACGAGTGCAACGTTTCTGCTGTGTGAACTCTTAAATGCGATGGTTTTTCGAAACGGCTAGCGAATGTTTTGTGACAAAAGTTGCAAGGAAAACTCTCTTCTTCTGTGTACACATTCATATGCCTTCTACTTGACACACGTCGAGTAGACTTTTTGCCACAGGCAGAGCCACAGGCGTTGCAAAGGGATTTGCCTTCAAGGACCAATCTGTTCTGGTCACAAGTGCAGGTGATCTCGTTGCTTTTTTTCAGTAGTGAAGGGCAAGTTTGTACATGAGCTCTATACGCCCTGGAACTTTTAAACCAAACTTTACAAAATTCACAAGTAAGAGGCTGTGATGTTTCAGATTCTACCAGCAAAGTCCCACAGCTGAAGCTCTTGGGGCAATCAGTGCAACATTCGATCCTTTCAGACAAAGTATGTCCCAATTTTTTAATCAAACAGCAGTTATTACGACACTCCAAGCAATTCAAAGGTTTTATTTGTGAGTGAGAGCGTGCAAGGTGATAATTAAGGCTCCAAAAGTATGAAAACACTGTTGGGCATTGAGGGCATGTATACATCTTTTCAGGGTTGTGGGTCTCCAAATGGGTCAAAAGTTCTGAAGGGGTACAGAAAGCGCAGCTGCATTCGCTGCAACCATATTTTTTTCCTCCTGGTGGTTGGTTTTTCTCACATTTGATCTCAGCTCCGGGACTGTCTTCACTGCTACAATCATATCGAGAATCTAGCAGAGAGTTCAGACTTTCCTTGCAGTCAAGTATTATGTCCTTTAAGTCCTGTTCATTCTTCGGTTGCTGCCCTGACACACTCCCAACTGTAAGAAACAAAGTAAGCAAGAGAAATTCTATAAAGTGGCCTATCGGAGAAGGCCCAAAATGTCAGTTAACTAGACGAAAATTGTCTCCTTCTGTTTGAGTGTATGAAGTCTGTTTGTTTGAGTATATTTTATATTTTTACCTTATTTTATTTCTATCCATCGAAATCGGCTAGTTCATTAAAAATAAGACAATCCTCACTGAAACACTATAATCCTAAAAATTTTCATAACAGTGACAAATATTTCAATACAACAGAGCCAAATTATTGCTTAAAGAAGTAGATAGGCTTTTAAGCTTTTCTTTCTTATTTATAGCAGTTGTCAAATCTTTCATCCTTGTTTAGCTCATCTCTTTAGTAGGGTCTCCGAACGGACGGTGGTACGTCATAACTAAAACAAAATAATATTTGATTTTTCTGGAGTGCAGGATGCATGTTTTTCCTTTAAATCTAGATAGACCAATGGCAGCAGCTGCAAACAAAGTTAAACTTGTCTCGATTCTGTGAACTACTCATAATATCAATTTTACCCTATATTTCCCGTTTAATCCAATCTTACCTTATTTTACAATTTATTTTACAGTTTTTATTTTACAGTAATTTTACTACTGTCAACAACTGATCCTTCAGGCCACAGACAGAAATGCGAACACACCATCTATACCACTAAGTAGGCCTGTTGTTTAGAGAAAACTATTGCACAGTGGTCCTTCAGTATTGCCAAGAACAAATAATCTGATAGAACCTCCGCCTTTGGTACCATGCAGCGACTATGGATCAGTCAAGCACAAATCCTCAGTTTTTGTGCATGGTGCCCATACGTTTTTTGCACCATGCCCTGGAGCATGGGCATGGTACTAGCATGGCAGCCTCATGATATTTGGTTGAACTGAGATTGATTACATACCTAAATAGGGCTGTCTTCCTCTCCTAGACCACAAGATACTTGATCTTATGTTCTACCTAACCTCTTTTTCCAATTTTAAAAATAGTAGAGTTAACTTACTTCCAAGAAATTTAGCAATGAATGAATTCCCCTTTTTCCCTGGAAATGGATAAGTAAACCAATAGGAAAAAGTGGCCTTCATTAAAGGCTAGATTTCTTGGAAGTTCTCTAATATTTTTAAAATTGGAAAAAGAGGTTAGATAGAACATAAGATCGAGTATCTTGTGGTCTAGGAGAGGAAGACAGCCCTATTTAGGTATGTAATCAATCTCAGTTCAACCAAATATCATGGGGGTGCCATGCTAGTACCATGCCCATGCTCCAGGGCATGGTGCCCCAACATATGGGCACCATGCCCAAAAATTGAGGATTTGTGCTTGACTGCTATGCCATAGCCTATGGATACCCAGATAAAACTCAGCAGAGCTAGAGGCCCACGCTGTGAGGTTTGAGGTGATACCCGTCTACTTCCCTCTGCGCCGTTGCTCATAGCCTACGGCTACGTGGACTACGATAGCCTACGGACGTGACCACGTGACGTCAGTATGGCAGACAACCCATCCGCTGTACAGGATGATTCAGACGGCGACAGCGTTCGGATTCTTCTGCGGAGTTGTACTGCGATACAGCTTTTTGTAGAGATAACAGTTATGATGTTCTGCATAGCTCCTCCTCCGCCCGTTTGCATCGGGTAGGGTATCAGAATATATTCGACTCTGCATGGTCGTATCATAGAGATAGGGAAATTAATTATATTGCATGTACTTTTACCACTTGCCTGCTTGCTGCTGAAACTCACTGACACTGACAGTGTCACTGTCAGCAACTTCTTCTTTTTCCAGCTTCACATATCCTGATCCGCAGTAATCAACATGTTTTACCAGATCTCGTTTGGTTTCAAACTTAACGCAACAGTCAGCACACGTAACAACCATGTCAGACAACTCTTCTTCAAAATTTCAACGTGGTTGGCATTATTTGTATTTTTGTGCCTTTCTTTGGCTTTCCTTCCTGACGGCTTCTAGCGGGCACTTTCGAAGAGTTTCAAAGAGATCGCGAAACTAGATGGTGCTGTTCCAGGGAACGGTTGAAACGAGGAAAAGCAGCGGATACCTTTAAAGGTTAGTCTTCGCCTTCCGGAATCTTGGTTCCCAGATTTTTTGAGGTTTTATTTTAATTTCTTCTGCGATACTTAAAAATTCCGGAAATCTGGAAGTTCAAAAGCCCCTTTTTTCCGGATTATTTGATATACTTTTGGACCGGTTCATTTCTGCGATGGTTTCTCTAGTTTCTCAGTCTTTCCTGGATATTGGATTATCTCTGAATCTTGATAAATGTGAATTCTTGTCTTACAACCTGTCTTCGTCTACTCCTCTAGTATGTAATGAATTTTCTGTTGTTTCTGTTCCTTCTTTTCGGTGGCTAGGGATTACTGTTTCTGATTCTTTAGCTCTCTTCCGTAGACAGATTGTTGCAGATGCAGTAAAAAAAATTCAACTTAGTTATTCAAAAATTGTAGCAAACCGTGGAAAATATAACAGAAGAGCTCTTGGGCGTTTATTCTCAACGTTTTCTGATCATTCTGTTCTTTATTTTGCGGGTATTCATTCTGTTCTGAAGCTAAAAGATTTGAAGAAAATGAAAGTAACGTATTTCAAATTTTGCAAATTTCTGCTTTCTCTGCCACCGTGGACTAGAAATCGGTACTTGGTTAAAAAATATAACGTTACGGATGTAGTTCAAAAGCTCGGTGACCTACACAGAAAGCTTTCTGTGGACGCATTTTGTAAAATAGGCCCTGATCACGGTCTTATTCAGTTTTTTGTTGAAGAGGATAGTGTTTAGTTGAAGTTCTTTTTCTTTTTATAGTTTACTCCACTTTTACTACTTGTTTCTTGTAGTTGTGGGTGATAAATAAAATA
The DNA here is from genome assembly GCA_023053555.1 of Branchinecta lindahli. Classification (NCBI taxonomy): domain Eukaryota; kingdom Metazoa; phylum Arthropoda; class Branchiopoda; order Anostraca; family Branchinectidae; genus Branchinecta; species Branchinecta lindahli. Next base: position 3,021,794 of record JAKZAO010000009.1, on the reverse strand, counting down.
AATAATAAACAAATAGTCGAGATGCAATTTACATAAGAAGTCAAAAAAGAATAATCTGGAAGCCCAGATTCCGGAAGTTCCGGAAGGTGATTTAAAGGTCGGGCTTCACTACCCAGATTTTTTCGCCCGGATTCTGGGTTCCGTTTTCTTCGATATCGGTATGGGGAGTGGAGACAGGTCTGAAACGGTCTGAAAACACAAACCCAAAAGTGGACTGTTGAAAAGACATTTGATTTGATTTCTGTTTGGGGCCGTCTTCACATAATCCGGACCCCAGATTATGGGGCGTCTGGGTAGTGAAGCCCGACCTTAAGGCGTATTCTCGCCGATCCCCGAGGACTCCACTTGAGGAGTCCCTGCGTTTTTGTTTGTCCCGGGAATTCACTCCCCGTATTCTCGCGAGCCCCACGGATGGGGAATGCTCCGATTATCATCACCATCATCAAAAAGGACTCCCTTTCAGATTCAGAGGAGAGTCAATTTTTGTCTCAACTGATAATCTGACATTACAGTTAGTTTTACACAAAATTTTGCCTGTGCTGCATTTCGTAGTATTCTTTATTGGGAAGAACGGTGTTTCATTTAGTTGGCTTTTTAGGATTGAAATTCTTGGGGGTCTGAACGCGTTAAAAGAGAACTTCTAAGCGAAATTTTTCCAGACAAAAAGGCAGATTTGAACAATTTTGCCTGCGGCGGTCAATTTAACCTGTTCTGGGTACAGTCGTTGGAAGCTTCAGTTTTTAGCGAAAGCTGCAATGAAAACCCGAATATGTGGATTTAGATATACGAATTTACATTTATTGACTAATCTCAACTGAAGTAAGAATGATTTTTCAATTATAGTAACCAGCTACTTTTTCACCAGTTCTATTCTGTGCTGGGGGGAAATGTACGCCGTTACCGCGAAGCGGCAACGGCGTTTTTTGTCGGCACATTTTCGAGTCCATCGGCACAAACTGGATGTCCCCTACCCCCAAAGATAAAAGGCTAGTGACGCCCCTGACGCCAACACTTCATCTCCACTCGAGCTGACCCGTTGTGTACTAAGTGTGGAACAACTGTCAGTAGTGAAACACCACAGTCCTTCAGAAAAGGGCTGATCAGGGATGCCACGTCAGACAAAAATAAATCACTCATTCATGAAAAAAAAATCACCAAAAAAGAAATCGCGGCGAAGCCTTCCGGAAATTTTTGAAAAATTTGGGGATCTTTGTGGCAATGGTTTGAAAATCACCAAGGTTGAGTAATTTGTTGATGCAAAAAATAAAAATCACCAAAATTGGTGATAAATCACCACTGGTGGCAACACTGGGCTTCATCGAAACTGGCGCGTGGAACCATGAGGAGAGGACTGGAGTACCTCAGGCTGTAACCCGGAAGCAGTCGTCGTCATCAGCTGCAAGCTACTCCGATAGCATAACCTTATTGCTGTAAGTGTCCCCGCCTCCCCCCCCCCCCCAGTGTCAAAACAGTTGATTTTTTTTCACGAAAACAGTCGTTTTCTCTGAAAATCAGTCGATTTGTCGTCAAAACAGTCGGTTTTTCAGAAATTCAGCCAATTTTTTCAAAATTGTCGTTTTTTTCTTGAAAACAGTCGTTTTCTTTAGCAAAAACAGTCGTAAAAATGACCGGTCAGTCGGTATACCTCCCCCCCCCCCTCCAGACATTTTGGTTAGTAACGCCTCTGGCTCAGTTGACTAGAAGGTTTTATTGAACATAAGAAATAATAGTTAAAAAGGTTTAGCAGTGTTTGAAAATGTCCAACAAAATTCGGTTAAAATCACATTCCGCCACTGTAAGTCGGAAGAACATTTGGGCCACGCGCTGGGCGCTTGTAACCCGGAACAGGGGAACGCACAGTAAAATGCGGCCGAACCGGACGGAATCTTCCGGCCGAACAGTCCGAATGTGCTGGCTCAGCATCGTCTGACCTTGATCCTGAAGTCGCTCGACCTGACTGCGACTTTGAAGCTGGGGAATTTCTGAAAAAAAAAGAGTTCTTGGGCATCGATTGCGTCAACGCCTTCCCGTGTCGTCGTTGCTACGAACACATAGGATTCTAGGAAGAATGTACAACCCCATATCCTACCCTACAGACGCCATCGTTCCCTCTCACATAACTGCATCCCCCCAAGGAAGCATGTTAATTCCCCTTTAAATCATGGCGGTCAATTCACACTTTCGTTTCCTATACCGTCGAGAAACACTTATACTCTTCCGATTATATACAGCAGTGGTTCCCAACCTTTTACGTAGCGCGTACCCCTAATCAAGGTTCAAAAAAGTTGCGTACCCCCTTTTTCCGAACGTGAAAAAGACGATTTGTTAGAAATATATATAAAATCAATGAGACACTTGAGGCTTTTTTGTGGCTAAAATTGTTTCAAATCTCGGCTTGATGTCATTAACGGCAATATTTTTTACAGTCAACCTGTTTTTATGTTTCGTTTTGACGTTCTCCTTGCTTTCATCAAGCTGCATCGGAAGTTTGCCAACAACCTGAATGACAATATCACTTGCAATGTCTTTGATTCGTCTATTATTGTTTCAAACAGGAACAGAATTTACGGCAGGAGGCTAACTGTTTTGGAACCAACATTATTTCATAGACTTTCACTAAGGCTTGGAATCAGAGGCGTCACGCACGGGTTGGCAACACCCCTTCCCCCCAGGTGGTCGGCCAGACTGTTAAAAAGAAAGGAGTTGCGCGAAGCGCCGCGATTTTTCGTAAAAACAGTTATTTTTTTGAAAAACAATCGGTAAAAACGACCTGCCAGTCAGTAAAAATACCTTGCCCCTCAAAAAACATTTGGCTAGTGATGCCGGTCATCAAAAATGAGTGAGGCGAGGTTTTGAAGCTACAGATTAAACCAATTCTGGTTCCTTCGCGTACCCCTTGCAAGGGTCTCGCGTACCCCTTTGGGTACGCGTACCACCAGTTGGGAACCACTGATATACAGTATCGAGCTGAATCGAAGCGCACTTATTTTAAAAGATCATTCGTTATTATTTCTCAGGCTATTTATGCGACTCCTATCCTATACACAGCAGAAACCCAGTCCGTTTCATGCCTTTTCTCTTGGGTTCCACCATCCACCGCAGCGGGAAGCTATCCGTCGGAATTGGCGGGCTTCAGGGCTAAAAATTCTTCGACCCCCCCCCCCCGGACAAGAAAAGCCCACACCATAGAAAAGTTCCGTAACGCTGATCCCTTTTCAGCTGTCTTCTTGTCCAGTGGGGGAGGGGAGGCGTAGCAAATTCTTGGAAAACTGAAATAGAACACAAATAAAACGCTGGCTAAACCCTTCAACCAATAATTCAAGGCAACATAATATTTTTAATACTGATTCTTCTTCCCAATTGCCCGATCCGTTCTTTCCCCCAAGCTTTGACCTTTCGTTCTGTCGTAAAGTAACTACATTTGTATAATCTTGGCTTGCCATGATTTACTCTTTTCGAGGCGATTATTGCAAGTTCATCTTCATCCCCTGATCCCCTGACCCAGCCTCCAGTAAATTTCCTGAGACAAGTTCCGGTAGATTCTTTGAGTAAAATTTCGGCGGATTCCCTGAGCAAAATTCCGGTAGGTTCCCTGGGCAATAATCCGGTAGATTCCCAAAAAATCTTTTCCGGTAGATTCCTTGAGTAAGATTTCGGTAGATTCCCTGAGCAAAATTTCAGTAGGTTCCCTGAGCAATAATCCGGTAGATTCCCTAAAAATCTTTTCCGGTAAATTTCTTGAGTAAGATTTCGGTAGATTCCCTGAGCAAAACTCAGGTAGGTTCCGTGAGCAATAACCCGGTAGATTCCCTAAAGATCATCAAGTTCAGATGATTTGACAAATTTTAACCAATACGAATGAGACAACCTCTTGGTCACAGTTATCCCACTGGGACGAAGGAAGTGTAAATGTTCAGAGTGCTGAGGGGTACAGGTCGCTACAGTGGAATGAAACTATCCTACCTCCAAATGGGCTCCGATTCAAACTATCCTATGTCCAAAAATGGAAAAAATGGATTAGTAGTCCATCTTGTGTGAAATTGTGTGCTGAATCCGAATTTGCAGTCAGAATTGGCACTATGCCGCTAGATGTCTTCCAAATCGCCTTTTTCTTTCTTATTCTATGTTGCAAAGTATACTATGTTGCAAACTTCAAACAGCTCTCCTGAAAAGTAGCGGTTTTGGACATAGGATAGTTTGATTCGGAGCCCATTTGGAGGTAGGATAGTTTCATTCCAGTGTAGCGAGGTAATGGTAATTACGAAACCAGTCTGTTTTACTGTGAAGATTGACTTACCATGTCGGAAGAGGAGTATCGCTTTAAGACAGGCGTATTCAGCGACATCTACCTCTAAGACTTTCAGTCGCGACGCCACCTCGCAGAAATATTGCAGCTCCTGTTTGACAGACTCTCCGGATTTGTCATTTTGCAAGAGCGGTGCGTGGGATTCGAACTTGAGGATGCTGTTGGGAGCTGATGGTTCTGACCATTGTGCAGCGCTGATCAGGAATAATTCGTGCCAGGTGGTCTCCAGTAAAATCGTCTAAAATGAAATAATGATTGTATGAGGTCATGTAGCATTAATCAACATGTCGGCTAGTTAAAGCAGAACTGATGCGGCTGATGCCTGACACTATTCAATTATTTCAATGTCAAGCGCCATCAGCAGATCGCCTATTTTCGAGTCTCCTTTCACAATAATTTTAATGCTTGTGCTCTCTAACCAAATCTAATCTTCCTATGCAAAATATTTTCACAATTAAGCCCCTCCTCTCGCGTTATTCATGATCGGTTTAGTCAAAGGTACAGACTGTCAGGGGCGTCGCAAGGGGGGGGGGGGTGCAGCACCCCCCAACTTTTTGAGATCCGGTAAAATTTTGGGCCGGAGGACCAAAATTTTACTAACACTGTTTGGTATTTTTTCGATAGCGGAACTATTCGGTGTATTTACGGAGATTCGGTAGTTATACAGAATCCCAAATAGGCTATCGGTACAAATCTATTTGGTGTAATGATCGGGATTCGGTATAATTCCCAGTATTCGGTAGTTATCACAAATTCGGGGAAAGAATTTACGGAAATTATTTGGTAATTGTTCGATGCCAGAACTATTCGGTATATTTGTGGAGATTCGGTAGTTACACAGAATCCCGAATAAGGTATCGGTCTAGAATTATTCGGTATCATAATTGGGATTCGGCAATTTATTCGGTATAATTTTCAGGATCCGGTAGTTACCACAAATCCCTACTTTTGTTCCAGTTTCGACGAAATTATACCGAATACGAAAATTATTCGGTACTGTTTCGATATCAAAACAATTCGGTGTAATAACCGAGATACGGTAGTTATACAGAATCTCGAACATGCTATCGGTCTAAACTTATTTGGTATAATAACTGGGATTCGGTATAATTGCCATTCCGGAGTTACCACGAACCTCGAAACTCGGAAGAGGTCGAGTGAAGCACTGGTTGCAGACAAAAGGACTGATTTATGATCTCATCGATAGTCCCTACTTTTACTTTGGATCCCAAAAAGAAGATTTAATCATGAATCTTAATATTCTATATTTTGCGGAAGGGTGCGTCATTTGATTGGGGTTTTAAGACAGTTTTAGGATTGGGATTTCGAAACATTAAGAGCTAAAATCTGGATGGAAATAGTTAAATTTGGCAGGAAAAAGCTAACTTAAATAAAATTTCGCCTGCGGCGCCCACTTTATGTGATCATGGGTAGTATTGACTATGGTAGAGTAGCTGCTGCTGCAGGAACGTCGCTCCATCCGGTTTCTGGAACTTCTTAGAGCATCGGTATTTAATCACTGTTAATGATAGAATCTGTAAGATAAGCAGTTAAATTTTAGCCTACAGGAAAAAAAATTTAGCCTGCGGCGCTCACTTTCTGTGATCATGGGTAGTATTGACTATACTACAGTAGCTGCTCCTGTCGGAACGTCGCTCCATTCGGTTTCTGGAACTTCTTAGAACATCGGTATTTAATCCACGGTAAATGATAGAATTTGTATTAAGCAGTTAAAATTTTAGCCTACAGGAAAAAAAAAAGATTCTGAAAATTCGCCTGCGGCGCTAGATTTATTTTTCTCTTGGGTATAATAGATAGAAGCTGTTACTGCAATCGTGCCCGGCGATATATTCTTCAAGTGGCCTTCGCCAAAACGCCACTTAATTAAGTTGGCTTACCGTCTTTCATGCTGCCCTTTAATGTTACTTTTCCTACGTAATCCTTTCTGTTCCAAAATTTAAAGCTCGAATTTTCAGTTTCTAGGATTCGGTAAAATTTTTGAGAGATTCGGTAAAATTTTGGCTCTGCACCCCCCCAACGAAAATACACTTGCGACGCCCCTGCAGACTGTACAAACCAATCAGATACAGCATTTGTTGGCGATGTTAGTCAAGATTGCGCGTAAGAGGTAGTGTGCTTTCACATCGGAGATGGTTAATTCATAGAAAAGCAAAATAACACTGGGGAGTAGCGCCAAGACCTATCCTTTCCATGCTTCGCAAACGGGCCATAGTCGTAGCGCCGCCCATTACGCTGGCGGAATTTAAAGCGAGACCAACTTGCGGATTTAGAAATTTCTAGTAAAGCTACGACGCGGTCTGCACACATCTTGGAAACCGTGGAGGTTGCATCTTGTTTTGCTGTCTTCAGAATATGAAGTTGTTGGAGCCAGCGCTTGTGCACGACTGATTTTGTCTGAGTAGGGACGGAAGTAAGAGATATGAGGAAACGATCTTGGGCTAGCCAAGTGAAACACATTTTAGAAAGTTGTGGAGAAGCTAGACTCTGGGATAGGGGGAAAAGTTTAGGGGTAGAAAGGGGGTGGTAGCTAAACAAATAAAATTTATTTGAGAGAGTCAGGAGATACAGAAATGGCAATGTGACATATCCTCGTCCCCTTCTCTCTATCTGTATGCGCAGATGAAGGAGGGGTGGGGGGAGGAAGTTTATTTTAAGGCGAAGCTTAATAGGAAGGAGTTGAAGTGTGTTATATCGACAAGGGGAAATTTTTTACCACTTGGAGATAGGAGGAGGTATTTAGGGAGGGTGAGGTCGAATGTTGGTCCTTATTTTTGTCCGATGTGTGGAGATAGAAATGAGGATTTACTGCATTTCCTGTGTTTTTGTAAAGAGTTAAAAGAGTTGAGGCAGGAATTTTGTCCGGGGTGTTTTGAAAGGGAGGAATGGGTGGAGATTATTTTGAAGGATAGAAATTTTGTGGGGATAAAGAATGGATAGGCTATGGTTAGTTTGGGCATGGCATATAGAGACAAATTTTTGTAAGGTGAGTTAGGAAGAAAGGGGTGTGTATTGGATTATATTTGAAATTTATTTGTTGGATTAATTTGGAATCTATTATTGATTTTCTTTTTTTGTATTTGTATTAACCATGGCCCTTATTTAGGGCTTTCAGTGTTAATAAATATCTATCTATCTATCTATCGCTAGTAGTACTAGTGTCGCTGCTATTCGATTGTCACTTCTTTAAAGTCTTGGCGCTACTCCCTAGTGTTATTTTGCTTTGATTCATATAGGAGCCGATCTGTTTATTTTTCCTTCCGAGGAACTAAACTGGAATGCAGCAACGGTATGCCAGGGGTAGAAAGGTTTAACTATAAGCTCTTTGATAAACTTTAGGATCTGTGAATTCGTGGCGCATCTTAGGCTGTCCAAGGAGACTCTCCTGTCATCTGCTGGCGGGCCGCATTTTTGTTCATCACAAGGACTTGCTTCCTGCATTCTCTCTAGTCCTCATGGACAGGTTGTGCTACTATTATCATCACCATCATCAAAAAGGGACTCTCTTTCAAATTCGTTGGGGAGACGCTGGTGTCACTGTTTTTAGTGCTGGTTACTAAAAAGTGCTGGTTACTTCTGTGACCAACATTGAGTTGAATCGTGGGATAAGATTAACTTTGAGAAAATGGCGTCTTAGGCTTTTATGGTGATGGGATAATTTTTCAATTATTTGTGTACATTATATATAAAAAAAATAGACAAAAGTTAAAATAGAGTGAATCATAACAGTGGCTCGACTATTATGGATCTCTGGGTGGATCATAATAGTCTGCGTCACTCATCGAATAAGTGTGGCGAGGACGAAAACCTGAGTAAACCATACAGATACATTAGCTGCGTTTTTGCAGATACCATGGTATCTGTTACCACGGTAACTGGATTTGCAATTAGTTGTTTTCGCAGTTACCGTGGTAAAAACGACAATTGCCGAAATTGCACTTTTCGAAGTCATCCCAAAAGAAAAACTGATATCCTGCAGTCACATCACTAAGTGCCAAACTTCTTTCCCACGAATTTTACAAAAAATGATGAAAGTGAGGTGACTTTTTCAGATACCACGATCAGTTACCACGGTTGGACAGTGGTATCTGAATATCAGATACAACGATAACTGGCCAGATACCACGATAATTGTCAAAACGCCTTTTGACCGTGGAATCAGATACCACGATAACCGCAAAACGACTTTAGACCGTGGTATCAGATACCATGGTCTCTGCAAAAGCGCAACTATTCCTCGTTTTCTCGTCATTTTCCGTCTGGAGAGTACCCATATGTCGTGACTCCCTCTATTGTCGCGGCTGCTTTCGACTCCCCAAGGAGTCCCCGGGGAACGGCGCTAGTATATATGCCGCAGGATATTAAGCATCTCCAGAACTAGCTGACACTGACAAACACAAGTGCGATTATGGGAGCTTTAAGTAAGAGTGGTGTGTCCGTTAGCACTTGAGCCTTACCTGATCGCTGATCGACAGGCCAGAAAACGACGGCAGACTCTTTACCCATCTAACGGTCATGAACAGCAGCCTGGCGGAAATCTCGAAAACATTCTCGCCACTAGGGGACGGCAGCGTTGGAAACATCGGATTTGGGGTTGGAAACGGAAGTAGGGGAACGTGGGCTGGGGCGTCGCCTGCTGGAACAGCTTCCGGGGTTCTTCTGAATTCGCCTAGAAAAACTGCTAATTAGTACGTTTCTTGATCTCGATCTGAATTTTTTAAAAGTATATGTTATATTGACCGCATGACAGTACTCACCAATTTTGGTTTTATAACCGTGAGAGTGTGAGGTAATAAATTACTATTCTATTATATTCCCGAAAGCTGATTTGGGCACAGAAATAGACGCAATTTGTTTTATTTTTGTGCCCACAATAGCGTTATCGAAAGGAATTTTGAAAGGCCAGCTTCACCGTTCCACACAGCCTGAAAAAGCGATCAGAGTTTGATCACTTTTATAGTGATCTTTAATTTCAAATAAACAATGAAACAAGCAATTTTACTTACCTTCATGGCAGAAAGCAGGCTCGATGGCCTTGTACGCAGTGTGCGGGGGAAGGGGCTATGATATAACATTGTTCTTCAGAGGCCAATGGCCTATTTTTTGCATTATTTTATTATTATTACTATAACCATAGCCTACGCTAGGAGAAACATATATGTTCCTCTTTAAAATCTGTCTTCACACAAAAAAATGTCTCAACTCCTTCGTACTAACAGAGGGAGGGACAGACGGACAAACAGAACGGATAAACTTTACTGAGTTTATACCCTCACCTTTGTTTTGGGATTTTGGGTTACAAATCGATACAGCGCTGAGCGCCATACAGTCGTTGTTATTAAATAGTCATTAGTGACCGTGACAAATAAATGCGTACAAATATGAATAAAATGTATCTATTTGATGAAACTAAGAGCTACAGTGATATAAACACTTTTTAACATGATTTAGAAATCAGAAATATATAAGATATTCACGGTGTCTGTAACGTTAATTGTTTCCGTGCAATGATTGTTGATTTTTTTTTGTTTTGTTTTTTTATTTCAAGATTTTTAACGTCATTGAGTAAAGGACAAGTCATAGCCAGTTACTATATTTCAATCGATCGTAAGAGTATCGTGTTCTTGTTGTTATTTTAGTCGCTGATTCGCCACGTTATCGGTTTTTTCCTCATATGCTACTGCATCAATTCCTTTTTTGCTCAGTTTCAAAGAAAATTTCTATCACATCGTTTATCACAAGCTCAATGCAGTAGGCCTATCGATTCATGGTTCCAAAAATGTACCATAAATTTATAGTACAGTTCATGAGACTTTCATGTTCAGACCATTTCTCCCACTTGCCATCTAGAGAGAAGATATTTTTTGTTTACTCCCGACTAGTCTTGTTTGTTGTCTTTATATTGTATTGAAACTTTTTAATAAAGATTACAAATCCCTATTCAGAAAAGGTAGATATTTACAGTGTACGTGACATTAATTGGTTCAGTTTAGCCTGATGATTTTATCTTTTTTCCAAGATTTTTTTTTGCCGCTGAGAAGTGGAGGTGCCATAACCATTTACTATTTTTCAATCGAGGATTTGGATGCCGGAGGGACGGCGATGAATGGTGGGAGAGAGAGGAAGGAAGGGTTCTCACGGGCATCTTCTCCCCATATACTAAATCAAGTCGGCCGAGTTGGTTGTGGATCGGAATCCTTATTTGTTCAGTGTGTATTACAAATCGTCGTTATCACTTCAAAGGCAGAATGCTAACCTGGAGCTGGGACTGGAGATGACTGCTTAGTCCCGTTAGATGGTAGGCGATACGCTGGCTGGAAGTGACTGCTAGGAACGTCGATGATTGGTTGATGCGACGAAAGGATATACGGCGTCATCTGTGGCTTGTTATGCATGTTCAAATACAGAGAAATAGGTGACCTGCAATGAAGAGCTGTGAATTCCCGGGCACATTTTTTCAGTACTGTTTCTTTCAAACCATATTTTCTGAAGAGCACAAGGGTGCATGCCCTCTTTCTTCTGGATTGTACGTCGATTGCATTGCATTTTTTCAGTACTGTTTCTTTCAAACCATATTTTCATACCCTCTTTCTTCTGGATTGTACGTCGATTGCATTGCATACATGGGCGAATCCGATCATGAAAGGATTCGAATCCGAATCCACGGCTAGGTACGAATTCGATTCCGAATCCACCATTTTGAGCTGAGAATCGAATCCGGAATCGAATCCGACCTTAACAAAACTCAAATCTTGTGCGTAGATTATAGTAAAACTCAAAAGTGACACGAAGCACTGATATCTAAGGTTATCAGATAACGTGATAGATTACTGACGATCCGATGGTTGGTGGTGGGGATAAAAAAAGTTGAATTGCTGGGAAACGGAAACTGGAAGGATGTAGACTAGAAATTTGAGCGGATTCTTAAGAATGAGGTTTGGAATCCGAGTCCAAATCCGAATCAAGCCTGACAAGCAGAAGATCCGAATCCGACCAAAATGACGAATCCTGGATTCTGATTTCTGGATTCTAATTCTGATCTGGATTCTGGATTCTGATCTCTGGTCGATTGTAGATTATTTTTATCGGAGACGGGGCAAAACTCTACTGCCTCCATGGTCCACTAATCGTTTAGAGGAGAAACGACTGATCTAGTGTATTTTTGCGAAAACTTTTCTTACGCAGTGGGTACTGGAAGTTAAGTCGCAATATTCCAATCCAATTCAGCGCCTCCAAGCGGACTAGTTTCTGTTAATACCCCAGTGTCTCACTATCAGCACTTGTGACAGACATACATCTATGGACAAGTGCTGACAAAGAGACACGACAGGACTTGCAGAAACTGGTCCACTTGAACGAGCTCAACTGGAATATAATGGTGAATTTGCATTACGGAAGGGAGGAGACAAACATTCTCCTCAGCTAAAGGTGTAGTAATATTTTGGAGTGCTTACCCGAATACTCCTACTGCAGCGGCTGCTTCTCTAATGAATCGGTCTCTGTCCATTTCCGCAAAGATTTCTGGTCGGAATGTGGCACTATTCCTGGGCTGACGCTCGTTTTGAACAGCTACAAAAATACCACGGTCTCTTGTTAGATTTTCGGGGAACCGCAGCAGAACACCTGACAAAATTGTACTAATATAGTGGGCGAGGGTTCCTACCTAGTCTGTTCGGTGAGCTATCGTCATCAGACGTACAGATAGGCTGTTTACTATGATAGGCTGTTATAGCTAACCCTTATTTTCATCTGGAATACCAAAATGACCCTCTGATGCTTCCTCTCTGTTTAGAGGAAGTGCGCGTCATTTCAGTAGGGCCATAGGTTTGAGGTTTTAGGGTTTGCGCCAAATAAAAAGCTATTTCCTGTTATGCGAGCTCTTTCAGTTATGCTTTAGTGAAAACAACTCTTCTGGTGAAGAAACCAAAAACCCTCTAGTCCTCTAGTGGAGATTGGAGACTATAGATTTGTCTAAAATCAGCCGAGCTTTACCCCAAACCACACTTAACCATCATCAAGTTCAATTTTTTGTAAACTTGTGACATTCATTGAAATGAAACAGATCGCGATTCAGTTTGCAAGATTTTACTTCGCATGAACTACACTAGAAGGTGGGGGAGAGTCGAGGCGGCGTTTCTCACAGCCCCCAGTGATGAATCGTGGATAAAGGTGTTGAAACATGGAATGGAAATGCTCACCATCTTTATTCATTCCCATGATGAGACACTTCTTGAGGCGGCAGGCCTGGCATTGATTCCGATGTGCCTTGTCAATGATGCAGGTTCCGGTGCCAGCTTGACAACTGTTATAGAAAACGCAGGTCAGTCGAAGGTGATCGCCTATTTCTAAGTAGGCATACGGATTATTTGCGAGAGGAATAGAAGAGTACCAATTTTTTTGTTTATACGTAAGTAAAATTTATACAAGGGGCTTTAACCGTGACACGTAAATTAAATTTTATTTCAATAAATAAAATTTCATTAAATCTAGAGGTCTAGGGCAAAAATTTCGGAGCCTTAGTGACGGTCCAAGGCCCTTAATCAATCAATCAATCAATTTTAGGTTTTGTCTCCGCCAGGTCCAGTCTTCGCCAGACTCCTTGAACATATTAACTCTTAGAATTCAGAAACAGAACAAGGCCAAACAGCCAATCATCCAAGAAAACCAAGTTCAGATATGAATTCAGCATGTGTGTGTTACCCCTACAAGCCGATCGAAACGATCCTGCCTTACTTTCTTCTTTCTTTTCTTTTTTCTTCCTCTTTCAGTTTTCTTCTCTTTTTTTGACAAAGTGTGTGAAAATTAATGTAAATTGAAGTTTTTTCTTACTGCCCCCACAGGCCCATTCAGCCTTTCCTGCAGTCAGAGCCCAGAGGTATGACTACATGTATACAGAATGGTAAGAGTATTATCAAAAGTTAAATATAGCTCAAAAACGAATTCAGCGCGTCCTTACCCCTATAACCAACATCTAATCAAAAATAAAAATTTAACTTATAACAAATTTTCCGGTTTCAGCCGGATTCCGGACGAACTTTATGTTCGGCTAAAAAATGATTGTCATATATGGATTCATAACCCGTGGCCGAATGGTTAACGCGCCGAACTCACGAGCGAAGGGTCGCTGGTTCGAGTCTCGGTTGTGCCGACCGTTTGGTTTAGGGCGAGGGTTAGTGGCGTTTCCCCGTAAGACAAGCCAAAAGTCCACCCAGCTTCAAATGGGTACCTAGAGAAATCTAGGGAAAAGCAAGGGAAAGCGTCGGATGATTTGCCCCCGACCACGCATTGCACCCCGGCCGAGGGCTATCAGGAGATCGGCACCTGCGCTATGCGAACCTTAACCGGTTTGCATGCGAAAGTTTGCTTTTTTTTGCTACCTCAACAAAAGGAGAGCGAAGTGCCCTAAGGATGGAGTGTAATAAACAGAGAAAATAGAGAAAAGGAACACTAACACCAAATACAAAATATTGGTAGAGCCCTCAATGAGAAAACCAAAGATTGAATTTGATGGGCAAGGGTGCCCTTGAGAAGATAACAGAACGAGTAGTGTAGTAGTGTAGAAGATAACAAAAGTGTAGAAGATAACAGAACGAGTAACTAGTGAACTGAATGACAAAAATGCTCCTTGGTGGCCCAGTGGTAAGGGGCCGAAGGGCCAAACATAGCTAAACCCGAATAGCCCTGGAATTATCAATAAGAATGGCACAACAGACAGAACTTCTCAGTTCTTGACAAAGTAGGAGATGAATGGTTTCAAGTAGCGCTGAGAGGAATCAAATAGGTTGGTTTTTCTCCGCATTTAGTCCCAAGAAATGATGATGATGATGATGATGATATATATTTGCACAAAAAGCCCGAGGGCCATGGCAATGACCCTCGGGCCCAAGAAATGTTTCTGTTCGGGCGCAAGCTTAGATTGTAACAAGAACAGATAATCTGACAGAACCTCCGTCTCCCTATCTCTGTAATGTAATATGACAATGCGGAGTCGAATATTTCCCCATACCTTGTCCGCCACGAACGAGCGGAGGTTGGTAGCTTCGCGCCACATCACGTCTCGTTACCTCTACAAATAGCTAAATCACTGTGAAATCGCCATGAGGAAAAGTAGAAGTCAAAGCTGACCGTTTCTATGGACACGCTCCAGAGCGGGTCAGCGCGCGAAGTACAAGCCAGTATTCCATAATGTTTTCCCGAGCTGGTATCCCCACAGACGAAACACGCAAGACCTCATTGCTCCCCTTCAACCCTTCGCTTTTGCTCATCGATTTCCCCACCAAGGCCACCTGTCCACGGCGAAATAACGGCGCCACTACTGCTAGATTTCCGCAAATCCTCAACGCTGAATGGATGCACGGGGCGTGGTTCGTGTGTAGGCGGAGCCAATCGTGTGTCGTAGGAGGAGCCGAAGGTTGGGTGAATGAAACGAAGGCCCAAAGGAAGGTTAAAAGCGGGTTGCTGTGAGGGATATTCGGAGAAAATCGGAACGCCGGGAAGGGTGGGGTGGGGGTGCGTCTTAGCGACGAAGACAGAACTGGAGGAGAGGTCGTGGTTTCAGATGAAACAGTGTCAGAAGCGGGCCGGTGGTTAAAATAATAATTAATATAATATAATAAATTACATTTTTTTTACTTCGTATGACTAGAAAATACATTCTGATTCAATCTTCTAAACCCTGGCATTCTAACCATGTTATCTGCTTCGCGTAAGGTGATTTTCTGACTTACCGGTATATCAGCCGTCGGCGGACGCTCCTCTTAAAGAACCCACTGCACCCGTTACAAGCCAGTATTCCATAATGTTTTCCCGAGCTGGTATCCCCACAGACCAAACACGCAAGCCCTCATTGCTCCCCTTCAACCCTTTGCTTTTGCTCATCGATTTCCCCACCAAGGCCACCTGTCCACGGCGAAATAAAGGCACCACTACTGCTAGATTTCCGCAAATCCTAAACGCTGAATGGATGCACGGGGCGTGGTTCCTGTGTAGGCGGAGAAAATCGTGTGTCTCAGGAGGAGCCGAAGGTTGGGTGAATGAAACGAAGGCCCCAAGGAAGGTTAAAAGCGGGTTGCTGTGAGGGATATTCGGAGAAAATCGGAACGCCGGGAAGGATGGGGGTGCGTCTTAGCGACGAAGACAGAACTGGAGGAGAGGTCGTGGTTTCAGATGAAACAGTGTCAGAAGCGGGCCGGTGGTTAAAATAATAATTAATATAATATAATAAATTATATTGTTTTTTACTTCGTATGACTAGAAAATACATTCTGATTCAATCTTCTAAAACCTGGCATTCTAACCATGTTATCTGCTTCGCGTAAGGTGATTTTCTGACTTACCGGTATATCAGCCGTCGGCGGACGCTCCTCTTAAAGAACCCACTGCACCCGTTACAAGCCAGTATTCCATAATGTTTTCCCGAGCTGGTATCACCACAGACCAAACACGCAAGCCCACATTGCTCCCCTTCGACCCTTCGCTTTTCCTCATCGATTTCCCCACCAAGGCCACCTGTCCACGGCGAAATAACAGCACCACTACTGCTAGATTTTCGCAAATCCTCAACGCTGAATGGATGCACGGGGCGTGGTTCGTGTGTAGGCGGAGCCAATCGTGTGTCGTAGGAGGACCCGAAGGTTGGGTGAATGAAACGAAGGCCGGAAGGAAGGTTAAAAGCGGGTTGTTGTGAGGGATATTCGGAGAAAATCGGAACGCCGGGAGGGGTGGGGGTGCGTCTTAGCGACGAAGATAGAACTGGAGAAGAGGTCGTGGTTTCAGATGAAAGAGTGTCAGAAGCGGGCCGGTGGTTGTCTGAAATTAAAAAAAAATAAATTTAAACCAACAATTGTTCTATAGCGACATTCGTGATAACTATGGCCCAACTACATAATACGGAAGGACAATAGTCATCGATGATCCAAAATGAAGGGCACTTTTTTTTTTTTTTTTTTTTTTTTTTTTAATAGTGAGTAGGGTGAAAATGTGGCGGGTCAGTCTGTGTTTTGCCTTAATATGGCGGATTTTCAATTCTCACCAGTAAAATACTGTATTCAAAACTTATTTTCCAAAAATACTTCTTCGTGACCAAAGACGAAAAGACAGAAAATCACAGGCCCTCGATCAAACTGGGTTGTTAGGAAACCCAGCTATTCAGTATCATTATTTTTTTTATTCTGCAACCTGTCGTTGCACCAGCGGTAAAAGGAACAAGAAAAAGGATGAATTGCCAAAACACTTCAAATCATCTATCGACAAATATGTTTAATAAGCATTGACGTGATCGATGACGCGGAACATCTGCTACCACATTCATCTGTTAAATATTTAGCCAGTTCCTTCTCATAAATTGTCCCAAACAATTGCCATCAACCAACCTTCAATGGAAACAAATTTCTCGCACCTGAATCCGGCTAAAAAAAACAGCAACCGGTACATTTGAACTAAAATGATCATGAGAGCACGTAGAGAGTATTGAAATTTAAATCAAGTGAGCAAGTCAATAATGTGATAAAAAACTCCAAAACTGATCAGGTTTTTCCCGCATAAATTATTATGCCTTTAATACCTTTATTATTATTATATCTTTATTTCAGCCATGGGCCGTAATTACACACTGACAGACAAATTTCTCGCACCTGAATCCGGCTAAAAAAAACAGCAACCGGTACATTTGAACTAAAATGATCATGAGAGCACGTAGAGAGTATTGAAATTTAAATCAAGTGAGCAAGTCAATAATGTGATAAAAGACTCCAAAACTGATCAGGTTTTTCCCGCATAAATTATTATGCCTTTAATACCTTTATTATTATTATATCTTTATTTCAGCCACGGGCCGTAATTACACACTGACAGACAAATTTCTCGCACCTGAATCCGGCTAAAAAAAACAGCAACCGGTACATTTGAACTAAAATGATCATGAGAGCACGTAGAGAGTATTGAAATTTAAATCAAGTGAGCAAGTCAATAATGTGATAAAAAACTCCAAAACTGATCAGGTTTTTCCCGCATAAATTATTATGCCTTTAATACCTTTATTATTATTATATCTTTATTTCAGCCATGGGCCGTAATTACAGACCGACAGAAAAAAATTTTCATTGGGACAAAGGTAAAAAAAAGTTTATCTGTCACATTTTAGGCATTTCTTAATGAGTGATTTAAAATGGCGTAAAGTAGGAGAAAACCCGTTACCAATCGACAGGGATGACATTCGTAAAAACTACTGTAACTTTTCTTTCTTGAAAATTCTAACATCCAGAAAAAAATGAATCAACTTGTGTTGTCCTTATCAATGCTTAGCGGACAAACTAATTTCTTCTTGAAACTCTTGCTGGCTGATAGGCTGATAAAAAAAGTAATACAAATAATTAGTCCTATTTTTTACTTTTGATTCACATACCAAGCTAATTTTCTTTCTGTCTTATTTTCTTGTTAAAGTTTAACCGAAAAGGACTGGGACAGGACAATCTAGTTACCCATCACTTATTCACTTAAATTGGCTTGAAGACCCGCTCATTTGTGGTACCTCTATGCGCTTGTATTTTTGTTGTATGCCTTACAAGAAAGATTTATGACTTTTTTTTTGTTCAGGCAGTAAACAATCTTCACCAACATCACCACTGCCCACTGTAAAGCCACGTTTGTGTTCAGATAAAATCTCCCACGTCATAATAGAATTTATGCTGTGGGGACGGCCGCAGATATTCTGAACGTCATAACTAGAGCAGATAGTGAAAATAAAAAAATTCCTTTGCACAATCCAAATAATTCTGTGTATTCAACTAAATGACACAAAAATAAGTTGGCTTTTCAGTTAAACTTTAAGATCTATTTTGAGCTGAGTGCTTTCGGATCGCGCCATTTAGATGATCCCACGGTCGTGTCAGGTTTGAAAAACGTTGGAAAACGCCAGAATTTTTCCGATTTAACACCTTTAAAGTTTAATGGGCAGATCAAACAATCATGATGCCACATTACCAAACCCTAGAATACAATGTTCCATCAGAAATCAGCAGATTGCTAGACAATCTATTTCGTTATATCGTTACTGCGTTTTTTGCTGATCGTACTCCGATTTACTAGCTTCGACAAAAAAAAATATTCCCCCCCTTAATTTGAAACCCCTCCCCCACCCCTAAATGATGAGCTACAGAGCCCATCTACGAACTCCACCTCTCCTTGGCCCAAAGAGTCCTCACACCAACGAGCACACCAAGTTTCATCAAAATATCTCACTCCCTTCGAGAATTAATCGTGCTTACAGACAGACGGTCGGACGGACGGACAGAGGGACAACTCTTACGAAGTCATATATGTCCCTCCACTTACGTTTTGGGATCCCAAAAAACAACAAAAGGATACATTAAACCCTCGGACGTCAAAAGCATAAACAATTATAATCAACTGAAAATTACATTCATATTCACTGAACCGAAAATATTTAATATATACATAAATATAAGGTATTCCTGACCATTTGTGAAGCCCAGACAGGTCGTAACTGAAGGCTGGGAGAAGAAATATAGCAAAATACATTGCCCAATCACACTTTTTGCCCTCCTATCAGTTTCTGGGCCACAGGTGGAATCGTTGATGGAAGATTAAGGGCCCGAAATCCCCCCTTCAAGCTCGAACAATGTGATTTATCGTGTTGCTTAACCTGTAATTGAATATTGATCCTGAACGGGTTAAGCCTATCCATTACAGTCGGGGATTACTGAACCTCGATCGTCCTGTCCTAGCAGAAAAGTCGCGATGGAGGATTAGAGATCGTAATGAGGTCTTTGTGGGGCCAGAAGGTGCCTGGTCAGCTCAAATGATGACTTTGCGGTGACAAAGGGTTGGAAACTCCACGGAGTGAAAGACTCCATTAGTTTATTTTCGGATGATGTGGTACTGCCTACTTATGGAACCCGTTCGGCTTCGAAAATAATAAACGGAAAGTAAGTTTGCTGTGAGACGGTGTTTCAGTTGACAAGTTGTATTTTCAGTGTAAATGTAATTGTAACAAGGTATGACCTAGGCTGGTTGGCTAGGAAAGTAAGATGCTCTTTCAGTTTTTAACACTTTTTTTGTGTAATAATTTTTAATATTTTGGCTTTCTGAAAGTAATTATGTTTTACTTATTTTTTTAGAGGCTATATAGCTTCTACTTTTCAGTATTTAAGGAAAAGTGTTTGATCAACCTCTGTGAAGGCTGATACGACATCGACATCAAAACAGCGTCAACAAAATTGACTGAAAAAAAAATCACTGCTAAATTATTATATTTTTTTTTACTTTTTGTTCATACACCAGCCAAATGTTTTGCTTTCCCTTTGATATATCTGACGATAACTATTTTTGTAAGCTAAGCAATTTAACCTCCACGCGGCCGTACCAAGGCTAGCGCTCTGAAAATGGAGGATCTTTTAACTTTCTGAAACCAATACAGCTCTAACAAACTGATTTTTTAGCTTTAAACCGAGCATCACTGCTGAAGTTACCAAAGATTTTGATTCTTATCTTGATAATCCTTATTTTAGAAAACACGACCACACCTTTCACCAATATCCTACAATCTTTGTTGATTTATTCCGCGGTTTATTTCTTTATTTTTCCTGCAATTCTTAATTTTTGAAATTTTTGTCCCCGGAAAGTCCTCTCTGTCTCTTTTTATTCATATTTTAAAAGGCACACTGTAAACATTTCGAAAATTTGTGACTGCAACCGGCAAACAAATCACGTCTCATTCAAGTACATCAAGCCATCACCGCCTTTAATGTCCCATTATACCAACCATAATCTGATTACGCTAACCACTTTCCACCCCACGTCACAAACGTAAATAATTCTAATTCCCCCTGATTCTCCATTCCGCATCATCTCACCCCTCCAACGTTTTTCAATTGACTCAATTAATTGATCAAAACTGGCCCATGGGAGGCGGCACTTTTTACACTATCCTCGAAAGGGATGCTAGATTTAATTTCGGAAAGTGGACTCTTCTGTTGCGTCAACCAATTATTATGGAGATGAGGCCATCTAGCGAAAGCACTCTATCATGAATGGTGGCGGGACCTTTCCGCGACGCCGTGGCCCATTTGGGGAAGAAACAGTGAAAAATTGACGATATCAATCATTTCCAAAGGGGGTTATAAATACAACAACGGGGCTATTTGATTCGATCAAGAAATGGGCAAGCTAAATTGGCAAGAAAGGCTAAATGGCTAAGAAAAGTTGTCAGGAAGAAAGCGAAAAAGCTTCCAGTAAACGGCACAGATGGGTAAAGAAAGATAGAAAATTGTAAAAAGCATTGGGCTACTGTGTGTAAGAAGAAAAAAGCTAGCGAAATTCAGCGTATTTTGTGGACGACTTCCATAGAATTTAATCAAGCCTTTTTAAAATAAAGGTTAAGATTTAATTTCGAAGGTAAGCAGTTCTACTAAGTTCTACAGAACCACCGACATCCTATTTACAAACTTATTTGTTTAGTCCCGGAAAGCGCCTACTGGATTCTTGGGCAATTTTACGGCGAAAAGGGTAGGTTCAAATCCCTTGTATGAATAGCATTCGACCCAGAGTTTAGTGCATAATCAGGGCCGAGCCATCTGGCCCCCATCCGTATTTCCCCCAGATTTCAGATTTGTACCTCCCGTGTATAGCCTTATGTGTGTATAGCATAATAATAGTTGCGTTTTTGATCCGAATTCTCCGTTCTGAATTCTCGATTCTGAATTCTCGATTCTCGTACAAAATTACCGTTTTTGCTCCTCTAGCTTCTCCATTCTCGCTTTTGACAAAAACACTAATTTGACAGCTCGTCTGCCACCAGGTATACCTGTTTGTGCATATTAAACACCGCACCCTGTTGACCAATCAGGGAGGAGAACGGGGAGAGGAGAATCGAGAATTCACTGGCGGAGCAACTTCTCGATTCTGCAGAATTCGGAGGCTTTCCCCGTTCTCGATTCTGACAAAAACGCAAGAAAAGGAGAATTCGCTTCATCTGAATAGTCCAAAAACGCGAAATAGGAGAATTCGGAGGAGAATCGCGAGGAGAATTCGGATCAAAAACGCAACTAATAACGCTTGTTTATTCAGCCAAAAGGCCATCCAAGGTTTTACACGTTTCACTCCACAAATAAACCATTACACCTCTATAAACTACGATGTTAAACTTTCACTCTTAAGACTAAATCCTTTGGTCACATATTTGCATATGTCTACGATACACTTGGGGTTCGTAGATTTTAGGATACGGGGAAGCGATACCGACCCTCCCCCAAAAATTTTTACTCTCAAATGCGAAAGCGCTTGGCACTCTAAGAGGAAGTAGTTGCGTGGTGTGCGTGTATAGCATCAAGAACAAATAATCTGCAGCATATAGCCAAGGTCATCGTCGGAAAACTAGCGTCGTTGCTCCCAACCGCATCTTTAAAGTTTAACCGAAAAGGACTGAGAAAGGACAATCTAGTTACCCATCACTTATTCACTTAAATTGGCTTGAAGACCCGCTGAAATTGCGTTACTTGGTTGTTCCGCTATTCAGGAATAATCGATTTTCAAATAGTGGAGTTTCCGTGTGATTTATGGTACCTCTAATTTGTTGTATGCCTTACAAGAAAGTTTTATGACTTTTTTTTGTTCAGGCACTAAGCAATCTTCACCAATATCGCCACTGCCCACTGAAAAGCCGCATTTGTGTTGAGATAAAAATTTCCCGCGTCATAGTAGAATTTTCGCTGTGGGGACAGCCGCAGATATTCTGAACGTCATAACTAGAGCAGATAGTGGAAAACAAAAAAGTCCCTTTGCATAATCCAAATAATTCAGTGTATTCAACTAAACAACACAATAATAAGTTGGCTTTTCAGTTAAACTTTAAAACTGTATCGTAGCAGATAGTGCCCCGACTTTGCAGTATATTTTCCCTATGAAAGGGATCAGAGAAAACGTTTATCAAAAATGCTATTGCTTTCCACCTGAAATTAGCGATTTTCTTGTTAGCGCTTGTCGACATACCCAGCCTTCCTGCTCTCCCACGCGGCGGGTGGGAGCAAAATGTTTGAAAACTGAACGCACCGTGGTTCAAAAGTTGGGAAACTAAGCAAATAAAAGAAGTAAAAAACAGAAGATTCTCATATCATCATGCGTGAAAAAGTTGTCAGCGGACATAGAAAGTTCCCGCAAACTTTGTGTTATGTGACGGGCAAAACTCGGCATGGCCGAAAAAGCGCTAAAAATTCGTTGGCACAAAATGAAACAATGGAGGGAGGTAGGTGTTTTAGAAACTTGTAATTCCACAAGGGAGCTAGGTATATTATAAAAGGCAGAATAAGCAAGAGGGCTCCTTTAATAAAGCTTGGTGCCCGGAAATTCACACCGCGCCCTTTCAGCTCCAAGTGGATTTAATGTGTAGCGCTCACTAAGCAAATTCGGTGTCGCGAGCGGAAAAATCCGCGTCATTAGGCCCCCGTCGTTCGCGCCGCGCCACTTCAACTCGAACTCGAATCTTAAGGTCGGGCTTCACTACCCAGATTTTTCGCCCGGATTCTGGGTTCCCGTTTTCTTCGATATCGGTTTAGGTAGTGAAGACAGGTCTGAAAGCCTTCTGAAAGCAGCCTCCTGTATTTCCGACTGTTCAACGCCATCTATCACTGGTCTACCAACATCAATTAAACGAATTAATAAAGGGACGAACGTAACTTTGATATCCCCACCCACGACCCCCCATATAATTCGTATATTTACAGGTAAACAGACGGAAGGAAGACGAGAAGTTGATTGGAAGTTGAACAAAATTGTGAATAATAGAAGTTGATGTCTTTGGTTTGTTGAAGAAAAACATTGACCGAAGTAAATTTTTTCTCAAAAAACTGTTTCACTATACAGCTCCCTCCGCGAATGAGTATGTTTCCGGTGACAGCCGCGTGCGTAGCCAAGCGGCGAGGAAGGGAAGGAAAAAAATATATCCAGTTAATTTGTTAAACAGTTTAATTTTTTTTTCTTTCAGTTTTCTACTTGGACTTAAACGACATCCACTTAAATCCCCCACGGATAGGAAGCCAAACGACTAGAGGCGCATTTCCACGATCCCAGGAAAACCCTGCGGCTCGAAAATAGTGTTTTCCTATAGTGTTGGGCGATACTCGAATCGATAAAGATATATTGACATATCGAAACAAATATCGATGTGGAATATCGAAATGTAAATATCGATATCGAAAACTATATAACATAAGTTACATTTATATCAACGAAATTGGAGCAATATATTGTTCGTAATTCAGTTCGTAATTCATTTTGTTCTTAACTCTTGGCGAAACGAGATGCATGGTACCGAAATATCGATATCGATTTATCGAAAAATCCAAATATCGCCCAACACTAGTGTTTCCGCAACCGTTTGCGTGGTCGAGAGGTTTTTTTCTGCCACCAACAAGGTTTGTGTCGTTCGCACAATGGCTTAAACTTTACAATTTGTTTTATCTTTTGGCTCGAAATTTGGCGGGAAATTCAAATTTCGCGAAAAATAAAACAGACAGTATTTGAACTCTACATGACCCAATTACATTGGAACACGAGTAAATTGTATATAGTGTATGTGTTAGTATTATTTCGTTTCAACTAAGTTTCAGTGAAACCAAAAAGGTTCATGGTTCAAGGCTATCTTTATTAACAAACAAATTTATCTTTAATATTTCCACTGCTGAGAGCAGAGCTCGAGCACACGCGACAAAATACCAAAAATAACTTCAACATGAAGAGCATTAAACATGTAGGCTTGAAATCGTTCAAAATATTCAATTAACTAAAAATATTACAAACTCGTATATCAGTGTTTCTCTGTTGACATTTCCGATACTAATTTTCTTAACCAAAAGTTTTTGGAAAAATGAAGCGAATTTAAAATTCAAATTTAGGGTTAAGTCGAGTCCAATTAATGCAATTTTAACAAAACTTTTGTTTTAAGCAGATATTAAAAAACTGAGGATCCTTCTCAGGCCCGTATCCAGGAATTTATTTCGGGGGGGGGGGTTGCCCGCGAAATTTATTTCGGGGGGGGGGGGGGGGGGTTGCCCACGGGTCGGACCAAAAAGTGCAAAAAAACATAGATCAGTGGTTAAAGCCTACACAAAACTATTACTTTTGCGGGTTTCGGGGGGGGGGGGTCGAACCCCCTAACACCCCCTGGATACGGCCTTGATCCTTCTAGTTCTAGTACAGAATGGCAAGGCCGTAAGGCCTATGTTTTGTTTCCTGAGATATTTTCATGCATCTGAAAATACTGCAAAAAAAAACAGACAAACAGCGTTTCCGCGAGTTTCAACCTTTGGGTCGGGTGTGTAGCGCACAAGTCTATTTCTGTGACAAGCATACACAAACGTGCGGGACACTATTATGCCCCACAATAATATACCTTGGACCAGAGTTCATTTCGTTTCCGCAAATTTATTTATAAAAGCCCTACTTTCACTTCAGTCAGGATGGGAAATCTGTCAGAAAACGCAAATACTTGCACCGTAGAATAAGAAATTTCTTATTGGCTCTTGTTGACTCTGTCCAGGCTTCCACCTCTCCAAAGTGGAAGTTCGTCGCAAAATATTTGAAAACCATGTGCGCCGTGGGAGTTCGAAACGCAAGAAAGACCTGTTGGCATACAAAGACTTCCGAAATGAAAAAACAAAACCTTGAAGCTTATCATGCCCTTATTTTCCAAAGAGTTGTACCTTTGACCCCACTGGAGAGCTAAGGACAATACGAAAGCCAGTATAAGTAAGAGGAGTCTTTCTTTAAGCTAGGTTCTGCAGAAAATTACGAAATTCGTGTGGCAAAAATCATCGCGTCACGTCGCCTGGTGAAGATCGCATGGCAGAATTTTGCCATTACAAATTTGCCTTCTCTGCCGGTCTCTACCGTTGTTCTATTCTTTAATTAAAAGTTCAAAATATCTTCAACCTGACCTGAATAACACAAACTGAGATCATTTCAGCAGCGGTGGAAATCCAAGGAAATACAAAAACGGCGAAAGTAATTATTCTTTGATGTTGGTCGTAGTTAAAAAAAACATGAGGTAAAGGAAGGTATATCGATCGTGTCTTTCCAAAAGGTGATAAGCGATATCTTTCCAAAACTGAGGTATTAGAAGTGCCTTATCCGTACTTGTGTCCTGCATGTCTGCTAGAAATTTCATCCTAATTGGAGCAACCGCGGATGTGCCGCCTTTTAGGCACATCCTTGCCTAAAGCTGAAAAGTGTTTCGTTGTTGCTGTAAAATTTGAAAAAAAATATCGCTTTTGGAAAAACACCACCGGTATGTAGGCGTAATCATTTTTATAACAATGTTTTCTTTTATCGCCCGCTGATAATCCGCCAAAGCGAAGGTTTCGCATCAGTGCCAAAAGCCAAAGCAACGCGAATTCTCGGTTAGGCGAAACATTTTCAAAATGCGGAAAACTTAAGCTAGATTACGAATGGACCCGACCAAACCCGCTTTTTTACGGTCGCAGCCCGCAGGATAGCTCAAACAAGCACCGAATCTCCGCAACGACGAGAATAGAAAGCAAAAAACTGTGACAGAAATAGTTTTAAAAAATAACCCATAGGTGAGAGCTCGCTTTCCGCCTCTAGTGAGGGTTGGGGTTCCAGATAATACTAAGTGTGTTCATTACTGAAATCCGTAGACGGTCGAGCCGATTTTTGTTTTTTTCCGTAAGTGTAACAGTTACAAAATAAACAACAACTGTAGGGCTACTACTCAAAATTATAAGTCTGTAAGAGTTGGCCGGGAGCTATCGCTCGAACTCCAACTATTTAAGACCTCAGGTCCACATTAAAACAAAATAGCTTTCAAGTATAGAAAACAAACAATTAGACTAGAAAAATATGCTGACATAAGAACAAGGACATTCGGGGCGAACATCTTTAAAATGTGCTTCTTTCTAAGGCGCTCAGCATATCAAACTGTTTTGGATCGGGATTAACAAGTTCTGATTGAAACGTGACCTGTCAATTATATATACTGTAATTTCTATGTATAGTAATTTTTAAGAGGGGTTAACCACTCCCCGGCACCCGCTGTACACCCTTTTCGGGCACCGACCGAAATTGGCGGTGCCGGCTACATATTAGGCGATTCATCTTTCAAACGCTTTTAAAAATGCTTATTTTGATGTTTTAACTCGTGGCAACCGGTGCCGAATGTTGTAAGCAGGTGCCGGCACCGACCGGGCACTTACTATACACTAAAATCGAGAGCGGGCAACCCCTCCTCAATGTCTTAAAAGTCCTTGAAATTGTATCCTGGTGGTTATCGCTTAATTTCCTTCAAGAAAAAATTCTTTGATTTATTACTCGTGAGAACTTAATTTATATTGTAAACTGCAACAGGTACGATCGCCAATAATGGCCATGCGGCAGAAAATCCGTCCGTTGTCGAAATTCGCTTCCTGTCAGAAATTGTCCGAGCCGGAAGTGCGTTCTCCGCTTATTTAACGGAAAGGTCCCAGCAACATGAAACTCTAAGATAAATATGTCATCATAAGCAGAGACAGCACTCACCCAGGCTGGCTTCTTTCTTGTCGTCCATGCTGCCGCGAATATATTCCACCCGACTGTAATCTATGCTCCTTCTTGTCCAACAACTTATACCGCCTCGGGCTATGTCGTCTACTTCTTGACTTGCTCAGCCACTGACAAGTGCCATAGCTCCTCCTCCAAAGACTTCTCTCCCTTCTGATTGGTTGCGGAAGTCTCTTGACTTCTGCGCCACCATTGGACGGCAGGACTCAGCCGTGACACTTGTGTTTATGAAAGAGTCTTCCATGGGAGAGGGCACATCGAGAATTTTGATGTGGGGGGCTTCTCCATTAGTGAAATTGAATTTGAGTTCCAAGGGCGATGGTAAGCGAGTTTTTGTGGTGGGCCGTTACAAAGTTAGAGAAGGAAGAAGATAATTGCTAGGTTCTAATGAGCTTCCTCGGGGAATCGTTCAGAGGCACTGATTCGCAATGGAAGACATCTGTGTCTCGGAAAAAAGTTGGCAAAAGGAAACAAAAAAGTAAGCCAGAGTAATTAGGGAACTTGATTATTCTTTATGGATCGTATTGTGGGTGGCATACTAACATGACAGATTTCTCAGAAACACTGGAGAAGAACCACTACTATGTCAAATTTCGTTGAAATCCTACTTTGTCAGATTTCTCAGAAATACTGGAGAAGAATCACTACTTTAAAACATTAAAGAGTTAATATATAGAGTACGAGTAAGAGAGCGCGTGATTTTTTAAGTAGTTCCTATGTGTAGATTTCGTTTCGCTTAGGGGAGAACTGAAAGGACCAAATTTTCTACGGGAAATTCACTTAAATTTCACTGGAGACCTAGCTTCAGGAGAAATAGCAAACGAACATTATGTAAGAGGACAAGCCGTTATCTGTAACTAAAGGTGATGTACGGATTAAAGCAGATTAAAAAAGCAAAACGGAATTAAAGAAGAAGTAAGAACACAAATAACCCTGCTAAAATAAAATAAATAAAGGATTTCTGGAAGGGAATCATCACAAAACAGGGGTTCTAGTAGTGGGGACTGGTGTGACAAAGATGATTGCAAAAAAGGAGTCCAAAAACACAAAACAAACCTGTTGGCCTACCAATTCTTCACAGTTTTGAAACTCCTCCTACCCTGATGTTTAAACAGTTGACGGCAAAACTTGAGTCTTTTGGCGAAGTTTGCGCTGCTTGACCGGCAAACTCGGCTTGGCCGAAAAAGTGTTAAAAATCGTAGATGCAAAATGGAAAAATGCCAAAGGTGGGGGATTTCTGAAGCTTAAACGGATCTGAATTATTCTGCACTTGTTGCCTTTTCGTTGTTAAAGTCCGAAACATCACAAAATTAAACTGTCAATTTGAGCACAAAAAATCGTTGGACATGATATTGGCATGGCTCCTTTAAAGTTTGGTGACAGACGGACCAATCATGCTTCACCGGTCTATAGGGAGATTGATCGTGAATTCTGTCAAGTCAGTCTAAAAATAAATTACATCCCCATTTCCATTCTGGAATACTAACTCTAAATCCCCACTCAAAACGATCACAAATCCCCGCTGCCTCCTTTCATCCCTCGAAGAGGTTTTCTTTCGAGCACGTTCTCTCTTCTTCTTGATTAACTTTCAATCAGAGCCACCTATTGATGTCCGTTTGTCATACATCTGCTAGGCTGTCCGTTTTTGGCCACTAATACTTCCCTCAGTATCAGGGATACAGGATATATCGTTTAAGCTTATTAGCGACGAAGAACTAAGCCCAGCAATCATACTGATGGCCTTCTGATATAGCGGCTGGATGATTGAGAGGTGGTGTGGTGCCCCCCCCCCATCGTCGCACGGCGAGAGGGGGAAGCAGGTGCATGCTAAACTAAAGTTCAACTGAAAAGCCAGCTTATTTGTATATCTAGGACTTAAATACGTTGAATTATTCTGGTTCTTATTTTTCATCTGGGCTCTATTAGTGGCGTACAGAATACACCCTGCTAGTGATGATGAAATTTTATTAACGCACTAAACAAGGAGAAGGAAAGAGCGCAGTATAAATAAAGAAAGGAAAAATTACAGTGAACTTTCGATAACATAGTAAATGCACAGGAACAAACAAACAAAACACAAAAAAGGGACTAATCCGGTCTAAAAAATCGTCTTCCCAGATGGAAACTGCTAAAGCGGTCTAGGGCTGAAACGTTGAGGTACTGAGCTATGGAGGATAGCTTTGCGCAGGGGTCAGACGGTGGACTAGTCGGGGACTAGTCGGACAAGACAAAGTTCAGCCTGACGCGGAGAATTTGAATTTGCAAAAGCGTGCATTTCAATGGCTAACGAAGCGAAGCTCACGGAATGTTCAATTCCAAATCGTAAGATCACTCCTGAAGAAAGTCCACTACTGAATGTGACCCAAAAACGATTTATCTTTCGGCAATCCGTTGTAATTGCTAAACATTCCAAGCATAGATCCGAAAGAAAAAGTTCTGTGCAACGAATAGTTTTCTCACCAGGCCCAAGCCTATTGAAATGAATGAATTATGGGTAACTAAGATGTCGTATCTCAGTCCTATCCGGTAAAACTTTAAAGCGGAAAAGCCATAGGTCAAATTATACAAGCCTACTCCAAATTCGTCATTGTTCTGTGCTTCCTCTTCAGCAGCAAATTCTGGGGCCGAGCAATCCTCACCTGGTGACCCTGTTTTGACCGCAAATGCGTTTGTCTCTGCCTGCGTACTGTGTAGGAAGGCGATGTGGGGTCAACCCTTGAGGTTTGCATCCCTCGATGTTTTGAGGCTTCATATCATCCAGATATATTTCCGTGTAGAAATTGAGTTGTAGTTGTCATTTAGCAGACCCAATTGGCTGTTTTTTGAAATATATAATAATAAAACTTGAAATTCTAGCTAGTAAGTCCGCTACGTGAACTCCAGTTGCATTACTATCTAATGTCACGTAAGTCACTGTCTGAGCATTAGCTTATACTATGGACTGCCGGCTAGATCACAGCTCTAAAAGGGCGTTGACGTTCGTCACATTAAACGGGTTATAAAATGGTCTCCTAGGATTCTTATCGCTCTTGACAATGAGCATGGGTAGAGGGTACCCAAAGGGATTACGGAGTTGGAGGTTTCTGAGTTTTCCGCCACTCCTCCACTGAGTACCCAACTGAGGTTCTTGACAGACAAATCATCCGAGTGGCTTGACCACTCGTTCCTCAAAAGATCCGGTGATAGTTACAGGGGTCGTAAATTGTCCACAAACTCTGCACAGGCCGGTTGGGTTAAGAGCTGGGGACAGCGTAAGGCACGTTACGATGTTTACCTGTTGCATCCACAGATGCAGAATGAACTTAAGACGTTAGAACATCGTTGCACAGCTCTTACTAGAAATGGCTTTTAAACAATACAATTGTTCGGATTTTTTTTCTTTCAAAAATACTCTTACTTGCCTCTCAGGATTCTCTTGTTGGCGCTTGTCGATCCTGGACGGGCTTCGGGGAAGAATACTTGATTTTTGTCGTGAAAAATTTAAAACAAATGCGCGCCGTGGTTAAACGCTGAGAAATCACAGCGAAATCCGAGTTGAAATGTTTTGACGGCCGAGGACCATCGTCCTACCGTGGCCGAATACGTTAACGCGCCAAACTCGCGAGCGAAGGGTCGCTATGGTTTGAGTCTCGGTGGCGCCAACCGTTTGGTTCAGGGCGAGGGTTAGTGGCGTTTCCCGTAAGATAAGCCAAAAGTCCACCCAGCTTCAAATGGGTACCTAGAGAAATCTAGGGAAAAAGCACGGGACGCGTCGGATGATTTTCCCCAACCACGCATTGCACTCCCGGCCGAGGCCGGAGTATCAGGAGATCGGCACCTGCGCTAAGCGAACCTTATTAACCGGTTTGCATGCGAAAGTTTGCTTTGCTTGTTTTCTCCTTCTTTATTCTCTTGTCTTATCCTCCATTGACGACGATGTTTTGAACAATAAATGTTTCATCATTATCATCAATACTCTTTCGCACAAGCTGACTGGGAATCATATAACCCAAAAATGACTCTCTAAACGGGTAAGTCAGATAAGATTTTCGTCAGCGATATTTCGGCCCTTCTTGGCAAGAGGCTCCAGGGTGAAGCTGGAATAAATGAACTCGTTGCCAAGAAAGGTCGAAACATTTGGTCATTTTTTGTTTATCATTATCATCACACGTCCCATCGATAAAGCCACATTTTGGATTCTTATAAATTCATTACAGGCCTTTCGAATAGATACATCTAAAGAGTGCTAAGCAGACACGGCAATGTAGATAGCTACTAAATGAGTATTTCGCTATGGACACCGTGGAAAAGTTGAGCACAAAACCCTGCATGAAAAATGAGCGTAAAGGTCAAAATCCAAATTGCTAACCCTTCGGTGTGACGGAAGCAGCAAAAAAGAACATTAAAAACATATTTTTTATTGATGGAGCACCTGCAGAGCTTCCATATTTCATCTTCTGTGTGATTGTCACAACGGAAAATTACAAAAGACCGTCGCCCAAACCACTTGCGATGAGCTACAAATTCCTCTGTCATTTATAAAACAATTAACAGAATGCATACATTTCAGAGGACCACACTGCCAGAAGTTTCATAACATTTATACAAAGATGCGCAGTTTCGACAGATAGGAAGAGCGTGTTCCACCCTTCTAACAATAGTAACTATTAGTTACTATTTTCTTTCCAACCTCGTGAAAGGTTACTACGCTTACCGTCCGAACCTTCTCGAAATAATAACTAATTACTATTTGCTTACCGCGCTCGGGAGCGTATAGTAAGCGTGGTAACTATGAATCTCTGTGACGTGATTATCCCGATTAGCCCGTGGAAAATAGAGAATGCGTTCCACCTGTTCCAGCATTGACGCCAAGAAGCCAAAACCCGTGACGTCATGCGTAGTAACTACGGTGAGTAGGGTGGAACACGCTCGAGATAACACACCATCCGTTGATTATTGTTACGTTTCGTAGAACATATAATCACACCTAAACGTTGTTTGCACCGTTACTTTTAGCGAAAAAATAAATATCGAAATAAATATAATAATATATATAAGAGCTACGAGCTCATATGGCACTTGTTAGGAGTAGGCGGTACACGAAAGTACACGAGAAGGTCACAAACTAAACCCGCCATCCAAAATGCGATTCGGACTCATAGAATATGCAGTTTCACTCTAGTCTGATCATATATGGCATCTCCTCGGATCATCTGGGGCAAATGAACGTTGTAATTTCCAAGTATCATCCCAATAAACCCACTGGTTTGATCCCTAGACGTGCCACGGCTTCCAGTCAGGGGCGTCCCGAAGGGGGGGCGGGGGGGGGCGCAGCGCCCCCCCTACGTTTTGGGCATTCGGGCATCGCGGCGAAGCCGTGATGCCCGTTTATATATCTTTTGTCGCCACATTTTCAAATTGGGTGATTTAACGTGTTTATTGGTTCCCATTCTTCATCGAATTTGGTAATTCATCCAACTTTTGTTCAGTCAACATTGATTTCACCGCATTCGGTCCGTCCCTTCGTAAATTCGGTGATTTAACATGTTTATTTGGTCTCATTCGTTAACGAATTCGGTAATTCACCGAACTTTTCTCAAGTCCGTATCTGTTCTAGTTCATTCGGTCAGTCCATTTCAGAATTTGGTAATTAATCAGATTCATTTGGTTCTGATTCGTTACCGAATCTAGTCGGTTTCACCCGAGAACCGGATTTTTGTTCGGTCCGTATCTACCAGACTTGACACATTCGGTTTTATTCCATTGCGAAATTCGGTTGTTATACCGCTCCCGATCTTTTTTTGTTATTTTTTAGGTAGTAGGAAATCAGAATTTGGTTCACCCCAGTTACTGAGTTGGACGTGAAAACTGCTTTTGTTTGCTGTAAATTCAGAATAAATGTACTTTGTCTCTACTTTACCCTGGATGTCCCCTCTTTTTTTCGCCTGACAGCTCTGTGGTTTAATAGGTAGTCTTGGGATCGCAAAACGGCACTTTGATCATCAGTGTTTCCACAAAATTTCGCCTGCGGCTTATCTCGCCTGCGGCTTATCTCGCCGTATTCGCTATTTATAAGAAAGGTGCGTCAAATAGTTGGCGTTCAAGGATTGGAATTTTGGGGGGCTTGAACCACATTAAAAGCTAGAATTTGCATGGAAAGCAGTTAAACGTTGCTAGAAAAAGGCGGATAAAAAAAATTTCGCCTGCGGCGCTTAAATTTTTTCTGGCTACACCCATTAGCAACGTTTCGGCTTTACAGCAACGGCGTTTTTTGTCGGCGCATTTTCAAGTCCTGTTGGCAAACTGGGCGTCCCCCAAAGGTAAAAGGTTAATGACGGCGTATCCCAGAAAAACAGGAGTGGAACAGCGTGAAAACGCGCCAGATTTTCTCTTTGGACTTGATTTTGTACATACTATGCAACTTTTTACGTTGTAGCTTCTTGAAGGCAACTCGCTGTGTTTTTAAGAAAAAAATAATAAATTCGGTCAAAATCAGGTACCGATTCGGTCAATTTTTTACCAGGTTCGCCCCCCCAATGAAGAAAGGCTCGGGACGCCCCTGCTTCCAGTACCTCCCTCCAACTTCCCCTACCGCGGCCGAATCCGGCTCCGATTCGTGAATGGATCACCTGAAGCACCTTTACTCACCACCTACCAAGTTTCACTCAAATCTGGGCGTTTTTCGGTAGGTGCCGCCCCCCCCCCACCGTGAAAACTTAAAATCCGAATCTCTGACATCTCCTCTTCCCGCCCAGCAGGTTCGACTGGAATCGGAGCGTAGCCTATCCAATCGGGGAAACGACTATTCTCAAGTCAGTTTAATTTCCATCGTCCTAGTACGGTATATCAAGACGTACCGAACTCGCGGGATTGTCAGAAATCCGGGACCCCCAACTTTCGCACATTGCCCGGATCCGGTCCGGTTATGTTTCTAGGACTTATAATTGTTCTTCCGACCAAATCTCACCCCGATCCCTCCACTCTATAAGAGTTTCCCAATTTTTCCGCCCCCCCCTCCAACTCTCTCGAAAGTCTCTCGAAAGTCAACGAATCCCGACCGGATTTGAAGTGGGACGTCGGAGGCACGAGGTCTCTCTAAATATTAAGTTTCATTAAGATCCGGTCATCCGTTAAAAAGTTATAAAATATTTATATTTTCCGGATTTCCCTCCCTCCACTCCCCCAGATGGTCGGATCGAGAAAGCCACTATTCTCAAGTCCGTCTGTTGGGGTCCCTGACATGCCTGCCAAGTATCGTTCTAGCACATCAGGATGTAACCTACCGACCTCGCGGGATTTAAAATGAGGCATCTGAGACACGAGATCTTTCTATGTATCAAGTTTCATTAAGATCCGATCACCCGTTCGTAAGTTAAAAATACCTCACTTTTCGGACTCCCCATCCCTCCGCCCCCCCCCCCTACCAGATGATCGGATCAGGAAACGACTATTCTCAAGTCAATCTGTTCGGGTCCCTGACACGCCTGCCAAGTTTCATCGTCCTAGCACATCAGGATGTACCGAACTCACGTGATCACTAGAAATCCGAATCCCCCCTAACTCCCCCACAGTGACCGGATCCGGTTCGGTTATGTCAATCACGTATCTAGGACTAGTGCTTATTCTTCCCACCAAGTTACATCCCAATCCCTCCACTCCAAGCGTTTCCCAAGATTTCCGACTCCCCCTTCCAGCTCCCCCCCCAAAGTCACCGGATCCGGTCCAGATTTTAATCACGTCGTCTGAGGCACGAGCTCTTTCCAAATATCAAGTTTCATTAAGATCCGATCACCCGTTCGAAAGTTATAAATTCCGAAATATTCCGGATTCCCCCTCCCTCCACTCCCCCCACGATGCTCGGATCGGGGAAGTGGCTATTTCCAACTTAATCATTTAGGTTCCCTGATACGCCTGCCAAGTTTCATCGTCCTAGCTTATGTGGAAGTGCCCGAACTAGCAAAACCCGGACCGACCGACAAACCGACCGACCGACAGACCGACCGACCGACGGACGGACAGAAATTGCGATCGCTATATGGCACTTGGCCGAAGGGCGAGTGCCATAATAATAAACCGAACAGAAAAATCGGAAAATCATTTTAGCGAAAACATCATGATTTTCCTGCCGGATTTTCTGCACTTTCATCATCAAGTTGAAAAAATGTCAAATTTTTAATACGGATTTGATGATGGTGCAAAAAAAAAACGTTCCAAGGCTTCAAATTTAAGGTCATAACGGAAATATTCTGAATCGTTAACGGAAAGTACGTTATTTTAAATCTGTTGAACCTGCACATGCTTGTGTAAATGTTACGAAACTTCTGACAGTACAGCGCCTGTGATTCCAACGCTGCGCAATTATTTTCTTAGTAGATAAATATGAGGTCGTTGAGAGGGTAGCCCAATCGAGCAGCAAAAACAGCAGCCGTGTCCAGCTTTAGCACCAGCTTTAACTCCAAGTAATTTTCACGAAGAAATTCACAGAATCAGATACTTCAAGCAGACCACAAAAATGGTCTGTCTACCACACACACAATGATAACCATCCCTACTGCCACTATGAATGTTAAAAACCACAAAAAACACCGTCAAACAATGAGCATATTAAAAAAAACACACCAAATTTCCTAGGTTTGAAATAATTCGGTCTGGACTAAATCTCAGCCGATTATCCCAGACAGCCGTTACGGCACGCAGGGAGCCAAGGATCAAAATAATAATTTCCATCTATAGTGCTCCAACTGTTTATTACAAATACAAATAAATGAAAAAGCCAAGACCAGTCTGGTACTTCTAAAGCTATAAGAAAAATAATCAAATAAGTCTTATAATTCTTTGCTAATCAAACAGGGAAAATTTCGTCATCTGGAAAAGAAGACGTTCTGCGTGGGTTTTTGGGATCCCAAACCTAAGTGGAGGGATACCTATGACATCGCAAAAGTTGTCCGTCTGTCCGTCCGTCTGTCTGTACGCACGATAACTCTCGAAGCAGTGAGATATTTTGATGAAACTTGGTGTGGGGATTCTTTGGGTCATGAGTAAGGTCGAGTTCGTAGATGGATAGATAGATTTAGAGGTGGGGGAGGGGGTTTAAATTAAGGGGCAAGCAAATTTTTTTTAAACAGTTAATGTGATAGTCGATTATGGGGTAGAAGACCCGCTGAACACGAATATGAAAACCATTTTCTCGCCGGACAAGTAGTTCGTCCGGAATCCGGCCAAAACCGGAAAGTTTGTTAAAAGTAGAAGTCTTATTTGAAGTTGATTAGATGTTCGATATAGGGGTAAGAAGGCATGCTGAACAAGAATATGAAAACCGTTTTCTCGCCGGACAAGTAGTTCGTCCGGAATCCGGCCAAAACCGGAAAGTTTGTTAGAAGTTAAAGTTTTATCTGAAGTTGATTAGATGTTTGATGTAGGGGTAAGAAGGCATGCTGAACAAGAATACGAAAACCATTTTATCGCCGGACAAGTGTTCGCCCGGAATCCGGCCAAAACCGGAAAATTTGTTAAAAGTTAAATTTTATTTCAAGTTGATTAGATGTTGGATGTAGGGGTAAGGAGATACGGTGAATCCGTTTTTGAGCTTTAGTTTTCGCCGGACAAGTAGTTCTTGAATTTTGCCAGAACCGCAAAATTCAGAGAAGTAAGCTAGGATCGTTTCGATCGGCTTATAGAGGTAAACGCACATGCTGAATACATATCTGAGCTTGGATTTCTTAATGATTAGCTGTTTGGCCTGGCGAAGACAAAACCTAATTGTCTGGATCAAATATTGAATTTTTGGGATCACATCGGAACCTTTGGTCTTGTTTCTCGAGCCGAAACAGCAACCCGGCAATCAAGTTCAAATCTAAATAGACTGGTGGCTTGCGATCAGTAAGAGAAGGTACACAGAATGTTTGGATTAGGTCTTTAAAATTTAACTGAAAAGCCAACTCATTTGTGTGTCATTTAATTGGATACACTGAATTATTTGGATACTGCAAAGGGATTTTTTTATTTTCCACTATCTGTTCTAACTATGAGGCTCAGAATATCTCCAGCCGTCCCCACAGCGTAAATTCTACTATGACGCGGGAAATTTTAATTTCAACACAAATGCGGCTTTTCAGTGGGCAGTGGTGAGATTGGTGAACATTGCTTAGTGCCTGAACAAAAATAAAATGATAAATCTTTCTCGTAAGGCATACAGCAAAAATACAAGCGCAGAGCGGCACCACAAATCACACGGAAATTCCACTATTTGAAAATCGATTATTCGTGAATAGCGGAACAACGAAGTAGCTCATTTTCAGCGGGTCTTCAAGCCAATTTAAGTGAATAAGTGATGCGTAACTAGATTGTCCTATCCTAGCCCTTTTCGGTTAAACTTTAAGCTACAATCTTTAGATATTTTACCACAAGTTCATTTTCCAGCTTGAGCCTGAAGAGGACCCTTGCCAAGAAGGGCTGAATATGGCTATCATAAAATGTAGTTGATGTATCCGTTTTACAGTGTCATATATGTTCTTAGTGGATGACTTTCTTTGGCAGCCATCGACATCTTCTTCTTCTTCCGGCATTAAACTTGCAGAGCGCATGACGAAAACATGCACAGCAACAACCCTACATACTTTTCTACAGAGGGAACGACAGACTTCTTTGTACATGATTGACTGATATGGCCCAGGGGCCGTAGCAAACAAAATAAATAAATATAAATACAGGAAGAAACCAACACATTATCACATAACACTAAACCTTTTCCTGTTCCACTCTGACAGACCTCTACAGGTTTGTCACAGTAAAAAAAGAAAAACTTAGCATAATTTTCACCAAACAGTCCCTCTCATGAACTGCCCCCTTAAGAGTTTCCTCCTTAACCCCTCCAGTATACACCAGGTACACCATTCTTCTAGAGTATCTCTCGTACTGGGGTATAGTACTTTTACAAGGTGGGGAAGCATTCCACCACAAATTCTGGAAAAATCTCCAGTTTACCCCGATTCCGTTACTTTTTACTGAGAAAATTACTCTGGAAAATTGGAGAAAGTTAAATAAATCATTCCAAATCCACTAAAATATTAACAATAAATATTTGATAAGAAAAAGAGAGTCGGATATTAATGAACAAATATTATATTTTCTGACATGCCAGAGGTTTGAAAACACTTAAAACTAGATTGCGTATCCTTAAACGTTAAACTGACGAACAGAATAATATATTTTATGATAGTTTTAGTGTTATATTTTCTGGAACTAAAACTTAAACCGATATTGCGTGTTACTGCTTCCGGAAAAGTACCGCGGTTGGACAACGCTGAAGCACAAGGGTGCTGCACAACTTCTGACAGTGTAGCAACTGCACGAGCACCCCCACCCCAGATTTGTCGCCTGCTCCCCCTTCGACAAACAGGGCGGGGCAGTTCACAGCCAGAAAACAATCCCTAGCTGACACCTAAAATCTATTTGCCTGTGGACCTCAGCATCCACGTTCTCCTTCTCCACATGAAATGTCGAAAACACTGACTTCCCAACGAGAAATCTGATTACAAGCCCCCCGAGGAAGTTAGTCACTTCAGGACAAATTGCATTGACTGCTCCGTCGCTTTAGTGCGGGACGACCCCCCTATTGTGTTTCCATCTAGACCGTGTCAGACCCCCACGTCAGCGGCAGAAAACAGTCGAGAATTGTTTCCGACAACAATAGCAAGGCGATTGTCAATCAAATGGAGTAGTTCAAAAGACATGAAGAAAAGTTCGGATGTGAAAAAGAAATGTCGGACCCTTAGAAACCGAATTTCCAGTGAAGGAAACAATTTTAAGCAAAATATTTAAAAATACGAACCGGAGTCGTTTATTGATAAAATAACTGTCGTAGGCTTCTCAGAAGAATCAAGACGCTAAGTTAAATTGAGTGTTCGTACGGCAACGTTGATCCGACAATGAAGAGTTAAAGGACCCCTCTTGGTTATTTTGCCTTTCATATTATCCCTAGCTCCCTTCTGGGATTATAAGCTTCTGAAATCCCCCCCTTCCGCCATCGTTTCGTTTTGTACCTACGACTTTTTAGCGCTTTTTTAGTCGAGCCGAGTTTTGTCAGTCACGCAACGCCTAGGTCTACTTTCTGTTTTAGGCTTCCTTTATTTTGCTTGGTTTTCCTATTTTTTAACTACGGCTCGTTCAGTTTTCAAATAGTTTGCATCCAACCGCCGTCGTCCACGAGCTTGAAGGCTGAATAGAGTCGATAAGCGCAAACAAAAATATCACGTGAAAAGTAATTGTATTGGTGATACTGAATTACAAGTTCTTGGCCCCTCAACTTATGGTGTGGTATGTCATAAACGTCTCCGACCCCTCTCCTCTTTACTGAACCTTTTATGATCATCCTTAGTAGTTTTACAGTAACCATGCCTCACGTGATAATCTTTATATTTCCAAATGTTGCGGTGTACTATGTCACGAACTTTTTCGACCCCTCACCTCCTCATTTTGTTCCTACGTCACCTGAGCTCCCAGCTCGGCGTAGTACAATTTAATCGTGAGGCGTATAAGAATGAACATCACATTTTTTTTCTATCCCCATTGTTGCAAAGTAATGTCGTTTCTGAAACAATATTTTATATTAGCAAATATTCAATATTAAACAAAGTTTAAGTAGTAATTGCAAAGCCACATGCTGCACTCTGGTAATGCAAATGTGAGCTGATCTAATCTCGGGTAATTAGCTAAGAGAAGAATCAAAACCCAACCAACCATTCAGGTGATGCTAACTCAATAGTATAATATTTGAGAACAAGGCAGTTGCCACTCACTGGTCACCCATTCCAGAGATCTCCAGAACTAGGGAAGGGAGGACTATTGGTATGACGTCTTAGCCACATCGAAAGGGTGTGGACTAGCTCTAGAATGGATTTAGACCCGTTCAGCACTCCAAGTGGATTAGTCTCTGTTTGTTACTCCCTCACCTCATTATCAGCATCCATCACACAGAGATAGTACAATAGATCCGCATGTTAATGAACAGAAAAGAGAATCTTCATTTTTTTTAACTGAAGAGTAGCCTTTTATTTTTTACTAAATATAATTAAACATATATCCTAGCAGAGCTCTGCCTTTTATATTACCCCTAGCTTTTACAGTTGAGTCAAAAATCTCGGAAGCAACTCCTCTGAAGAGAGTAGGAAAGTGATGATAAGATTTGTATTTTTGTTATATGTGTTATTTTTCGGCAATGGCTTACCTTTGTATAGACGCATAGAGGGACAAGCACATAGAGGTACTACAAATCCGAAAGAATAGGTTCATTCGATGAAATCGATTAACTGTGGATAGCGGACAAACGAAGTAAAGCACTTTTATCTGGTTTTCAGGACTATTCAAGTAAATAAGTGAAGTGCAACTGGACTGTCCTATCTCAGTCCTATTCGGTTAAACTTTAACATCATCTACAGCTGAAGGTGAGCTTTGCAGAAAGGGACACTACTGCTTGCATTTTAAGCAGAGATGTAGTCTTGAACCTTGGTCTTGGTCTTAAGACCAGTCTCAAGACCGATGCCGACAATCTTGGTGTTGGTCTTCAGACCAGTGGCAAATTCTTGGTATTGGTGTTGTTCTTGCGCTCCCGGTCGTCAAGACCTTCCCTGGTCTTCAATACCGTAATTACAGAAGGATTAGTTTCGGAACTTTTGAAAACGTCGCAAAGCAGGAAAAGGTTAATTAAATGGATTGCATCATCAGGACAGATTTGAAGGTCAAGAGATTAGTGGATCAAAATTATTTTGTAGGGGCTAATTATCGCGATCATTGATAAGTAAAGGCTTGACATGAATAACTCCAGTTACAAAATAATGGTTGCCAAGGAACCTTCTGTAGTTAAGCATGCGTTTACCAACTTTCAGCTACTCTGAAGTGGTCCGCTGATTGTAATTCTGCAATGAAAAGAGCACTGACAGTAAAGGAGTTTCTCTTACTTTTGTAAGGTAAGCATGCAGTATGACAATGTACAGATATTGTTAAAATGCTTTTGTCATTGGCTGAATGTCAGCAGGAATGACGAAGAAACTGCATAATTATGAAAATAGAGTAAACAGTATAGGAAATAGTCACTTCCTCGATCCGAACATCGTGGGGGTGGAGGGAGGGGGAATCCGGAACCTTAAGGTATTTATAACTTTTGAACGGGTGGTCGGCTTAATGAAAATTGATATTTGGAAAGACCACGTGTCTCTGACGACCCACTTCAAATCCGGTGATTTTGGGGAAGCTGGAAGAGGGAGCCGGCAATCTTGGGATAAGCTTAGAGTAGAGGGATCGGGATGAAACTTGGTGGGAAGAGCAAGCACAAGTCCTAGATATTGTTGACATAACCCGACCATATTCGGGCACTGTGAGGGAGTTGGGTGGAGGGGGGGGGTCCGGAATTCTA
The DNA here is from genome assembly GCA_023053555.1 of Branchinecta lindahli. Classification (NCBI taxonomy): domain Eukaryota; kingdom Metazoa; phylum Arthropoda; class Branchiopoda; order Anostraca; family Branchinectidae; genus Branchinecta; species Branchinecta lindahli. The sequence continues at coordinate 2,980,515 of JAKZAO010000009.1, read as the reverse complement.
GTGATCCCGCTAGTTCGGTACTTCCTGATGTGCTGGGGCGATGCAACTTGGAAGGCATATCAGTGGCCCGAAAAGACTGGCTCGAGAGTAGTTGTTTACCCGATTCGACCATCATTGGGGGAGTGGAATGCTGTGGGACTAGAAATCTAGTGGAACGGGTGATCAGAGAAACTTGCCAAGTGGAAACAGCTATCGCCTGGATCGAGTTTGACCCCCCCCCCAGAAACTTTTTAACATACACAGAAACATTATCTGGAAAAATAAATTTGACTGATTTAAAAAAACAACAACAAAAAAACAACAGGTTGACGGAATGGGATGCAAGTTGGACAGTACAATGCGGCCTTGATTTGTTATTTGGCGTCCGGACCGGATCCGGGGGGAGCGGGAACCGAAAATTTGCAGATAGGTCATGCTCCGATTCCAGTCAGACTTTACGGGCAGGAAGAGGAGATGTCAGAGATGTGGCGTTTATGTTTCCGAGTCGAGAAATGTTTTCCTGGAAATGTTGTGGCTCGCATAGGGGTCAAACAAGTGGAGCGATATGAATGAAAATTGGAATATGTAGAGATCATACGCCTTAGATGGCACATTGAAAGGTTCGGACAGGGCCTGACCACGGTGGGGAGAGGAGGGGGAGTTGCCGGAGGGGGAATGTTCAGATTCGAGTGATACTTGATAAATGGTAAGAGAAAATGCTTTGGATAATCCATTTAGGAGTTCGAACCAGACTTGGCCGTGGTATGGGGAATTGAAGGGGGGGGGGTACCGGAAGTCGTGTCACGTCTAAGGACCAAACGAGTGGATCTGTTGGGTTGAAACTTGGAAGGTAGAAAACTAGATATCCAGTTCCTAGGTCCGAACCGCGTTTTAGGATGGCGGGGTATTTTGTGACGTGATAATAAATCGGTTGACCAACCCTTTTTTGAAACTATTACCGAGAATTTATTGGCAGCATTGGTTTATCCAAAATGCAACATAGATATTGGCATGTAATTATGTAAATTTTATGTGCGTATTTATTGACATAATCAGCTTACTTTTCATTAAGTTAAGCTAGAATCACATTTCCTCACTAAATCTAGTAAAATAGACTTTCTTGGTCTTGGTCTTAAGACCAGAGCCAAATTCTTTGTCTTGGTCTCAATACCAGGGCAAAAATCTTGGTCTTTGTCTTAAGGCCAGTGCGAAAATCTTGGCCTTGGTCTTGACGTTTTGGTCTTGTCGACATCACTGATTTTAAGTGGCATAATATAATTCGCAAATTTCAACCAATAAAAACAACCCTTAGAAAAAAATAAGTAATAAAATCACAGGGACAGTACAACTCGCCGCTCTAAAACTGATAAAGCGTCCTCAACCGATAAATGAGACAGACCTTGTTCCTTTAGAGCTTCTAACTTTTGATTGGTCTCTCGATAGCCAATCCGGAGTGAGGGTCTGTGGCTCTCATCCTCTTCTGTCAATACATCTTTAAGCAAGATGGCGTCACCGACGGGCATTCGCAAAACAGCCACAGATTCGCGGATTCTGAAACCAATTTGCTTTCAGCCAAACTGGGACTTGTATGGACCAGTCTACCCGAAAAGGCTGATTTTTGGATGCCCTACGTTGGATGCCCTATGTTTGGTATATCTAGCGTTCGGCATACCCTATGCCCAACGCTGGACACACTATTCCAAATGATGGGTACCCCAACCCAGTAAAATATTAACGATTTGAGCAAAGCTACGAAACAACCATTCCGAATTCATTTATAGTGAAGTATGTCAGGGTTAGGGTATCTAAGCTATCCAGCGTTTGGAATGGGGTAACCAGCGTTAGGCCTAGGGTATGCCCTACAGATATACCAACGGGTCTAGGCGACCCCCCCCCTCCCCGGCGAAAAACCCCACGAATGCAATTATTTAGGAAATAAGAAAATCTTATTAAATACTGCAGTTTTGAGACTGCAAAAACTGAAATGACCCCTCTTGCTTATTCTGCTTTTTATAATATATCTAGCTCCCATACAGAATTATAAGCTTCTAAAATCCCCACCTTTCTCCATTGTTTCGTTTTGTGCCTACGAAATTTTAGCGCTTTTTGGCCTTGCCCGTCACACAACGAAACGTTTGCCGGGATCATCAAGGTCTGATGACAACTCTTTCACACATAAGGATCTGAGAAGCTTTTGTTTATTACTTCTTTTATTTGCTTAGTTTTCACACTTTTGAACCACGGCGCGATCAGTTTTCAAATGTTTTGCGCCCAGCCGCCGCGTCGGAGAGCAGGAAGGCTGGACATAGTCGACAGGTGCTAACAAGAAAATCGCTAATTTCAGATGGAAAGTAATGGTATTTTCGACAATATTTTTTTCTGATCCATTTCATAGGGAAAATATTATTTCTAGTAAGGGTTGTGCTTGAAGGGTTTTCCCTAGACACGCGAGTTAAAGGTAAACGCATGACGGTGGATCGCAGGCCGCTCGCCTCCATGTATAATTTTCATATAACTTTATTTTATTTTCTAGACACTGTGTGTGTGGGGGGGGGGGAGTAGTTGAAGACTATACCCAACGTTTGGCATAAAGTATCCACAAGTCAGAGGTTTGTGGAAGACTATTACGGACTTCCTCTAGTTTCTAAGGATATAGTTTTGGTAAATTCGGTCACATATAATAGAGCTCTCCAAATTTTAGACGACCTTGTTTTTCTGCTTCGCCCGTGAAACAGTCAAATGGGAATGATATATTAAGAACTTAACATCAGCTAATAGCCAAGTGTTTCAGCTTTAATCTGAAATAAAGAACAAAATAAAATTTTTTGGTGCGATTTGTTTATTTTTTTCATATTTTAATGTTCTGTTGGAATATGTCGGAAGGTCGTGAAAGTTAAGCAAAACGCCCGACGCTATAACCTGGCAGGGAAAGGGTGACGAATAAACTGAGCAACATAAAAGAAAAAGATTTAAAAGTGTTATAGTTTTTGGCTTCAATCTTTTCTTTCAAGCGACTGACAGTGTAGTGAGGAACTCGAACTTTTTAGAGGCTGAGTATATAAGTGAAGGTACTCACTCGGGGAATAATGCCGTATCTCTCTGTGTGTACTGTCGGAAGATTGGCAGGAGTCCTTTCTTGATGTCATAGTCAAGCTGTTCTGCCCCACCATCGTTGAACCGGTTTTCCAGGATCACCTCTTCGAAGAAAAACTGAAGAAAAAGATAACCTACTCACTATTTTGTTACTATTATTATGGTTAGTTTCAAAGACACAGTATACAAGAACAGTCAAAAACACAGTTCAGCGTTGGCCTCGAAGGACACGTTTGTGCCTGTCATAGTAACTTGATCAACCTCCACCCGTTGTCATTTCTTGGATTCCGAACTTCACACCGTATCTATGCGCACTAAAGGGAATGCACAGACTTTTAAATAGGGCCTCAAAATATAATAGTTGCGTTTTTGCAGATACCACGGTATCTCATACCATGGTCACTGAACCTGCGCTTTTAGAAGAATTACTGGTATCCACTTACATAACAAGTGCCAAACTTCTTTCCCACCAGTTGGACAAAAACCTAGGATCTTGTGTTGGTGATGATGAAAGTGAGATGAATTTTTCAGATACCACGATCAGTTACCACGGTAACTGACTGTGAAAATGACTTTAGACCGAGGTATTAGATACCATGGTATCTGCTAAAACGCAACTAATGTAATAATTGAGATCTTTTTAAATATCAGCATTTAAAGTTTAACTGAAAAGCCAACTTATTTTTGTGTCATTTAGTTGAATACACTGAATTATTTGGATTCTGCAAAGGGATTTTTTTGTTTTCCACTATCTGCTCTAGTTATGACGTTCAGAATATCTGCGGCTGTCCCCACAGCGAAAATTCTACTATGACACGGGAAATTTTTATCTAAACACAAACAAGGCTTTTCAGCGGGCGCGCAGTGGCGATATTGGGGAAGATTGCTTAGTACCTGAAAAAAAAAAAAATCATAAATCTTTCTTGTAAGGCATACAACAAATTAGAGGTACCACAAATCACATGGAAATTCCACTATTTGAAAATCGATTATTCCTGAATAGCGGAACAATCAAGTAACGCATTTTCAGCGGGTCTTCAAGCCAATTTAAGTGAATAAGTGATGGGTAGCTAGATTGTCCTATCCCAGTCCTTTCGGTTAAACTTTAACATTTCAATGTCTTTCAGTGGCTGACAACAATTTTCATGCCTGGCTAATATTAACGTTGACCCACAAGAGAGGGTATAAGTTGGCGTCTTGCAGAAGCTGGAGGTTGGATTAGGACTAGTATGTCCAGGTACCGATACGGACTTCAAAACTGAAATGTTCTGCGTCTTTTCGGGGCGTATCAGGCTCCCGTATCTTCGATCGGATTGGCTCACTGGCAAGAGAGACTGGCATGTAAATCCTTCCGTGTTTATTATTATCGAGCACAAGAGCCTGGAGAGAAACAACCGAAGCTGTGAGTAGTTCGTAGAAAATAAAGCTGAGTTTCAAAGTAATCAAGTAGCAAAAGTATGAACTGGGAGGGACAGAAGTAAACATATGTGTAGTTAGCGCCAGATAGCTCAGAGCGAAATAAAACTAGGGAATAGCGCAAAGACCTATGCTTTCAATGCACCGGAGACGGGCCTTACTGGTAACGCCACCCACTATACGCTCGCGACATTCAAAGCGAGACAAACTTGCGGGTTTACAAAATACTAGTATAGCTACGATGAGGTCTGCGAAGATACAGGAGGTTGTATCTTCTTTTTTTTTTTTTGCTGTGTTCGGAACAGAGCAAAATAACACTAAGGAGTAGCGCCAAGACTTGACAAAGTTGACACACACTCGAATAGCAGCGACACTAGCACCACTAGGGATAGAGAACGTCCCTACTGAAACTCATTCAGTCGTTCACCAGTTCTGGCTCACAAATCGTGAAGATATAGCAAAAAAATGCTACAATCTCTATTGTTTCTTTGGTGTATGCAGACCACACCTTTGCTTTACTAGAAATTTCAAAACCGGCAAGTTTGTCTCGCTTTAAATGCCGCAAGCGTAGTGGGCGGCTCTACAAGTATGTCCTGTTTGCAAAGCATGGAAAGCATAGGTCTTGGCGGTACTACCTAGTGTTACTTTGTTCCGGTTCGGAATATGGAGTTATCGAAGCCAACGCTGGTGGGCGACTGATTGAGTTGCAGTAAGGACGTTATCTATCGCTAGTGGTGCTACTTGCTACTGTCGCCATTATTCGAGTGTATGTCACGACGCTAGTGACGCTACTCCCTAATATTATTTTGCTCCGGTATAAACCGAGATACTTTGTTTTAATCTATCGAGATGCAGCAACCTACGGAATTAAAGAATCCACAGTGTTTCTCGTAAAATTAGGCCTACACCAAACACTGAAAAAGTGACCGTGATGTGCGGATATTTGGAGCGTGTCCGAAAGCTCGGAAACGAACGAAAATGCTGAATTAATTCAGCATTTCGCTTCCGGACTTAAATTTTCGCTCAGTTAATGCAGCATTAATTCAGCATAAAATTCCTCGAAAAATTCAGCGAAGACGCTACATTTTACGCTGAATTTTCAAGAAGAAACTGGGGAGCTGGCGAATAAGGCTAAATTTCGGAATTAGAAGTGTCAGAGAAGACATAAAGAACGTGTCCGAAAGCTTTTAGTGCTGTAAATGCTGCATTTAATGCTGCATATAAGGTAAGAGCTTTCGGACGAAAAATAAAATAAAAATGCAGCATTAAATGTAGCATTTACAGTCCTGAAAGCTTTCGGACACGCTCTTGCTCACTTTCAACTAACTACAAACAAACGAACCCTTACCTTATTTAACCGGTTGGCTACCAACTTCCAGACGTCGTTAAACAATCGAACTGACAGCATCTTGTGAGAATTCTGCAACCTCGAGGAGAGGACTTGGAACATTCTGCAGACGCTAGAGGACAGGGCGGGTTGAACATACTCTTTGAGCTGATGCATCGCGTGCCATCTGTAATACACAAATAAATCAGGAAGCTTGTCGACAGTGTTGGGAAGTACTCCACGTACGTGTGCTTCGGTAGTACTTAAGACAAAATCAAAGTACTTGGATTTTACTTAAAGTTTAACTGAAAAGCCAAATTATTTGTGTCTCATTTAACTGTATATACTGAATTATTTGGATTCTGCGAAGAGATTTTTTATTTTCAACTATCTGCTCTACTTATGAGGCTCAGAATATCTCCGGCCGTCCTCACAGCGTAAATTCTACTATGACGCGAGAAATTTTAATCTCAAAACGTATGCGGTGAAGATTGCTTAGTGCCTGAACAAAAAAAAAGATAAATCTTTCTCGCAAAGCATACAACAAAAATACAAGCGCATAGAGGCACCACAAGTCACACGAAAATTCAACTATTTGAAAATCGACTATTCGCAAATAGCGGAACAACGAACTAACTGATTTTCAGCGGGTCTTCAAGCCAATTTAAGTGAATAGGTGATGGATAACTAGACTGTCCTATTCTAGCCCTTTTCGGTTAAACTTTAAGCACGACATTAGTGGAGCACTTAGTACATAGTTACATAGAAAATAACTAGGGGGACATTTTCGCGTGAATAGCTGTTGAGCTCGACAGAAGGTGCCATCCACGCGAAAATGTCATTGTATGATGCCATCTTCACAACAATTTGTTGAGCTCAACAATTACGCGCAGTTTTGTTCAACAGTGCTCCCGGACCACTGTTGAACAAACCGATGGTGTTGAGCTCAACTCTGACGTCACACGTTCAGCTATTCACGCGAAAATGACTATCATGAGGATGCCATCCACGAGAAAACGCATATCATGATGATGGCTTGTCCTGTTGAACAACGCCGTTCACGCGAAAATGTCCCCTAGGTATTGAAGGCTTCCAGTACCAATACATTTCCTTATTCAAAGCTGCGAAGACTACGTTCTCTTAACGTGCAGTAATTAAAACATTTAGCACTTGAAGTGCTAATTAAGTACAAGTCACGTACTCAAGTACTAAGCTGCTTAAGTGCATTTGTGTCGCGTAGCCTCGATGCTTGATACTTGAACAGCAAAAACAGCAGCCGTGTCCCAAATGAAATCGCACCACCGCAGCTTTAGCTCCAAGCAATTATCACGAAGAAATTCAGAAAATCAGATAATTAAGCTAGAATCTTTCGTTGTTTTTCCACAAGTTAATTTTTCAGCTTGAGCCTGAAGAGGACCCTTGCCCAGAAGGGGCGAAATATAGCTCTAATAAAATGCAGCTGACGTATCTGTCTTATTCGTAGCGCCGCCCACTACGCTCGGGACATTCAAAGCGAGACAAACTTACGGATTTAGAAAATTGCAGTAGAGTTAAGATGCTGTCAGCACACACGGAGGAAACAGGGGAGGTTGAATCTTTTTTTTGCTGAGTGTTCGGAATATGGAGTTACTGGTGCCAGCGCTGGTGCACGCCTGATTGAGTTTCAGAAGTGACGTTATCTATCACTAGTGATGCTAGTATCGCTGCTATTCGAGTGTGTCACTTTTTCAAGTCTTGGCGCTACTTTCAAGTGTTATTTTTACTCTGCTTTACGAAAAAGTTTACGAACATTACGAACGCCACCGAAGCCGTCCTCAAGACGTCGATGCGAAGAACTACACAGCCTCAAAATTGGCCTAAAAAATGTTGAATTATTTCTGCACAGATTCCTTCATAGGTCATAGGTCGTTCAGGTTGTGCTGCTTGATAGTCTGGTCTGGACTGCTCAGAAGTTTCCTCTTAACATTTATCAGGCCAATTTCGAGGTTCGCAAGCTCTCCTGTACCAGAGCAAAATAACACTAAGGAGTAGCGCCAAGACCTATGCTTTCTATGCTTCGTAATCGGGCCATACTTGTAACGTCGCCCATCACGCTTGTGGCATTTAAAGCGAGGCAAACTTTCGGGGTTAGAAACTTCCAGTAAAGCTAAGATGCGGTCTGCACACATCGAAGAAACATGGGAGGTTGTATCTTTTTTTTTGCTGTGTTCAGAATTTTTAGTTATTGAAGCCAGCACTGGTGCACGAATGATTGAGTTTCAGTAGGGATGTTCAGTCCCGCTAGCGGAGCTAGTGTCGCTGCGATTGACTCTGTGTCACTTTTCCAAAGTTTGCGCGGTACTCTCTAGAGTTAGTTTGCTCTGTCCTGTACATGCTTTCTAAAGCTTCCGGGGCTCTTTCACCCCTACATGCTACACTTTCAAGATGCCCGTGCAGAGTTTCCCGACGAGCCACCAAATATTCAACAAATTATTTTTCTGTTCAAAGCGTAACTGAAGATGAAACAGTCTTGACCAATTTTTTTACACTTTTCAAACTAGACTTGACACCAGCTTGATGCTACGTCTCCTCCTCCCTCGACGACATTAAATGACATTAAATCTTACCTTATGAATGTCATCTACGTCAATAATAATTTTAAAAACATGATTTAGTAGATTTCATAAAATCATTTTAACCTATCAATCAATCTTTAAATCTATTAAACAAGTTTTCGTCATTACCATTAACCTATTCACACAATTTTATGTTAAAAACAATAACCTTGATCAGGAGTAAACAGAAATAGGCTATATTCCTTTGAAACAATATCCCGTTTTTACGAGTCATACCTGTCTTTTCGATAATAGGCGCTCTGATCCTTCACATCCCTCACAATCGTGTCGACAATGAGATCTATCATATCTTTCCTCAGTCGTTCGAACAATTCGATAATCGCGTCGAAAACGGTGCCAGTGATAATCGGCTCTATTGTTCCAAGAATGTCGTCGATACGCAGGGTTGGGATTTCGACAGAATCAGTTTCACCGGCTAGTTGGCGCACGGCCAGGAGGCGCTGACGATGGTAGTGCAGTTGGAGGTAGAACTGAAAGAACAAAAAAAAGTGAATACTAAAAAAAATAATATTACAGAGGATGTGAATTCGCCATATTCCAGTTCAGCTCTTCCAAGGGGACTACTTTCTGTTAATCCCCCTATGCCTCACCATCAACACTTATTGACAGACATAGTAAAATAGATCCACAGGTTTATGAATAGAAAATTTGCGATCTGCTTCCCAGGTATTGGAGGTTTTGCATATTCCTCAGTAGTGCAAAGTGGAAGTTACCCCCTCGAATAAGGATCCGACTTTTTACCATATCTACACAAGTGTTGATTATGAAACAATGGGGGACTAACAGAAACTAGTCTACTTGGAGCGCTGAACTGGGATAAGGCGAATTACTTCGGATGTCCCTTATCTTATAACAGCACCCGAAGAATAAAAAGCAATAAGTCAGTTTACAGAGATAATTCATGATAATTTAGCAAAAATAAACTGTACTTTTATTTTTGTACTTATTTCATGTCTTCTGACCTTAGAAAATATACAAGCAGATTTAGAAATGAAACAGACAAGTACCAACTATACTTTCTAGACATTATAATTTTCACTTTACCACCTCGCCTAACAAAACCCATGTAGCCCAAAATTCAATATTTTAATATTTGACTGTATTTTTTTTTCAATTTATTATTATTATTCTTATTTATTTGAATCCTTCAAAACTGAAGAGTAAATACTTTCAAAACTGAGGTAGTGATCTGCAGTCTTTCCCAGTGAACAACCAACGAGCGGGTGAGACTGACTCGTTGTCATAAAGTGTCAATTTAGTTTCTCTCATTTGTGAATAACACCAGTACACCATGCAGTCTCATGATATCAGCCATATCCTATCCTAGCCAGTGCCAAAATTTTCTGGCATTGCCCTGATGTTAAAAGAAAAAAGTTCCAACCGGGCGTTATCAAAATAAATAACGCCCGGGCGTTATTTATTTTGATAACGCCCGGCCAGCCATCAAGTGAACGCACGGTTGGAATTTTTTTCTTTCAACATCAGGGGAATACCAGAAAATTAAAACAAATGTAGCCTACTAGTGTTATAATCATTATCGCCCTTGCTTTTCTTCGGGCGATAATATATAATAATATTGGGTCTGGTTGGGACGCAACAAAAAGAAAAGTTACAGTAGTGTTTAGACGTATGACGGGTAGGGTCGCTTCCATGGCGTCACATGCAGCATAGAGTCAGAGGGCTCAGATAGGAAAGAAAAGGCACAGTAGTGTTTACAACAGCAATTCCGTTCAACTGGTAACGGTTTCTCTCCTAAAGTTTAACTGAAAAACCAGCTTAATTGGATTTGAATATAGCCTACTGAATTATTTTGAGCGTGTTCCACCCTTCTTACAGTAGTAACGAGAGGCGTTACTAGCCAAATTGTTCGGGGGGGGGGGACAAGGTATTTACCGACTGTTTGGTCATTTTTACCGACTGTTTTTGCGGATAAAACCGACTATTATTGAGAAAAAAACGACTGTGTTGACGAAAAATCGGCTGATCTTAAGAAAAAAAATACTATTTTTAAGAAAAAGAATCGAATATTTTTACGAAAAACCGACTGTTTTTTAGAAAAATCGACTGTTTTTAAGAAAAAACGACTATTTCTAAGTAAATTTTTTCGGCTATTTTTTACCGACAACATTGGGGGGAGGGGCGTCCCCCCTTCCCCCTAGTAGTGACGCCTCTGATAGTAACTATTAGTTACTATTTTCGTTCCAAAATCGTGAAAAGTTACTACGCTGGCCGTTTGACCTTATCGAAATAGTAACTATTTATTTGCTTACCACGCTCGCGAGCGTAGTAGGCGCTGTATGTACAACCTCTGTGACACGATTGGCGGGATTAGCGCGTGGCCCGATATTTTGCCAAAAGTAGAAAAAATCGTTCCAGCCTTGAGCCCTTGACGCCTTGAAGTCGTGACAGAACGGTAAGTACGTATAGTAAGTACGGGGGAACACGGCTTGTTATTTTTCCACCTTGGGCTCTAGTAGTGGGCTCTATGCACTGCTGGGCCGACAAGACAAAGTTCACCCCGACGCGGAGAATTTGAATTTCAACAAAAGCGTGGATTTCAATGCCTATTGAAGCGAAGCTCGAGAAAATAGTCAATTCGAAATTGTCTGGTAATTTCTTCAATAAGCCCGCTAAAGCGTGTGACCCAAAAAGATTTATTTTTAGGCAATCATTTACCGTTCCAGTTGCTACGTATTTTAAGCATACAGGTACCACAATACGAAAGAAAAAGTTCATTCGATGAAAATTGATGATATGGATAGCGGAGCAACGAAATAACGAATTTTCAGCGGGTATTCAAGCTAAATGTAATTGTAGTCGTATCTCAGCTCTACTTGGATAGATTTTAAATCTCGCGGAACTTAAGACTGTATTCCACTCACCGGAAGGTCTTTCCATTCGTCGAGCACGATGCAAATGTAGTGGATGGTGTTGAGAACGGCAGATAAATTCGCTCCAAGAGGTTGACTTTTAAACTCATTTTTCATCTGGTTCATCCGAACCCGGAAATCGTCCAACAGATCCAGCTGTAAATCCAGGAATTGAACGCTAAAAAAAAAAAGATCTCTTAAAGTTTAACTGAAAAGCCAACTTATTTTTGTACCATTTAACTGACAACACTACATTATTTTGGTTGTGTTATGGGATTTTTTTTTATTTTCACTATTTGCTCTAGTATGACGTTCAGAATATTTACGTCCGTCCTCACAACGCAAAATTCTACTATGACGTGAAAAATCTGAATCTCAGTACAAACGCGGCTTTTCAGCGGTCAGTGATCAGCTAGAGGAAGGTGGCTCACTGCGAGAACAATTGTTTTTCGTAAATTGTTTTCGCCAAGCATACAACACACAAAAATTCCACTATTTGAAAATCGGTTATTTGTGAATAGCTGAAGAACGAAGTAACGCATTTGTATCGGGTCTTCAAGCCTTTTTAAGTTAATAAGTCATGGGTACCTAGATTTTCCTATTACATTCCTTTTCAGTTAAGCTTTAAAGCTGAACGACCATTCAACAGAAGAAACAGACATCTTTTGCGACGTTTCATGAAGTTTTGTCCTGTCCTTCGTGAATTGTTGAGCCCGACTCGAAGCCCTTAATTTACCTGCCTAAGCATATAAGGCGTATTTTCGCCTTATAAATCCTCTTTAGGCTTCTCGCTGTTCCCCGAGGACTCCACTTGAGGAGTTCCCGCATTTTTATTTATCCCCGGGACTCACTCCCCGTATTATCGCGAGTCACCAAGGATACGGAATGCTCCGAGTATCATCACCATCATCAAAAAGAAGTCCCTTTCAGATTCGGAGGCTTTTGCATGCTGGTGTTGGTGCAATGTAAAATTAATTAAAAACAATCAGAATAAACAATAACCAATTTCGTCAACTGCATTTTTTATTTCGAACAAAATCCATTTTGGAAGCATTCCCCGTGTTCTCGTTGCTTTCCGTACGCGGAGTCCGCGTGGAGTGACTCCCTCAATTCTCGCCGTTCCCTTCGATTCCCCGAGGAGTCCTCGGGGAACGGCGAGAATACGCCTATAAGTTTCTAGCGGCGACTTGATAGTAGTTGTGTTTTTGCAGATACCATGGTATCTGAAACCACTGTAACTGTATTTGCTTTTTTTCGTTTTTCCAGTTACCGTGGTATCTGATATTACGACTACTTTGCAAAAACGACAACTGCTGAATTTCACTCATATCACTACTTCCTAAATTCTTTGCGACCGAGTTGACAAAATCCTAGGCTCTTGTGTTGGTGATGATGAAAGTGAGATGACTTTTTCAGATAGCACGGTCAGTTACCGCGGTCGGGACCGTGGTATCTTAATATCAGATACCGCTGTAACTAGCCAGAATACTCGGTATACCGCGGAATCAGATAGCGAACGTGTCCGAAAGCTTTTTAGTGCTCTAAATGCTGCATTCAATGCTGCATTTTATTTATTTTTTGTCCGAAAGCTGTTACCTTTATTTCTTCTCTGACACTTCTAGAATACCGAAATTTAGCCTTAATCGCCTGCTCCCCAATTTCTTCTTGAAAATTCAGCGTAAAATTTAGCATCTTTGCTGAATTTTTCGACGAATTTCATGCTGAATTAATGCTGCATTAACTGAGCGAAAATTTAAGTCCGAAAGCGAAATGCTGCATAAAATCCTGAATTAATTCAAATTCTCGTTCATTTCGGAGCTTTCGGACACGTTCAGCATGTATCTGCAAAACGCAACTTGTGTTAAAAGTTTTGTCACGGAAACTATGATAATTTACACTTTAAAAAGTTTCTCCGAGTAAGGATTAAAGTTAACTGCAGTATTTGCTACTGTGATTAATCTCATCTCTACTGGGATAAGATTAATCCGAAATAGAGATAATCTTATCTCAAGAGAGAAAAGATTAATCCCAGTAGCAAATCCTGCAAGATTTTTTTTACAGTGTATCTGCTGTCGAAATTCTCAACTCCAACAAAAAAAAAAGTATAAGCTGCAGCTGGTAATTTTCAATTGTCAGTTACGAATATTGTAATTTCTGTGTATAGGCCTACTGATTCTGACTTCCTTTTATTTATTCCGTGGGGTAGGCCAGACAATCTGGCCGAAACTCAGGCCACAAATGGCCCATTGTCTCAATCCCCCAATTCACAATTGATGGTGAAACATCACTCTAAAATACAATTCATAAAAACAGCACTCTATGAAAACAATCGATGAAAACATCACTCATTCTACCACTTTGTATCGCGTTCTTACCTTAAAACATGTCTAACCTTCCTGTCAACTCAAGGTACCTGGACAGTTTTTTTAAACGGGCTTTTCTCACTACCTCATGGAAGAGTGGATTCCGACTTTTATTTTTATGTATGACAACAAAAAGCAACACTCGGGTTTAACCGTCGCATAATTTTTGAATAAAATGGAACTGAATTGAAGTGATGCTGAGGTAACCGATCGAACAACCGAATAGAAATATAATAATAATAATAACGCTTGTTTATTCAGCCAAAAGGCCATACAAGTTTTACACGTTTCACTTCACAAACAAACCATTGCACCTCTATAAACTACTATGCTAAACTTTCACTCCTAAGACTAAATTCTCTAGTCACATATTAAAGGTTAACTTCAGACATCGAGGTTGATATCGGAAAATAACAGCAAGACGGCCATTGAAAATAACCTGTCCGAGCCGAAGGCGAGGCAGGTTATGAAAAATATCTTCCGAGCCAAAGGCGAGGTTGATATTTTTAAATGGCCGTCGAGATTGTTATACCGATATCAACCGAGATGGAGGTATGTTAACTATTATAACTTTTTCGAACAGGTATCGACAGGTGCAATCTGCTTTATAACTTTTCCGAACAGAAAGTCATGTTTTTTTTTCTATTCTAACTGATGCACTATTCCCTAAGAGCTTGGTCAAACTACACTAGGCTTTTTTCTGCGCAGAATTCGGCACTTACGTGTCTGTACTCTGTCGACCACTAGTTCAAAAAATGGAGCTTTTTGGGGTTGCCAAAAAAAATAAAGAAAATTCACCAGATTCTGAATATTGTTGTTTCAAATACTCACGGGCGACCGAAGGTTAGTGGTTGTCTAAGAGTAAGATGTTCTGTAATTTTTTCAATGCTGAATAACTAGCTTTTGGAAATCAAGGGATAGTAGGATGTTGTTCCAGTTGACAAGCTGTATTTTACAGTTGAAACATGATCATTGTCAAAAGGTATAACCTAGTCTTTTGCTGTTTGGTTGGTTGGTTAAGGAAAGTAAGAAGATGTTCTTTCAGTGTAATTTCAGTCAGCATCTGATTAGTGTTGGCTGGTTGCTGAATAAGGAAGTTGTTTTTCAACAGAGCGGATATGCCAGCTACATATTGTTGGAACTATGTTGCGGCCCTTCTCGGCTAGAATCTTCTTTTAAGTTTTAGCTCAATCTGGTAACAGATTTTGGGGTAAAACAGTTAAAGATTCTTGCTTATGTATCTAATTTGCGAATTCTTCATGACTACTGCTTGGAGTTAAAGCTGGTAGTGTGATTTCATTCTGGATATGGCTGCAGTTTAGCTGTTTTGGCAAGGGGGGCTGAATTATCACTCTAGTAAAGTGTAGCTGATTTATCCTTTTATAGTTTCGATTATGATTAGCAGTCGGCTGAGGCTTAAAGAATATTTAATAGACGGATTGTATTTCCACTTGTAGCACAATTTTTTTTTTTTACAAGCAATGACTCAAGTAACTTAGAATGGCTCTGGTTAAATGGGGAAAGTAGTATTTTTGGTAGGTACTCCAAAAAAACATTTTTCCTTTATTAGTTAAAAAAAAAAATATTTGGCGTAAGGTGCGCCAAAAAATTTTTTGACGGATTTTTTCTACTTGCAGCACATTTTTTTTTTTTTTTACAAGCAATGACTAGAGTAACTTAGAATGGCTCTGGTTAAATGGGGAAAGTAGTATTTTTGGTAGGTACGCCAAAAAACATGTGTCCTATGTTTTTAAGATCAATTTTCCTTGCTAGGGTACTTTTTATGAAGGAAAAATGCTACTTTTCAGCATTTAAGGAAAATACCTGGGTCAGGCTCTGCGATATTGTTTCAACTTCTCTAGAGGATGATACGATATCGTATCAGCCTCTTTTAGAGGATGATACGATATCGTATCAGCCTCCACAGAAGTTTTCAGTCATTTAACCCCATATTCCCCTTTATATAAAAAGCCCTCCCTTTTTACGCTGATAAAGATTGTCATGATATAACTACCTGTTCAGTATAGGAAGATATACATTACACCCCTGTTCCAGAAAAGTTATTTGCATATATCTAGTCTACGATACACTTGGGATTCGTAGATTTCAGGATACGGGGAAGCGATACCGACCCTCCCCCAAAAATGTTTACTCTCAAATGCGAAATTGAGCATTGATGCGGATACTATTGGCCTAGTATAATTAGTATGAGGTCTATTTATCTGCGGGGATCCGGGGACAAAAAAAAGGTGAGCTTACCGATGTCCTGGTTGTGGTAAGGCTTTGTACCGGTCAGTCATGGACAGGAGGATGGTTAGAAAACTTTCAGCGCATTCGGTAACTTTGACACCGTCATACTCAACTTCGCCAAGAGTGAGCCATGCATTTTCGGAACTAAGAGTTGCGTCGATTTTTTCAGTGGCATCTAGTAAAGAAAATGGTTAGACAAAAGTTAACAGATAAGCTTTTTTGCCGCGGACATTTTACTTTCATGCTTCTAAAGCTGGCCTCATAATACGCTGCTGCCCAGCTGCACTTGTACTTACTTGGACTTGTGTCAGGACGCAAGCTGTGCAGCTCTCCCTGGCGACAGCAGCTGACGGACCAAGGCGCACCATGAATCTCGGTCTTCTGTGAATGGCATCGAGATTTGAAGCCAGTAGGGATCCCATCTCCTTCCATGGCGGAGGAAGCCACCGATGGTCTCGAGATCTTTCTTGAGGGTGCTCAGCCACATTTTACGTTGACTTCCCCGAAGTTTCTTCCAACCGGGTATTGGGGTGGCCAGCAGAGCTTTCTTCGCCAGGGTGGAATCTTCTCTTCTGCTCACATGGCCGAAACAGGACAATCGACGTTTCTTCGCTAATGAGGCTGCATCGTATTTTTGGGAGGACCGTATTTCGTTGCCCAGTTGTTGCCACTTAAAAACCAATTCCTCTGGATTTCTTTTCATTTTTTTCTTGGATTTTATTCACAATTTCATTTTTTTCAATCTTTTCCTTCCACGAAAGCGTCATAAAGACTAAATACTCCTTGAGCCCAAGCTGACTGGGAAACATAATAATTAAACATGATAATTAAAAACATAAACTGGGAAACATAATAACTATAATAATTAAACAATAATTAAACTGTGGACGTTACTGGGTTGCAGGTTCGTTTCTTCCAGTCCAGCAACAGCCTGACGAGGACCCTTGACAAGAAGGGCCGAACTATCGCTGACGAACATCGTAGCTGGGTTTCCGTTTTTAAAAACAGTCGACTTTTTTCTAGAACAGTCGATTTTTATGACACTTGCAGCTTCGCTCAAGTGCCATATTCCGATCGCTTTTCGGTTGGTCGGTCGGTCGGTCTGTCCACTCATCTCGAGTTAGGGCACTTCCAGATGTGCTAGGACGATGAAACTTGGCAGGCTTATTAGGGACCCGACCAAACTAACTTGGAAATAGTCACTTCCCCAATCCGACCACCGTGGGGGGGAGTGGAGGGAGGGTGAATCCGGAATATTGACGTATGTCTAACTTTTGAATGGGGAATCGGATCTTAATGAAACTTGATATTTGGAAAGACCTCGTGTCTCAGATGTCACATTTCAAGTCCGAAACGGGTCCGATGACTTTGGGGGTAGTTGGAGGGGGGAACCGGAAATCGTGTGACATTTCAGAATGGACGGATTGGGACGAAACTTGGTGGGAAGAACAGTCACGAGCCACAGATATATAGTTGACAAGACCGGACAGGATCCGAGCACTGTGGGGGGAGTTGGAGGGAGGGTTCCGAAATTCCGGTGATCTCAAGTTGAGATGCTTACACATGTGCTAGGACGATGAAACTTGGCAGGCGTATTAAGGACCAGACTATACTAATTTTGAAATAGTCGCTTCCCCCATCCGACCACCGTGGGGAATTGGAGGGAGGGGGAATCCGGAATATTGACGTATGTCTAACTTTTGAACGGGGAATCGGATCTTAATGAAACTTGATATTCTGAGAGGCCTCGTGTCTCAGAGGTGACACGTCAAGTCTGAGACGGATCTGATGACTTGGGGGGGGGGGGCGGAAATCGTGTGACATGTTCAGAGTGGACGGATCAGGACGAAACTTGGTGGGAAGAACAAGCACAAGCCCCAGATACGTAGATGACAAGACCGAACCGGATCCGAGAACTGTGGGGAGCTGTCGGGAGGATTCCGGAATTCCGGTAATCCCGAGTTAAGATGCTTACACACGTGCTAGGACGATGAAACTTGGCAGGCGTATCACGGACTCGATAGTTTTAACTTAAGTACAGTCGTTTCTCCGATTAGGCCATCGTGAGGGTAGTGGAGGGAGGGGGAATCCGGAATCTTGAGAAATCTCCAACTAGCTTTTGAACGGGTGATCGGATATGAATGAAACTTGCTATTCGGAAGGAACTCATGTCTCAAATGTCCCATCTCAAGTGCGGACAGGAACCGATCAATGTGGGGGAGTCGGGGGGGGGGGGGGGGTCACCGCAAAGTACAAAAAAAAATACTTCTAAGCAAAATCTACGTTGTCATGATCCCCATGAGCCCATGATCATTTTTGCCTCAATTTTTTTTAATTATCAAACGATATATTCTCGTGATTTTCAAGGGTCCATCGTAATTTTTATCTCAAGGGTTTTGCTTAGAAATGATCATAATTCCACTAATTGGCAAATTCCTACTTTCATCCTTTTACCAAGCCTTGCAAGTGCCATATGAGCTTACAGCTCTTGTTCTTAAAAACGGACGATTTTACGTAAAAATAGTCGATTTTTTCTTGAAAACGGTCGGTTTTTCTGAGCGACTCTGTATATGACGACCTAATTCACATTCAGTTTTTGGAACAGCAAAATCTGGATGTGATTTTGTCTATCGGATTTGGTTCAACACTAGCCAAACAAGATATTCCACGAAACAATCTGATTGGCTTAGTATCCTCAAAAGTTGGGTTGATTTCAAATTGGGTCTTAGACTAGCTGGTACCCGAAACTGGCACCAGTCTCCCTTCCAAACAACAGAAACCTGGTGGTGGGACTTCAGTCTCTAATCTCGGCCCTAACTTGAGCACAAAATGTAACTTACATTTCTGCTCTACAGCAATCCAGCGAGAGAAAGTTGGAGCATGAGTAAGAACATTCAAGACGGACGGCTGCGAAAGTGGGTAGTGGAACGTTGTGCGCAACTCCCTCTCAAACGCCAAGACCTCTTCTATACTGTGGGAAAAAAGTACTTCGTCCTCGTACAGACAAGGGAGGTCGCGTTGCATCTTTAGGGTCACAAGGGCACAGAGAGCTGTCATGAATTCCACCTGAAAAGTAGTATCGGTGAATGCAAACGAAAGGGCAAAAGCGTCAGGCCGCTCGGCCCCCCCCCCCCAAGCAATCCATACGTTTCGACGGGTCGTTTCTACACACAGTATTTCGGCACACGCTATCTCCCTAGATCCAGACTTGGATAGTAAAATATCATCTTTTTACTAAGAATCGTACCTTACTACATGTACTCCCGAGTCCTTAGCTTACTTCGTCGTGCGAAAAACTGTTATGAGCTATGCTCTAGTTTACAACAGATTCAGCAGTTGCCTAGCAACCAGTGGCGAACTTCTGCCTGGGCAAACTAGGGGCCCCAGCCTCGGAAGGGGCCCCGGCCAGGGGCCGAAGTGGGAATCCGAATATCCAAATAGTATGGCTGATACCTGTCTATTTCATTTCTAAGTCTGGTTTTCTATTTTCTAAAGCCAAAGTGCGACAACACGAGGCTATATCCCGAATAGCGACCCATTACTATACCAGTCTTCCAGCAATATACATCTACAGTTTTCTACGAACCGATCACGACGACTACTGCACGACCCTAGCGAAGCTGTCACAAAATCCTGAGGGGGTGGTCCTACCTTTGCGTCCTTCTTCATTGGCTCAAACGCCGACTGGATCGATTCTTCTAGAAACACTTTGTGCCGCTTACACCAGTCTAGCACTTGGGTCAAATACCATTCAGGCCTACTAATGTCATTTGTCTGCCGATTTGTCATGAAATGAAAAACAAATCGCTTCTGTAGAGGCTTGACTAGATGGCGCATCGGTAGACTTAGCTCCGGGAAACCCTGAGGGGTATCCCAAGTATAATCTGAGCCTGGGTCGACCCTGCAACAGGAAGAGATGTTGGGTTTGGCATATCAGATCAATAGGTACAGATGTAGGGTAGAGGAGGAGTCGCGGGTATTCCCGCCTCTAACCGGGGAGTCCGGGCAGAATTTACTAGGCCGAACGCATAGGTAGCGGTCGAGCTTTGGTCAAGGGTATAACTGAAACCCTTCAGTCGCTTGCAGTGTTGCCACCGGCAGTAAATTTTTACTAGATCTAGTAAAAAATATTAAATCTAGTAAATATAGAGGATCTAGTAAATTTCATTTTAATCTAGTAAAAAATCCCAATTTCTAGTAAAAAAGATGGTCCAACCCAGAAGTTGTTTTCATAGATTCTGAGGAAATGTACAAAAATATTAGGACCACTCTTGCTTATCACTCCAGAGTTCTTAATTTTTTCTGTTAACCAAACCAAGGATCGGAGCTCTTTGTCCATTGTGTTAAGTCTTGTCTTGTGTCCCTGATGAAGACGAACGAACCAATTGCTTTGAAAAAAATCAATAGTTTTTAAAAGAATTTGGCCTGTTTTAAGAAAAAATTGACTGTTTTTTTTTAAATTGCGGCGCTTCGTGCCAATTTATTTGTTCTTTGCCGATTGGCCGACAGTGGCCACCCCCCGTTTTTGACGTCTCTGCTCTTGTTGACCAAGTCCGCGGTCAAATATATTTTTGCTGCTTTCTTTTCAGTGTGACTCAAAATTAAACTGTCTTTTCGCTGTATTTCTTTATTTTTTAAATCTAGTACAGGTAGACAATGCAATGCACGTGTCGCGGCGACAGCCGCAAAAAATTTTTTTAGTTAGTAAATTTTATAAGAATCTAGTAAAAAAATTCTCCGGAATTTAGTTCAAGGTTCAAGGTTTTAAGGTTCAAGGTTTTAATTTACGCTTCAGTATAAAATTATCATACATAGGGTTAAGCCGGAGACACAAGGTCGATTGACCAAAACCCGGTACAATAAAAGAACAAATCTATTTAACATATAATAATCATATAAATAAATATATTCCATGACTCACCACTAGACGGGAACCCGCCCCTTAAACACACCGACACTCGGCAAAGATCAACCCGAAAACCCACAAAAAACAACGATGCGCAAGCAAGGGTAATCAATGGCCGGCAACTTGTGAGGAATCCACCCAAAAAATGTAATAGTTAAAGCACAACTCTTACTAGAAATAATCTTTTCCCGATGAAATGGATCAGAAAAAAACATTTTCGAAAATACCATTACTTTCCATCTGGAATTAGCGATTTTCTTGTTAGCGCCTGTCGACTATGTCCAGCCTTCCTGCTCTCCGACGCGGCGGCTGGCCGCAAAACATTTGAAAACTGATCGCGCCGTGGTTAGAAAGTGTGAAAACTAAGCAAATAAAAGAAGTAATAAACAAAAGCTTCTCAGATCCTTATGTGTGAAAGACTTGTCAGCAGGCGTCGATGATCCCGGCAAACGTTTCGTTGTGTGACGGGCAAAACTCGGCAAGGCCAAAAAAGCGCTAAAATTTCGTAGGCACAAAACGAAACAATGGAGAAAGGTAGGGATTTTAGAAGCTTGTAATTCTGTATGGAAGCTAGATATATTATAAAAAGCCGAATAAGCAAGAGGGGTCCTTTAACGATTTACTTTAAATTTGAATTTATCATTGGTTCTTGAATTTATTTATAAGTATAGAATGAAGTTGTTTCTTAATATTCGGAAGAGATTTGCTGCAGTCAATATATTGTAGATAAAGACGCCATGAACCCGTGATCGAAAAATATGGTGAGAACCGCGATCTCTCAGTGATTAATTTAAGGTGCTGAATCTTCCATTTGTGACGGGTTTCATAATCATGGTCAGGTTGGTCAGGGAAAAAATTACTCGAACGAAAAAACGAAGGCAGTTCCGACCGGTCATATTTTACCTTAAATAAAAAAGAATGAAGAGTGAATAATTCTGAAACAGGCAAAATATTAGTTAACAAATATAGAGTTTCGGTTTGGGTTTTATTAGGATAAGAAGAAGGGGACGGTAGATATTTTTGTAAAATTCGAAGAGCACGTTTTGAAGAGTCTGTAACGGTTTCACATGGTGTTTGAATGTTGCCAAATATATAAGGGGACAATAGGTAAGATGGGAATGTACCAAAGCAAAATAAATCAGGCGGAGAATTTCATACGGGAAAAAATGCTGGAACCTCCTCATTATACCAACTCCTTGGGCAACTTTAACCCGTGAGCTATTACAATGTTCTTTATACGATAGATTTTCATCAATAATTATACCCAGATACCGGAGTGAAGTTACCCTTCGAATTTGAATATCTGTATCCTGATCAGTTATTGTTGAAATTCCTTTTGCTTTGTGACCAATTCTACTGTAAATGATAAATTTCGTTTTTGCGGCATTCAATGACAAACGATTAGCTTTTAGCCATACAATCAGTTGGGAAAACGCGATTTGCAGCTAGTAAACTTAGTTTTGGTCGGGTGGCAACACTGGTCGCTTGTTCAATGTCGGAGAGCATGGTCGGCATTTTTAAGCCTCGAGTATTTCGGACGATTTCGATTTCGGGTGTTCCACATCTGAATTGTGGGCATTTTGAGTCGTGGGCTTTTTGAGTCGTAGGCATTTTGAGCCGTGGGCATTTAATCATGGGGATTTTGATCGTGGGCATTTTGAAACGTGGGCATTCTGATCGTGGGCATTCAGAGCGTGGGCATTGTGAGAGTGGGTAAAAAGATCGTGGTGATTTTGGGAACCAACCGTTAGAAGGGGTATGAACTTCAAGAAAAGCTATAAAAAAAGTGTGATGGTAAAGAAATGAGTCTAGTGGAGTAAGAGTATAAGTGCACACACAGTCCAAATTTTTGCAGTCGGATGCGAATTTCCTTATTCGTTCCGCAATTTTGACGGATTGCATGCAAGTTTCCCCAAAGTGTGGCGACTTCAACATGCGAAATATTAGTTGCGTTTTTTGTCTCTGGTTCCTGTTCCGTGTTCTGTGTTCACAGTTGTCTGTTTTGGATAAACAACGGTATTTTTTCTTACGCTGTTCCATGTTTCGTGTTTTGTCGCTGTTCTGACGAAAACGCAAATTTAGGTTCCTGAGCATGTCTTAGGCGGGAAATCTGTTAAATTGCAAATTAAATTCCAAAACAACCATACTTTAGGGTCCACGCTTATTCTCTTAACTTCTGCAATTCATTTTTTTCTATCTGCGAATCTCTCTGCGATTTTCTATCTGAACAGTGATAGAACATGCTAGGAGAGCATGTTGCGTCAACAAACGGGAAAATGAGAAACAGCGTGTTTCGTGTTTTGGCAAAAGCGGGAAAAATACAAAACAGAGAGAAAACAGCGAACAGAACAGAGACAAAAAACGCACTATTATCGGACACTGTTGGCACGTAGCTTATGTTTGCTGCAGACGTCTTGCCTTAAAGTACAAAAGACGAACATTCCGTTTGTTGATTTCACCCCCCTAATATGCTTCCTACTAAATACTCTGCCTTGTTTGAGGGAAAAAAAAATAGGAGAAAAAAGGAGAGACACAACTTTGGTTTCACTACTAAACCCAAATCCCTACTAAATACTCTGCCTCGTTTGAGAAAAAAAAAATAGGAGAAAAAAGGAGAGACGCAACTTTGGTTTCACTACTAAATCCAAATCCCTACTAAATACTCTGCCTCGTTTGAGAAAAAAAAATAGGAGAAAAAAGGAGAGACACAACTTTGTTTTCACTACTAAATCCAAATCCCTACTAAATACTATGCCTTGTTTGAGAAATAAATAGGAGAAAAAAGGAGAGACACAACTTTGGTTTCACGGAAGCTGCCCGCAGAGGAAACGAAGTCCCGTCTGCGGGTCCCTGGTTGGCATCGTTTATGGTGGTGTGGCAATCCGTTTGACGGAAGGCTTCCAGAAAGTCAAGATGAATCAGTTCAACCGAAATCAGTGCCACCACTTAGTCACAAGTCTGATAACATTTAATGATCCGTAATCAAAACAAACAACGATTTGGATGTTATCTAAAAGCACCATAGAACATCCCCGTTACGACCTTTTAGTAATGAGCATGTGCCTCGTTTGAAGCCAGTTATAGCCTTACGAACAACGTATGCTCAGAATTTCGTCCTCTCATCTGTTCGTTCGTACAACTAGGAGCGCATTTGAACGTTCATATTTTATTTTATATTTTCTTAGTTGTATTATGTTAGTGACATGTGAAATATTAATATTAATGTGTGTCGGTATAGAATAAATGCCGCAACGCTGTATGTACATGCAGATTTTTGTTATGACGCAAAAACAACCAATCGGCTGGTCCGTTATGTGTTCTTAAATTAAACTACTTGGAATAGAATGGAACTGAAGTGTTATTCTTTTATAACTTTTCTCGAACAGGTGTGTAATGTATATCTTCCTATGACCCACGGTCACTTATATTACGATAAACTTCACAATGAAAACGCCACGGAAAATCCAGCCAATCACATTTCAGAATTAGTCATATCAACCTGCTGGAGAGGTTGTTATTTGTCATATCACCCTCCCCGGAGGTTGTTATGACTAATTCTGAAACGTGATTGGCTGGATTATTTTCAGCCCCGAAAAGCGGAAATTCTGTTCGAAAAAGTTATAATAGTTAACATACCTCCATCTCGACTGATATCGGAATCACAAGCTCGACGGACATTTCAAAATATCAACCTCGCCTTCGGCTCGGCTGATATTTTCCATAACCTGCCTCGCCTTCGGCTCGGACAGGTTATTTTCAATGTCCATCTTGCTGTTATTTTCCGGTATCAGCCTCGATGTCTGAAGTTAACCTTTAGTAACATCGCAAACCATGTTTGAGTTATGTTTCACAGAAACGTAAAACTTAAAGGCTCATGACACAATTTCTCTGTAACATTAACAGATAGCCTAGTGCGTTGTTTGTTTATTTTTTATTTTTATTTTTGTTTATGTATTTCAAAATTGCCCGAAAGTTCTGACAGTGTTTATTAACAGTCATAGCGACTTTCGACTTCGGCTGCTGATTTCGCTTTGCTTCAATGAGAAAAGTCGTACCATTTCGTACAGCTCCTCGGTAAGCCAGGGGAAATTGGCCACTACTGGACAGGGCCGTATCCAGGAATTTATTTCGGGGGGGGGGGGGTTTGTCCACGGGTCGGACCAAAAAGTAAAAAAATACATAGATCAGAGGTTAAAACCTGCAAAAAACTATTACTTTTGTGGGTTTCGGGGGGGGGTTGACCCCCCCCCTGGATACGGCCTTGCTACTGGAGCTCATTAAACTACTTACTCGTCATTCAGCTGTACCATGATCTTGATCAGGAGCTCAAGCTCCTCGAAAGCTTCCTGCTTAGGTTTTGCTATATTGTCAATCGTCTTGGTTGAAGTGATAAAGGGCCAGCCTAGATCCTCCATACAAGTTGACAGTGCCCTAGAAACGGACTGATAAACAGAAACAACTGGAACAGGGAAAAGTGTAACGATTCCCCTAATCATATAGCAAAAGAGGGGGTAGGATACAGTTTTACCGCAAATCAATTAAAGTCCGTATCAGAACCTGAACATGATCCTATTTCAATATTCAGCTTCTGATTGATACAAACATTCTCTCTTCTGGCTCACCAAGATTTCCGACATGACACATTCCTATCCTACATAACAACACGGTTCGAGCAAGAACAGAAATAAAACTGAAAGGAGATAATTCAAAATATTCGTAACGATATGCTTCACATAAATCTCTACACAACTCTCAGATAACGACACTGCTAACTATTCAATGATGATTCATTGTGAGCAAGGAAGGGATTTTTGAATCCTGGTGTCACCGTCTGTATTCAGGGGGCGAGCAAAGTGGTTAGACACTTGTAAGTAGCAACATTAAGGAAGTGAACGTGTGTGCAGTTGTGGAACTTTACTGCAAGGAAAATGTTATAGGTATCCCGAAATACAGAGAGGAGTTAAGTCGGGTCTTCACCTTCCGGAATCTGGGTTCCCAGATTTTCCGAGATTTTTTTTTTAATTTCTTCTAAAATCTGGAAGTTCAAAAGCCCCTTTTTTCCGGATTATTTTGATGTACTTTCGGACCGGTTCATATTATACAATTTACAGAAGAAGTCAAAGAATAATCTGGTAGCCCAGATTCCGGAAGTTCCGGGAGGTGAAGACCGGACTTTAGTTTTGCAGAAACAGCGTAGCCTACTTTGATACGATGTTTCGAAAGTCTGCAAAGAAGAAAACAGCATAGCCTCGAAGCCGTGAATACCAACTTAACTATCCAACTCGGGTGTCCTGGAAAGCTACTACCCGCATTTTGCTTTTCGAACCTTGTCGTTTCAATATACCCCTCTCACATGGTCAGCTACTAAATTTCCATGCGAATATTTTAATCAGTTGAGCCCAAGGAGCCGGTCATTTTTATAAGACGCTAACATTGTCTTTCCAAAAGCTCTTTTTTTTTCTTTTTTTTTTAGAAAACCGTTTAACCCGCCCCATCACCACCCACTTATGATAGGCATCTGCGAAATCAGCGAGTCTGAACCAGACTTCAAATGCGGTCCGACCAACCATCGAGGTAGTGTCTGTTGTCTTACATTTGTTATGTTCTCATTATCTTGTGCGTTTGTCAGTTCCTGCACTGCAATGGCCTCCGTGCGTGAACTCCCCTGCCACCTTTAGTTAGCGTCACGGTGACTATACAGCGCAATAAAAGACAATGTTAAGAAGAGAGAAGAGAGGAGGAGAGTAAGTCATGTA
This sequence comes from Branchinecta lindahli, assembly GCA_023053555.1. Lineage (NCBI taxonomy): Eukaryota > Metazoa > Arthropoda > Branchiopoda > Anostraca > Branchinectidae > Branchinecta > Branchinecta lindahli. The sequence goes on along the minus strand of JAKZAO010000009.1, from coordinate 2,953,940 downwards.
GGTTAAAGTAGTCACTATATAACAACTCAGAGAATCGAGGGTTGCGATTTTCATGTGACCCGACTACAGTGTTGGATTTCAAGTTGGTGAATAAACTTAAAGGACCCCTTTTACTCATTCTGACTTGAATCAACAGCTTCAGAAATCCCCACCCATGTGCACAAGCCGAACTGGGTCAAGCCGAATTTGCCAGTGAAGCAGCGCAAACTTCACCGAAAGCTTCAACTCCCACCGACAATTCTTTAAAAAACAATGACATGAGAAGCTTCGTCTATCTTGTTTTTCGGACTCCTTTTCTTTTGCTTGGTTTTTCCTAGTTTCAAACCAACGCGTGCACAGTTTTCAAACATTTCGTGCCGATCCTCCACTTCGAAGAGCGGGAAATCTGGACAGAGTCGACTAGCGCTAACAAGGAAATCCTCTCGGGGCAAGTACTGGTATTTTCGAAAAACGATATTCCTGAAACATTTTGTCAGGAAAGCGCATTTTAAGAGTAGTACTTTAACTCTTCCTTAACAACGTATTGCGATTTCGTGCCGATCCTCCGCTTCGGAGGACAGAGTCGACTAGCGCTAACAAGGTAATCTCTAAACTCTCGGGGCAAGTACTGGTATTTTCGAAAAACGATATTCCTGAAACATTTTCTCAGTCAAAGAGCATTTCTCGTAAGAGTCGTACTTTAACTCTTCCTTAACAACGTCTTGCGACAACACCCGCGGGCGGTCGTGCAAAATAAGAGAAAAAAAATGAAATAAAAAAGAACCTACTTGGTGACAGAATGATATACGGCATTAGTCCAGTGTTTCTTCAAGCTGAGAAAGTACTCAGCTAAGTTCTTGCATTTTGTTCCTGACATTTCCTTGCAAGCTTCAAGTAGCGTTTCAAGTTTGAAAGAGACGGTGTCATACTTTCCCAAGTCGAGATTTTCCTGCAGCTGAGAGCTGGAAAACATCATCATAATATAATGTACACTACTGTTACGAAAAAATTTGTCCTTAAGTATTATGTATCAAGTACTTACAAATTTTGTACTTAAGTATCAAGTATTATGTACCTGACAACAAACTGCCTTAAATAGTAGCCTACTTGAGCTTTAAGTCTGTGATTTGTACTTCAGTAGTACTTTAGGGGTACTACAAGTTTGAAGTACTGCACGTCGAGAGAACATAGTATGTGAAACTTTGAATAGAGCTCCCGTCATCTAGTAGTATGCTTACCAAGGTGCAGTGTACTTCACAGACTGTCCGAATTTTATCATTTTTTTTCTGAAGGCTTGAAGCATTTCAATGTGCAAATCGAGGTGACCTGGGCAGAATTTACACAGACAGTACTTGGTATTTATGAAGCTTTTAAGGACTGGTTATTTTACTTGAATAATAAGTATTAAGTATTCCAAGAAAGTCTTACTTAAGTAAAAACCCAAGTAACCTTCTTTGATTTTGTACTTCAGTAGTACTTGAAGTACTTCCCAGCACTGACTGAGCACGAGAACAAATTAAACAACGCCAACAAACCAGCAACCAGCAATCCACTGTATGGCACAGCCCACAGTGACAGTAACAGGACGTTTTTATCGACATGACGTCACGCTGTGTTGCTGGCCATTCCCTAAAGACACTTGCAGATGGTCTTTCCAATACAGAGTCATGGGCTCTTCAACCTGAAGTTATAACGGCAGATTCTATCAAGAATTCCTTGAACAATCTGTCTGATCTGTCCGACGACCTTTGTAGATGCCAATGGATTTTTTCTTTGCCTTGTGTTATTAATACTAATACTGAAGGCCTGCAGTCTTGGTCCCGTGAGAGCACTCCTGGAGCACTCCTTGTGAAAACTGTCGGTTTTATTAGTATTTCTGTAGCAGTCAACCACAAACCCCTGATTTTTGGATACCCTATGCCAAACGCTGGATATGCCCAGCGTTTGGCATAGCCTATGCTTAACCCTGAACACCCTATGCCAAACGCCGGATAGCTGTTGGCACCTTAACCCTGACCTACCTCACTAGGGATGAATTCTGATTGGTTGTTTTTTTAGCTTCACTCAAATCATCAGTATTTTATTGGGCCCAGTCTAGTACACTAGCCCCTTTTCAGTCATGGTGCTGAAACGTCTAGCACCATGCCTGGGTGCTAGACATTCAAGCACTGTACCTTGGATTTCATGTATGGTGCATGGATTTCAGTATACAGTGCATGCATGAAAAACACAGTTTCTGTCATCACGACTAAGAACCAGCTCGGACAGGGATGAAATTACTGCCATATAATGAATTAGAGAAATCAAAGACAATCCTATCTTTTTTTTCATAATAAAAACAAAAGGACGCGACTGATGATGGAGATGAAAAACCTCATTTCCTTTTCTACACAGTCAAGAGTTTTTCATGTAAAGTGTCCTGTGCCTCAGCTTTTTCTACCCAGCAGCCAACCAGAATATTGGCTCCTGGGGCCTGCCTGGGGCAGACTACATGGAAAATAGATAGGGTGCTGTCAGATTTTTCATATCCATCATCAGTCGCGTCCTTTTGTTTTTGTTATGAAAAATATGATAGGATTGTCTTTGAATTCTCTAATTCATGGTGGTAATTTCAGCCCTGTCCGAGCTGGTGCACAATTGTGATGACAGAAACTGTGTTTTTCATGCATGCACCGTGTTCTGGAATCCATGCACCATACATGAAATCCAAGGTACAGTGCTTGAACGTCCAGCACCCACGCATGGTGCTAGACGTTTGAGCACCATGCCTGAAAAGGGGCTAGTGTACTAGACTGTTGGGCCCCAGTATCCAGCATTTGGCATATTGTATCTAGGGTTTGGCATAGGGTATACCAAACATTAGATATGCCCAGCGTTTGGCATTGGCTTTCCAAAAATCAGGGATTTGTGGTAGACTGTTCTGTAGGTTACATCCTTTTTTATGTCACCTGGTTTTATTCCAGCAATACTTCGGCCCTTCTTGGCAAGGGTTCTCTTCAGGCTCAAGCTAGAAAAACGAACCTGTGACCAATTACTGATAGGATCCACTTACTTTAAAGTAGCACCAAGCTGAAGGAATTGATGGTATTTAATTTCATTCTCGATAGCAAGGGTGGCTGAAATGAGCTTCGAGAGTTCTTCCACAAATTCTTTATTTTCTTTCAAGAATTCCTCAACTTCTGTGTTTATTTTCTCACATTCTTGTAATAGCTTTTCTGCCTTAACTTGCACAATGTCAAGGTCTGAATACAGGGATTTGCTGCTGGAGGCAGACCAATACTCTATCTGAAACATAAACAAACTTGTAAATTTGTTGTCACAGTTTTCACTTAGCCAACTCCAAATGCATTCAATCATGCGATGGTGAGTCTTAGGGCGGACGCTCTTCCGGTGGGGATGCAGAGAAATTATATTGGTAGAGAAATGAAAGGTACTGGTCCTCATTTTTGTCCAATGTGTGGTATTGATGGGGTGCATGCGGTACATTTGATATGTTATTGCGAGGAGCTGAAAGGATTAATAATAATAATAATATAATAATACAAAGCAAGAGAAAAGGCTTTCGCCTCTAAATTAAGAAAGGAAGTGTTTGGTCGGGAGGTTTGGGAGGAAAGGGATTTGGTTTCAAGTATGGGAAGTAAGTGTTTTGGTGACCTCCGAAGGCTGGGTAGATTCCTGAAGTTAGCTATGACCCACCGTGAACTATTTTTATAGAAGTTGATTTTTGGTTTGTTTCCGGAGTGTATGATATTTGGTTTTTTGTTATTGTGTTATGTTTCCCGCCATGGCCCTTGGGCTTTATTGGGAATAAATTTATTCATTCATTCATCCATAGCATCTTCACCCTGACAAGCCAGGTCATGTCCGTTGACCACGTAAGACTGAACACACACGTTCCTAATGTCTTGGTTCTCTTCAGAAAAAAAAAATGCGTCAAAATTTCAATCAGTCTATTAACTAACCCAATAAGAACAGAACATCCACGAGACTGCAACTAAATTGACGTTGGGTAGCTCTAGAAAAAACCTAGGCATGGGCCAGACTGGAAACAAAACCCAAAAAGTAGTCTGGGCGTGCCTAGGTTAGCAACTGAGTTGGCTTGACCTGGCAGGGTAGAAACGAGCAGCGCTAGCCCTATGCACCACTAAACTAAACGAATTGGTAAATATTTTGGTAGATAAGGTCTGAGTGACAGTGATTCTGTAATCACAAGTATAACAATAGTAAAGTTTGGGACACAATTTCACAAAGGGCAGAGAGGATATGCCGTTCGACTCCTTCCTTCAACCGTTCAAACCTCAAGATATTCATGGCACTAACCTAGACAAAGAGTGAAGATGCACTGTTTGTAACCCTTAGTACAGAGTTCCTGGTTGCAATGCTCTCAATTTATTTATTTTCTTTCACACATTTCATACTTGACGGTAAAGCAAAACTATTGTTATGTGTTGAGGGTGCAAAAGCAACTAGAAAAATTATTAAATAAAGCTTCAAAGGGTGGCTTTAATTTTATATTATTTTACTTAAAGTCAATGCTTGCGCTTAGCCTAGTGTTCTGCATAAACATTTGCTAGCCTAGGTTTGAATTTTATCACATTAATCCTCGGTGGCATTCAAAGTTTTGTGACATCCAAAGTACAGTAGAGGTATGCTTATGTGAACGTTTGTTGACTTCGAACTTTGCCATTTCCATGCACTTGCTTTGTATAATGCTAACTACCAGTTAGCCAAAGTAGGCAAGAAGTGCAGCTGAAGACACCTGTACAGATATTTTGGATCTTCAGTCTACCATTTAGCCCAAAACTGCAGTGTTCACATTAAAGTAACTGTTCACATAAGCATACCTCTACTGTAGCAAACTTTACTCTGAGTGCCATCTTTACCAGTTAGGTGCCATCTTTGCCATCTTTGCCAGTTAGGCTGGTGCTGGGGGGCCAGGGGAAACAAGAGGCCAAGCTACTGGTGTGAATTGTTGAGAAATCAGGCTATGGTTGCAAGCCATGTTGCCTTGTTAATAACAATCCAGGTTCCAGGTGTGACCAGTTATGTTGCAACATCGTCATTTATGTTACCGAAATTATGCTTAGATGTGACCATTGGCAGCGTTGCCACTTATATTGCATTTCCCAGTATTCTGAGGGGAATACTGCAAAAAAAAATCATTATACCACATACCGCAAATATAGCCTACTGCAAAGTGGTGAGAAGGAAATTCCAGCGTTGGTGAAATCCGCTTTACAAGAATAATATAGGACAACAGATTTTAAGAAGTGGATCACAGCAAATTTCAGAGCCAACCATAACAGGTCTGTTTCACCAGGACGTAGCTGTTTTTCTAAACCGTATTGTGATGCTGTAGCTGAAAGCTTAGACTAAAAAAAAAACAACCCCGGGTTCTGCAAGCGCTCTGGCTACTATGTGTGAAACTGCATTTATGGCAAATTTTACAGCATATTGCTTTAAGGAATCCAAATATGTTGCTTCAGAAACAGAAGGGGGGTGGGACCTGACTCACCCCCCATGCTTGAGAGAATTGTATTCTCAGTGGTAAGTTTTGAGCTTGTCTGTATGGTAGTCTTGTGTTCCGAGCTTGCCAAAATGACACAGAGGCAGTTAAAACTTGAATTTCTCCCGCAAATAATATTTTTCTAATAGTCATATACCTAGCTACAAAGAGATTTTCTAGTCATATGTTTGAGTTTGTCCGATTCACAGTTGCATGTTTTCAGCTTGCCAGAATGACACCAAATCATGAATTTTGCCTGCAAATGACATATCTTGTCGTGTTTTACGAAAAAATCTTAACTACTCTCCCCAAAATATAAAAAATCGCATTATTCCAGCCAGCACACTGCAAATTTCATTGTGAACTGTGTGTGCTAATGTGCTGGCACAGAAGATTATCACCTAATATTGAAGTAGGTGCAATTTGACCTCCAACAGGAATTCAAGGATTTAACCCATTTCAAATCCCTTTATTAGATACAAGCATTTTATTAGCATCAGGAGTAACTATTACATGATCCCATCATGGATTGATAGAAAATAATTTTGATCAATGTAAACAAGGTTTAATCATAACCATTGATGACCATCATGACCAGATGAGTTTTTGACTCATGAAAAGGGGCCAAAAATCCATGGATGGTCTAGGGTTCATCAAAAGTATGGTGCTGCTATTAGTAGGTGGACACGTCGTAAAAAGCCGACAAAGTACAACCTGACAGAATAAATCTGGCTAAACAATAACAAACCCTAAACTTTTCTTCTTCAGTTGACATTAACCTCCACAGCATTGCAAGGCCACACAATTTCATGACCAGAATTGCTTAAACAAAATATAAATAATGAAATGATATGTTCTCACTCTTTTAATGACGTCACACTGTCCGCTTTTTACGTCGGTTATTTATCACTTGTCATTAATAGTCAATACTCAGAGTTATTATACCCGGTGATAATTATGATCAAAGATCTTTCAAGTTGTGATTCGTAGTTAGTTTCATAACTGTAATACAATTTTTTAATCAATTTTGTCAGTGCGTTCAAACCTTGTCCGCTATTCATGACGACATGTCCGCTATATTTGACTCGTCACTTTTCTTGGAAGCTTAATTTGACGAATGGACGGACTTTGCATAATAAGCTTTTGTGTTGGTTTGACAACACTGTCAGATTCCGGCGTTTCATCATTGGCAGCCATTTTAAATTTGGAACAAAACGTGACCAAATACTGTGGGATAGCTGGAAATTTAACGGAATTACAGAAGGTGAAAGAACCGGAAGAGAATTAACTGTCCGCTTACTGGTAGTGGCACCCTACGAGATGGCACTGATGCTGAATGTCAATTGTTGTCAATGATTTGCCAAGTGCAAGCAAGCAGCAAGCAAGCCCTTCGGCCCTTCTGAGTGTAAAAGACAATCAAGGCTTTACCTCTGCTTCTAGGGCTCTAACAGATGTTTGAATCTGATGTAAATGCGCATTCAGGTGTTTCAGTTCCTTAGGGTTAGATCCAATAACTTTCTTCAGCTTTTCCAGCATTCTTATGGATTTTTGAATATGCTGCCTTTGTCTCTCTGACATAGAGATAGGGGTTTCTGAGGTTGAGGCGAAGGGTATAAAATGTTGATGCGACAGTACTGCGGAAAAAAAAGCGACGGAACATTTCACATCAGATTCGCTTGTTCATCGAAGACTTTACTTTCTATCGAGCTAAGTCACCTTCTGGACAAGACTATTGCGTTTGTGGTCTGTTCCTATGAATAGTATTATACATTCCGTACTTTACTCTATCTAATGTATATAGAAGACATCTATAGTTTCTTTGTCACGTCACTACTCAGATTTTTCGCCCGGATTCTGGGTTCCCGTTTTCTTCGATATCCGTCTGGATAGTGAAGACAGGCCTGAAAACACCCCGGACGCGTCCGGGAATCTGGTAGAAAAATCTACCAGATTCCCGGATTCTGAGTAAAAAGAAGCGGGAATTTGAAAGTAGTTTTCATTTGAATAGGAGAAATTGTGTTGAGATGGCAAAATCTAAGAAAATGACAGAAGTGCTAAAAAATGCCCAAAAGTGGACTGTTGAAAAAGCAATTTGATTTGATTTTTGTCGGGACCGTCTTCACATAATCGGGACCCCAGATTCTGGGGCGTCTGGGTAGTAAAGCCCGACCTTTATAGGCGTATTGTCGCCGTTCCCAAAGGACTCCTTTTGAGGAGTCCCATTTTTTTTTGTCCCATGGACTCACTACCCGTATTCTCGCGATTCCCCATGGACGGGAAATGATCCGATCATCATGACCATCATAAAAAAAGGACTTCTTTTCAGATTTGGTGGGGAATCGATTTGGGAGATGCTGTTTTTTTTTTTTTTTAAATGTTAAACAGATGTTAGAGATGGTTAATAAGAATTTATAATATTAGAGAAAGTTTTTTTTCGGTGGGGTACCCATACTATTTCCTGGTATTATGGAGTCGACGAATCATCAGGTAATTCGGTCTGTATGTGAATATTTTAAGTGTATAATGGAAGTTTAGATTGGAGGTAATTTGGTTAATAGTAGAAGGGTAAAAATCAGTAATTTTTTTTGTATGTAATATTGAAGATCAATATTGTTTGTTAAGTGCGAGAATGAATGCTGATGTATGGCCCTTTGTTGGCTTTAATAAATTAGTATTATTATAATTATTAACTCTGGTTATGGTTTAAAACTGATTTTTTCACATTCGCCTATGCGATTTCGTCGACGCTAGTGGAAAAATCGTGCCGCGTCATTTCAGCTCCAAGTCAAATTTTGTTCGTATCGTTTCGCGGAGAAGATTTAAGTTCTGTGGGCACCAAAACTTTACTCCGACAACACAGTTCTATGTCCGAGTATGTCTTATGCCTACATCCCGTGAGTCTTCCATTTCTCACGTCTTTCAACGTCCAGAACGTTCGATGACGTTAGAATGGTAACGAAATTAGTAATACGAGAAAGATATTCATGGAAACACCCACCTATGGGTTAGGCTACACGCAAAAAGTACCTTAGCTCCCTGAGATCGACAAACGGTACCTATAATAATCTATCCCGAAATTAGTTTTCTTCCAAAACAAGCCTCAGTATATTTATCCACCTTAAACTTATTCACACAAAAAATAATAACAAGAAGAAGCCGAGTTTCAATTCATCTGTTCTTCTTTCGCCAGTTGATATATCTCGGACTGCATTTCCAGAAAATCCGTTGGTGTTCGCCCGCGCTAGAAAGAAAAGCAAATGTTGGTACAGAAAAACAGGCGACTAATCCGACGGTAAGGGTCTAATCTTTGTGGTTTTCACGGAAGGTTTGGATCACAGACCGGATTTATGACCATCATATGTTTGTTTTCCCGCCATGGCCCCACGGGCTTTTTTGGGAGTAAATTCATTCATTCATTCATTCATTCATTCATGTACTCTTGAGGTGTGAAAAGCTTTATAATATAAGAGGTACCATTTTTCAAAATGGGGGGGGATGAGCTACTTCTAGGTCCACGTCTCCGAGTTATAGTTTATTTTTGTAATATGGTTGAAAAAGTGATTAGTTTAGTAGAGAGTAGGTAGATGATATTAAGTATGAATGCGAAAACATAGTGACGTTTATAAAGTTAGGAATGCGAAAAAATAGTGTAGTTGTTTCTTGTATAGTTTTTGCGAATTGATTTGTTTTCTGTATATGGCTTAATAGCTTTTATATACAGATATATATATATTACACTCTGGAAAGCTTTACAGAACTCTAGCCTGGGGCCAAAAAGAATGGTTTATCTGACTCAAATTTTACTAACGTAATCTTGTCCCTTGTTGTTAATCTGATTGTTAGCTGACACTGATGAGCCGACTTAAGATTGCTGCAACAGTTCACGTTGCCCTAAGTTTTCTTCCCTAGGGTTAAAGTTTAACCGAACAGGCAACTTATTTTTACACCTTAGATTCAAATACATTGAGTTATTACAACACCCATTGCGGATTTTCGATCTGTCCACAGTAGTCTTCAGTAGGGATGCTGAGAATGTGGACTCTATCCCGTGGAGAATCCGTCCACAATTCGCCCGCGAAAATTCGAACTGGTTTCAGTCTCATATTTCGGTCCAGGTTAGATAATGGCAAATATCAGGCGTCACCAGATGCCTGGGTATTCCGTATCAATCAATCAATCAATTATTTAATATCAGTTTTACAACATGCTAACATAGGACTGTTAACATAACGCCTCTGGACAGCAAAAAGGTCGTATCTGACATATTTTCGGAAATAAGTTTTATTGCATTTCTGTATATCCGAAGGAAAGACGCGTCTTTTGGTATAATTGTCGTGTCTGTACGACACATAGAAGCTGAGATGTGAGTATTGCAAAGTCGTCGTATCTGCGTATTTCTGAAAACTGCAGATACGACCTTTTGGCTGTCCAGAGGCGATAAAGTCAAGAACGGAAATGATGGCGGTTCGGGGACATTTTGACGTGAGTGGCTGTTGAGTTCGACAGAAGAAGCCATCCACGCGAAAATGTCACTGCATGATGCCATTCACACACGACAACCGGTCTGAGACAGACAGAGATGCCATCTTCCTCTACCCATTCAACAGAGCTTGACCAGCGTCGTTGAAAGGGAGACCCCCATCCAGCTGAATGGTGACGTCACCCGTCGAAATCACGCGAAAACGACCATCGAGCTGAATGGCATTAACGCGAATACACCTATCATGATGATGCGACGTAGAATGCAACGCAATCCACGCGAAAACGTCCCCTTGATCTCGCTGCCATTCAAGATTTCGTAGACATCCCGTAGACATCAGGTCTTCCCCCCAATCACATCCACCCCGTCCATTTGAATATTTAGTTTGTCTCCTATACGTGTAGTTTCTATGATGAACTCCTTGAATATTACGGAATCTGAGGTGTTCGAGACAATTTTGGTATGCCAACATCTTCCGGATTACTTCGACGAAAACGGATATCGGTTTGAGGATTTGGTAATTTTTGTGATTTAAAAAAAAACACGATTTTTTCATAAATTGGTGTGTGTGTGTGTGAGACGAGTGATTAAAAAACCATAGACATGGAAGAGAAGCTAAGAACTGCTAACTATAACAGGAAAATGAAGCTCAAGTCTCACCCAGTCCTTTACAGTTGTCTTTGCTCCCACGCTTTCAATCACCTTCGCTACTTCTGAAGCTTCGCCGTCTTCACCCAGTCCATATGCGTAGTGAAGAGCAGTTCTGCCAAGCTATAAATAGAACATTTACGTTATTCTAAGGTCGGGCTTCACCTTCCAGATTACCAGATATTAGAGGCTTCATCACAGTCAAGCCAACCCCTTCGGAATTAATTAAAAGATGATTCGCTAATATTCAGTTCGAAAACGTCCCTTTCTTATACCCAAACTGTCTATAACCTTGTTTCCGTTGTAAGTTTTTTTCATTGCCATTAATTTACTAAATGTTTTAACTGCATCCCATATGTTGGAATTCTTGTGGTCTCTGCCTGTTTGGCGAGCTATGGGGGGGGGGCGAGGGTTGATCCATTTTGATTGAGGTCTTTGTGTCCTTGTTGCTGGAGGCTTTATGACTTCCACTTACTTTCTTATTTCTCTTTGTATTTGGTTGTTTTTCAGTAAGTTCGGGCCATCGACTCACTAATTCTTAATTAACTAAAAGGTCTATTGGTCAAGGTTAACAAGTCCCTTATGTAAATCCCAACCATGAATCAATCCCGTGGCATGGGGGATAATGGGATGGCTAATCCTCAATCCTGTTCCCCATTAGTATCTGGCGACTGTAGACGTTTGCAAACTTGTTCACAAGCCCCTCGGTGAGGTGGCTCTGTTGGTAGCGCGACGACCGTGAAAGCCGAAGGTCGGAGGTTCAAGCCCAGCCAAAGGAGAATTTTTTCTTCTTTCAGCTCACTGCTTACAATATTTATTCATTTATTATTACCAAAAAACCACAATCCTTATTCTTGTCACTATAACATCACACACAATCACGATAACACTAACAGTATGAGTATATGCATATTTCCGCAAACTAAATACATTTATCTTTTCCCAGGTCTGTGTTGGTGGCAATCTCTTCAAAGGTTTGACGATAGGTCTGAGGACGGGGACTGTAGTTAGTCATATCGTTGTTGGATAGTACCGAGGCGATTTGAAATCCCATCATAGCTAAAAATGGTCACAGTATCTTATGGCTGATGATGATCATGACTACTAATGTCACTAAAACCCTTTATTTGAGACACGCAGATCAAAAGAAGACTAAGCACTTACGTTATCCTGGACGGTGACCGTCTGTGGGTAGTTCTTGCACAGATATGAAGCCATCTCAAGTTTGTAGGGGTGCATAGCAAGGGTTGCGATGTGGAGACTACACCGTCCTCTCTTGTCCTTGGCTACGGCGAAAACCCTCCCCTTACTTTTAAGTAAGTCTTTCATCCGCGAGAGTTCCCCAAGTCGGATGGATGAGTGGAGAGCGTCTCGCAGCTCCTAAAAATAAAAGCAATGCGTTCAGTATTGCCACGCCTACGGTTGTGTGGCTTGTCGCGTTCTGGCACGTGCGTCAGGCAATGAAGCAAGGATTTCGTGTTTGTCATACACTGAGAGTGTTCCACCCTACTTACCGTAGTTACTACGCATGAGTTGACGTCAAGAATTTTGGCTAGTTTGCGTCAAGGCTGGAACGCTTTTTTAAATTTTCGGTAAAACATCACTCCACGGGGTAATCCAGCCAATCACGTTACTGAGATCCGTAGTTACCACGCTTACTACGCTCCCGAGCATGGTAAGCAAATAGTTACTATTAGTTACTATATCGAGAAGGTTGAAACGGTCAGCGTAGTAACTTTTTTTTAGGCTGGAACGGAAATAGTAACTAATAGTTACTACTGGTAGAGGGGTGGAACACGCTCACTATCACGCTTAAGAGCAAAACATAATCGGGGGCCACCGTGGGCATACAGTTGCTGCATTCCAGTACAAATTCACCGGAAGAAAAAAACAGATCATCTCCTACCTGTCATTCGCAATCTTGACTAACATAGCCAACCGACTAACATCTAAAACCCATAAAATTATTATTTCAACTGTAAATCTAACTGTATTCTACGAGACATGACTTACCTCAACTGCGATCAAACCGCGAAGGAATTTCACAGACTTTCCTGGTCCCTCCTGTTCTGTGACAGTGAGAATACTTTCACCAGTGGCTGGGTCAAATACATCGGTGAAGTGGTCGTAACCATCAACGAAGAGCTTGTTTAGCTGATCGACTTTCCCTGTAGTAAATGGCAAATATGAGAAGGTAGTTACAGGAAACTTCTGGCGCTATACTGATGGTATAATATATAGGCGTTGGGTACAAGAAGCTGCTTGGTATTTACGGAAGTCGATCTCGGATTTGAGCTAGGCACTGAGCCGAGACATAGGTTCTTTATCATAATCCGTTACTGGTTCGAGACAATGATTTTAATAAGAACTGAAAACAAATTATTATTATTTATTATTGCTGATTTATTTCAAAATATAGTCAACTCGGGCTGCTGCGAACAAATCACTTTACATACATTAAAAAAAAAAAATATACGCGGCAGGCATGACTACCATCATCAGTATTTACGTCATTTTTTTTATTACCGAAGTCTTTGCTATCTTAACTTTAAACACATTCAGATCTTTTAACTGATCATTAATCTCGCCCCTCTTTGTTTTTGTTCCTTGCTAACCCCCACTTGTAACTTTTTAAGCTAGTGTATTTCACAAAAAGTATTCAAAATATGTGTATAATTGGCATTTTTATTTTTTGGTCAGCAACAACACATGAAATAAAACGAATCAATACATTATAACCAAACAATTAAATTTAAAAGACGTCAGCTATACAGTTATTTAATGTCATTAGATTTACACAACGTGACAAGCAAAGAGACGAACAAATTCCTTTCAGCCGATCAGGACAGCCCTAGTGACTTACACGGCGCCTGTTGTTTAATTTTACCCAGAAATCTGTGATTTCGATAGATGACTCTACAGTTAACGCTGGTAAGTTGAAGTTTACGTCAAAGTTTACGGACGTCACAGCCGAGTGTCACAGTAATTGTCACTTGATGATGACTTTTTTCGAGACAAAATTCCTGTAGGGTGAGGGCCACAATGCGCTCTACGCCTCTGAAGTAGTTAAGGTGCCAAACCCGATCTCGCCCCTTTTTGTTTTTGTTCCTTGCTAACCCCACTAGATCAGGTCTTCTTTTTTTTTATTGATAACTATTCTTAAGACTAATATTAAATTTGCAGTAAGGGCAATTGTAAGTCAAATAATGATATTGAAATAAATTATTTTTTGTCTTGTAGCTTTTTTAGTTAGTATATTTCACACAAAGTATTCAATACGTGTGTAAAATTTTACTAGCATTCTTTTTTTTTGTCAGCAATAACAAATGAAATAAAACGAATCAATACATTGTAACCAAACAATTAAATTTAAAAGACGTCGGCTATAATTTAATGTCGTTAGATTTACACAACCTGACAAGCAAAGAGACGAACAAATTCCTTTCAGCCAATCAGGACAGCCCTAGTGACTTGCACGCCAATGCACGCCACCTGTTGTTTACTTTTACCCAGAAATCTATGGTATCGATAGATGGCTCTACAGTTAACGCTGGTAAGGTGAAGTTTACGGCGAGGTTTACGGACGTCACCACCGAGGTCACCACAATTGTCCATTATTATCACTTGATGATATTCATCCAGATGTCTGATATTAAGGGACGAATAAATCTTCGGTCCCTTTTTTTCGAGAAAAAATTCCTGTAGAGTGAGGGCCACAAGTTTAGCTCTTTGCGCTAAGTAGTTAAAGGACCCCTCTTGCTTATTCTGCTTTTTGTAATATATCTAGCTCCCATATAGAATTATAAGCTTCTAAAATCCCCACCTTTCTCCATTGTTTCGTTTTGTGCCTACGAAGTTTTAGCGCTTTTTTGGCCTTGCCGAGTTTTGCCCGTCACACAACGAAACGTTTGCCGGGATCATCAACGTCTGCTGACAACTCTTTCACACATAAGGATCTGAGAAGCTTTTGTTTATTACTTCTTTTATTTGCTTAGTTTTCACACTTTTGAACCACGGCGCCATCAGTTTTCAAATGTTTTGCGCCCAGCCGCCGCGTCGGAGAGCAGGAAGGCTGGACATGGTCGACAGGCGCTAACAAGAAAATCGCTAATTTCAGATAGAAAGTACTGGTATTTTCGAAAATGTTTTTTTCTGACCCATTTCACAGGGAAAATATTATTTCTAGTAAGAGTTGTGCTTTAAGGTGCCAAAATTTTCGAAAAAATAATTCCGTACCAAGTTGGTCACTTGTTTCATATTTATGTAACGGTTTTACTTGACGTATGAGGGTTGAACCGACTGATGTATTTATTTTTCCAGTATTATACTCTTCAGCTTTGAAGGATTATGAATAAATAATAAGAATAGTACTCTCCTAGAAGGCAGACCCTTTCCCTATATTTGCTGTCAGTTTAGGGAGTGGAAATCAGGCCAGAACTATCAGCTCAAGACAAGACATCTAGCGCCAATGTGGTGTATGAAGGACCCCGTTCATCATGCTCTCACTGTACGTCCACTATCGATGCTATCAGTATTTTTTCGAACTCTTGTACATTATACAAGTTCTACTGCGATTCCAGATCTGATCCCAAATTTATCTACAAAACTGTTTGACGATGTGTGAATGCGATTGTATATAGGGTATCAGAGTCGAAGACAAATCTTCGTATATTTTGCTACCGTTATGAGTGTTCTCTGAAGAATAAATGATCGACTGATTGGAGCGTGAAAGAATTTAGCTTATTACGGTGTACATTCCGTCGACCACAATCTGTTTCGACAGAAAATTACTAGCAGACAATAGTCATTATGTCTTCGGACAGCATAATAAACCTGATCAGAAAATATACACCGATTTCTAAAACAAGAACCATTTACTGTGACCGAAGACCTAAGAGTAAGTTTCAACAGAAACGGAAAACACGACTTGAAACCTATACTCTTACAGTGTGTTAGTTCGATAACGGTTTCCAAATGTATTCGTGTCTTTCTTTTGCTAGTCTTGTCATCTTTTCCTC
Source organism: Branchinecta lindahli (assembly GCA_023053555.1). Classification (NCBI taxonomy): domain Eukaryota; kingdom Metazoa; phylum Arthropoda; class Branchiopoda; order Anostraca; family Branchinectidae; genus Branchinecta; species Branchinecta lindahli. Next base: position 2,938,309 of record JAKZAO010000009.1, on the reverse strand, counting down.
ATTAAATTTCTGTCTACTTTGTCAATGGTTGTTTGCTATAAACAGAGCAACTATTCTTATAGCCTACGATTAGCTTTGCAGGACCCAATCAGTTCGGACCGACAAATATTTATCAGATGGCTTACAGTAGCATACTCATGTGAACACTTCTTGAAGTTTCAGACCACACTGATTTTTTTTTGCCCCTGAAACATTTGTATGACAACAACAAAAAATATTGTCATAAAAAAGAAGTCCCCCGGCCTGGGGGAGGAGCTACACAGTGAGAAGTCGCTGCTAACAACCAAAATGTTGTAGCTTTTTCCGACATAAATAACTAAATCAAACTCCCTTGGTAAATATCTTTATGATCTTCAATGTTATTATTCTTCTGCTGGGAACCTTCTGAGGGTCATCAAAGTTATAACATACTTAATCGTACGCTGCGCCGTATACCCTGGTCTCAGAGGGTGTAAAAACAACTGAGCAAAGCAAGCAAAATATCACAAAAATTACAGTGTGGATTTAGTTTGTCTTCGTATGTTTTTTTGCGATCATTACTGCGAATTAATCTTTACTAGATTTGAATTATTATCTTCTTCGGCGGTGCCAATCAAGTTTAGGAAACGTCCCAAGTAACATGCTTCTACTATACTTCAGAAAAACGTACAGCGAACTAGAAGGACTTACCTTTTTTGCAGAGGTCAATTACAAAAGCGTCAATGCTGAGGACGGCTTCGTCGTTGCCACTGGCAACAGCAACATCCCGGGGTGTCATGTATTCTTCGTTCCGGGTGGAAATGGCTGTTGTTCCGGCGAGACGATTTAGTAGTTCATTCAAGTCTCTGCTGCCACTTTTAGCCGCAAAATGCAACTCTGTGTTTCCATTTTCGTCCTAGATTAGAAAACGATGAGAATGCACAGAAAGCTCACAATACAAAAAGACTGTTCGGGTTTGAGTGGGATGGTTACTTAAAGGGCTCGTCGTGCCAGTACGTTTCTAACTCAACATTCTAATTCTCATTTTTCCAACGGCACTACACAGCTTCTTGCTTTTTCCGTGTTTTCGTTGTTAGTGCCATTTTTGACCCATTTCTGTGACTTAAGTCAAATGCAGTCAAACAATGTAGCTAATTAAGGGTCTCGAAGCTAATTAAAAATTTAGCTAATTGAGGCTCTGAACTACACTGTTCAGGGTTAAATAACGTTCAAACGTGTATAAATACTCCGTTAGCCCAAGCCGACTAAAAATCATAAAAATGTCTCGAAACAGAACAGTCAGCTTGTTGTTTTTTTTTTCAGCGACATTTCGGCCCTTCTTGGCAAGTGTCCTCTTCAGGGTGTAGCTTGGAAGCCAATTGAGTATAATTACCCGCTCAAACTGCTGCGACCGTTTCCTGATTCTCTCCAGCTTCAATAAATTCCTGAGACTGCCTCTCCGATTGTTCCTTGTCAGTTCTGGCGCTAGGCTTGTGACGGGTGTGTCCTTCGCGAAAATTTCCGAAAATCGCCTCGACTTTTGAGCCTGGCCGTTTAACGATTCCGGTTTGACTTTCGGATTCCTTCCGAACCAGAAGTCATCCATCTTCCTCCAGATATCCCGCTTTTCTTCATTGTCCTCCTTAGGGGCTTCGTTCTTTTCTTCTTGAGGCTCAGGAGGAGCAGGCGTTGCCCAAGTAGGAAGTTTACTTATGCTTTCATAGATGTCACTGAACGTCTTGGTGCGTTCCAGGGGTCTGAGAGCTGTCTTTGTTGCTGAGCTAATAACAGAGGCAGTAGACGAGAGACCATTGGTGATGTTTGTGTTTATTTCATTCCTCATTGAGGTCCCTAAAAATATCAACTCGATATAAACACTAGCTATACTGCTACTTTTCCTAAACACTGAAAATACCGCACATACTTGCTATTCGCAAGCAGAGCAAAATAACACTAGGGAGTAGCGCTCATAGTCATAGATGAACGCAACTTCTAGGAAATCTGGGCCCAGTTACTCATGAACGGGAGGGTGGGGGGGGGACCCATCAAATTGCATATCTAGACCTAAATATCCTCGAATATACTAGCTTAGATTTTGATTCCAGTCTCGGGTCAAAAACTTAACTCATGGGCAAACTGGGCGCACTTGCCCATGAACGGGGAGGGTGGGGTGTGGTTCAACTCCACGTTTATAGCCCCAACCCTATGATCCAAAAGCACAAAGGAAGTTCATCGTCCTATCTCCAGTTATTGTCCAAGTTAGAAACATTGAAAAATGGGCAATCTGGGCCCAATTGCCACTGAACCAAGTGGGGGTGGGGTTTGGGACCCGCAAAAAGGAAAAAGAGACCCCAATGCTCAGAAACCTACCAAGTTTCAACTTGATACCTGTTGATTCCTGTCACGGGTAACGAGCTATACTCTTGGGCAATATGGACCCAATGCCCCTGAACGGGGTGGGTGGGGGAGGTGCAATTGTGACAGTAATTTTCCAGCCCTAGGATCTACAAGTACGAGGAATCAGAGCCCACTTGCCCATGAACGGGGTGGGTGGGAGAGTTCTTCACGAGTTATGAGCTATACCAAGGAATACTCCACTAAAAACCAAGTTATTGTACGAAAATCTGGCCAGATGGTTTAAGACACAGCACGTAATTTGATGGAACACAAAAGAAGAAGTTTTTCTGGTTGGAACGGACTACTCGACAACATAAGAGCAAATACTTTTTATTGACAGTTCTTTCAGTATAATATTTCAGATTTGCCGCGCTTCCATTCACAAAGCAATAGGGCAAGGCAAACACTTCCGTCTCATTCGAAAAGTCCTTGCCGCAGTCATATGTTTACTCGCTCACTTTTATGCACACTCCTGATTTACATTGCACATTTTGAACCCGAAGTTTGTGAGGAAAAAGGTCACAGAGTAATGTATCCGATCAAATTAGTTTGTCTGGAATGATCGAGTATAGTCCCTCCAAGGTTCTTACAAGCTATGCTTGCATGTGTATGGTTGCTCCCATGAACATTCATTTAAGTTCCACGATCCAGTCTTCATTATTTCTAAAGGAAGGTAAGATTCAAGAACAGGAGGTAAGATTCAAGAACATATGAACTAGATGAACCAATATTTCCTGCGGCCAACTGATTAAAATCCAGAGATGTTTTGTCTGACCACCTGCATCGGCCTACATCTGAAAGGCTGATAAGCCCCACCCATGTGCTTCTGTAAGTGGCTAGAATTAGCCACGAAAGCATTCTCATCAAGGCCATTAATGGAGACCAAATTCGCGCCAAAATTGCATCTTCCCAGGATTTTTTCTCGGTAAAAAATTTATAGCAAGACACCCTACTGTTATCTGTTGAAACCGCGCATCCCTGTGTTATCTCATATGAAACTTCTGACTGTGTGGCACTACCATCTTGAACGCTAAATGATATGTGAAAACCATTTATTCGTTCGGGAGCCCACCCAATTCTCAACTGCGTCAGAGCTAGAATTTGCACAGTAAAGTGCCGAATCGGACACAGGATTTAGGAAGTAAAAGTCGAAAAAATAAAAGTCGAAAAAACAATGTACTGTAAGTAGATTTAATTTGCATAACAATGACAAAACAGTTATCGACTTTTATCGCTAAAATCAAGATCCAATGATCGTAAAAGAGCATGACTGACTTCTTCAACAACTCCCTTTTTCTCCTTGTAGCGAGGATGCCTACCTCCATACATGGCTGAATACGAGTTCTTAACACCTGCATAGCCTCGATGCACATTTTCATAGCTCTTGTGCGAGGTTTCTCTACGGTATCCTTGCTTGTCATAATCATCTTCCTTAAGGTGACCAAGGTCCTTGTACATCTCTTCACCACCATTGACCTTATCTTCGTATGGGAATAATTCATACTTCTTTTTCCTGCAACTAAGGCGTCTATCGTTCACTTCACAAGGCTTGACGAGGTTGATGAGCATCGTGAGAAGAGCTACAGGCAGAATGGCAATGATTGGTACGACTACGACGACAGTCACGATGATTACAACCCCGAAAATTAAAGGCGGCAGTAGAATTGGCATCGGGGCGATCAGCTTCTTCAATACATTGTCATTGTCGGCGGGAGGTGGGGCTGGCTGGGGCACGGCTGCAATAATATACCCAGGCTGATAGCCGACATTGTAGTGTTCCTTCACTGGTGGGTATGCTGTGGGGCCCTGGTAAGAATGGCCTGCCAATGCCGGGTACGGTAGAGTGGGGGTAGTTGGCTCATAAGAAGGCTGGTACGGTGGCACACTGGAATCCATTTAGCCTACAAATAAAAGCGATGTTAACTTGGTAGATCGGAACTGCGTAGCAACAAGAGCTGGGAAGTGAGCAACTATTTGTCAGTATGGAGTTTTATTCATGGTGAGGCTCTGCAAGATTTTACGGGTGGTAAAGTGTTCCAAGATTTGCGTCGGTCGGGTAGATGCCGTCGGCAGGACATATATAACCTGCCAAGGAGACGGGGCTTTTTATTGTAGGCTGATGTTGTTTTACGGACGGTTATTCATATGAATTGTTAGTCGAGTGCTGAATAATCGGAGCTGTATAGGTGGACTGCCTGTATTTTTTTTTTCCACCATGACCCTGAGGGTTTTTTGCGATTATAACAAGTCATTCATACTCACTCATTCATTCATTAGCCACCATCTTGAACTCGACTGAACCCTGACTCCAACACTAGTAATTGTGTGGCAGACTATACTGTCAATTCCGAGAACAATTCTATTCAGTTTTTATTTCCAGAACGGGAAGCGGATTAGACGAATAACCGAATATTCGTTTTGTCGTCAATGTAAAGTGGTGTTAGTGGGCATATAATTATATATGGATAGCGTACGATGTAACAGTCAACTTTTCTAAAATAATTTCCAAACAAAACTCATTATCAAACATATCCAGCAAAGGGAGATACAAAGAACGCAGCTATTGTCGAGAACCGTACTTGGGAGCTCAGGAGAGCAGTGGCGGAGCACAGTATTTCCCTCCTATTTATCATACCGCAGCAAACGACGTGCTGATCTCTTTGGCTATCTTGTACCCATGGTCATTAACAAGAGTGTAATTTGCGACCCTGTTAATGTTACGAATGGGATAGCACTTTGAGAGATGGGGTAAAGACGACAGTCCCGAAGAAAAGCTCGTTGACAATCAGTGCAATTTGCGATATTTTTTTCGCACCGAAATATTGGTTTCAGTTTTCTGTGCGAAGTTTTTGTTCTAGGTATAACAAACTGGAAAACGTAGTTCTTGGAAGTAAATTTGAATTCCGAGTGTGAAATTTCATCCAAATACATGCCCAAAACACAGAAGATTCCACCTTTAAAGGCCCATCGTCTACTATCCCAAATGTAAGCGCGTTGTTCATCAATGAGGTTAACATTGCTAGAAAAAGGTTCCAAACGTCAAAATAGTACTAAAAAATTACTAAATATTATTAAATTGAATATTACGTCAAAATATTACTAAAATATGAGCAACTCTAACCAAATCTATCAAATAAAGCTGCATGTGATTAGTGAGCGACATAGAGCACTAATGCACGAGCACTTCTGTCTCCATACGTCTAATACAAGAAAACGTCCTTACCGCTGATTCTGTTTGAACTTCTAATATCCGTGAGGTCGAGACAGTTGAAGAGCCAGATACCAAATAAACCCGAAGAAGCAAAGATCCTCGACAACTGTATAATTTAATCCGCAAGGGCTGGACTGAGAGATTAACGAGTCTGAAATACTAATAATGACTGATAGGTATTCCCAAAGGTGACTGTAAAACCCTCTAAGCCCAATCCTTTCAGTGAGAGAGGAACCAAAACATCTTTAAACTGAGGGAAACAAAAATAAGATTCTCAGAGGTTTTCTTGTGAAACTAATTATCCCTCTATCATGTTAAGCGAGCCGAAATTGATTTTTTTTTTTCAGTACGGTAGCTAATCCAGCAAACCCCTGAAACTCTCGTTTCTGTTTCCTGCATTGTGAATAAGCGATATAATAAACTTCAGCATTAACCGTCATCATAAAGGGCACGTGTTCATGCTTGCAAAACCACTATCTCACAAGGGTGCAGCAAACATAATTGTTGGCCCTTGGAACAGCCTTACCGATGATACGGTTAAAGAACTCCTCTTGCTTATTCTGCTTTTTATAATATATCTAGCTCCCATACAGAATTATAAGCTTCTAAAATCCCCACCTTTCTCCATTGTTTCGTTTTGTGCCTACGAAATTTTACCGCTTTTTTGGCCTTGCCGAGTTTTGCCCGCCACACAACGAAACGTTTGCCGGGATCATCAACGTCAGCTGACAACTCTTTCACACACAAGGATCTGAGAAGCTTTTGTTTATTACTTCTTTTATTTGCTTTGTTTTCACACTTTTGAACCACGGCGAGATCATTTTTCAAATGATTTGCGCCCAGCCGCCGCGTCGGAGAGCAGGAAGGCTGGACATAATCGACAGGCGCTAACAAGAAAATCGCTAATTCCAGATGGAAAGTAATGGTATTTTCGAAAATATTTTTTTCTGATCCATTTCATAGGGAAAATATTATTTCTAGTAAGAGTTGTGCTTTAATGCTGAATCGATCAATGTTTCAAGTGTATTACTGAAGACATTTTAACTCTGCTCAGAGTTACTGAACTACTTCCAATTTTTTCGAGTTACGTAGAGTCGAAATCCTTTCTTATGTAGTTTATCACTATTATTATTATTACTTGTGGATATTTAAGAGTCACTGACTTTACATAGCTAAGTTATTTCATGATGTTTCATTGTGCTCATAGAAGGAAAGTAATAATCTTGGCGTTGTCGAACTGCATCCAGGTGGTGATGAAAAGGGTAGACATTTGTGAGTAGCAACCTGAAGGAAGATAAGGTATGAGCTATTTTAATCGCACTTGCAGCCTTCGCTAAACTGCCAAGTGCTTTTCTGTCGGGCGGTCCGCTGTTCACACGTTAGGGTACTTTCAGACGTGCTTGGACAATTAAACTTTGCAGGCATTTTAGGGGCCAACCAGATGTCACTTACCCGATCCGAGCGACGATCGAGACACCTTGATCCTAAAAAAACGTGATTTTCTTACCTGCCGCAATGGATCCATCTTTGACCTTGTTAATTTCATCCCTGATTTCCGTCTTTCCATTTTCAATTATCTTCAGCACACCATCAGAATACTCTTTTATCTTCCCCTTGACTGCGTTCTTGTTTTCCTCCATTATTTCACTTCCTCTTGCTTTCACTGCGAATATATTCTCTTCAATTATCTGCTCTACTCCCTTTTGGACCTTCTCTACACCGTCGTTCACACTTTTACCCATGTCAAGTTCTTTGACGGCGTTTCCAAATTCCTGAACAGCTTTATTTCCCGTGGTTTTTATGTCGGTTACATGTTCTTCGACTATCTCGGTCCCACGTGTTTGTGCTTTTGCTATGCCTTCTTTCACTTCGAGCGTTTTATCTTGAAAAGAGTTTGTCAGCTCATCTGAATAGGCTTTCAATTTTCCTTTTACATCATCCAGGTTTCCTTGAATCATCTGCTGTCCACGGTTTGTCTGACTGTTAACCCAGACAGCAATACTATCTCGGTTGTCCTCTTGATTTTGAACGATGTTCAACAGTTTGTTGATAGGGTTCCCAAGTTCCTTTCCGCTGTTACTTTCCAGATTGCTTATTTCTTCGATGTCGTCCATGTCTGGAAATCAAAATTGCAATACTTTAGTTTTTTCAGTTTACATTTTTTTGCTTCAAGTCTTAGTACTGCATGTAGCAAACATGAACTGTAAGCTCATATGGAAATCGCAAGCACATAGGTAGTAGCCAAGAGTATCGCAGATTAGATTCGCGCTGTCTTGAGGCACGAATGATTACAGGCCCCTCGGAATCATGAAATGTATGGTATAATTAAGAATATCCTGTCCGGTTCTTTATTATTATTATTTATTTAAAAATCAGGTACAAAATTGTCGTGATCTTTCGATCAAATTCTTTGCCCTTTGTCAAACAAATACGTAAACAAAGCACAGGTAAATAGTATATCCAATCAAGATTTAATAGTCACGGCGAGAAAACATTATTGTAGAACTCAACAAACTGAGGCTGACTTCATGGCTGACTGTCTTGCTAATCGGGGTCGTTCCGGTATATAATCGGGTGGAGGATCCACCGGAGTTTAGGGTTATTAAGGAGCTTAAGACCGAAACTTTGACATATTTTTTCTCTTCGTTTTGCCAGGGTTTCGAGTTTAAAGGTAGAAAGGAGGTAAGGATAAGGCAGTTTAGTTCCTCCATAAGTAATTCTGAGAGCTCGCCTCTGGATTTTTTCAATACATTCAGAATCTTCTTTAGTTAAACAGTAGTGCCAAACAGGACATGCATATTCCAAAACACTGCGGACAAACATACAATAAAGTCGAACCAGTTTATCTTTCGGAACTTTAAATTTCGTCAGGTTTTTTATGAATAACCATCGAAGAATTAGCTTTTTGAACAAGCAACGATGTGTTCTTTTTCCAAGACAGGTCCGAAGAACAACGATGTTAACGATGTATCTAGGGCTTGTGCTTGTTCTTCCCACCAAGTTTCATCCCAGTCCTTCCCATCTGACCGTGTCACACGAATTCCGGTTCCCCCCTTTAACTCCCCCAACAGTTACCGGATCCGGTCCGAACTTGAAACGATACATGAGGTCTTTCAAAACATCAAGCTGCATGAAGATCCGATCTCCCGTTCAAAAATTATAAATACCTCAAGATTCCGGACTCCACCTCCCTCCACCCCCCCACGATGGTTGGATCGGGAAAATGACTATTTCCAAGTTAGTTTGGTCGGGTCCCTCGGTCCTCTTCCTGAAGAGGACCCTTGCCAAGAAGGGCCGAAATATCGCTACATAAGCACTACAGCTGACGAGTCCGTTTTTATATATTATATGAATATATGACTTTAAGTCCGCTTGGGCTCAAGGAATATTTATCCACGAAGTACGTCCTGAAGAGGACCCTTGCCAAGAAGGGCCGAAATATCGCTACATAAGCACTACAGCTGACGAGTCCGTTTTTATATATTATATGAATAAAAGAAATCAAATTCTGCACACATTTGTCGTGCTGCGTGCCGAACACAGGAGAAATCGAAATCTGTATCCTTTTGTCGGGTCTCGATATTATTACCCTGCCCGGTGGAAACGAGCGGAGGTCTTCTTCGCGGCATATCACGTTTCGTTACCTCTACACGTAGCTATATTGCTGTGAAGCCGCGTAGAGGAAAAGTAGAAGTCAAAGACGATTGGTTTTCCGGACGCGCTCCAAAGCGGGTCTCCCAGGGTCTGTAATTCTTTATGGAACAGAGACCTGGCCGGCCAGAATCACAGCTCTCAAGACCGTAGACGTGTTCCAGATGAAAAGCCTTAGGAGGATAGAAGGCCTGAGATGATTCGACTTCGTCAGCAGCAAGAAGTTACTACAGGCAACGCAACAGACACTATTTTCCACCCAAATTGCGGAGCGCACCGTACGATGCTACGGTCACCTCCTTAGAATGCCATCACACCTACCTGCGAAAATCGTGCTGGACTTTAACCCCGCAGAAGCCGGCTAGAAACGACCCCGCGGCAGACCGAAACATCGATGGTCCGATAGTCTTTCAAAATACTTGAAGTTTGCAAACATCGATACCTACGATGCACCAGCGTTAGCTGCTGATCGCACCAGTTGGAGGAGGCTGACATCACTCTCTACGCTGAGCCACGCCCGGCAGGAGACATAAGTCAAGTAAGCTTTAGAACGCGCAAAATGCGAATTTCTGGTAATAACTGAATTTGTAACAACATTGTTCAGAACATTGTTAACTGTTACATCACAGTTTTGTAAAAATTTTTAATCGGAAATGAGCTTTATTAAGGCTTCAAACTGTTTTTGTGCAGTAAATCAAAGTATATAGTACATGTTTTGGCAGTGTTTTGGGGGCGGTAATTCGTCAATTTAGTAGAGTAAATGAAAAGTGCTTTTCTGACCCATAAAGTGTCCTTCGTAAAAAAAGGTGTCACTTTCAGAGAAAAAGTGTCACGGTGTCACCCAGGGGCGAAACGTTTCCAAAAGCGCCAAAGTGTCACAGTTGGCAACACTGGCTATCTAGCTTCAGTCTGAAGAGAAATGAATGAGGCAAGAACGTCCCGCTTTTTAATGGGGGATACTCCGTTCAAGAAGAGGTACCAACCCTGATCCAAATCGGCGTTGTTCTCATTGCTGAACGCTCGCTCGTGTTCCTCATAACTATCGATGCTCTGTCGTTCGCGTGATGAAAATGATGGTAGCTTGGGTTTTCGCTCATCTGCATCTGTAGGTGGAGTTGGCATTTCCTCGATGACAGGGAGACGAATATCGTTTCGTATGGGAAGGGGGTAGCGTTGGTTGTAGATTTCATCCAGTTCATCGGTGATGAGTGGCGAGTCTTCATCAAGTGTGTAGGCATCGTTCGCTGAAATTAGAAGAATTTTATTCAATAGGCGTCGCAGCAGACCTTTGAGATCCACACGAGGATCCACGTAGTCGGGAGTCAATATGGGAATTGGGAAGGGGGGCTTATAGCTAAGAAGGGTTTATAGAAGAGAAACTAGATTAGCGGACTGAGAAGCGAGAGTTCAGTTTGAGAACTTACGTCTAAATAAAGTATTTAAACAGAAAACAAAACAAAATTAAACAGGAAAAGACATCCGTAAAACAGATATTCTGGGAAGACCAGGTTTCACCTTCCAGATTTACCACTACCAGATATCAGAGACATATCAGCACATATCTCATATCACGAAAATGATAACAGCTTATTCCTTCCCGCACATCTGAGTTGCGTTTTATTTGAAGTTCATAGTACAGCGGGAGCGGACGGCGGACTGTAAGTAGCCGTTTTATTCCCGGCGGACTACGTCAGAAGGTACGCTGAACAACTCCCTGCCTCACCCAGCGTACAAACTAGCGGGTCCGCTGGCACTCAGAGGGCGGCCCGCTAGCAAATAAAACGACTTCGGGCATCCCGCGTCTTCCCAGCGTACGGCCCGCTGGCGAATAAAACGGCAACGGACAGTCCGCTGTACGATGGACTTCAAATAAAACGCAACTCTGTTGTCTCCCAATCTCGGCTCAGTCACTCTCCCTCTTTCTCCTACCTTTCATTTGTATATTTATTTCGTCTCTCAACTATGGTGTGATATTGGTGGGTTCGAGCCTTCTTATCACGAGTAGCCTGAGTACAGGTTTATCTCAGTTTTTTGTTTCATTATGGAAGAAAGATTTATACATTTATCTATTTATTGTAATTCTTAAAAAAGGGTTCAGGGTAACGAGTAACTATCAGTTCCGGCCCAAGGCGATTGGTTCGTATTGTTGTAAAGTTGATCATTGATTTTCATGAAACTGTACGTAATAAATTTTGTTCAAGTCGCCCGAGCTCTTGTATTTTCTAAATCTCCCGCTCAAATTCTTGAAGATAGCGTTACACTATTTTTATGCGCGACAAACTGAAACTAATACACTCTTATATTATTCTTCTTTCTATTCACAACCTTGTTTACTTTTCAAGAAACTGTCTACAGTATTTTTGTTCAAGTCAACCCAGGTCTTTAATTTTCAAAATTCAAATCTCGCGCTCAGATACTATGCTTCTGAGCATGGCAGGTGAAAAGTTGCTGCTGGAAATTATTTTTATCTTTGGTAACAGGTTGAAACGCCGAAGGACTACCAACTCTCTCTAAAACACGAGGGCGAAGACACGATAAGGATTTTCCGGTCGGATTTTCTTCACTTTCATCATAGTGTTGAAAAATCTCAACTTTTCCTTATGGAAGTGATGATTGTGTAAAAAATCCGGGCGAGAATTCCGTCCCGGGAGCACCCGGATCGTGCATCCAAGGCATAAGCAGAAAATCAGTAGGCGAACACCAAAGAAATATGTACCTACCTCTTCGCTTCTCTCTATGCGCCTCCACAGAGTCACCAAATGCGTTCTTCTCCCAGCTCGGACTGACCAGATTCTGCATCCCCGGCTTTTCCGATTTTATATTTTTCAAATCGTGTTCCATGGGTTCAATCGGAAAATCTTCCGAATTTGACCGGAAATGTTCAAAATTTGACCCGCGTGACGTCAGCAAATCCCGTTGGCTCCTTGCTGACTCGGTGAAGACGTTAGCGCCGAGCGAAACCATGACGTCACCATTGTCATTGTCAATAATGACATTCTCGTCGAACTGGATATAGTCTTTGGCCACGCGACCAACCTAGAAAGGTAAAATTCAGTAATACTAGATGCGTAAATCAATGACTGAATGAATATTTTTATTTACCCACTTCTATAGAAATAGAAATAGTGGAGTACATATAAACAGGGACCCATACATTTCCTGTAATGCCTCGCCATTCAGGGGGCTTGTCAATAAAAGATTTCTGATGCTATGTTGACCGAACGGAAGATAGTTCGAGAAATACCCACACTCCAATCACGTCCAAGGCCAGATAGACACAATTTGGGATTGGCTGCTGGCGCCTTGAGGGAGGAGTCTCTTTGGCACGCACGTCCAATGAGGCAAACAATTATGCCGATCCGACCCAAGTGGGATTTTTGGAAAGTAGGCAAGGATCGAACAACATAGAAGCATAGGAAATGACAAGCCCCCTGTAAAGAAATGTATGGGTCCCTGATATAAATAAGAAAGAATACAACCTAAATTACAATACAGTTTTACACTTGGAACAGATTACACTTCAAACAAACGGACAAGGCCGTGATGCGGAGAAAACGCCGCGACCGACAGATTCCTATGCAGCTCGTCAAGTTTAACAGTTATGTCTGTTACTGAAAATTTATTTATCCAGCCTAGGGGTAGGCTACCGGTACCTGGAGCGGAGAACAGGGCTGTAATAAGGGTTCAAGGGTTTGGAGCCCATTGTGCCGACGGAATGTGGCAGTGTTCCGACCAAACTACCGTTGATAAGGCGTGACATGTTCGACCCCCATCCCCACTTACTCAACCGAAAGGTTAATAAATAAATAAATAATAGATAACTCATTTATTTCCTTAATATAGCATTTACAACTGCTAGCTGCAGATCGTCAACATAACAAATTACAAATCACGGCTGATCGGTATTTACAGACGGTTGAAGTTGCGGATAAAATAAGGCACAAACGAAGATAAATACCTTTTCGGTTGAGTTTATGGGGGGCTGAAGAAGCCGTGGCTTGTCAATGTTAGCTACTCTTCCCCTTGTGTTCGGTCTGGTCTGGTCTGGAGTCACAAATTCTGGGAAAATATTCCGATGGTGGTCAGAAGTTAAACATTTGTTTCCAAAGTTCATCGTCAGATGTTGTCTCCTATCCGCAAGGGTCGGCAACTGAAGCTTGACCAGACTATCCTCATAGGAAACGTAATCCGGACCAAGCATCACTTTGCACGACCTCTTTTGGATAGACTCGAGTCTTTCTGTCTGTTCTACTCACGCACATTCCACGCAAAGACGAAGTTATGACTTTGTTTGTGCCCTATATTATCCGTCACTTCAGTTTATCAATTAGTAATAACAAGGTAATAATTAAAAGCGGCCGACATTCGTTGTCGAGAAGCTTCACGATTTTCTTTGGTTTGTCTAAAAATCTCCGGGGTCTCATTTGTCTGTTTTGTCTGTCTCAGTTTTGTCTGTCAGTCTCCGTTCTCAGTTTTGTCTCTCAGTTTTGTCTGTCTGTCTCAGTTTTGTCTGTCTCAGTTTTGTCTGTCTCATTTGTCTGTTTTGTTGCTAGAAAAAGATCTCAGAGTATTTTTGTTTTGTTTAATAGTCGGAAACGTGTTTTCATCTTCTTTCCAGCGTCATCTGCGAGAAAACTTTGTCAGCTCGTCTTTCGCAAAGGGTATTGACTAAAAGCAGAAAAGGAAAGGAAAGGCATGGTGCACGAGGAAAGGCTGCTAAAAGAAGAAAGGCTACTAAAAGCAGAAAAGGCTAGATGAGGAAGCAGGAAAAACATACCAAAAAGAAGAAAGTTGCACCAGAAGTTCAAGGATACGAAAAAATGCAAAGTTGCATCGTTCCTGTCCTTTGTTTAGTACACTGTAAGGAGTAGGGAACTAACACATTTAAAGTTCACCATTCCTTTCCTCCTTTTAGTATCCAGTGAGGGGTAGGCAAGCGCATCTTCACCGCACAGTAAACCTCCTATGTGAGTAACCTCCGACGAAACAATACACTGCTAACTTGTAGACTATGTCGACACATAGTTATAGGACCTTCATGAACTCTAGCAGCTTGGCACAAACGACCGGACTGTTTTCTCCGAAGTCACCCAGCTTGGAGGAAGGGCCCCCTAACAAGCGAAGCAGCAAGAGCAGGTAAAAGGCGAACTGACTAAATAAGTAGGCTAATGAAAGCATCCTTGTTCGTAGGAGAACTTACAACAAAACTAGGTGCGCAAGCGGTCATGTAGTGCTAAAGTATGAAATTAAGTCAGATTTCTCCCTTTCGAGTAGCACGTATCGCGTCAAAAAGTCTTCTTTCCAACCCTAGGATCTTGAAGTACAGGAAATTTCAACGTCCTAACTCCAATCGTATTCAAGTTACGATCTGATTCCGCTTGGCAACTTGGGCCTAATTGCTCCTGAACCTAGTGGGTGTAAGAGGTGGAACCTGGGTCCCGCGCCCCAAAAGGCACAACTATAGACCCAACCTGGACCCAGCCAAATGCATACCAAGTTTCAGCTTGAAACCTGCCGTGGTACACGAGTTCTGAACTCCACAAAAATAGTAAATACCGAAAACCGGTTACAGCGGTCACAATAGTGGTAAAAGAACACTCCACTAAAAACTTAAACAGAACAGAAAGTCGGACCCCGGTTCACTGAGTGATCGGCAAAAATTTTCCAAGCTTCAAAGGGAGAATAAGATCTGTAGAACAGAGGTCATGCCCCCTAGTCGCTAAAAAAAAAAGTGACGAATTCGAACAAAGAAAAGGAAAAAACAAGGCTCCTTCCCTTCGTCGAACCAAGCGTGCCTAATCATACCTTATCTTTGACGGACACGTTAGCCCCGGCGTTTTTCAGTATCTGATACATTCTGATACAATTTTCTCTGTTTTTTCCTAGTGCTGCATAGTGTAGGGGTGTTCGACCATCCTGAAACGAATTAACGGCATCAGAAATATGGCTGGAAACTCTTGTACAGTGCTGTATCCTGTATCCATTAGGCCTACTATGCAGGACATTTGCGACCCAGCGCAATTGGGTTCCGGTTACCCCCCCCCCCTCCTCCATCGGAAAGGCCCGGACGTAACCCCCCAGCCAAAAAAGAACCGGTGAAAAACCCTAGGTACCACTCCCTCCTCCGGCGGAAACCCCCAATACCAAAAGCCCCTGGCGAAAAAACCGGGTAC
Organism: Branchinecta lindahli; assembly: GCA_023053555.1. Classification (NCBI taxonomy): domain Eukaryota; kingdom Metazoa; phylum Arthropoda; class Branchiopoda; order Anostraca; family Branchinectidae; genus Branchinecta; species Branchinecta lindahli. Next base: position 2,922,919 of record JAKZAO010000009.1, on the reverse strand, counting down.
CTCCCCACGACCATGCGTTAAGAAAAAATGCAATATATTTTTGTGAAAGGTATATATAGAGGCGAGCGGCCAGCGAGCCACTGTCAAGCGTTTAGATTTAACTCGCGTGTCTAGGGAAAATCCTGAATATCTCTCGGTCCGAACTGCTGTTTTTAATAAGATTTTATTATTTCCTATGTATTGGCATTCGGAAGGGGGGGGGGGTGGCTGGGGGTGTTTGGTATTCCGCCTAGACCCGCGCAATTATGTTCATCGATAATTGGGCTCAGCCAAGGCTATAAGTCATTCATCAGGTGTATTATGGTAGTTACACTAAACAATAAAGATCACTGATCTTCCTACATCGTATCTGAGACTCGCCCATTGACAGAAGTTACTCCGCCCAATAACTATGACAAATTTCACAAGGATTTATAATCAAAAGTGTTATTTCACTTCGAAAGGTCGCAGCTCCAGACCTCCAGTCTAGTTTGGATCAGGTCAAGTTCAATTATCTGAGGGTCATTATACTCGGAAGCTAGCCGAGACTCTTTAGGTCTGCGCTGAAAAGGCCAAACCTATTAAGCTCCATAATGAATAAAGTTTCGCACAACCTTCATGATTGAAAGGGTTATTTCCCTTCGTTGGTCATCGCCCTCATTTTAAGAATTTCTTTCAACCAGAATGCTTAGAAGGTCACTACTTCAGAACAGTCGGCCTTCAGCTCAGCGAAAGACCAACGCCCTCGCATGCCAATCATGTTAATTGCCCTGCTTTCTACTATAGAAAGCTAAGCTTTGCACTGCGTAAATACCAGCTTTTTGTTTACACAAAATCGATGAGACGGATAGCTTTGCAGGAAAGACGTCGAAATGGCTCACCATTGATAAAACCTTCCAGTCAAACTTTCGTTGCTAAACCGCTCCTACGCCAAAAGGGAAAGAGGGACAGGCAACTTCCGGAAAACGTGTACTAAGTCAATTATCATTGTTATGTTGGTGACTGAGCGATTGGTTGATAGAAGAGCCGGGCACAAACCGGAAGAGAAGGACGGACAGACGGAACTCAAAAGTATCACAGAAACAAATCTGACGCAAAAAAAAATACTTTCTGGTGTTGTTTTTCTTTTTTTTTTCTTTTGTGCGCCGTTTTTATTACGACATACTTAGGTAAAGAAGAATAGTAATGGTAATAATATCGTAATAATATCATAAACAGGCTTTCGTCTCATACCACGAAGAAAGCGGGAGAATCAATGCAAAGCAGAGCTGAAAACCCAGCTCTACCTCCACGTTAAGAGGGTACAAAACTGAAACTGTTGTAAGTGGGTGGGTGGGTGGAGGGGTCGTCGCAGACATTTGGATTGGTACCCTCACAGCCAGCTTGTCCACTTACAACCTATACGGTATAACACTTACCATATCCACGTGGTGCAGAGCTTCTGGTGCCACAGAGAGAAGGTACTGCACCGCCTCTACATGTCCATTCACTGCCGCTAGGTGAAGTGCAGTCGCTTTTGCAGGATTTTTAGACATAGCAAAGAGGTCGGTACAGTCTTTTAGGGCGGGGACAGAACCAAGAGAGTCGACAATAGCACGAATCCGAGACAGTTTGCCTCGAGAGGAGGCCGAGTGAAGACCATCAATACGTTCCTGAAAAATATAGCCTGACAATTTTTGTTTCATATCGCCTTTGCTAATGGATCTATTAAGTTCCAACTGATTTGTGAGCGATGGCGACAAATTTATGCATTGATCCACATTGTCCTAATGGTATTTTTCTGTTCCTCTATAGGGTTTCCAGTTCCTCTGTAGGGTAGGAACGGTTTTCGTGAGATTCTGGAACCACTTTCCACCGAGTTCCTGTCCACTTCCCGTAGGATTGATCACGAAAACACATGGAAAGCTGAAATCGACGGAAACATGTTGTATTTCAAACTATTTAGAATAAATATGGTTTACTGAACATTCCTTCTATTCTCATATGTTCCAAAGAAGCCATCTTTAAGGACGCTTGTCGTGTTTTTTTTCCATTCGTTAATGACGCTTGCCATTTTTGTCTACACTTTAAGAATTCCCTGCCGAAGCATTCAACTATCCGTGGAGCTTTCCACTAACTTTCTGGAATCAACTTCCGAGAAAACTGTTTCGGTTTTCAAAATACGAAAACCGGTGCGGAAAATACTGTAGCTTTCGAAGCAGCGCGAAAACCATTGGAAAGTGATTCCGACTTTGCTTTCCAGCTCGCGAAAACCCTCCTTATAATAAGTAGCGGTCTACAATAAACTAACATACCTTACCTTGCAACCAATGAGTATTCTTTCTAATTTAAAGCACTCGTCACGGTTTCTATTCTATTATTCTTAACATAACTGATTCCTTTGAAACTCTGCTGGTTCCTCAGTGATTACAAACGGATCCCAGATTTGGAACCCCTATGTCATTCTTGTATACCAGAACAGCGATTTTTGCATCTGTTATGTCTGGCTCTTTTCGAAGCGGATCAGGCTACCGCTTTTTGCTTCCTAGGAGCTAATTGGTAAGACCCGGTTGTGAAGTCCTCTCCGTGTTCCTTTAAAAACTAAGGGGACCCTGCGTGGCCAAAGCAGCCGGAATGGGTCTGTTGGATGGGTCGCTGTTTCAATGGAGTCAGGGTACGTCAGACAAAAAACAGAAACTGTATCTATTGCGACCTAATTGCGACGCAAGTACGTCGAAAACCAATAGTTCTACCCATTTTCATTTCTGACATTTTGTACATCAACCCTAACGGCGATACGCTGATTTTTGCATTTGCCGTGTAGGACTCTTTTGAGCTAAATCAGGCTCCCGCTTATTGTTTCTCAAGAGCTTTCAGTCAAGTTTTTCCGAGTTTCTCTTCAAAACCGCCAAGAGGGTCTTTGAGAAACCCTTCGGAGTTTCAAGGAAGCTACCTCCAAAGCTGAGGCATTCGGGGTTTCTGAAAAGGGATGAGAGGGTGGAGGCAGGGTGGAGATTATTCTGAGGGATACAGTTCTCAGGGGTAAAGAATTAGGGAAAGTGGGTTAGTTTGGGTATGGCACATAGAGAAATTTTGTTGTAAATTTTTATTGCTTTTTGTTTAAGTTGAAGTGAGTAGGAAGAAAGGGTTGTTTATACTGGATCATATTATTGGAAATATATTTATTTAGTCAATGGATTTACTTGCATTTTATTCACTGGAAGTTAATCGTATTAACTTCCTTAGTTATTTCTTATTAACTTAATGGCCCGTTAGGGATTATTGTGTTACAAAATATCATCAAATATTATGTAAAAGCAGAAACACAAACACACAGAATACAATTTTGCCGAACAGTCTTTGCTTGCAGTCCTTATCCCCCTGTGTTTTCACTGCTCGGATAAACAGAATTCAATCCGAGAAAAAAATTGCCATCTGATATGGGATATTGTTTTCCATCGCCGAGCGTGATTACTACCATTAGTCGGTACCTGACATAAATCATAACTGCCCTGACAAATGGCAGTAGCGACATAACAAGAGACCAAGAAAATTATTTCGACTCGCTGTGGATTCTATATACGACGGTAAAAAGAAAGCCAAGTCGTTAGCTTAAACGGAAAGAGCTGGCCGCGAAGAAATGACGAAATAAGAGATAATGGTACCGCCTTGCAAAGAAGTGCCAAACCTGAGGATAATTATAATAAATAATAGAAAACCTCATAAGTACAATAAAAACAACGTTTCTATAAATAGTCAAAAGGCCTTGGAAGATTCAAGATTCATACCACCACAGAAAATAAACTGTTACACGTCACATAAATTACAGCAAACTTTTAGTGTAAAGGCTTTAATCACATTTTTGCTAACATATATTATGAAGTTGGAGTTTTTAGATTTCAGTATACCGGAAAGCAATACCAACCCTCGCCAAGAAATTTTACCATCAAATGCGAAACGGATGGCAACCTAGGAGAAAGTGGGCCAAGTTCTCTTTTGGATCTTGCACAGAAGGCTTAAGGTGGGTCTTCACCTTCCGGAATCTGGGTTCCCAGATTTTCCGAGATTTTTTTTTAATTTCTTCTGCGATACTTAAAAATTCCGGAAATCTGGAAGTTCAAAAGCCTCTTTTTCCCGGATTATTTTGGTATACTTTTGGGCCGGTTCATATCCCAGATGCAATTTACAGAAGACGTCAAAGAAGAATCTGGAAGCCGAGATTCCGGAAGTTCCGGGAGGTGAAGACCAGACTTCAGGTAGGTCTCATCTTGGCCATCTTTCCTCCTTGTAGTTTCTTTTGCTAAGGACTGGTAGACTATACTCTATATGACTAAGTCCAACACACGCCAGTGATCCTCAGGAAGAACGACAAAACGTCGCAGTAACGACTCAAACTCAGCAACTCAAATCCTGTGTCAACCAATCATGGCGATTGGTGGCGACAGCTGTGGTGTCGCTTCCGGCTATTCCGCTAAGTACATAGCGATTCTGCATCGGCATGAAGAGTTGGTCATCAAGAGTATTAGAACCAGAGCAAAATAACACTAGAAAGTAGCGCCAAGAACTGAAAAAAGTGACACACACTCGAACTGGAGCGACACTAGCACCATTAGCGCTAGAGAACATCCCTATTGAAACTCAAACAGTTGTGCACCTGCGCTGGCTTCAATAATTTAGAATTCTGAACACAACAAAAATACAACCTCCCCTGTTTCTTCGATGTGTAAAGTCCGCTTCTTAGCTTTACTAGAAATTTCTATACCCGCAACTTTGTCTCGCTTTAAATACCAGAAGTGTAGTGGGCGACGCTACAAGTATGGCCCGATTGTGAAGCATGGAAAGCATAGGTCTTGGCGCTACTCCCTAGCAAGGCCGTATCCAGGGGGGGGGCGTAGGGGGTTCGACCCCCCCCCAGAACCCACAAAAGTAATCGTTCTTTGTAGGCTTTAAAGTCTGATATGTGCATTTTATTTACTTTTTGGTCCGACCCGCGGGCAACCCCCCCCCCCCCCGAAATTAATTCCTGGATACGGGCCTGCTCCCTAGTGTTATTTTGCTCTGATTAGAACGGAGCTGGAACCAAGTTTTCGGGGCAACATGATCCAAAGGTCACTTACTTTGTGTAGAGGGATATCTCGTACAAAATCCTCGGGAGAGTAGTGCCTGCTGTCACTTCGAATTCCAGCGAGGGTCTGGGTGCGTCCTTCCGACAGAAGAAGTACCAAACTCCTCATCAAACGATTATTTTCCTTCAAAGGAATGGACAACTGGACACTAGAAGGGTCAGTGGCTCCGACTTGCAATGGCTTAAGTCGGACCTAAAAAAAGGCATTACAATGTTGCCAATTTTGTTTCCGCCGCGTCAAAAGCATGAACATCTGTAAAAACGAAACAACTGTAAATTTTGTTCTATTGTTTTGTGGTTTACCATCGCCGTAAGGCTTTAGTGTAATAAACTACCGCTACTACTACTACATAGACGGGATAAAAGAAAAAAGAGAAGGAGAAGAAAACATAATAAGAAAAAAAGCAAACAAACTGCGACATCAATATCTATTTACATCAAACACGTTATAGCATAAGAATTTGCTCCAGTGGATCCGAGGAGAGACAGGAACCCTGTTCTGGTGCAAACTGTTGTCTGTCTTCCTTGAAAAATTCCAAAGTTTCGTGATCCTGAGCCTAATTTTACTAACGTTGACCTCATTGACGAACAAGAGTTGCGCTTTTGCAGATACCATGGTGCCTGATACCACGGTCTTATGTCGTTTTGCAGTTACCGTGGTATCTGGCCAGTTACTGTCTGTGGTAGCTGATATTCACATACAACAGTTCCGACCGTGGTAACTCAGAGTCGTATCTGAAAAAAAGTCACTTTTATCATCACGAACACGTTTTTGTTAAATTGGGGTTAATCTCTTTGGGGATTCGAAATTTTCAATTTCTTTTAAAGTGCAAGTTCGGAAATTGTCGTTTTTCCGGAGCATCGGCACTACGATATAACATGGTAACTGCCAAACTTACAAATATCCAGTTACCGTGGTTCAAATACCATGGTATCTGCAAAAAAGCAACTGAGGCTCTGACTGGTTAGTCTTGGTTCAGAATGTATTCTTGTCAACGATATTCAGATATTTTTCGATTTTTCAAAAAAAAAAAATCATATCTTGGACAGCAAACAAGGATCCGACATTCTCTTGGTATTTTAAAGAAATAAAGCCCCACTTGCCTGCCCCAAGTTTGGTCTTCGTATATCCTTCTTCTCCGGGGTAAGGTAGATCTGCCTTACCAGCGTGCCAACTGGTGGTAGGCTGGAAGCCTTCCGCAAAGCTGGACGGTTCCCATGTGGCCGCGGGGCTTCTGGAATCTCGCCAAGACCGTCGGAGGATATCACCTTGGGGTTGTTGATGTAGAATTCCGGTCTCTTTCCGTACTACAAAAATAAATGAATACAGTCAATTATCCTACAACACTTTGAATATTAAACAAAAATCAAATAAACAAAAGAAAAGTACACCAAATGAAAAAAGATAACTAAAAGTATTCCATGATGAAGACTATAATGAAGAGAAAAAGTAAAGAAAATTTTAACGTTTTAAAGATGTGATGAAAATGGTAAAATGAGAAATAAGTGTAAAAGAGGAAATAAGAAAGAATATTAAAAAAATAAATGTAGAGATAGAGGAAAGTGTAGGTGACGCTAAATATATAGGTCAGTCACTGAAAAAAAAAAAAATGTTAGATGTTAGGGCCGTTGGCGTCACCGACGGAAAGTGGAAGCGTAGTCACCTGGTCAAATCATATTGGGCAGGAAGAACGGAAAAGATACTAGGCGGCAAAAAAAAAACGTTAATATGTAAAAACAAAATAATGAAGACTGTAGCATTTCTTTCTTTGCTGAATTGGCAAAAGAGCTCGAGCGAAGAGTTTTTCATGAGCTAGGAAATCAAAAGCCATGCGAGGCAGGTGGATGAGGTACATAGCACCTACAGCAGAAGTCAGAATTGATATTGTTTCCAAGGAGAAGGGAAGTTTTCACCAGGACCCCCCAAAGCCCCCGACTTCAGCAGGGATCGACTTAAACGGTAATGGAACCGAATGACAAGGTGCAGGACACTTTTTAATTCACAAGACTAAAAAAGTTGGATTTTTTTTATATCTACTCTACTTTCACTGTTATTGTTTAAATTTCTTAGTTTTAGTCCTTGAACCTTTAATTACGTCTTGATTTATTTATGTAAGTTAAGGTTGCCATGTGAATTTTACTAATAAGTGATTTTAGGAAAGTTTTCAAGGATTCCCTGACAATTTGTATGCCGAAAGAGTTTGTTTTCGATAAGTTTCGCAGAGAACAATGGCAAAATTTATGAATTGTATTATGATTATTGTTGCAATGATGAATTGATGGATGATATATACATTTATATTCAGTGTGCTTATGTTTGACGTGAAGGTCAAATTCGGCGCATGCGCTGTGAAAGTTACCTTTTATGAATAAAATTCTACTCTACTCTAAAAGGGGGAACAATGCACCGTCTTCCTTCTTTTCCTCGCTTTTTGGGGCACGAGTTCCGGATCATTCCCGTGCACCATCAGTAATCGTGCTTCCTCTAGTCGAGCTGACCCAACGAGGGGCACGAGGATTGGTTCCATGTTGCAGGGTCTCCACCCCAAATCTAGAAGTCAGGGCACGTGGTGGAAGACTATTTTGAAACCGACTGTACCTTGTCTTCAGCGACGGGATCCGCGCCACTTTGAATTAGCATGTTAAACATCGACGTCCTCTTCTCTTTTCTAGTTAACAGCCCGCAGAAATGAGTGGGGCATCGACCATCAACGTCCTTCAGGGAGACTAGGGAAGGGGCGTTGGCAAGGAGATACCGGACCAGTTCCTCGTGTCCGAAACCAACTGCCTGAAAATAACAAAAGTAAAAGCACAACCCTTACTAGCACTTACTAGCAACTCTTACAAAGCATTTAGAAACTGGGCGCACCGTGGTTGGAGGTGGAAAAGTAAAAGAAAAATAGTCTGATCTTTTTAAAGCGGGCTTAAAAGGGGAGGAAATAAGGGACTGGATTACATGTAGGGCTTTTCAAAACAGGCAATTTTAAATCAGTTTCAGATTGGTGCAAAGAAAGTTTACTTTTTACGTGAGTCAGCTATCAGAATTTGACTGGATCAAGAAAGTCAAAACAAGCCTGTGCTCGAGATTTCCTGAAACATTTTCGACGAAGAATTTCTCTGAAACTTTTCATTCTAATAAATCTCATAAATAAATAAATTTAGAATTTTCTAGTAGGCTTACCTTATGCAGGATAGTTCGTCCGGCAGAATCCCGACTGAGCAGGACATCCACAGGGATCACTTCTCGCAAGAAATACACAGGGGGACCCCCAACGGCCGCTTCATGAGTGTTGTGAATGAGCTTCTGCAACATAGATGAAAAAAAAATCTTCCCAGACAACCCTTTACTCAAAACTGGTTTAAGTTTAATCGAATAGGACTGAGATACGACAATCTAGTTACCCATCCCTCCAGCACTGAAATAGGTTTGAAGACCCGATGTGAATGCATTAGTGGCGTGTTGAATGCCGATTAGTTCGGCAATAGCGTAGCAGTTTGACTTTTTGGCGTTTTTGACGTTCGCCAGAAGCCGATAGCCGTAGCTGTTTCTTCTAATTTTTATTTTTGTGCTCAACGGCTAACGTCTATCGCCTAAATTCCTGTCCATCGCCTATCGGCCTAGGACTCGCCGCTAGGCGATGGACGTTGCCTCCAACTCCAACGGCTATCGGCTATCGAAAACAGTAAATAAGCACGAATCGGCAAACTTCATTCGTCTACCGGAGAAATTTCATCGGCGATCAAAAACGCCACTATTGCTTCGTTGCTCCTTTATTAAAATAATCGATTTTCATCGAATGAACTCTTTCTTCCGGATCTGTGGTATCTCTATATGCTTTACCTCCATGCTTGAAATATTTAGCTCCTACAGCGGTAAAGGACTGTCGAAAATTAGAACTTTTTGGGTCGCACGCAATAGCGGGCTTTCTTCTTCAGTGACCTTACAGTCTGGAAATGAAAATTTTCTTGTTAAGTGACCTTAAAATCTGGAACTGAATATTTCTTTAAGCTGCGCCTTTATTAGCCATTGCAATTCGGGCTTTGTTAAAATTCAATTTCTCGGCGTCGGGGTGAACTTTGTCTTGTCGGACCAGCAGTGCGTATTCTGAATCGTTACAAGAGCCCTAGGTGAAAATAAAAAAAATCCATTAGCTGGGTTAAAATAATAATTCAGTGCATAAATTCCGAGATATAAAAACAAGCTGGCATTTCAGTTAAACTTTAAAGACCTAACAGTGATTCACTCTGTGCCCTAATCGTTCCATTCATTCTCATTTCTGAGGCTTAGAACTTACGAATTCATTTTATCAAACCATACGGCACTACACTGATTTAAATACGACAGAGACATTTGGAAGCGTGGAAGTAGGCTACGGAGAATGTTGCGCCTATGTATCTGGACCGCTGAAATTTAAATGCACTCACATATACATTTAAATAGAAGATCTACTTTGGCTGCGATAAAACGAAAGGACACGACCCCTTTTCTAATTTTCTTAATCTCCTTTCTTTTGACTTGAGTTAAGCGTATTAAGCGGCAAAACAAATACTAAATACAAATACTAAAAGCGTAAAACTGGATGGGTCTGATCTGATTTCAATCTGAAAACACCTGGCTCTCTGCTTATATTAAGTTCTCAATTTATTGAATAATAATAACGATTTTATTTTTCACGCATCAAAAAGCACAAGGCATAGACGGAGTAGGGAAAAAAGAAAGAAAAGAAGAAAGAAACACTATAATAAGAGGAAAACAGACAAACATAGAAATTACGACAACATTACTTATCTACAGAACGAACTTATTGTAGTAGAATGCTCTTCCATTCGTGGTTAACGTTATTGTTGAACATCTATATAAGTATCCAACTGCTGTAAGTAGGTCAGTGACACTTTAAGTAGCGGCATTTTTATTATTTGGGGTCCAAGGAGGGAGCCGGAGCAGGTATTGACAGAAAAGAAAATAAATAGAGCAAATTTGTTTTTTATCAGAGATAAGTTAACATTCGCCAGAAAGGTGCAACGCATAAAATGTGAGGCAGGGCGAACGAGTTAAACATCGTGGCGAGAACAAGACGGTTGAAACGCAACCTATTATTTCAGTCTGACTTTTTTAGAGGCCAAAAACAAGGATGTTTTAGTTTAGATAATCTTCAAAGAAGCATGCGTCCACTCTACTTTTTACCATTTTTTTTCTCTTTTCTACTTTTTTATTCATTCATGTGAGACCTCCGAGGGATGGATATACCTTTCTTTTGTTGCGGGACTAAAATAAAAATATAGGGTCTTACCATGAGTTGAGGAACCCCTTCCAAAAACTGTCGTACCACAGCTGTTGGCGCGGTCTCTCCTAATAAGCGAGATCCCTGCCCTTCTAGAACCATCTTCCTTAGCTTTTCGACATCTCGGTTGTGCACCCATAGGCGAACTTTGGCCCTTGGTATTGTTGGCCATGGCACCTCTGAAAAACGCAAACAACGACGTGGAAAAGAACAACAAAATAAGCCATTTGTGCTTAAAGTTTTTTTTTTTTTCCCAATCTTTCCAGTAAATTAGTTTTTGTTTTTAAAGCATGTGAAGAAATTTTAAGAAGTTTTTGGAGTAGATTTTTCTTAAAGAAAAAAAAAAAAAAAAAACGTAGATATTATTGGTTGTGGTTGAGTATAGTTAGTAAACTTTGATGCTAGAAATATATTTTATGATTATAATATAGAGGTTGGTTTGAATGTTGAGGGGATGGTTTTGGATAGAATGGTTTTGTAGTTATAATTTGTCGGAAAGATATACTTTTCGTTTTATTTTTTTTTATTTTTTTTTTTAGATACAGTTTGGTTGAGAAAAAAAAATTGTAGCCTATGTGTCATTGTGAAGGTTTAAAGGACATAAAAACAAGAAATAATATTAAAAAAAAAAAGGATTAGGGGGCAAGAATAGTAAACGTAATTTGGGTTTTTATTCTAAAAAGTTAAGTGACGTAAATAGTTTAAAAGTGGGTAAAAATAGATCAAAATTAACGTCACTGAGGGATGGAGGAGTAGCCACAAAAAGTACGAAACATTATTTTCTCTTGTTTTTGTTTAAATAATATAAAAATAAGTTAAATTAGAAAAGATGCTACGGGATATTTAAAAAAAAAAATTTTTTTAGTAAAAAAAAAAAAAAAAAAAATAAAAAAAAAAAAAAACAAAAAAAAAAAAAAAAAAAAGTAAAGTATTGTTCAAATAGGTGTAATAAGAGCCTCGTTTTTGTTGCAATAGAGCTGCCGCGTCGCTGTTGCAGCACTTCTTTCATTTTGCACAATATGTGTTTTTGGATTCACTTTGTTCTTGGTCACTTTGTTCTTGGCAGCTGCAGCACCTCGCAGGGAAGCACGGACTTGGTCAGTGAGCAAGTCCGCGATTCTCGAGAAGCGCTGCCGTCTTCCTCGGAAGCACTGCAGTGCAAAAACAGATGTAGAAAGAATCAGTCCGGAAGCGGCCGAGAAGTGGACCTGCAGCGTGCAACAAAAACGAGGCCAAGGTGTAATGCGGCGTATAAAGATTAGTTTTTTTCTCTGGGCGCTCTGTAATAAGCTATATAAGGAGAATAGACCCTGGTTCTATTGTGTCTTATCTAGAGCATCAGATCGCTTGGTTGGGTTCCGCCAGCGAGCCGAGGAAGGAGCAGCGTCGGCAAACGTCGCATTGACAGGAACCTTTTCAGTTTGAACAAGCAATACGTAAATATCACGCATAGCGCTACGAAGCTTATTACACCTATTTGAACAATGCTCAAGTCTAGCACGTGACAGCTAGTTGCATGTAACCACACGGATATGGAATTTAAGATAAATTTTGTGGCGAAAAAGGCTTGCGCTTTTTTTTTATGTTAATAATCATAACGAGGAGGAATTTTAAAACTTTGTTTGCTTCAAGTACGTGTCGTACTTATGATAGTAATTCATTCTACTTCAGTAGCATTTTCATCCATTCTCCTTCCCGACATCTTCACTTCATATATGTATCCTATCTCCTCGATTAGCAATAGAATTTCTTCTCTTCACGTGACGTATCAGGCGCCCGATCATTGTTTCCGGGGAGCTGTTCCCGTACGAAAACCGGTTACCGGTATGTACATTTTGCCAAGATTGTCATCCAAGGCAAGGGGCATGGAAAGAGTCTAAAAACAGCCGTAGCCGTGTGTCATTTTCAGAACATCTCGGCAGAAACACTATGTAGTGCGAGGTGTCCTTTCACCTTGACTGTGTCAAATCAAGTGCGACTTGTCCGGGAATACGACATGGGAAAAAGTGCGGCCGCGCTCATACGCCGCGAAATTTGAAACAGAACTGTAGCGTGGTCAGTCGATGTGTTAGTAGTGTCACCAAGAACAAACAATCGATAGAACTTCTGTCTTTAGTCCCATGCAGCGACTATGAATACTCCGACAAAACCGAGCGGACCTAGAGGTATTTCTATAGCTTTGAGCTGATGTTGATGCCCGTTTACTCATCTTCCGTCTTCGCCGTTGCTTATCGCAGTAAAAGCAGTGAAGGAGGCTGGCAGGAGGCGTACTCCGCGCGCTGACCCGCTCTGGAGCGCGTCCATAGAACCAATCAGCTTTGACTCCTACTTTTCCTCACTGGCGGGTTCACAGCGATTTAGCTATTTGTAGAGGTAACAAATGTGATGGGGTGCGAAGCTACTAACCTCCGCTCGTTCATAGCGGACAGGGTATGGGGAAATATTCGAATCCGCATAGTCAGTCATATTACAGAGATAGGGAGACGGAGGTTTTGCCACATTATGGTGTCATATAAGCGCGGCCACAATCTTTGCCGGTCTGAAGTCCTGGATAACTCACGCTCAATTCTACGCAGTGAAAAATCGTACCGAAGCAAAATACTACGGCCAAAGCATACCGTTCGGCTCCAAGAAAATACGGATTTACTAGAATACTTGCCTATACTTTCCATTGTCTAGAATATTCTAATCCAATATGTTCCAACCCTTGGAAAACCAAGTTTCCAACTAAAGCCCGAACTGCGACTTTCCCTCCTTCCGAGGAAAAGTTCCCGATTCCTTCTACAGGCAATAAAACTGTCATGCTATATCTATTTATCATCTTAGTTCTTTAAGGCATGAGCTGAAATTCGGTTCGCGGAAGCCAGGTCATTAAAACGTGATGGTCGAGCTAGTGACCTCCGCGATTCGACCTTGGACTTAACGGTAGACCAGACACAGATCTACTATTGAGACTTCTTGGATCATTCTAAGAAATACTGACCAGAGAAACTTTTTTTCCGCTTCTATTTATGCTTTTACTCGACAACTCCCGAGGAATGAACTCCGCAGACTACTTTTATACATATTAGGCTAAGGGTTCACGAACATAAGGTTTTCGAACATAATTTTTGTCTTCTTTGGTATTTTCTTTGGTAGTAGACCGCAGACTACTTTATACATAATTAAGGGTTAACTTCCGACATCGAGGTTGATATCGGATTATAACAACAAGACCGCCATTGAAATTAATCTGTCCGAGCCGAAGGCGAGGCAGTTTATGAAACATATCCGCCGAGCGCAGCGAGGTTGATATTTTTAAATAGCCTTCGAGCTTGTTATTCTGATATCAACTGAGATGGAGGCATGTTGACTATTGTAACTTTTCGAACATTTAATTTTTGTCTTCTTTGGTACTTCCTTTGGTAGGACTTATGTGCTACTTTTGTAGAGATTTTTTGCTTAGTGAAATGGCAACCCTAGCCTACCGTAACAATGTGAAAATGACTACTGTTGTGCCGTGACCCGGGCATTTTTGTTTATGATTGCTCTCAGCCAAAGAAAATCGATAAAGCGAGCAAGAACTCTGCGACCGGTTCGGTTCCTTACCAGTAAATACAAAAATGAACCATATAAGTTGAAGCGTATAATTAATTATGAAGATGATAAAACGAAACTTCTCGTTTCATAGTTGGTGAAAAGGACAGCTAGTTTCGTCGGTGCCAGAATGTCACTGTTTTTTCCCGGCCCAAAGTCACAGGTTCCATCAGAAAAAGTGGCAACACTGAAGTTTGTATTAATAGACTGTTCAGTCAGAGCAAAATCAAGAAAAACAAGAACAAAGGTTTCGATGGGATCTCAAAAATTTGATATTTTACCCAGACAATTGGGTCTTGTCTTCGCCAGGTCCAGTCTTCGCCAGGCTAATCGTCTGAAAACCAAGTTCAGATTTACCTGTATATGCCTACTGATCGAAACTTCCTGCTTTACTTCTGCCAAATTTCTGGTTTCGGCACGAATTCCGAACGAACTATATGATACTGATCGAAACTTCCTGCTTTACTTCCGCCAAATTTCTGGTTTCGTGCACGAATTCCTAATGAACTACCGTTATAGCTTAACTACCGACAGGATACTAAAAACAGGAAAAGGTGTACTTGAAATATCTTATTGGCGGACCCCTCGCATGCTTTTAGTCGCCTACCAACAAAACGCTAAAAGGAAGAAAAGGTGTGCTTATACAAAATCAAAATCAAAATCAGAAGATACTAAACAGAGGAAAGGCACGGAACAGCTTGTCACTTTTTCGAATCCTCGATTTCTGGTAAATTCTTTCCCCGTTTTGTTCTTGCCTTTCCTGGTTCTAGTATCTTGCCTGCTTTTCTCTTTCCTTTCCTTTCCTGCTTTTAGTCGATCCCCAACGAAAATGCACTTACAACACCCCTGGTTACTAGATCCCGTCCGAAACTTGAAACAGGACATCTGAGGCTCTTGCTCTTGCCACTTAGAAAATTTAATTGCCCTCCGGTCAACCCGTTCAAAAGTAATACATGCCACTGAATTCTGCATGCTGCCTCCTCCCTCCCCCAATGATGGTCAGATCGGTGAAGTGACTATTTCCAAGTTGTTCTGGTTGGGTCCCTAATATGCCTGCCACGTTTTATCGTCCTAGCATCTTTGAAAATAAGTCACAATCGTGGGATCTACCGACAGACCCACGGAATTACAATCGGTATATGGCACTAGGACGAAGGGCAAGTGCCACAAAAATGAGAAATCACATTTGGTTAATTTGAATACTTGTACCTTGTTCCAAAGCTTTATTTTGTGGTATTGCCCTCTACAGGCGAATGCTTATCTGGTGCGAACAAAATTACTTTTCCCACTAGGTAGCAGGCAGGCGGCAGTATTTCAAAGATTTCTTGCAGTTCTTCCACTTCTACTTTATTTCAAAGTAGAATACTTTATTTCGGACCATTCTACTTTTTAATTTTCCAATCTACTGTACTACTTTATTTCTACTCTTTTTTGTCGTGACACACTGCAGTTTGGAAAACAATCTGGTTTCGTTCAAAATTCTCAAAATTTTACCATACAATAGGCTGATTTTCGAAATTTTTGCCTGCGGCGCACAGTTTTAACTCAATCTGGTTCTCTACTAAATATATTTAATCAAACAGAAAACAGGCTGATTCCCCCTGTTGTAATAGTCAGTGCACAGTTTGTTTTTCTGCCCAAATCTCGATACTATTGCACTAAAAAGGATAATTTTTTGCCTGCGGCGCACATTTTGAACACAAACTGGTTTTGAACCAAAAGATCTGTATTTTAGCACAAAACAGTCTGATTTTTGAAGTTTTTGCCTGTTGTAAATAATTTGCATAGAACTTCGTTTTGTACCAAAGTTTCTGTATTTTAGTAGGAAACAGGAATTTTTTTTCTGAATTCTTGCCTGTGTCGCAGTTTTAACACAATCTGGTTTGAACAAAAATATCTGAATTTGTTGGGAAAACAGGGTGATTATTTTAAAAATTTCCTGTGGCGCACACTTTAAGCAAAATATGGTTTATAGAACAAAAAGAAAGTTTTTGTTTACTTTCAAAAACTATTCATGAAGGGGAACGTTGAAAATCAATCAGCTAATTAAGCATTCACATATGAAATGACGGTCCTGGTGATTGCATTACTTCTGCATTAAGCTCGTCTTTCGATATAAAACTACTTTTTTTTTACATTGATTCAGAACAAATCTAATTTTTTCTACTTTATTTTGGAGGGCTGCTACTTTTTTTCAGAGAGGGTCGAGTGGAAGCACTGATTTCTTGCCTTTTGTTTGATGAATATAGGATAAAATATCAATATGCTTTGAAAATCTTATTTTAATTCTTTTATATAGTTTTCAAACAAAATATATATTTCTTGTGCATATTCTATATAGTATATGGATCAAGCATCAGGATTCAGGCTTTGGATTCAGGAAGCTAAAACGCAGTGTTGCCGCACTTGCCGCCCTGCCCTGCCCCTAAGTTTAGATTTTCGGATCGAATCAGTAGTTTGTTTAGTATAGGTACAGTCAAAATGGTAAGAAAGAACACATTTTATGGCATAATCCTGGAATGATCAGAAGTTCGTATAAACTTCTTAAATCTCGCCAAGACATCTTTTTTTAAAGTGTTTATATTCTGGATAACGTACACACTTGTTCGTAAATCAGTTTTTAAATGTTTTACAGCTTTTTATGACCTTTTTTCAGCATTTGTAGATGCTCGTCTCTCACCCGACTTAAATCTGTAATGGAATAACCATCTCCCCGGTCAACGTCTTCAAACCGTCTAAAACTGATTTACGAACAGGTGTGTCCCTTGTGAGGCCTAGGCATTTCAGTATTCAATATTCCAGATCAAACCTGGATCAAAGAGTATTTTCAAATTCCGAAAGTTTTTCCTTTGGTTTTCATCTGTTTTTCTTGAAAGAAAAATTCCTAAGGCCTATTCTCGCCGTTCCCCGAGGACTCCTCGGGGAATCGAAAGGAACGGCGAGAATAGAGGGACTCACTCCATGCGGACTCCGCGTGCAGGAAACAGCGAGAACACGGGGACTGCTTCCAAGACGGATTTTATTCTTAAAAAAAATATGCATTTGACAAAATTAGTCTGGATCTACTTTATTTTTGGTTTTGTTCATTCTGATTATTTTTACTTAATTTTACATTGCACCAGCACCACCAAAAATTGATTCCCCTCCGAATCTGAAAGGGAGTCCTTCTTGATGATGGTGATGATAATCGGAGCATTCCCCGTCCGTGGGGACTCGCGAGAATACGGGGAGTGAGTCCCCGGGACAAACGAAAACGCGGGGACTCCTCAAGTGGAGTCCTCGGGGAACGGCGAGAATACGCCTCTAGCAAAAAAGCGAACGGAAAAATCTCTTTTTTTGAATGTAGCCGGAACGCAACCCTGCCTAAGAGCCCTGAGTCAAAAACCAAGGACATAAGAAATCTATAAGGACATAAATCCTACTTATCTAAATTGACATCTTATCAGTGCCGTCTTTACCCTTAGGACGGTAAGGCCGGTGCTGGGCGGCCAGGGCAAGCGAGATGCCATACGGCCGGCGTAAATGGTTGAGAAAGAAAACGCTGTCTTGACTTCGATTGATATGGATATCCGGAGGCGTCATATCCGCAAAAAAAAAGTCGGTAAAAATGAACAGCCAGTCGGTAAATACCTTGTCCCCCCCCAAAACCATTTTGGCTAGTAACGCCTCTGATGGTATCACTTGTTTTTCTGCTCTGAAGTGCTAAACTGTTGATTAAACATCACTGCTTTTATTTCTGAATTGTTTTATAACTGTTTTAGAACAACCAGATGGTGTGGGCTAATGTGCTGACGTTTTTACGTTTTTGACTCACGAAAAAGGGCCAAAAATCCACGGATGGCCCTAGGGTCCACCAAAATTAAAAGACGGCACTGCAAAGTTTCCGAATCTGGTTGATTTTTCCGGAAAATCCTGCAGATTCTAAAATACCGAGCGGCAACGCTGCAGAGAGAAGCCCATATTTGTTTTGGTCTGAGACAAAAGTCTGTGACTAATTCCATTCCATGACAGGATTAAGGCTACTTCACAGGAAATCACCAGGTGCCCTTGACCATCAGGTAACTGAATGACAAAATTTTAGTAACCAAGGGTCCAAGGAAGCCACATGGGCACATGCAGTCAAAGATTGTGTAAGTAGGAAAGATGGGACACTCGCCAAAAAACGTGTCGTGGAAAATCCTCGGTCTAGCCACCTAACGATCCGATCCACCTTTCCTTCCTTGGAGCTTTTAACTAACTTTTACAACGCTAGATGGTACGGAAAATTAGCCTTACAAGCTTGTGACCTTATTATCTTTGCATGCAGTTACACAGGGGGGGGGGGGGGGGGGCAAGATATTTATGCTACAGACCAGCTGGTCATTTTTTCCGACTGAGAAAATCTACTGTTCTTACGAAAAAACAGTGTTTTGATGAATAATCAACTGATTTTAAGAAAAACAGACTGTTTTTACAAAAAAATTGAATCTTGTTACAGAAAACCAAATATTTTGAAGAAAAATCAACTGTTTCCAAGAAAAAATTGACTCTTTTTACAAAAAATGTAGACGCTTTGCTCCGACTCTGTTATTTTTTACCGACTAGCCGGTAACATTGGGGGGTGACGCTCCCCCTCCCCCCCCCCTGTATGTGATGCCCCTGTCTACCACAGAGCCCCTGATAAATAATATAAGCTATGCAGGCCTGATGCAGACCCTATACCTAACCTTGCTAGGCTGGTGTTAGGCCCTGCAGAGGCCCTGGTTAGGCCAGATGCTGTCTGGATGCTGGGCCAAAATCTCAGCCAGTTATCTGATGCTTGGGAAGGTCAGTGCAGGATCAGATGTAGGTTAATGAAAAAGTTGGGAATTTGATTAAATATGCATCTGATGACACCTTTCTATTTGCCCCATCCCAGTGAATGAAAAATATACATGCAATTCCCACCATTTCTTTCCAGTATCTACACCTACTAGACCTTGATTAGAAGCTCTAATTATTCTTCACAACATAATTATTTTCTGTTTTTATTGAACAAAGTTGCAGCTTTGCCAAATGCCTTTCTTCTAAACAGATGCTGACCAGGGCAAAATTGTTTTTGAGCTAGCTTCCAATTTGTTTTTGGGGATTCATTTGCGTTACTGGGTTGACTAAAATTTCAACTTTGTTTTGTGCCAGGCAATTGTTTAAAGAAGAAATAGAAGTAATTGAATGATATCTGATATCAATTAATTTGGTCAGGATCGATGTATTTTGATGTTCCACATGCATAGTCTTTATTTACACAAGTTTACTAGTGGTGGTGCAAAAATATGGGGGTTCAAATAGCAAGGTGTCCTGTCAATTGTTGAACATGTAGGCTATTTGGATCTATATAAATATAGAGCCAAATAGCCAGCTCGGGTCAGATGTGAGTGATCCCGCTTTTCTTTGAGGAATAGTTTGGCCACAAATTACAACAAATACAAAAACAATATCGAAGAATTGTCTCCGGGTAGGTCAAAGAAAACATTCAAAGAGTTTTTAATTAGTAATTATTAAAGTAAAACCATAGCACTCAAATTAAATTAATTGTAGATTATTATTATTTATTTAGTTTTAGGGTTGGGAGGGATTTTGTTTTGTTGCTGTAATGCTGGATGCATCCCTCTTATTGGTTCTAGGTAGGGGAGAGGGGGGCCATACCGAACGATTTTTGCTTTTTCTGCTGCTGGAAGCTTAATTTTTAACCAATATACTCGGTTTTTATGGTCAAGGGAGAGCAGACACTGGGCATTCTATGGTGAATTTATGAAAATTTTAGGAGTCAAGGTAAACCCTTGGCAGCCGTAAAACCAGCAGTCTCTCAGTCGTTCGGGATAGCCCCCACCACGGGGCGAAAGCGGACGGGGTAGGGGCCAATCCGGACGGGTTGAAAATTTTAGCTATTTATCTGAAAAGCAACGTAAAAAACACAAAATGACCAGATTTTCAACTATATAAGCATAAATGGGCACCCTCATCACCTGACATTAGTTAGGTGATGAAAGTGGGAAAGGTTTCAGTATTTATTTGAAAAGCAACGCAAAAAACGCAAAATGACCAGATTTTCAACTATATAAGCACAAATGGGCACCCTCATTACCTAACATTAGTAGTGACATATAAACTTCAGAATCTGCAAAGTTGAAGGTCGTAGTTATCTTTGGTCAAGAAGGGGCGAAACCGAACGTTCAAAAATACATTCGGAATAGCCCCTAAATTTTCGTTCGGAATCGCCCCAGACAGACAAAAAAAAATTAAATGGCTGCCGTGGTCAAACCCGTCGGCCGATCAAAATGAAAATCATGCAGGATAGAGAACAAATACTAGTCTAAACGCCTGCAAAAGCACGGAATTCTGGCTATCACAATTATTGAATTATCTTTCACCGACTTGCTATGTCCAGATTTCCAGCAAGAGCAAAAAAACTTCAAGGGCTCCCAAATCTTGTACAGTTTGTCCAACTGATTTGAAACTTCCGCCAAATGGGCGCTAGGTAGAGGCCATCCAGTGTTATTTTTTAGAGTGAAAAAGCTGCATGATAGGTGGTGAAAAAATTGAAGGTTCGGTTTCGCCCCCGTGCGGTATGGCCCCCCTCTCCCCTATAAATAATTATTATTATTCATGATTTTTATTGGTTTGTGAGTTTGAACTGGTGAGTACTACTGTCTTTTCTTGTATTTTGAAGAAGGTAATTGTTTTTCATTTATCACTCCCGTGCCATTCGTGCTTTGCCCTCTGCCGGGAGTATTTGTTAAATCATGTGTGTAAAAATATTGATAAGAATAAATGAACCTGAACTTGAAGGGGCTGGATGCGTTTGCATCAATAAACCATTCTAGGGACAGTCACTTCCTTTAAATTTGGAAATGGAAAAGATGAAGTTCTAATGTAACTAGATATGCTGAACACAATCCTCAGATAATCGGCTGAGATTTAATCGGCAACACAAAATATGGATGGTTTGGGTGAAGCTCAGAAATCAACCATTCAGAATTTCTTTATAGTGGATTAAGTCCTTTATGGTTGAACAGGTAGGCTGTCAGCAGTATCTCTTTGATGTAGTGAATTTGGATAGAAACGTCGGTTGATTTGAACACTGTCTAGCCTACAATAAAGTTGGAACGAAGTTGCTGCGCTTCGTTGCCCATTGACAATACCTAGTGTTTATAATTTCGAACCCGTAGATTTTGTTTTCAAACAGTACAAAACCTGAAAGAAGAAACAGAAGTAACAGTGGCAAATATTTGAAGATGTATCCAAATATGGGGAAACTGGATGCTCATTATTTGTATAGTCCTGTACAGACATGATATGATGAACATGATACAGTCAGATACAGAAAATCAGACTTTTGTCAAAACACGATACATGATACAGAAAATGAGACTTTGGCATAGACGATCAGGTTGTCCAAGTAGTTCTCATACAAAAACCAGTGTTCGGTACAGACTATACGAAACAGTGCATGTGGTTCGACTGCATTTAGGTTGGCTAATCCAGAGAACGATACAGCGCAAGTCTGGATGGAGTAGACCTCAGCTGGTAGCATCACAAATTTAACACAAATTTGAGATGCCCTCCCAGATGATAATGGAAGAGACTTAAACTCACCAGCAGTTGGCTTTTCTCACAGCAAATGGATGAAAATGAACTGTTCAAGATTTGAAACATCCAAGTAGAGTTACTGTAGGCCCTACTGTAAGTTACATTTGGCTAAATAGACAAGTAAAAGACCAAATACCCAGATGTCCTTATTAGGCTAGTGCTCAAGGAAGTAGAAGCATGGTTCTTCATTTTATGTTTAGCTGGATATCCATTTCGTCGCGTCACAAGGCCTGATCTGTAGCACAATTAGTAGGCTTAGCTGACCACTAGGCTGTGCTTAATGAGCTGACTTATCGCAAGATACCTAATTTCGCTTTAAAGGTGCTTGTGGAAAGGGGGGGATCTCTTTGTGGTGGCTGATTTTAACGACGTTAAAATGGGTAGGGGCAGATTTCGGTTTACGTTAAATTTTGAGGAGTTTTGTTTCGGTGAAGAATATGAAAACGTCTGTTTTATGTGTGTTAAGGTTATTCTTAGGCTACCTCTATGAGTCTATATGTGCAGTATGTGCATACGTCAGCCCAGTAACTGAAATTAACTACATAATTGAAAGCGTTGGCCATGACAGCCCGAGTTGGCCAACATTCTGTTATCGAGCTGCATACCCCTCTCCTCATTAATGCTTGTTTCACCACCTCGCACTCAATTAGACGCATGTCATAATGCCTAGTTAGCTGTTCCTCCTCTGTATCTTTGACACTTAGCAAATTTCCAAAGACAGTGTTCCATCTAATAGGTTTCCCAGTTATGGGTTGGCTACTTCAGACCTTGCAAACGCTCGTTATGTGTTGTATACATTTTTTTTCAAAATCGAAACAGATTAGTGAAAGAGAACAGTGTTGTCTGTTGAAAGTGCGCATCCTTGTGTTATCCTTACAATGAACTGCTGACAGTGTAGACATGCCTTATTTAAAATTGGCCGCTTTAAAGTACCGGTGAGTACAACTGAAAGCTCATTAGGAGATAATCTGGGGGGTGGGGGTATACTGCCTTGTAGCCTTGCAGGGACTTTGATCTGGCACTGAAAACGTTCTGTGGGCCCATCCATCCTAGCTTATACGACATCGTTCTAGCGGGGTAGACACTCCAGGGGAGTATGTATCCCCCAGCCTTAGCGAAACTCGAAAACAATGGTGCTCGTAATGAGGTGCCTGGAGTTTGAGCTCTGTGGTTAGCCTAACCCAGTCAGATTGGTGAATCATTTTCGTCGATGCTTCTCTCTGCGGTTTCAGAAATTTGGTCAGTCTTTGTTCAGACGTCAGAAGAGATGTACCGTTTGTTTTTGTTCCAGTTTAGTGTGGACAGGTAGCTGTGTTGGGTTGGTAATCAAACTGGCTGACGACTTCCAAGGCTGTTGCGGTGTTTAACGTTTGTAATATTTTACTCTATCGAGTGATTTTGAAGTGGTGCAAGGTCAGTTTTCGACGAACAGACCTCTGAATTATCCGAGGATGTGCATACCGCATTTACTGGAAAACTACCAACGTCGGTACTGCCTAGGTCGAAGTTCTAGTGGTAGCCTAATAAAACTACTAGTAGGCGTTTAGCGCACCCGAATTACAGAAATCTGCTTTAAGAAAATACGATCAGTCTGCATAAAGAAGTTAGGCTACTACTCAGTGTGATACTTTTTGGAGAGTACTCGCACTTTTGCCATGGAAAAGAATCCGTAACGTGATTTGCAGCTCAGACGCCGTAAGTCGAGTCCACACTTAGAAACGATAGTCGACACTCAGGGTTCCCGCATGGCTAAAATACCAGCCGGTTAATACCGGCTAAAAGGTGATTTCTGCCGGTATGGTTAAAATCAAGTGGCATGGATAAAATCAAATAACTGGCTAAAATCAAATTTCTAACTGCTACCTTGCTGCTACTATGTGATTTTGGTAGCACTCCGCTATTCTAAGACTGTCATACTTCTTTCAGGTATTAAAGAAACCTAGAAGAACTCAAACAAGCTTAATTAACTGATCCCAGCGATCTCGTATACAGAGTACGTCTTTATTCGAAAATAATCTGTAAAACTTCTTTGTTGCATTTCTCAAAGAAAAAATTGCCTCGCTGCACTGTTACCACTAAAACGAAATCAGCTTCGAATATGGCAGAAATAAATTAACTAACTAAGGTTAAATGTCCATTAAGTCACATTAATCAAATTATAAAGCAGACATTCAACTTCAGTAGTAAAACAAAACGAAAACTTCCTCGTTAGTTCAGGGTCTCCCAACATGATGTCGTCTGCACTTTCCGAATCAGAGTCGGTAACCCCAATGGCTGAACTTGTAGAATGTTGTGCAATCGATGAACCTGGTTTCTGGACTGGAGTAGGCGAGCTAATTAGTCCGGGAATCAACCCTGGTTGAAAAATAGTCGGAAAACAACGAAGAAACAACAGTAAAGATTGATACGTAGAAAAAATCAGTGCGATTTGATTTTAACCAGTTTTAGCCGGCAAAAATCGGTTTTTATTAATAAAAGCCGATTAAAACCGCCGGTATGGTAAAAATCAATTTTAGCCGGCAAAAACGGAACCCTGTCGACACTAGACTACCTCTGTCTCCGTTCAGTGCATAAAATAAACCTAGTTCAGTTCATACCGGTCAACACCTGGACCTGAATAGGATACTTACAAGGGTTACTCTCTGAGTTTGCTACCCTGCGTTTTTGAGGCCGCAATTTAAAGCACATGTATATGAATGATTACGTATGTCACAATGTTCGGAGAACCGTAACTAACAAAAGATCAGCTGTTTCTTATTGTTTGTTATTTTGTACCGAAAAGACTGAGTAGTCCGAAAATGACATAATACTAGATAGGCTGGAGGAGACCAAAGAAGGTTTTGTGATAAGAATTTGGCTTTTAGCTCACTAATTCAAGTAATTCAACCCCTGCTCGAGAATAGTCCTGAGATAATCTGTTTGGCAAGACAACATTAAAACTAGGATATGTTATTGCAATTCGACGCAAATAACGTAAATCTAAACAACAAATAACCTATTGGTGGGCTTAGGCTAATCCGGGGGATCAGTGACCTTTGTTTAACACATCACGGGGCTACATTCCATCTGCTTACACTCGTTTTTATTATGCCACACGTTTAGACGTAGACTACCCGTCAAACGGGTTATGAATTTGGATTGCAGTAATAATAATTCGCCGTCACGAACCTGATAGACTTGTACTTTTACAGGTGCCTACGTAGACCTACTTGTTGAGTGCAGCTGTGTCCCTGGCTCAGTTCAAATCGACTGAAATCTGAGGGAAAACAAAATTGTCAAAAATGGCATTCTCTTTTAGAAGGAACCGATCTGTGATATATAAATTAGGTGTTTTTTTTCTACTATGCTGGTTGGGTGTGATGCTGTTGTCCAGCTCAGATTCTGTGAGACTAGCGGAAGAGAGTGAACAAATAGTGTACATTTCGAAGAAGCCGGATTTCTTTAGTGGAAGAAAAGACGATGGTCCGATTTTGAAGGATAATCGGCGGAGGAAGGAGAAAGTGAGAACTGCTGGTAAGTTTGTGATTTTTTTTTTTACTGAGAATTTCTTTAACGTCGATGGACTGGAACATTCTAATAGATTTTACGAGATTTTTTTGCCAGTAGCAGTGGGAACAAGTTTTGTTCCCATTTTACCAGTTGTTCGAAGCTCTTAAAAAGTACACCTGAAAACCAGAAACGAATACAGGCCATTTCTTTTATCTCGTGCCAAAGCAGATGTTTATTCTCCCCAAAATTGGAAAATATACCATTTCGCACTTTGTCATATCATAAGATGCTTTTATTCCAGGACATGATCTGAAGTTTAGGTTATCTGGGCCGGAATTACCTTTTGGATAATAAATCCTGTGTTTTTGAGGGATCTGAAATAGTGGTGTGATAGTTAAGTCTTCGTAAAGCTGGTCCATCCGTCTGTATGTCTGTTAGCACGCTTTCGGTTAGCATCTGGTAAATACCAGAAATCTATACGACCCAGTGGTTGAGCCTAATATAACTAAAACATGTGTAACATATGATGACAGGAGAAACTTGTATGTCTCACTGACTGGCCATTTAGGTAGCCTAATAATCAGTGTTCTCGGGGGTCCAAGGTGCTCAAAAGGGTTAGCCCGCCCTGCCATTTATCTTTCTTATTGTTCAGGAACAGATTGGCAAATTCGCAATTGGCCCAATTGCGTTTCGGCATGAAAGAAGTTCGTCGTCCAAGGCTAGGGATATGGAAAGAGGCTAAAAACAGCAGAAGCCTTGTGTAATTTTCTGTAAGCGCAGCTTAGTTGTAAAGTAGTCAACTATTTCGGAACGTCTGGGCGGAAACAATATGTAGTGCGAGGTTCCTTTTAAGATATTTTTGAGTTAGGACAGTCTGGATGATTGCGATGCGCGCCACTAGATGATCCTACAGTCGTACCGAAACCTTGTTTGAACTGGCAACTTGGGTGGGGCTGGGTTATCCTAGTCTTTACGTAATGAAAGCTGTGACATCAGTTTTCGCATATCCACAGTGCATGCACATTCGAAACAAGCTTGAGTCATTACCGAAAACAGGTTTCTTTGCGCAACCTGTGTAATGCGAGATTGGACACGCACAAAACCACGCACAAATTTACAGGAAACTGCAGAAACCGAGAAACATATGATGTTGACTTTTCGCTAGTTTTTGGAATGGTCTTAAAGATTCCAAAGGATTTAACAAAGACTAAACGAGTAATTTCACATAGGCTATAGGCTAGCTAGTTTATTACTAATCTTCGAAGGGTAATTATCTCCTCTACCCCTGATGCACGTGGTTAGTCGTTGAAGCGATAGCGGGTCTCGGTCTCGGTACTGAACGCAACCTTCAGAAATGAAGAAAAACTAATTTTCTACATTTGTAAGGACCGAGTTTTAACAATCTCCCCTCCACCTAACAAGTTCAATTTGTGTTTAATATCAATTGAATTAATACATAAACAGCCAATCTGGCGGAGAGTGAGCTCGAAGCAACAAAAACAGATGGTAGCATTCGAAATGGAAACGACGTCATTTTGTGAATTCGGACGTCATAAATGCTGAAAATCGGCTAAATCCTCAGCAGAAGAGATTAGACGTAATGATACATGATAAGAAAGTACACCAGTCTATATTTCAAAGACGCTGATAAGAAGGAAGACTATTCCAAATTTCCTAGTCATATGTCGAGAATGCAAGGCATTCTGAAAATTTGGCAGGCTCTTTACAATTTAAGCACCCATCGTACCCAGGTCGCACCAGGGACCCATAAATTCCCATAAATTTCCCCCGAGCGTCAGATAGTTCGAGAAATACCCACGGGGATTAATTAATTGCCTTGAGGGAGGAGTCTCTTTGGTCTCACGTCCAAGGAGGCCCGGGATTGGCTCTATCTGACCAAGAACGCCGATTCGACCCAAGTGGAATTTTGGAAACTAGGTGAGGCTCGGGCGACATAGCAAGATAGAAGCATAGGAAATGACAATCCCCATGAATGACGAGTCATTACAGGAAATGTATGGGTCCCTGGTCGTAGCCTACCTATAATGCCAATGCAACCTATTTCCGTAATCGCCCCATCAGTTCTTAAACCCTGAGTCCGGAATTTCATACAATAGCCTACTTTCTACCCCCCCCCTCACGACACCTCACTTGATTTTCACACTTGCAAGGTTTCTCTGTTTTTGGTGCGTATCATGCTCCTGCCGATTGTTTACTAGAACTCACTCGTCAGAAAAAACAATAATGTGACTTGTTCCGTGTCAGAGGGTTTGGAGAAAACAGCCAAAGCCGTTGTCAATTGTTAAAAGCAGTAACTAGTCCGGGATGTCCTTTAAAGCAGTGATTCCCAACCGGTGGTACGAGTACCCAAAGGGGTACGAGAGACCCTCGCAAGGGGTACGCGAAGGTGAACCTCGCTTCAGTCGTTGTCCAGTCTCCTTCCTAACTCAGTTTCTGTATTATGCTCAAAATGAGATGCCCCATCGTACGAAGTGTCAGGTTTACGTGCTCATTATTGATGACATTAGCCTAAATATCGTCTTTGGCGTTCTGATCGTGGTAAAATAAAATAGTAAAACAACAATTCGTCAAAAAAGGGGTACGGAACCTTTTTGAACCTTGATTAGGGTATCCTACGCGGTACGGAAAAGGTTGGGAACCACTGCTTTAAAGCATAACTCTTACTAGAAATGATCTTTTCATGATGAAATGGCTCGGAAATAGGATTTTTCGAAAATACCATTACTTGCCACGTGAAATAAGCGATTTTCGTGTTAGCACCTGTCAACTCCGTCCAGCCTTCCCGCTCTCCGACGCGGCAGATGGACACAAAATATTTGAAAACTGAACGCGCCGTGGTTAAAAAGTAGGAAAACCAAGCAAAAGCAAAAAAGGCCAAAACAGAAGAAAGACCTGATGGCCTACTGTGTCTTCCAAAATGAAAAGCAAAACTCTGAAGCCTCTCGTTTCCTTATGTGTGAAAGAGTTGTCGGCGGGCCTTGCCGCTTTTAAGTCTAAGTGCCCACAGAACGCGAATTCGCGTTCGCCTGGGCGAATTTGACGTCGCGAGCGGAAAAAATTTGCGCCCCGCTGTTTTAACTCCAAGTCAAATTTGTTTCGCGCCGCGTGGCGGAAAGGATTCGCGTTCTGTGGGCACCTAGCTTAACGAAGTTTGCGTTCCGTGACTGGCAAAACTCGGCTAAGCCGAAAAAGTGCTAAAACGTCGTAGCAGGGACCCATAAATTTCCTTTACAGGTTTTTTTTTTTCATTTCCTATGCTTCTATGTTGCTATGTTGTCCGATCCTTGCCTACTTTCCAAAAATCCCACTTGGGTCGAATCGGCATTCTTGTTTGCCTCATTGGACGTGCGCACCAAAGAGACTCCTCCCTCAAGGCGCCAGCAGCCAATCCCAAATTTTGTCTATCTGGCCTTGCACGTGATTGGACCGTGGGTATTTCTCGAACTATCTTTCCATACAGGAAATGTATGGGTCCCTGGTCGCAGGTATAAAACAAAACACGGGAGAAAGGCGGGGATTTCAATAGCTTATTATTACTTAAGGGAGCTAGGGATAAGATAAATGGTAGAATAAGCAAGAGTGGTCCTTTAACCAACAAATCTTATATCCTACCGCACGCCCAGAAGAAAATTATACTAAGGAAAAGGAATTGCTCATTGCTGGTCCTCTTTCAAATTCATCCCTCTTGAAAATCCTCGTGACTTCCAATCTGCTCACACAGCTTTTCTTCCCTAGAGGAGAAGAATGAAATCCCTGACGCAGGAGTTCTTCTTCCCCCTAAAGACCCTGAAGGTCCCGGGGAACTGGGAAAGGCTGTGGTTCTGCCGAAGGAATTGACGCCTGAACAAAAGAAGCTAGTAGATGAAGGCTGGACGAAGAATGCATTCAACCAGTATGTCTCAGATATGATCTCCATTCACCGGACACTGCCAGACGTCAGAGATGACAGGTATGAAAATGTTATCTTCTTACCTCTGGAGGTTCTTCTTTTTTTGGGATCCCAAAACGTTAGTGACGGATACCTATGACATCGCAAAATTGTCCGTCTGTCAGTCTGTCCGTCTGTTAGCACGATAACTCTCGAAAGGATTGAGATATTTTGATGAAACTTGGTGGGAGGATCCTTCTGGTCAAAGTACAAGTCAAGTTCGAAGATGGGCTCTGCAGCGGTATATTTGAGGGTGGGGGAGGGGTTTCAAATTAAGGGGCAACACAAATATTTTTTGAAAGCTGTTTTGATAGTTGATTTAGGAGTAAGGAGACACGCTGAATCCGAATATGAAAGTTATTTTCTCGCCGGACAAGTAGTTCGCCCGGAATCCGGCCAAAACCGGAAAGTTTGTTAAAAGTAAAAGTTTTATTTGAAGTTGATTGGATGTTTGATTTAGAGGTAAGAAGACATGCTGAATACGATGGTGAAAACCATTTTCTTGCTTGACAAGTAGTTCGCCCGGAATCCGGCGCAAACCGGAAAATTTGATAAAAGCAAAATTTGTATGTGAAGTTGATTAGATGTTCGATTTAGGGGTAAGAAAACGTGCTGAACACGGTGGTGAAAACCATTTTCTTGCCGGACAAAGAGTTCGTCCGGAATCCGGCCAAAACTGCAAAATTTGTTAAAAGCAAAATTTGTATTTGAAGTAGATTAGATGATAGATTTAAGGGTAAGAAAAAACGCTGAATCTGTATATGACAATTATTTTTTAACCGGACATATAGTTCGTCCGAAATCCGGTTGAAACCGGATTTTTTTTTTTAGAAGTTAAAGTTTTATT
The DNA here is from genome assembly GCA_023053555.1 of Branchinecta lindahli. NCBI lineage: Eukaryota > Metazoa > Arthropoda > Branchiopoda > Anostraca > Branchinectidae > Branchinecta > Branchinecta lindahli. Next base: position 2,893,085 of record JAKZAO010000009.1, on the reverse strand, counting down.
TGAAGTTGATTAGATGTTCTTTATAGGGATAAGGAGATACGCTGAATTCGTTTCTGAACTATCTTTTGTTACCTATTTGTCTGGATCAAATATTCAATTTTTGGGATCCCATCGGAACCTTTGGTCTTGTTTCTTTTTATTTACTAATAGTTTTTTCCACACTTTTGAACTAGATTTTGACACCAGCTTGATGCATAGTCGGACGCAGCCGATAGTTGGTTTCTCGTCGTCACCAGAAATAAAGTATGTCGTAACGGGCCTAGTGTACAAAGCGTCCTATAAAATGAAATTTGAAACTAACAACTTTATAATATCTCGTGTAGGCTAATTATGGTTTCTGACATTAAACTAACACGAACCATTACGTTACATTACTAAAATAAAATATATAACGGGGTTGTAGATATCTTACGAAATAGGTGATGAAGCCATTCTCGTACCGTGGTACCGTTCATGAAAAACTCGCGGCGGACCGAGTTTGGGTGGGACAGAAGCCGCCTTCCTAATCGGCCTTCTTTGATTGGGGGCATGGGTAGGGCGGATTATCTCTTGATTTTTTGTTGTCTCCGAAAACAAGACAAAGTTTCGGCTCTACTTAGTTAGGTATCTGGGGACTCGTCTGGGGGGGAGGTAGGAGGGGGGGCTTGTCGTTCAAGGATCTTTTTCTGGTGGAATATGGACACTCGTTATCGTAACTTGTTTCCCAGAGCTTTCTCATAGACACATGACAGGTTTATAATGCTTCTGTTTCCTTTGCTCAGCAAACGCGCCTCCCTCCCCTGCCCATAAAGCTGATAGAGAGAATTATCTACTGCCAGTCCGACCTAAAGTTCTTGGAAGATTCCGGAAACTACAGAACCTGTCAAAATGTCTAACGAGAGCTTTAATTTTCTGCGGCGGACAAGTCTGGGGCGGGAAAAATGCTGAGAAGTGCAGATAGGCAAACATAACTCCAGCCTTGCAAAAGCCGGACCAGGCGATGCCATTTTTCAGAACCAAAGAGGCTGGTGTCAAAACTTTTGAGACTATAAAATAGGCAAACTTGGAACGGGAGTCTTTTAGTGACTTCGGAAAGCCAATGGCTCGAAGGCCCTCAAAGAATCGTGTGCAGCGATTTAGACGAAAATGTCGAACGGTTAAACAACGGTATTCACAAAGCTGAGATGGTAAGTTTTTGGACGGTCATTCATAGACGATTCCCTAGTGATCTTTTTTTCAAACCCGTGTAGCATCTTTTTTCGTATTTCTTACTTCTGGGCTACGACTTCTCCTCATCTCGGCAATGTTAATATTTTTTACCCCTTAAAACCACCTACTCTTTCTAAAATTAGATATTCCTAGAGCTACTATTTCTAATCAGACTTTCGAAATATTTCTTTTCTTTAAATTTTTTTGAAATGTGAAGTAGGCTATTTTAGTTAATCAAATCGAGATTTTAATATTGCTTATAAAGACATTTATTGTTTGTGAATCCCTCATTCACGTACTATTCTTCACATACTAACTTTCAACCTTTACTAACCTAACGTAACTAACCCATAAAGGGCCCCTCGTGCTTATTCTACCTTTTATATCATCTTTAGGTCCCCTAAAGGATTGTAAGGTTCAGAAATACCCGACCTTCGTCATTTTTTCGTTTTGCACGTTTTTTTACACCCATTTTTCGCACCCAATTTGTTCACACCACTTTTTATCGCTTTTTGGAGTCAAGCAGCGCAAATTTCGCGAAAGTTTCTGCCGACAACCATAAGAAGCCTCGAAATCTTGTTTGCTGTTTTTAACTTTCTGCAAATCACAAACATCCGGTCTTCGGCTTTATTTCTCCTTTCGCTGTTTTTTTTTTAAAGCACAATTCTAACTAGAAGTTATCTATTCACCATGAAATGACTCACAAATATCTGTTTTCGAAAATACCATTATTTGCCACGTGAAATTGGCGAATTTCTTGTTAGCGCTTGCCGACTCAGTCCAGCCTTCCTGATCACCGACGCGGCGGCTGGACGCCAAGTATTTCAAAACTGAACGCGCCGTTGTTAAAAGGAGGGTTTTCGCGCAATCTCGGAATCACTTTCCGGCGAGCGAAGCGTATCGTGAAAACTGTGGGAAAGCGATTCCTGGAATCACTCTCCACTTTCCCGCTAGACTGATCGCGAAGACGCATGGAAAGCTGACGTCGCCGGTAAAATATTGAATTACAAGCTCTTTCGAATAAATATGGTTCACTTTAGTACTTCTTTGAATCTCATGCAATTCACCGAAGTCATCCTAACAACGCTTGCAATTTTTCTTTATTTATTAGTGATACTTCCACTGTTTTTTTCCATACTTACGAAATTCCCGCCGAAAAAATCAACTTTCCGCGGAGCTTTCCACTAACTTCGTGGAATCACTTTCCAGGAAAGCTGCTTCGGTTTCCAAAGCGCGAAAACCGGGTGGGAAAGCTCGGCAACTTTCCGACGTAGCGCGAATACCACTGGAAAGTGATTCCGACTTTGCTTTCCAAGTCGCGAAAACCCTCCTAAAGTTTAACTGAAACGCCAACTTATTTTTGTGTCATTTAACTGAAAACACTGAATTATTTAGATTCTGCAAAGGGATTTTTCTATTTTCCACTATCCACTCCAGTTATTACGTTCAGAATTTCTACGGCCTTCCCCACAACGTAAATTCTACTATGAGGCGGGAAATTTTAATCTCAACACAAACGCTGCTTTTCTGTGGGCAGTGGTGAGATTGGTGAAGATTGCTCAATGCCTGAACCAAAAAAAAAAAAAAATCATAACTCTTTCTCGTAATGCATACAGCAAAAATACAAGCGCATAGAGGTGCCACAAATCACACGGAAATTTCACTATTTGAAAATCGATTATTCGTGGATAGCGGAACAATGAAGTAACGCATTTTCAGCGGGTCTTCAAGCCAATTTATGTGAATAAGTGATGGGTAACTAGATTATCCTATCCCAGCCCTTTTCGGATAAACTTTAAAAAGTGGGAAAACCAAGCAATATAAAAGAAATCCAAAACAGAAGGTAGACCTGATGCTCTACCATGTCTTTCAAAATGAAAAACAGTATTTTGAAGCTTCTCATGACCTGATGTTTGAAAGAGTTGTCGGCAGACCTTGAAGCTTTCAGCGAAGTTTGCGGTGCGCAACTATCAAATCTCGGCTAGGCCGAAAAGGCGTTTAAAAGGTACAAAACGAAACAATGGCGAAAGGCGGGGATTTCAAAAACTTATAATCCCATAAGGAAGTTCAGGATTTATTTTTTGTGTGACGTGAGAACCCTGATCTATTCTAAAATTCCAGATCAGCCGGACTGCCAGGCCCGTATCCAGGAATTTATTTCGGGGGGGGGGGGTTGCCCACGGAATTTATTTGGGGGGGGTTGCCCACGGGTCGGACCAAAAAGAACAAAAAATACATAGATCAGAGGTAAAGCCTACAAAAAACTATTATTTTTGTGGGCTTCGGGGGGGGGGGGGGGGGGGGGTCGAACCCCCTAACCCCCCCTGGATACGGCCTTGCGGACTGCTATCGAGGCGAAGGGCCTTTTCTAAATCGACTTAAGGCGTATTCTCGCCGTTCGCCGAGGACTCCTCGAGGAATCGAGGGAACGGCGAGAATAGAGGGACTCACTCCATGCGGACTCTGCGTACAGAAAACAGCGTACAGAACACAAAATGCTTCCAAAACGGATTTTGTTCGAAAAAAGAATATGCGGTTGACGAAATTAGTCTGCATCCACTTTATTTTTGGGCTAGGGGGTTTTGGTTTTGTCCGTGGGGATTCGCGAGAATACGGGGAGTGAGTCCCCGGGACAAACAGAAACGCGGGGACTCCTCAAGTGGAGTCCTCGGGGAACGGCGAGAATACGCCTTTAACTAATGGTTACTCTTCGGCAGAAACTATAATTATAAAGATAATATACAAAATTTACAGTTAAAACAAAATGAAATCTCGTCTTGTATGAGAGGCCAAAAGTGGTTTGTTAATCAGTGGGTAATCTTTTGGACACCTGTTAATTATTTCGGGAAGCCATATGCCGGATACCACAAGTGTTTCTGTGTTGATTTAGTGTGAGTAACTAAGAGAGATATGTATGTTACCGATGCAGAGTGAATAACTGACCCAGAAAGTCGTATTTCTTTATTTACCAGCTCGTGGGTGTTGGAATAATTCGAAAATTTTAGCTGCTTAAGTGACAAGAAAGGTCTAATGAAAAATATTCATGCAAGTTTCCCGCGGAATCGAGTACCTGTAAACTGAAGTCATTTCCGAAGATAGGCACGCATTTTTTTTGTATTATAGGGAATCGATATCATAAAATGATCAAGTTGGGTTGTAGCTCCGACGCTGGTTTTAGATCATTGTCCGTGAGCATTATCACACTAAAACACGGCGTAAGCGGTTATTTCACATCTACATCAGTGGTTCATTACTAGTAGTATGATCAGGTCGTGTTCTAGCTCCGGTGCAGCAGCTACGCGCGGTTCTGATGTATATTTCATATACATCTTTGCATTATTTAATTTAAGGTTAGAAGCTAGTTGCAACTTAAGCACAGGCCACAACCTAGTTGTTATTTCTTAAATCGGGTGGTGAGTTTGGTATGGGTAAGTAAAAGTACTACAGTAAGAAAGTACTACAAGGAACGAGTTTTTTTCTTTTTTCTAGCCTATTTGTTGTGATTCATAAATATGGGTCGAGATAACGAGCTAGTAGCCTAACACTGTCGGTCCTATGTGATTGTCTTGTATTGTTGTTGAGTAATCTGAACCTGAGCAGTCGCCCAGAAAATTAACGAAATTGGCAAGTCACACTAAAAATACTAAAACAGAAACTGGTCTTTCGCATCGCGGATTCTCGTTCGTTCTCGAGGAGAGTGTTGTAGATTGCTTCGTTTAATAAAGGATATATGATGCTCATTCCAACGCAGCTGTTTAAGGTCTTCTCTCTAGGATGCTTAATAAAGATGAAATTTACTTGAGCAATTGTAGTGTCTCCGTCAGCAGTGTTGTAGTGTCTCCGTCAGTTTTTATGAAACATTTTTAAGAGCCTTAGTACACCTTTACTCAGTAACTCTACTGTTCAAGGACAAAATACTACATAATAAAATTCAGTCGATGTCGTAAAGTGAGGCTAAATTGTTTGGAAATATCCGAAACCTTTTGTTTGATTTATTTTTCTTTTTTCTTAATTAAAGTAGGACCAAGAACAAATAATCAGATAGAACCTCCGTCTTTGATCCCGTGCAGCGACATTGGACGCGCCCCGGCAAAATTGAGCGGAGCTAGAGATATTTGATCTAGCTTTGAGCTGATGTTGATACCCGTCGGTGTCTACTCTACTTCCGTCTTCGCCGTTGCTCATCGCAGAGCAACAAGTGCAGGAGGCGCGCTAACCCGCTCTAGAGCGCTTCCAGAGAACCAATCGGCTTTGACTTCTACTTTTGCTCTTACGCTGCTTCACAGCGATATAACTATTTGTAGAGGTAACGAAACGTGATGTGTCGCGAAGCTACTAACCTCCGCATGGTCATATCACAGAGATAGGGAGACGGGGGTTCTGTCTGATTATTTGTTCTTGGTAGGACCAAGGTAGGACACAGGTTTACGATCTGGGTGTGTCTTGGATGGTAGGCTTACCGGTTCGCTGCTTTGCGATTGTAAGGGTCGAATTTTGATGGAACTGTCTAATATTTTGATGGTACTGTCTAAAACATAATTATGTTATGCATTTTTTTTTTTACCAGTTTCTAATATATTTGATTTCGTAGGTGAAATTGCAAAGATGGGTATGGTTCTTCTTTTCAGTCGTTCCCGACTTGCTGGATCGAATTGAGGGCGATTCCGTATCGTGGTTTTCTTCTCTTTTTTCTTTGCGGTTGAGTTCCGACGTCATGTTAGTTATGCTGACAGAATGGTACCGTTACACACGGGATTAACATTATTGATAAAGGTTGAATTAAGACAAGAAAATAGTGTGTGTGTGAATTTTGGATTTCCTCCAAATGGCATATTGTTTGCAATTACTTCTGCAGGCGTTATGCTTGAAGCTTTCTGAAACAAGGGCAGCAGGAGCTTTTTTGTGTCTCGGGTAGCAACCATATTAAAAAAAAAGAAAAAAAGTGGTCGGCATCCTCTCCCCGACCCCGCCAAGCTATACGTATGTCGATTTCTTCCTATGGTGACCTGGCATTCTTTATGACCGCCACCCAGCAGATTGTCAAACACCAGATTATTTTCCTTGGCAAAAATACCAACTGTCGATATTAAGTCTCTAAAAGATACCAAATTGAGGATTATAGGTACATTATTACGATTAATTATGTTAATCCACAATATCTGTTTGAATCAGGAAATAACATTGAACTTGCCAACACAGTGTAGGCTATCGGTTTTTGGGATCCCAAAACGTTAGTGACGGATACCTATGACATCGCAAAAGTTGTCTGTCTGTCCGTCCGTCCGTCCGTCCGTCCGTCTGTGAGCACGATAACTCTCGAAGGGAATGAGATATTTTGATGAAACTTGGTGTGAGCATTCTTTGGGTCAAGAGTAAGGTCAAGTTCGTAGATGGGCCCTGTAGCCCTACATTTAGGGGTGGGGGAGGGGGTTCAAATTAAGGGACAAGCAAAATATTTTTAAACAGCTAATGTGATAGTCGATTATGGGGTAAGAAGACATGCTGAACACGAATATGAAAACCATTTTCGCGCCGGACAAGTAGTTCGCCCGGAATCCGGCCGAAACCGGAAAGTTTGTTAAAAGTAAAAGTTTTATTTGAAGTTGACTAGATGTTTGATTTAGGGGTAAGAAGCCACGCTGAACACGAATATGAAAACCATTTTCTCGCCGGACAAGTAGTTCGCCCGGAATCCGGCCAAAACCGGAAAGTTTGTTAGAAGTTAAAGTCTTATCTGAAGTTGATTAGACGTTTGGTGTAGGGGTAAGAAGACATGCTGAACAAGAATACGAAAACCATTTTATCGCCGGACAAGTAGTTCGCCCGGAATCCGGCCAAAACCGGAAATTTGTTAAAAGTAAAAGTTTCATTTTAAGTTGATTAGATGATAGATTTTGGGGTAAGAAGAGATGCAGAATCCGTATATGACAATCACTCTCTAGCTGGACATATAGTTCGTCCGGAATCCGGCTGAAACCGGAAAATTTGTTAGAAGTTAAATTTTTATTTGAAGTTGATTAGATGTTGGATATAGGGGTAAGGAGATACGGTGAATCCGTTTTTGAGCTTTAGTTTTTCGCCGGACAAGTAGTTCTTGAAGTTCACCAAAACCGCAAAATTCACAGAAGTAAGCCAGGATCATTTCGATCGGCTTATAGAGGTAAACGCACATGCTGAATCCATATCTGAGCTTGGATTTCTTAATGATTAGCTGTTTGGCCTGGCGAAGATTTTTGGGATCCCATCGGAACCTTTGGTCTTGTTATGAATGAGTGAACGTTGAATGTGAATGTTCATATAAAAGCCCTTCGGCCCATGGGGGAACACAAATATAAAAAATAAATTAGCACTCAAACAAAACCGTTCCAAATATTCAGTACGCAACTTATAGTTCTAATAACTAAATAAACAAACTAATAACTGTCCCTACCACAACTTCAACCTACAATAAAACATTCACGGTGCTACATGTGTCAAATGGATGTCTGGTGAATAGTTGATTAGTAATTGTGTTTATACGCGTAGTAGTTAGGGTTCAACGGAATAATAATTTTGACATCGATCTGGGCTTCCTGGTACTTGAGGTGTTACCCACTCCCGATTTGGTGTATATCAGATGCCTGGTGCCGGCATCGGTTGCCACGTGTTAGAAGATTAAAATCAGCATAATTAGAAGCGTTGAAAATGGAACCGCTTCATTTATGGCCTATGCTGGGTCGGTGCAAAAATGCCCCCTTCACACGGGGATTGTTCCGGTCTGCTGTCGATTGTTATTGAAAGTTACAAGGTGTCATCTTGGCGTTTGACTTGGTTAGAACACGTATCTGCACCTTACAGGCTTCATATGTAGTCACTAGATTAAAATAATATAACGAAGAGAAATTAAAAAAAAAAATTGCTACGATGATACGATCTTTCACTGCGTAGAATCGAGCGTTACATATTAGCCCGCATTTAGCACAGCCGCGCTAATTTGACGCAAATAACGCTTCGACTGACCACGCTACGACGCTGATTCGAATTTCGCGGCGTCATCTGTTGCAAATGAAACACTGGCCGCACTCTTTGTGGGGAAGGAGGAAGCGGGTTCTCCTCTCCAACCTTGCCAAGAGGGCAGAGGTATGTTTTCTCCGGACCCCCTTTCTTCATATTAATAAGTTTCATCATACTAAGGGGTGGCAGGCTATTTGGAGCGGAGCTGGAATCAGGTTTTCAAAGTGACAGGGTCTGGTCCCAGCTTAAAGTAAGAATCAAAACAGGACACTACAGTAGATGTATGCTTATATAGTCGCCTAACAATGAAAGGTCGCCGACGAAAACACAAAAACCCATACTAGGCAACTAGGCCAACTTATACTAGGCAACAAATAGCTGACAAATAGGTAGCGTCGTTCTGGAACTTAGTTTTGTCTTAGACTGGTAGATAGCGATCAAGTCTTTATCTGAATTTCTTTATATGTGCAAACCAGCAAAGGGAAGAAGAAGAATTTTCAAAACTCAAGAAATTTATTTAAAGGACCCCTCTTGCTTATTCTGCTTTTTATAATATATCTAGCTCCCATACAGAATTACAAGCTTCTAAAATCCCCACCTTTCTCCATTGTTTCGTTTTGTGCCTACGAAATTTTTGCGCTTTTTTGGCCTTGCCGAGTTTTGCCCGTCACGCAACGAAACGTCTGCCGGGATCATCAACATCTGCTGACAACTCTTTCACACATAAGGATCTGAGGAGCTTTTGTTTATTACTTCTTTATATTGCTTAGTTTTCACACTTTTGAACCACGGCGCGATCAGTTTTCAAATGTTTTGCGCCCAGCCGCCGCGTCGGAGAGCAGGAAGGCTGGACATAGTCGACAGGCGCTAAGAAGAAAATCGCTAATTTCGGATGGGAAGTAATGGTATTTTCTAAAATGTTTTTTTCTGATCCATTTCATAGGGAAAATATTATTTCTAGTAAGAGTTGTGCTTTAAACAGAATTTTGGTGCCAAAAAGAGTTTATTATTTTAAGCAAGAAACTACTCCAAGGTACGGAACAATTGAGAGAGATGTTCAGACAAGCATAGCCTACCTCTGCTGTACACAAAATAATCGGGTGCTTGAAAGCGGATAAGTGCATAAACGGTCGACTGTATCAATCTTTGATATCGCGTAACTTGATACTACTGTTTCAGATGCAAAGAACCGAATCGGTATCTGACGAACCTTCCACAGACCTCTGTTGTAATCTGTTTCCACAACGAAGCCTGGTCTGTTCTATTAAGGACCGTTCACAGTGTGATGGAACAATCCCCGGAGAAATTGCTGAAAGAAATCGTTCTCGTTGATGACTTCTCAGATATGGGTGAGTTGGAATTCGGATGTTTATTGAATAAATGAATGAAAGGCATAAATATTCCTTCAGCCCAAGCTGACCGCGAATCATTTTTGACAGTACAAAACGGGTACGTCAGCTGAATTTTATTCGAGCTATGTTTCGTATATTCATATAATATATACAAAAACGGATTCGTCAGCTGTGATGCTTATAAAGCGATATTTCGGCCCTTCTTGGCAAGGGTCCTCTTCAGGCTGTCATTCTTCTGGGCCAACGCTGGCGAAGGAAACAGACCTGCAATAAATAATTGAAAATCTACCAACTATAAATATCTTATTCGGGAAAATTACTTTCAAAGACCACTTTAAAGAAAATACTAGTCTTGAGATTTAATTTTAAAAAATGGCTGCTACTTTTACTGCACGGTTGGGTCGAAGACAGGAGAAATGTTCTTCTGCATTTTGATGAACTTCGGTTCCTTTTAAAAATAAAAGACTAAAACTTAAATATTTATTACATTACCGACTCCGCTATATTTCGGCCCTTCTTGGCAAGGGTCCTCTTCATCCTCAAGCCGCTCAAGCTGGAAAATGAAAACCAAGAAAATTGGAAAACTTTCTAAAACAACTTTTTTTTTTCCCACAAGTTCATTTTCCAGCATGAGCGGATTGAACCTGAAAAGGACCCTTGCCAAGAAGGGCAGAAAAATAGCTCTGATAAAATTCAGCTGACGTATCCGTCTTGCACTGTCAGATATAAATGAAAGGCTTTTATTCCGCAAACATGTCTCGGCAGACAAAAGGAGAAACAAAAGTACAAAGGTTATTCACTTACCATACAAATAGCGACACTTCCTGATCTTAGCAAATTAGTGAATGCACTTCGCTGATCCACTGCAGTTGACATAAGTTTTTGCAGATAACATGGTATCTGGTACCACGGTCTAAAGTCATTTTTGCAGTTACGGTACCGTGGTATCTGGCACCACGGTCAAAAACTGTTCTAGTGGTTACTGGGTATCTGACCAGTTACCGTGGTATCTGAAAACTCTTCTCACTTTCATGATCACCGAGTCAAGAGCCTAGGATATTTTCAAGTTTGTGGGAAAGAAGTTTGGCACTTGTGATGTGAGGGGATGCAAGTATTTATTTTGAGGTTACTTATGATGCTGATGAAGTTTTATTAACGCACTAAACAAGGAAAGGGTACAGCGTACAGCGAATTTTTCTTACTAAGAGAGCGGGGAAAATGAAGTTTTGGACGGCCCCTGTATGGCTCGACAACGCTGTATCTCATAAAAGCTAATTCGGCAATTGTTGTTTTTGCAAAGCAACCGTATGTTCAGATACCATGATAACAGCAAAAACACAACTATAGTAGGACAAAGCGGAGTATAGAAAAGGAAAAAAAGGACTAAAAAGGTAACAGCGTGAGGAAAACATCGAAATAAACAAAGAAAAAGACTAAAGCACCATCCCACGGTAGAGACAATTTTTCTTTCTAAGAGAACGGGGAAAATGAAGTTTTGGTCGGCCCTGTATCGTTCGAAAACGCTGGATCTTTTACTAATCAACGAGTTTCTATTTCGTGGCGGTAAGCGTACCAAGAACTTACAGATTCGGGAATAGCACGATCTCATAGAACGCCTGTCAAAAACTTGGGATGTTAACTATTAAGTGGATGTGAAGTGAGTGGGAACACCTCTAAATCTGGTGAAGAGGAGATCCATTTGAAAGCTGAGGGAGAGCCGGCAGACCTATTTAACTCGTTGCCAATGGGTGATTTCTAGTTCACAATTCATTTATTGTCATCATTAATCATAATCGTCAATCGCGCGGCAATTCGCGTTTGCTTGGCCGTTGTTCTGGTCTGGGAGGGGAAAATGTCGGGGGGGGGGGGTGATTGCTACATTTTGTATCCCTCTTTTGTCGAGTATGATAACATGACGTTATATTTTATGTAGAACACGTGAAAGGACAGCTTGAGGAATACATGGCACAGTACCCCAAGGTGAAGATCGTTCGGGCACCGAAGAGAGAAGGCCTGATTAGAGCGAGGTTGCTGGGTCTGGAACACGTCACAGCCCCAACAGTGACCTATCTTGACTCCCACTGCGAGTGCACAGAAGGTAGGCGTATGACCTTTTCCCCCTAGCCTAAATAGGGGAATATAGCGTGTTATGTGTGGTCGGTGGCGAAACTAGCCCATTTTCGTGGGGGGGCAAGCCCAGATTTTACCGACGTAGTCTGACAATTTACCGACGAAAAACGCCGTTGCCGCTTCGCGGCAACGGCGTACCTTCCCCGCTAACGTATTATGCAAGCGTTGAAATAAGCAATTGTGACATATCTGTTGAGATATTTTTGTAAATTTTTATTTTTGCTTCATTTACTATCTGGCATTGGCGGTGGCCACATGGGCACAAAAACATGCCGTGCAGTCAGAAGTCTAACGAACCAGAAAAGTCGTGATAGGCACTGCACTACTAGCACTGCACTAACCTACTTAACTGTCTTTTTCATCTGGAAACTTTTATGGAGAAAATTTGTATGGAGCGTGCAACGTTCGACTCGTAAGTGCCATATAGCGATCGTAATGTCTGTCCGCTATCGGCCTCTGTTTACTGACTCCTGATAGTACCACGAACATTTCTAGTTCGTAAGCCATGACTAGCACAGAAGCTAGGACGTTGAAACTCGACAGTTGTACAGATGACTCGACCAAATACTATCCGATCATTTGTGGTGGAGGGGGTGAGGAGGGATCCAGGAACTTGTGTCCGAACCACATCCGACAACGGTGGGTGGAACTCGAGGGAGGAGGGGCCATGGAAGTTCCGCGACAGGCATCGTCAAACCAAAAGGACAGAATAAGTGATATGAAACTTGAATCCCTAAAAAGTGCTCCGAATAGAGTGCGATGTACCATTCAGAGGCCCCGAGATATGCCATTGATCCGCATCCGACAACGGTGGGGGCAGTTTCAGGGAGGTCTTGGTAGGGGAAATACAAAGGTGATGTGCCCTAGTGTGTAATTTTGAGCCCTGGGCCCGGTACAATTTTCTGTCGAGGTGGACTATTTCCCATATTCATTGTTTACCGAGTTTGTTTACCACAAAGAAAAGACAATAAACTAAACAACATCCCCGATTTGCCGACACGGCTTTTTCCGATAACACGGTGTGAGGCACTTCAACCAAAAAGGGCAGTTAGTGGGTTCAAACAGACAAATGACCTTAGAAAAGTTTGCAGGTGCGGTCGACTTACCGACAAGGAACGGAACGAGAAAGTGTTTGTCAGTGCTTTAACCCAAAAGATTTACCACTCAGGCACTCACAATAACTGGCTGCCACCACGAAATAAGTCTTCTCACCAATTTTTTTTTTTTTTTTTTTTTTTACTGATTTAGGCTACTCACAAGTTTTTTGTCTAGTCTAGAAGAAAATGGGAGAGTGTTCCCAGTCATCGGTTTGATTTTTTTTTTTTTCGGTACCAGAAACGCAACGACAAAACAGAATTCGTTCGAACCATCGGACTTTTTAAGGTGACCGCACGGGAAAGTCACCAGCAAACGAAACAAGGGATCTTAATCTACCGACAAAGCTCTCTGATCATCGGTTTTACCTACAAAGATTTGTCGGTTCCGGAAATGGAACGAGAAACGGATTTGTCGCTGCTTCTGATTTACCGAGAAGGCTTTTTCTAATCATCATAAAGTAGCAGGATACATGCCTCGAATGTGGGTAGTTCGTGGGTGCTTACTGACAAACAACCATTAGACGAAGCAAGGAAAACTGTTTGCCGGTGTGGAGCCGACTTCCTCGTATGAAGTTTCCTGATTTACCGACAGAGCTCTTGTCGGTACCAGAAACGGTATCCGAACCGACACACTGTTAATTTCCCGACGACAGGTTTTCTGATCGCACAACAAACTCTGCCAATATCTCGAGAAAACGTTTCGTCGGTGCACGACAAACACTGCCGCTTTACTGACAATATGTTTACTGATTTATCAACGGAGCTTTTACGGTACCAGAAACGGATATAGGAAAGCGTTCGTCGGTGCTTCGCACCGACAACCAGCGCCAATTTACCGACAAGAATTTTCGTGGTGGGGCAGCTGCCCCCCCCCCCCCACGCCCCCCCTTAGTTTCGCCACTGTGTGTGATAAGCTACATACGTCGCTGCTAGCGTGCATTGTTGAAGTATCAGGAGCTATGTTTCCTATTATTTTCAGTGTTAAAATTCATTAGGGTATGGGCTCTCAATTGAAGACAGTCAAGCGTTCAGTCGTTGGAGGAAGAGATTACTCTTTATAGCGAGAAATTTGAATTCTTCGTATAGCCAGTGTGAGTAGGTGGAGAATTCAGATTTTCGACATCTTCACATATTAATTAATACTCGCTGGGTTGAAGAAGTCTCTCGCCATAATACAAACTTTCTCTCCATCGAACGAGTGAAAGCATACTTTGAATCGAGCGACTGCAACACCAAAATAACAGTAGTACGGCATTATTAAATTGCTTTATGGCGACAAAGAAAAAGCATTTTTTAACGTTAAATGTAGTAATAAATAAAGAATAGTGTTATTTGATTCGTAGACGATTTCCGTGCCCGAATAGGGTTTGACAAAAGGCCAAGAATATAATTTTGTATCGACCTTCTGTAACTTCAGTGAGGATCTAAAGTAGTCCCCCCCCCCTTCCATTAACAAACACACTGTATCTAGACAAATTTTTACTCGATTAAAACTAGAGGGCTTTTAGTAATGATCTGAAAGATTTAGTTTCCTCGTGACATTCAATGTCTTTGCTTTGGTACGTCTTTGTCCTTTTCTGCGACCAGTTATATGGTCAGTACTTTATCCATTCATTTATGGGAACTGACAAGAACTGTCCTATCCGTTATAATAAAATTTGAAAAGCTGAGGGTGTCGTTTCGTTTTTTTCCCGTTCATTCAGTGATTAATTATGATTAGGCAAGTAACCTGTAATTGCATTCATTCACAAAGCCAATATGACAGATGTGGTTTTCGCGCTAACGAAAAACTTTTAATTTGTGTGTACACCGGACTCTAAAAAGCATAAGAGTATGACGTGATGACACTGATAGTACTTCTTTGAGTTTAAATGGCCTTTGTAAATGACCAAGTTGAAATATCTGTTTGTCTATAGCGGTGTCTATACACTGTGTGTAAAATCTCAACGCCTTTCCAAACTCGGGACATTTTTTACTTCCATTTTTGCTGCTAGAGTGTATTGCTATCGCGAGAACGAGCAGTAAAAATGCTAGAATTTGAAATACGTTCGTATCTAAGAGCTTGGTCACACTTGGCTCATTTCCTGGCTTTTTGGGTTGCAAAAGTAGAAAAAATAAAATGAACAAGATACAACTAATTCTGAATGTTGTCGTTTTAAATTCAGGAGATCGATTAGAGCGAAACAGCGTGTATAATTATGTTACAGGAACCCTAATTGACCCCTAATTGTAGTCTGCTCAGTATCCCCACGCTGCCACAAAGCCCATCAAATCTCACGCTCCTAGGGATTTTCAGTTGTTTGTCGAATAGGCCGCTCTAAACAGATTCAGCTAGAGTGGCTGGTCTCCAATATAAGCACTACGTCACGTTTCATCTGTGTCATCAAATGGTGATATACAAATGCACGTGGCGACGTCTGTAAAAAATAGAAGGAAAACCTGCACTGTTCCATTAGTTGCGTTTTTGTTGATACCATGGTATCTGTTACCATGGTAACTGGATCTGAAATTAGTCGTTTTTGCAGTTACCGTGGCATCTGATATACGGTCCACTGCAAAAACGACTATTGCCGAAATTGCACTTTTCGAAGTCATCCAAAAAGAAAAACTGATATCCAGTTACATTACTAAGTGCTAAACTTCTTTCCCACCAATTTGATAAAATTTGATGAAAGTGAGATGACTTTTCAGATACCACGACGAGATACCACGGTCGGACCGTGATATCTGGAATATCTGTTACCACGGTAACTGGCCAGATACCGCGACAACTGCAAAAACGCCTTTTGACCGTAGTATCAGATACCACGATAACTGCAAAAACGACTTTAGACCGTATATCAGATACCATGGTATCAGCAAAAACGCAACTATTGGTTTATTTCACGATGACAAGTGGCGCGTCAGCGCACGTCCTCGTTTCTCAATGTATCCTCGGTAATAGTAGCCTATAGGCTACTGTTAATCCGATCTTCTTTTTGAAGGAGGCTCGGTCATCCTTTCCTGAGAAGTATTCAAGATTTCAAGGGTCATAACAGAAACACCGCGGCTTCGAACACCATTAGAGCGACCCGTGTTAAAAAATGAAGTCTTTGCCTTTTGTGCATTTTTTCCATTGCCGGGGTTGAGCATTATATAGTTAAAGTAGGAGGTAGGACAAAGTAGGAGTAGGATAAGAATCTAAAGTTATTTTTTTTTCTTTCTTGAAGACTATTTCGGTCATTTGCTGATTTTGTTCATTTATCATTTATTACGAATCGTTGGCTACGTGAATGGACGGGGCCGTTAGAAGTGTGTATATCAGTGTAATACCTTGCACACACGGTGTGCGGAACATCAATTCCTCTACAAACAACATCATCGCCCCGGAGAAGAGAAGTCGAGAGTAAACAGACTGTGGGTTTATACCATTGTGGCGCCGCGCAGCCGCTACTCTCTTTTCGTCTCAAATGTGCAGGGGCTAAGAGGAAGTAGACGGGCGTCAACCTAAAGCTCAGCAAGTAGCTCTAGCTCTGCTCAGTTTTGTCGAGGTATCCACAGTCCTTGCATGGGACCATAGACTGAGGTTCTACTTGACTTATTTGTTCTTGGTTCAAGGCATAACCCACAACGCTTTATCAGGTCTTTTATTTCATTCTGATTGGTTGTTAGGCTGGTTGGAGCCGTTGCTCGATCGAATCGCAAGAAACCGGACGGCCGTCCCGTGCCCAGTTATCGACGTCATTGATGACGACACGCTTCAGTATCACTACGATAAGAAATCAGTTCAAGTAGGGGGTTTCGACTGGGGGCTACAGGTAAACCGAGTTTGAAAGTTACCCGCAAGCGCTTGTGCAGTTGGTGAAGGTTTTAACCAAGTGGCTTGAAGAGGTCGTCTTAACTCCGGGCTGAGGGGTATAAGTAGTTCATACGTGGTAGATTTTGTTTGTTTATAGTTCAGTTTTGGTTTTTGAAAGTGATTGAACTTTGTCTTTTTTAATTGAGTAGGCATAGAGGCTAATACAAAACGAGCTAATAAAAAATCTTTTTTTTTTACCTCAGATGGGAGTATTACAGCTTTCTTTTCATTAGGCTGTTGTCTAGGGCCCCCAACGTCGAAGGGGCCCCGGCCGGGGGGGGGGGGTAATTATGATTTGTGTAAAAAAAAAGTGTAGTTGGTACCTGTCGATTTCATTTCCAAGTCTGCTTGTCTATTTCGAAAAGTCAAAGTACGTTAAAAAAAAATAAGAATTTTTAAGAAAAAGTCTGTTTTTTGCTGAATTACCAAAAGAAGTGCCCGGGGGGCCCTGGATCTATACCTGGTGGCTGGACTGATGGCCTTGGATCTGATGGAAGTCCAATGAAAGCCTATTTAGACACTGCTAACAATAGCCCATAAGGAAAGTGAAGTTGGCGGGTCGGTCTTCGAAGGCGATAGAGATGTGGGTTGAAACTGGGAGCAACGTGGGAGTAAAGTATTTATTATCTCAGGTTCAACTACCGAGGATGCTTCGACAGTTTTGACTCTTGGTCAATTTCCATCTCAACATGTTTCTTCGATTCCTAGTAGACGTAACTTTGTGGGTGGGGTTGAGCCGACAGCGTCGGCTCTACAGGTTTGGCTCGCATTTTGCAGTCGACACCATAGGTTAGGAAATCGCCTCGATAAAATTTGAAATATTGAGCCTAGGCGGCGAGATGCCCCCGTATCGCGAGCGCTGATCGAATAATCATGAACCCTTGGTTACGTTTTGTGCGAATTTGCTGATTAACTTAACGCTTTGGTGCTAGTACTCACACTTAGTTTTGGCCACAGGGTGGTTGGAGCCTCTCCTTGACCGGATCGCACGTAATCGCACCAATGTCGTCACACCAGTGATCGACGTCATCAGTGATGACACCTTCCAGTATCAAAACGGTGGTGGAGTAGCCGTTGGCGGCTTTGATTGGAATTTGCAGGTTTGATTGCCTTATGCCGTTTGCTCGCTTGCTTGCAACCTAACCCGTCACTTTCTTCTTTTGCTACGCAGTGTTTTCTTTAATTGTGTTTTTATTTTCTCTCGTTGCTTATGCCCCCCCCCCCGCTACCAAACCGTGGTCTAAACCTGGCTTCAACAAAAAGGCAGAAATGCCCACTTTTCGGCAATGCATTGGTGATTTTCGGCAATGCATTAGGGATTATTTACTTCCTGGAAGTATACGAATAAGAAACAGCGAGTTATCAAGCCATGCTCCTACAAACATGTTGTGGCTCGAAAAGAACGTTTCTGCGGCCTTTCGTGCGGCCCAAAGTGTGTTTCCGCAACCAACACGATTTTCGTTGCTCGCTTTGTGGCTCAAATTCGACAAACAAATGCCGAGGTGATTGTCGATTTTGTGGCTCGATTTCGGCGGGAATTCAAATTTAGCAGCAAAATATTGTCAAAATAGTAAATTAAAAACTTTTCAGTATGTGGACATAAAACTGAAGATCCATTTTTCACGCAATGGTAAGGACGAAAGCCTGGAGTTCTATTTATTGAGATTTTTACATGATTTTTATGGCACTTGCCTACCGGCCAAGTGCCATATACTGATCACTTTTCCGTAGGTCTGTCGGTCAGTCCGCTGTTTGCGAGTTAGGGTACTTCCAGATGTGCTAGGACGATGAAACTTGGCAGGCGTATTAGGGACCCGACCAAACTAACTTGGAAATAGTCACTTGCTCGATCCGACCATCGTGGGGGGAGGGAGGGGAGCCGGAATCCGGAATTTAGTGGCATGAATAACTTTCGAACGGGTGATCGGATCTTAATGAAACTTGATATTTGGAAAGACGTCATGCTTCAGATGTCTCATTTCAAGTTCGGACAGAATCCGATGTATGGGGGGGGAGTCGGAGGGGGGAACCGGAAATCATATTAAACGCTTAGAGTGGAGTGATCGGGATGAAAGTTGGTGGGAGGAACAAGCACAACCCCTACGTACCTCGTTGCCAGAACCGGACTGGATTCGTGCACTGTGGGGGGAGTTGGAGTGGGGTTCCGGAATTCCGGTGATACGGAGTTAAGTTACTTCCAGGTGGGCTAGGACAATGAAACTCGGCAGGTAAATCAGGGACGCGACCAGATTAACCTGTAAATAGTCAGCTTCCCGATCCGACCATCGTGGGGGAGTGGAGGGAGGGGGGACCCTGAATCTTGAGGTATGTATAACTTCCGAACGGGTGATCCGATCATAATGAAACTTGATATGTAGAAAGACAACGTGTCTCAGATGTCCCACTTCAAGTCCGGACTGGATCCGATGAACCTGGGGGGAGGGTCGGAGGGGGGAACCGGAAATCATGTTAAACGCTTTGAGTGGAGCGATCGGGATGAAACTTGGTGGGAGGAACAAGCACAACCCCTAGGTACATCACTGACAGAACCGGACCGGATTCGTGCACTGTTGGGGGAGTTTGAGTGGGGTTCCGGAATTCCGGTGATACGGAGTTAAGTTACTTCCAGGTGGACTAGGACAATGAAACTCGGCAGGTAAATCAAAGACGCGACCAGATTAACCTGGAAATAGTCAGCTTCCCGATCCGACCATCGTGGGGGGAGTGGAGGGAGGGGGAATCCTGAATCTTGAGGTATGTATAACTTCCGAACAGGTGATCGGATCATAACGAAACTTGATATGTAGAAAGACAACGTGTCTCGGATGTCCCATTTCAAGTCCGGACCGGATCCGATGAAGCTGGGGGGGTCGGAGGGGGGTCCGGAAACCTTTTGACGTGCTTGGAGTGGAGCGATCGGAATGAAACTTGGTGGGAAGAACAAGCGCAAGCCTTATGTAGATCAGTGACAGAACCGGACCGGATTCGGGCATTGTGGGGGAGTTAGGGGGGGGGGGTCCGGAATTCCGGTGATCGCAAGTTAAGGTACTTCCAGACATGCTAGGACGATGAAACTTGGCTTGAAATTAAATACTTGACATGATTGGCTTAGAAATAGTTAGTTCCCAGATCCGACCATCCCTTAAAGTACTAATGCTAACCGCAAAGTGCAAAAAAAATACTTTTAAGGAAAATATACATTTTCGTGATCCCTATGAGCCCATGATCATTTTTGCCTCAAGGGTTTTGCTTACAATAAAATTCCTTAAAGTACAAACAATACTTTTGAGCAAAATACATTTTCGTGCTCCTGATGATCATCTTTTTTGCTTCAAGAGTTTTGATTACAGATGATTTTCTATAACTTGGGAATATTCACTTGTCCGATCCGACCATCGTTGGGGGAGGGAGGGGAGCACTACTATCCATTCACGTCGTACTACGATAACTTGAATACAAGCAAAAAAGCTTGCAAGTGCCATATGAGCTTTCAGCTCTTGTTATTTATACATTCAGACATTAGAATTTAGCGTCAAAAAATAGACAAAACGGCGTTTCCGCGAGTTTCAACTTGTGGCTCGGGTGTGTGGCACACAATCGTGTTTCCGCGAAAAACACTCAGAAGTGTGTGGCCCACAATTGTGTCACGGAAAAACGCCTATAGATGACCTTCCATTAATGACGCTTTTGATAAATATTTACAAAGCACTTCCCGGAGCAGGATTTTCCATTCTCATCATTTTCGAGCTGACGTCGCATGATTTTCGTTGTAGCTTGGCATAATTTCGTTGCATGACTGCGGCTTCTGCATTGCATCCTGCTTAGAAAAAAGTTCGTTTTTTCGCCACTAATTTTGAAATTATATTGCCCTGATCTTGGAATGCCATTGCTATTGCTATGTTTTTTTCCTTGTTTTGTTTAGTTTTCCTCGATTACATGGATGTGGTTGTTGCATTGCATCCTGCTTAGAAAAAAGTCTGATTTTGAAATGCTGTTCCCCGGATTTTGCTATAATGCTATTGCCATATGTCGTTTTTACCGTGTTTTGTTTAGTTTTCCTCTCAAGGTTCTTCTTGTAATAAAAATGTAGTTTGGTAACCACATCAATATAATAAAATCATAATTTCACAACTATATTCGGAGCCATCTAGTGTTATTTTCGTTTTAAGTTGTTTCCAGTAAGATAATTCTGGATATTTCTGCTGTGTGAGACCGGATTAAAAGATTTTGGTGACAAGAAAACCTGCCATAAAAATACAAATCAAATCATAGAAATTCTTTCTTTCAAGTTAGCATCCTCAGGATCCTGTCCAGTTTTCTATATTTTTTGTGACCAACTCATTAGCAAAGTAGAGGTAGGCTATGCTTCTTGAAGACTAAAACAGTCAGATCGAAATACTAAGTTAAAAGTTTAATATCAGCGAAGAAACGAATGTTTGAGATTTCTTTGACATAAAGAATCAAATCAAACTAAAAAAAAAAAAAAAAAAAAAAAAAAAATATGGTGTCTTGGTATAATTTTTGAATGTTATTTTTCTTCTGTTGGGATTGGATGGTAATGAAAGTAATGCAAAACTGTTGCAATATTTTGGACGGTGTAACTCGGCCGTCAGAAGCAGCATAAGTAACCGATCAAAAGGGCAAGAGAGTGCAGTCTTGATGCACTCATTTTACTTAATTTTCTGCTTAGTTAGGCGTTCAGAGTTATCGACACCCGAAGTAACATACCTCTACTGTACTTGCAAGCTCTGGAAAAATTAAGCAAAGACTGCAGGCTTCCTGTTTATAGTCATGAAGTCACCCTCGAGGAAAAAGTCAGTGTTTTTGTCGTGATCTGGGAAACCGGAAGTTTAGGACCTAGACGGGGATCGATATTGGAGACGCGGAGTTTTTCGCACCGTATAATATAATAATAATAATAACGCTTGTTTATTCAGCCAAAAGGCCATACAAACGTTTCACTTTACAAATACACCATTACGCCTCTATAAACTACTATACTAAACTTTCATTCCTAAGACTAAATCCTCTAGTCACATATTTGCTTATATCTACGATACACTTGGGGTTCGTAGATTTCAGGATACGGGGAAGCGATACCGACCCTCCCCCAAAAATTTTTACTCTCAAATGCGAAAGCGCTTGGCACTCTAAGAGGAAGTGGTTCAAATCTTCCTCCTGCACCTTGTAAGAGGGCAGAGGTAATTCTCTCCCGTGCCAGCATACCTTCCCTGTAGATGTCTCTATCGCTTTGCAACAAGGCACCTACAGGGGAGTTCTTGCGTGACAGGCAGCGGCCAACGTTGTGTCGTCTTTTCAGACTAGCCTATCATAATATATTTATTGTTTGTTTAGTTCAACTGGCACCAGATTCCCGACCGGGAAAAGAAGAGACGAGCGCACCCTGCTGACCCGGTTTACAGTCCGACCATGGCCGGTGGCCTGTTTTCGATCGATGTCTCCTTCTTCAAAGAACTCGGAACTTACGACGATGGCTTTGATATTTGGGGTGGGGAAAATCTAGAACTTTCCTTTAAGGTAAGTCATCACAAGCTTAAAGGAACAGAAAACTTGACTCGGGGAGCTAGCTGACATATCAAGAATATACCCTGAGTCGATATTGAGAGCTAGAAAAATTCTAGTTACGACCATTGCCGTTTCCGGGCAGTTTCCGAGAATTCGACTTTTGAGTTAGTAGACAAAAAAGGCAAAAGGTTTGTGTGCCCGGGAGTAGGACTCGAACCCACGACCTTTTGAACCCACGACCATTTTGATACCAGTATGTTAGCAGGGTTGCCGCCGGTAGTACAATTGTGCTCGTTATAGGACTTTCTTTTTACTTTTGCAGCAGATTTTAAGAAAAAAAAAGTAGTTGTCAGGTAGTGCACCCTTTATTTCCAAGGGGACTATGGCCCAGCATCACGATTGAGCACTTTTCTTCTTTGGTAGTACTTTTTTCTTTTTGGCCAGTGCATTTATTTTAGTAAAGTGGCAACCCTGTATGTTGTCAACACAGAAAAAGCCGAACTTTTACAGTGTATGAGTGCATAATTACAGTGCATAAGGGGCAAGGCCCTGCCAGCTAGCTCTGGGAACAATAAGGAGGGGTTTCGAGATAACAAAGAAGGGGGGTCCTGTCGACAATAAGTCCCTGTACATTTATCTAAGCCTATCGATGGCCGAAAGTTGCGTAGTCAAGTTTACTGTCCCTTTAAAGGTTAACGGAAGGGACCTATTGAGCAAATTTAACCATCGTCGTCATGACATCTCAAACTGAAATCTCCGGAACCGATCAGGTCCTTTCTTTTACCTCCGTGTCTTATTAATCCTCCTAAATGACACTACGCTGGTTACGCATATTTGCCTTGTTTGTCTTTTTTCGACGCGGATCTGGCTTTCGGCTATTGCTTCCGAGTAAGCTAAGGGGACCGAGTGAGGTTGAAAGCAGCCTGATTGGTTTTTGTAATATTTTAAGAAACTTGGATGCATAGAAGAAGTCACGGATTCTATAATATTGGAGATCTGACTGTATCTACTATAACTTGCGCACTTAAAGCACAACTCTTACTAGAAATGATCTTTTCACTACGAAATGGATCAGAAAATCTTTTTTCGAAAAGACCATGGCCTTCCACCTGCGCTTGTCGACTCTGTCCAGCCTTCCTGCTCTCCGACGCGGTGGCTGGTCGCGAAACATTTGAAAAATGAATGCACCATGGTTAATAAGTGGGAAAACCAAGCAAATAAAAAAAAGTAAAAACAGAAGATTCTCATATCCTTATGTGTGAACGAGTTTTCAGCGGTCGTTGAAGATTCCGGCAAACTTTGCGTTGTGTGACGGGCAAAATTCAGCACGGCCAAAAAGGCGAAAAATTCGTAGGCACAAAACGAAACAACGGAGAAAGGTGGGGATTTTGAAAGCTTATTATCCCATAAGGGAGCTAGGTATATTATAAAAGGTAGAATAAGCAAGAGGGGTCCATTAAAGGACCCCTGCCTGTATTTAGGCTTTTCTGTTTGTGACGAAATGCAGTTAAAGTACCGGAAGTCTTCCTAGAAAGTGGCGTGGCCGACTGAAGCATCATTATAAAAATTTGAAATGTAAACTTGCGGCCAATATATTCCGAACTTTTAAATTTCAAGCTTTCAAGCCAACTCTGTTGGGTATTTTTTTTTCCAAATTCGCAAGCTCGGTTACCTCGGTAGTCCCACTCAGAATACCAGCGATCGGAACTATAAATCGTGAACAAAAAAATTAACAATCTGAAGTAACAGCTGTTTGACGACATTTCGCCTAAACTTAATGAGCAATAACGGTGTATGAATCTGGACGATAATCGAGCGGAAAGAAATCAATGCTAATTAGGGAATCATGCGAGGCTCACGTGCTCAACTGGAAATTTGCGTGTAAAAGTTGCAAAGCATCGCGTGCAGGTTTACTGGCATAGTTGGTAGTTAGGTTTAGTCATCATTTTCTTGAAAGGCCGTATCAGAGCCTATACTTGGCATTGTAATGCCTCGGCGATGTTTATTGGTGAAGGTCCCCCATCTTTCTCTGAAGTCCGTAGATCTGCTTGTCGTTCGCTCCAGAATAGGATTTTGGAATCCCAGAACCTTCTTTTGGCTGGCCGCACGTACGGCTATCTCTGCACATTTGGCTAAAAGGGGTTGTAGGTTCGACCCAACTTAGTGTGTTAATTGTTGTAGTTTAGTGTTGTAGGTCCTGGCACTGCCAGAGGTGGGCAATGTGTTGGACCACGTCTGCGATTGGCTAGCATTACGGATACGTTAAAGATAATTTCGTAAACCACATTGGCCTGACAGGCACAAGAAATCCGAAGAAAAACAAACCAAAATTGGGTTTTAAAGGCCAACGAAAAAACTGAAAAGCGAAGTGAATATTTCGGGAGGACAACCGCCTCCCTTCTTCAGCGCAGACGAAAAATTTCGAGGAAAAATGCCAAAAGTGGACAAAGATCATCAAACGAGATAAACCAAAACAAAACGGACAACCAACAAACAATCGAAAATAAATTACCAAAATTGGTTGAATTCAAAAAACCCTAAATTAACACGAGCCAATCACCAATACTTGCGAGAAACAATTACAATACTGTTCTCTCTCGGTACTAACGAGTGGCTAACTAGCGAGAAAACCCCATTTTCGTTTGTTTTTCATCGGATTTTTTGTGCTGATACGTTAAACAATTAGTAACGCGTAGTTTGCAGAAGTAGCGACAACACTTGAATGTTATGAAAGTGCGTAACTGCTGCTCTAAAACTGATGAATTTTAGACATGGATGTGTGGCGGCACCTTGGAGATCATCCCCTGTTCGCATGTTGGACATATTTTCCGCAAGAGGTCACCGTACAAGTGGCGAAGTGGAGTGAATGTTTTGAAGAGAAATAACATTCGACTTGCTGAAGTATGGCTCGATGAATACTCGCAGTACTACTACCAGAGAATTGGAAACGAAAAGGTAGGTTTTCTATTGAGCGTGTTCCACCCTCCTAACAATAGTAACTATTAGTTACAGTAGAGGTATGCTTATGTGAACACTTTTTTTTACTGTTACACTACCTTGGTTTTTTCAGTTGCATATAAAAAAGTAAAATGGAAAAGAAAAATTACAAACTTAATATCAGCTAACAGCCAAGTATTTCAGGGTTATCCTACCACAAACTTGAAGTAGAAATTCAGTTGACTTTCTTTGATTTTGAGTTTTTTTTTTTATCTTCCTTTGAATGCATCTGGAGGTATAACATGCATTGCCAGGAAGAGCCGAAAAAGCATCTGCTGACTGGCAATGCTTGCTACGCATAACGTTTTCAGAATCACAACAGATTACATCCCAAATGTTGTCTGTTAAAACTGCGCATCCTTGTGTTGTCTGTTATGAAACTTCTAACAGTGTAGAGGAGTGCCAAAACAGTTCTGGAAAATAGTGCGAGGTGCTTTAAAGATTATACCCCAAACTTCGTCACTTATTTACATGGGAGTTCTTATAAGAACCAGGTGGTCGCTCGGTTCCCACGATTTTTGTAGATATGTTAAGAGAAAACCCTCAGTTTACCTAAATTTCTTTGTTCGAAAGCCTTTTTGGTGCATTGAAAGCCGCTTTATTAAAAAGCCAAAATCATTGGGAAACCAAACTTTAAAGTTTAACCGAAAAGGACTGGGATAGGACAATCTAGTTACCCATCACTTATTCACTTGAATTGGCTTGAAGACCCGCTGAAAATGCGTTACTTGGTTGTTCCGCTGTTGAGGAATAATCGATTTTCAAATAGTGGAATTTCCGTGTGATTTGTGGTACCTCTAATTTATTGTATGCCTTACAAGAAAGATTTATGACTTTTCTTTGTTCAGGCACTAAGCAATCTTCACCAGTATCGCCACTGCCCACTGAAAAGCCTTGTTTGTGTTTAGATAAAAAATTTCCCGCGTCATAGTAGAATTTTCGCTGTGGGGACGGCCGCAGATATTCTGATCGTCATAACTAGAGCAGATAGTGGAAAACAAAAAAATCCCTTTGTAGAATCCAAATAATTCAGTGTATTCAACTAAATGACACAAACATAAGTTGGCTTTTCAGTTAAACTTTAAGAAATGTTTATCTGGTTTGCGCAGGAACTAAATGTAAAAAATATCAGATTGTTTCCAGACTCATCTAAATTTTCTTCTAGGGAGATTACGGCGATGTCTCGGGTCGAAAGGCCATTCGGGAGCAGAATCATTGCAAGTCCTTTAAATGGTTTTTGGATACTGTTTATCCAGAGTTGTTCATTCCTGGTGATGCCATCGCCTCTGGAGAGGTAAGTTTGACCAGTCCGCCCGTAGATTTTGTACGCCCGAGTATTTTCGTCCGTCTGCAAGGCTAGAGGCGAGTCCTAAACATCCTATATTTGAAAATGTGTCGTATATTATCCTGTATTGAATCAGAAACCCTATATTGCCCTAGATTTCACCTCTTGCTAAATTTTCTCAGTTAATTTCCGAAAACCTCGTCGAAATGCCAAGTGACTATCAAATCATTTTCGGCAGACTATTTCATCTGTATTTTTCCTCCCTTATGTTTTTCGTCAAAGTCTATCGTCCTGGATGCTATCTACTTTGTTTTAGGTTAGTACATTCACCAGAATCATCATTTATTACTTGCACAAAAGTTGGGTCATGGGAACTTTCGAGCCAAATAAGTTGTAGTTTGTCATAATTATATCGTACTATATTCTTTTGTGAAAAATCTGTATTTTGTAGATATTTTAGCCTGAAGTCACTCCCAGGCCTGTCCGTCTGTTTTGGCAAAAGTTTTTGTTATGAGCGTGTTCCACCCTACTTACCGTAGTTACTACGCTAGTCGCCGTGGTTACTACGCTAGGCTGGAACGCTTTTTGAATTTTTTCGGTCAATATCAGGCCGCGGTGTGGTCCGACCAATCACGTTACAGAGATGCGTAGTTACTACACTAACTACCCTCCCGAGCGTGGTAAGCAAATAGTTACTATTAGTTACTATTTTGAGAAGGTTGGAACGGTCAGCGTAGTAACTTTTCGTGAGGCTGGAACGGAAATAGTAACTAATAGTTACTATTGGTAGAGGGGTGGAACACGCTCTATATATCGATCCGAAACCTGGTTAAAGCTTGGTATAGAATAATAAGAAACATAGATATAAAAAACAGAGCATTTTCCAGATTCAAAACTTACGATATCACTCGAGCAAAAACTGTATTTTGTATTGTCTTCACTCTGCCATAAGGCTTGAGCTTTCTGACATTACTACCATAAACAGTGTCGGGGGTCCTGTAGCCGACTAAACAATCAAACATCAGGATCTGTTGGGGGGGTCGGTGTCAGGTCAGGACACCTGTTTAGTTCGTGCAAATTTTGCGTAATCCTTTCTTAAAAACCTTAATATTTTCAGATCCGTAGCCTTGCCAGCTCCTACTGCGTCGACTCGCCAGCTGGCTCCAGAGACATGCACAAGGCTGTTGGCACCTGGCCTTGCCATAATCAAGGAGGAAATCAGGTAAGGATTTTGAATCTTAAGTGTTTTGGCAAGTTGTCGGTAGACACCATCTGTTTCCCCTGGATTTCTGAGGGACATGAATTACCATATTGGTACTGTTTTCTAGTCCGTAAATAGGCTTTAAAAGGCAAATGCAAAGTAATGACGGTACTCTCTTGTTCATTCGAAAACTACTTTAAATTTACCCCAAAACAGTGATAACATTTTTAGACTAAAACGCGAAGCAGACTAGCCGAACATTCACTCAGCCGTCAATAAATGTATATATATATATATACAATTTATAGTCAGCACTTGTGAATTAATTTAAAATAAAAGTAATGTCTTAATACATTTAATAAAGAGAGGTAACTTCAGGTACACAATGACTGACCAGTTCAGTCAACAACGATACGAAAACTCAAAATACGAAATACAGTCCTATATCAATATAACTGATAACTATAGCTGTAGCTGCCGAGGTAGCTGCTCTTGCTTACTAGCAGTGGCATTAAAAACTTAATTAACGAGGGAACAGGGCTTGTCAGATAACGGATTCGAGACACCTGGATAGGCTGTATGTGAGGTATAACTGCTGTCACTGCTGTTGCGGGTCTTTCTCGGTGTGGCTTGAAATGAAGGGGCAGTATGATAAGATAAGATTTATTGCACAAAAAAGCTCGAAGGCCATGGCAACCAAATAAACAGAACAAAACAAAAAAAAAAAGATTTGAAAATATATATAAATTTCAACACGATCGAAGTTCGCAGATTCAAAGAAAATAACAAAAATTCATTTCTAGTCTTGGGTATTGAGAAGAGTCATGAAAGATGGGATGAAGCTTGTGTGGAGATGGGACGAAGCTTGTCGCTGGACCTCTGCTTTCTCGTTTTAAAGGAACAGAAAACTTGACTCAAACTTGACTCGGGGAGCTAGCTGACATATCAAGAATGTAACCTGAGTCGATATTGAGAGTAAGAAAAAATTCTCGTTACGACCATTGCAGTTTCCGGGCAGTTTCCGAGAATTCGACTTTTGAGTTAGTAGAAAAAAGCAAAAGGTTTGTGTGCCGGGACTAGGAATCGAACGCACGACCTCTTGCCGGTGTGTCGTTAGTCGTTAGTCTACACGTACAAAGGCGAACTTTTAGCGTATAAGTGCATAATTACAGTGCATAAGGGGCAAGGGCCTGCCAGCTAGCTTTGGGAACACTAAGGAGGGGGTTCGAGATAACAAAGAAGGGGGCCTGTCGACAATAAGTCCCTGTATATTTATCTAAGCCCCCCAGGTCGGTTTGATGGCCGAAAGTTGCGTAGTCAAGTTTTCTGTGCCTTTAATCATTACTCTTTTCGTTTTACAGTTTTGGATGCTTAGCAAAACCGGTGAGATCCGACGAGACGAGGCCTGTCTCGATTATTCTGGAAAAGATGTCATTCTCTACCCCTGCCATGGCTCAAAGGGGAATCAGTACTGGGAATATGACTCAGATGTAAGTATTTTCCTGCTCGATCGTGAAAAAACAACGTGGAAGTAAATGGCCAGCTCTCCCAAAATCATTTTTGGGAAGACAAATTTTCGTTAAAGGACACCTGAACAATGAAACCATACTTGAACACACCATGGAGAATGCATTTACAAACATGGTCACGGAGAGCGTTCTTCTCCTGAGCGTGACGTTTTCAAAATAGGGATGTTCGTTTCTGGAGGTTTGCAAATGCAGACTCCAAGACAAAAAGCGCAATTCATTCAGATCTTGTACAGCGCTGGCCGGATCGTATTGGAATTTCTTCTAGATATACGTTTAGGCTTATCTGGTTAAAAATTATTCGAGAAGAAGGGTTGATTGGAGACATTTGTTCATTTCTAAAATTGTTCGGTACTGAAATAAGGACAGATGGAAAATGGAGCAAAAATCTTAGCTTGGAAACACTATTTCGTATTTGGATTGGGTTTTCTGCAGGCAGTGTTAACGGAACTCATACAGATAGGGATGATACTTGGTACTGTTCATTCAGGTGTCCTTTAAGTTTCAGCTAAAATCTGAAAAGTTACAGAGCTATTGGTATTTCAGGATCTGTGGTTTTGGAGGCTAGGCACAACCATTTTCGTAAAAAAAAACTAAAATAAATAAAAATTCGACATACCATTTAATTTAGACTGCCCGAACAAAGGCCAAATAAGAAGCAAACTGACGCAAAATGACTCCTCCGGCAGTTGGAAAATTGAAGTTATCCAGTATAGACCGGCTTCCCTTACCTTATTTCTTAATTTATTGTGTGGACATAGTTCATACCTTGTCCAAAACTCGGAAGCCCTTACTTTACCTGCACAAGAATGTCGGTTTCTGTGCGGCGATTTCACTTCACTTCACTTTATTCCAAAAAACATGCGACGGACAGAGCCGATTATTAGTTTTTGTTGTCAACATGTATGTCAATCGATGAGCCAAAAATAACATGCACAAAAATACAATATATACAATTGATAACTATTTTACAGACTAAAAAATCGACCCGGCATTGAACAACTTAACAAACGAGGGCACAAAACTAAGCTCATAACGAGCATGTGAAGCAGTCACAGGTTGAAGTTTCGGTACAGGCTCTGCAATGGACCTGCTTGGCCTTACCCGAGCCGGTTCATGTTGGGGCGGGAGGATATTTCGGTGAATGGGGCTCGACAGGATTTTATTTCCAAAAGATAGGGAGAGTTTTAAACGACGGGAGTGAAGGGTTTGAAGTTGAAACTGATTAAGGAGGGATATGTATGGTACTTTCGGGGCTTTTGAAATTACTAGGAGGGCACGGTATTGCACCCTCTCAACCCGGTCAGACTGTTCCTTCGTCAGTCCAAAATGCCGTACAGGGCAGCAGGATTCCAGTGTGGAACGAATAAAAGAAAAATAAATGCGTAGGAGGTGTGGGGCAGGGATTCCATGGCGAGCCAGCAACTTTAGAGATCTGATGGCCAAATTGGCTTTCTTTAACATGCCATCGACGTGCTTGTTCCACTTCAGATCTGAAGTTATATGGACACCAAGTAGTTTGATTTCGGTCACGTGACTAGCGCTGGGAATAATTGGGTTAAAAACTGGCGTGGATTTTAAAAAAGAAATGGTTAAAATTACAGATTTGTCGCAGTTGACAGTCATTCTGTCCACCTTTGCCTCTTGACATATATCATTGATTTGATAGAATATTGCAAGATCTGCCGCAGGAACTAAATAACGTGCCTGCTGACACACAAATTTCATCGGCTCTTCCAAAAATCATGGACAAATGGGCCCAGCCAGCGCATGACTACATTCTTTTCTGGCCGACGAATGAAAAATTGTTTATTGTATTTGTTTTGTTGTGTTTAATTTTAATTATTTTATTTTATTTACATATTCCGCTTTTCAAATTGGCGGGTCAGAAATAAATTACTTACTTACGGGCAACTCCATGAGATGGTCTACCGAAGGACAAATTTTCAAATAAATGCTAGTGGAACATATTTAGGTCTTTCTTATAGAGCATACCCTGGGCTTTAAGAATCTGTTTCAATTATTAAATTTGGAGCATCCTTTCTAATTTTTGAGCTGTCCAAATCTTAAGCTGATCAGTTTCAGGGATTGCAAGGTTTTACGATCGTTTTTGCTGCAATGAGAATCCATCTGGGAATAAGCCTAATCCTCTTAATTTACCATACTTAAAGAATCGCCAGCCCTGAATGGAATGTAGTTCATTCGGAGTCGCTATCTTTGACGGATTGGATTTGATCAGTGCTGAAAGATAAGCTTTCTAATGTTACGTTTATAACGAAAAAGTGGCATATTGTTTGTCTACAACTCAACCCAAGCAAGATAATAAAGTGCCAGTACGTTAGCAAATAGCGATTTTAGTGTTTATTCCAATAAACAATAAAAAATACAACTTCATACCTGGAGCCAATAAAAGACGGTACAAACGTAACAAAATTTGCGTTACTGACGTAACACCCCAATGTTACGTCAGTAACGTAGAAAATGTCTGCAAATCTGGCAAGGTTTTAATCTTAGTATCGATCATCTTGAGTAATATAAATTGCCCTGTATATGCAAATACTACATATCAGCTGATTGGAGAATGGGGGGGGGGCTTGGGGCCTATCAGTAAATTCCTTGGTCCGTCTGTCTGTCTGTCTGTGAGCACGATAACTTTCAAAGGTAATGAGATATTTTGATGAAACCTGGTGGGAGGATCATTTGGGTCAGGGGAAAGTCGAGTTCGTAGATGGACTCTTTAGCCCTACATTTAGGGGTGGGGGATGGGGGTAAAATTAAGGGACAAACAAAATATTTTAAACAGCTAACAGGTTGTCAATTGAGGGGTAACAGAAGACATGCTGAACACGAATATGAAAACCATTTTCTCGCCGGACAAGTAGTTCGCCCGTTTTCCGGCCAAAACCGGAAAGTTTTGTTAAAAGTAAAAGTTTTATTTGAAGTTGATTTAGATGTTCGATTTAGAGGTAAGAAGGCATGCTGAACACTTGTGTGAAAATCATTTTCTCGCCGGACAAGTAGTTCGCCCGGAATCCGGCCAAAACCGAAAAATTTGTTGAAAGCAGTTCCGGAATTTTGTCGAAACCTGAAAATTGGCAGAAGCAAGGCAGGACCGTTCCGATCGGCTTACAGGGGTAAACACACATGCTGAATTCACATCTGAACTTGGATTTCTCAGATGATTAGCTATTTGGTCTTAATCTGTTTCTAAATTTTAAGAGTAAAAATGTTCAAGGGATCTGGCGGAGACTAGATCTGGCGGAGACAAAACGTAATTGTCTGGATCAAATATTGGGTTTTTGGGATCCCATAAAAACCTTTGGTCTTGTTTATCAGAGACGAGACGTAGCAAAAAGGCTATCTCTCCCCCTGTCTGTCGGTGGTAGTAGCACCCGTGCTTCAAATAATTATGTACATTTCACTTTTCTTTTACAAACAAAACGGTTTTGCTAAAGATTCGGGTGAGAATTCGTACGAGTTACGTTGGTAACGAAAATCTGTTACGTTTGTAACAGAAGAAAAAAAATTGTAGAAACGAAGCATGGCGCTCAATCGCTCCGAATTTCTCAGTTCTCAGCGTCGACAAATGTGATCTGCGCAGACCTGAGTTCAAGCTGAGTGACTGGCGATTATCTAAAGACATTAGTTGCGGTTTTTGCAGATACCATGGTATCCGTTACCACGGTAACTGGATCTGCAATTAGTCGATTATGTGGTTACCGTGGTATCTGATATACGGTTGCTCTGTAAAAACGACAATAGCCGAAATTGCGCTTTTCGGAGTCATCTCGAAAGAGTCACATCACTAAGTGTCAAACTTCTTTCCCAACAATTTGACAAAAATTGATGGAAGTGAGATGACTTCTTCAGATACCACGATCAGTTACCACGGTCAGACCGTGTTATCTGAATATCAGGCACCACGATAACTGCTAAAACGCCTTTTGACAGGGGTATCAAATACCACGATAGCTGTATCAAATCACGATATCAAATACCACGATAACCGTGGTATCAGATACCGTGGTATCTGTTAGCACAAGCATGGTAACTGGATCTGCAATTAGTCGTTTTTGCAGTTACCGTGGTATCTGATATACGGTTACTCTGCAAAAACGACAATTGCCGAAATTGCGCTTTTCGAAGTCATCTCAAAAGAAAAACTGATATCCACTCACATCACTAAGTGCCAAACTTCTTTCCCAACAATTTGACAAAAATTGATGTAAGTGAGATGACTTCTTTAGATACCACGATCCACAGTCGGACCGTGGTATCTGAATATCAGATACCACCATAACTAGCCAGATGCCACGATAACTGCAAAAACGCCTTTTGACCGTGGTATCAGATACCACGGTAACTGCAAAAATGACTTAAGACCGTGATATCAGATACAAAGTGCAAAAAGGACTTTAGACTGTGGTATCAGATACCATGGTATCTGCCAAAACGCAACTATTGTTTTTGTTTTCAAAACAGAGTGATGGGCTGCTGGAGCCCCGTCGGAGTTAGTAATGAGTGATTCCGACAGCGTTCCCAAGAATTCCTTGGACAATCTATGCCGAAAGGATCTGCAGTTAAATGAATTTAGACGAATTTGTAGAGATCAACCACTTTTTGCACTTGTGCTTTGCACTTTTTGAACCACTTTTTGCGTTGGAATGTTATTATCTCCTATTGTTCTTTTTCCGGTTTACAGATGATCATTATAGTTTGTATAATATCAATATACTCTCTTTACAGAATCAGCATGTTATCCACGGTAGCAGTAAGAAGTGCCTTGGTATTAGTGATGACAATAAGAAAATTACAATGGAAGAGTGCAGTTCGAGTAACCAGCGAGTCAAATGGAAGTTCGAGAGGTACAACCCTGACAAACGACTATGATTCACCAACACTGTTTAGTCAAAGCTCAAATTGTTCTGTGTCAGTTAGTGTATTGGAATTGTAGTGAAATGGTTATACCTGCGAGAGTGGTAGTTTGTGACGTGTCACAGCTATATTGGTCTGTATACAACCAGAAAATGTGATCAGTGTCATCCGAAAACATTTTACCTATTCTGTGAGTCGACAATCCCTTAGGGGAACTGACCCCTGAGGCCATGAACTTTGTTGTGTTGCGATATTATACAGAACATGTACATTCCAGAGTAGCTTTTCTATGAGTTTTTCTAAATTTGATGTTGGGTGCTGGATTTTTGTATTTACATAGAGGCGACTTGGTTGGGTCTAGGACGTTTTCCTTTGTTGATGGCCCGTGACTGAAAAGGGGCTCTAATCTAGAGGGCTTGTAGCCCTCCCCCCAAAGCTGTAGTTAATGTCAGAATTTCATAGAGTCGTCAGTTTGTGGAAACCTAGGGGGGGGGGGGGCAGTGGCGCCTTTCACCTCAAATTGGTGAAAGCAATACTTAAGTGAATTAACAACATACGAACGAAAAGTAAACAATATATTCATGAAAACTTACGGATAAACAATTTTGTATAAAGTATATACATATTCAGTTTTACGCCTCGTCAACTAGGTTTTAAATTGTTTTTTTTTTCAGTAGCTGTGGCCCTGCTCGGGAAGCCAGGGGGCATCTGCCCCCTCCCCCCTTAGTGACACCCTTGGAATTTCGGTCTGTTAGGATTTTTTTTTTTTTACTTTCATGATTCTGATGGAAACTTGCGATTAGTTTGTTTATTTATTTTTTAATTTATCGACCTCAAACTCAACGTAAGCTTTACAGAATAAAATAAATCAAATTGTTACAAAATACACTCGAACTTATTACTGGCAGAGTCGTTCATGTCCATTTTCGTAAACAAAATATGAAGTTTCGAAAATAGCATTTAAAAGTAAAAATAAGCCTACAGATTTTGGGGCTCAAGCCAGGTCAGAAATGAGAAAACGACTCTACTCTGCCTCCTCACCCGCCCTACCGGTAGTCGTACTTAAATCATACATTGCCTTCACATTTGAAGTCAGTTTGAAAAAAAGATGCCAGTTGTTGACCAGTACTGCCCCGTTGTGTTGCGAAAATGATTGTTGTTCGTTTGAAGGTGCTGTTTTGGGGGGTCGTTTTTGGTGAAGGTGTTACTTTAGTTCAAGTGTTGAAAGAGTTCAGTTTATTCAGATTCCCCTGTTTCTGTTGTTGAATATTTCTACCGTGAGGATACAGTACCGTTTCCTATAAGTAGGAATCTCTTATTTGGTCCAGTTCCTTACTGTCAGGATTGCATGCCTGTTTGACCGAATGGTCATTGTTGCCCCCCCCCCCCCCCGTAAATGCATCGTTTCATAAATCTGTCAAAACTGTCCGTCAGTGATGCTTCGATGGCATTTAACCTAAATAAAAGTACATTGTGATTTACATACATCAATATAGTTTGGGAACTATCACATGTTTAGTCAGAATAAGAAATGCTGCATCAATGCAAGCCTTTGAAGGTTAGGGACGTTAGTTAAGATGGGGCGAAAACAACAAATAGAAAAATTTGAGTCAAACAAGCAAACAGATGCAGCTGAGATGCAGAATAAATCTTCAGAAATCATGACAAGAATTCTAAGCTGCATTCAGTGCCCAATATCTGTATTCTCAGTTCCTGTGTTTTCGATACTGCCCATCTCTGCCTGTTACGATAAGATTATCAAAGAATCTTGCATAGGGAAGTGAAGAACATATCTTATATACCAATCAGTTATGGTGCCTTCGTTTACCCTGTTGTTTCTTTAGAAGTTTACATATCATACCACAATAGTCTATGACTAGGCTATTTCACTGAGACAACTGTTACGTTGCTCAGCTGGCAGGGGGGCAAGAGTTACGGCAGCAAAAAAAATCTGTCGGGGTCGGAGCCGGGCCAAGGAGGCCGGGGATTGGCTGCTGAGATAAGTCTCCGCCTTGAGGGCGGAGTCACTTGTGACAAATGACAGGTTTCTTTGGCCCCGCCCTAGGGGAGGAGCTACAGCATCAGAAGTTGCTGCGACAGTTTCACTGTTAGAAGTTTAATCACAGATAACAAATGGTTGCGCATCCTTGTGTTGGACGCTATGACAAAATATCTGTTATGACCCTTATTAATGTTATGTTTTCTCGAAAAATAATAATTATTATGGTCATAAAAGATATGCTCTCATAACATTTACCACAAGGATGCGTCAAGGATTTCTAACACTCTTGTTGACATTGGGAGTAGTTGTGGTAGCTCCATTGCGACCGAAGATTTTTTTCTAGCAAAGAGGAGAGATGAGTGAATCCGGATTCGATTCGAATCCAGGATTCGTCCTTTTGGCCGGATTCGAATCTTCTGCTTGTCAGGCTGGATTCGGATTTGGACTCGGATTCCAAACCCTCAATCTTACGAATCCGTTCAAATTTCTAGTCTATCCTTCCAGTTTCCGTTTTCCCAATTTTTACACAGTGTGCTTAGGCAATCCAACTTTTTGGTCTCCACCACCAACCATCCTCAGTAATCTATCACGTGATCTGATTACCTTAGATATCATTGCTTTTTGTCACCTCTGATTTTAGGCTATAACCTATGTACACGATTCGTTTTTTTTCTGTGGTCGAATCCGGATTCGAACCCTCAGCATGAAATAGTGGATTCGGAATCGGATTCGTACCTAGCCCTGGATTCAGTTTCGAATCCTTTCATGATCGGATTCGCCCATCTCTGGCAAAGAGGGTTCTCTCTTCAGTGAGAAAGAAACAACTGTTAGCACCGAGGGGCAAGAGTATCAGACCCTGAACTGACGAGGAATCGGGAAGCATCGAAACCCCTTAAAAAACATGGAAGCTTCATACTTGGCAACACTATTTTCGTCGTAAAGAAAAACAGAAAGTGATTGCAGCATATTGACGACGTTTTTCCAAAAAGCGACGTTTTTTCAAGTTTTACAGGATCGACGAAAAATCTTTCTGCCATGAAACGGTATTTGCCACCTTTGGAAAAACTTTGTTTCTCCGTAGTGGTTGTTGCGATTAAGCTGACATTTCTACTAGACATGCAGGATACAAGTGTGGGAGGGCACTATTAACAACTCAGTTTTGGAAAAAATGTCCCTACCACCTTTTGCAAATCACCGCGATATAGTAAATTGTCGCCCAGCAAATATCATAATTAGCAAATAGTAATTAGTTGGCAGGGTATGAGCATTTAGTCATGGCTTAAGTTAATTTCAAATTGTTGGCAGGATATGTGAATTTAATATGGCAGTGTGCAACATACATATCTTTAGCTTAGGGCTTCAGAAGTAGCGTTGTTGAATTTTGTTCAGTGTTTCTGATTCCGGTTAGCCTTTGCTGCGCCTTTGATATTCTTATGGATAGGGACAGTTGGACTGACAAACGTTGAGAATGTATTGCTTCCCTGTTTATGCATTTTGTTTTAGCTTCGTGGTCAACGTCGACGAGAAAGAATAGACTAACATCTAGGTCCTATCAAGAACAAATAATCTGATAGAACTTCTACTTTAGTCCCGAGCAGCGACTATGAATGTCCCGACAAAACTGAGCGGACCTAGAGGTATTTGCTCTAGCTTTGAGCTGGTGTTGATACCCGTTTACTCGTCTTCGCCGTTGTTTATCGCAGAAAAAGTAGTGCAGGAGGCGTACTTCGCGCGCTGACCCGCTCTGGAGCTCGTCCAGAACCAATCAGCTTTGACTTCTACTTTTCCTCACCCGTGGGCTCACAGCGATTTAGCTACTTGTAGAGGTAATGAAACGTGAGTGAAGCGAAGCTACTAACCTCCACTCGTTCGTAGCGGACAGGGTATGGGGAAATATTCGACTGCGCATAGTCATATTACAGAGATAGGGAGACGGAGGTTCTGTCAGATCATTCGTTCTTGGTCCTATGGTATAGTGCCATCGCTTTGAAATATACCAGGGCCCCCTTGATTTTAAATAATGCGGCAGAGAGTTTAATTCGCGTAAATAGATGGCGTTTTTTTTCCTGCAGAATGTTGGTTTCCTCGCTTTCTTAGTGATAATATGTTTGTTGGTCGAAAATTCCGTAAGGGAATAAATTTAGACTAAACAAAACAATAACGAGAAAGAAAGAAAACGTTCAAATTAGCCAAACAGAATACAAAACACTTCGAAAATATGGGGAAGACGGTTGTTATTAGCGAACAAGATTGCAGTTCGTGGTTGTATATGCATGTTCTTTTTTGTCGGGTTACACCATGCTATAACCCTCCCGGCTTTTATATTACACCCCTTCCTCATTTAATTCACCTTATTCTTACCATCCAGGGAGATATCCCTTGTTGCCTCCAAAGCGGCCTGTTAGACTATTTTTGATTGGATACCATATCAGCGAGGCGCCGGACGCTAAACCGTTCTAGGGGCAATCAGTGGTGTAACAGGCCGCTTTGAAGGCAACAAAGGATATCTCCCTGGATGGTAGGAATAAGCTGCACAATTAGGAATGTTCTTCTAGAGAGATACATATTGGTGTGAATGTGTTAAGTTGAATATCAGTCATTCCGTGCTGTTCTCAGCGCTGTTGTTTTTTAAGTTTTTCTGGTTGTGTTTTTTTCCACACCTGGAAAGGGTGCTTTCGTGTTGAGAAATAAATAAAAAATTCTCGTTCAGTGACTCAGCGTATCTTGCATTTTTATTCTTCTGTAAAGATTTTTTTTCCCAATTCGCTTTATTTTGAACTCAGTTTTCGCCTCTCAAAAAGCCAAATGGGATTGGTAAACTTAAGGTCCATATAGAGGCAGAGCTGGTGGACTCGTCTCGAGGCGCATTTTTCATGGACTTGGACTCGTC
Organism: Branchinecta lindahli; assembly: GCA_023053555.1. NCBI lineage: Eukaryota > Metazoa > Arthropoda > Branchiopoda > Anostraca > Branchinectidae > Branchinecta > Branchinecta lindahli. The sequence goes on along the minus strand of JAKZAO010000009.1, from coordinate 2,854,185 downwards.
TCGTCTCGAAATCCGGCCGAGTCACGAGTTCAAGGAAACGTCTCGACCCGGCAATTTTGAAATAAAGTCTCCAGCGACCAGTCATAGAGATTGGCCTCCGAATGCGACTCGGACACAAAACGTTGCATCTCCGACCTCTCTTCTTCAATCCGTCAAGTTCGGCTCGAATCGGAACAGTTCTGCCAATTTCCGGTAGCCCCTTCATCCCCTTCACCGTTGCCGAATCCGGTCCGGACGACAAATAACATATCTAGGTCGCGTAAAAACGGTACCGCCAACTTTCTTGTGCGCTTACATAGTTTGTGGAAACCCCCTCCCAACTCCCCCAGTCCTGCTGCAAGTGGTTCGGACACGTTCTGCATATCTAGGTTATCAGTTCATCACCCAAAAAATTTCAGTGGAATCGGTTCGTAAATTACGCGTCAGTATTTTGCGGATTCCCTTCCGTCAACCCCCCCAAAGTTGGTCGAAGGGCAAGTGCCATTTCATTTCTTGTGACTGACCAGGATTTCATTTAGGATCCACCTTGAATGAAATCTTAAATAGTTGTTGAATAAATTGGTGTTTCCATAGCGAATACGTCAGATCAATGAGTAACTCTCTCGCAAACCGTCGATACCAGGGGGTTTCACCACAGAGGTTTTGGCACCGGGTGGTTGGGGGGGGGGGGTACACCGTTTTTTTTTTGTTTTTTTTTTTGCCGGAACCAAGTGCGAGGGGTCCTTTAAAGCACAAGTAATAGCATATAAGCAGAGACAGTGGACTTTGAGTTCATATTTAAAGGAGGTGGCACATTGTCAAGGATTTTTTCCCTCCCACCTTTTTTTTACTCACTCGGCATCGCTCTTTCCCTATCCTCCCGTTATTACTTTTCTTTTGTTAAATTTGTCTTTTTGTGTGTGTGAGATGACGTACACCCGCCTACATTCCCCCCTCTAAGAAAACTTTCAGAACCAGTGGCTTGAGGAAACTAAATCAGAGAGCTCCCAGTGACGTCCGTAGAGCTTTCGAGACAGCTGGAGCTAAGGTAAAAGAATTAGCGAAAATCAGGAAATTTAAACGAAATATTCATGGGAGAAACAAAGATTCTCATTGTCTGTTTTCGCTTAAGTCCGGTCTTCACCTCCCGGAACTTCCGGAATCTGGGCTTCCAGATTATTCTTTGGCTTGTCCTGTAAATTGCACCTGGAATCTGAACCGGTCCGAAAATACATCAAAATAATCCGGAAAAAAGGGGCTTTTGAGCTTCCAGATTTCCGGAATTTTCAAGTATCGCAGAAGAAATTAAAAAAAAATCTCGGAAAATCTGGGAACCCAGATTCCGGAAGGTGAAGACCCGACTTTACTTGAATACCAGATTTTTAATGCTGAAGTTTATTTGCTAATGGTCTGGATATTAAGACCTCTGACAGCCACTTGAAGCAACTTGAACTTGACAGCCAGTAGTAAATGGGCGGTCTTTTTGCCCGGTAGATAAAGACGTGGCCGAAACTTGAATTGACCTGAATTGACGCCGTTAGCTAGAGAAGCTGGAAATACGCGGCTGAATAAACCACAATTTGCAGCAGTTTCACATTATTCCAAGATTCTAAAAGACGTGACTGCACGATTAAACAAGACCAAAGGTTTCGATGGGATCCCAAAAATGTAATATTTGACCCAGACAACTACGTCTTGTCTACGCCAGATCCAGTCTTCGCCAGGCTAATCATCTGAGAAAATTAAGTTCAGATATACCTGTATAAGCCATATTTATTTTGACGATACTGATCGAAACTTCCTGCTTTACTTCTGCCGAATTTCCGGTTTCGGCCGAATTCCGAGCGAACTACTTGTCCAGCCAGAAAAAGATAGTTCAGAAACGAATTCAGCGCATCTCCTTATCCCTATAAAGAACGTCTGATCAACTTCAAATAAAACTTTAACTTATAAATCCGGTTTCAACCGGATTCCGGACGAACTATATGTCCGGGTAAAAATTGATAGTCATATACAGATTCAGTGTCTCTTCTTACCCTTAAATCTATCATCTGATCAACTTCATATACAAATTTTACTTTCAACTAATTTTCCGGTTTCGGCCGGAATCCGGGCGCACTACTTGTGCGGCGAGAAAATGGTTTTCACCATCGTGTTCAGCATGTCTTCTCACCCTTGAATCGAACATCTAATCAACTTCAAATAAGACTTTTGCTAGCTTTTAACAAATTTTCCGGTTTCGGCCGGATTACGGGCTAACTACTAGTCCGTCGAGAAAATGGCTTTTACCATCGTGTTCAGCATTTCTTCTTACACCTAAATCGAACATCTAGTCAACTTCAGATAAAACTACTACTTTGAACAAACTTTCCGGTTCTGGCCGGATTCCGAACGAACTACTTGTCCGGCGAGAAAACAGTTTTCATATTCTTGTTCAGCATGCCTTCTTACCCCTATATCGAACATCTAATCAACTTCAAATAAGACTTCTACTTTTAACAAACTTCTCGGTTTTGGCCGGATTCCGGACGAACTACTTGTCCGGCAAGAAAATGGTTTTCATATTCGTGTTTAGCGTGTCTCCTTACCCCATAATCGACTATCACATTAGCTGTTTAAAAAATTTTGCTTGCCCCTTAATTTAAACCCCCTCCCCCACCCCTAAATGTAAAGCTACAGGGCCCATCTACGAACTCGAATTTACTCTTGACCCAAAGAATCCCCACACCAAGTTTCATCAAAATAACTCACTGCCTTCGAGAGTTATCGTGCTTACAGACAGACAGACGGACAGACGGACAACTTTTGCGATGTCATAGGTATCCCTCCACTTACGTTTTGGGATCCCAAAAAACATCAGAAAAGCTAGAACCTGAAATGGCTTAACCCGAGTCGAGACTTGTCCGTCTGTCCTAGGGGTCCTCAACTGTAGTGGCAAAATTACGAAACATATTTTGCATCAAAACAAACCCACCTCTCCAGGCTACCTACTTCAGAAATTTAATATCCACACAAAATAGACAGTAAAAAAGGTCGTTTAAATGTGTTCTATTATTACAAAACAAAACAATGATTCTATTCGGGTTTACTCTGGCGATTTCTGAGCAAATCTGATTTATCAGAGACTTGTCGTAGTTATATTGCTAATCCATTCTACGTCCTTAATTTGTACTGCACCGATCTTTGCATCTGCCATGTCTGGCTAACCGGAACAGGCTCCTGTTTATTGCTTCCAAGGACGTCATTGGTCAGAGAGACCGGTTATGCGATTTTCTACGTGTTTCTCGTAAAGCTAAAAACACGTGCAGCTAAAAAGATCTGGATGGGTGTGTGTTTTTTTTTTTTTTTTAACAACCCAGTGTCAAACAGGCCAGGGACGTTAGAACAGGAACTGTGAGCGTGTTCCACCCTACTTACCATAGTTACTACGCATGACGTCACGAATTTCGGCTTCTTGGCGTCAGGGCTGGAACCAATTATTCTATTTTCGACAAAATATCGTGCCACAGGCTAATCGGCCCAATCACGCCACACAGATCGTAGTTGGCACGCTTACTACGCTCCCGAGCGTGGTAAGCAAATAGTTACTATTAGTTAATATTTCGAGAAGGTTGGAAGTGTCAGCGTAGTACCTTTTCACGAGGCTGGAACAAAAATAGTAACTAATAGTTGCAATTGTTAGAAGGGTAAAATACGCTCTGTATCTACTGCAACTTGTGCTTTAAGTCGTACTGAGATCCTTTGAAAAATAAATTTCCATTTCAGGTTTCCAGTTCAACAGATTTTGATGGGGGTACTGTGCTTTTGCCCCAGGGCATGGTACTTTTGTTTGAGCATTGTACCCAGAAACTGAGGATTTGTCTCTGACTAACACCTGCCCCGACTATGAAATGATAATTTGCTTACAAACATATTTTATGGGGTAATTTGCCCTTGCTCCAGGGCACGGTAAAAGGGACAAAAAACCTGAACTCGGGTTTGTTCCTTTAAAGTTTAACTGAAAAGCCAACTTATTTTTGTATCATTCAACTGAATACACTGCATTATTTGGATTGTGTGAAGAGGTTTTTTTCCCCCATTTGCTCTAGTAGGCTATGACATCCAGAATATCCACGGCCGCCCTCACAACGCAAAGTTTTGCTATGGCACGGAAAATTTGAATCCCAATACAAACGCGGCTTTTCAGTGACCAGTGATCAGCTCGCTGAAGGTGATCTCACTGCGTCAACACTTCTTTTCGTAAAATCATTAGTTGCGTTTTGATCCAAGTTTTGTTCGTCGTTGGCTTAGCCGGTTGCTTAATTTCCGCTTTCGAACGCCGTCGAAGTTCACCGTTTGCTTAATTAGTGTTTTTACGTCTCCGGCGATCCTTGCCCGGTCGACGCTTCTTCGATGATCCATTTCATTAAACCTTAAACCTTAAACCTTAAGCAAACTTCGAACTTGCTAGCTCACGAAGTTCGACGGTCAGGGTTTGAAGGACAAAGAAAGTAGTCTGTGGCCGGCGACCAAAAACGATATTGAATTAGAGACCTGAAGGTAGAGACCTGAAGGTGAAGGTAACTTCAAACTTCGATCAAAAACGCAACTATTACGTCAAGCATGCAACACAGGTAGAGGCAAGCGTATAGAGGTACCACAAATCCGACAGGAAAAGTCCACTATATGGAAACCGGTTATTCGTGAATAGCGGGGCAACGAAGTAACGCATTTTCATCGTGTCTAAGTGACGGATACCTCGATAGTTCTATCTCAGCCTTTTTCGGTTAAACTTTAAGTAATAATCTGGCGCCATTGTTCTGAAGTGAATACCGATCTTTAAGGAATATATTACGTATTTTTGTAATTATGTGCATACTCATTTCGGTGTATAAGAATAGTATAAATAAATTAAAACTAAATATTTACCTTCCCTGGGATTTCTTCCTCATATCATCAAATTTGCTGAATGAGTGACTCTCCTCTATCTGTATAAGCTCTTAATGACGTCACATTTCATTCACTACTCGGTTTCCTCGCAGCTGCGCGGTATGCTTACGCCGGCGGGATCGATAATCAGTTGGGATGCCACCTTGGAGAGTCCAACAGGTTGTTTCCATTCCTTGGAAGGCGGATAAGTGATGCAAATCGGGGCCGAGACCGAAGTGCCGGATGGGTCTAGTGACGAACCGGATTTGTGTATTTATGAGAACAAGAGCGGACTGGCCGAAGACCTGAAGTTCTTGGCAAGCATGCCAGAGTTGTGTGATGTGACTTTCTTAGTGGGCGATACGAGAGAGCCAGTGTGTGCCGTCAGAGCCGTTTTGGCGTCAAGAAGCAGGTACTGTTCTCAATTAATCTGAATAAATGAATTTGTGTTCCTTACGCGAAAAAATGATGAGTTAAAAAAGAAAAGAAAAACACTAATTTGAAAACAAAAGACACTAATTTGATGGCGTGTCCTTACGAACTGTGACAAAACAATCTATATTATCGCCCGAAGAAAAGCAAGGGCGATAATGATTATAACACTAGTACATTTGTTTTAATTTTCTGGTATTCCCCTGATGTTGAAATAAAATATTCCAACCGTGCGTTATCACTTGATATCGCAAGGCTGGCCGGGCGTTATCACTTGATAATAATGCCCGGGCGTTATTTATTTTGATAACGCCCTGTCCGTTATCACTTGATAATAACGCCCGGTTTGGACCTTTTTTTCTTTTAACATCAGGGCAATACCAGAAAATTTCGGCACTGGGTAGGATAGGACTGATATCATGGGACTGCACGGTGTACTGGTGTTATAGCAAATGGCCGAAGGAGAATAATTGGCCATAAAATACAATATTGAACATGAGCAACCAATATTGAGCATGAAGAGAAGTAAAACAAATAAAATGTGATACTGCAATATTCCCAAGGATTAAGTTATTACAAATCAATGTTTTCAAATTACAGATATTACATTTCTAGTTATTGAGCAATGATCCATCATATCCTCGAATGGAAATTAAGGATCCTTTCGTCGCCGAACCACATCCAGGTGGCGAGCAAAGGGATTAACCATTTACGAATAGCAACCAGAAGAAAGGGAACGTATATGGGGGTTTTCAGTGTTTATGGCACCTTCGCAGAAGGTAACGATATTCAGTATTGACATGATCTGACATGTTCCGTTAATACTATTGTTTTCGCAACTGTTATTATGAAGTATCCGACCCCTGATAGCTAAATCCTGCGAACCAATCTGATTGGTCGAGCTATTTCATTCAGCGAAGCTAGGGGAAAGTGTTATGTTATGAGATTTTTGTATTTGGGATTCAGAATATAGATAGCTGAATGAAATAGCTCGACCAATCAGATTGGTTCGCAGGATTTAGCTATCAGGGGTCGGATACTTCATAATAATAGTTGCGAAAACAATAGTATTAACGGAACATGTCAGATCATGACATCACTTCCTTCTTAACTTAGATCTCCCTCCCCTCAAAATACTAAACTAAATAATACACAAAAAAACATAAGATACTCGTCGGTCTGCTTAGTAGGCATTCTTTGAAGAGTGTCCTTCGATCAATCGACGGCAGTTGCCCGGGGTCGACTCATGAAATTTTCTCAGGAAATTCGTATGCAGAACCTTTTTGTTTTTGCGCCCCCCAAAACCAGAAATTTCATAGGTGTTCTTACCTATTTCCTTGGTTACTCGAAATGGTCCCGACCATTGCCTCTCAAGTTTCGTTTCTTCTTGTTGTTGCAAGAAGGTGGGCGAACCAGGTCCAGTTACTACTTCCGTATCGCTACCGCACCCGCCTGTTCAAAAAGTGTCATCTGCTGGAATCGTCCGGCAGACACTTGACAGCAGAGGTCACCCTTAGTCGTGTTAGATCACGATTCTTCTGGCCACGTGTTCAACAGGAGGTGGAGATGCTTGTCAGCAGCTGCAACTGCCGTCGATTGATCGAAGGACACTCTTCAAAGAAGGCCTACTAAGGAGACCGACGAGTATCTTATGTTTTTTTGTGTATTATTTAGTTTAGTATTTTGAGGGGAGGGAGATCTAAGTTAAGAAGGAAGTGATGTCATGATCTGACATGTTCCGTTAATACTATTGTTTTCGCAACTATTATTATGAAGTATCCGACCCCTGATAGCTAAATCCTGCGAACCAATCTGATTGGTCGAGCTATTTCATTCAGCGAAGCTAGGGGAAAGTGTTATGTTATGAGATTTTTGTATTTGGGATTCAGAATATAGATAGCTGTCGAGCAGTTAAGATCGAAACCCTGACAAGTATCGAGTTGAAGATCCGTGAAACAGCATTGGTTAAGTTTTATCATGGCAAACAGGGCTCATAGGTGAACGTGGGGCTATTGCATTGTTCAAGATAAACTGAAAAGCCAGCTTATTTCTGTATCTGTATTTGAAAACCATAATTATTTGATTCTGCTGAGGTATTTGATTTTTTAGGCTCCCGTAGTGACGTTGAGCATATGGACGGCGTTCCAACAAGACCAGGTTCTCAGTAGACCGCGCAATTTGAATATATCGATAACGTATTTTTTTTTGTCTGTAAGATTACGAACGACAGAAAATCGAAAGCAAATAAGTTCAGATTGATCCCAGAACTAGAAGCTTAGCAAGTTCCGTTATGAGTCATTTTTGTTTCTACTTAACCGGGCCAGGTTTAGCGGTCCTATTCAGTGAAACTTTACTGTTTTTTCTATTTTCAGAGTATTTCAAAAGATGTTATACTCAACAGCCAGTCCCCAGCGGAAAAGAGAAAGTGGCAGCAGAGAAAATAAACTTCGATTATTCCTGAAAAGGAGTAGTGAACCCCTCCTGAATCTTCAGGCCTCTGCTCAGTCGGTAAGTCAAATCTCACTCTGACCACTTACTCATAATCCTTTAATTAAATAAAAACTTATAGATATAAACAGATATTTTGCAGCTACTAAATCTAAAAGAAGTTTCCTCTACTAAACTAAACTTAAAAGATTGTCGAGACTTACGATAATACTTCATTTGGGAATATCGCTCAATCAAGAACTAAAGTACAATACTAATCATGAATCCCATTCTGCTGTAGGAGTCCTACCAGCCCCTCCCCATATCCCTGCCTGGCCCATCTTGCCTATTACGACATTGCTAACGTTGTTCCTATTACTTGTCTTTGTATTTTACCAAGTTACGATATTGAGTTACCCAGTCAATGGGGGAACCTATTTAGGGAGAGTTGATCAATCATCTCCCTCTTCTGGGGAGACAGGGGGCTGGCTGTCAAACCTCGGTAATTTTTTTTTTTTTCAAATACATGAGAGCAAAATAGACAGTAAATCCTTCGGAGAATTTAGAGATTGCTTAAAGCACAGGTTGCAGTAGATATAGTGAGAGTTCTTCTATTTTAGCATACTTGATTCGTTTGAAACTGTGCTGCTTCCCGGTTAATGTAGGTTTTGCATATGTCTCAGTAGTGGAAAGTAGTGAACGTTGCCCAGTACCTTATAGACTTGACTTTTTACTATGTCTACACAAGTGTTAATTATGAGGCAACGGGGGACTAACAGAAACTAGTCCACTTGGGGTGCTGAAGTGGAATAATGTGAATTGCCAATGCAACCACTTCCGTAACTGCATTCATTAATTCTTAAACCCCAGAGACCCAAATTTCGTGTGTTACATTCCGAACCCACTAACGACACCTCACTAATCTTTGCACTTGCCACGATTCACTAGTTTCCATGCGCATTGTGCTGCGGACGAGTGTTCAAGAATCATGCGTAAAACCGGTTTTCTAAATTTTGCCAAGATCTTGCTAGAAGTCAACGGGTCTGGGAAAAGGCTTAAAACAGCCGAAGCCGTGGATAACTTGTTAAAAGCATTGGTTAGTTTTAGAGTATTCAGATAGTTTTGAATACTGGAACATAAACAGTAAGTAGCACGAGGTGTGCTTTAAGCAGCTTTTTACACCAAGTTGAGCAATGCTGCTACCATCTTTGTGTCTAAGCCAACCAGCGTTTTGATTTATATTTCTTTCTCTTTCAGAGGGGCTACGGTCAGCATTTAGCGCCTATACCAGAAGTAATGGTAAGTGTAATGATTTCAGCTTTGAAAAGGCACGATGCAATCGGATTCGCATGGCTTTGAGACAGGCCCGTATCCAGGAATTTATTTCAGGGGGGGGGGGGGGGTTTGCCCGCGGAATTTATTTCGGGGGGGTTTTACCCACACAAAGTACAAAAAAGACATAGACCAGAGGTTAAAGCCCACAAAAAACTATCACTTTTGTGGGTTTCGGGGGGGGGGGGGGTCGAACCCCCTACCCCCCCTGGATACGGCCTTGCTTTGAGACAATTGCGCCAATATGTCGCAAACATGCAGAAACGCCTCTAACCTCTTCGCTTTAAAGCTTAACCGAAAAGGACTGGGATAGGACAATCTAGTTACCCATCACTTATTCCCTAAAACTGGCTTGAAGACCCGCTGAAAATGCGTTACTTCGTTTTTCCGCTATTCACGAATAGTCGATTTTCAAATAGTGGAATTTCCGTGTGATTTGTGGTACTTCTATGCTTTTTTATTTTTGTTGTAGGCCTTACGAGAAAGATTTATGATTTATTCTTGTTCAGGCACTAAGCCATCTTCACCAATCTCAACACTGCCCACTGAAAAGCCGCGTTTGTGTTGAGATTAACATTTCCCGCGTCATAGTAGAATTTTCGTTGTGGGGACGGCTGCAGATATTCTGAACGTCATAACTAGAGTAGACAGTGGAAAATAAAAAAAATCCCTTTGCAGAATCCAAATAATACAGTGTATCCAATTAAATGACACAAAAATAAGTTGGCTTTTCAGTTGAACTTTAAGATAATTGCCCCCTATGTAGTTTCCCATTAAGTACTTATTCGCCCTTCCTAAATTCCTTCCAGATTACTTTTTTTGGCAGCTAGATGCGCTAGCATCAAGTAAACAATGACACGTTACTTCCTGGTGTACGTTTAACCAGGTTTGTTTGGCTATTTTTAATTCTTCTTAGGCCCAGCCATGTTCATGTTTAGAACTGTTTGAAATGCCTCTGCCTCTATGTGTGCTCTAACCTGTTCTGTTCTGCCAAACTTCATCAAGTTTGTCAACTCTTGCGTCCGACTCCAGTGCTGGCTGGCTGCTTGTTGACTGCTGGTTGACTTTTCCAAGGGGCTAATGCGTGGCTCGGTATGAACCGAAACCCTAATCGTTTATTCCTCTTCAGATAACTTATACGAACCTCCAACATGTGATTGTTATTGTTTCTCTAGCGCATTGGTGGCAATTCTCACTGGATTTTAAGAACGGCGTTTTACAATTCTGAGTTGGATGGTCATGCTTTAATGCGTTTTTCCGATGCCCATTTGTGTGCCACACATTTACGCCTATTTTTCACGGAAACACGATTGGGTGCCACGCAGCCGAGCCGCAAGCTGAAACTCTGTTTGTCTGTTTTTGGCGGTAGGCTAATGTTAGACGCCTGAAATAAAAAACAAGATCCAGACAATGTCTCAATAAATAGAGTTTCATGCTCACGTCCTTACCGTTCTCTACAAGAAGAATCCTCAGTTTTATGTCACTTGGTAAAGAATTAATTTTATATAATAACTACAATAACGTAGGTTTATCGTTTAATGTGTCTAAATCAGCCGTACTGTTCTTCAATGCGGAGTATTGCGAAGAAGAAATTTCTTTAGGCGATTCACTTGTTAAACCATCTGAGAGTATTACCTACCTTGGTTTACCAATCGGTCGAAGCCTCCACTCCACCGGAACGCTGCTTGTACGACACGTAGAGGCGAAAATCCGGATTGCGTACGGGTCAATTACATCGGTTCTGCCGTAGATATGTTGCGTCGCTGTATAATGCTATTGCCCTTCCACCTGTACTGTATATATTACCTTTTTGGAAATACTTGTCGTCCGCCCAGTGTGCAAAAGTAAGAGTTGTGTTTTTTCGATTCGCGAAGTTCCTTCTGAGACTCCCTCCGTGGACGAGGAACTCCTATATCATGCGTAGTTACGGTGTATCCGATCCAACAGTTAACCGTGTCGTTGAGAATTTTCTGGAAAAGGCTAAGGGAAGAGCAAACCCTTGGCTAGCCATCCTGTGCCTGTAGCATTGCTAATGTACAAAGTGTGTAAATACTTCTGGTGATGCTCCGTAGTGTGATTTTTTCTTTTTCCTTTTCATACTCCGTTCGAATTCCATGTGAATTTTCGGGTAATAAAATTAATTACTTACTTACTATTATTAGACTTCGATCTGCTGCTAAATTTGAATTTCCTGCCAAATTCGAGCCACAAAACCGAATAGACAGTTGTTTGTCAAATTCGAGCCACAAAGCGAGCCAAACAGATCTTGTTGCTCGCGGAAACACACTCGTTGGTCACACAGACGAACGCGGAAACAATTTTTTCGAGCCACAACCGAGTCACAAACTCTCCGCGGGATCACGTAAAAACGCCTTTAGATAATTCGACCTTCCCAGCAGTGTTGCCACTGCTTCGAAAGAAAAAAAGCACCACAGAACGCCAGAAAAATGTACCAGTGATCAAAGTTTTAGTTACAAAATCATCGCAACCCCGCTGCTTTGCAAGTATCGTAGTAGGAGGGTGCGGGACATTCTCGAAATTTTAAATGCAGAGTTTGGTGCAAGAGTGCATGGTGCGTTAGTGTTCGACTTTGCCTTATTAAAACTGAAAATTGTCTGGAACAAAACACTGAAAAAGGACATCCGAATACCCACTAAAATCATACCTTGGAACTTCTTCGTCTTATATGCGCGACCATTGGACTTCCGTTCATGCTGTCCTTCTTTTTTCGCATGTTTGCTTTTCTAGATCTCTTCATCGAGTTCAGCTTCTATTGACTCGGAATAGGTGTCGGAGTTTGAAGCAATGCGTTTTTTATGGCACTTGCCCTTCTGCCAAGTGCCATATAGCGATCGCAGTTTCTGTCCGTCCGGTCCCCGTAGGGAAAAAAGGTACCCGGATTCCCGTAAAGGTGTCCGGAATTTTGGAACAACATTCCGGGCACGGAAAACGCAACGGAATTCCCGCCTAGGGAGTCTTGTTTCCTGGAATTCCGCAGTTTAACGCGGGAATTCCGGGAAATAAACCCCCCAGCCGGGATTTCCGTTACGTTTTCCGTGCCCGGAATGTTGTTCCAAAATTCCGGACACCTTTACGGGAATCCGGGTAACTTTTTTCCCTACGGGTCTGTCGGTCTGTCGGTCCGGGTTTTGCTAGTTCGTGCACTTCCACATAAGCTAGGACGATGAAACCTGGCAGGCATATCAGGGACCCCAAATGATTAAGTTTCACCGACGCTTTCCCGATCCGAACATCGTGGGGGGAGTGGAGGGAGGGGAGACCGATAGATTGAGGAATTTTAAACTTTTAAACGGGTGATCGGATCTTAATGAAACTTGATATATAGAAAGAACACGTGTCTCAGATGCCCCATTTAAAATCCAGACCGGATCCGTTGACATTGGGGGGAGTTGGAGGGGGAAACTGGAAATCTTGCGAAACGCTTGGAGTGCAGGGAAACTTGGTGGGAAGAACAAGCACAAGTCCTAGATACGTGAATGGCATAACCGGACCGGATCCGGTCACTGTGGGGGAGTTGGGGGAGATCCGAATTTCTAGTGATCCCGCGAGTTCGGCACTTCCTGGTGTGCTAGGACGATTTGGCCACGGTGACGGAGTTGGGGGTCCAGATTTCTGGCAATCCCGCGAGTTCGGTACTTCCTGATGTACTCGGACGATGAAACTTGGCAGGCGTATTAGGGACTCGAACAGACTGACTTGATAATAGTCGTTTCCCCGATCCGACCAGCGTGGGGGGAGTGGATGGATGGGGAATCCGGAAACTAGTGGCATGCATAACTTTTAAACGGGTTATCGGATTTGAATGAAACTTGCAAGTGGAAAGAAATATCGTCTCAGATGTTCCGTGTCGGATCGGATCCGATGGGCACCGGGAAACTCGTGAAAGACTTGTTGTCGAAGGCTTGGATAGGCTACGCTCCGATTCCAGTTGAGCTTGGTGGACGGGAAGAGGAGATGTCAGAGATGCGACTTTTATGTTTTCAAGTCGTGTTCGGCCACAGTAGGGGGAGTCCCGGAAATTTTGTGGCTCGCATAGGGGTCAAACGAGTGCAGCGGTTTAAATGAGACTTGGAATGTAGAGTAAGCATATGCCCTAGATGACATATTTTACTGTCCGAACCAGATCCAACCACGGTGGGGGGGGGGGGGGGCTAGAATTTACCGAAAAATGCTGAGATTCGAGTGAAACTTGATAGGTGGTTAGAGAAGATGCTGTAGATGACCCATTCACTAGTCCGAGCCAGATTCGGCCGTGTTAGGGGAAGTTGGAGGGAGGTACCGGAAACCGTGTGGCACGTCTAGGGATCAAACAAGTGGGTTTATTGGGCTGACTTGGAAGTTACGACAGTTATTTGCCCCAGATGATCCGAGGCGATGCCAGAAATGCACCGATTAGAGTGGAACTGCATATTGGGTGTAGTTTGTGACGTGCTCATCTACTTTGTCTTACCGCCTACTAGTAACAAGTGCCATATGAGCTCGTAGCTCTTGTCTTATTCGACCATCCGTGGGTGATGAAAGAAGAAGATCTAACTGCACTCGGTTTACAAGTCTTATCGGACTGTGTGTGAATGTTGTTTTAGCATCGACAAGTTTGGCTTCCAAGGTTACCATAAAGTCTAGACACAGCAACACAAGATGAAGATCGTGACAGCTCCCAGAACTCATTCCGGTCCATCTGAATATGATTTCAGCACGAGAAGTGTGTTTCGACGCATAGGCTACATTATCTTTAGTTTCTTAGCAACACTTAAACGCCACTTTATTGGATGACGAAGAATACTCAGTTGCTAAGATCTACCCCCCCCCCCCCCCGCCACCTGCTCGCATCAGGGAACTCGTGTTTCCTGATTAGTCTAGAAAGTGTTTCTTCCAACAACGTTTGAATGTTCTATGATGCTATGATCCTGAAATCTTTTAGGACAAGACCCAACGGCCAACTAGAATCTAACGTGGCCTCGACCCCACCCCCCAAGTTTGGTCGTCACTCTGTAAAAAAAAAGTTCCGTGCGGCCCACCACCCAAATTTGGTCGTCACTCTGTAAAAAAAAGATCTGTGCGAAGCGCCGCGATTTTTCTCAAAAACGTGGATTTTTCTGAAAAGCGGTCGGTAAAAATGACCAGCCAGTCGGTAAAATACCCCCCCCCCCTCGAACATTTTGACGGCTCTGGGTGTGCTTCCTTCAACACTTCTCTAAATGTTAAACCACCTTGATTTTGTCTTTCGCCTTCAAAATAGTCAAATGGAAGGAAAATCTGAGAACTCTGCTTTTTTCGTAAAGAATGAAATCAGACTCCCAAGCCTACTTTCCTGTTTCTTTGTTTCTTCATGAAGGTTATGTTTCTTCTTTTGGATACTTCTGGCGGTCGTGAAAAACCTAAAAAAAAAGTTGCAATTCTTTTGACATCATAACATGGCGCAAAAAAAAGACGAAGGGCACGATCCCTGTTCTAATTTACTTGTTCTTTTTTTTTTTTTTTTTTACCCGTAGCATCTTTTGTAATTTAACTTATTTTTACATTATTTAAACAAAAAAAAGAAATCAAATTTCTTACTTTTTGTCGCTAGGCCTACTCCTCCATCCCTCAGTGGCGTTAATTTTAATCTATTTTTTCTTCTTCTTCCTTTGGAGTTGGAGAAAGAATAATGGTGGAATTGTTCTCCTTTTTCATTGACATATTTAAAAGTTTTCGACGACGTTCGGAGCCTTGTGTTTCACCAGAATTCACCTTTTTGATTAACCTCATTTGGCGGGAAAAAAAGGTACAAGGCGACCAGGGCCGTATCCAGGGGGGGTAGGGGTTCACCCCCCCCCCTCCCGAAACATGCAAAAATAATCGTTTTTTGTAGGCTTTGACCTGTGATCTAGGTCTTTTTTGCACTTTTTGGTCCGACCTGCGGGCAACCCCCCCCCCCCCGAAATAAATTCCTGGATACGGATCTGAAAGCAACTGATCAAAAAAGAGCAAAAGGTTATACAAATACCTGTACACGGCTTTAGTTTGACTTTATATTCCTGAAACTATTGTTTGTGCTCACGAGGCTACTATGTACACTGTAAAAAAAAATCTTGCAGTATTTGCTACTGGGATTAGTCTTGTCTTTATTGAGATAAGATTATCCCCAATTTGGAATAATCTTATCCCAATAAAGATAAGACTAATCCCAGTAGTAAATACTGCATCCTTATTCGGAGAAACTTTTTGCAGTGTATCGTCATAAATTAAATATTTCCGTCCAAAGTTGGGCGATGGCCAAAGTAACATGATTCTACTGTACCCTATTATTTTCATATTATGACTTTTTTCTTATTTTCAGAGTGCCAATCATCAAAATACGCTAATAGTAGAAGAATTTGAACCCGACGTCTTCCGACAACTCATAGAGTATATTCATACAGGCTGTGTAACCTTACAACCCAGAACTCTCTTAGGTAAGTTATTTGCTCCCCGCTCACAGTTGCGCGTAATATCGATACCCAAGCAAGCTTGACCTGTTTCTAACCGGAAGGCTGTTTACCTCACTGGCTTGAACTCGTATTGAAAGGAATTCAAAACGGACTCGCCTGCCCGGCCAAAAGGCTATAGCCTTGTTTGACCTAACTTTTCATGAATAGAAACTAATGAAGGCCCTAAATGTCAAGCTATTAAAGAGAAAAGGTCAGAAGAAATAAGAGAAAACTCGCAACAACTTTTGTGTAATTCAGAATGCCAAAGAAGCACACAGTTCCAGCTAAGCCTCTTTTCCTCCATAAGTTTAAAAACTTTAAGGGGGTTTTCCCGAGGTAATTTTAGCATCTTTGGGATAGAGGCCACTACGCTAACCACATCCTAGTACCAAGAACAAATAATCATAAGAACCTAGCTCCCTCTCCCGATCTCTGTAATACAACCATGCGGAGTCGAATAGATTACCGATGCCTTGCCAGACGCAAACAAGCGTACGTACGAGCGACGCGGAACATCACAATTCGTTACCTCTTCCAACAGTTAGATCACAGTAGAGCCCCGGAGAAGAAAAGTCGAGACTAACAGACCATTGGCTGCCTACCATTGTGACGTCAGATGTGACGCTGCAGAGGCGGGTCATGAACGCCTGCTACCGTCTTTTCCTCTGATATGCGCAGCTGCGAAGAGGGAAGTAGACGGGCTTTAACTTAAAGCTCAGCAAGTAGTTCTAGCTCTTTCTCAGTTATGTTGGGGTATCCATAGTCGGTGCATGGGGCGTTAACATGGGAGGGGAGGTTCTATTGGCTTATTTGTTCTTGCAAGTACTGAGGTATTGGAGACTACACAGCTACCGCGTATTTCTTTCTGGTACTGCATAAGAGAGGATGTCAAGCTGTTTATTTATAGATGTTAATAATAACAATAATTTTATTTTTTACCCATCAAAAGCACAAGGCATAGGCGGAGTAGGAAAAAAAGAAAGAAAAGAAGAAGGAAACACTATAATAAGAGGAAAACTGACAAATATATAAATTATGGCGACATTACTTATCTACAGAACTAACCTATTGTAGAAGAATGCTCTTCCACTCGTAGTTAACGTTATTGTTGAACCATTGTATAAGTTGTCCAACTACTGTAAGTGGGTCAGTGATGTTGTAAGTAGCGGCTATTTTACTATTTCGGGTCCAAGGAGGGAGGCGGAGCAGGTATAGGATCGAAGGCAATTTAAGTGGGCCAAGCTTCTCTCAATGTTTCTGCTTCGACTGCGACTCTCTAAGCCACTGTTTGCTTACTGTAAAACGAGGGGGGGGGGATAAACCTGCTTCTTCTCAGATAATGTTTTCCAGAAGAACCCTTTTAACATGTCCCATATTTACCAATCGTTCTTGCTTTATAGAGGAATCCCTTCCATGTTTGAGAAGGTGTTCCAACCGAAATCGGGAGAGTAGTGGAAATAGAAAGGTTGTGGAAGCAAGGAAAATCATCAACATCCCCAGTTCTATAAAATGGGAAAAGAATGTTGTAAATTATAGATGTTAAAGATTAATAAAGTAACCGAAATAACGTGGACGAGAAAAGATATTCACACGTTTAAAACCAATGAAGAAAAGTGAGGCTTTACGAGTTTGCGTTGTTTTTACCCTAGGAGCTGGAACGACTCTACGAGGCGTTTTTCTACGGCATAATTGTGTGCCACACATTTCTGAATTTTTTTCACGGAAAAAAGACGTGTGCGCCACACGCTCGACCCACAAGTTGAAACTTGTGGTAACGACATTTGGCTGTGTTTTGGCGGTATTTTGAAATGCAAAAAAATTAAAATAAATCCAGAAAAAAATTCTATAAATAGAACTTCAGGTTAACGTCCTTACCGCTCTGTACTAGGAGGATCCTCAGTTTTATGTATATCTGCTTGGTAAAGTAGCTAATTTATTTTTTGGACTACACAATTATTATTATTATTACTACTACTCTTTATTCTAGAAAAAGAAATTCCATATTGACTAGCCTAATAACAAGAAAACAAACGAACACAATAACATAAACATAACGAATGTCACCTATCCACCTGGGAAACCAAAAACAATATTTGACCACACAAACAATGGCATTTTTCCGTTTTTTCGAACCACAGCCTGTTTGTGGAATCGCGAAAAAACGCCTTAAAGGACTCCTCGCACTGCACAGTTTATCTGCTCAGATGTTCTGGCATAGTTGACAACTTTACAGCTAAGCTGAGCTTACAGAAAACAACACACGGCTTCGGCTGTTTTTAGCCTCTTTCCATGCCCCTTGCATTGCCTTGGATGACAATCTTGGCAAAATGTGCATTACCGGTTTTCGAACTGGAACAGCTCTTACAGCTCCCCGGGAACAATGATCTGGCACCTAATATGTCACGTAAAGATAAGAAATCGTGGCAAGCATGATAATCAGTCTATTGCTAATAAAGGAGGTATGATAGACTTATGAAGTGAAGAATCTCGGAAACGAGAATGTATGGAAAAAATACTGAAGTGGAATGAATCCTAAAATTCCTGTCCTTCCCTATCCTACACACGACTTGTCCTTAAAGAGCCTCGCTGAAACGAGGGCGCTGAGAGATTATTAAATTTCTTTAGAGCACGTCTTTTAAGGATCCGAATTTGTTAGTTTTGTACACAAGGTCTTCGGCCTCTTGAAAACCGTGCCCGAAACCGTGAAGTTACATCAAGAACAAATAACGAGACAGAACTGCTGTCTCCCTATCTCGGTCATACAAACATGCTGAGTCGAGTAAAATACAAATCGTAAAATACGACCGACTCCCGATGCAAACGAGCGGCTTCGCGCCACATCACGTTTTGTTACCTCTACAAATAGCTAGATCGCCGAAGTCCGGTCTTCACCTCCTGCAGAACTTCCGGAATCTGGGCTTCCAGATTATTCTTTGACGTCTGCTGTAAATTGTATCTGGAATATGAACCGGTCCGAAAGTATATCAAAATAATCTGAAAAAAGGGGCTTTTGAACCTCCAGATTTCCGGAATTTTTAAGTATCGCAGAAGAAATTCAAAAAAAATCTCGGAAAATCTGGGAACCCAGATTCTGGAAGGTGAAGACTCACCTGAAGTTGCTAAAGAGGACATCTAGAATTCAATGCTGATTGGTTCTATGGACGCGCTCCAGAGCGGATCAGCGAGCGGAGTACGCCTCCTGCTCGCCTCTTTCGATATTTCTTGTGCGATAGGCAACGGTGAAGACGGAAGAGGAGTAAACGGGTATCAACATCAGCTCAAAGCTAGAGTAAATACCTCCAGGTCCGCTCAGATTTGTCGGGGTTTTCATAGTCGCTGCATGCGACTACAAGACAGAAGTTCTTACTGATTATTTGTTCTTGGTCACATTAAACCCGCTCTCGATTCCTATAGCAGTACGTGGCAACTTCAGGCGTGACTGTGTGACCATTAATGAGAGCCTTCCACCGAGACGTTACACAGTTTTCTTAATTTAGCACGAATGCTCTTTGAAAACTTACTTCATTGTTAATGAGACACTCCCGCTGGATTGCAGCAGTTAATTTCGTCTACGAAATACTGTGTAGATGTACTCCATGGTTATCTGAGTGAGAATTCCCTCGCTCCATTATATCGGAAAATCAGTGAAGGCAAATATTTGCAAGGTGTTTCTCCCGATATCGATCAGCTGCTGCGGCAAGATCCGATGTATGTAAATCCGAACACGATACTTTCATCAGAGGGAAGAGGCTTTCTTTGAAAACCGATATTTACCTTAGACAGAAAAAGTGGTACTTGGGGGGTAAGCGGGGAAAGTGTGGCGCTTGGAGGCCACTTCAGTTTCTTTGTGGATTCTTTCAAATTTCGGACACGGAAGTCATTTGAAGGGGTATAAGTCTAGGACGTAAATGTTCTGAACTGTCTTTTCAAGACGGCCTTTGAGAAGGACGGCCACCAGCAGTGTTGGTGAAGTACTTGTACTTGAAGTACTTAAGTACAAAAAGTCAAGTACTTAAGTACAAAACTGAAGTACTTGGATTTACTCAAGTATAACTTTCCTGGAGTACTTGATACTTATTACATAAGTAAAATAACTCGGTAGGCTACTTGAAGCCTCAAGAACCAATAAACTTTCAAGTACTGTCTCAAGTACATTCTGCTTGGATCACATCGATTTGCAAATTAAAAAGCTTATTTGGCATCATTTATTTATACAAATAACTATGTTCACTCAGCGTGCAGTACTTAAAACGTGCAATACTTGAAATGCAACTTATGTCCAAGTCTAAGACTTGAAACTCAGAACTAATTCAGTAATTTTTTTGTCATGTGCTTAGTACTTGATACTTAAATACATAATTCGTATACCGAACGTAATACGGAAATATTAGTTTCAAGTAACACTTGACGGAAACAGCGTTTGGTTTTGATCAGCGGCCGCTGGGCATTTAGAGACAATAAAAAAACCCAAGTCGCATTCTCACAATCATCGATCGGGACATCGAGGTTCATCGGAACGTAACCTTTTGCTTTTTACTGTGGTTCTGTGGAGGTCAGAGGCCAGGCAATTACGTCCAAAGTCCCTCGTCAGCTTGTGCCGTCTGTCAGGGTAGAGAGACCAAGCTTAACCGGCCTGGCTGAGCTTGGTTAAAGTTTAACTGAAAAGCCGACTTATTTTTGTGTCATTGAACTGAATACACTGAACTATTTGGATTCTGCAAAGGGATTTTTTTCTATTTTCCCCTATCTGCTCTAGTTTGACGTTCAGAATATCTGCGGCCGTCCCCATATCGTAAATTCTACTATGACGCGGGAAATTTTAATCTCAACACAAACGCGGCTTTTCAGTGGACAGTGGTGAGATTGGTGAAGATTGCTTAGTGCCTGAATAAAAATAAATCATAAATCTTTCTCGTAAGGCATACAACAAAAATGCAAGCGCATAGAGTACCACAAATCACAAGGAAATTCCACTATTTGAAAATCGATTGCTCGTGTCGTGTCGTGAATAGCAGAACAAGAAAGTAACGCATTTTCAGCGGGTCTTCAAGCCAACTGAAGTGAATAAGTGATGGGTAACCAGATTGTCCTATTCCAGCCCTTTTCGGTTAAACTTTAAGCAAGTCTTCTTTCGAAGTGATGAACTAACCCCTCCATTCCTCCTCTTTTCCCTTATCAAGACTCTTGTTTCTTTCTAGGTCTAATGAACGCAGCTGACTACTACGGACTCGATGAGCTGCGACGCGGCTGCATCGGATTCGTCCAAACCTGCATCAATGTCGATACAGTATGTGCCTTATTGTCGTCTGCCGAGCGCTATATCCAGTATAAATGTACGAAGAGCCTCGTACAGAAAGTTCTCGAATATGTGGATGAACATGGAAATGAAGTTCTCAATTTAGGGTCGTTCACACTTCTACCCCAGCATGTCGTCAGATTAATCATGTCTCGGGATGAGCTAAAGGCGGACGAGTTCACAAAGTTTCAGGTTGGTATTTTTGTTTCTTCCTACTATCAGGGACCCATACATTTCCTTTACAGGGGGCTTGTCATTTCCTATGCTTCTATATTGGTATGTTGACCGATCCAAATCTAGTTTCCAAAAATCCCCACTTGAGTCGAATCGGCATTCTTGTTTGCCTCATTGGACGTGCGCGCCAAAGAGACTCCTCCCTCAAGGCGCCAGCAGCCAATCCCAAATTTTGTCTATCTGGCCTTTGACGTGATTTTTCCGTGGGTATTTCTCGAACTATCTTCCGACCGGTCAAGAGCGCATCAGAAATCTCTTATTGACAAGCCCCCTGTAAAGGAAATGTATGGGTCCCTGCTACTATTGTAGACGGATCCGTCTTTGAGCATTAGTGAGAATTCATCAAAAAATTAGTGTATTTTCTTTTGAGTTAATAAATGAATGATTTTATTACGTGCAGCCAAGTAGTTTGCATTTGCATAGTACATAAAAAAAAAAAATTATAAATAAACGCTTATCAAGAAATACAGAACGGCATTTGCACAATATATAATGCAAGAACAAAAAAGATAAATAAAGTGTATTTCTTGTTCAAAACAAGAAATACACAACAAAACACGAAAAGAACAATAAATTTACTGAATTTGCTGGCGCAGCGGACAGGAAAAGCGCCTGGATGAAGACAGAAGCTGTTCACTTATTTCTTCATTTGACAGTTGGGTAAGTAAGTAAGTATTTATTCGTGAATAAACCAAACAAGGTATTTCACTCTATATACTAAACTAAAACTATATGACATAAAAAACAAGACCAAAGGTTTCGATGGGATCCCAAAAATTGTATATTTGATCCAGACAACTAGGTCTTGTCTTCGCCAGATCCAGTCTTCGCCAGGCTAATCATCTGAGAAAACCAAGTTCAGATACACCTGTATAAGCCATATGACAGTTGGGTTCGAGTCAGAAGACTTTTGCCATGATTCGTGATTGCGCATGTGGCGAGGAAGGTAAAGAAGAAAACGGAAATATTTAAAGAAACATGATCGCATTCGATTGGCGTCTTTCTTCCTGAGAATCGGGTACAGTCCAACAAGGAATAGCACTGAGGAGGAGCAAAAACTAGTGTATATATTTGCTAGACCTTGTCGATTGTACCTTTTGTTTTTTGATCAGTTGGTATTTTGTTTGGTAGTCGGCCCTGTGTGACTGGGCCATGGAGCCTTGTGGGGGTATTATTATTTTTTTTTATTGTTTGTATTTAAAGGAACCGGCGTGGATCCGACCACTGCGAGGAAATTGGAGGAGGAAGGGGGGACAAATGTGGTATGCTTAACTCACAAGCGATTGATAGATGCTCCACTGACAGCTCCATACCGGATTTGAGAACCGCGGGGTGATCCAGACCGGATTCGGACAAGGGAGCTGAATGGCTGGGGGGGGGGGGTGTCACGACTTGGCAACCGGGGCATTATCATAATAGATATATAGATCCGTATCGGATGCGGACACTTTGGGGAGTTGGAGGGGGAGGGCTCGGTAGAGCCATCCGATCTTGACAGACCCAACCTTAGCTGATGCACATACTGAATTTCCTTGCAACTTGCAAGTGCCATCTGAGCTCTCAGCTGTTGTTAATTTGTTCGGGTCAGCTAATCTTGTGTCTCGGTTTCGACCCTGATTGGTTAGTAACTGTACGAAAATAGTACGGATTTTAAACACATGCTGAATTCCCAATTGCAACTTGCAAGTGCCATCTGAACTTTCAGCTATTGTTGATTTTTCACAATCTTGTGTCTTGGTTTACAGCCTGATTGGTTAGTAACTGTATGAAAATAGTACGGATTGAATCATATATTCATAAGCCCTTGCTGCTGGCAAATATATGTGTTTTTTCCTGGACAGACCAACGAATGATCGTCTCTATAGTTTCTCGGAAATTTGTGGGAAAGGTGGTTGGATTCAAATGTTTTTGAAGCAGACATAAGAATCTTGCTCATAAAAAGAAATCTCCTTTATTTAAGACAAGATGGGAAAGTAAACTTTTTTTCAGGCTGCCTTGATGTGGAGCAAAAAGTATTGCGACTACAACTCCCAAGCTTACTTGCGAGAAGTTATAACTACCTTTCTGGAGTACATCCAGTTCCACAAAATTCCCGCCAATGTCCTCATGAGGGAGGTTCATCCTCTAGGACTTGTCCCGGATCATACAATAATGAATGCTTTAGCATATCAGGTAAGTCAGATAGATAGATAACACACGATAACACAGATAACGCATGTTTGCGCATCCTTGTGTTAAGTGTTATGCGATTATCGACTGTGTTTTTCCGAAGGTTACAAGCGACATTTTTTTAATTTTACAGGAACAACGAAAAACCTTCCACCTTTAGGCCAGGAAGGGCTTACCGAGGGGCTTACGACTCGAAAACTCTGTATCTCGGGAGCGGTTTCTCCGATTTGGCTGGAACTTCTACCAGGCATGTGGACATAGTTACGGAAAAGGCACTGCTAATAACTCAATTTCGAGAATAATGTCCCTTATAACCCTTTTGGGAAAACACCGTTGATATATCTTTTCTGACCCTTTTAAGTGTTATATTTTCTGTTTTGACCCTATTAAGTGTTATGTTTCGCGAAACGGGTCTTGACAGATGTATTCACAAGATGCGGAAAGTGCGGAAACATATGTTATCTGTTATCAAACTTCTGACAGTATAATCCATTTCCCCTTCCTCCGACTATTCTCCATATTCTGCAGTTCAGAGCCACACTGCGATTTAATCAGTCCCCTAATGATCATCACTATCATCAGAATTCAACTAAAGTGGGTCCTCCACTGGCAGTAGTAAGCCCGTCGTAATCGTCCTCGTCCGGACCTGGCGTACTCTTATTGGCTGAAAACCACCGAAATGGCCGCTTACAACATACTACGATCGCTTACGATTGCCATTTACGATTGCCCTTCCCCAGACTCCTTGAACATTTTTACTCTTAAAATTTAGGAACAGATTAAGTCCAAATAGCTAATCATCTAAGAAAACCAAGTTCAAATATGGATTCAGCATGTGTGTTTACCTCTATAAGCCGATCGAAACGATCCTGCCTTACTTCTGCGAATTTCCCAGTTTCGGCGAAATTCCGGAACTACTTGTCGGGCGAAAAAATATAAAGCTAAAAAACGAACTCAGCGTATCTCCTTACCCCTATAACCAAATTTAGCTTATAACAAATTATCCGGTTTCAGTCGGATTCCGGACGAACTATTTGTCCGACTCAAAAATGATTGTCGTATACGGAATCAGCATCTCTTCTTACCCTTAAATCGGACATCTAATGTACTAGAAATACAACTTTTGCTTTTAACAAATTTTCCGGTTTGGGCCACATTCCGGTCGAAGTACTTTTCCGGGTAGAAAATGATTGTCACATAGGTGTTCAGCATGCCTCCTTACCCCTAAATCGCACATCTAATCAACTTCGAATGAAACTTTTACTTTTAACAAACTTTCCGGTTTTGGCCAGATTCCGGGCGAACTACTTGTCCGGCGAGAAAATGGTTTCATATTCTTGTTCAGCATGTATTGTTACCCCACAATCGACTATCTCATTAGCTGTTTAAAAATATTTTGTCTATCCCTTAATTTGAACCCCCTCCCCCACCCCTAAATGTAGGGCTACAGAGCCCATCTACGAACTCGACCTTTCCCTTGACCCAAACGATCCTCCCACCAAGTTTCATCAAAATATCTCAATCCCTTCGAGTGTTATCGTGCTTTCAGACAGACGGGCGGACAGACGGACAACTTTTGCGATGCCATAGGTATCCCTCCACTTATGTTTTGGGATCCCAAAAAGTAGACTACTAGTGAGTATTCGGTCGGCATAGCTACATATCGGCTTTCCATTTCCGAGGGCTTTTCACTCCGAATCTCGAAAAAAATCCTCCCCGGCGGGGAATCGAACCCCGGTCTCCCGCGTGACAGGCGGGGATACTGACCACTATACTACCGAGGACTGAAAACTAGAACCACTGTAAATCTGTTTTAACTGGTAACTCTTCCAATAGAACGAGGGGAAACGAGTAAAAGAGAACTTCTCTCTACCTCGAGTCGCATGAAATTATTCGTGATGACGAAGTGCTCCAGTTTTGAAATGAATTGCACATGGAGTTTCTACATACTTTCGGATACACAGCGTAAAGATTGGGTCGATGCACTTCATGAAAGAGTTGGGAGAGCCTCTTTTGGACACTGCAAGATGCACCACGAATGTTTATTGTAAGGTCAAATATTAGGAAACTGGCAAGGTTCGTCTTTTAACTGGTGTTTGGAGATTTTCTTTTTTCAGTTGAGGGGGAATGGGAGAGTCTTAAGATGCGAGGGGTTGCCCACATACATCAAGTGCCCGGTAACGGCTGGCACCAGACTGCATCGGTTGCCACTTGTCAGAATATTAAAATCAGCATATTTTGAAGAGTTAAAAGATGAATCGCCTAATTTGTGGCCGGCACCGCTGATTTTGGCCGGTGCTGGGAAAGAGTGTACACCAATTGCTGGGGAGTAGGTAACCCTCGTTGATGTGTTAATAACATGTTAGTAGCTGCCATGGCTATTGGGTTTTTGTCTTGTCTTGTCTATCATCAATTTTATCTTCGTGATATACAGTATTACTAATCTTTCAGGCAGACCCATCTAGTGTAGACCCTGGCAAGCTCTCACCCAATCGAGGTCGGCGAGTTCACAACGCCCGCTCGATGTCAGTGCAGTCGTCAATGGACCCCTACGGATCCTCCACTACATTGAACAGTGAAAGTGCTTCCAGCGAAATCGACTCAAACAGCCCTAGATTTTCCGGCGATCGAGGGGGCTCCCCCCAGGGTAGACTATCGAACTAGAAATGTAGTGCGCTTTTCAAGTGTGCGTTGTCATAGCAGGGATATGTGTTCCTGCGGCTGTGCTTAAACTGTAGTCGTCTCACAGTCATATACAAAACTATCAGTTTTCGGACATGCCGCAACGTATGATCATCAATGGTATTAGCACACACTACCCCTATACAAATCTGTTCGAAAAAAAAACATGATTTTCAATTCAGGGGATTCTTATGGGGGTAGCCTACTGTACCGTTGCTGCAGGGTATTGTGTACCCACAAATTTAGGATTTGTATATGATTGGATAAGTCATTCGAGATTTGTTCCAGCGATATCGAGTACAGCCTGAAGAGGACCTTAGCAAGGGTCGCTTTTCTAGCTTTCAGCCCGAGGAGGACCCTTGCCAAGAAGGGCCGTCGCTTCAATAAACTAAGCTGACGTATCCGTGTAGCGTAGTCAACTATGATTAGCAGTCAGCTTAGGCTGAACGAACTTATAAAATGGACCCTTGCCAAGAAGAGCCAGAATACCGCTGGAACAATGCTTAGCTGAGGCCAGAGTTGCGTTTTATTTGAAGTTCATCGTACAGCGGACTGTCCTTTGCCGTTTTATTCGCCAGCGGGCCGTACGCTGGGAAGGCGCGGGATACCCGAAGTCGTTTTATTTGCTAGCGGGCCGCCCGCTGAGTACCAGCGGACCCGCTAGTTTGTACGCTGGGTGAGGCAGGGAGTTGTTCAGCGTACCTTCTGACGTAGTCCGCCGGGAATAAAACGGCTACTTACAGTCCGCCGTCCGCTCCCGCTGTACTATGAACTTCAAAAAAACGCAACTCAGATGTCTCTGGCGTCGCGGATGCCAGTCGGCCAATAGAAGTGTCTCATTTTTTCGCGACGCAAGACGCGCATGCGTATGTATTGGGGTCCAATAAGGTACCCATGGGACGAGTGAAACGAAGTCCCTGAAAATTAACTTAACCAGCAAGAGCTGAGGTGACTTGTGGGCAGTTACAGTGCGGCTAGACCATTTCCGGATGTGTTCTCAACGACATTGAGCAGTATTTAGCCACTATTTTTTTCTGTCACGTGCTATGGTCTAGAAACGGGCCCTTCCCTACCTGTGAGATACGTGCAAACAATGTGCAATCATAAGTTCACACACACTCCAGTATGACTTTCTGTACTTTTTTTCTGCTAAAATCTGAATTTCTATCTGGGAAACTAGTTATTCTGTTGCTCATGCAGCGTTTACAAGTAGAGGAAAACTTGATCAGAACGAGGGGCACTCATAAGAAAAGTGCATACACCAACTCGGTGGGGGTGGGTGTAAATCCACCTTGATGACAATTTTCTTATCGCGAGGGTGGGGGGTGTCAAAATGATATTTTGGACTAACAACAGTTTTCTTATCGTGGGGTGGGGGGGTGTCAAAACGACTACAACAGTTTTCTTATCGCGAAGGTGTGGGGTGCCAAAATGATATTTTGGACTACAACGGTTTTCTTATCGTGGGGGTGGTGGGGGTGGGGGGGTGTCAAAATGACTACAACAGTTTTCTTATCGCGAAGGTGGGGGTTGTCAAAATGATATTTTAAACTACAGCAGTTTAACCATGTCAATAATGCCTCAATACCACAATCATCGGTAAAAGTGCATTATAGCCAACATACATGAACCAAGATAAATTATCAATCATCAAGAGACTTACCCACCAACAAATTTCTACAAGCAAACAGTCATCTCATCCAGGCAGTAGTAGATCCCCAGCACACGAGGACCAACGTTTGAATTCTGAAGTTCTGCAGTCCAGTCGGAAGAAAAATCACGAACTGACAAGTTAAAGGGCAAGATGAGTCCAAAGAGGTTTTTACTTACATTACAGTACAGCGCTTACAGTGCAAGAGAAGTAAGGTACTGCCCCGCTCCATGGGCGAGTGTGTCCAAAAGAAATGAAGTGCGTAACCAGCGTAATAACAAATCCGTTATAGAGTAGAAGCGCTCGGGTCGCTGCTTTTTACGATTACGCGCGTTCTCTTCGAAACTGGAAGCTCGGTGGGTTTCAATTTCGTTGCTTTGCAGGAAATTTACTTTCACGCCGTCGTCACGGTTCGTTTCTTTTTCCTATCCTTCTGGCATACTTTTCTTCTCTTGTACTGTAAGTCCTTTTAACTCTATGGATGAGTCGGCTTCAAAAAGCGAGTTCATAGTGTTGCATCGCAGCAAGGTTCCGCCATGGCTAAAAAAACCTCCGATTCCCCCCCACTGTTTATAACTGTTTTCCATTGCTTTTTTTGTTGCGCTTGGTTCGTCCATTTGTGTTTCAAACGTTTCAGAGGCTTTGTGCGAACTTTTAGCTCCTCTATGTAGACTGAGTGTTCCAGATTGTCCTCACCTGAAGAGGCTGGCCTAAGCTCAACTGCCATATAGAATATGGATACATCAAAAGGATCATCAAAATCTATTTAGAAATGGCTGAACTTGAGTGGTGACTTACAATGAACTTTTACACAGCTTTTACCAGTTCTCATATCTCAAGACAGCTCTTTTCATTCTGACATGACTTCATGCCTCTGGCGAACCTCAGGTGCTGAATTAGGTGAAAGTAAATACCTTTATTCTTTCCTCATCATGGCGTGCATATACGCATGGAAGTCACTTTTTGAAATCTCTGCCACAGATCAAAGTCAAAATATCCCTCAGTAAATAAATTCCGTGATTTTCAAATTTGTGATCCAGGATCCACAAATTTTGACGCAGAGCTTTTGAATACTCAAAATCGAGGTTGGAAGATGAGGAAGGATAATCGTTTCATACTTCAGAACAGCTTTGGAAACTCAAGTCACTGACGTATGTTGTTTGCCTTTTAATTTCCTATGATTCCCATTTTCAACTTTTTAACTGAAAACATAGGTGGTCTCCAAAAAAAAATTATGTCTGCAAAAATCTTTTTGATGCCGGGGGGTGGTGTACATACTTATTTGGACTTGCTTCACTTTTCTTACCGAAGCTGTGGGGTGGTCTCTTAGGTGAAAAAAGGGGGTTTCACTTTTCTTATCGAGGGGTGGGTGGGTGGTCATGGGAAATTTTGGAGTAGCTACACTTTTATGAGTTAGTGTATGCACTTTTCTTATGAGTGCCCCTCGATCAGAATCCGGTCTTGGTGACAAGATTATGTTTACACGCAGAGGGAAAAAGATAATTCTTCAAACCAGAAAATCTGACAAAAATAAATTCACCAGCAAAAAAATAATGTTTTGATAGCATTTATGACATCAGTATTGATGATTGCTGCTCTCAAAAGCCAGCTATACTTTTTTTTAGTATTTTTACCAGCGCCGCTGACGCGATTCCTTTCAAGGTGACCGGAATTCCTTTCATCATGAAAGGAATTCCCGTCCCACTAGACTTTTTTTCTAGTCGTCTTCAGGAACGGAATCCTTTCAAGTCGACCGGAATTCCTTTCTACTCGACGGGATTTCTTGTCCGTGTAAACGCTACATCAGTTTGTATCCCGACCCGATATCCGATATCCCGACTTCTTGCTTATTAGTCAAAAGGTCGTGCAGACGTTGGGATATGCATGTAAAAAAACCTGCAGATTCTCACTTAAATTAACTCATGACCTGTTTTCGCAAACTAATTTCATCCTATCCCGTTTACTTGTACATGCAACAAGACCAGACGATTGCCGAATAACATGGCGTCCGTGAGCTGTCGGCGGGTGGCATCCTCTCTTGGGACTAGTCAGCAGTTCGTGGCGGAAGCCCCATACAGGCTCAAGGTCTTTTTTTATGGTCCCCCACCAATTTTTAAGTTGACCACCACGGTCTCCACCAATTTAAGAGATTCGGCTACCAGTAGACGGTACCAGCGATGCTTGTATCAAATTTATTTGTTCATCTAAAAATTATGATACCGAATAATTCTGGACCGATGCCTTATTCGGGATTTTGTGTAACTACCATCTCCATAAATATACCGAACAGTTCTGGTATCGAAAAATTCCTATATTCGAAATAATTTCAGTAAATTCTCTCACCGAATTCGTGTTAGCTACCGTGTTCTGCTATGGAAAAAATACCGAACACTTTTACCGAATCTCAAAAAGGTGGGGGGGGGGCTGCACCCCCTCCCCTTGCGACGCCCCTGCCTCGGACTGAACTTTGATATTGTGACTTTAACCCCATAATCTATTTTTTTTGCGCCCGGGTAGACCAAGGTCTCGGAACCCCCATCGACTCACCATGCGTGGTCGGATCTGGTAATATACCCAGCAATAGATCCAAGGTACGCGCACACAAAGTCAGATTTTCGCAGTGGGATGTGAATTTCCTCCATCGCTCTGAAACTTTGAAATTTCCTAGTGAGGGGGTTGTAATAAACCATTTCTTCAGCCCAAGCAATTTCAGTAAATAATCTCACCAGATTCGTGATAACTACCGAATATTAGTAATTATACAGAATCCCGACTATTCTACCGAATAGATTTGTACCGATAGCCTATTTGGGATTCTGGATAACTACCGAATCCCCGTAAATATACCGAATAGTTCTGCTATGGACCGAACAATTTTACCGAATGTCAAAAAGGTTGTGGTGGGGGGGGGTGGGGGTGCTGCACCCGCCTTGCAACGCCCCTGCCTCGGACTGAACTTTGATACTGTGACTTTAACCCCATAATCTATTTTTTTTTTCGCCCGGGTAGACCAAGGTCTCGGAACCCCCATCGACTCACCATGCGTGGTCGAACCTGGTATTATACCCAGCAATAGATCCAAGGTACGAGCACACAAAGTTAGATTTTCGCAGGGATGCGAATTTCCTCCATCGCTCTGAAACTTTGAAATTTCCTAGTGAGGGGGTTGTAACAAACCATTTCTTCAGCCCAAGCTGACTGCGATTAAGACAACCAAATGGGGGGCGTAACGTCAAGGAGGGCGAAACTCAGGAGAAAATGTCTTGTCAGCGACTGAAATAACTTGTAATGCTACGGGGAAACGATCGGTTTTTTGCGGCCGAATTCTCTACACTTTCACCATGTTGAAAAATCTCAACTTTTCCGTACGTCGGTGCCGAAAATCCTGGCAAGATTTTCTAGTCCACAACCAGACGACCCCGATCGTTTGTCCGCATCAGTGAGAAAGGTCAACCTGTTCGATATTACCTGCAGCGGTCCTCGCCGTGTTCGAATGATTTCCACTCACCCGTCCCCCACTGATAGGAATTTCGTCTTCCCTTAGAGTTAAAGTGTGTGGACACGTCTTAGAACAAAGCGCTGTGTTTTATTCTACCTCTGTCTTTCTACTGTATAGCTTGTCCTTTCCGGCATTTTGCCTACCAGTGATGTAATCAGCTGTTTTTGGTTGATTCAGAAAAACACTTAATCCCTTTCTACTGATCTTCTCCTGGCCTCTTGGAATCCTTAAAGAACAACCCACGATGGATACAGTTTCTGTCGAATATTCTAATAT
Source organism: Branchinecta lindahli (assembly GCA_023053555.1). NCBI lineage: Eukaryota > Metazoa > Arthropoda > Branchiopoda > Anostraca > Branchinectidae > Branchinecta > Branchinecta lindahli. Next base: position 2,822,830 of record JAKZAO010000009.1, on the reverse strand, counting down.
ACTCGACTCTTTTGAAACAACCGTTTTTCTCTCAAAAGAATAGACCTCGGAACGGGAATGGATGGAAATATCAGCGACGATCAGTAAAATAGGTACAACGGGTTGTTTAAAGGGCATCTGACGGGCTTGATATGCTATTTCCGACATCACGCGTAAACGATTTTCTATTACTATCTATGAAAGCCCTGAAAACAAATCCGTTTCTTATCTTTTTTCCTGCGACTTAAACCTCAGCGAGCATTCTGTCTGTTTCGTGCATGAATGCAAAAGCGAGTTCCTGAGACTTTATGCAATTATACAATTCAGCGGATATTTATACTTATTTATACAATTCAGCGAACTGATCACAAGGTCCAACGCTGGAACAACTGGTCAGTTTGCGAGACATTAAACGGGTTGGAGGCAAAGCCGAATTGAGGGAAATAAAATAGGATTTCCGCTTTACTTGCCAAATCTGAAGGATATATTCTCGCTAAGTTTTGACAAACCTCTTTTATGTCACTTCGTAACCCAAGCTCTCACCTCCCTCCTTGTTACTTGCCAGAAGCGTGCAATTCTTTTCTGACGATAAACTTCAGGCAGCAAGATCGCTGCCTTGCGAGAGCTAGCGCTACAACTTCAACGGGCCGGAACTTAAGATAAAGTCTCCTTCCTGCTAAGTTCTTATGAGGATTCCAAGGAACCAGAAACTGGACGATAAATCAGGGGGGATAAAGTGCTTCGAGCTGAATCTCGCGCTTCCCTTTATTTTTATGCGGTTTGATTATTTGTTTTTGATGTTTAATTTTTTTTTTTAATTTTTCATTTCTCCGGCCACTATAGCTACAGAAAGTTTTGTTTCGTTTTGCTACTAAGTCAAGCACCAGTAACGTACCGTGATAAATATAGGCGTATTGTCGCCGGTCCCCGAGGACTCCTCGGGGAACGGCGAGAATAGAGGGAGTCACTCCATGCGGACTCCGCGTACGGAAAACAACGAGAACACAGGGAATGCTTCGAAAATGGATTTTGTTCGGAAAAAATAAATAAATATGCAGTTGACGAAATTAGTCTGGATCCACTTTGTTTTTGGTTTTGTTTATTCTGATTGTTCTTAACTTATTTGCATTGCATCAACACCAGCAAAAATTGAATCCCCTCCGAATTTGAAAAGGAGTTCTTTTTTATGATGGTGGTGATAATCGGAGCATTCCCCGTCCGCTGGGACTCGCGAGAATACGGGGAGTGAGTCCCTGAGACAAACAAAAATGCAGGGAGTCCTCAAAAGGAGTCCTCGGCGAGAACACGCCTCGTATATCAAGATTCAATTAAGTGCGTTGTAGGCCTATACAGTTTGACGTGACACATTTTGACAGTCGAAGTACTCGCTGGTGGTCCCTAGTTTTTCCTAAAAACTAGCGTTTTTGGATTCACTGTTGGCTGCTACTTGTGCTGCAACCCTTTTTCGGACTCACCAGTGTCTGTCTTTTCCTCACCAGTCAATACGGACCAACCAGAACCTGATCGGTTGGCAAGTTGGAGTGAGAAGTCACCGGTAGATGGCGAGATAAAAAAAAAACTCCTTATGGAATAAACACACTAGCGATTAAAAACAGAAGTTATTAGGAGTGCGACAAACGCCCCTACTGTTTAAGTTGTGTGAGATTATAGGTACAATTTAGAGAAATCAGTCGACTCCTCAAAGCGAGTCCTCGGGGACCGGCGATAATACGCCTCATATGTCGAGATTCAAGACGTGCATTGTATACAGTGGTTTTCGTTTTTTGTAGGCTTTAAAATCTGATCCATGTCTTTTTTGTACTTTTTGGTCCGATCCGCGGGCAACCCCCCCCCCCGAAATAAATTCCTGGATACGGGCCTGTTGCCACCCGTGCATTACCCTATTTATTTTCGGTAGCTCCTTTCTAGCAACCCGGTTGAAAAGCCACTTTTAACCTGGAAAACTCTTCAAATGGGTCACGTCAAACTGTTGTCGACGGTAAATGTTTAACTCGCATAAAGGATGATTTCCGTCGTCACATTCCCGTGCTGTTAAAAGAAACCCATGTTTAGTGTCATAGGTGTTTAAAACTGTGCAGATCAAATAGATATTTTTAAGAAATTCACATGTAAGTTTTGTGAACTATTTTTTGCTTTGGCAATGAACTATACTATTCGAGCTTCCGCTAATTTACATATGACAGGAACGTTTCAACGCAAGGAAGCGAATCTGCTATAACTAGGCCTATTCCTTCAGCCCAAGCTGACTGCGAATCATATTTGACTGTGCTGAAACGCAATTCGACTCTTGCCTGACGACCCTTGCCCAGTGTTGCCATGCGTGACACTTTTGGTGCTTTTTGACACTCTGCACCTGGGTGACACCATGACACTTTTTCTCTGAAAATGACCTTTTCATACGTGACACTTTTTATGTCAGAAAAAGCACATTTTCTTTTACTTCGCTGAAGTCATGGATTACCGCCCCCCAAAAACATGTACAATTTCATTTGATTTAGTAAACAAAAAGATTTTGAAGCATTACAAAGCTCATTTCCGTTTAAACTTTGTTACAAAACTGTGATTTAACAATTAAGAAATGTTCTTAGGCCCATAATTTAGTCTGGAAGTAGAAGATACGATATCTCGTAATTTTATGTTCTTCGCCCTTTTTCTTAAGGTGTCAAAAAGCACCTTTTTAACAGAGATTTTGACACTTTCATGAGTCGAGCTCTTGGCAACCCTGCCCTTGCTAAGAAGAACCGATCGCTAGATTCAATATCAGCTGATTTTTCCGTTTGGCACAGCCAAATATGAATTTACTACAAGCAGGGACCCATACATTTCCTTTACATGGGGCTTGTCATTTCCTATGCTTCTATGTTGCTATGTTGTCCGATCCTTGCCTATACTTTCCAAAAATCCCACTTGGGTCGAATCGGCATTCTTGTTTGCCTCATTGAACGTGCGCGCCAAAGAGACTCCTCCCTCAAGGCGCCAGCAACCAATCCCAAATTTTGTCTATCTGGCCTTGGACGTGATTGGACTGTGGGTATTTCTCGAACTATCTTCCGTTCGGTCAACATAGCATCAGAAATCTCTTATTGACAAGCCCCCTGAATGGCGAGGCATTAGGTGGATATCTTCTCGTGACGACTGCCACATGAGCTCGTCTTTTTAAACACAGCGAGAGGAATATATTTAAACTTACTATAAAAATAGAGATTCAACAAAAATATAACATCCAGTTTGTGCGAGAGTAATATAATTTGGCAGACATTTTGCACATTCGAAGAAATAGCCTGATAAAATTCGCAAAAAAACATCGCTGGCTTTAGCCTAAGTACCCAACTTGTCCACACGAAAAGATTAACAAAACAATAATGTCTCAAAGCCTGACACTGATAGTCGATACACAACCATACATTAGCACCGAAGCAATCTCAGATGACTTGCAACCAGACGTGTCACTCGGGTGGTGGGAGGGGGCCAGAAACGACCCTAGAGGCTACCAATTAGGATCTGATGTTAACACAAACCCGATAAAGTAGAACCATTTTCTTTTTTTCAGATTCGACGTTTTTCCAAACATCAAAGTCTCGGGTTGACACTAACAATAGATACACAGCCATATATAAGTTTACAACCAGATTCTCAAATGGCCAGTGCCGTCTAATACTTTTGGTGGACCCTAGGCTATCTACGGGTTTTTGGCCCCTTTTCATGAGTCGAAAACGAAAAAACGCCAGCACATTGGCACATACGATTCTTCGTCGAGCATATACTATGGTCACATCTGACCATAACGACGGCGGTGCAATGTAGCTGTTCACACCTGGATCGTAATGAACAAGACAATACGGCTAGCAACCATAGCCTGATTTCTCAACAATTTCCAACGGCTGCTTGGCCTCTCGTTTTCCCTGCCCCCCCCCCCGCCCCGGCCTAAGGGTAAAGACGGCTTTGCAAACGGCCTACAACCAGAAGTTTTACTAGGGGGGTTGGTTCAAGCTAACTAGAACTGGCCCCAGCCCCACCAATTAGGATCTAATGTAAATCCACTAAACCCAATGAAGTATTACAACTTTCTGTCCGTTAGCCTATGGTGTCTTCAACCGATCAAAATAATTTTTTGTTTAGTCTTTTCAGTTCACTGTGGAAACAGTCGATGCTCATAGGATGTTATGACTCCGCCTTACATAGCAAGACAATTGGTTCCCGGATAACCGTATTAAAAAACTGGACGTGGATATAGTCATAACCAGCAGCGTCAACGGTCGGTGAAAAAGAAAGGCTACGAAAAGTTTTACATTTTCTAACCGGGCAGATGTAACCAATCAAGCAAATTGATGGACGTCGTGTTTGCTCTCCCCTTCAGCTTGGTTTTAAAGTTTGAGGGACGCGGGGTCACACAGTTGGGGTAGAAAACACAAAACCGGGGTAAAACATTTAACCGGATTTTCTGGTTTAACTAATTAGTCCAGCAAATTCATGGACTTCATCAACAGGTTGTTCTAGCCTAGAGCTGAGCTTTAAAGTTTGAAGGAATCCGAGTCCCGCAAAGGTCACACACCGTATATTCATTGGGGGATCTGTCTCCGCCTACTAAGCTGTTTCCAGCAAGACGATTGGTTCCCGGATTTTCGTTTTGAAAATGAATAGGATATATTTTCTGACCAGTCCCGTCTTGGGGCCTTTCGTTTCGTGGTGGAATCAATCAGTCAGGCAAATTCATGGACTTCGGGAACAGTTTGTTCTGCCCTCCAGTTGTGTGCCCTCTAGTCGTGCTAGATACAATTTTTATTCCAATATTCTGGCTCCTTTGAAAATCTGGGATTACTAACTGTTTTGAGCCTCGCTCGGCCCCTTGGTTTCTGATCAATGAGTTCCCTGGCAACAATAAGCGGGAGCCGGATCTGCCTCGAAAAGAGCCGAACACGGCGATTGCAAAATTCAGCGTAATACCCTTAGGGTGGATAAACAGGACATGGGGAGTTCGAAAACTCGTAACCGAGAACGATGGAACGGTAATTGACGTAGGGTGAAATAGTAATATAGGTAAGACGGATCCTTTAAAGTTTGATGGGAATCGGATCCTCCGAAGGTCTAGTCCGCCCCGATGACTGCCGGAAGTGACCTCTATGGTTGAAGCTTCTGCCCAAAGCGACGAAAAACAAAAACTTACGAACGACTTAACGCAAAAAGACTTGGGCATTTCAAAATCCACGGAAAAAACACCACTTTCAGTTGTTCGCTGAAGACGTAGACTCCTCGGCCAGGTGTGGATCAAGCAACTTTTCGGAATCTTTTCTAGGAAAAAAGAAACATTATAGTGCTACCATTTTAAAATCCATTTCAAAACATGTACATACCACCCAAAATGTCAGGTAATGAAACACTTATCCTACATAGCAACCAGTTCCGAGCAAGAACATAAATAAAAACAACAATAGCTGTAAGCTCATATTGCACTTGCAAGGCTTGGTAAAAGGATGAAAGTAGGAATTCCCCATTTCGTGCGTTTGTTGTAATCACTTGTAAACAAAACCCTTGAGATAAGAATGACGATGGAACCTTTGAAATCACGAGAATGTATCGTTTGGTAAACAAATTAATTTTTATTGTGCACTTGGCCGTGATGATGCGCACTTTAAGGGCGCTAGAAATTCATCTGTAATCAAAACTCTTGAGGCAAGATCCTGGGCCCTTTATAGGATCATGAATTATATGGTTTGGTGAAAAGTATTTTTTTCTTTTCGGTTAAGATGCGCACTTTAAAGGTGGTAGAAATTCATTTCTAAGCAAAACCCTTGCGGCAAAAATGATCATGGGCTCATGGGAATCATGAAAATGTAGGGTCTGCTAAAAAGTATTTTTTGTATACGCCTGCCAAGTTTCATCGTCCTAGCACTTCTGGAAGTACCATAACTCGAGAACAGTGGACCGACCGACCGAAAGACCGAAAAGTGATCGGTATATGGCACTTGAGCGAAGCTGCAAGCGCCATAAAAACGAATGTACTTATTGAACGCTGTACTATCGATTTATGATCCAAGAAAGCCACTATACTCCATCAGTAAAGAACGCAGCTATAGTTAGTATACTATAATCGCGGCTGCCTCCCTGGAAACCGGCTAACTTCAGCATATAGTAGCCAGTCATAGCAGTCAGCACTGCAGCCCAGATAAGTGCATACGTAATACATTTCAGCAGTGCCATTATGAACTGTTTAAGAGCGTTATGGGGAAACAAACGAATACTCTGCATTCTGCTTCTGGTAAACTATGGAATTGTTTGTCTCTTCGCTCTGCACTCCTTGCGAACTTGTACCACGAAGGAATCTGAAAACAAGTCACCATTTAAGCAGCCATATCTGGCTGATAGAAATGACAGCCAACATTTTTTCACTTGGCGTAACGAAGGTGCTTGCTCTAAAAAACATTCATTTGGTGGAAAGTTTTACTCTAAAAACTATTTCGATGGAAACAAAACAGTGTGCTTAGACAATGGCGTTGCGCCTGAACGTGGGAACTGTTTGGTGTACAGTTTCGGTGTGAGTGACGAGTGGAGTTTTGAAGAGGCAATTCAAAAGTATGGCTGTACTGTTTACGCTTTTGATCCCAGTATGGGAAAGCCGCCACATATTCATTCGAAAAATATTTTTTTCTATGATTTTGGTCTTGGAAAATTTGACACGTTTGATGAACCAGGGAAATGGAAAATCAGGACGTTTGGAAGTCTGCTAGAGGTGTTTAAACATGAAAAAACTGTGATTGACTTATTAAAAATTGACATTGAGGGAGCCGAATACGAGTCCCTTCAGGAAATGCTGGAGGCCGGAACGTTTATAAACGTTAAGCAAATGCTGCTAGAAGTGCATAACATATATGATGACTATTACGGTATATTTTGGTTGCTGGAAAAAGTTGGTTTTGAACGGTTCGAATCTCTAGCTAATCCAACGTGCACAATGCTCGATAAAGATAACACTACTGTTAGTCAGTTTTGCTTAGAAATATCATGGTATAACCGACGATTTAAAAAATAGTTTCTGAATTTCCGTCTGAGGTTCTCTCTCTTGCCAGACGGTAGAGCTCTCTAGAATCCACCGATTGTAATTTGATGATTACTGGCCCAAAGAGATTCGTCTTTCTATAGAGGAAGGTAGAGTTTTTCCCAGTTTTGGGTCTGTTTAATTATGTGAGACATGATGTCTGATGAACGATTCGTCTGACCGTTAATACTGTGAATCATTCCTGCCCGAGGAACATATAGGGACACACAACTATGTTACACATAGCTGCGACTGGAAAACCTGCCAGGTACATTAGCATTTGTATGCGATGATCTATTCACGTCAGTTACTGTTATGCACTATTCTGATGCATAACCAGTTTTAAACTGGTAACAATGCGCCCACGAGCTATGTGGACGAGACAAAAAACTCTGTGTTTATCTGCCACTGTGATTATTTATTTTTGTTTCCTGTTCCTGCGTTCCTGGAATAAATGCAACGCACAAAATGTTCTATATTATAAAAGGGAGTTCAAAGAGCCTTTCCTGTCCAGTGTTGCCAATAGTCAAGAATTTTTCTCGTGGAGGAACGATGGCGCATGCTCCGAGAAACGTTCCTTCGGCCGACACTATCCTTCGAAACCAGGAGGAAATAAGACCATATGCCTGGACAGAGATGTTGGACCTCTTACCGACGGACATTGCCTGGTATACAGTTTCGGCGTATTCGATGAGTGGAGTTTCGAAGAAGCAATGGAAAAATACGGCTGCAAAGTCTATGCTTTTGACCCGAATATGGGCAAACCTACTTTTGTGTACTCGAAAAACATAGTGTTCTTGGAATACGGTCTCGGCAAGGTTGACCAAGTTGACGTAGTGAAGCATCCAGATAATGAGAAACTAAAGACGTTAGGAAAGTTGCTGCAAAGCATGAAGCACGAGAGTACTACAATTGATGTGCTTAAAGTTGACGCTGGAGGGGCTGAGTATGGTTTGCTACAAGATATGCTGGAATCTGGCAGTATCATAAACGTAAAACAGCTCCTACTAACAGTTTACGACAGTGACATACGGTACGGTGTATTCTGGCTGCTGGAACAATTTGGTTTTGTTCGGTTTGAATCTTTGCCGAACCACAACTGCAAAGCCGCTGGCAAGAACCGCGACGCTAGTTGTCTCGAAATGGCATGGCTGAATATGCGATTTAAAAGCCATGTGTTTTAATTATATTTCAATCCAAACTATCCTTGTATTTCTTTGATGTCGCTCATCGACTTCGGAAGGCCTAATGTTCGGCATTGTTATTCTCAAAGTACGTGCACACACAGTCCGATTTTCGCAGTCGGATGCGAATTTCCTCCTTAGCTCCATAATTTTAAAGGACACCTGAATGAAGAGTACCAAGTGTCATCCCTATCTGTATGACCTCCGTTGACATTGCCTGCAGAAAACCCAATCCAAATACGTAATAGCGTTTCCAAGCCGTGATTTTTGCTCCATTTTGCATCTGTCCTTATTTCAGTACCGAACAATTTTAGAAATGAACAAATGTCTCCAATCAACCCTTCTTCTGGAATATTTTTTAACCAGATAAGCCTAAACGTATATCTAGAAGAAATTCCAATACGATCCGGCCAGCGCTGTACAAGATTTGAATGAATTACGCTTTTTGTCGAGTCTGCATGTGCAAACCTCCAGAAACGAACATCCCTATTTTGAAAACGTCACGCTCAGGAGTAGACTGCTCTCCGTAGCCATGTCTGTAAATGCATTCTCCATGGTGTGTTCAAGTATGGTGTCATTGTTCAGGTGTCCTTTAACGCATTGCATACAGTCCCCACAGTGACGACAACGGTGGGTTTACACACTCGTAAAATCCGAGCGTAGTTGAAAGCAGAGCATTTTTTACGCACGTATTTGAGCTTGAAAAAGTTTCTAGCAATACGGACGTATTTATATACTTAACGGACCGATTTCTCAAATACTTTTGCATCCAGACAATCGTATTTTGTAGATTACTGGTCTTCGCCAGACCTGTTTAACATGTTACTATATAATCATCACAAACCGCTTGGAAATGTACAAAAAGAGCTACGAGCTCATATGGCACTTGTTACGAGTAGGCGATACAACAAAGTTGATGAGAACGTCACAAACTACACACGCCATCAAAAAATGCGGTTCGGACCTAAAAATAGAACATGCAGTTTCACTCAAGTCTGTGCATTTCTGGCATCGCCTCAGACCAGAGCTGGTGGACTCGTCTCGAGACACCCTTTTTCAAGGACTGGGACCGTCCACCAGAGCTGTGGACTCGGACCCAGGACTCGTCTCGAGACGCCTTTTTCAAGGACTCGGATTCGTCTCGGACTCGGATTTGCTGAACTCGCAGCAGTTCTGCCTCAGACGATCTGGGGCAAATGACTGTTGTAACTGTCAAGTTTGAGCACAATAAACCCACCGGTTTAATCCCTAGACGTGCCACACGGTTTCCGGTACCTCCCTCCAACTACCTTTACTGCGGCCGAATCTGGCTTGGACTCGTGAATGGATCATCTAAATCAAGTTCACTCGAGTTTATCAAGTTTCACTCGAATCTGAGCATTTTCGGTAGATTCCGGTCCACCACCACCCCCACCGTGGTCGGATCCGGTTCGGACATTAAAATATGTCATCTAGGGCATATATGCTTATCCTACATTCCAAGTCTCATCTAAATCGCTGCACTCGTTTGACCCTATACGAGCTAAAAAATGTCCGGGACTTCCCCTACTGTGGCCGAATACGACTTGAAAACATAAAAGTCGCATCTCTGACATCCCATCTTCCCGTCCATCAAGTTCGACTGGAATCGGAGCGTGGCCTATCTAATCCCTGGACTACGAGTGTTTCAAAAGTTTTCCGGTGCCCCCCCCCAAAAAAAGGATCTGATCCGATCCGGATTTGACACATGGAACACCTGAGACGATATTTCTTTCCCCCTGCCAAGTTTCATTCAAACCCGATCACCCGTTCAAAAGTTATGCATGCCACTAGATTCCGGATTACCCATCACTCCACTCCCCCACGATGCTCGGATCGAGGGAACGACTATTCTCAAGTCAGTCTGTTCGAGTCCCTGATATGCCTGTCAAGCTTCATCGCCCTAGTACATCAGGAAGTAATGAACTCGCGGGATTGCCAGAAATCCGGACCCCCAATTCCCCCACAATGCCCGGATCCGGTCCGGTTATGTTAATGACGTATCTTGGACTTACGATTGTTCTTCCGACCAAGTTTCAGCCCGATACCTCCACTCTATAAGCGTTTCCCAATATTTCTGGTTCCCCCCTCCAACTCCCCCGAAAGTCACCGAATCTGGTCCGGATTTAAAGTGGGATGTCTGAGACACGAGGTCTATCTAAATATCAAGTTTCATTAAGATCCGATCACCCGTTAGAAAGTTAAAAGTACCTCAATTTTCCGGATTCCTCTCCCTCAAATCCCCCCCCAAATGGTCGGATCGGGGAAACGACTATTTTCAAGTCAATCTGTTGGGATCCCTGACACGCCTGCCAAGTTTTATCGTCCTAGCACATCAGGAAGTACCGAACTCGCGGGAGCACTAGAAATTCGGATCCCCGCCAACTCCCCAGTGATTGGATTCGGTCCGGTTATGCCATTCCCGTATCTAGGACATGTGCTTGTTCTTCCCACCAAGTTTCATCCCGAACCCTCCATTCTAAGCGTTTCCCGAGATTTCCTGCTCCCCTCCAACTCCCTCAATGTCACCGGATCCGGTCCGGATTTGAATCGGGGCATCTGAGACTCGGGGTCTTTCTATATATCAAGTTTCATTAAGATCCGATAAACCGTTCGTAAGTTAAAAATACCTCACTTTTCCGGATTCACCCTCCCTCCACAGACCCCCCCCCCCAGATGATCGGATCGGGTCCCTGACACGCTTGCCAACTTTCATCGTCCTAGCACGTCCTAGCACGTCCCAGCATACGTCAATCACGTAGGACTTGTGCTTGTTCTTCCACCAAGTTTCATTCTAATCCCTCCATTCCAAGCGTTTCCCTAGATTTCCCGCTCCCCCCCCCCCAAAGTCACCGGATCCGGTCCGGATTTTAATCGGGACGTCTGGGGCACGAGATCTTTCCAAATATCAAGTTTCATTAATATCCGAACACCCGTTCATAAGTCATAAATTCCTCAATATTCCAGATTCCCCCTCCCTCCACCCCCCCTACGATGTTCGGATCGGGAAAGTGACTATTTCAAACTTAATCATTTGGGGTCCCTTATATGCCTGCCAACTTTTATCGTCCTAGCTTATGTGGAAGTGCCCAAACTAGCAAAACCCGGACCGACCGACCGGCCGACGGAAGGACAGAAACTGCGATCGCTATATGGCACCTGGCCGAAGGGCAAGTGCTATAAAACTGATATCCAGTTACATCACTAAGTGCTAAACTTCTTTCTCACCAATTTGACAAAAGTTCATGAAAGTGAGATGACTTTTCAGATACAACGATCAGTTACCACATACCACGATAACTGGCCAGATACCAAGATAACTGCAAAAACGCCTTTTGACCGTGGTATCAGATAACATGATAACTGCGAAAACGACTTTAGACCGTGGTATCAGATACCATGATATCTGCAAAAACGCAACTATCCTACCGACAAAGCAGTGTTGCCGCTGGTCCCATATTTCTACTCGATTCATCATACGTTTTCGACTTCTCCCCAGATTCATAGCTATGGCACAAGTTGTCGCAGGAAATTGCACCTATGCCTAAAATGTTGCAGACTTTTTGCAAATCCCATGAAAGAATACCAGAATTCCGTGACGATATGCTCGAAATCCGTACAAAAGAAATTCCACAAAACAGTGACGGATTTCGTGAAAATGGTACCCGTTTCCAGATTTAACCGGACTCCATACTTTTCTTTCCCGGAGTTTCCTGTCTTCCTGCTATCAAGGTCTTTGGCCCAACCCCCGGTACCCCTGTCCCCCTCCACTTACCAGCGTCTACTACCTGGCTACCGTTGTTCGAACAATCAGGATAGGATGGATGAATATCAGCTCGTCTACCCTGCTTCACTCCTGCATTTCAAATAAATAACTTTTGTTACCCTGTACGTAATAAAACAGAGAAAGAGGGCCCTTTCCTGAGATTATGCATGCCACTTTCGGAATCCTATAGGGAACCCGTAACAAATTGAAAATAATCAAGATGAATGAATTTTTAAGAAGGGCGGTAGCTAACAGAAACGTAATGTCAAGCGCAGTTATCTTTTCGTTTATCGAAACTGTCAGAAGTTAGGTAACACTTTAACACATGTTTCCGGATCCTTATGTTTAACTTCATATGAATATACCGCTTATGACCCTTTTGAATGTTATCTTTTCGCGAAAAATAACATTTAAAAAGGGTCATAAAAAAGGCATGGACGAGGACTGGTGAAATGCTGAATGTCGGCTGCATTGGGATGCCAGTGAGCCGATTTGACAACAAAATCTGCCAACCAAGGACTTTCCGCTACACTGGAGTGCCAGTGAGCCGATGTAACAACAACGATCCAACAATCGAGCCGCCAACCAGCGAGAGAATCTACAGGAGGATCACACCACCTCATCTCGCTGGAAGTGCGATTTAAAGTAATTAAGGGTAATAACATAAATTTTTTCTCGTAACATAACACTTAAAAGGGTCAACAGAGCACTGAAATGCGTCGTCAAGAGGAACACTGGCAATCATTTATTTCTGGTCAAATCTTGTGTGTTAGTTAAATTGTTCCGTGTCTGTGTATTTTTAAATAGCTTTATTTGGAGCTATTCGGAATCGGAAAAACTAAATGTGATTGATTGATTGATTGAAATCCAACATAACAATTAATATAAGAATGCACAAAGTGTGTTATCTCTGACAGTGTAGTGCTGTCTGTCATCAGTTATAAACCAGTTGTATGAAGTTGTAAGCTTTAGTAGCATGACGTGGCAGCAGTAACTGATGCCATGTCATGCCACCATATCAAGACCGGAAGCTCCCGGATACTTGCTTAAGTTTATCCTAAGGAGGATTTTTAGAGAGATTCCGGAATCGCTTTCCGGTGAGCGAAGCGCTATCATGAAAACTGTGGGAAAGCGATTCTTGTGATCACTTTCCACTTTCCCGCTGGACTGATCGCGAAAACTCATGGAAAGCTGATATCACCGGAGAAATGTTAAATTCCAAATATTTTAGAATAAAATAAGGTTCACTGGAAGTTTTATTTCTTTCTCACATATTCCAACGAAGTCATCCGCAATGACGCTTATCATTTTTTTTGTTATTTTTTAGTGACACTTGCACTGTTTTTCCACACTTTCAAAATTCCCGCCAAAGCATACAACTTTCCGCGGAGCTTTCCACTAACCTTCTGGAATTACTTTCTGGGAAAGCTGCTTCGGTTTCCAAAGCACAAAAAATTGTTGGAAAGTTCGGGAACTTTCTGAAGCAGCGCGAAAAGCATTGGAAAGTGATTCCGGCAGCTCGCGAAAACCCTCCTCTAGTCTGAAGCACAGTTCAATGAAAGTATTTCATTGTACTACATATCACTACATACAACTTCACGTGAAGCTGTGTCACAGAACTACACAGGCTACAAATTTTTCACGGAGGAAAAATTGCTAAGACACACTATTCTAGGGAGTGCCAAGCCATCGGAATCGCAAGCGGTGATAAAAAAAAAAAATCACAAGCCTTTGGCCACTGTCTAACCCGCAAGCCTCCCTTACGAAAATTACGTACCAAACAAATAGTGATTGGACCCTTACTCGGATAGGCGGTCGCTCAGGAGTAGCTCGTCTTCAGGGATTGGATGTCGCTTCCATTTGGGCTGTGTCACGATGATGACGATGATGAAGCCAAATACGATTATAAGGATTCCCATGACATTCATCAGAACGCCCTCGCCGGCGGTAGGGTAGTCTTTGCCCCTATATAATAATCTCTTCATTAGTATGCTACTGGGAGGAGCTAGGGAGGATTTGTGATGCGGTCTTTTGAATGCAATTTTGGTTTCTAAAAGCGCGGATTCGGCAATTGTCGTTTTTGCAAAGCAACCGTATTATCAGATACCATGGTAAATGCAAAAACGACAAATTGCAGATCCAGTTACCGTGGTATCAGCTAGCCTACCATGGTAGATGCAAAAACGGAACTAATGTCGTCTTCTCGCGATATGACTGCCGATGATCCTGTTGTTCCCGATATCTCACTGACTCAATACTCTATATGACCAGGGACCCATAAATTTCCTGTAATGCCTTGCCATTCAGGGGGCTTGTCAATAAGAGATTCCTCATGCTATGTTGACCGCCCGGAAGATAGTTCGAGAAATACCCATCACGGTCCAATCACGTCCAAGGCCAGATAGACAAAATTTGGGATTGACTGCTGGCACCTTGAGGGAGGAGTCTCTTTGGCACGCACGTCCAATGAGGCAAACAAGAATGCCGATTCGACCCAAGTGGGAATTTTTGGAAATTAGATTTGGATCGGTCAACATAGCAACATAGAAGCAAAGGAAAAGACCAGCCCCTGTAAAGGAAATTTATGGGTCCCTGATATGACTAAGTGCAAAACACGCCAGTTATCCTCAGGAAGAACGAGAACGTCTCACTAACGACTCAAACTCAGCAACTCAAATCCTGTGTCAGCCAATCACGGCAATCGTTGGGCACAGCTGTGGTGGCGCTTCCGGCTCTCCCGCTAGGTACCCGGCGATTTTGCATCGGCAAGGAGAGTTAGTCATCAAGAGTATTTCAGTAACGTCCTCGAATCCGAGCAATAAATATATTTTACGGAAGGGTCTTCCGGTTCGCCTTTAAGTGCCACAACGCCCTAAAAGCACCACACTGCGGCGGCTTTTGGGGACAAATCGATATTGCATTGAGCGTATACACATTACACGCGCTATGAATTGTAACGTAAACGCGTAACTACGCTTTAAATCAGTAGTTGCGTTTTTGATCCGAATTCTCCGTTCTGAATTCTCGATTATGAATTCTCGATTCTCGTACAAAATTACCGTTTTTGCCCCTCTCGCTTCTCCATTCTCGCTTTTGACAAAAACACTAATTTGACAGCTCGTTGCCACCCGGTATATCTGTTTGTGCATATTAAACACCGAACCCTGTTGACCAATCAGGGAGGAGAACGGGGAGATGAGAATCGAGAATTCACTATCGGAGCAACTTCTCGATTCTGCAGAATTCGGAGGCTTTCCCCGTTCTCGATTCTGACAAAAACGCAAGAAAATGAGAATTTGCTTCATCTGAATAGTCCAAAAACGCGAAATAGGAGAATTCGGAGGAGAATCGCGAGGAGAATTCGGATCAAAAACGAAAATAGTGTTGCTACTGGTCGCAGAATTCTGCGATTCTGCTAATTCTACGAAAAAGCGAGCACGAATTCTGCGACCGATTCCTTAGCACTAAATACAAAAATGAAGCAAAAAAGTTGAGGCATATGATTATGCAAATGATAAAGCAAGAATTCTCGTTAACAGGCAAAAAGAACCCAGTCTCGTATGCGCAAGAATGTCACAGATTTTTCCGGACAAAAGTCCTTCAGAGGAAATTGGCAATACTGCTTTAAATAGGTGTCAGGAGCCATAATAGGGCCTCTTCTTCTTCTTCCATTGGGTAAGGGCTTCGGGGCAGCTGGGTAGCGCGATCCCTTTTCGCTTCCGGTTGATCTTCTTCTCAATCGCAGACGAGCGGGTCTATGGACATGGCACCTCAACTGGGATCGTCACCAGAGGAATTACCTTCTTCTTGTGCTTGGTGGAGCTGACGATGGCACCGCAACTGGGATCTGGGATCGCTCCATTCAGCTACTATTTTCATTTAATTTACTTATAAAAAAAAAGTATTTACTTCGAAAAAATCAACGCTCAATGCGGTATCGATCTATGGCCCCTAAAAGCCACAAAACTGACTCCACTGGAAACAAAACGTTCAGGCGGGGATTCGCACTGGGGACCCTAAGTGGAACAGAAAGGTAGAGTCAGGACAAAAGAAAGGACTTAGCTTACAGACTGAAAATTGCCTTCTCCAGCAATCCCATAAGGGCGGTGGCACAGGCCAGCACGAAAATTCCAGCTCCGAAAAAGACGTGGAAGGGAAGATAGGCGGCGCGAAGAGGCTGACGTAGGCCAGGGATTAGGAACGATGTAAAACCGCAAAACCACTGAAAAAGATAACTTAATTTTAGGGGACTCTGTCCGGTGGTGTTTTTTTTTTTTTTCATTTGTAGACGTTTTGGTTGGGTTTAGAGTCTTTATATGTAGATGTGATGATTCGTAGACAAAAAAAGTTTATATTTCTATTGAAATAAGAATAAATAAGTATTAAGATTGGTAAATTTAAATTCAAAAAAATAAATTAAATAGTTAAAATGAAAAATGGAGTCAAAAGTTTAAAGTTTTGTATGATTGTTTAGAAGGGGTAGGCTAGGTGACGTTAAGGAAGAAAAAAGAGATATACTACGAGAAAAACAGGTATGGGCATAAATACACGATAATAATAATTTATTTGTAATCTGCTCATTTTATACAGCGGAGCCGAGCTACGTGCACACATCAGATTTTCGCAGTTTGATGCGAACATCCTCCTTCGCTCCGAGGTTCTGACGCATCACATGCAGGTTTTGCCAATTTTTTCGTAAAACAGTCGATTTATTTTCTTTGAAACAGTCGAATTTTCTTAAAAACAGTTGGTTTTTCGTAAAAATAGTAATTTTTTCTCAAAAACAGTCGGTTGGAATTTCGTGGCGCGAAGTTCACACGGGAAATTCTTGTCGTGACATTCGTGACTGTATGTGCACTGCGCACGTAGCTTAACAAATTCATTTTTTGAAAAAGAAAGAATTAACAAGAACAAAATAACTAAGCACAGAACATTTTTGAAAACAATATGACACAAATCTCCACTAAAAGGGATCACTAAAAATAACTTTAGGATGTCATGGGGTGGCATGGCAGGATGTTGGGGGGGGGGGGGGGTCCAAATAAGTGTTTTGATGCTTTCCTCGTCGTCGAAATCCAACACCACTTTATGATAACAAAAGAATTAGGTATGTAAGGAATTTGCAATACTTGAAGAAGCATCTTTTCACGTCTTAACATCTTTTTGGTCAATTTGGTTAGAAACTTTTCGTCACCTGGTAGTGGTAAATAACTCGTCGCTGAGACGGAGAAATTTCTTATAAAAAATATTTATTTTTAAGACTGGGTTACGATTACTGAATAAGGACTTTCGAGGGATACTGACGTTGCAGCTATGAGCAGGTTCCCAAATATCTCTTAGACGCTTTCCTTTATTACAGTCGGCTGTGGATCATTCCCTGTCATATGAATTACGACATCCGTGTGAATACAATTCACGTGCGACTTTAAACCTTTTTCTTCTTTTCTTCAGGGCGCTAAACTATGAGCGTGTTCCACCCCTCTACCAATAGTAACTATTAGTTACTATTTCAGTTCCAGCCTCACGCAAAGTTACTACGCTGACCGTTCCAACCTTCTCAAAATAGTAACTAATAGTAACTTTTTGCTTACCACGCACGGGAGCGTAGTAGCTACGCATCTCTGTAACGTGATTGGTCCGATCAGCCCGCGACCGAACCGAAAAAAGACCCAAAAAAGAAAAAAGCGTTCCAGCCTAGCGTAGTAGCTACGGTGACTAGCGTAGTAACTACGGTAAGTAGGGTGGAACCCGCTCTATATGTATGAATGAGAACCCAACACATCTGAGATGTGTAGATACATCTGAGAAGGGCATAGATTTAGTAGGCTAATATGCTTTTAACGGTCAGTTGTTTGTCTGTGTACTATCATTGTAAGTGTGTGCGAGTTCGATTGACATGTTGTTCTCTCTTTTTATATACTACTCTTCAGTTTTGAAGGATTCAAATAAATAATATAATATAATATGAAAGTTAAAGTGAAATTAGGTAGCCTAAGAAATATTTAGAGTGAATAGAAGTGGAGTGAACGAAGAATGGGTGTAGAGCGTTAGGGGGGAAGAGTTTTGATGATACAGTAATACAAAACAGTTTGTCGGGTCCCACACGATAGCCGAGGTTCCATAAGTATATGTGACTAGGAATTATTTTGTTTTGGATTTTGCTTATTTTCTATGATTTTGCCATGGCTGTTGGCTCTTAGTATCAATAAATCTTCTAAAAAATCTAAATAAGTCTTGCCTATTTTGCCTCTCATATTATCCCTAGCTCCCTTATGGGCTTGTAAGTTTCTGAAATCCAAGCCTTTCGCCATTGTCTCGTTTTGTACCTACGACGTTTTGGCGCTTTTTCGGCCTAGCCGAGTTTGAGCAGTCACGCAACACAAGCTTCGCCGAAAGCTGCAAGGTCCGTCAAAGACTTTTTCACAAGACGTTTTTCACCGACTGATTAGGCTCTTTTGATTGATGGTTGTAGGCCTTTTGTATGTTCTGTTAGTTATTTTCCTGTTGTCTTTGTTCTTTTCTTTTTTCTACTATCTTTACTCCACTTTCTTTTGTTGTAAAACATTTTGTGGGTTATGAATAAACTTACTTACTTACTTCACAAATAGGGACATGAGAAGCTTCAAAGTATTATTTTCCATTTTGGACGACATGGTGGTCAATCAGGTATACCTTCTGTTTTGGACTTCTTTTGTTTTGCTTGGTTTTCCCACTTTTTAACCAAGGCGCGTTCAGTTTTAAAATATTTTGCGCCCAGCCGCCGAGTCGGAGAGAGGGAAAGCTGGATAGAGTGGACAAGGGCTAACAGGAAAATCGCTGATTTCTCGTTGAAAGTAATGGTGTTTTCGAAAACGATATTTCTGTGCCATCTTATCGTGAAAAGATCATTTCTAGTAAGAGTTGTGCTTTAAGGCTAGGTTCTCGCACCGTACCTGCATGGCAAAGAGTATGACAGTCAAAATTCCTGCCCAGCTGTGTAGCGTGTAGAGATTGGGTATAGGCGGGTTCTTGAGGTCGTGGGAGTCAAAGACAGCCTTCAGTCCAACAACAGCGAAGACGAAAGCGCCCATCATCATTGAAGCGTGTATTAGCTTCAACTTCTTCTTCCGTTCGTCTCGCATAAGTCGATATGTCACCATTCCTACGAAAAGCATAGAGTTAGTCACTTTCTGAGAGAAAGGGAGATGCTAGACAACCAGCGCATTTTTTAGCCCCAGCACCAACACCAAGAAGTCAAAACCCGCACCAAAATAAGGGCTTCCGTAAAGCGTTTGTGTGTAGGCTACTCCAAGGTCTCCAAGACAGCAGTTCTTGCCGCTGAATAAAAACAAATTGGAACGGTTCAAACTGGACGGCACGAATTTAAGTAATAGGTGCCATATTTTCTCTGAGGAGAACGAGGTTTCTCTTTAAAGTTTAAATGAAAAGCCAACTTATTTGTGTGTCATTGAATTGGATACACTGAATTATTTGGATTCTGCAAAGGGATTTTTTGATTTTCCACTATCTGCTCTAGTTATGAGGCTCGCAATATCTCCGGTCGTCCTCACAGCGTAAATTCTACTATGACGTGGGAAATTTTAATCTCGAAACAAATGCGGCTTTTCAGCGGGCAGTGAATTGGTGAAGATTGCTTAGTGCCTGAAAAAAAAAATGATGAATCTTTCTCGAAAGGCATATAACAAAAATACAAGCGCATCCAGGCACCACAAATCACACGAAAATTCCACGATTTGAAAAACGATTATTCGTGAATAGCGGAACAACGAAGTAACTCATTTTCAGCGGGTCTTCAAGCCAATTTAAGTGAATAATTGATGGGTAACTAGATTGTCCTATCCTAGCCCTTTTCGCTTGAACTTTAAGATGAAAGGCAGCGCGTTGCATTTATTTTTTAAGTTGGTGAATGTTTATATTCTTGAAGACCTCAAAAAAGAAAATCAGATCCTGGTGTACAGTAGCTATGAAGGTAACCCTGTTGCAAGAGGCAAAAGGGTGTCGAAAAGGTCGCAGCTATATAGTTATAGTTAAGAAGAGATGGTTAAAGAACGTAATTTTGTAGTTGATAGTGACAAACGGATACGTCAGCTGAACTTTATTAGAGCGATATTCCGGCCCTTCTTGGCAAGGATCTCTTCGGGCTCAAGCCTTTTTTATTTTGTTCATGGATGCCCCCCCCCCCCCCCATTCGTGAGCAAAAACTTCGAGCATGGATCATACTGGATCATACGGATATGTTAATATCCGTAGTTTTCACATTTATTGCTTGTAGTGCGAAAGATGATACTGAATTTTGTTGCACTTGTGTTCTGTTTTTCTTCTTTGTCAATTTTCTGCTCCATTTAGGCCCTCTTGTGGAACAATTTGATGGGTAATAAACTGACTGGTTCATTCATTTATTTCTCACGCGAGTATATAAATATTTAGCATTACATTTGGCGGTAAACTTTTAGCTTGTCTTTGTTTAAAAAAAAAAAATTATGGTGGCATGATCACGGACTGTATATCAGATGAAACAGTTGGAAATTTCTGTAACGACATTGGAACATGGAATTTTAAAAATTGAATAGTTGCCTGTTGGGATCGTCTTCCATTAAAGCATTGTTAAAGCAGAAACCCAACCGGAATCAGTCAGGTGTGGGTCGTCACCTGGCTGATGTTCAATGTCGTGTTAACACTTAAAGGAACAGAAAACTTGACTACGCAACTTTCGGCCATCGAATCGCCCGGGGGGGGGGGGGCTTGGATAAATATACAGGGTCTTATTGTCGACAGGTTCGACACGTTATTGTTCTTTGTCATCTCGAACTGTCTCGAACCCCCTCCTTAGTGTTCCCAAAGCTAGCTGGCAGGCCCTTGCCCCTTATGCACTGTAATTATGCACTCATGTACTGTAAAAGTTCGCCTTTTTTACATGTAGACTACAGAGTAACGACCTCCCCGACTAGACGGCCGGGATTCGATTCCTAGTCGCGGCACACACACCTTTTGATATTGCAAACCTTTTGCTCAAAAGTCGAATTCTCGGAAACTGCCCGGAAACTGCAATGGTCGTAACGAGAATTTTTCTTACTCTCAATATCGACTCAGGGTACATTCTTGATATGATAGCTAGCTCCCCGAGTCAAGTTTGAGTCAAGTTTTCTGTTCCTTTAACAGTGCCTTGAGAGATTTGTAGAGGGGAAAGCCTGTTTTCTTCGTTTATATACTTTCCGAGCACGCGGCGTAATTTCCATTTCCCACGCCGTTAATCCCTTTTTCTTGAAGACAGACAAAAGATCCTATTTCATTACCCGCACATTCCCCCTCCCCTTTCGCTCCGGGATTCATTTGCTTCCAATTAAAGAAAAGGATCGACTGGCATGGCACAGCTTATGGTCGGAAGTGATCAATGACCATTAGTTGATTTGTTATAGTGGAAACCCTATAATTGCCTCAGGGGACTCATCTTTGTCAGAGCCTTCTGACTCCTCCTGGGTAGCCCTCTTGGCCATCTTTCTCTTTCGTACTCTTCTTGAGATGTTTACAGAGCCATCTGGCTTATAGTCCATTCTACGCTTGTTATGTACGCCAAACGCTCTAGGCCTACCCGAATGGTTTAATTTTTGTGTGGGGGGGGGGGTACGATTTCCGCGAAGGACAGGAGTGGTCCGACTAGGCCTCCAGAGAAACGGGTAGTACCATACTCATTACTCAAGAGTCGAAAGCCTTATTATTGCAATTATATTATTATTATATTATATTATTATTACCTATTTTCCGCTTTTTATTTTCTTTCAAACCTTGGACTG
Organism: Branchinecta lindahli; assembly: GCA_023053555.1. NCBI lineage: Eukaryota > Metazoa > Arthropoda > Branchiopoda > Anostraca > Branchinectidae > Branchinecta > Branchinecta lindahli. The sequence goes on along the minus strand of JAKZAO010000009.1, from coordinate 2,801,038 downwards.
AAAGAAAATAATCTTAAGAAATAGTATCCGATAGCATCCAATCTTGCTGTGGTAGCCGCCAGTTTGCTAGTAGTAGCATGCAGTGGGATCCAGTTTGCTAGTAGTAGCATGCAATGGCAACAGTTACTACTGCAGGGTCTAGGCTAAACCCCCCCCCTATTCTTCTCTTACTCTCTACCTAACAGTTACTTTACTCATACATACCCGTCTTTTTTTATGCGGGGGGGTTTTGGTACCGGGGGGGTTTTGGTCGGGGGGGTTTTGGTACCGGGGGGGTTTTGGTCGGGGGGGTTTTGGTACCGGGGGGGGGTTTGGTCGGGGGGGTTTTGGTCACGGGGGGTTTTTAGCCGGGGGGGTTTTGGCGGGGGGGTTTTGTCCGGGGGGGGTTTCGCCGGGGGGGTTTTAGCCGGAACCCACTACTGCAATACTGCATGCTACCTTTTCGTACAACTCCATACAACTAATTCTCGAAAATTTTTCATCGGGATGGTATGAAACTGGTCCGATTCGGGTAGATACCCGGTCACTGATTGTGATAAATCTTTAAACAGCGTACAAGCCTGAGAAGATTTGTTCTCCAGAGAGGTTATACGTTTTCTTCCCTTACCATTGCCATAAAGAACATCAGCCCGATGGTCATCAGGATCGGGTTAATTTTATAATTTCCAGAATATTTTTTTTTTAGTCAATTTACCATTAGGCTAAAAGATCATTTCTAATAAGAGTTGTGCTTTAAAAAAATCTAAATAAAAACATGACCAAATGAAAACAGCAAAAAATGACTGAATCGAGCGCATGAACAACGCTGGAGCTACAAGCGCAGCTTCATACATCCCTTAACCCCATGTCTACCACACAGATGGTCAGCCATGCTGAGGAGACTTGTTCTTCACAGAGATTATACGTTTCCTACTCTTACCATTGCCATAAAGAACTATCAGCCCGATGGTCATCAGGATCGGGTTAATTTTATAATTTCCAGAATATTTTTTTTTTAGTCATTTTACCATTAAAAGATCATTTCTAATAAGAGTTGTGCTTTAAAAAAATCTAAATAAAAACATGACCAAATGAAAACAGCAAAAAACGACTGAATCGAGCGCATGAACAACGCTGGAGCTACAAGCGCAGCTTCATACATCCCTTAACCCCATGTCTACCACACAGATGGTCAGCCATGCTGAGGAGACTTGTTCTTCACAGAGATTATACGTTTCCTACTCTTACCATTGCCATAAAGAACTATCAGCCCGATGGTCATCAGGATCGGGTGCCAGTTGAATTCCAAATTCGGGTTTGACTGCCAAGCGAAACCCCCTTTGTATTGCATGAGCCAGACTCCCATCAATATGACTAGAATGATTGCCACGGTGCATGACAGGCAGTAGAGGAGGAACAACCCCCTCACATTTCGACGACTTTCCATGGCTAGCTCGATGGAAATCCAACCTAAAAGAAATTATAATTGTTAACTAATGAATCTATTGGCATTCAGAGGCGCCACTTGGGGGGGGGGCAGAGGGGGCCATGCCCCCCCTCATTTCGGAGGGGTTAAAATTCGTCCACCTTCCTGCCATTTATTGGCGTCTTAATAGGTTTCACAGCAACATGCAAAGCAATGACGTCTAAGTTATTTTTTAAAACTACATTAAACTTACCCAAAAATAGTTATTCGGTAAAAGAAAAAGCTTGGATGGGGGCCCCAAATTCATCTTTGGATCCTCCTCCCTTCCCCCCCCCCCCCAAGGTTTAGGAAAGAAGGTCCCGTTTAAGAAAGAAGTTGGCCGGAGCTTTGGAAATTTGACACTTAGGTGCATCGTGCAGTACAAAGAAAGAAAGATTATCCTAAGATTGCGTTTTAAATATGGTTAAAAAAAATTTGGTTAAATAAAAAAAAATACTCTAACACAACGAACATTTCTTTGACACACAAGATTTTATCCCTGTACGTGAAAAAATGCATACAATAAACATGGAAGCAGCGTAGGCTGAGCGTAGGAGTTCCGATACCCCTATAGGCTACCTCCAGACCACCGGAATTTACTTTTGTATCTCTTTTCCCCCTTTTCGACGGGTCGAACAAAATATAATATCAGTAAAACAATATGATTCACTTCAAATCAATTCAATTTAATTTATTTCTAACCCGTCAAAAAACAAGAGAGGGGGCGTAGCATTCATAGCGGAGTACAACAAAATAAAAGGAAACAAAGACAACGCAAGAAGATACATTCGCAATTTAATTTATTTTTAACCCGTCAAAAAAACAAGAGAGGGCGCGTAGCATTCATAACGGAGCGATGGGCTGCTAACTGAAGTTTTTGGCTACACCAAGAGGCAGAGAGGCAGACCCGGATGCACGCACGGAGGCAGGCCCGGAGGCAGGCCCGGAGGCAGGCCCGGAGGCAGGCCCGGAGGCAGGCCCGGAGGCAGGCCCGGAGGCAGGCCCGGAGGCAGGCCCGGAGGCAGGGACCCTGTACACCTTGCGACAGAAGTGAGCAGCCCCTCGTAACGGAGTACAAGAAAAGGAAACACAGACAACGCAAGAAGATACATTAGAACGCTTACATCACTTTTTATAGGATAGGCGAATAATAATAGTATATCCATTCCAACTCATAAAGATTAAGCTGGTAATCATCCTAAGATTGTGATTTAATTAACTCGCTTTATTTGTTTGTCATTTGCGGATCCCAAAATGTTTCTTCACTGGAAAATATACACTGACACGGCATTATAACTTAACAGAACAACACTAAAGCATCTGATACGATAGAGCCAAACGGTGCCCTTCTTGGCAAGGGTCTTCTTCACGCTATAGCTAAAAAAAAACGAAGGAAATGCGAAAAACGGACGAATCTCCGATGTAGATCGTATGATCCCATCTCGAACTCCCAGCTAGAGCCCATTGCCGAGAAGGGCCGAAATATCGCTAGAATAAATCTCAGCTGACAAACCCATTTAGCGCCATCAAATACGGATGGATGTCAGCTTGTGCTGAAGGGGTACCTAAAGCATCCTATCTTTGTCAACAGATTCCAATTCTTACTAGAACTTTTCAAATGTAAGCAGGACTCACCAAAAATCTATCTTCTTCTATGCTTACTTATGACAATCTCCTCCTATTCTAGCACATATCAACAGGTTGGAGAGATTCGGTTGGCTAGGCAAACCGGGAATACCGGCGGCCGGGGATATTCCAGCAAGTGGGACACGGAGAGTCTGTGAATGGAGAAAATCGATTATGCCTCTCAGAGCGTCGCAATGACTTAACGAGAACACGTCCACCCAGATAAGGTATGACGTCGTTGCTGATAAGAGGAATCTGGAACTAGCACATTATCGTAAACATCCAAGGAAAACAACAAGCGAGCCCCCCTCCCCCCCCCCCCCGAGATCTAGAGGGTCATGGCCATCCTCCCCCCCCCACCCTCAAATGACAAAGAAACGTAGGGAAATGGCTCAAAATTTAGGGGGGCATGCTCCCCCAGATTTCTGAGGGGCACAAAATCTTTCATCTTGGTACTACAAAAATTTTCCCCCAAATAAATTTAAAAGGCAAACTGAAAAGCAATGGCGTTACTTTAAGGTATATTCGAAAACTACTTTTACCAGAAAGGGTACTACATGCTTGAGTCCGAGGAATAAACCTGGGATGGGAGCCCAAATTGCCATTAAAATGCCAAAACATGCAATATGACAATACATGCAATTTAAAGCCTCAGAATCTTCCACCAAAATGCGTGTATTTTTACTGGTTAAGTGTACTACGGCTTTGACAAAGTAAGTCAGCTACATTTTATTGGAGCTATATTTCGACATATAGCTCCTGAAGAAATATCTACTATGGCTTTGGCTGCACTAAAGAATTACATCAAATCAAATGATCAACTGGATTCGTAGTGATCACAAGGAGTGATCAACAGTAGCCTACGGAATACCCTTAGTTCAGTCCAAGCTGAGATTTAAAGAGGACCTCAAAATACGCCGTTTCTGTTTAAACCAACTCCTCTCTGTACATCGTGACGCCAGGAACCTTTTTCTCCATGAAGGTGTCATAAACAATTGAAAAAACTGCACAATCCTTATGGTTGCTACTTGCAAGTGGCTCACCACCCGGATGCGCTGTGAAGGGAGACCTCGAGTAGTCTTCCGTCACCAAGGGTGGCATTCTTCCTCTAAAACCTAAAAGTTCTCATTTTGCGTCACGGCCTCTAAACAGTCTAGATTTGTTTGCTATTGCATGAAAGAACGATTGCTGAGAAGGGACGAAATATCGCCAAACAAAATTTTAGCTCACTCATCCGTTAAATATTACCAGACATGTTTCCCTGTCAGTTTGGGCTGAAAGAATAATAATATAAAAAAGCGTAGATATTCCGTAGATATTTATTGACCGGCTTGAGCCTGAAGAGGACCCTTGCCAAGAAGGGCCGAAATATAGCTCTAATAAAATGTAGCTGACGTACCCGTTTTGCGTTGTCAAATATAAAATAAAGCGTCTTTGAGATCTGATTAAAGAAGATTAGGTTTGTTTTATTTAATGTTCGTAACGTTTGTAAAATCTAACAAAAAATATATTGTATTCTATCCCATACATCACAGTTGCGATTGGACGAACTTCTTTTTTTCTGTGACGGTTTGCAAAAAAAAAAAAGGTACGGTAAGTTATGGTAGGCTAAAGCACAAGGCTTTCGCGACCTGAAACCACACAAATACACGAAACCGCACCGAACATTTTTCCAAGCCGCAAACTCTGGTAGACAACGGGTTATATGTCTATTTGTCAGGTTTTACCGTTTCCTGTACTTTTAGAGACTTCCGTACCTTCTCTTCTTTTCTTGTTCGTAAACTTTTGGGCATCTAGATCCAACAATGCATTAATTACGAAAAATCCAAGAGTTGCTGAATCATGTAAATGACAGACAAAAAGTTGTATTACTCGCATTAGCAACACGAAGAAAATGAATGCAGTCACGGTTTTGTCAATGTTTATGAAACTTTCTTGCAAGAAAAAAGCTTACAACATGAAGAAACAGAGAGCAGAGATAGTTTCGAAAACTGCAGATTTAAAAGCATCAAACTGGGCTTTTTAACATCAGATTGGTGATAATCTAGCCCTCTCTTAAAGACGGGTGGTTTTTCTAACAATGTTATTGTCTGGAACATCCAATGTATGTATGCTACATGACCCCCCCCCCCCAAAGACGAGACGTAACTGGATACCATAAAGAATTATGTCTGAAGGTATGAATGAATGATTGAATGACTTTTATTACCCGTAAAGTGAAAGACACAAAATACGGAGTATTTTAGAAAGACAAAACGATAAACAACGGAAATAACAAAACAAACAAACTAACACAACAACAAGAAAAAACTAACCAGTATATTCCTTCCTTTATCTCAAACTCCACCTGCTGTTCCCCAAGTTGTATAGCCTAGTCAATCCACCCAAATTAAGAACGATCTGTCAAACCTGGCCCCCCGCGTCTAAATTCCCCAGGAATCCAATGCCTATTGCCCAATTTGGCATCCTGAATATTATTTATCATGCTTTAACCAAATTGCCGCAGTTAGTGTTTATCCTAACGAATGGACGAATAAATTTACGACGTGTGAAGTACAAGAAAGCACAATACGAAAAAGAAGCAAGGAGTAAAGCAAAAAAATACATTTATCAAATAAGTAGATGTATAGGACAATGGACTGGAAGACAACTGGACAACGTTAATGCTTTTTAAGACTATCGTAGTTGTAGTCCGGAACATCCAATTTATGTTTACGACCCGTAATAGGAGACATAAAATTCTGAAGATATCCTATCTTCCTTCCTTAGCCTTAAACTGCACCTGCCATCCCAAAAGTTCAGTAGTCAACCCACCCAAATTAAGAACAATCTATCAAATCTGGCCCCCCACGTCCAAATTCCCCAGGAATAAAATGTCTATTACTGTCCTGTCCCCAATTCATCAGGGTGAAAAAAAGACGCTAATAATTTGACATCCTGAATATTACCCATCGTGCTTTAACACAATTACCGCAATTCGTGTTACCCTACTGAACGAAAGAATAGGTTTATTACGTGCGAAGTAGCCTACATTAAAGCACAATCAATCAAATTAAAATAAGTAGATGTATAGGAAAATGGAATGGAAGACAGCTGGAAGAAGTAAATCTGATCCTTTTCTAGTCCGGAACATCCGATTTATGTATACGACCCCTTCCCCATAATACGAGACGTAGAATCCTTCCTTAGCCTCCAACTGCACCTGCTATCCCAGAAGTTCAGTAGTCAATCCACCCAAATTAAGAACAATCTGTCAAATCTGGCCCCCCACGTCCAAATTCTCCAGGAATACAATATCTGTTATTGTCTCCGATTCGTCAGAGCGGCAAAAAAGGCGCTAACTGTAACACACAGCCGGCACCCTCGCGTCAGCTTGCAAAACTAATAATCCGGGCAAATTTCCATGATCACTCTTTAATAACTCTGTATATTAGAAAACTGACGCGAGCGTCAGCCTGTGCCCTTATAAATCCAGCACAAGGGGCGGGGGGACCTCGGAAAATGGAGGCAAGGGTTCAGTCGGGATTCAACCTCGGCCAGGAATGCTACCATACTACACAGGGATAGTCTCGCTGGACAACAGCAACCCCTGTGGATATCCTAGAGTGTCATCTAGTGTTGGGCATAACCTATATTCCCTAGAGGAAGTGCAAAGACCCGTCTTTGTTAGCGATACGAGGGATACAACCAGTAGCAGTAAGGAGTCGCCAGAACCCAAGTAAGATCAGCTTTCAATTATCGCACGATAGCCTACCCACTGGTGTTATGTATGAACTGTAAATGTACGCTCGGTTTCGATTAATCGGGGGTTTCTGCCTTGTCGCTATTTTAGCACAGAGCAGATTTCACGATGCCATTAGCACAGAACTTCCAACTCCACTTCTGCAACAGCAGTAACTATAGTAAGTTTTATCAGGCAAGGATGTCACGAAAGATGGTTTCATATTATTTTACATTATTGTTATTACACATTATTATTTGGATATTTGGATGGCTAACGTCACAAGAAGGAAATACCGTCGCTGTTTTAGTCTCGTTGTTTTGACTGTCGCTCTATTTTTGCTTTCGCTGTTTTGCCTGTCGCTGTTCTTGCATGGCACTGTTTTTGCCTGTCGCTGTTTTGACACATGACATAATCTATTTCCGACCCTTTTGAGGAACGAGCGGTCAAACCATTCGAACGACTTTACTGCTATTACAGCCAAGAACCCGACTTGGGAACCGACACGAGTACTGGCACAGCACAGCATCTTCAAAGTCGTTCTTTTTGCCTGTCACTGTTCTTACATGGAGTTGTTTCTGCTTTCGCTGTTTTAACATATCTATCTCTGGCCCTTTTGAGAACGAGTGGTCAAACCACTCGAATGATTTTACAGCAATTACCGCCAAGAATCCAACTTGGGAATCCAAGAGAGTATTGGTGCAGCACAGCATCTTCAAAGTCGTTGTTTCTGCTTTCGCTGTTTTGACCGTCGCTGTTCTTGCATGGCAACGTTTTTGCTTTCGCTGTTTCGACGTCTTATCTATCTCCAGCTCTTCTGAGTAACGAGTGACTTTACAGCCATTAATGCCAAGAACCCCACTTGGGAACCTAAGAGAGTAGTGGCGCAGCACCGTATCTTCAAAGCCAGAAACCTACAACGCCGTAATCCCTTTGGGTACCGTATACCTCTGGTCACTGGCAAGATATATATTAATCCTAGGAGACCTACTTTATAACCCTGCTAATATGACCAGCCCTTTTAGAGGTGGGGCTCTAAAAAATCAAAGCGGAGTAGCAATAAAAGAAACAAAACAAACACTTCACAAAACAAAAAGAACAAGAAACTAAAGCAAACGAGTAAGGCCACTGTGGGCGGGCAGATACTTGTAAGTAGACTGGGGTATTTTGCCAGCAAGCTCCGTAAGTTTCGACCCGATATCCGGGAAACTGTAAACAGATATGAGGTTCCGATTTCTGTACCATGGAGGCAGATATAATAGAAAACGGGAAAACCGGAAATAATAAGAACGAAGTGAACTGATATCTTTTTTATGAAAAATAGGGTAAATACCAGAAAGAAACAAAACCGAGTGATCTGTAAAAACCGAATATAATTTAGCAAGAGACTTTCTATTGTATCTACCTCGGTTAGCAACAATTTTAGAATAACTTAATTGGATTTTCTTCTTGCAATCAGCAACGGCAAGAGTGCTTTATATGTTTTATATGTTTATATAAAACATATATATGCTTTATATGTTTATAAGTTGTTAAATCATATGAAAATCCGACGCTAGCGAGTAACTGGTATGAGCTATTCAGGAAAAAAGGATACTATATTGATGCTATTGATACATTAGATACATGCTTTGGTAATCACATTCTCCACCGTACATCTTCGATTATGTACCTTCGTCTTTCATTTTCTTTTTTTTTTTTACTAGCGCTGTCCTCGTTTTCCAGAGGTTACTCTCTTGTTGGGCATCACTGTACAGCCTCCAATGCCGTGGGCACCGGGCATTTAAACTACTCAATGTCCATATAACTTCAGATCTGAAGTGGAACATGTACGTCGATGGCATGTTAAAGAAAGCCAATTTAGCCATCAGATCTCTAAAGTTGCTGGCTCGCCATGGAATCCCTGCCCCACACCTCCTACGCATTTATTTCTCTTTTATTCGTTCCACACTTGAGTGCTGCTGCCCTGTATGGCATTTTGGACTGGCGAAGGAACAGACTGACCGGGTTGAGAGGGTACAATACCATGCCCTCCCAGTAATTTCAAAAGCCCCGAAAGTACCATACATATCCCTTCTTAATCAGTTTCAACTTCAAAACCTTCACTCCCGTCGTTTAAAACTCTCCCTACCTTTTGGGAATAAAATCCTGTCGAGCCCTATTCACCACCAAAATATCCTCCCGCCCCAACATGAACCGGCTCGGGTAAGGCCAAGCAGGTCCATTGCAGAGCCTGTACCGAAACTTCAACCTGTGACTGCTTCACATGCTCGTTATGAGCTTAGTTTTGTGCCCTCGCTTCTTAAGTTGTTCAATGCCGGGTCGATTTTTTAGTCTGTAAAATAGTTATCAATTGTATATATTGTATTTTGTGTATGTTAATTTTGGCTCATCGATTGACATACATGTTTATTTTAAGACAACAAAAACTAATAATCGGCTCTGTCCGTCGCATGTTTTTCGAATAAAGTGAATTGAATTGAATTAACTGAATTGCATTTACTGTACAGCCATTTTGGGAGTGAGTAAGCCCTCGGCCGGTTTGGTCGCTTTTGACTAGGAAATGCTTCGTTCAACATTTTATAGATACTGCGAACAACTTCTAGGACTACAACTCCCTGGGGCCGTAGCGAGTATGTCCGTTTACTGCAGTAGGCTATCTGAAAGGATTACACGTCTCATTCGTTCGCTTGACGCTAGCCACTCACTATGTTCGTGTTTTTTTTTTTTTTCTCTTATACTCTTTGTGATTTTTGTTATAAAATAGGTCGCAAATTTCATTCATTTATTTATCCTTTGCATTGCCAGTTAGTTTACAGAGACATTACCTAGCCCCTAATCCGTTTATTTTAAGCCTGTGATTATTTTCAGGCCCACTCAGTCACGCGCGACCGCTTCATCCCGACGTGCGAGGAAGCGCGTGGCGTCTTTGTCCCAACGGCGGGCGGCGAACGTGCGGGAGCGGAGGCGAATGTTCAATCTGAATGATGCTTTTGATAAGTTAAGAAGGAAGGTGAGATAAATGAAATGGTTCGGTTACTTGACGTCCAGGGCATGGGTTGGGCAACAATTGAATAAGGTAGCCTAGTTAAAAGCTGTCTTACCTACAACCAAGAACAAATAATCACAAGAACCTCCGTCTCCCTTTCTCTGTATACGACCATGCGAAGTCGAATATATTCTGATACTCTACCCAATGCAAACTAGCGGAGGAGGAGCTACGCAGAATATCATAGTTTGTTACCTCTACAAACAGCTATATCGCAGTAAAACCCTGCAGAAGAATACGAACACCGTCTGAGTCGTCCTTTACAGTTGACTGGTCGTCTACCATTGTGACGTCACGTCTAATTCGCTGCAGACCGTGTTCTCCACCCCTGCATGCGGTTTTTCATCTGCTATGCGCAGCGGCGAAGAGGGAAGTAGAAGGGGATCAACTCTAGCTCCCCTCAGTTGTATCGGGTTATCCATAGCCGCTGCATGGGACCAAATACGGAGGTTCTATTGATTATTTGTTCTTGCTATCATATTATCGCAACCTACTCCCTTAGAGTACGTTCACACGCATCGGGAAATTAAAAAAAAACGATCGGTACCAAGGGAAAACCGATGGGTCTTACGTTTTATCCCATCGGGTTTCGAGCTTGGATTCTTTTTCAAGCTCAAAACCCGATGGGATAAAACGTAAAACCGATCGGTTTTCCCTTGGTACCGATCGGTTTTTTTTTTTACTTCCCGATGCGTGTGAACGTACTCTTACTCGCTCCATCCGTTCTTAAACCCGGAGATCTGATTTTCAAACGGGACATATTTGCCTCAATAACCGCACCTCACTGGTTTTCTCACGTACCTTGCTTCGCTTACGTTCGATCTGTCGACGGTTGTTTCCGAGAAGTTTATTCATCAGAAACATTTCTGTAATAGCCTATATTTGTCCCTGTTTTTGGTGGGCAGTATTTTGAAAGCCAGTTTTAACATATTACACTAACTGAAATACTGGAACATGAACAGTAAATAGTGAGGGAGTGGACTGATTTGGCACAAAATGAGGAGAAACTATTATCAGTAGACAAGAATGAACACAGTCAACATCATTCGCCAATAGTAACAAAAAGTACTTGGTCTTATATTCAAATATTTTTTTTTTGCTTTTCGCTAAACAGATCAGCCAAGACCGGCAAAGATTTGCTTTAAGTAAGTCAGCAAGTAAGTAATTTATTTATGACCCGCTATTGTCAAAAGCGGAATATGTAAAATAAAAGAAAGAAATTTAATAAAACATAACAAAAACAAATAGGCTACTATATACAATTCGTCATTCTCAATATTTGTACGCGTTTGTATGATCATTAAACAAATACTTTCTATCATCAGATGAAAATGTCTTTCGACCATAAACAGACCTCTATCAGCCATAAGCAGCGAAAATCGTGCAAAACACTGAAGAAATTCATCCTTATTCTATATTTCCCGCTGCTGATCTACACATCAGCAGAAACAATACCGTAGCCTACAGCATAAATTATCCGGTTCTAGTCAAAATTGTAATTACCTGCAAAATGAACAAGCGATACCAATGAACGAATAGTCTTATTTCCCACTTAAAAAATACATAAATGGTGGGTTAAACCAAAAGAAAAAGAAAAGGGGAAAGGGAAACGAACTTGGATTAGAATAAACATTTACACTTCAAACAAACAAAAGAGCGCCGTACGGCTCAGAAAGATCATGTAAACAAAAGTCTCGTGTGAGCACAGCCTACACAATTTAGGAAGGTTCATTCATTTGGGAATGTCGTACAGGGAGTACTTTAGCTCCGTTTTCATTTTTCGGTTCTTGATTTCTTTTGTGGTTTACCATGGGTGACAAGGCTTAACATAAATAAGCTGACGTAAACTCATGTTGCAAATAAACCATTTTCATTTAACAGTGTCAGACTGGTAGGAAGAAATGTTTAACGCAGTTGGGTGTGTGTTTGGTTTAATTGTTTAGTGTGACATAATATTTGTTATTTATAGTTTGATTACAAATATTTTGTCCTTGTTCAGATGGTCGTTTCCACATTCAGAGGAGGAATGAGCGTATTTTTTCATGAACATTCGTCACAGAATAGTTCTAGAGTTAATAAATCAGGGTAGCCTATTGCTGATAAGATTTTCCGTAGGATCGTCCCAATTTCTTCATGGTTTGTAGAGGAAAAAGCCTCTTACTATCAAGTTACCTCAGCCTTTTATTTTTCAAATTTCTGACTTCCAGCCTAGACTAGCTACCACTAACTACGATCCTCTAGAGCGCGGTAGGTAGAAAGTTACCATTGATTACTATTTATAGGACACCTGAACAATGAAACCATACTTGAACACACCATGGAGAATGCATTTACAGACATGGCCACGGAGAGCATTCTTCTCCTGACCGTGACGTTTTCAAAATAGGGATGTTCGTTTCTGGACGTTTGCACATGCAGACTCCAAGACAAAAAGCGCAATTCATTCAAATCTTGTACAGCGCTGGCCGGACCGTATTGGAATTTCTTCTAGATATACGTTTGGGCTTAACTGGTTAAAAAATATTCCAGAAGAAGGGTTGATTGGAGGCATTTGTTCATTTCTAAAACTGTTCGGTACTGAAATAAGGACAGATGCAAAATGGAGCAAAAATCATACCTTGGAAACATTATTTCGTATTTGGATTGGGTTTTCTGCAGGCAATGTTAACGGAAGTCATACAGATAGGGATGATACTTGGTACTCTTCATTCAGGTGTCCTTTATAGAGCTATAACGTTTTTTTTTTAATATAAATGACGATGTTAGTTATTACTACCAACTGATAGGAAGTTTAAACGTAACCTAAAAGCCATCTTGCAATTCTAGGTTCCAACGTTTGCTTACGAAAAGAGGCTATCCCGGATTGAAACACTGAGACTGGCCATCACCTATATAAACTTCATGGCCGAGCTCCTAGACCAGCCGTCAGTCGGTCCGAACGAACAAGGAGGAAGTCCTCAGAAGAAAGTTTTTCAAACCAACGTCGCTCCCAACCATTTATATAACCTTCCATGCACCCAAATAAGAGACCCTTGGGGATTTTGGGGGAAACCCTAATATTTCCCACACAGTGCTTATAGTTGTTGATGTTCAATTAAACCAGCTGCTGAAGTTTAAACTGGCAGTCTGTGCTCTGTACTCATGAAAAGCTACTCAAGGCATCAGCAAACAAAAAGGAGGCACTCGTTCTTGCAAGCAGCCACTTCTTTATGTTGTGACTAGCCTAGGCCTAACTGGCCCAAATAGGCAATTATTGTCTTCCACAAATGAAAGTCTTCCAAGTGAATTGTAAGTCTAATAAAGTAATTGTAAACTGTATGTCTAATAAAGTGTATGTGAACTGTAAGTCAAATAAAGCAGTTGTTCAAGCAATGGTATCCCAGGTTTAGCAACTGTCCTAGTGATTATAAGCTACCTAAGCTAGTTTTTGAAGGATAGAACTGGCATTTCAAAACTGGCAGGTATGGGCTCGGCTTTTTTCCAAGACAAGTGAAACCGAGGACCTCCGACACTGCCTAAGGCTGCTTATTGTCCTCGCAACCAACCCAGCCAACTGCTTAGCTCTAGGCATAAGCTTTGCAATACCGAGCCCCGTTTTTAGTGCAAAAAAGATAATCTAAGTTTTACTAAACTACAATACAGCCATCAATACTCATAACTCCCCCAAGTTCAGGCTGTGATCACAGTTTACATTTGATAACCAAAAGAATTAAACACTGTGTTCAGTCTACTAAAAATCCCTGATTGTTTTATAGGCTTAGCCATATCAAACATTTGGTTTACCCCCACAATGGAACAGCCTCTGCCTGACACAAGTTACCCTCTACTAATTGCTGGACATCCTAATTCAATAAATATACGGTAGCCTACTGATGATTTGAGTGAAATTTATAACTTTTCAGTGGGCTAAGGCAGAATTAGGGTGTCCAGCATCATTTACTCAAAGATCAGAGATCTGTAGCCTAGGCCTACAGTATTTGGAAACTCTACAGTCATGCAGAAAAAAAGAAGATAGTTTGTTGCATTTTCTATCATTTCCTGCAAAGAACAATGTACTACTATGATCACTACTGTTTCCAGAATTACTAAAGCTTCAAAGTACAAGAAAGATGCCTTCGACCAGCTTGGGAGAAATTTAATTTTTTTTTAAATGCTAAGAAAAATGCTCAAACTCACCAACCCGTCTTACACTATCAAAGAACCTGCAAGGAACACATTATTTACATCAATAACCCCCCCCCCCACATCATCAACCCAAATGCTTGAAAACATTCTCACTTGAACACTCATAAAATGCTACTCATCACAGACAACTTTTGTTTTGAGTTCAAACAATGTATGGCAAATAACCAAATACACTAAGGCAAAACATTCAAATTCAGACAGATATTATTGGATAGTCTATGCTCATTTTACCCTTTGACATTTACAAGGAAAACATTGTCTTTATTGTTTGCAATTCAGATAGGATTAAACACCGGAATGTTGCATGTATTTTGTCCCTCACCAGGGATTTTTCTTGATATGACAATAAAAGCTATCTGTCATGGAGTGGAAGGGGTGCCCCTCTTCTTTCATATTCAAACAGGGAATAACCATCTTGAACAGCTATTGAACATTCACCAATGTATAAGAAGTGAGAACCACATTTAGCTAATAGGTCATTGAAAATGTAGGCTACTTGTCATTAAGTTCACTTTCCAGCTTGAACCGCTTGAGCCTAAAGAGTAGGCTACATGGTACAGAAATCGTAACCTCATATCTGTTTAGGCACAAATAGACTCCGATACCCACAAGTGTACCAAGTTTGAACTTGATACTTGCACTAGTTCAGGAGTTATGAGCTCCACAAAATATGGTGAAAACCGAAAGCTGAAGCTGCTACAGCGCTCGCAACAGTGGATTGTTCCAAGGAACACTCCAGTAATAATCATTCACACCATTTGCGATTTTTGAATATTTTGCTATTCACTGCTGAAAGGGATAAAACTGTCAGCTGTTTTCCTTTGTTATATTTTAAAATGTTGCGGCATGGAACGCATCTTCTATTCAGAAGATGGCGGTCCGAACCTCCAGATGCATTCAAAAGAGGAAGAAGATTTTTTTTAAATTCAAAATCAAAGAAAATCAACTGAATTTCTACTTCAGATTCGTGCTGGGATAACCCTGAAATACTTGGCTGTTAGCTGATATTGAGTTTCTAATTTTTATTTTTCATTTTACTTTTTTTTATATACAATTGAAAAGAAACAAGTTAGTATAACAAACAGTCAGGGGCATCACTAGCCTATTACCTTTGGGGGGGGCCGTCCAGTTTGTGCCGACGGACTCAAAAGTGTGCCGACAAAAGCGGCAACGGCGTACATTTCCAGCCAGCACAGAATAGAACCGGGGTAAAACTAACTGGTTACTATAACTGAAAAAATAATTCTTACTTCAGTTGAGATCATCCTTTAATGTAAATTCGTATATTTAAGTTCACATATTCGGGTTCTGGCTTCTGGCTTGTATATCTTTTCTGAGTGGCCCAGTAGCGTATATTGGGGGGGGGGCGACAGGGGCGATCACCCCCCCCCCGAAATTCTTGAAAAAGGAATTTTTAGTGGGAAAAACATGTGCGAAACACGGGCGACAGGGGCGATCCTCGCCCGAAATTCTTGGAAAAGGAGTTTTTTACGGTAAAAATGTACGCTAAAATAAAAATTGAGAAGATCAATCAAAATTATTTACAGCACGGTTCAGTAATAGATCTCAGAAACAGTTTTTGAGTCGTAATGTGAATGATTACAAGATTAAAAGGTGTTGTTTGCACCTCGTTTTTGATAAAACCGTCATTTGGAGTCGAATTTTAGTCTGGCTAGAGGTGTTTTTAGTGTTAAAAACGGTAAAAAATGAAAAAATCGCTGAAAATTTTCCGGCCTTTAGGCCGGAAAGGGGGTGACATTCGGCCGCACATTTTCATTGAGCTGTCGCCCCTCCCGAAACAAATCGGAATATACGCTACTGGAGTGGCCTCTCGTTCGGTTTATGGCTGGTTTCCTGAAGAAATTTTCGAACGGCAGATTCTCTATTTTGATTTTCATTTTGAAAATCTGGATGGCGTCTCCTCGCTTTTGTCTGTATGACAAGCTTGGCAACTCGAGGGTTTTTGGGCGGTCTTCATATGATATGGCTTCCCTTTTAGGCCTGGCATCATTCTGGTTGCTCTGCGTTGAACCTTTCTCCATGGCTGTGCAGTCCCCTATGTAGGATGGCCCCCATGCGATGTTGCCAAACTCGATGATCGGCCGGACAAGACTTTTGTACAGCTGGGACTGGGTGTTTATAATTTACCACACGTTCACATAAGCATACCTCTACTGTACATATACTTTACCTTTATACCAGGTTCAGCGCACACTAGCCATAAGCAATAAATACTCTTGGGTTTCAGTCACAAGAAACCTAGGTAAGATAGTAAGGCACGATATTTAAATTTAAATTCTTTGCGCTGAAAAAATTAGGCAAGAGGTAAAGCATAGAGCGTGTTCCAACCTACTTACCGTAGTTACTACGCTAGTTACCGTAGTTACTACGCTAGTTACCGTAGTTACTACGCTAGCCTGGAACGCTTTTTGAATTTTTCGGTCACATATCATGCCGCGGGGTGATCCGACCAATCACGTTACAGAGATGCGTAGTTACTACGCTAACTACGCTCCCGAGCGTGGTAAGCAAATAGTTACTATTAGTTACTATTTTGAGAAAGTTGGAACGGTCAGCGTAGTAACTTTTCGTGAGGCTGGAACGGAAATAGTAACTAATAGTTACTATTGGTAGAGGGATGGAACACGCTCATAGAGAGATTGCACCCTACCCGACGAAAACGGATGGGAAAAAAATTTAACATTAGAAAGCATGGAAAGCATAGTACTTTCGACTTTGAGACTAAATTACCGGCCTTGGATAACTGCTGTGAGTCAGAGAGTTGTAGTAATTGTTAAAGCACAACTCTTACTAGAAATGATATTTTCCCTACGAAATGGATCAGAAAAAAACATTTTCGAAAATACCATTACTTTCCACCTGAAATAAGCGATTTTTTGTTATAGCGCTTGTCGACTATCTTCCTGCTCTCCGACGCGGCGGCTGGGCGCAAAACATTTGAAAACTCGCGCCGTGGTTAAAAAGTGTGAAAACTAAGCAAATAAAAGAAGTAATAAGCAAAAGCTTCTCAGATCCTTAAGTGTGAAAAAGTTGTCAGCAGACGCTGAAGATCCTGGCAAAGCTTTCGTTATGTGACGGGCGAAACTCGGCAAGGCCAAAAAGCGCTAAAATTTCGTAGGGACAAAACGAAACAATGAAGAAAGGTGGGGATTTAGAAGCTTATAATTATGTCTGGGAGCTAGGTATATTATAAAAGGCAGAATAAGAAAGAGAGGTTCTTTAAGGTGAGTCTTCACCTTCCTGAATCTGGGTTCCCAGATTTTCCGAGATTTTTTTTTTTTATTATTTGGTAATTTTTCTATGCCAGAACTATTCGATATATTTATGGAGATTTGGTTATTAAACAGAATCCCGAATAAGCTATCGATCCTAAATTATTCGGTATTATGATCGGGATTCGGAATTTATTCGGTTTAATTTTCAGGATGGTGTTACCACGAATTCCGATTTTTGTTCTAGTTTCGACGAAATTATATCGAATAAGAATATTATTCGGTAGTCTTTCGATAGGCTACCAAAACAATTCGTGTAATAGCCGGCATACGGTAGTTGTATAGAATCCCGAACATGCTATCGGTCTAAACTTATTCGATATAATATCTGGGGTTTTGCAATTTGTTCGGTGAAATTACCAGGATTCGGGCGGGAGTACCGTTCTGAATTTGACCACCCAATTACAATTTGGCAATAAATATAAACAAACGGAGACCACCCCAAAAAAAACGATTTTTACATTTTTTATTGCAGAATTTTAACTGGATCCGCAGTTAGTCGTTTTTGCAGTTACCGTGGTAGCCTATCTGATATACGGTCCACTGCAAAAACGACTATTGTCGAAATTGTTTCGAAGTCATCCCAAATGGCCAAAAGAAAAACGAAAATTAAAACTAAACTTGCGGTAAGCTGTATAATAGTAAAGAGCCGAGCGGCCAGCGAGGCGCCGGACGCGTTTACACTTATAAACCGTTCTAGGGACAATGGTTTTAATTTTAATTTTCGTTTTAACCCCCTTCATATAGAGACTCAAATTTCTTACAGATTTCTTACATGAAGCCTCGGAAATGGCACTTTTCGAGGGGGGGGGGGGGGGGGTACCCACTTAGCCTAGTTTAAATTTGGACATTAAAATTTTGTAAAAAGACCACCTACAGGACCTGTACAGGACATTTAATTTTCTGAATTTGACCACCCAATTAAAATTTGGCGAACCTGCTATAAGCAAACGGAGACCACCCCAAAATAAACAGAATAAGGATGTTTTCATTTTTTATTCAGCAAGAAATAAAGAGAGAAAAAGTCATTTATATGTTTTTTCAACATTTTTTTGAAGATTCTGCTAGTCTTGTATTGTTTCTTTAGGGATTTCAGGAAAAAATAGCACCAGAATTCGAAATCCTCAAAAGGTGTGCGAATCATTCAAAGATGACATTTATGTACAGATGTTGAAGGAAGATGAAGGTACCGTATCACTTATGATTTCTGTTTGTAATATGCATAGTGAGGAACTTGATTAGGCTAACAATAATACAGGTAATAGAAGTACTGTAAGCTAATATTGGGTCTAAACTATAAGCTACAGCGGAAATCATTACAAGTGTGACATCACAAGCATATTTGATCTATTTTACCTCAGAAAACGAAAAATTGCAGTTTATTCCTGTCGGCGAATATACCTTAAATACCTTAAATGGCAGCTTAGAGCAATTGAAGGATTTTCCATCCTGTAGCATTGCTCATCATTTCTTCTGAAATTGCCGCGTGGATAACTTCGGAAATTCTGTTGGTTGTTGGGTTGGTAGATTCACTTGACCTTATGCTCTGGTCTGGGACTCCAGGGCATCCCATTCCAGTCTCAATGGCTTCTTGCTCCACTCCTTGTCAAGAAGGGAGACTTTGAACTCTTCGATGGTCTTGCTGGATATGGTGTCTTCGCTTAGGGAGTTCCGCAGGTCAACAACCCGGTTGGTAAGAAAATGGCCGCATTCCCTCTTCTGGGAAATATATATTTTATATATATATATTTTTGAAATATATATTTTAATATATATATATAGAGCCAAGCAGCCAGCGAGGCGCCGGTCGTGGTTACTATTTTATGAAACGGCCTAGCTAGGGACAATCGAAACCTATTTTAGGACCTCAATCACAAGACGTCACTATATACGTCAAGACTGTAACCAATTCCGCTGCAATTTAGTCGACACCCTAATATTGCCTAGGGTTCAGCAGAGTACAGGAGGATCCAACCTCAGAAAAAGCTTTAAATTTTCAGAAAAGCTGGTCTACAGTTGGGTGTATGACTTAAAATGGAACTAGAAAAATGAAAAAAACTAGACTGAAGCTTATATAGGCCTAGGGGTGCCTAGGGGAGAGGGGGGCAGGTCCAGACATCTGCTAGCCTAGCCCTAGGCTATGTAAATGTTGCTATTGAAATTGAAATGCTTCAGCAATATTTTTTAGAGCTGTTACACTAATACTGCATTACCTTAAATTACCTTAAATTGCACTTGCAAGCAATAAGGATGTTGTATCCCGATGAGTAGCTTGCGGATGATGATGGTGTTATTTTCTGGTTGCTGCTTCCGGGGCGCACCAGTCCACTTTCCAGGGCTGTCGGTGCCAATCCTCGTCGAGTCGCTTTTTGAAGCCATCGGGTGTCTCGCTGGTTACAGTTGGTTCAGACAGGCTGTTCCACAAAGGAACAGCTCGGTTGCTGAAGAAGTGCTGGCGAACACGAGAGGTGCAGAACTTTCTGGACAGTTTCCGGGAGTGGCCCCTTGTTCGTGACTGGTTGTCGGGAGCGAAGAGGGAGGGAAGACAATTAGAGTTGAGAAGTTTGTAGGTTAGTAGCATGTCCCCTCTCTTCCGCCGGTAAGTCAGTGTCGGGATCTTCAGTTTCTGTAGTCGCTGTTTGTAGGGTAGTGCTCTAAAGCCTAGGATGGATTTTGTTGCTCGTCTCTGGACACCTTCGATGAGTTTCTTGTCTTGTTTGTAGAAGGGGGAGGCTAGGGCATTACCGCTCTCCAACTTGGGCCTGACCAAGGCTTTGTAGAGCTTCAGCATGACAGTTGGTTTGCGGGATGCAACTGACCGTTTGATCATCCCTAGGGTCTGATTGGCACTTGCCACTACCTTTTTGGTGTGAGAGTGGAATTTCAACTTGTCGTCCACAATAACTCCGAGGTCCCTTTCTTCTGAGGTGGAGGGGATCGGGACGGGGGTGCTTGATCCATGTCTTCTCATCTGGTACTGTCGCATTGGGTTGTTGTGTCCAAAGTGGAGAACACGACATTTGTCTGGGTTGAACTCCAGTTTCCATTCACTTGACCAGTCAGTTAAAGTGTTGAGATCCTCTTGAAGGGTGTTTGTTAAGGCATTGGCAATTAGCTTTGAGTCATCTGCGTATTGTGGCATGGGGTTCTTCAGAAGCTGATGGGCATCGTTAATGTATATGTTGAAGAGGGTTGGTCCTAGTACTGTCCCTTGCGGAACTCCACTGAGTACCGCAGCTTCCGACGACAAGACCTCCTCACCTGCTGTCCCGAAGATACGGACTCTTTGCTTGCGTCCAGTCAAGAAGTTCTGTACCCAGTCTGAAACTTGAGGGTGGATAGAGCATGCGTCAACCTTGATGCGTAGCCTTCGGTGACTGACTTTGTCGAATGCTTTTGCCTGGTCAAGGAGTGCTACGTCAACTGGTGTGGCTTGGTCCAAAAAACTGGTGACAATCTCGTAGGATTCTATTAGGTTTGTGTCCACAGACTTTCCTTTGACGAACCCATGTTGGCTTTGGTGGATGATGTTGTTTGCTGCCAGGTGCTGGGTAATTTCTTTGTTGACGATGCCTTCGATGACTTTGGATACAACAGATGTCAAGCTGATTGGACGGTAGTTTTCTGGGGAATTTTTGTTTCCCTTCTTGTAGATAGGAGTGATGGTGGCAGTTTTCCAG
Organism: Branchinecta lindahli; assembly: GCA_023053555.1. NCBI lineage: Eukaryota > Metazoa > Arthropoda > Branchiopoda > Anostraca > Branchinectidae > Branchinecta > Branchinecta lindahli. The sequence continues at coordinate 2,780,040 of JAKZAO010000009.1, read as the reverse complement.
TCCTCTGGAACAGATCCTTGGTCAAGCGATAGCTGAAATATCCTTGTCAGTACTGGAGCTAGAACAGAGCTGGCTTCTTTCACTGTCCTTGGGTGTATCCCGTCTGGTCCCCTAGATTTGTTGGGGTCAAGGGCCGCAAGACGTTTTTCCACATCTGATTCGGAAACCACAATCCTTTGCATGGGTATGGTGACGATGTATTTTGTCATTTCCGGTAGGTCCTTGTCATTGAAGTCATTGGTATACACAGATGCGAACTGCTCGTTCAGGGACTCAGCGATTTCCAGAGGGGTGGTGGAGGTTGATCCGTCAGATCTTTGGAGGGGGGGGATAGTACGCCGAACTGGCCTCAAGGATGACATGTGCCGCCAGAATCTCTTCGGGTTTGTTTTTGCGTCGTTGGCAAGGGATTCTTCATGCTTGGATATACATTGGCTGATGGCCTTTTTGCATATTTTTCTGGCATGCTTGTAGGCTTCCAAATTTTCTGGGAGTGACTTTTGACGGTACTTGGACCAGGCCCGCTTGCGCTTTTTGATTGCTTGCTTAACAGATGTGGACAGGTAAGGTAGGGTTTTAGGTTTCTTTATGAATCTTACTGAGGTGTGTTTCCTTTCAGTTTGGAGTACAAGATCCCGTAAGAACACCCATGCAGTCTCCGCTGACTCGGCTGACATAACGGTTTTCCAGTCTGCCGCCCCCAGGTCCTCTCGTATTTTCTTGTAATCAGTGAAGACTTTTTTACTGTAACCCCTTTCTTCTGTAATATAAGTCATTCTGATTTTTATGCTGACATGGTCGCTTGAGCCAATTGGGGGGAGGTAATCAACTGAGACAAGTGACTCAGGTTCATCAGTTATCAGCAAATCAAGGCACGACGGTAACTGCCCATCCCTGTATCTGGTCGGTTGGTTAACAGCTTGGTGGAGCAGATTTTCGTGGAGACAATGAAGGAATGGCTCAGATTCTTCACTAAGGTCTCTTCTTGCCGAGGAGGGGTACCCAGTACCATCACACCATGAGATCGATGGGAGGTTGAAGTCGCCTGCCAGGAAAATATTTTTCCCTTTCTGTTTGATAACCTCATTTAATATTCCGGCAATGGCTACTTCACTTTCTAGCTGGTTAGGGGAACTGGGGCTCCGATATAGACAACCTACAGTTGTGAGTCTCTTCTTTCCACAGTATAGGTCAAACCAGATTGACTCGACCCATTGGTATGACTCGTTAATGTTAATTTGTTTGAGGTCCAGACCCTCCTTCACATAAGCTAAAACTCATATACGTTTCTTCTGAAATTCCTGCAGTTGCACTCTTGCAGTCATAGCAAACCGATCACTTTTTTTGCACGAAAGTAAGTTCTATGTCATGGGGTTGGCACCTCATTTTGGTTGTTCTGGACCAGCTTAGGTCGTTGGTGATTTATATTTAGGTAGTTTAAGATTGGCTCAACCATATTGAAAACAAATTTCAATAACTGGTACAATCGTTTGACACCATTTGAGAGTTACAAATCATTTGGTGTCCAGAGTCTGAGTCTTACAGCCCATTAGAGTACCAAACTCTGTCACCTGAAAATAAATGGAATGAAAAGGCTTCGTTTTACCGTGAAATGAAAAATGAAAATCTAAAGAGTTTTGCTAATATGATGGACGAAACAAATTTCTCGCGTGTAGTTGAAGAAAAATGTCCAAATAAGGCATATGATCTTTTTAGTGAGACAGTGACGACTGTAATGAATGAAACATGTCCTTTGCGGAGAATAAACCCTAATAGAAATTTTCCTAAAAAACCATGGATATCAAAAGCTATTCTAGTTTCGATAAAGCATAAAAACCAACTTTATGTGAATTATTTAAAGGATCGTTCAAATGACAATTTTATAAAATTCAAAAAATTTCGGAATACTTTAAATTCGCTAAAACGGAAAGCCCATAAACTTTATTTTCAAAATGAATTTCAAGAAAATCAAGGGAACATGAAAAATACATGGAAAACAATAAATAAACTTTTGGGTAAATTTCGGAGTAAGGAGGAGGTGAGATCCATGGAGACGCCAGGAGGTCGTCTTACTGATTCTCAACACATAGCTGAATTTCTATGTGATTTGCGAATGAAGGTAAAAGGCTTTGCGATCAAGCGCGGGCTAACCTACGTACATCTGCGAGTTTGGGATCTATTTTTGAAAGGCAGCTTGCAAGTGAGAATTCTTTTGAGTTTGCAAGATGTTCAGAAGAAGAAGTGGCACGTTTTCTGGCCATGATGAAGTCAAGTTCTAGCGGAATCGATGAGTTTTCGCTGAAACTGATAAAATCTGCAAAAACGAGTGTTGTACCTGTATTGACACACATCATCAATATGTCCCTAGATCTTGGAGTTTTCCCGGAAGCACTGAAGATTTCAAGAGTGATTCCTCTTCGTAAAGGGGGAAAAAAAGATGACCCGTCGAATCGAAGACCTATCTCTATTCTCCCGTTTTTTTCCGAATTATATGAGAAAGTGGTACACGCCCAGTTAAGCCATTATATGGAAAAAAATAAAATTCTAATGGAAACCCAATTTGGGTTCAGAAAAGGGCTATCTACAGATATGGCAGTTCTAAAATTGGTTGATTGGATTAATGATGCATTTGAAGCTGGTCTAATACCCGCAGCTGTGTTTTTGGACATGAAAAAAGCGTTTGATACGGTAGACCACTCAGAGCTTATTCAAGCTCTTGACTCAATTGGGGTTACAGGCTCAAGCCTGGAGTGGTTTTCATCGTATCTACGCAACCGATATCAAGTGGTTCAGAATGGTTCTTTTTTATCAAGAAAAAAGAAAATAGAGTGCGGGGTCCCACAAGGGTCAATCCTGGGACCCCTCCTTTTCATTATTTTTATTGATCGAGTGAAGCATTACCTGTCAGAGGCTGGTGTCATCATGTTTGCGGATGACACTTTGCTCTTTCTGGCAGCGCCCTCACTCGATATTTTGTATAACAAAATTGAAAATGCAGTTTCTGAATTTTTAACATTTTCTCAACATAATCTGTTAACCATAAATTTTTCAAAAACTTTTTTCATGGTATTTTCTAGACTTTCGTCGAGCGAAGGTAATGATCAAATCACAGTTCAAGGAAATGTGATAAAAAGAGTAACAACAACAAAATACTTGGGTTTCTTAATTGATGAAAACCTATCGTAGAAAAATCATTCAAGTGCGATAGCTGAAAAATTAAGCAGAGCCCTTGGTGTAATGCGAAGAATTAAAAATGTGGTCCCAAAAAAGATCCTTAAAATGATTTATTTTTCTATATTTTCTCCATACATTAGCTACGGATGCTCAATTTGGGCAAGTAATTTTGTAACGTGTTTCAAAAGAGTACAAAAACTTCAGAATAAAGCTGTAAAATTATTATCGGAATTTGTTGATTCTGATGAGGTTCCTGCTCATGAGCATTTTAAAAAGAAAAAATTAATGTATGTATCGCAAATTCGCGACTATCAAGTTGCAATTTTCTCGTATAAATATTTGAATCAGATGCTTACCCCTGCTTTTGAAAATCTTTTTACTTATAATAGAGATCGTCATTATCATAATACAAGAAATGCGGATAATTTAAGTCATGAGTTTAGAAGCACGACTCGGGCATCTTTTGTAATTCGCCGTTGTGGTCCTTATGTTTGGAATATATTGCCCGATTGTGTGAAAAATGCGCCTAGTCTTCCTGCTTTCAAGTCACGGGCAAAAAAGTTCCTTTTGTCTCGGGAATGAAATTGAAATTGGTGAGAAACCCGATCCAGGTTATCCATTCTGTTCAAGGTATTGTTCTCCGATTTTCTTTATTTGTTGTGTCTCATCTTCTTATTGTCTTTTTATCTTTATCATTCATTAGTTGACTTTTTAGTGTCTGAGTAGCTCGGTATGAGTGTAGTGAATAACTATAATTGAATAACCTCGCTTGCCCTTCCAAGCTTCATTGCCTTTCTTGGCAGGCGAAAGGCGAATAGTGTCTGTTTTTTTAATAAACGTATCTCTACTCTACTCTACTCTACTCCATGTTTAGACATCCAAAATTTTGTAGCTCAGTGCAATACCTACTTAAGGGGATTTTCTTAAAAGAAGAAATTTGTCAGAAGTGTTCGGAATTACCCTGGTTCACCCTATGATTAAAAATAGATGAAAAAGATAGATGAGTTACGTATGTCAGTAGCTAGAAAATCCTTTTTCTAAGCAGGTTTAAAACCATGAAAAATCAGATAATTTGTGTATATTGGGACTCTTATGCTACCTTTTGAAAATAGTCAGTTGTTGGTTCCTGACTTCAACTTTTAAGAAGGAATACATGGAAATTTCATTTTGAGATTCCTGTTCTTGCAGCAAAGTTTGAGGTTATGTAATTCGAGGTCAGTTACCACTCCTTTATACAAAATATGTTAGCTGATATTGAACTGGTGTGAAATTAAAAACAGGTAGACCTATATTTCCTATATTTCTTCCCAAGCGAGCTCGATCAATAAAATCACCATCTTTCTGTTGTTTATTACAGGGCATAAAAGTGAGCTCAAGTCTGGTAGTTTTTGGCAAGTCTTTGCCTGAGGAAATTCTCCCTGAAAGTACACCTACCTTGAAGTTTTCACTAAGTGCCCATCAGCCTGAAAATGCCCAATACGACTGAACCTTATACAGTAGGATATATAATTCTGGCTCTACTCAAGAAATGGCTGTGACACTTGAATCGAATTATACCCAGCCTCTATAGAAGACACACTGCACACAGCCAAGCCAATCCACCAGTTGTGCCAAACCACCAGCTTGCAACACTTAGCAGAGTAACAGTGTAGGTGTTAGTTTATAGGGCATGGTTCAGTTCTGTTCACGTATTTTCCAGTGATGTCGACAAGACCAAAACGTCAAGACCGAGATTTTCGTACTGGCCTTAAGACCAAGACCAAGATTTTAGCCCTGGAATTGAGACCAAGAACAAGAATTTAGCTCTGGTCTTAAGACCAAGACAGTCTATATTTTACTAGATTGAGTGAGGAATTACGTTTCTAGCCTAACTAAGGGACATTAATGAAAAGTAAGCTGATTACATTTCTGTCAATGAATCCGCACATTAATTTACACAATTCTACGCCTTTATCCCTGTTGCATTTTCGATAAACCAATGCTGCCAATAGTTGCGTTTTTGCAGATACCAAGGTGTTTGTTACCATGGTAACTGCAGTTAGTGCAAATAGTGCAATCTACAATTAGTTGTTTTTTGCAGTTACCGTTGTACCTGATTCTACGGTTGCTTTGTAAAAACGATAATTGCCGAACTTAGAAGTCAACCCAAAAGAAAAACTGATGTCCACTTTCGCAAGTGTTTTTTTCCCATCAATTTGACAAAATCCTAGGCTCTTCTGTTGGTCGTACCATGATCAATCACCACGCTGCCTGGCCAGATACCACGGTAACTGCAAAAACACCTTTTGATTGTGGGATTAGATACCACGGTAACTGCCAAAACGAGTTTCGACCGTGATATCAGATACCATGGGGATTTTGCTCTGTGGGGTCGCATAAAAAGTTCACTTTGGCTGAACACTCGCTCCACTGGTGCTGGAACACAGAAAACCTTCTCGTGTAGGGGTTTCATTCTTTTGGGGCATTTTTGTAACCGTGCATACTGCATGCGTACCTTACAAAGGTAGAAGAAACCTCTTTAGTCAAGCCTTTGTTATATATCAATGATCAGGATGAATAGCCCCTACAAATAATAATTATGATCTGCTAATATCTTGACCATCAAAATCTGACCCTGATGATGCGATTGTTTATTAACCTTTTCCTCTTTTGCGACGTTTTACTCCAAAATAAATCCGACTGTAGTTAGGGTCTTGAAGGACTGGCTGGGTCTCGAAAACCAGGACGGCTTCGTTGCGCTTCCGGTCGTCAGAATTTTGGGTCGGAGGCCCAAAATTTACCAAAAGTTTTCGGTTATTTTTCGATATCAGAACTATTCGGTATATTTACAGGGATTCGGTATATAGTTATACAGAATCCCAAATAGGCTATTGGTACAAACTTGTTCGGTATAATGATCGGGATTCGGTATAATTGCCAGTATTCGGTAGTTATCACGAATTCGGTGAGAGAATTTACTGAAATTATTTGGTAACTTTTCGGTGCCAGAACTATTCGATATATTTATGGAGATTCGGTTATTAAACAGAATCCCGAATAAGCTATCGATCCAAAATTATTCGGTATCGTGATCGGGATTCGGAATTTATTCGGTATAATTTTCAGGATTAGGTTGTTACCACGATTCCGACTTTAGTTCTAGTTTTGACGAAATTATATCGAATAGGAATATTATTCGGTAGTCTTTCGATAGGCTACCAAAACAATTCTACGAATTGTTTTGGTAGTTGTATGGAATCCCGAACATGCTATCGGTCTAAACTTATTCGATATAATAACTGGGGTTTTGCAATTTATTCGGTGAAATTGCCAGGATTCGGGAGTTACCACTAACCTTGAAACTCGGAAGAGTCGAGTGAAGCACTGATCGCGGACAAAAGGACTCATCTATGATTTCATTGAAAGTTCTTTCTTTTATTTTGGATCCAAAAAAAGAAGATCTAGTCATAAATGTTTCGAAAATTCAGCCTGTGGTGCATTTTGTAATGATTCTCTATTTTGTGAAAGGGCGCTTCAACGTCGCTCCATCCGGTTTCTGGAACTTCTTAGACTCTCGGTATTTAATGCACGGGAAAAGATAGAATTTGTAAGAGAAGCAGTTAATTTTTAGCATAAAGGAAAAAAAAGGATTTCGGAAATTTTCGCCTGCGGCGTTCGATTTAATTTTCTCTTGGGTATATAAGAGAGATTGCACCATAGGCCACCCCACGAAAACGGACGGGAGAATAACGAAAAAATGTCACATTAGAAAGCATAGGACTTATCTATAGAGAGATTTCACCCTACCCGAAGAAAACGGATATTTCTACACCGTCATCGTCGGGATCATAACAAAGAAAATTAACATTACAAGGTATAGGACTTACAACTTTGAGACTAAATTACCGGCCTTGGATAGCTGCTGTGAGTTGTTGCAATTGTTATCTGGCTTCTTCTTGTTGGAATAACATAACTTTTGCAAATTAATGTTCTTTTTTATGAGAGAAGGCTTCAAAGTTTGTAAACAAAGAGGGTCTCGCGTCCTATTGGTCAGCTATGACGCGTTCCTTGACGTCCACGCCATAACCGACCAATAGGACGCGAGCCTCCGTCTTTGTTTACAAACTTTGAAGCCTTTCATAAAAAAGAACATCAATCTGCAAAAGTTGTGTTATTCCAACAAGAAGAAGCCAGATAACGGTCCCAACAACTCTCTGACTCACAGCAGCTATCCAAGGCCGGTAATTTAGTCTCAAAGTTGTAAGTCCTATACCTTGTAATGTCAATTTTCTTTGTTATGATCCCGACGATGACGGTGTAGAAATATCCGTTTTCTTCGGGTAGTCTCGATTTCACCCTCCCCCCTCGAGAATTCGAAACCCCTCCTCTGCCTCTAAACGAACTACTAAATCTACCAACTTGACCTGTACTTTGCCAGTGAAACCACATACGAAGTTTGAACAGTAAATATCAATCCCTTCGACCTTCGATTACACCCATCTCTGCGCGTTCACGCGACTGAAGTCCCTCCGACGTTCATAAACAAAGAATGACGTCATCCGCGCTTAGAGCTTTCAATTGTCTGAACAAAGGGGTAGGGACTGCTATAGCCGAAAATTGGTCGACAAATTTTGTGTCCGGTTTTCGCCGGATTCCGAGTGAACTACTAGTCGGGCGAGAAAATAACTTTCATATTCGGATTCAGCATGCCTGCAGCATGTCTCCTAAGCTATCTCAATAGCTTTAAAAAAAAAATATTTTGTGCCCCTTAATTTGAAACCACTCCCCCACCCCTAAATGTAGGGCTACAGAGCACATCTACGAACTCGACCTTTCCCTTAACCCCAAGGATCCTCCCACCAAGTTTCATCAAAATATCTCATTCCGTTCGAGAGTTATCGTGCTTACAGACAGACAGACAGACAGACAGACGGACCACTTACGTTTGGGGATCCCAAAAACATTAGCCTACTTATTTGTTTCTAATTGCAGGTACTATGAATGAAAGCTGACATGAGTAGACCTCGGAGTAGACACCAAGGAAAATGTGAAATTCTTTATTGCCCGAATAAGAAATCTGTTCTGCATTCAGTTTGTCCAGATCATAATGTGCTTCGCACGGATTGCGATTGCAAGCCGCCTTTCAAACTTTTTCATTTCCCTCTGAAAGGCAGGATTCACCTGAATGCATGGATTTCTGCGGTTAATAGGTCACCAACGTGGAAGCCAAACAGATACAGTTTCATCTGTTCAGAACATTTTGTTGACGGAGAGCCAACATTGAATTCACCCGTTCCAGTTCTAAAGTTGAAACTACCCGCTCCGGTTCCAAAGTTGAAACTACCAAAACTATCTGGCACTCGTCGAAAGGGAAAATGCAAACCAAGCCCCTCCGAAGTGATAACTGATCATACTTACGCTATACCTCAGGTCAGTTTTAATGGCCCAGACGCAAGTATCGTACCTACTGATGCAATTTCATCAACCGATACGGCGATACTGCAAATACTAAAGATAGAACATTCGAGACAGCTGAACTACACGTCTGATCCTCTAAGTATTGCCACTTCCGTACCTCTTGTGGAAAGTGCTCAAACATTAGATGGCAGAACCTTTTGTGATAATTAGTTTTTTGCCTGCTTTGTTTGATTGTCTTTTAATGTATCCGACAGTATGTTGCCGCATTCGCGAACAAGAGTAGTTCTTGTTCCCATTCCTAAAGTGAAAAATGGTAACATGTCGTCGTCTTCGCATGATCGACCCATTGCGTCAGCGTGCGCTTTCTAGAAAAACTAGAAAGATGTATTCTGAGTAAAATTGAACCGTATTTGGCGACCTCAGTGTGTCAATCTGGGTTCAAGTCCCATTCATTGACAGACTGCAGTGTTTTTGGTGGCGTTTTTGATCGCCGATCAGATTTGCCCAGTAGACGAAGCGAGTTTGCCGATTCGTGCATAATTCTGTTTTCGATAGCCGATAGCTGTTGGCGACCGCCGATGTTTCTGGGTGCGCAAAAACGAGTTTTTCATTTTTGAAAATACCGCCTAATCCTTAAACGAAATCCATACGTCAACGGCTAACGGCGAGTCCTCGGCCGATGGACACGAATTTAGGCGATACACGTTAGCCGATCAGAACGAAAACAGAAAATAAGATAAACAGCTACTGCAATCGGCTTCCGGCGAACGTCGAAAACACCTACGCTATCGTCGAACTGATCGGCGATCAAAAACGCCACTTTTATCTCGACAAGTGTCATGGTGCGCTTCTGATTGTTTGGCTTGGCTGTTTTTGCATGCTTTATTGACGCGCGTAAAGCACTTGATCGGGTTAAGCGTTGTTCAAATAGGTGTAATAAGCTGTGTGGTTCTATACGCGTTGTTTTCACTTTTATGCATCCTTGTTCAAATTGAAGTTTCATGTTCTTACACACGCGATGTTGAGGGTTGCCACACCGGTTAACTTTTTCGTGCTACTAAAAATCGGAAAAAATGTTCTTTTCCCGAAAAAGTATTATCTAATAAACAATTGAACTGATTTGATGATCGTTATGAGTGAATTAATGAATGAATATTTAATAGCCAATTGGCCGTACAAAATACGTAATGCAACAATACACTTTACATCACTCAATACTTATCTTTATTTAACTAATACACTCTTTAAAAATTGGCATATTTTAAGTATCTTAAGGCCCATTCACAACGGGTTTTAGCTAATACTCGATACCAGCCAGTCCCGGAAATCGCTCTGAGACCGAGAATCAGCTGGGATCCTGCCGTTCGCAATTGATATTAGTGCCAGTTTCGGGTACCAGCTAGTCTCGCACCCAAGTTGAAATCAGTTCAACTTTTGAGGGTACTAGCCAATCACATTACTTTGAGGAATTCTGAGGAATATTCCGATTGGCTAATGCTGAACCACGTCATACAGAATAGCAATGACCTAATTCACTTTCGGTTTTCAAGACAGCAAGGAGTGGATGTGATTTTATCTATTGGGCTTGGTTCGAAACTAGCCAATCAGAATATTCCTCAATACTCTCCAAAATAATCTGATTGGGTAGTACCCTCATAAGTTGAACTGATTTCAACTTGGGTGCGAGACTAGCTGGTACCCGAAACTGGCACTAATATCAATTGCGAACGGCAGAATCCCAGCTAATTCTCGGTCTCAGAGCGATTTCAGGAACTGGCTGGTATCGAGTATTAGCTAAAACCCGTTGTGAATGGGCCTTTAGCTTTATTTTTTGTTTCAAGAACATCGGGGAACTTGATAGTATACCCATTAAGAAAATGTCTCCTGGGGTCTGATAGTTGCTCGCATTCTACCAGAAAATGGCCCCCTTCCTCTGTATTAAAGCACAGGGGGCATTGTTGCTTACTATTTGGAATCTGATTATCCCAGTTACTCCGACCACGTACTGGCAGGCAGTTCGCTCGTAGCTGAAACCAAAGGCGCAGGCTCTCCGCCGGTAGGTAGAACTTGAAGTAAAATTCCATTCCGAAAATCAGCTTAACTTCTTCGTAATACTTTAGTGTCTTTGAATTTTGTGTCCGTTCGTACCAAGCCTGAATCTCTTGTTCTTCTAATACTCTTGTGAATTCATGGATGAAGCTCATCGGGTCTCCTTCCGGCCCTCTTCCTTCCTTCCATATGTACGAAAGACAAAAGTAACGGCAAAGCTACAAAAAGTAACGTATTGAGAGCACTGTTCTTCCGACTAATGAAAATCAGTCGTAACAAAACAAAACGTGTTCTTCTGAAGAAAAATTACTGGCACAAAGTTCAGCGGAGTAGAATTTTTGTGCTACTCATGTCAACACTTGCGATGTTCTTTCCTCGGGTTGCTGGCAGAACCAAACCAATCGATCTGATTGGCTCTGCATAAGACAAAATATAAAGCACTGTTCAAATAGGTGTAAAACGCTATACGTGGTATTTGTTGCCTCACTGATAAAATTTTTCGAGCTCTAAAGATCGGAAAAGTGTTATTTTTCTTGAACAAGTACTACTTGAATTACAATTTGACGACCATTATGTTGTGCAAAGTACTAAATTTACGTATGGAGAAAATTTTTCCTCCGAATAGCAATAAGCAGTCGAAATACAAAATAGCAATAAGCAGTCGTTACAGAACAAAACGTGTCTTTCAAACAAGTTGTTACTTCAGCTTCCAACAAAGTAGAACTTTTGTATTCCCCGAGGCAACCCTGGCGAAGCTCCTCGTTTCCTCGGGCTTAAGTCGGGTCTTCACCTTCCGGATTCTGGGTTCCCAGATTCTCCGTGATTTTTTCTGAATTTCTTCTGCGATACTTAAAAATTCCGGAAATCTGGAAGTTCAAAAGCCCCTTTTTCCCGGATTATTTTGATGTACTTTCGGACCGGCTCATACTCCAGGTGCAATATACAGAAGAAGTCAAAGAATAATCTGGAAGCCCAGATTTCGGAGGTGGAGACCGGACTTTACTGGCAGAATCCAACCAAGCGATCCGATTGGCGCTGCATAAGACAAAATAGAGTCAACGTCTATTCTCCTTATGCAGCTTATTGCAGCCCGGCCTGAGGAAAGACGAAACTGTATGCACCGTATTCCACCTGTTTGAACAATGCCAAGTCTATTCTCCTTCTACAGGTTGTTAAAGCGCACCGCGAGGGAAAGCCTATCACACCTTATTACACCTACTAGAAAAATGCTTTAATCATAGAAAACTGTTACTGAAGTTGTGTTCCAGCTACGTATTTTCAAGAACAAATAATCTGACAGAACCTCGCCGTCTCTCTGTCTCTGTAAAATGACTACGGGGAGTCAAGTATTTCCCCATACCCTGTCCGCTACGAACGAGCGGAGGTTACTAGCTTCGCGCCACATCACGTTTCGTTACCTCTTGGCGAGGAAAATTAGGAGTCAAAGCTGATTGGTTCTATGGACGCGCTCCATAGCAGGTCAGCGCGCGGAGTACGCTTCTTGTCAGCCTCCTTCACTATTGTTTATGCGATAAGCAACGGCGAAGACGGAAGAGGAGTAAACGGGTATCAACATCAGCTCAAAGCTAGAGTAAATTCCTCTAGGTCCGCTCAGTTTTGTCGGGGCTTTCGTAGTCGCTGCATGCGACTGAAGACAGAAGTTATCTGATTATTTGTTCTTGGTATGATGTTACTTGAGCAGTGTTTTCAACGACAGACGTTTGAGGTTACGTCTTGAAACTATCCTACTCGTAGCAAGCGGCTTACTAGTAAGCCCATTTCGTGTCCAGAACTGTGTTTGACTGGGAGTGCGTCAGACATTTGCCAAACTCTGGTTTTGGCAACTTTCCGTTTCCTGGCAACTTTCCGTTTCCTGGCAACTTTCCGTTTCCTGGCAACTTTTGTTTTCTCACAATAAGATGTTTAATCTTTTTTTTCATTATTCCGATGCCATAAACCACAGCTAAGCGATTTAGATTTATCCTAATTCAGTCGGTAGTTGAGTTACTGTTTATATGAATAATGACTCTGTTTGCAAACCAAACCAAACCAAAACAAGACCAAAGGTTTCGATGGGATCCAAAAAATGTAATGATTGATCCAGACAATCGGGTCTTGTCTTCGCCAGATCCAGTCTTCGCCAGGCTAATCATCTGAGAAAACCAAGTTCAGATATACCGCTATAAGCCATATCTATTTTGACGATACTGATCGAAACTTCCTGCTTTACTTCTGCCAAATTTCCGGTTTTGGCGGGATTTCGAGCGAACAAGTTATCCGGGTAGAAAAAAAGTTCTTCTTATCCCTTAATCGAACGTCTAATCAACTTCCAATAAAACTGTTACTTTTAACAAACTTTCCGGTTTTGACCGGATTCCGGGCGAACTACTTGCCCGGCAAGAATATGGTTTTCACCATCGTGTTCAGCATGTCTTCTTACCCCTAAATCAAACCTCTAATCAACTTAAAATAAAACTTTTATTTTTAACAAAATTTCCGGTTTTGGCCGGATTCCGGGCGAACTACTTATCTGGCGAGAAAATGGTTTTCACCATCGTGTTCAGCATGTCATCTTACCCCTAAATCGAACATCTAATCAACTTCAAATAAAACTTTTACTTTTAACAGACTTTCCGGTTTTGGCCGGATTCCGGGCGAACTAATCGTCCGGTGAGAAAATGGTTTTCATCATCGTGTTCAGCATGTCTTCTTACCCCATAATCGACTATCACATCAGCTGTTTCAAAATATTTGGTTTGCCCCTTAATTTAAACCCCCTCCCCCACCCCTAAATATAGGGCTAGAGAGCCCATCTACGAACTTGACCTTACTCTTGACCCAAAGAATCCTCACACCAAGTTTCATCAAAATATCTCATTCCCTTCGAAAGTTACAGACCGTACAGACGGACGGACGGACAGACGGACAACTTTTTGCGATGTCATAGGTATCCGTCACTGACGTTTTGGGATCCCAAAAATAAAAAAATACACGCTTTTGGTGGTTGTGTTCGTTTAATAAAGTAAATGAAATGTTGCCTTTGGCCTGAAGAGTCACTTGTAACAAAAGGTATCGCTTTACGAGGAGACGGTGTCACGGGGAGACGGTGTCATGGTGCCAGTCGGCGACAGAAATTGTCAAAAAGAAGTGTCACACTTGGCCACCTGAAGAGAAGTCACGTAGCCCTGAACTGGTTCACACTGCTAAAAAATGCGACATGATTTTTTCTTTGATTTTCTGACGTACGGCAGAATCGTATGAATGTTTACATAGCAACGCTGACGCAACAGGAGCCAAGCTTGTCTTTCAAGATGATGTGCTGACAATACACTATATGACTAAGTCCAAAACACGCCAGTGATCCTCAGGAAGGAGTAAGCGCCCCCATAACGACTCAAACTCAATGACTCAAATCCTGCGTCGAGCAATCACGGCGATATTTGGGAGCAGCTGTGACAGCACTTACTGCTTTTCTTCAACTAGGTACCCGCAGAGGCCGGAGATTTTGCAGCGGCATGGAGAGATAGTCATAAAGGCGTATTAAACCATCGGAGGGTGACATCTTAACTACTCTGAAGGCCCTGGGGACAATCTTAGTATGGGTATCCTAGTCAACTTCCAAAAGTCATCTAGTTCAAATTAGGTTGACTGAAGGTTTAGTCGGAAGATAATCTGTGTTGAACCATCAAAGGGTTACAATGTTTTCTTTCATAACAAGACCGAAGGTTCCGATAGGATCCAAAAATTCAATATTTGATCCAGTTTGTCTTCACCAGATCCAGTCTTCGCCAGATTCCTTGAACAGTTTTACTATTAAAATTTAGAAACAGATTAAGGCCAGCCAGCTAATCATCCAAGAAAAGCAAGTTCAGATATGGATTCAGCATGTGTGTTTACCCCTATAAGCCGATCGAAACGATTCTGCCTTACTTCTGCGAAATTTCTGGCTTCGGCGAAATTCCAGAACTACTTGTCCGGTGAAAAAATAAAGCTCAAAAACTATCTAATCAACATCTAATCAACTTCAAATAAAAATTTAACTTATAACAAATTTCCGGTTTCAGCCGGATTCCGGATGACCTATAAGTCCGGCTGAAAAATAACTGTAATATGCGGATTCAGCGTCTCTTCTTACCCCCAAATCGGACATCTAATCAACTTCAAATAAAACTTTTACTTTTAATAAACTTTCCGGTTTTGGTAGGATTCCCGGCGAACTACTTGTTCGGCGAGAAAATCGTTTTCATATTCGTGTTCAGCATGCCATCTTACCCCTATATCGAACATCTAATCAACTTCAAATAAAACTATTACTTTTTACAAACTTTCCGGTTTCGGCCGGATTCCGGGCGAACGACTAGTCCGGCGAGAAAATGGTTTTCATATTCGCGTTCAGCATGCCTTCTTACCCATAGATCGAACATCTAATAGATCGAACATCTAATCAACTTGAAATAAAACTTTTATTTTTAACAAACTTTCCGGTTTTGGCCGGATTCCGGGCGAACTACTTGTCCGGCGAGAAAACGGTTTTCATATTCGTGTTCAGCATGTCTTCTTACCCCATAATCGACTATCTCATTAGCTATTTAAAAATATTTTGTTTGTCCGTAAATTTGACCCCCCTCCCCCACCCCTAAACGTAAGGCTAAAAAGCCCATCTACGAACTCGACCTTACTCTTGACCCAAACAATCCTCACACCAAGTTTCATCAAAATATCTCACTCCCTTCGGAAGTTATCGTGCTTACAGACGGACAGACGGACAACTTTTGCGATGTCATAGGTATCCCTCACTTACGTTTTGGGATCCCAAAAGTTGAGCACCTTTCATCTTGAAAAATCTTTTCTTTGTTTTCCCTCCAAAATCGCATTCAGTTCTGTGGGACGAGTTAACATTTTTCGACACATCCGGTACTGCGTCAAAACGCAAAGTTTTGCGTTGTTTGTCGCATGATTTGCGCCGTATTTTGTAAAACGCGGACTGCGCGAAATCGCAGCATTGTGAGCCAATGCAGTTTCTGAAGCTGAATACTACACGGCGATCTGTTATCAATTTTCGGTTCTACGACTGGTTCTACAACGTAACACGGTACACCGAATTTATTACATTTCATCATACATCAAACAGGTGAACTCGCACGAACAGGTTCACAAATCAAAGGATTATTATTCCTATACATATACAGTAAAGTGGATATAAATGTAACCAGAAATCCCACAAAATTAACATGTTACGGATAACAATATATACATGATACACTGTCGATTCCCCCACTAATAGGCAGCAGAATACTTTCAAAATAAGAAAATGGAACCTAGCAAAGGTCAAATTGACCCCAACAAAATCACAGTCAGAAAACGAAACTCTACGGGGTCTTGGTTGTGGGTGTAGGAGGGGCAGACGACCCGGAAGTTGCTGAAACTAAATGAAAACTAATTAAAACATGCAAAGAAAATAAACATAAGCTATGAGTGGAACTGAGGCAGATATAACAATTAAGTGGGTTAAGACAATACGGGGCATCGACAAGTGAGGCAAAGAAGACTAGGCCTAACAATTAAGTAATTACGAGTATGGTCGTAAGTACTAATGAGATCATTGGTGAAGCTGACTAGAGTTTGCACAAACGGCATATTCTCAACAACAACAAGGTCAGAAATAAGAACTACAAGACCGTTTGTTCATTAACGTTCATACAATCCAACCACACAAGCATAAACAAACTGGAGATAATCTGTTTCCTAAAATCATACCAAAACCAATCTTCATGGGTAGCCCCTCATTTCGAAGCTTGACCTCTTACTTAAGGCAAGGGGTTGGCCATCGATTTGTTTCCGTACATCACGCGCCCGGTAGGTACTGCTTGACTTGCGTTATGTACGCCAGTCGCCAGATCTCACGTACAAACGGTGCACGGGCGTAACCAACCTCTCGAATTCCGGGAAAACAGATTCCGGGACTTTGGCCTGAACCAAGAATGAGGGAACCACGGATCTCCAGGCGAAAACCGAAAAGCAGCTGTATAGCAGAGGAATGATATTGAGAGACAGTTATTTAACTTCGGGTTGAGTTTTTGACTACATGGTAAATACAAATGCATTCAAATCTTCCAGGAGTTCCCGGAGAACTACTTAGAACCCGAAATTAAGTAACGTCTAAGGATGAATAATCTACTGTACAACAACAAAGGTCACGGTGGAATGAACTCATGTGGTAGGAGGTTTGCCTACCCCCTCCTCCATCTCCCATCATGTCCATGTGTACAACCATCTCTTTCCAGACTTAACATACACATAAACTTTCTAACATAACGACAGTATTAAGAAATGTGCACACAGAGTCCAAAATTCCTCCGGATTCCGAACACTCGGATACCGGATTCTAAATACTCGCAGTCTAAATTTTGTCGGATTTTGTGTGCACGGAAGTGGGACGCCCTTGCTCTTTTTTCAACCAATCGGAAATAAGGGAAAGCATCCCAAAGACTAAAGAGAAGCTGCACAAAAAGGGCTGTAGCAATGAACAGTTGGTGCCTAAAAAGCTATACACTTTATTCACACTGAGTTAAGATGAACCATAGCAACCGTCGACCGAAGACTTACGTTACCACAAGGATAAATCGCTCATGTGAACCAGCCTTTAGGTTAGCAGCAAGAATAAAAAAAGAGACATGTGTTAGTGAGTGGTGTAAGACAAAGTACATAGTCCATGCGAGTCAAAACGAAATGGAGCTTAAAGCAATACACTCGATTCGAAAGATATCACTCTGATACCCCGCACGTAACAGCGATGCTTGAAGCTTTTCGCCGGAAGAGGCGTGCACACTCCAGGCTCGAGGGGGCTTGTCGGGTGGCTTATGCCCGGGCCCCACTATAGTCACATTAGTCACACCTGGTAGTAAAGCCGGTAATAAGACCGTTTTACGGTATAAACTGAGAAGAAAAGACGCTGAAAACGTAAAACAGTCGAGATGGAAAAGTCCATATCCGCCACTTTGAAACGTAAGTCCACCAATCAGCAGTCCTCAATCGCTGACTTTTGCAAGTTTTGTTTATCTATGAGTGATGATGGTAGTAACATAGCTTGGAAATCTGCGTTCCAAGTGTGACCAGGATGAAACGTAAATAGTAGGTCATAACCAAATTAACGAACACAATTACGTACAGGTGTGACTGAATGTGGCCAGGGCATTAGTGGCAGGTCATTTACGGAGTGAAACCAGCCAATTAGGACTTACGAAAGTAGCTCCAGATAAATGTTTTCTACGGGTTTCCAAGGGATCAGAACGAAGTCTTTCTGATTCTAGAACTACTCTGGCATGCTCAAGCTTAGTTTGACATCTGCACTATTGCGGGGCATTATTAAAGGGCATTTGCGGACTGGCTTTTTGTAAAGCATACGAAAATCCGCCCAGCACAAAAACTCCGGGAAATACTTTCCGGCTAGCCTACACAACTTTCCGAGTTCACTTTCCCCTCCTGTCGTGGATTCGTTTCCTAGAACAGTTCGTTTCGCTTTCAAACTAATAGAGCGCCAAAACAGTTATGGAAGGTGAAGCAAGTTTTAGCCTAAGTCTCAAAATCAGCTGACAGAATGAACTAGCGGAGTATTCCAGACAAACAGAATCGCTCTCCGCTTTCACAAAATGGCCGCCAGTCGTTTTGTTCGAAAGTGACTCCAAATGATCCCCTCTTTAGTTCCGGAAATTCTAACATGCGCAGCTTGTACACCAGGAGTTTAAGCCATACTGAGCTACTCTGCAAACTAACAGAAGCCATGCAGCGCACACAGACATCTTCAAGAGAAAATCGACTTGTCTAAGAGCAAGAACGAATAAACCGTTAGGAGAAGAGTGTTACTCCCTTTCTCGGTCGATTGCCACCTGGCTGACAAAAACTGCGTTTCAACGTCAAAACTCTGCGCTTGCGTCATAACACTTCATCCCACGCTATGTGCTATTGTGTTGACGACTTAATTGTACGTTGGAATGGGTCGTCCTAGCAAAACCAGTTCATTTAACTGATTTCTGGAACTTCAGCGTATTTGCTTTTCGGCTGGATTGTTTGCAGGGGATTTTAGAGATCACATCATTGGAAATGTTTAGCTCAAAATTCAGTACAAGCAATTTATATAGCTTTCTCGGCCCTAGACAATCTGATTTTTTGTGAAGTAATTTATATAGCTTTCTCGGGACCACACAATCTAATTTTATACAAACAGCAATGTTACTTCATAAAGTGACCCGTCAATTTATTTTCTCTCGCGTAGGATTATCCTTAAAAGCACTGCTTCCTAGTCTTCTTTTCCACTTCTGTTTTTTCTTGACACTCAAGCATAACTATTGCGCGTTCTCCCAAGATTCAAAGCAATCCCCAAACTTACAAGAATCACCCTATCTGTTGATGTGTGTCTATTGAACAACATCTTACTACTTCCCAGTCGCACCGCCATTTCCCTCTCTGTCAACCCATGCTTAGGCGTTAAGTATGGGGAGGGGGCGCCCACCCCCCCCCAATGTTGGCGGCAAAAAACATTAGTCGGTAAAGAAAAAAAAAAAAAACAGTCGGTAAAAATTACCTTAACAGCCTCCCCACCAAACACTTCGGATAGTAACGACCCACGTCATGAACATTTATAATCGTCAACACTTTTTTACCGTAGGGTCAGTGTTAGGCCTTCTCAACGGTCTAAACTAAATTGTATCGGAAATCGGTCCAAGCGTGACGTCACAAGCATTTGATCTATTTTACCTCAGAAAACGAAAAATTGCAGTTTATTCCTATCCGTGAATATATATTTTAATATATATATATAGAGAGCCGAGCGGCCAGCGAGGCGCCGGTCGCGTTTACATTTATGAAACGGCCTAGGGACAATCAAATCCTATGTTAGGTCCTCAATTACAAGACGTCACTATATACGTCACGACTGTACCTAATTCCAATGCAATTTAGTCGACACCTTCTCAACATGTTCTTGTTTGCAAACCGCATTTATACGACCTGTCCACTAGCTATGAGTTATTTTGTTGAACCTCCTTCCTGGAGACCTATACCCTACCCCCCCCCCCGTACAACAATAGCACAAGGCGTGTTTCGTTCTAAAGTAGAAACGTTCTCTAGCGCAGGGTATCCTTTAAAGTACACCTCGCACTTTTTACTGTTTATGTTCCAATACCCAAAACTACCTGAACACCGTAAAACTAAGCTCTGCTTTTAACAAATTATCCACGGCTTTGGCTGTTTTAAGCCTTTTCCCAGACCCAGTGACTCCTAGTAAAACTTGGCGAATTCAGAAACCGGTTTTACGCATCAACAGCGTGATATTCTAATACTCGTAGGGTGCATAATGCGCATGGACACTAGTGAATCGTGGCAAGTTAGTGAGGTGTCGTTAGCGGTTTAAGAATGAAACATGAAATTTGGACTCCGGGTCTAAGAGTTAATGAACGCAGTTATGGAAGTAGACTCACTGGCATTATAGGTACGACGGGTACACCGTCTCGACTGTTGGAATTACGCAGTCTTTGTCAACCAGGGGCCACGCGCAAACTCATCCACATCGGATGAACATGCGATTGGCTTTTTTTCCTAGCTACTTATTCGTTCTTGCTGAGGGGTAGCAAAGTCAAGGAGGAAAATTTTAGTAGAAAAGTACCTTCAGACACTTCAATAGAACTTCACTGGAAAGCAGAAACAGAGACAGGTATTAAGACACATAAAGCTTAGTAGTGTTAACACGGAAAGCCGGACAACGCAATACTCATGGCACTGCTGTTTTCACACTGATGCGTAAGCCTTTCACGCGAAGCTTGCGCTGTGTTTGCGATTCAGCACAAGCCTTGCGTACGGAAAATCTATCTACAACTCGCAGAGAACTCGAACCCGCATTAATATATATATATATATATACGAAATAGGATATATAACACGTTTAAAATACATATATATTCTTAAATATCAATGAACCTCACATATATTAATGTTCTATGTTCATCAGGACTAGCAATTTCAGTTTCATGCAGATGGAACGCAAGCTCTCGCGGTAAAGGACCGACGCAGTCCATCCGCGACGACGAGAGCACAACGCAAGAGTCTTGAGCTTCAAATGTGAAAGCCCCGCGAGCATTTTTTCGCATGCTTATCGAAATCTTATCGGACAACAGACACATGATAACACTATCTGTTAACGTTATACAAACACGTTCAACAGGTCTGTTTTCTTTTACTCCACTCTTAGCGGGTCATAAAAAAGCACGTATTCTAAGACTTACAGAGTGTTACGTTTCTGTAAACCATGGTTTAGCAAAAAAATAAAATAATATTCTAGAAAGTTAACTAACAGTGTATTTCATAACTTTTGGAACGTTTATCATGCCAAAAAAACCGAATTTCTGAGCTAGTTCCGGTATATATAGGTGTGGCTTAGTCGTTGCCCAATACCACCAGACAACCTGCGTAACGTCACAAAGTATTCACAGTGTTTTCAAGGCATGCGCGTGAGCGAAACTCGACGGAAGAAAATTTCCTGGGAATCTCGGATACTAGGTAGGGTCTTTAAAACAGCAGCAAAAATACACTCTGGCCGCTACTGCTTTAATATTTTGTTTTAACAATTGTCTTCTAATTAATATTTAGATAAAGAGAGAAACCTATTTCTTGTGAAGATAAAGATAGATTTCTCTCTGGAAAGAGAATGGATAAACGTCCTTCGTTTCGCGTCTACAATTGGCAAGCACCAACGACAGACCTTGTGGCAACTACACTAGCACTTCTAATACTACATTGCTTCGAGTAAGCATATAATACCTTTGTTTCCATCCATGTTTAAGAGTACTTGGCTGCGATAAGGAAAGTTAAAAAAGGTAAGACATAGTAAGCAAGCAGGGTGTTACAGCCTTTGCCAAAGGGCAGGCATGCTGCAGGGTACACAGCTCCAAAGGGGTAAGCGGGTCACAATTATGAAAAAATTATTCCAGTACTTTTTGGGCTACAGAAACAAGCCGTCCGGAACAGCGGTCCCAACAATCAAAAGCTAGAGCAATGGTGTGATTACCTGCTGAGCCCCCTAACCACAAGATGCATGTAATATTTCTCGGTATGCCTTCGTAGATGAAATTCGCCTTATTCCATCTCAGCGCCCCGAACGGACTATTTTTTGAAAGTCACCCATTGTCTGATCATCAATACTTGTGCCAGAGAGATCGTAAAATATGGATTCATGAGGAAACGAGCAGAACAAATTAATCCTTCCCTTCGCTCCAGTGAAGGCGCTCCAAAGACAGTTACATTGCTCGGGAAACAGATTGCCGATTTTCTACTCATCAACTTGTGGATCTACTTTATCATTTCTGTCACAAGTGCTGATAATGAGACAACGGAGGAATTTCAAAAAACAGTCGGCTTGGAAGTAAACAAAAGCAAACTTTCGCACGCAAACCGGTTAAGGTTCGCGTAGCGCAGGTGCCGATCTCCTGATACTCCGCCCTCGGCCGGGAGTGCAATACGTGGTTGGGGGCAAATCATCCGACGCTTCCCGTGCTTTTCCCTAGATTTCCAAGTACACATTTGAAGCTGGGTGGACTTTTGGCTTGTCTTACGGGGAAACGCCACTAACCCTCGCCCTGAGCCAAACGGTCGGCACCACCGAGACTCGAACCAGCGACCCTTCGCTCGTGAGTTCGGCGCGTTAACCTATTCGGCCACGGACGGACTTGGCGCTTGGAAGCGCTGAACTGGAATACGGCTAATTCAGACTGATGTGAGAAAGGCCACATGGAAACACCTGCTTTGAACCGGAAATCCAGGCAATCACAGAAAACAAATGCAGGACAAAAACTGCAGATTAGACTACCATAGTATCTCAACACATTATTAGTCTTGTTTACATTAGAGCTGGTGCAATAATTGTTCGCAATTTGCCGAAGCTTTGAGAACAGGGGAAAGCATTGCCAATAGGATATAAGGGGTAAATAAAAATAACTTACCAATAATGATAATCAGGACCACGACAGCAATAACACCAATAATTCCCCACATCTAGTGAAATAAAAGAAAACAAAAAAGTAAGCATGCAAAAGGGTAAATACGATTCGTCCACACAGGACAGCAATCTAAAAATGCACGCCGCTCAAGGAGGCCAACTACACTCGTTTAACCGTAGGGATCATGATTTCAGGATCACCGCTCGCGATTACGAGGGCATGTCACTGCAATGATTTCTTCGGAATTAGTCCTTCGACGTTGCAAGGTTTGCGGGTTCACATCCCGTCCGAAAATAACTTTTTGGGATTCCAACCGAAAGTAAGCAGATAACTTATGACGTCATGAATGTTAGTAAGACGCATTTTTTTTTAGATTTCGGTGAAACTTGTTATAAGGACAAGTGTAAGACACTTTCAAAAGTGAAGGCAAGTTCACAGATAAGCGAAATTATATCGACATTTCGGGTGTGAACGGTTGGATAATCAGGTAGAAATCTGGTTCAAACTGGAACGCCTGGATAGATAGTTATAACGGAGACAGAAATACGATTTTTTTCAGAACCGCACAACTTCCTCCTAGATTATAAATATTCTAGTTGAATATTCTCGTTCAAAACTTCTGAGCTACTCTTTGTGATCCAACCGAAACTTTTGGTCTTGTCTATGTTTCAGCCACCACTATCGATGTTTCAGCTTCAAATACAGTCAACTTACGATTTGAATTAACCAATCGATCAACTGATAAATTATTTGAGGTTGATTTATAGGGATAAGAAGACCCTTGCACAACTTTCCAACACTTTGTAGAATAACGAATGACTAATTTTTTTTTTTAGCAAAACAATGATATTCAGGTACTTAAATTTCTGTACTTAAATTTTTGCAGAGTTAACATCCTTTTCTCAACGAATGAGGCGCGAGCAGAATGGGGTAGTTTGCGAAGGTGAAACGCTGCTGAGGCCGAAATAGCGAGCAACGATCGAACAATCATGGGTCCTTGATTTCACGACCCCTTCCTCTGATTTATACATCAGAGTTAATGTCGCAGAATTAGCGTCCTTGAGCTTATAAAAATAAACAAAAAAATAAGGGGGGTTCAGGGCTAGGGCGAGAGGGGTACAAACAAAAACTGAATGTCCATTCACCATGCTAGGATGCAGACAACAGCATCCAAACAGTCTTCACTTACTGATGATGATGACTAGTAATACTAAGCCAATGGCCCCCATGATCAGCATCATCTAGCGATTAAAAATCGTCAATAAGAGGCCGCCTCAATGAGTTTCCCTAGCTCCCGGTGGGGGACGTTGCCTTAAACTGGCAATAAAGTGCATTCTGATTTAAAACTGGGGTGAAAAAGCTAAGCCCTTCCAAACAGGGCCAGGTTCAATAGCTACCCCTTCAACAGCAGAAGCATGCTGTTTGAACAGATGTCAGACCGCCGTGATTGGTATTGTTTTCAGAGCATTGAAGTATAACCGAAAAGGGTTAGGATAGGACAATCTAGTTACCCATCACTTATTCACTTAAATTGACTTGAAGACCCACTGAAAATGAGTTACTTTGTTGTTCCGCTATTCACGAATAACCGATTTTCAAATAGTGGAATGTCCGTGTGATTTCTGGTGCCTCTATGCGCTTGTACTTTTGCTGTATGCCTTACGAGAAAGATTTATCAATTTTGTTTTGTTCAGGCACTAAGCAATCTTCACCAATCTCCCCACTGCCCACTGAAAGGCCGCATTTGTGTTGAGATTAAAATTTCCCGCGTCATAGCAGAATTTACGCTGTGGGGACGGCTGATGATATTCTGAGCCCCATTACTAGAGCAGATAGTGGAAAATCAAAAAATCCCTTTGCATACTGTCAGAAGTTTCATAACAGAAAGCGCATAACACTTTCAAGAATAACACCTTTTCACTTAAAAATAAAGTGTTATGACCAATTAAGTTTACACTATTTCGTGCCTAGATCTCCAACAACACCTCCAATTGGTAAAAATACTAACGGGAACGAAAGAAACATAACAGATAAAATCCCAAAGTGTTATCTGTTGAAACCGGGCATCCTTCTGTTGTCGTTATGTAACTTCTGACAGTTTAGTATTTTTGCCAATTGAAGGTGTTGTTGGAGATCTAGGCACGAAATTTGTAAACTTAACTGGTCATAACACTTTATTTCTAAGTGAAAAGGTGTTATTCTTGAAAGTGTTATGCGCGGTATGTTATGAATCTTCTGACAGTGCAGAATCCAAATAATTCAGTGTATCCAATTAAATGACACACAAATGAGTTGACTTTTCAGTTAAACTTTAAACAGACATAGTGCGAATACGCGATCAGGATTTCCCAGCCAGATTTTCTACACTTTTATCAACGAATTGAAGAAATCTCAACTTTTCCATAAGGAATTTACAATGAAAATAACGAACCATGTCAACTAAGAGCCGTTTTTTCCAGCTATCTTTTGGTTCCTTCCGTCTAGTAAGGTCTTCTAGTAAGGTTACGGCTATATGCTTTGTTTGCCAGCCATACAACAGCAAGGGTCATCGTTCTAACCGAAAGGAGAAAAGCCTACCTTCATGTTTTTCCACCAAAACTTATTCTTCATCTTAGCCGCCTGCTGCTCGAACTGTGAAGCACCCTGTTGTAAGGCATCTGGAAAGATTTCAGAGTTACAATAGTGGCGTTTTTGATTGCCGATGAAAGTTCCCCGGTAGACGAAGGAAGTTTGCCGATTCGTGTTTATTTACCGTTTTCGATAGCCGATAGGCGATAGATAGGAATTTAGGCGATAGCCGTTAGCCGACGAGCACAAAAACAGAAATTAGAAGAAACGGCTACGGCTATCGGCTTCCGGCGAACGTCGAAAACGCCAAAAAGTCTAACGGCTACGCTATCGCCGAACTCATCGGCAATCAAAAACGCCACTAATATCACGTCAAACGGTCTCACTTGTTCTAAGACAAACAAGCATAATGCTTGTTTGTCTAAGCAGGGACCCATAAATTTCCTTACAGGGGGCCTGTCATTTCCTATGCTTCAATTGATATGATGACCGAACCATCCAGTTTCCAAAAATCCCCGCTTGAGTCGACCGGCATTCTTTTTTGCCTCATTGGAAGTGCGCGCCAGAGACTCCTCCCTTAAGGCGCCAGCAGCCAATCCCAAATTTTGTCTACCTGGTCTTGAACGTCACTGGACCGTGGGTATTTCTCGAACTACATTCCGCGCGCTAACGATAGCATCAGAAATGTCTTATTGACAGTACAAAAATTTATGGGTCCCTGGTCTAAGTCAGAGTATGCTTGTTGGTTTCTTTTATCTCTCACGCCAACCTTATCAAAGGACCTATCGTCCCTAAAATGCCAATGCAACCTACTTCCGTAACTGCATTTATTACTTCTTACACCCGGAGACCCCAATTTCGTATGTTACATTGTAAACCCGCTAACGACACCTCCCTAATCTTTGCACTTGCCACGATTCACTATTTCCCAGATGAATCTGCTCTCGACGAGTGCTTGCGTATCATGCTATTTCCCGGTTATCCAAATTTTGCTGAGTTTCTGCTAGAAGTCAGTGCTCCTGAGAAAAGGCTTAAAGCAGCCATAGCCGTGGATTTGTATTAGAAGCAGAGACTAGCTTTACAGCGGAAAGATCAACCGGTAAGGAGTTTGTAGAAACTTAACTATATTTAGGGTGCCCCCCCCCACTGCATCTTGCTCTCTTAACTTCGTACACTGAACGAGGTATGTTATTCCCTCGTCGTTTCCTCCATCTTCTTTCGAATGTTCTTAGCCGCTTCTCTTGAGATGTTTTTTGCTTGCCTCGTGTGGGGGGGGGCACGGGCAAATGTTTGTAACTACAGCAACGTTCGAGAAATCCTTAAAGTTTAACCGAAAAGGGCTGGGACAGGACAATCTAGTTACCCATCACTTATTCACTTAAATTGGCCTGAAGACCCGCTGAAAATGAGATACTTCGTTGTTCGGCTATTCACGAATAACTGATTTTCAAATAGTGGAATTTCCGTGTGATTTGTGGTGCGTCTATGCGCTTGTATTTTTGTTGTATGCCTTACGAGAAAGATTTATAAAAAAAAATTGTTCAGGCACTAAGCAATCGTCACCAATCTCACCACTGACCACTGAAAAGCCGCATTTGTGTTGAGATTAAAATTTCCAGCGTCACAGTAGAATTTACGCTGTTGGGAAGGCCGGAGATATTCTGAGCCTCATAACTAGAACAGATAGTGGAAAATAAAAAAATCCCTTTGCAGAATCCAACTAATTCAGTGTATCCAATTAAATGACACACAAATAAGTTGGCTTTTCAGTTAAACTTTAAGAGTTTGTAAATACAATCACTATCCATTAAATGAAAAGTTGCGTTGTAACACAAACGGAAGTTTTCCAGGCAACATGAAATGAAATTCCTCCAACTAAAATTCATGCAAGGGAAACAGCTGCTGTGAAATTTAATTAAATCACGAAAGACGACAGTAAACGGCCATGACATTAACGTGAGCCAAGAACAAGGGATTGTCTCCTTGCACCCAGACCAATAATAATTCCAAAAACATTATATTTGCTCCTTCTCTAGATGACGATGATCATGACCTCTGCCGCGAACAAGAAAGCCTTGTACAGCGTCTTCGAAAACGCAACACAAGATTTGCGGATGACAATCCAAGCATCGCAGGGGCGAGATTCATGCACACTTTATTTTACTATAATTTTTATATCCGCGTAGCAATTTTTTTTTTTACACTTTTCAAACCAGATGGGATGTCCTCTAGATGCTACTCTTCGATGACACCCTAATTTTTCCTTTCATCCACACTAATAATAATTTTAAAAACGTTATTTGCTAAATTTCATAAAATTATTATTCTAATAATACTTACTTTAACCTATAATATTTAAAATATTCAAATAAATTTTCTTCATTACCATTAACCTACTTTTTATTGAAATCCTACAAAACGAAAAACAAAAATTTCTAACGCTTAAATTTCAAGCAGAGTTCGATCAGGATTCAAATCCATATTTGCCTTTGCGTTAGCGCAACGCGATCCACAGGGAAACCTAAACCGCATTAATAAGATTATACAGATAAAACAATACATAACATATATAGAATGCGGTTTAATTAATCCACACATATAAATAATTGTAGAAAAACAATGTATAATAGGCTATATACAGAATGTGATTTATAATAGAAGACATTAATCCATAAAGATGCATAAACCCCGCAGAAATTAAGCCCCCACGGTGTCAACGAACTGACGTAGCCATACCATACGTAACACCGACTATGCGCGAACGCAACGCAGGAGTCTCTTTTGAGTGGCCCTGACGTGTTTAAAGCGCAGAAAAGGGCTCAGAAATATCGTTCTCCGAAAATATCAATATTTGCCCCGTAAGATTAACGATTTTCTCGTTGGTGCTTGTCGGTTCTGTCGAAACTTCCCGCTCCGCGGCGTTTTGACAAAAATATTTGAAAACTGAGCGCCGTGGT
The DNA here is from genome assembly GCA_023053555.1 of Branchinecta lindahli. Classification (NCBI taxonomy): domain Eukaryota; kingdom Metazoa; phylum Arthropoda; class Branchiopoda; order Anostraca; family Branchinectidae; genus Branchinecta; species Branchinecta lindahli. The sequence continues at coordinate 2,751,908 of JAKZAO010000009.1, read as the reverse complement.
TTAAACGTTGGAAAAGCCAATTGAAAGAAAAGGAGTCCGAAACAGAAGATAGAGGTGTTGTCTACCAAGCCTTCCAAAAAGAAAAACAAAATTTAAAGCTTCTCACGCCCTTATTTTTGAAATGTTTGACGGCAGAGTTTGCCTGCTGAGCTGGCCAACTCGGCTCGGTCGAAAAAGCACTTACAAGTGTAGGCGCAAAAAGAACCAACGGCGAAGGGCGGGGAATTCTAAAGCTTATAATTCCATAGGGGAGCTAATGATAATCTAAAGGCAGAATGACTAAGAGGGTCGTTTTCCTGTTTATTTTACAGGATGCAAGTTTAAAGGAACAGAAAACTTGACTCAAACTTGACTCGGGGAGCTAGCTAACATATCAAGAATGTACCCTGAGTCGATACTGAGAGTAAGAAAAATTCTCGTTAGGACCATTGCGGTTTCCGAGAATTCGACTTTTGAGCAAAAGGTTTGCAAAAGCAAAAGGTTTGTGTGCCGCGACTAGGAATCGAACCCCCCGCCGTCTTGTCGGGAGGTCGTTAGTCTGTAGTCTACATATAAAAAGGCGAACTTTTACAGTACATAGGCTAAGTGCATAATTACAGTGCATAAGGGGCAAGGGCCTGCCAGCTAGCTTTGGGAACACTAAGGAGGGGGTTCGAGACGGTTCGAGATAACAAAGAATAAATATGCCTGTCGACAATAAGACCCTGTATATTTATTCTAAGCCCCCCCGGCGATTCGATGGCCGAAAGTTGTGTAGTCAAGTTTACTGTTCCTTTAACTTGAAAGCCATTTACATTCAAAACACATCATAGTACAGAGTAAAGGAACTGCTGATATAAAACGTAAAGTAAAATCCCACACAAAGCAGCATGCGTTGTTATGCGACATTAACACAAACGTCTACGAACCTGCGCGGTCATCAAGTTCTGACAACTTCTGATCTCTCTCCAAGACCTTTTCCACGTTGGTCCTCATAATATCCACGACCTGGTGACGCAAAGGGATATTAGTAGTAACAAGCTAAGACAACCCCAACACCACTTTCTACCACAACTCGACCACTGACCCTTTCTACCCGCGATCGCATACTCTCAGAAAGCAACAAACGGAAGGTAGCTGAAGAACTAGCTGTATGCAAGTAGCGTTAAAAAATATACCAAAACGCCTACTCATGTAGTAGTTAGTCCATCAAGTATTTTCTTTCTTTCCCGATCGTTATCAGTCAACTGCTTTGGTCAAAAGGTGCATTAATTGCCGCAGCTTACGATCTTTCATTATACAAAAAATTATAAACATTAACCCACCACCCCTGGCACGACCACCAATACCATATCCGATGTTAACTAGAAGTTTTCGGATCCCAACTCCCCATCTTTCCTGGCCAAAATACCGCCCACGTCCAATGTCGGTTGACAATTTCGGATCCTGGCCAGTGGTTTAGAATCTACACTTCATAACAGATAACACGCGGTTGCTCGGTTTCAACAGATACCACTTAGATGTTAGCAGGTATGTTTTTCAAACGTTACGCATTAAAACGTTATGCATACAAGAAGAGCCGAAACACCGTCGAAAAAACATGTGCCGACTTTTTTGTTTGTCATCATGATTTCGGAAAAGTCAGCAGATGCTTTTTCGGCGGTTTTTCGGCTCTTCCTGTCAATGCTTGTTATGCATAAAGTTTGCAAAATCATAACAGACAGCCTCCCAAGTGTTATTTGTTGAAGCTGCGCATCCTTGTGTTATATTCACTTCAATGGATAGAAATGGAAACATCAGCTACAATGCTTTAACAGCGATATTTCGGCCCTTCCTGCTAAGATTGCAGGTTCATTTCTTCCATTCCCCAACGTTGTCCATGAACGTTCAACAGCCTGACGAGGACCCTTGCCAAGAAGGGCCGGAATATCGCTGCCAAAGCATCGTAGCTGACGTTTACGTTTTCATTGTTATCTGTTACGTAACTTCTGACAGTGTAGATGTGTTCCAACCTCCTACCCTCAATCATCAATTACCGAAAACTACCATTTGTAGACCCCTGCGCTATCGTTCGTGCAGAAACCGTCCCAACCCTGTATAAATAGTTACCAATGGTGATCGACTGGGCAAGAAACGGCAACACCTACTTGACTGACAAACAAAGTTACCGAAAAAAAAAAAAAAAACAGCTTAGAATTCAGATCAACTTTAAACTAACTCGAACTGTACCTGCAAGCCATATTTCTCAAACCAGCTATGCTCTGGGCTACGTTCACGTTAATGAAGAAAAGGTCAGTGTGGATGCGCAGAAAGCAGTGTCTGGAAACAAACGCCCCAACGCCATCTGTGGGCGGTTTCTTATTTACCTGCGCGATCATCGAGCTCCGATAGTTTCTGATCCCGATCAAGCACTTTTTCCACGTTGACTCGCATGATTCCTACCACCTACAAGTCAAATAATGTGAGATGACGAATCAAGAATCCGGAGCTAATCAATGAGTCATGATTATCGGTTCGCCGTTTTCAGAAACAATAAAGTTCTTTCATTCTGAGAAGAGCACTGCAAGCTGACTGCAATTAATGAAATGGATGTTTCACAAAATCTAAGAGGATACGCAAATTCAACATACAAAACAGAAAAACTGTGCTGTGCTCCTCCAAGTGTTACAACACGCAACACTAAACGTGGTCTACAATGATTCGTTTAACGGGGAAAAATATTTGAAAAGGGCATAACGGGAATTCTTAACAACCAAAGTGGTGTCTGTTGAATTTGCGCATCCTTGTGGTAAATGACTAGCAAAATTCTGCCATTGTGGCGAAAGTGTAATTTTTCAGGATCTGCAGTGAACAAGCAGGCTTTTTAGGGCTATGTGCCTAATGATATTACATGGTCCTAAGAAGATAAAACAGTAGGTATCCAAGGGCGTGCTGCGACCTCCTAATAATAGTTACAAAAAAGCTATCATCGTCCTAAAGGGATTCAAGGTCCTTACACGTAGAAACTTACGTTACGCTTCCATCCGCAGGCTAACAACTTCAGGCTAACAACTAAGCACGCGTAAAATTGCGGAATTTATTTTTTCTTCTCAGTTTTGTAGGCTATCGCTTTCACGGACAACAACTTATATTTTTGTCTATCATAAACACAAGGGTTCTCTTTTCTTGGAAAAACTTTCAAATCAAACCCTTTTTATTTATTTCTTCTTTCCCTTCTTACGTTGCCTCGAGTTACTAAATTTACTCAGGATACGTTCCGGGAAACTAAAGTAAGATTTTTACGTAGAATTAACGTTTGTAGGTTCTTGTGTGAAGGGGTACCTAAGATTTTTTTTTTCCAGTTTAAAGGGACCTTTAAAGGTTCTCACGCTGGTGGTGGTTTTTACTAACTACAGGTTGAAAAACACAGTGTAAAAATGGGATAAAAGACAGCAATTGAAGAAGCTAAGGTTAAACGCAGCAGCAGCACAGTCAAGGTCCGAAGAGAATATGCAAATACTTCTTAGATCTATAAAGTTTATTCTAGAATTAAGTAGCGTTCTCTTTCTAACTGCTGTTTATAGCGATATTCATGAAATTTTTCGGGTGATTTTCGCTGGCACAGAGTCTGGCACAGCAAAGCATTGAAGCAAGGGCCGATTATAAAGTATTAAAAAAAAAGTCTTTTAAAAGTATCCCTCATCGGTGGCCGATTTCGAGATGCGAACTGGACAGAGACTTTCCTTCACCAAAAATAGATAAAACAGACGTTCTTGTTAGCCCACCTAACGTTTGCTATGAAAAAAATTCCACAGCCAAAACTGTATTCTGACTGGAAAAACTTACGAGCAAAAGGGAAATAAATTTCACAACCAGGTGAATATTTTCGAAGTAGCCCCTTTTTTCGTCTTGAAAATTTTATCATTATGGGATTTATTCGATATTTAATTTTTACTACTCTTTTCCTATTTCTACTTTTAGCATTTACTTCTTCTTTATTATTTATTTTGTAAACAGTCTGAGCTAACTAAATCAAAAACTGCCTGCTTCAGCCATAATATATCTGGCTAACAAACTGACTGATTGATTCTGTAGGTTGCAGCAGCAATGGCTTTCTGGGATTCTGAGATAACAGGGCCACCACATTTTGGGTAGGTTAGTCTGAGCATTGTTACCTCATCGACTTGAGCTTGTGTTTGTTGTAATCTCCTCTGAGCCGCAATCTGCTGAGGGGTTCTTGGGCCTCCAACAATAGGTGCATCACCACCAGCAGCTGCCTCTGGGGCTAAGCCTTGTGGAGAAGACCTAAGAAAAGACACAACAATTAGGGAAGAGCTAAGGTGTTTGAGATTACCAAAACTAGTTAGCTGCATGGTAGGCCTTTCCGAAACCAGATAATTTGACTAAAACTCAATTCCTGATACAGCTAACCTTACATTCTACACTCAAGCCTCTACTTTAGGGATCATGTACTAGTGTGTGGTCCAGGTTTAGCATTTCTATAGACATTGTGAACCTATATCATCTTAAACACAGACTACTACGCTACGCATTACATTTAGCCTATATGTTATGCATTATGAGCGAAATTCGGTGAATAAACTTTATAATCATCTATATTATCCTTTTGATTTCCCAACATGAGAACTATCTGTCATCTGACATACCATGGTTCCTCTTGATTAGAAGCTGAAAATCCAAAATATGTCATACTGTTCTTTGATGTTACAGTTCACTTGCCAAACAGTTAACGACAGTAACCTATATCCATAGGGGAAGGGTTGGTGAGTCAGAGTCCACCAACAAATTATCTGTTTAATTATTTTTTGAAAAAATGTAGGGAATGAATAAACTAATTGGGAAAAAAAAACTTAACTAAAGCATCATCAGAAGATTGATTAAACCACTATTTTTTTTTTAATAACAAAAGCTAAAGGATTTTGCAAAAAAGGGTTGAAATCAACAGAACAAATAATTAGATTGCAGTCAAAGAAGGCTTTCTTGAAATTGCTCCCAATCTACCACAAATTCCTGATTTTTTATGCTGTGCCAAGCATTAGGTAGGCTTCATCCCATTTGGCATACCCCATCCGAACAGCCTACAGCAAGTGCCAGATTTTCAGATAGGCTAGGCTTAGCTAAACCAAAGTATGGGAGTACCTCTGATTGGGACACCCTAACCCGCTAAAATATTCATAATTTGAGCTAAATTTTAAAATACAGCCATTCATAACTAAATAATTTTTGTAATTCAGGGTGCCCAAGTGTTCCAAACATCAGCATGCCCTAACCGGCAGTTTTTCCATTATTAGGGATATGTTGTAGACTGACACCAAATGCTGGGGCATTATTAAACAGTGATACAGGAATCCCCAACATTGTGTCACTATGCCCTAGTGCACACGCACAGTCATGTTACCTCTATGAAAATCTGTTTCAAACTTTATCAATGAGGGTGCTGTGCCCTCTCTCAAGGTCATGGTGCCTCAACATGAGCATCAGGGCTCGAACGTTAGGGAATACCACAACGGCGGAGCACTGTGCCCAAAAATTAAGGATTTGTATATGACTGCTACCTGTTGTACCAGTTGTAAGAAAAAGTAGCATGCAGGAGTAACTGTTGCCACTGCATGGTACTACTAGCAAACTGGATGCTACTGGATACTACGCCTACTACTTAAGATTAACCCAATCGGAGGCATATTAAGCCAAAGTATTCCATACTACTACATATCATACATGCAACTTTTTCGTTCAACTACCATACAACTACACAGTCAAAGAATTTTTCATTGGGTAGGAATCCTTTGAACATTGAGAACCATCATCACTGCTACGAACCCAATCAATAACATGCTAGATAATCTGAGTGAAATTCACTACAAACAATTCAAGTTCTTTTTTGGACGAAAAGACATTTATTTACTTACAGTAGAGATATGTTACTAGGCTGTGTTACTTAGGGTGTTGTTTAAATTCTGTCAGAATTACCATACAATTGTGACCTAAAGGTGATGTCATGTGACCAAGGAGCTAGCACAGGATTTGACTGTCCCTACGACGGTTTATAAATGTAAACGAGTTTGGCACCTCGCTGGCAACTCAGTCTCAGCTCTATATCTACAGATTCAAATTTGTGTTCAACGATAGGAATGAGTAAATGAGTTACATGTTTCTGTGTTGACCGATAAAATAATTGTGAAATTCTGCACTGATTTAAATGAGACAAAATTATATGGCATTCAAAATCAAATCAAAGAAGAGTGTGCAAACCTGGATTTAAACAACACAATATCCTAGCCCAGTATTGCCATGTAAATTTGTTTGTGAATACCCAGATTATAATATAATTCATCTCCTAACTAAATTTGGGAATTGCCTTTCCTGTTTCAAATTAAAAAAATACTAAGATTTTTGAAGCTGAACTTGGTCTTGAATTTGATGAAAAGGCCTCGTCTGGCAAGGACATGCCGCTAGCCTATGAATTGGGTAAACAAAAATATAATCATCATCATCATTTTATTTATAACCCGTCACTGAACAAAACTGGGCTAGGCCCAGAAAAGACGGAGTAAAAAACAAGAAAAACGAAAAGAAAACAACGGAAAGGAAAAAACATACTTCGATAACTACGAACTCGGAACAAACAGAAATGACCAAAGATGGAAAGACTCCTGGCATTCAATAGAAAAATCACTAATACGCTTCTCAATAACTCCCGCTGGGTTTACCAGTCGATACTTTCTCTGCAGAAAAGAATTGCTTGTCCACGCTGGCAGTCCCGTCAGATACTTTGCAAATTTAAAATAAAGGCGGTGAACTTGCTTCCTCTTACCACAGTTAAAAAAAGACCAGACAGGAGCAAGAGCGAGTAGGTGAGGAACTGTTAGGCTATTATATAACTGAGATCGGTGTGCTCTACTCAGATACGAAACGTTTGAAGCCAGGGATGCATATGCGGCCCGGATCTTTCGAGCATAATTTTTTAGTGCTAGGTTTGCAGTTTCTTTCAGATTAGCTCCAATAGGCATACCCAGGTTAGTAAGACTGCTGGCGAAAGGTACTTCAGGGCCGGATAGACTTATTGAACGTCTGTTTCCTTTGTAGTTGAACGGTAGAACAACTGTCTTATCAGTGTTAAAGCTCAAACCGATATGCTTATACTCTTCTTGGAGACGCTCAAAAGTCGAAGAGCATCCTTGGAAGGTGCAAGAGAGGTTCAATAAATCATCCACAAACGTAACTAGCGACAGATCAACTCCTTTGAAGATAAAAGTGAAGTTTAACTTATCCTGTGCACCATTGACACAATTATTGAATAAAACTGGAGAAGTCAGAGCTCCTTGGCGCACACCTTTCAAGATTTGGAATAGCAGACTACCGTCTTTAATTTTAGCTTTCAGGTTTCTGTACATATATCTTAGACAAATAATTACCGCAGCATCAACACCTTTCTTATGAGCCTCAAGCAAAACCTGCGCGAATAAACATGAGACTCGAAAGCTCTTGCGACATCAAGTGCACATAAAATCAGAAATTCACCTCGGTCTTCAATGTCCTTTAGCACATTTATAAGTAGAAAGAGAGCATGCTCTCTACCTAAACCTCGCTGGTACCCGAACTGGCGAGGAGGGGCGGAACATTTTTCTTCAATGTCTCTTATCAAGAATGACTCAAAGAGCTTGAACGTAGTACACGAGACAGTAATGGGGCGATAAGAACTGCACATGGAAGCGTCTTTTTTACCCTTTTTAAGGATGGGAGTTATTTGTCCGACACAAAATTGCATAGCCATAGGGACCACACCGCGAACCAGGATCATCCAGTCATGCACAAATCCTCAATTTTGGGGCATGGTGCCCCAACGTCAGGGCATGCCCCAAGGTATGGGCATGGTGCCCATACGTTGGGGCACCATGCCCTGGAGCATGGGCATGGTACTAGCAGGGTACTAGCATGGCACCCCGATGATATTTGGTTGAACTGAGATTGATTACATACCTAAATAGGGCCTTCTTCCTCTCCTAGACCACAAGATACTTGATCTTATGTTCTATCTAACCTCTTTTTCCAGTTTTAAAAATATTAGTAGAGAACTTCCAAGAAATTTAGCCTTTATTAGGCTTTAATGAAGACCACTTTTTCCTATTGGTTTACCATGGTTTACCTATCCATTTCAAGGGAAAAAGGGGAATTCATTCATTTCTTGGAAGCTCTCTAATATTTTTAAAATTGGAAAAAGAGGTTAGATAGAACATAAGATCAAGTATCTTGTGGTCTAGGAGAGGAAGAAGGCCCTATTTAGGTATGTAATCAATCTCAGTTCAACCAAATATCTTGGGGGTGCCATGCTAGTACCATGCCCATGCTCCAAGGCATGGTGCCCCAACGTATGGGCACCATGCCCATACCTTGGGGCATGCCCTGACGTTGGGGCACCATGCCCAAAAATTGAGGATTTGTGCTTGACTGGGATCATCTGAAACAGTAGTGCTAGACGTCGCTCGATTAAAGGACCTGCAAGTTTCAGGTGCCTTGCTGTAATAGAATCAACACCAGAAGGTGATTTTTTCTTTAATTTTGGAATTAGAGAGTGAACGACACTACGACACTTGGAGTAGGGTAGCCACAAAAATACCTAGTGGCAAAAATTGGCAATTTTTTTGTAATGAATGCATGAATTGCTGTGAATTTTCCTTATCAGTTTTACTTATCTAAAACATCTCCAAAAAATATTTTAAAAATACCATTGCATTCAGGACAAAATTGTCTATTTTATAAGGCTAACAGTAAGATGTCCCAGCTATTTAATATTATTTCTTAATATTCAATGTAAATTTAGATAGGCTATAAAAAAAAGTAGCTGAACTTGCCTACAAAAATTTATTGATACTAAGGAGGAAAAGTCAGCAGCCTATAGCAGCAATAGGTCTATTGGACAATAACCTTGATGATCATGTTCATATTTTCGCATCTAACTCACTTGCTGGGGCTCCCCATGCACTCAAAACCAGCTCAAAATCATCCAGTTTCATAAAATTTCATTGAAGCACATAGTTCTAAGCTGGTCACTAGATGGATAAAACCCTAAAGTCAATGGATGAACATAGGCATTTCCTTATGCAAAATACTGTTTTCTAAAGAAGATTTAAGATGCTTAGAGACAAGATAGAGAGGTGATTTTGGCCTCAAATCAAAGCTAAAGGATAGGAGAATCACATTCTGATCTTCAAAAGCTCAGGTTTGATTATATTTTTTTTTAGTGGCTACCCTACTTGGAGACACAAACAAATCATTAATCAAACAATTAATCAAAGTAACACACTTTATGGTTTACCAGTAAAACTAACTGCACAAAACAGTTTTACTCACATTTCAGAAGATTGTAAAGGCCTCCTTTCTCTTCAAGGAAATAATTTATTTTATAAACAATTCGCAGATGACGTCACCAACATACGGGAAATCGATTCAAACATTGCCCTATTCTGCCATCTGTGAAAAATACTGGGAAGAGATGTTACACTAGATCAACACTAGATAGCTATGGCTCCGCTTTACAGTTTAGCTGAAATTGAAATTTTGATGAGCGTGAGACGGAACAGAAATATAAACGTCGGGCTTCACTACCCAGACGCCCCAGAATCTGGGGTCCGGATTATGTGAAGACAGTCCCAAACAGCAATCAAATCAAATGTCTCATCAACAGTCCAGTTTTGGGCATTTTCTTTTTTACCACCTCAGCACAATAATTTCTCCAAGTCAAATGAAAACTACTTTCAAATCCCCGCTTCTTTTCACCCAGAATCCGGGGATCTGGTAGATTTTGCTACCAGATTCCCGGACGCGTCTGGGGTTCTTTCAGACCGTTTCAGACCTGTCTTCACTACACATACCGGTATCGACGAAAACGGAACCCAGATTCCGGGCGAAAAATCTGGGTAGTGAAGCCCGACCTTAAGGCGTATTCTCGCCGTTCCCCGAGGACTCCTTGGGGAATCGAAGGGAACGCCGATAATAGAGGGAGTCACTCCACGCGGACTCCGCGTCTGGAAAACAGCGAGAACACGGGGAATGCTTCTAAAATGGATTTGGTTCGAAAAAAATACGCAGTTGACGAAACTGCTCTGGATCAGGGACCCATAAATTTCCTGTAATGACTCGCCATTCAGGGGGCTTGTCAATAAGAGATTTCTGATGCGCTCTTGACCGGACGTAAGATAGTTCCAGTAATACCCACGGGGATAGAACACCCGAGACAAAATTTGGGATTGGCTGCTGGAGAAGAGCTTCCGCGTTGAGGGAGGAGTCTCTTTGGCCTCACGTCCAATGAGGCAAGCAAGAACGCCGATTCGCCCCAAGCGGAATTTTTGGAAACTAGGAGAGATTCGGGCAACATAGCAACATAGAAGCATAGGAAATGACAAGCCCCCTGAATGGCGAGTCAAATTAATGGGTCCCTGCCTGGATCCACTTTATTTTTGCCTGATTGTTTTTAATTAATTTTACATTGCACCAACACCAGCAAAAATGATTCCCCTCCGAATCTGAAAAGGAGTCCTTTTTGATGATGGTGATGATAATCGGAGCATTCCCCGTCCGTGGGGGAGTGAGTCCCCGGGACAAACAAAAACGCGGGGACTCCTCAAGTGGAATCCTCGGGGAACGGCGAGAATACGCCTCAAGTCTCATCACTTCAAATAGGGAAAATCAAAATAGACAATACGAAAACAAATCAGACTTACATTATTTAGTTAAAACCGCGACTGACAAAGTTTAGCCAGAAGATATTTTGTGTGCAGTCACCCAAGAAATATAACTTTTCTTCCAGAACAAGAACAAAGGTTTCGATGGGATCCCAAAAATTTAACATTTATTGGACTTCTTGATCCAGACAATCGAATCTTGTAGATTTCTGAGTCTTCGCCAGACCTTTAACATTTTGCTATTTATCCATAATCTACCGCTTGAATATGCATACAAAAACGTTACCGTTTTGGAGTTTTTTGCAACTTACGGCCGAACAACTAATCAGATGAGGAAGCCAAGGTCAGATTTCGATTCAGCAAGGATGTTTACCCCAATATCTCATGTCTAATCGGCTTTAGAAAGGTCCTTTACTTTGCATGCAGAGCAAAGTAGCTAGTGACATTCAGAGGAGAACCTTACGATCCAACTTTTCGTGCTTTGGTAAATTTTGCCAGCTTAGCTGTCAAGGAAATATAGTTCAAAATTCGATTCAGCATGTCTCCTTACCCCGATACCTAATCTCACGACTTCAGAAACAACTCCGGCAAGAAAACGAAGTTCAGATATGGATTCAGCGGGCACCCTTCCCCTTACCCCTTAAACGACTCTCTCATTAGCTTATAAAATATACTTTTTTACCCTTAATTCGACACTCCCTCCTCTGCCTCTAAATGTAAGGCTACAGGACCCGACTACGAACTTGCCTGTACCTTGCCACTGAATCGTCATACGAAGTGAATAACATATCTCACCCCCTTCGAGTCTTCGACCCCCCGACGCGACAGACTGCCACGACCGAAGACGGGAGTGTCGTCACTGGCGCGAAGAGCTTTCGCCTGTATGGATAAAGGGGTAGGGTAGGAACTGGTATAGCCATCTGGTTTTTCCGAAAATTGGTCAACCAACATTATTAAATTGTTCACAATACAGTTGTCGAATGCATTCTGCCCTTTTTGACCCAGTATATGCCGTTTGGGACTTAGGAGATAACTAAACTGCTCGCATACACTTATGTTCGACAGTTGCAACAGCATGTCTCCTCAATCCTCACCCTATATCGACTATGTCATTGGGTTATAAAATTTCATGCTAAATTTCACTTGTGAAGCGTAGAATCTCGGGAACGAGAACTGATGGAAATACTACTGAATTAGAATGAATAAGTATAAGTCTGTACACTTAGTATAAGAATAAATGTGATAGAGTCACATATTTATGAAGTTTAGCTTTAGTTGTTTTGTAATCGTTTATTTAAATCGCATCAAAAGCTATGAGCATTCAGTCAGTGAATGGACCAGTTTATTTCATGTTGAACTTTACTGTTGTAATTAGTCAGTACAGAATACACAAAGCTTCAGTGCACACTGGTGGCAGCGGCGGGACGACTTGTCCTTTAAGGTAGTGGAAGCTGGGTCTTATCGAGGGGTTACCGACTCTCGATTCTGGTGTACACTATATCAAGTGTCCGCTGCCGGGAAAGGGTGGACACCAAGTGCCGGGAGAGGGTGGACACCAAGTGCCGGGAAGATGGTAGCCCCTCGGATCTGATTCGAGGAAGAGACGGCTTTTCAGGGAAACAAGAAGAACTAGGTCTGCGACTTAATAATGGATTGTTTGTAATGAGCCTGCAAGAACCACAACAGCTGAATAAAACTTGCACATACTATTTTAACAGGGTGAACTTCAAAATACCAAGCCAAGCCAACATACTTCGAATAAATAAGAGATCTGATGAAATATCTGACCAGACGTGCACAATCTACAACCCAAACCCCAAAAAGAATGCTGATAAACTTAAGAATCAATCTCGGTCGATTAGCGAACATTAGTTTTGAGGTTTCACAATTTTAATTCTTACGCAACCTGTATCCTTTTGCTGATGTTTATTTATACGATCCTGTTCTAAGGCAAGCTGGCATGCTTCTTTCTGCTGTATTTAAAGTTTCTTTTTTTTTCCAACTCATTTTATTTTCACAAACAAATTCCTACCGTAGATTACCCGCATACCCAGAGCAACTCCACTACTTCAATTGTGTCCCTGACTGAAGGGCTTGTCACTGTATACCAGTCAATAAGCCAAGCTGTCCTCTAATATAAATAATAGTTGCGTTTTTGATCCGAACTCTCAGTTCTCCGTTCTCGCTTCTGAATTCTCTTGATGACTATAGTTGCGTTTTTGATCCGAATTCTCCGTTCTGAATTCTCGATTCTCGTACAAAATTACCGTTTTTGCTCCTCTAGCTTCTCCATTCTCGCTTTTGACAAAAACACTAATTTGACAGCTCGCCTGTCACCCGGTATACCTGTTTGTGCATATTAAACACCGCACCCTGATGACCAATCAGGGAGGAGAACGGGGAGAGGAGAATCGAGAATTCACTAGCGGAGCAACTTCTCGATTCTGCAGAATTTTGAGGCTTTCCCCGTTCTCGATTCTGACAAAAACGCAAGAAAAGGAGAATTCGCTTCATCTGAATAGTCCAAAAACGCGAAATAGGAGAATTGCGAGGAGAATTCGGATCAAAAACGCAACTGATGTTATGCAGAACAAGCTTTGTCAGGAAGAGCCAAAAAACCGCCGAAAAAGCATCTGCTGACTTTCCGATATCATGACAACAAACAAAAATGTCAGCAGATGCTTTTTCGGCGTTTTTCCGACTCTTCCTGGCAATGCTTGTTATGCACAATATTTAATGCATAACGTTTTCAAAATCACAACAGATTACATCCCAAGTGTTGCCTGTTGAAACTGCGCCATCCTTGTGTTACCTATTATGAAACTTCTGACAGTATATTTGAGTTTATGAATCGCAGTCAGCTTGGGCTGAAGGAATATTTAACTTCTGACAGTGTAGCTGTGACCATATTTGAAAGCACTAAACGGAGAACTGTCAATTTAGAACAAAACAACCTGAGGAGGACCCTTGGCAGTGAAGGGCCGAAATATCGTTGGAAAAAATATCAGCTGATTTTTCGATTTAGCACTATCAAATAGGACTTGCAGCCAGCCTGTGCTTAAGGAATATTCGACGGTATTTTTCGCAAAGGTTATAGGGATTTTTTCTCAGAATTGAGTTATCAGCAGTGCCCTACCCGCAACTTGTGTCTTATGATGGTTTCAGCCAAATATGAGCAACCACTACGGAGATACAAGAGCATTCTATCTGGAGCTTAACTGAAAAGACAGCTTATTTTTTACCTCTAATATTTGAATAGCCTATACTGAAACATTTTGCCCCATCTAAGGGAATTTGCACTTTTTTTTCATCCGAGGCTCTAGTAATGACGTTCAGAATATGCGCTGCTTGCACGACAAGCCAAAATTCATCCAGACGCGGAGATTTTGAATTTGAAAACAAGCCTGCAGATGCAGGATTATAAATAAAGACGATAAAAGGTTGGTTAGTTAGTAAATATTTCAAGCATAGAGGGACAGGCACACAGAGGTACCACAAATACGAATGATTAAAGGAACAGAAAACTTGACTCAAACTTGACTCGGGGAGCTAGCTAACATATCAAGAATGTACCCTGACTCGATACTGAGAGTAAGAAAAAATGTCGTTACGACCATTGCAGTTTCCCGGCAGTTTCCGAGAATTCGACTTTTGAGCAAAAGGTTTGCAAAAGCAAAAGATTTGTGTGCCGCGACTATGAATCGAACCCCGGCCGTCTAGTCGGGAGGTCGTTACTCTGTAGTCTACATGTAAAAAGGCGAACTTTTACAGTAAATGAGTGCATAATTACAGTGCATAAGGGGCAAGGGCCTGCCAGATAGCTTTGGGAACACTAAGGAGGGTTCGAGACAGTTCGAGATGACGAAGAAGGGGAGGCCTGTCGACAATAAGACCCTGTATATTTATCCAAGCCCCCCGGGCGATTCGATGGCCGAAAGTTGCGTAGTCAAGTTTACTGTTCCTTTAAGTTCATTCGATGAAATCCATTGTCTGTGGTCAGCGGACAAGCGGTGTAACGCATTTTTATCGGGTTTTTCGTCAGTACGTGATGTGTAATTAGACTGTCGGGTCTTAGCCCTTTTCGGTTAAACTTTAACGCTGTTGGTCGAAACCCAACCTTAGCTTATTATCTTCGGCCCGTGACGTTTTCGTGACGCCATGAAAGAAATAGGGAAATTCGATTAAACTATAATGTTGCAGAATACATATTTGTATCTATATATATAAATCCGAGCCAGCGAGGGGCCGGACGCGTTTACACTTATAAACCGTTCTAGGGACAATCAGTTCCGTTAGTAAATGGAAAATATAGACTTTTCGTGTGACGTCACGAGCTATAGATAATCGGCTATAGTTTAGTCAGCTCCTGGGCTAAAGGCGAAAGGTTTTCAATATCCCTGTTAACTTTTTTAAAATGTCGCTTGTTACCTTTGGGAACAACAACGCTGATTCATACATAGCTGTAATCCTTTGTGTAGCCAACTTCACTCACGAATCAATCAATCAATCAATCCCTAATCAACCAAATGTGCACTAAGCCACACACTATTCAAAAAATAATTCAATACTGAAACGGGTTTTACTTCTTACATGTGTCGCTCTTTCTTTAGGTCTCTGTCAAAAATACGAAAGCAATTAAGACCCAGTCTACAACAAATCTCTGATTTTCCTTACAGGTTACAATGCACCAAAGAAAAAAAATCTGATGGCCGAGGCATTGGAAAACATCATTTGCATGCCGAGTTCACGATTTCGGCTGGGTTCCATAGCCTCTGCTGACCCAATAAATTATTAAGGATTTAAGCTGAGTTCAGAAACAAACGATCAGATTTTTTCTTTGGGGCATAGCCTATCCAAAAATCAGGGAGTTGTAGCAGACTGGCAAGACCCGCTATGACGTAAATGCGTGAAACACATCTTAATGGAAAGATGATAATCCCTTTCTTTACAATCAAAGATCGTAAAAGACAAAGCTTTCAAATCGTTAGAAGTGCTTTAAAAATACCTTTAAGTATCAATTACTAATTATATT
Source organism: Branchinecta lindahli (assembly GCA_023053555.1). NCBI lineage: Eukaryota > Metazoa > Arthropoda > Branchiopoda > Anostraca > Branchinectidae > Branchinecta > Branchinecta lindahli. The sequence continues at coordinate 2,736,215 of JAKZAO010000009.1, read as the reverse complement.
TATAATTATATTTTAAGTAAATATTATTTTCTGTTGTTTATAACCAAATGAGCTAACTTGCTTTAAGGACACTTTAACACCATTTCACCATCAAATAATTTTTTGAAATCTCCAACTGAATCAGCTTAGCAATAAAACTATCTGTTTAGTCTCATCCACAGGACATTACTCTCAAAACTATTGCGCTTGGTAGGCCTCACTAAAATTGTACTATTTTTGAACCAATCACTACTCGTCCTTCTTTCTCCTCGGGACCAGGAACGACCCAAATAGGGGCAACACCAGGTCTAAAGACAGGAATAAAATATGACCACAGAAGTATGTGGACTGGTATACTGGCAGCCACTTTTCATGTTTGAGCAGTACGAACGGTGCAAGCGAATAGCCCATAAAGGCGAGGAAGTACAGTTTGCCCAAAACGTATGTAAGCACTTTCACCGGTTTTCGGTTCAGGAACTCCTGAAGGCTCGGATTCTTGGAGATGATGAACTCGGCCTAAAACACAAAAATCCACTTATTCACTAGGGGCTAGATGTGTTTCTGCGATCCTCCTAAAGGCGTATTCTCGCCGTTCCCCGAGGACTCCTCGGGGAATCGAAGGGAACGGCGAGAACAGAGGGAGTCACTCCACGCGGACTCCACTTACGGAAAACAGTGAGAACACGGGGACTGCTTCCAAAATGGATTTTCTTCGAAATAAAAATAATTATCTGGATCCACTTTATTTTTGGTTTTGTTTATCCTGATTGTTTTTAATTGATTTTACATTGCCCCAACACCAGCAAAAACTGATTCCCCTCCGAATCTGGAGGGGAGTCCTGTTTGATGATGGTGATGATAATTGGAGCATTCCCCGTCCTCGGGGAACGGCGAAAATACGCCTTAAGACCCACAAAAAGAGTCGTTTCCACGACCATTTATGTGCCCACAGGTCAGTTCCAGAAAAACGAAAAGTCAGGATCCCTGTTTTGATTTCAGTCAACGAACCCGATTCCTACTTCAATGTTATATTCACCAAAGAACTTGGCTCCTACTTTGAACTTAGAAATAAGAGTTGCGTTTTTGCAGATACCATGGTATCTGATACCACGGTCAAAAGGCGTTTTTGCAGTTGTCCGGTTACCGTGGTAACAGATATTCAGATATCACGGTCCGACCGTGGTATCTGGTCGTGGTATCAAAAGTCATCTCACTTTCATCAAATTTCGTCAAATTAGTGAGAAAGAAGTTCAGCACTTAGTGATGTAACTGGATATCAGTTTTTGGGATCCCAAAACGTTAGTGACGGATACCTATGACATCGCAAAAGCTGTCCGTCTGTCCGTCCGTCCGTCTGTCCGTCTGTCAGCACGATAACTCTCGAAGGGAATGAGATATTTTGATGAAACTTGGTGTGAGGATTCTTTGGGTCAAGAGTAAGGTCAAGTTCGTAGATGGGCACTGTAGCCCTACATTTAGGGGTGGGGGAGGGGGTTCAAATTAAGGGGCAAACAAAATATTTTGAAACAGCTAATGTGGTAGTCGATTATGGGGTAAGAAGGCATGCTGAACACGATGGTGAAAATCATTTTTTGTCCGGACAAGTAGTTAGCCCGGAATCCGGCCGAAACCGGAAAATTTGTTAAAAGCAAAAGTTTTATTTCAAGTTGATTAGATGATCGGTTTAGGGGTAAGAAGACATTCTGAGCACGATGGTGAAAACCATTTTCTCAACGGACTAGTAGTTAGCCCGGAATCCGGCCGGAACCGGAAAATTCGTTAAAAGCAAAAGTTTGTTTGATATTGATTAGATGTTCGATATAGGGGGAAAGAAGACATGCTGGACACGATGGTGAAAACCACTTTCTTGCCGGTCATGTAGTTCGCCCGGAATCCGTCCAAAACCGGAAAATTTGTTAAAAGTAACATTTGTATTTAAAGTTGATTAGATGATAGATTTTAGGGTAAGAAGAGACGCTGAATCTGTATATGACAATCATTTTTTACTCGGACATATAGTTCGTCCGGAATCCGGTTGAAATCAGAATTTTTTTTATAAGTTAGTTTTATTTGAAGTTGATTAGATGTTCTTTGTAGAGATGCGCTGAATTCGTTTCTGAACTATCTTTTTTGGCTGGACAAGTAGTTCGCACGGAATTTGGCCGAAACCGGAAATTTTGCAGTAGTTAAGCAGGAAGTTTCGATCAGTTTTGTCAAAATAAATATGGCTTATACAGGTATATCTGAACTCAATTTTCTGAGATGATTAGCCTGGCGAAGACTGGATCTGGCGTAGACAAGACGTAGTTGTCTGGGTCAAATATTAAATTTTTGGGATCCCATCGAAACCTTTGGTCTTGTTCTTTTGGGATGACTTCGAAAAGTGCAATTTTGGCAATAGCTGTTTTTGCAGTGGACCGTATGTCAGATACATCGGTAACTGCAAAAACGACTAATTGCAGATCCAGTTACTGTGGTGGCAGATAAAATTGTATCTGCAAAATGCAAGTAAGGTTTCTGTGGGTCGCGCTGTGGCTCAAATATGACAAAGAACTGTACAGGTGATTTTCAACTTTGTGGCTCGGATTTGGCGGGAAGTTAAAAAAAATTGCCTTTATGCAGATAGATACAAAACTGAGGATTCTTCTAGTACAGAATGGTAAGGACGTCAGCCTGATCTTATATTTATTGAGATCTTGTCTGGATTTTTCTTTGCTTACCACGCTCGGGAGCGTAGTAACTACGCATCTCTGTAACGTGATTGGTCCGATCAGCCCGCGGCCGGATATTTGACCGAAAAAAAGAAAAAAGTGTTCCAGCCTTGACGCTAATAAGCGTAGTTACTACGGTAAGTAGGGTGGAACATGCTCTAAGTCAGCTTGGGCTCAAGGTACATTGGTCCACGATTTTTCCATGACAAACACTCGGAAATGTGCGGGACACTAATAAGCCGTGTAAAAATGTCAGTTATCAAAAGGGTATTCCACAACCAAGATTTATTGGCATTCTTTTTCCCCTTGGTGAATTCACTAGGTTTCAGCTAAAAAACAGTTTTCCGTGATCTCATTTGTCTCGAAAAAGGAATTTTCTCGACCGTTTATGTGGCCCACAGATCTGGTCCCCGAGCCCAAGGTCCATCCCATCCTAACTAACCTTTACGAACACCATGTCCAATTTATATGCTGTCTTGTTATAACAGACTGCTTTGCCGAATTAAACCGATACTTACATCCTTCTCCCACTTCATAATAATGAATTCCATAAAGAAGCACATGTAATAGCCACTATGCCATCCATGCCAGACAGCCAGGAAGGACAGGGTCAACACCTGAGATGCCAGTTTGTTTCCAAGGAACCGACAACGCTTGTAAATATATCTGAAAGAGAACATAACGAGGTTAAAGAAACACAAAGAAACATCGACAAAATAAGTAGGATAATCGCTTCGAAGTGCGACTTAACTTAAACAAAAGATCTTTTTTTTTCTTTTTTTTTTTTACCGGATCGATGGTTCAGCCGGAAGGCGAAAATTCGCTAAGAATGTCTAGGTCGAGTTCTTGTTCTTGTGAGTACCAATATCCTGGGTATGACGGCATGCTGATTCTGCATATGCGCTTCCGTATTTTACCGCGTCACTGCGGCCTTAAACCGAAATCCGGCAAAGACCGGACTTTTAAAGTCATCAGCAATCTAAAGTGGGACTTCTAAAACACATCAGTCTTCTCTAATGTGCTCTTCTTTAAAGGAGATGCATCATAAGCATTCTAGCACTTGCAACGTCTAGAACCCCCCCACCCAAGACCCAAGATGAAGACACGACTCGATCCGACCGCTGGGTCATCTAGTGGCACGGGTCGGAAGTGCACGACATGGAGAGGCTGGGATCATAGTTTGACTTTGTATCTAACAAATTGTTTTTATTGTATCAGGCACATGGAAAATGTGTAGAAAAATCAAACTAACTATTTGCATTATCGATTTCTTTGAGTATTTTGTTTTCTGTTTTTTTCTTGATAATTCCCGAAGTCCAAAGAATTAAGGATGTAAACCAGATCACAATAAACAAACGCCGTAAATTATACTAAATTCGTTATAACCAGGGGGGCACAGGTATTAAAATCTATGACATCTAGCCGGGTGGGGGTGGGTGGTTTGGCCCGAAAAGTCCGGATTTAATCCAGGTGGGTCCCTTCAAATTTACGAAAATCGGGATTTTATACCTTGAAAATAGGGTGGGTGGTTTGTCGATTTTATTTTATTTTGCGGCGAGTAATATATCATTCGATAGCTCACCACACAAAAACAGTCGTCGAGATGGTTTTAAGCCCACATCGAAGCTTCGTTGCACGTACAGTAGGAGGAAGGAGTGTAAAGGTCACGGGATATTAAAAATTACTAATATTGACAATAGCAGCCCTATTTCGAGTACAGTACAGGGACATATTCGGGGAGTATGTCCTCGTATTTAGGCAGGGAAGGACTACAACTGAGATGTTGTTTCCGATTGTTACGTTCAGTAGATTGCCTTACACACTAGCTGCGTTTTTGATCGCCGTTCCCCGTTCCCTGTCAGTACCCCGTTGGAGTCTTATTTTGCGTTTTTGCTCCAATTTCGACGGTTCCCGGTCACCGTTCCCTTTTGGCTTAAAAAGCGTTTTTGCTCCAGACTTGGCAAAAAATTTAAAAGTATCAAAACATGGCAATGGAACCCTTAATTTTCAGTATGGGCAAAAAGCTGACATTAGACCAGCGTTTGCCATTCTTTGACTTTGATTATGACTCAGAAGAGGAGGCAGAAGATGAAGCTTGCCTTGTGACTGTCAACATGCTCTTGAGCACAAGCACAATGGATCTGGAGTTACAGCGTCAGCTTCAATCTTTCAAAGCTAAGGCGTATACTCGCCGTTCCCCGAGGACTCCACTTGAGGAGTCCCCGCGTTTTTGTTTGTCCCGGGGACTCACTCCCCGTATTCTCGCGAGTCCCCACGGACGGGGAATGCTCCGATTATCATCACCATCATCAAAAAGGACTACCTTTCAGATTCGGAGGGGAATGAATTTTTGCTGGTGTTGGTGCAATGTAAAATTAATTAAAAACAATCAGGATAAGCAAAACCAAAATTAAAGTGGATCCAGACTAATTTCGTCCACTGTATATGTTTTTTTTCGAACAAAATCCATTTTAGAAGCATTGTTCTCGCTGTTTTCCATACGCGGAGTCCGCATGGAGTGACTCCCTCTATTCTCGCCGTTCCCTTCGATTCCCCGAGGAGTCCTCGGGGAACGGCGAGAATACGCCTCTAGTATTGTCAACAGAAAACAGCAAAGAGAGGTTTGTACTTTCAGTTTTGGATCTTGAGGTTCATCCAGAAATAAAAGATGGGCTGATTTTTCCGCTTTGGGCTAAGGCCAGTCTATTCAACGATCAAGTTAACTCTTTTGATGTGACTGTCTTTTACGTCTGTCAAAGACTGAGTAAAAAAAAAATATTTCTCATTGATTTTGAATTTTCCCGCCAAATCGAGAAAACTGAACGGCGAACTTGGTACCCTTGCCAGTTCCCCGTTTCCCTGTCAGTTTCCCGTTCCCCGTTTCCCGTTTGATGCAAAAACGCAAAATAAGCAACAGGCAAACTCCACCGGAATCGAAAACACCTAATTAAGCAAACCGGGAAAAGGAACGGCAAGCAAAAACACACAAATAAGCAAACAGGGAACGGGGAACGGCGATCAAAAACGCAGCTACTTCTGAGGACAAGGGGATACTCCCAAAATTTTCTACCGCACTAAGTTAAAACTGGATTAGTTTACAAATAGACCATCCAATGCTTTTTTCTTTTTTTCAAAACATAGTATAAAAAGTATCTTCATTTTCATTATAGGAACAAAATCACCGCTTCTGTTGTTCTGTCCCTAATGTGTCCGTCAAGTTTAATCGTCGTAGCACATCTGAAAGTACCTTAACTCGCGATCACCCTAATTCCGGGACCCACCTCTAAGGCTTGTTGTTCCCAGGAATTCACTTGGATCCCTCCAATCCAAGCGTGTCATGAAATTCCCAGTCCCCTCGCGAACTCCCCCCCCCCCACATTTGTCGCATTTTGTCTGCACCACCAAATAGAGCACGCACATGTGACACGCCGTCTGATTGCCAGTTATCAAGTTTTATTCGGATCCGACCACCAGTTCGAAAGTTGTGCATGACACAAGATTCTGAATTTCCTTTCCCTTCACTCCCCCCCAAGATTTTCGGATCGGGGAGATGATTATATCGGTCCTTAATTCGGCCGCCAAGTATCATCGTCCTAGCACATCTGGAAGTAGCCTAAAGGCGTTTTTCCGTGACACAATTGTGGGCCACACACTTCTGAGTGTTTTTCGCGGAAACACGAATGTGTGCCACACAGTCGAGGCTCGACCGTCGAGCCACAAGTTGAAACTCGCGGAAACGCCATTTTGTCTATTTTTTCGGCGGTAAATTCAAATGTCTGAATTATATAAATAAAAATCATGCAAAATCTCAATAAACAGAACTCCAGGCTTTCGTCCTTACCATTCCGTGCAAAAAGGATCTTCAGTTTTATGTCCACATACTTGAGAAAGTTTATAATTTTATTTGTTTGACGTTGTTTTTCTGCTAAATTTGAATTTCCCGCCAAAATCAAGCCACTATATCGACAATCACCTCGGCAGTTGTCTGTCGAATTTGAGCCACAAAGCGGGCCACGGAAATCTTGTTGGTCGCGGAAACACACTTGTGGGCCGCACAAAAGGCCGCGGAAACACTCTTTTCGAGCCACAATCGACTCACAAACTCTTTGTGGGAGCACGGAAAAACGCCTTAACTCGCGATCACCGGAATTCCGGGAACCTTCTTCACCTCTTCCCACACTGCACTGAACCGGTCATGTTCTGTCAGTAATATGTCCAGGAGCTATGCAAGTTCCATCCCGACGGTTTTGATTTAGTTAGAGTGCGTTCGGTTCAGTTACTTGGTGTAGCACTCCTGTACTGGAGATGAGGCCTCAGTCTTTTACTTCTATTTTTGCTGAGAACGTTCGCAATTATTGAAATCTCGGCATGATACTGTACACAAACCTATCCAAATTAACAATCCAGACCATCTAACATTTTTTTTTTTTTTTTTTTTTTTTAGTCTGGAGTGGTAGGGTGGGTAATTTGGAACAAAACTGTGGATTTTTTACAAGGGGGTGGGGGGGTCCCAAACCCAAAACCAGATTTTGTACCCCATATTCGGGGGTGGGTGGGTCCTTTTCTTGAAAGTTGACTGATTTTAGGCTAGATATCAATAGATTTCATACCTGTGCCCCCCTGGTTATAACGATTTCTTAGAGATTTTGAAAGTAAGCAAAATAATATTCAGCTTCCGATTCCAAAAATTGTCAAACTAGCCGAGGGTTTTTACTTCTGACATATCTAAACGTCCACAGGGTGATATACATCGTTGTTTTAATCCTCTTACACGCCCCTTGATCTTCTCGGAGATTCTAATATAGCTCTGACCCGCAACAGGAGATCAGTGAATATTTAATGAGTAATGGCGAGTTGACGAACTTGTTTTCAAGAGTGAAAGTAATTTGTGGATTACCTTGGATACCATGGAGATTTTGGAGAAACCAAAGGTGACAGTGTGTTCGTAAATATTCGACCCATCGTAAAATGATAGTGTGTCCTACCTTCTCGGCCCACATGAATCAACTACTTTAAGCCGCAACAAAAAATTTTGTCGATACGGGCAAATAAATAAATGTGAAAGTCAAAATAAGACAAATAAATGAGCCAAGAACAAACTCCTGGCTTTAAAAGCTCAACTCCACCCAGCAATATACAGGGATTTGTAGCCACACTGAGCAGAAAAATCCCTGTACGTACGTCCTTTCGCTGAGACGGTCGAACTTTCAATGATCTTCCGCTTTGCATCTTGACCAGATAAGATGCAAAGAAACGACAAGATGCTCGTTCGGCGGTCGGCAACAGCGAGTTCTCGGACGCTACCAATTTTATTTATCACCATTTTTTCTACCGATATTTTTAATTGTTACGGGATTACTGTCCAGGAAGACGGAACGCCATGCAGAAAACGAAACGAAGTGTTACAAGACAATCAAATCAGACACCGTCTCTAAACACTAAAGGCAGTCCATATACACTATAGAGGTCCTAGCAGAGATTGGGGAATTCGATTATGAAAGGTTTCGAATCCGACCCCAACAAAAATCAAATCAAGTACACACGTTACAGTTTAAAAATCAGAGTTGAAAAAAAAACAATGATATCCAAGGTAACCAGATAACGGAATAGATTACTGAGGATGGTTGGTGGTGGAGATCAAAAATAGATTGCCTTAGCCCACTGTCTAAAAATAGGGAAACGGAAACTGAAAGGATGTAGAGTAGAAATTTGAGCGGATTCGTAAGATTGAAGGTTTGGAATCCGAGTCCGAATCCAGCCTGACAAGCAGAAAATTCGAACCCGGCGAAAAGGACGAATTCTGGATTCGAATCCGAGTCCGGATTCGCCAATCTCTGGGTCCTAGTAGGAAAGAACGGTGGTACTTACTGTGCTGCCCAGGTGTTTGTGTTGATGTTGAATGACGGGACCATCTTCCCGAAGACTGCGGCGTTCTCGTAGATTCGCAGCTTAACGTTGGCACAGCCGTCCCACATGTTTTTGCCGTCAACAACTCCGTTGAAGGTCAAGCCTAGAAATACAAGTGTCACAGCGCCCCATTCTTTACGACGGAATGTGAATGTTGACATCAGGGTAAAAAAAAACAAATTAAGTTTGCTGAAAAACTAGCCTTCTTTTGTATCTTAATAATAATAATAATATAACTGTACCAAAAGGACTTTCTCTTCTATAAATTTTTCACGACACTAATCCCTGTTCTAAGAACAGATAAACGGAAAAAACATTTCCCTTACCAGAAACTATGCAGACACCCTCTGAGATAAGCCAGCATGAGATATACTTGTACATCATAAACTTGCACCACACTCCAAGAATGGCCAACTTCCACCATAAGGAGTGAGCCTGAAAAACAGAAAGAGAAAATTAAGGTCGTTCTAAGTACTTTGCAGCTACTCTGGAGTGTTTCTAGAGGGCTACTGGAAAGCTCCGACGAAAGCTGGCGTTCTGACAAGAAAAACCTGGGTATCTAATTCCTAAGAATTGCTTGGAGAATTAGGAACTTAATTTAAAGAATTCAAACTTTTTGGAAAATTTAGCTCCAAGCAATTTTCAGGAAGAAATTCACAAAATCAGATATTTAAGGAAGAATCTTTAGTAGTTTTTCCACAAGTTCATTTCTGAGCTTGAGCGGCTTGATCCTGAAGAGGACCCTTGCCAAGAAGGGCCAAAATAAAGCTCTAATAAAATGTAGCTGACGTTCCCGTTTTACAGTGTCAAAAGGCGTTTTTCCGTGACACAATTGTGGGCCACACACATCTGAGTGTTTTTCGCGGAAACACGATTGTGTGCCACACAGTCGAACCACAAGTTGAAACTCGCGGAAACGCTGTTTTGTCTATTTTTTGGGGCAGTAATTTCAAATATCTGAATATATAAAAACAAATCATGTAAAATCTCAGTAAATAAAACTCCATGCTTTCGTCCTTACCATTCCGTGCAAAACAGATTTTCAGTTTTATGTCTAAATACATGAGAAAGTTTTTAATTTTATTGTTTTGACGTTATTTTGCTGCTAATTTTGAATTTCCCGCCAAAATCGAGCCACAAAATCGACAATCACCTCGGCAGTTGTTTGTCGAATTTGAGCCACAAAGCGAGCCACGGAAGTCTTGTTGGTCGCGGAAACACGCTTGTGGGCCGCACAAAAGACCGCGGAAACACTCTTTTCGAGCCACAATCGACCCACAAACTGTTTGTGGGAGCACGGAAAAACGCCTAAAATATGATTCACAGTATTTCGCAGTCAGCATAGGCTGAAAGAATATTTATTTTTATGAAATCCGACTTATTTTCTGGAAGAAAAAACCATGATCAGACACGTAATCTCAAAGTAAAACAAGTTCTCAATTGACGTAAATGAAACAATGACGATATTTTGTATATAGCGCATGTCTAGATATATCACTCGGGTTACAACGAGGACATTTCTTTTATCCGTTCTAACCTAGAATATGGATGTCAGGTTTGGCACTTTGGTCTAACCCAGGAACAGTCGGATTTGCTTGAGAGGATACAGTATAGAGCGTTGCTTGTTACATCCAAAGCTCCGAAAGTCCCATACATCCTTCTCCTAAATAAATTTAAATTAAATACCCTTTCTTGCCGCCGACTTCAACTTTGTATGAAGTTCGGTATTTCTATAATCCAAAACCCATCTCACCGCGATATCCTCCCCCTGATTTTGTCCCCTCCCGAGTTCGTCTTCCTCGTCAAGCTGCCGAGCCTGTGCCTCGTTTAGCGCCGGTGGTAGCTTTGCGAGCAAGGTATGCTCAGAGTTTCGTCCCCTCTTTTGTTCGTTTATTTATCTCGGAGCGCATTTGAATGTTAATTTTTATATTATTTATATTTTATTAATGGTATTTTATTATATTATCGACAATATTTATGATAAGAAGTTGGTAAAAATGTTGAAAATTGTGTATACGTATATAGACTCTATATATACTGTATTGCTGTGACGTTATGTTTTGACGTAAAAACAACCCATCGGCTCGTCCGTTATATGTTTTTTAGATTATATTGAGCTGAATTGAGGTACGGCTCGGCGATAGCTCTCTGAAACCTTGGCTCGTAAAGGGGTGGGGAGGGCTGGTTTTAATAGCCACGTTGATCTATTCTGCTGAAGACTCCGGGTTCCTACCCGATGAAAAATTCTTTGACTGTGTAGTTGTAAGGTAGTTGTACGAAAAAGTTGCATGGAATGCTATGTAGTAGTATGGAATACTTTGATTAGTGATGTAGTAATATGGAATACTTTGACAAAAATGCCTCCAACTGGGCTAATCTTATGTAGTAGTATCCGATAGCATTCAGTCTGCTAACAGTAACATATAGTTCCAGTCGCTATTGCATGCTACTTTTTCGTACTACTCCATACGACTAATTCTCAGAAATTTTTCATCGGGTAGAGGATATTCTTCTCACGAGTTTACCACAACTTACGTCAAAACTTTCATCTGTCAGGAGGGTGTCTGGGAAAAAGATTGAACCAATCTGGTAAATGGCGACGTAGAGGATACCCATGAGACCTCTGATTAGACCAGCTTTGATGTTGCTTCCTGTACCAGTTGCTTGCTGCAAGAAGAAAAAAATGTATCAGCATTACAACCCCGAACCGTACTACAATTCTGTAATATTCTACACGTACAAGTTTATGCACATACCAGCCTATCACAAATCCATGATTTTGGGGCACCTTATAAACAAGACCAAAGGTTTCGACGGATCCCAAAAATGTAATATTTGATCCAGACTTTAACAGATTAAGGCCAATGGTAATCATCTGAGAAGACTAAGTTCAGATACGGATTCAGCATATGTGTTTACCCCTATATCCTACGTCGTATCTACTTTGTCGAAACCGATAACTTCCTGCCTTACTTCTGCCAAATTTCCAGTTTCGGTCGGATTCCCGTCGAACTACTTGTCTGGCCAAACTACGGCTCATAAAACAAATTCAGCATGTCTTCTTACCCCTAACCGAACATCTAATCAACTTTAGATAAAAAATCACTTTTAACAAATTTTCCGGTTGAAAAGCTTCACATTTCAAATCTGACCCGTAATCCTCAGAAATCAGCACTGTTTGAAATTCCCGCCTTTTCTGACTGCTTCATCACTTTTGCTCTGGAGGTAACACATAATACTGCAAGAGGCAACACGCGAAGCCCCACCCAGGCTCCACCCCCCGGTAAATAAGATCGGACGAAAGTCGATCCACCATGTTGACATTGAGGTTATGCGAGTTCTCAATTCTCCCCTTATTTATTCTTGATAACATGGACTACTTAAGGTACTTACACTATCAAAACGGTTATGCACGAAATCCAAGTATCTTCTCATGGAGAATTGAGGGCCAACCAGGAATCCCCCAGGGAAGAAAGTCTGTCCAGCGATTTCCAGCAAAGAAGGTGCTGTTGCTAAATGATTGGCTTGCTGGTCACGGGACATCTTGTCCTAAATAAAGGAAGTGGAGGATTAACGACTGGCTCTATTCCAAGAACAAATCCTGACCTCCAACACCTCAGACATTACGAGTTTAAATGACCTGTTGTAGCCTACCTATAGTGCCAATGCCATCTACTTCCGTAACTGCATTCATTAATTCTTAAACCCGGAGGCCCAAATTTCTTAAGTTACGTTCCGAACCCGCTAATGACACCTCACTAATCTTTGCAATTGCCACGATTAACCATGCGCATTATGCTCCCAACGAGTGTTCGATTTCGGTGCGTAAAACCGGTTTTTTGAATTTTGCCAAGTTTTTGCTAGAAGTCAATGAGTCTGAGAAAACGCTTAAAACAGGCAAAGCCGTGGATATTTCGTACTTTTTAATGTTTATCTGTAAAGCTGTTGTTTTACTTCGAGTGTTACGGATGATGTGCACTAGGATCAGAAAATTTTTAAGTACGTATTGTAAATGCTTTAACCTAGCTTTAACCTTTTTCTTGTCTCGTCATTTTGGCGGAATAAAAGCATTTCATTCATTCGTTCATAATTTGTTAAAAGCAGCACTTAGTTTTACAGTATTCAAATTGTTCCAAATATTTGAACATATTTTAGAAGTAGTGAACTGAAAGACAAAAATGCTCCTCAGGGATTTGAACCCAGGACCTTCTGCTTACAGGGCAGACACTCTAACCATTTGAGCTACCGAGGGGCTTGCGAACAAAGTTCGCAAACCACTACAATAGTCGGGTACAAGCCGGCCATAGGAATAGTGATCCCGGCCGAAGGCAAATTCATCTAATCAGTTCACATCCCCAAGTCACGAAAATTATAACTATGTGTTATACCAGGGACTTTTATTCCACTTTATACCAGTGACTTTTACCGTGACTAATTAGTCACGGTAAAAGTCCCTTGTATAAAGTACCATCTATGTATTTGAACATAAAAAGTAACTAGTGCGAGGTGTGCTTTTTAAGTTTAACTGAAAAGCCGACTTATTTTTGTGTCATTTAATTGAATGCACTGAATTATTTGGATTCTGCAAAGAGATTTTTTCATTTTCCTCTATCTGCTCTAAATATGACGTTCAGAATATCTGCGGCCGTCCCCACAGTTTAAATTCTACTATGACGCGGTAAATTTCAATCTCAACACAAACGTGGCTTTTCAGTGGGCAGTGGTGAGATTGGTGAAGATTGCTTAGTGCCTGAACAAAAAAAAAATCATAAATCTTTCTCGTAAGGCATACAACAAAAATGCAAGCGCATAGAGTACCACAAATCACAAGGAAATTCCACTATTTGAAAATCGATTATTCTTGAATAGCGGAACAACAAAGTAACGCATTTTCAGCGGGTCTTCAAGCCAACTTTAGTGAATAAGTGATGGGTAACTAGACTGTCCTATCCCAGCCCTTTTAAACTTTAAAATTAGCTCACAGCGCTTCAAGAAAGACGTCGGCAGGTGACAATCTAGAATTGGCATTGTGGGCGTGGAACCAACTTACAAGATCCTACTGATCGAAGCCCGCTGAGAGATGCAAACATTCTAGGAACATATTTTGGTCGTCACGTGACGCGAAACACGCCTTCTGTGATAGCTAAGAACACCAGGTCTTCACTACCCAAATATTTGCTTGTTAGCGGGCAAAAAAAAAATGCATGGGGGGAGGGGGGTCAGCTACCTTGGGTACTCTTCCATCGGCGACATCGAAAGCCAGGGCAATGTGTCTGAGTACAAGGACGCAATGAGGCATTGTCCACTTGATGTCATAGTCTCTGGTAGCTGTAACACGATACCCTAGAAAACAAGACCAAAGGTTTCGCTGGGATCCCACGAATTTAAAATTTGATTGGATCTTGTAGATAATTCGCCAGACTCCTTGAACATTTTTATTATAATTTTATAATATTATAATTTTATTATTATAATCATCTGAGAAACACAACTGTGTTTACCCCTATACGTAGGGGTAACGAAATTAAACTTTAACGAAAACAAACTTTTACTATAACAAATTTTCCGGTTTCAGCCGGATTCCGGGTAGAAAATTATTGTCATATACGGATTCAACATGTCTTATTTCCCCTAAATTGAACATCTAATCAACTTCAAGTAAAACTTTTACTTTTTACAAATTTTCAGGTTTTGGCCGGATTCCGGGCGACCTACTTGTCCGGCGAGAAAATGGTTGTCATATACATATGTTTATCATATATATATGTTTAAAGTGTTTTACATGTGAGTTTATATAATTTCTCTCTCGAAGTGTTTAAAAATGTATGATTTTGTGTATGGCCTAACGGCTAAATTAAAGTATCTATCTATCTATACGTTTTCAGCATGTTTTCTTTCCCCTTAACCGACTATCGTAGCTTCGTAGTAAGGGTGCTTTTCACTCGAATCGGGTCACCTGTTCACAACTTGCGATTGTCTCCAAATCTCCCATTCCTTCTACGCCCACCGATGATCGGATCCAGGGAAAAAAAGTTTCATAGAGCATTGTGTCGGGTCCTTTACATGATGTACGTTAGTTTCGCCGTCTTAACTTATCTGGAAGTGCCCAAACTAGCAAAAGAGGGGCAGCTCAACAGACCGATGGACATTAAAATCACTTTATGACACTTGAGCTGAAAGCTGCAATCGTCACAAAAATTATCCAAACTGACTTACCAACTAATAAATATGTCATATGAAACAACAACGAGAATATCACTGACAACTGTGTGCCACCAGCGACTTTTAGGGTGAGATGAGTGACTAGAATACCAATCAGAGAGTGAACGATGCCAATACCTGAAAAAGAAAAACGGCTAAGCTCAAGAAAGGAAAAAAAAAATGACTGGTAGCTTCTGTGACAGAACATCAGTCCAAGACATATCATAAAAGTAGTGGAAGGTCAGATGTTTCTTAGGTTGTCTTCCGTCGCAACTCAATATATACATGGTCATTTGTTATAATGCCGAAAAAGGCGAGTTCACAGTTTCGAGACATGTGCCATTTATCTGTGAGCTGATGGGTGCCCCCCCCCCCCCCCAAGCTGATGACAAACATAAGCATTAAATAACGCCTCTGTAATCCTCTTGCAAACACTTATGCCCTGGCAACATTCAGTCGCATCTGTATGTAATTTGATTCGTTAATTTGTTTATTACCCACTTTTTACGTTTCATTCTGGTCGCACTTGGAAGAAAGAAGTTCACGATCTTATTACCATTAAAACCGGTAAAATTTTTTTTTGCAGAACCATCATTCAGTCATGCTGTTCAGTCTGCATTTAAAGGACACCTGAATGAAGAGTATCAAGTATCATCCCTATCTGTATGACTTCCGTTAACATTGCCTGCAGAAAACCCTATCCAAATACGAAATAGTGTTTCCAAGCTATGGTTTTTGCTCCATTTTAGATCTGTCCTTATTTCAGTACCGAACAATTTCAGAAATGAACAAATGTCTCCAATCAACCCTTCTTCTGGAATATTGTTTCAGTTAAGCCCAAACGTATATCTAGAAGAAATTCCAACACGATCCGGCCAGCGCTGTACAAGATTTGAATGAACTGCGCTTTTGGTCTTGGAGCTTCTGCATGTGCAAACCTCCAGGAACGAACATCGAACAACGAACAAACGTCACGCTCAGGAAAAGAATGCTCTCCGTGGCCATGTCTGCAAAAGCATTCTCCATGGTGTGTTCAAGTATGGTTTCATTGTTCAGGTGTCCTTTAAGATCCGCCGACACGGTAGCCAACGTTATCCACAAATTACTTGAACAAAATTCACTCTTGAGAGCAAGGTTGCCATTGCTCATTAACTATTCACTGATCTCTCGTCGGAGGTCAAAAGTGTTACTAAACCATGGAGAAGATCGAGTGGCGTGAGGATTAAAACAACTAAGTATATATATATATATATATATATATATATATATATATATATAGTCTTTATTACCCATCAAAAACAGGACAGATGGAGTAAAGCAAAAACAACAAAAAAGAAAAAAAAGAGAAGGGCAAGACGACAACACACTATTCCAAATATAAGAAAACAACGAAAAGCAACACGCTCAGTGGCGAAACTAGGGGGGGGCGTGGGGGGGCAGCTGCCCCCCCCACGAAAAATCCTGTCGGTAAATCGGTAGTGTTTGTCGGTGCGAAGCACCGACAAACGCTTTTATTATTTCTGTTTCTGATACCGATAAAAGCTCTGTCGGTAAAACAGGAAACTTCCTGTTGAGAAATAGGCAGCGTTTGTCGGTACGGTACGCTTTCGCATTCCGTTTCTGATACCGACGAAAGCTCTGTCGGTAAAACAGGACACTTCCTGTTGGGAAATAGGCAGCGTCTGTCGGTACGGCCTGCTTTGGCGTTCAGTCTCTGATACGGACAGAAGGTCGTCGTTAAAGCAGGAAACTTCCTGTTGGGAAGTAGGCAGCGTTTGTCGGTATGGCACGCTTTATCATACCGTTTCTGATACCGACAAAAGCTCTGTCGGTAAAACAGGAAACTTCCTGTTGGGAAATAGGCAGCGTTTGTCGGTAAGGCACGCTTTAGCATTCCGTTTCTGGCACCGACAAAAGCTCTGTCGATCAATCATGAAACTATTAGGGAAATCGGCAGCGTCTGTCGGTGCACAAATTCCGTTTCCAGTGTCGGTGCGGAGACGGTGCACGGATTCCGTTTTCAGTACCGGCAAGAGCTCTTTTGTCGGCGCGGAGATGATACCGCCAAAAGACTTGTCGGGAAGTCAAGCCGATGATACGATCGAGATCCTGATTATCGGTTGTTTTTCATTAAAATGGGAAATTTCTTTTTCGTTCTGTTTACATCTGGAATGGATAAAAACCGTTTCTTTAGATTCAGAAATTGTGAACTGTTCGTCAGTGCGAGGACACTCTCGTCGGTAAATCCGAAAAATGTTTTGGGGTAAATCACTAAACAAACAGTTCTTCGTTCCTTTCTGTTCCTTGACGGTAAATCAACCACACCGTCAAACCCGTTTGCGTGGATTGTTCTTGGGTGATTTCTCTGTTCCCACCCATAAACTGCCCTTTTGGGTTGATCTGGCTGTACATAGCAACCAGTTCGAGAAATAGTCCACTTTATTCAGTGACTTACGAGTTTCAAATTCCCCTCGGTGATACCCCCACCAACTCGGCCCACCGAGGTTGGATCAGGCCAGGATATCTGAATAACACAACTATATAGGTCACATGGGTGCAGTATCGCCAAGTTTATCTCAATCGCTCAACCCAGTTGGTCCCCAAGCGTTTAAGAAAAATGTCCAGGACCCACCTCCAATCCCTCCACAGCACTACCATATTTGGCATCTGCGTCTATCCCTAAAGCATCACTCGAATCAGAGCATTTCCGAAAAGCCCACCTTCACCCCAGCCCACCTTCACCCCACTGACGTCAAATCTGGTTTTGGCCTCAAACTACATGTCTAGGTCCCATGCATTTTTTACCTTCCGAGTCTTATCCCAATCACTCTATCCGATCGGCCCCTACTGGTATTACAGTATTTCCGAGACCTCCTTGCAACACTGTTCTCGGACGCGGATAAACTGAACATCTTGGGCAAGTTTCAGTCGAATCCCGAGCACTTTCTGGGGGCCATGAACCCGTTTGGTTTTTGAGGAGTATCACAAAGTTACCGTGTCCCCAAGCTTCCACTCACAGTTGTCAGATTTCATTCGGACACAGAAGCAGCAAATTTAGGGCATCTGCTCCCATCAGCCATCAAGTTTCCATAAAACTGGATTGCCCGTTCACTTCACCTTTACTTTGATCCAATACATCCTCATGCCAAATTTCAACAAATATCTCAACCCCTTTGAAAGTTATCATGGTAACAGACAGACAGACAAGTCAGACGGAACCCCAAAAAGCCGCTTAGTTTACAAGAGTAAATATTCAAGCAGTGAAGTAGTCTGCTGCAATGTCTGTAACTTTTTCTGGTTTGCAAGACTATTGACTGCATCGTATGTTCCTGGTTCCATTTGATAACCATTGGTGCTAGGAAGCGAATGACAAATTCATTAACTTTCATTTGGAAACCATCTGAATTGATATGTTACAATTTATTATTACAATGGTTGTAAGATGTGTTCGTGGGAAACGTGCGCCGTTGCCGCGCAGCGGCAACGGCGCTTTTTGTCGGTAAATTGCTAAATCTTGTCGGTAAAGTCTGGGCTTGCCCCCCCACGAAAATTGGCTAGTTTCGCCACTGAACACGCTTGAACTACTGTTTCAGGACACTTGCCCAAGGATGGGCCTTTATAGAAGAGTTGTAACGACTAATTTGACGAGAAATTGCATCGACTGGGTCGATTACCGAATACTTATACGAAATATACATGTTACTAGACCAAGGCGGCAGGCGGAGGAGGAACTTGCAATACTTATAAAACGTTGACCGAAGTTTTGATCTATCTGCATCTGTCAGTATTCTCCAAAAAGGACTCAGATAAAGGAAATGCGGAAGCGCCATCGCATTATATAGTCGAGCTAAAAGTCGTCGATCAAATTTTTTCTTATTAGCCACAATTCGACTGTAAGCAAAAGCTATCTGTTTTTTAAAATGTTCAAGTAATAGCCGCCGAGTTTCCAAAATGGACTTGCCAATAGGCAAGGCCCAGATAAACTATAGAATCAACAAGTTCCACATTGTTATCCACTTGTTAACGTTTAGATATGTCCGGAGACTAAATCATTGGCTAGTTTGACATTTTTGGGTCTCAGAGGCTGAATAGCCTAGTAATTAGCTCAATTTCAAAATCTTCAAGAAATCATTACAACGAATTTAGTCTAATTTATGGCGTGTGTTTACTGTAATCTATAAGTTTACATTCTTTTTTCTTCGGACTTACGGGAATTAACAAGAAAAAACAGACAATAAAATACTAAAATAAATCGATAAGCTAATATTTAGTTTGATTTTCTACACGTTTTCCATATACCTGCTAAAATAAAAACATTTGGTTAGATCCATAGTCAAACTATGATCCCAGCCTCCCCATGTCGGGCTCTTGCGACCCGCGCCACTAGATGACCCAGCGGTCGGATCGAGTCGAGTTAGATCCATAGTCAAACTATGACCCCAGCCTCCCCATGTCGGGCTCTTGCGACCCGCGCCGCTAGATGACCCAGCGGTCGGATCGAGTCGTGGCTTCATCTTGGGTCTTGGGTGGGGGGGGGGGGGGTAGACGTTGCAAGTGCTAGAATGCTTACGATGCAACTCCTTGAAGAATCAAAGGCAACTCACCAAAATTGTAAACACCAATGAGAAAGCCTGACAGGGCGAAGAAAACATGCTTCCAAGTTACTGGACAGTGTTTCAGATGCTTGGTGTAGAAGTAAGATAATGGATAACCTGGAAGAGAATGTTACATTTATCAAAGCATTCACAGCTCTAATAGGTCTACCTATAGACCTACCCTGCTACCCTATTGATGTAAACTGGGGAGGAGGGGTTAAATGGACCTCAGCAACAATAGCCTACACCACAAGCCTGGTATGAGCGTAAAAATGCCATTTCTGGATTAATACATCATAAAGCGCTTTTCCACTGGCAGGACAGAGATGCGAAGCAAAAATCTAATGCCATGGGATTTACGCACTAGTTGCCTTAATGATCGAAGTTTTGTTCGCCGTTGGCTTGGCTGGTTGCTTAATTTCCGTTTTCAAACGCCGTCGAAGTTCACCGTTTGCTTAATTAGTGTTTAGTTAACCCGGTCGCCAGTTCATCAACGTTGCAGGCAAGCTTCGAACTTGCTAGCTCACAAAAGTTGACAGTCAGAGTTTGAAGGAAAAACTGTGACCGGGGACCAAAAACGGTACCGTACTTAAAAAGAGACCTTTCAGTTTGAAGGTGACTTGAAACTTCGATCAAAAACACAGAACATTGTTTCTCTGCTTGGGGGAAAATGAAGCTTGTATGTGAGACAAGAGGTGATGCCATTTATAGAGCTTTTGATCTAAAAGATGGTTTTTAACTCTTTTTCTTTACCATTTTTTTTTTTTTAAATCCTCTATACAGGGAAGTAATTACAATTTGTAATGTCCTTGCTGCTTTAATGAAGAACTGAAGATCAAACACACCATTTTTGTCATTTCTCAAACCCAATTAGGGTGAACTCGGGTAAGTCCGGCCACGGGGTAAGTCCGGCCATTTCACCCCTCGTCTGTGTTTTTTTGTTTTTACTGTGGCTAACTAGCCTCTTTTCATCCTTAAGGATAGCACTTGGGAACAGTGCCGGAGATTTCCACAATTGTATTCACCTCGCGGAGTTACAACAGGTTGAAAATTTGAGGACGGCCATTTTTATGGTTCCAGGGTAGGGGACTTCACTAAAGTCGGTTTTTCTTGGAGATGCAATCAGTTACAGCTGTTTTGGAAATTTACTTAAAGTCTATGGTGATTGGAGAGTTCCCCAGAATATTTCCACATTTTACTCTGCATAGTTACTTGACTTAGAGTGATGGCCGGACTTACCCCCAAAATACCCTGTTTTGGGAAAGAGCGGCCGGCCGTACTTTCCTCGCATGAGGGAACTTCGGCCACTGGCCGGACTTACCCCAAACAAGGTATTTTTAACTGAAATAGCCTATTACTTTGTGCAAAAAAAAATGATTCAGGCCAGTTCAAGCATTTTCACTTCCTGCTCTTGCTAATCGTTTCAAGATACAAGATACTCATTGGAAAAGACTTCAGCTTGACCCACTAAAAAGACGGAAAGTCTGTAAGAAAGTCTTTGTTAATGTGTTGGCCTCTTTCGCAATATTCATCTGCAAAATTCTACCGACGCCATGGGGATACTTTTGAAAAAATAATCGAGGACAAGGAGGGGGGACTGCAGTTTTGGTATAACAAAACAAAGAATGTGAAGGAAACAACAATAATGATCATTAACGAGACAATGAATCATCTAAAGTATAACCGAAAAGGGCTAGGATAGGACAATTTAGTTACCCGTCACTTATTCACATAACCTGGCTTGAACACCCGCTGAAAACGAGTTACTTGTTGTTCCGCTATTCACGAATAACCGATTTTCAAATAGTGGAATTCAAATAGTGGAATATGTGGTGCGTCTATGCGCTTGTATTTTTTTAATGCCTTACGAGCAAGATTTATTATTTTTTTGTTCAGGCACTAGGCAATCGTCACCAATCTCACCACTGCCCACAAAAAAGCCGCATTTGTGTTGCAATTAAAATTTCGCGCGTCATCGTAGAATTTTCGCTGTGGGGAAGGACGGAGCTATTCTGAGCCTCATAACTAGAGCAAATAGTGGAAAATAAAAAAATCCCTTTGCAGAATCCAAATAATTCAATGTATCCAATTAAATGACAAACAATAAGTTGGCTTTACAGTTAAACTTTAAAGGGCGAAGTATTTTTCCAAAACAGAAAAAGTTAGAATATCTATACCAAGAAATTCCAGTTGAAGTTTAAATTAAAGCCGCTTAAAAATTAAGCCATTAAAGCTTACTGAATCAGGGTCTTTTGAAGTTTAAGTTAATCGTCAAGGGGTCAAAGCGTAGCCTACAAGGCGATCATTGCCAAACGCAAATGAGTGAGCAAAGTTTGTGGACGCAGTTCTGATTGTATTTGAAGTTTCCTATTCAAATATATGATCAAGATTTACAAGATACCACATTTTTGTGTGTACCACATTGTCATTGTCGTGCATTTTCGTTCCGGGGTAAGTCCGGCCGGCCGGAGTTACCACAGACTAAGGGAAAATCAATGGTTCTGACATGTGGTGGCTTCTGTTGATGATATAGCCTAATTTCAGAGATGCATTCATATTGATCGCAGCATGCTCTACAAGATGTCAGGCTCCAATTATTTTTATCTTCAAAAATAAAAAAGATAGATGGGGTGGCCGTATTTACCCTAAATTTGGGGTAAGTCCGGCCATCCTGAGGTGTCCTAGTTATAAGGACCACGGAACTCAACTGAGTTAAGTTATCAAGAAACTAAAATATGCAAAATATTTGCAAGAATGTCAACTACCCTAGAAATACATTAAACAAAGTCCGACACTCAACAGAAAATCTTCCATCATGCTTTTGATAAAAAAAGCATAGTAAATGGCCGGACTTTCCCGAGTTCACCCTATTATGATCATTCAATGCCTGGTTGTATCTGTGAACATCCCTGTGGCAGGAAAGAGATATTGAAATTCGGTTACCCTAGTCCTAACTGATATCAAGCAATTAAGAATTCCAGCTTCTGCTACAAGTGGCAAAATGACATAGTACCGGTGTTCTAAAGAATATAGCATCAAGAATGACTGGCAAATGAAAATCAACCATTTATCCACTTTATCCACTAAAGGATGTACTAACTTAAAAGCAGACTTACCTATGAGAATTGAAAAAAGTAGTCTAAGCGAAGGCTCCGAAGCCCCTATAAGGTCTGCAACACCTTGTAACATTTTCTTGTTGTGGATGAGTTATACTAGGGTGATTGAAGGGTCTATTTTTATAGACTTCGCAGTTAAACTATGGAGATCTGAAGAGCATGCTGAAAATGGTCTGGAAAGAAAGAAAGATTCAACTAATTCAGCAGTCTCTTTTGATCTCAGAAGTTCTATCTTATCATGCTGAAACATAATGACTTTCATGCATCTAGCCCCCCAATCACATTTTCCAATTGAGAACTCCTAACAGATTAGGCTAAGTGTGCTTGTGAGGGGCCTGGGGGCCAGCTGCCTCCCCCCCACGAAAATTACTGTACTGTAAAAGCTCCGTTGATAGATCAGAAAAATTATTGTCGGTAAAGCGGCAGTGTTTGTTGTGCAATCACAAAACCTTTTTTCGAGAAGTCGACAGTGTTTGTTCTGCGATCAGGAAACTTTTCGTCGCGAAATTGACAGTGTCTGTCGATATTCCGTTTCTGGTACCGACAAGAGCTCTGTCGGTGAATATCAGGAAACCTCACATGAGTCATGGTTGAATCATGAGGAAGTCGGCTCCGAACCGACATACAATTTTCCGTGCTTCATCTGTTGGTCGTTTGTCAGTAAGCTCCCACGAACTACCCACGTTCGCGTGACCCTGCTACTCCCTGATGATTGGAAAAAGCCTTCTCGGTAAGTCCGTCAAACCCATCAGTCGTGCTGTTTCCGGAACCGAAGACAGCTTTGTCGGTAAAGCCGATGAGCTTGGTCGGCAGATTTAGATCTCTAATTTCGTTTGCTAGTGACTTTCCGATGCGGTCACGGGAAAAAGTTTGATGATTCGGACGAATTCTATTTTTGTGTTACCTTTCTGGTAGCCTACTGGAAAAAGATGATCGGCAAAATCCTTGTCGGCTTGTCGGTCTTTTTGCAATGACTGGGAAAAGTCTTGTCGATATTCGAGAACACTATTCCGTTTCCTTCCGGAATCGACAAAAAACTTGTGGTAATCAGTAAATATGAAAAGATAATCGGTGCAAAGACCTTTTTTTTTTCGGTGGTGACAGGAAAAGTCTCGCCCTCTAAGTTGGGAACCTTCTTTCGTTTGTTGGTCTTTTCGGTGTGGTTAATAAAGTCGGTAAACAATCAATCCGAGAAATAGTCCACTTTACTCAGTGACTTATGGCTTTCAAAGTCCCATCACTGGTACCCCCTCCCCCACACAACTCCGCTGACAGAAGATTGTACTGGGCCTAGGTCTCAAAATTACACAAGTATGCACATCACCTTCGTATTGTCCAAGTGTTATCCCTATGGGGACCTGCCCGAAACTGCCCCCACCATTGTCATATGCGGATAAATGGCACATCTTGGGGCCCCTGAATGGCACACCTCACTCGAATAGGATCCCTTTCTAGGGCCTCTGAACTTCGTATGCTCCAAGTTTCATATCAGGCATTCCTGATATGGAACTTCCGTGACCCCTCCCCCTTCAAATTCCCCTCATCGTTACCGACTGGCTGACAACATTGGGGGGACATCCCCCCTCACCCCCAAATGTGATGCCCCTGAATAAAACTCAGCTGACTTAGGCTATCTGTTTTCCACAGTCAAACACCGATCTCTTCCCTCTCAACAACCCAATCGAGCAGCAAAAAACAGCCGCCGTGTCCAAAATGAAATTGCAGCAACAGCTTTATTTCCAAGCAATTTTTACAAAGAAATTCACAAAATCAGATTCTTTAGCAATAATTCCAGTTCATTTTCCAGCTTCAGTCACATGAACCTGAAGAGGACCCTTCTTGCAAGACCCTTGCCGGCCTTGCCAAGAAGGGCCAAGAAAATGTAGCTGACTTATCCATTTTGCAGTGTCAAATATGATTTGCAGTCAGCTTGGGCTGAATGAATTTTTAACAAATTTGTATGTGGGTACCATGCCTTTGCTGCAGCAAAGGCCAAAGCCAAAGGAATAAAAATATAAGCTAAAGCAAAAAACGAAAGTGGCAGGCAAGATGGTCCAAAATAAAGTATTCAAGGAGGAGGTAAGTTCTAATTTACTGGTAGAACTGAGATTACTGGGTCAACTGGGTGACACTAACAAAATGAAAGAAAGTTGCACCTACAGAAAAATGCAAAATGATAAATTTCCTTCTGATTCTTCTTAGTGTCGGACGATATTCGATATCGATATATCGATATATCGGACCAAATATCGATATCGAATATCGAAACGTAAATACCGATATCGAAAACGATATTTGTTCATTTATATTTATTGTAAATAATCCGACATAAGTCACATTAATATATCCGATATTTGAGCAATATGTTCTTCGTATTCAGTTTTTATTTGTTCGAAGTTTGAGTCGATACGAGATGCTTTTTTAAGACAATTTTGCTCTTAAATTTTGGCGAAACGAGACGGATACTGTAGCGAAAAATGGCACCGAAATATCGATATATCGTTTATCGAATATCGAAAGTGAAAATATCGATATATCGAAAAATCCAAATATCGCCCAACTTTCTTCTTCTTCTTCTTTTTGTTAGACCGTGTGTTCGGTGTGTTAGACGCTCAAATCGAACTGCGGATACTGTTTTGAGAACGGGTTGCACTTGCATCTCATTCTTTATTCCTTTCTGCTGGATGATCAACGGACTTAGGAACCTCAGTTCTGCATACCGTTCTCATCTCATCCCGTTTTGCTACAATCAGACATTATCGGGAACAGGTCCTTGGGCAAAATTGCAGAAATGGATAAAAGCACCCTATTTTTACGAAATAAACATAAAAAGATAAAGGGTGTCATGGAATGGACCTTCCCATTTTCCATCACTCAGGAGTAAAAATATATCATAGATCACCTCAATTAAAACTTTTCTTACCGTTTTATAAGTAGAAAAGGCACTGCATTTTTGCTGACCCTTTCTTTGCCTATTTATTTTTTGCTTCTTCGGGCCCATTTGAATTTCCAAGGGGGCCCTTAGCTATCCAGGAAATAAGAATTATAATATGTTACTCAACACAATATTACAAAGATACCATATAATGAAGGATAATCATGTTCAGAGTTCCGACATTCAACTGACCAAGCCTCTTTTGCGCCTTGATGACATTCGACCCTTGAACAATGGGTCAGTATCTCGGACTAAAAAGGACTCAATTTTCAGGAGTGACCTATAGTCAACCAATACGAGGCAACCAGATCTTACTGTTCTGATGAGAAACTGATTTTTTCAGGATACTTTTCCTGCGTAGCTCTGGACCCCCCTGGAAAGCCAGGGGGCCTCTGCCCCCCCCTCCTAAAAGAGGACCCAGGAAATCGTACGCAAATCCTGATTTTATTGGTAACTAACCCCTCAGTTGAAAATTGGTGCAAAAGCTTACGATCTCGTTTGGCAGAAAACGCGACTAGTAACCCGCGCTGAGTTAAACAAGCTCATATCCGAGGACACAGCACGGGCTCAAGACACACAGGGGCAAGTCGCTAATAGCACCGCATGTACAACCGAACCAGGATATCGACCGTCATTTGACAGGCAAGAAATCGTCTGCTAGAACGCAGGAGGTTACGAACAACTCGAGTGATGATATCAGTCATCCAGGATAAGGGAATTCCTATTAGGAAGTACGAAAACAGTTGCATTTTTCTTACTCCCTTGATCTTTACTTCTTTCAATCCAAATATTCTCAGTTTATCAACAATGTACAGATATGATCAATCTATCTGACACATAAAATGGTCAAAGCGCCCCTTCTGAAGTAGTCCAGCAATCTGTTGCGGACATGGTACATGCTACTCTTTCACTGAAATGTTTGTCCATTCATCGGCGGAGATGATCTTGTCGACGGGCCCGTCATTCAGCTTTCCAACCTCCCATTCTTGAACATTGGCCATCAACTTGGCTTCTTCGTTTCTGTTCTTTCTTACTTGCCTCAGGAAAGCTCTGCGTCAAGTGGGCAACATGATGCTCTATCTGATCCCTCTTGTCCTGTACCTATTCTCTTAAAGGAGCTGTCGTACCTATAATACTAATGCAACCTGCTTCTGTAATCGCTCCATGAATTCTCACACCCGAAGACCAGAATTTGATTAGGTATTTCCTAACCCCACTGACGACAGCTCACTGATTTTCTCCTCTGAATTGTTTCGCTATCTTCGATGCGCATCCTGCTGTAGACAGTTGCTTGTGCGAAGAAAGAATGAGTGAAGAAAACCGGTTATTTAATCTTTCCTTCTTTTGCTATAAGTCAACTGACCTAGAAAAAGGCTTAAGATAGCCAAAGCCGTGGGTATGCTGAAAGCGTAGAGTCTAGTTTTAAACTACCTTAAAATAGTGGAAAATAAACAGTAGTTAGTGGGAGGTGTCCTTTAACAATAATAACAATACAATGCAAAAATAGGCCAATGGCCTCCACAAAACTTCTTCCTTTATCGCATTTGGCCATTTATTCATAAAAACTCACAAAACAAAACTAAAGAATGCTTCCTGGTAAGTACCATCACTGTAAAAAAAAAAACACCCCACTTATTGCCCCGGCATTCTATAGTTCGGCCAGCCTGCTTTGCCAGCCGGATTCACCAACGCTGAGGCATACGCCGTCATGTGCTGCTGATACTGCTCAGGGGTTATATACCCAGCAGCAAGCCACTGATTATACGCAGCAAGGGTTTGATACGCCCCTAAGGCATGCGCTTGTGCTGTTGCCGCAGAGGGGGGTTCATTCTGAGGAGCAGGGGGTTGTTGGGGAGCAGGAGATTGTTGGGGAGCGGGAGGTTGTTGGGGAGCAGGGGGTTGCTGGGGAGTAGGTGGTTCCTCCTTCTTCACCGGCTCGGCGGGTTTAGACCTTGAGGTCCTCCCAAAATCGTCCAAGTTCAGGGAAATTCCCCTCCGTGGTTTCTCGGGAGGGGTACTCTTTCCAGATACAGAGGGGGTTGCTTGTTCAGCTTTGACAGCGGGCTTTTCTTCCTGTGTTTTACCAGGAGATGGGGGAGCCGGGTTCGCTCCTTCTTGGAGCATCGCCCTTTTCTTCAAATGGAAAGGAGAAGGCGTGCGGGGTTTAGATCTTTTCTCTTTGCTAGCAGGCACCATGGACTCCCGAAGCTTTTTAACCTTGTCCGGGTGAGTTGTCTCTAACCGCTTCATGTATGTCACAAGGTCCTTCTGCTCTGTCGGGGTCAAGTTTCGGAAGTTGCTAATTAGCGTTTTCAGCTCTTCAAGACTAAAATCTCCTAGCATTTCTGGTTCTACTTTGACTTCGGGCTTCTTTCCTTCACTAAGACTGCGCGGTTTCACGTCATCGTCCTCGAAGCTGTTGCTCACGAATGACTTTGACTCGGCGCCGATATTAACAGCAGAAGGGAAGAGGGGTAGAGGTGGAGCTGGAGCCGGAGCCGGTGGAGGCGCAGGTGCCGCTGGCCTCGGCGGTTCGATTTTCAACTCAGGCGCAATGTGAACATTAAGCCCCGGCAGTGCATTGATGATCAAGTTGTGCAGCGCCTCTTCTGATATATTATCCTTCCCGTGTGTACTTAGTGTATAAGCAATAAACTGTGCCAAATAATGTTTATCCAACGGTTTCTGTTTCTCCACCACCACTGTTGGTACAACGGGGGCAGCGGAGAGTATTGATGTTACAACGCTGGACGCGGCTCTCGGCGACGCTTGTACCGCCGATGCGAGTGAGCTCAGAAGCGTCACTTGGTCGATGACGTTACGTGTGGCTTTAATCGCGTTGGATTCAATAAGCCCTGCAGCGAGTTGCCCCGTTAACTTTTCCTTTGCCATTTCCAAAGTATTCACAACACCGTTGTCTTCAAGAAGTTGATCTGAGCCACGTTCGACTGTGCGTTCAATTGCAACGGCACGGGATAACACAGAGTTTATAGCTGGGGCTAGGGAACCAAGTTGATTCTCCAGTGCGCTCATCATACGAACGACAGAGAGAACTGTGACAGGTCCTTGCTGGACCGGAGTTGGACTTCTTCTTCGTACAGGAGAGGGACTTCTTCGTCGTATAGGACTGCGGCTTCTAAGAACTTTCGGACTGCGCGATCGACGCCTTGGACGATACTGGGAATCCTTCCTAGAGCTCGGAGGCGGTGAGGGGTTTCGAACAACCCCAGCGTCAATACGGCTGACGACTTTTGGCGCTTCTTCCCGTCGGGGTTCGTGGCGAGCCCGTTTGTCCGGCCGGTCATTTTCCGGTTCATATCCTTCGAGTCCGTACTTCCGGACGAGCTCGTCTTTTTTACTCATCATTTCCTCCTCGTCAATTTGTTTCACCCGCTCGTTCCAGTGGACTATCCACTCCGGTTTGAAGTCGTAATTCGTGGGGTCTTCTCCCTCTGCCTTCAGCTCCTTATACCGTCGTTCCCAGAAGGTCTTCCACTCTTGGGCGTACTTCGGATGGTCTTCTGGTCGCTTTTCTAGGAATTCACGTTTACGCTTCTGAGTTTCGTGGATGACTTTGAGCTCCCGCTGCATGCGCTCCCAAAGATCTCTTTTGGAGACGGGGCGAATCGGGGAAGTTCGCGGAGGAGGAACGTAACGGCGTGGGGTTTTGGATCGAGAACGGGATCGGCGCTTCGACACTCTCTCTCTCGGCTCTTCGTCTTTTTTTTGCTCTGCAAAGGAATTCTAAAATCAATATTTTTCAACGGCTTCGCATCTGTTTTTACAGTCGGTTTCATATAGAGAAAAAAGGTACCGCCTCATTAGTAATTTGAAGGCCCTAAGTTAAGTTGTTGTTGCTGGCATTCTTAATTTCTTATAACCCTATTGTACTTTGTACAATTTTGGCAGGTAATACATCAATATCTTCGCTTCATCGCTGGGCAAGATAAAGAGACCATACTTTGTTGCATTAACTTTCTACTAGACCATCGACTGTGCCTATGAATATTACATACCGAAAGGTACCCTTATAATCACGAGCTAAAAGGGCGGGATAGAAGAATCAAATGTTAGAAAAACAAATTATTTTTGATGACAGATGATCACAAAACATTTGAATCGCGAAACACACCTGTACAGAGAACACCTGGACCAGCGATTTGCATGTGACCCGATCGATTGCATGATCGCGACTAAAAACAAACCTGAATGAATTAGACTTACTTTTTTAAAAGACACTGGAATACATGAGACACTGCGGAGAATGCGAGGGGTTTATGGCTTCTGTCAAGGCAAAATGTTATGCAGAGGCACACCACCGTTACCTTATCAACTTCAAAGGTCTTGTTAAAGTTGGTTAAAGGAAAACTGAACCTCTTAGACAAAACAGCTGTTTCTGCTGTAACAGCTATTGTGTTCGCCCGGGTTTGACCACTTTTGCCGCAAACGAAAATTCACCGAACTTTCCGTGGTTTCAGAGAACCTAAAAGGCCGTGGATTGCGTACCGATCAGTATAGTCAACCGTTTCTTTCAACATCGCAACCTCCATCGACAAATAAACAATTCCAACAGGAATTATATACAGTTATTTTTTTAATTTCTTCCTTTCTTTTTCTTTCTTTTCTCCATTTGTTTTAATATTTGTTGGTAATAAATAAAAAATGAGTTCATTAATTAGATACAGTTCCAGATGTCGTTCAGTGTTATGCGTAAAAGTTTTGTGTCACTGTGTTTGTTGTGTTCAGTGTTTTTCTTCGTGTCATTTTCTATCTTTATTCTGGGTTGCTCCATTGTATTCGTTGTTATGAATTATCGTTATTAACTTATTATGATAATAGTGACAAGCTTCTAGCTTACCATTTTTTGGAAATCGATACTCGGTAACTCAGTTTGCCCCAAAATTGGAGATACGACCTTTTGATAACCGGGTATCGAAATAATGAATAAATTACAAACTAACCTTTGTTCGTTAGCTTGATGTTAATGGCATACTTCTGCTTCGTGAAGGGTTTTTTCCTGAGCATCTGCACCCCTCTCGCTTTTGCGCCTTCCGGCTTGGTCTTCTTTTCCTCCTCATCGGGTTTTGTTATAACTTCCACCTCCATTTCTGGCAAATCATCATCGTCAATACCCAGGGGATCTTCGGCTTTTTGCTCCTTCGCTTTCTTGTAGAACGAATCGACAGTGGTGTCCCGCGTCATTTCTTCCCGGAGTGCTGTCAACTTCGCCATCCTAGAAGATGAGCTCACTTAATAGTTGCGTTTGTGCAGATACCATGGTATCTGATGTACGGTCTAAAGTCGTTGCGGTTATCGTGGTATCTGATACCACGGTCAAACGGCATTTTTGCAGTTGTTATGGTACCTGGCCAGTTACCATGGTAACTGATATTCAGATATCACGGTCCGAAAAGTCACGATAGATGCTGTCTTCCACCTTCTCCGCCCACAAGAATCAAATTCTTTAAGCTTAAAATAAAATTCAGGCTCTTACACTGTTTTCACCTTTTTGGAAACTTTTCACCAAATCGGACAAAAATCAAATCCGGTCAATATTCTATCGTTTTGCTAAATATGTATTACGCCTCCCCCTGGACGAGAAACTCGAAAAATTCCAGTGGTTACTAAATTACTGATACTTTAACAGCAAAAACTAAATGCTCACAATTCTCGCTTTTTCTTCTCTTTCTCTGCTTCCGCGTCGTCGGTGATGTCCATATTTGTTTCCATTGTTTCACCCTTATCGGTTTTAGGTTCATCTTTGGGTGCGGAATCCGTGGCTGCCTCAGTTTTCTCTGCAGCAACTTTCCCCACATCTTTCGGCACAACACCGCTACGGATGAAAAGATTACATTAATGAGTCTTACACCAGAACTTCCAGACATCAGCGGGGAATTTAATGTGCGTGTACACTGGTATCGCAGGCAGCTAATACTGACGAATTTCGCCTGCGAAGTCTCACGCGCCCTTCATAAAATCTAATGAGGAGTTGCCGCCAGACGCTCTAGAGAAACAATAACATTCTTCACACGTTGGATCTTGGTATAAGTTATCTGAAGGGGCAATAGGCGATTAGGCTTTCGGTTTGTACAAGTCGCCCATTAGCCCCTGGGAGAAGTCAGTTATGAGTCAGCAGTCAGCACTGAAGTCGGAAGCCAAGTTTGACGAACTACGAAGTTTTACGTAACAGGGTTGGCTAGAGAACCCATGGAGGCAGAGGCATAAGAGGCAAACATGAAAGAATTTGAATATACCCAAACAGAAATGGTTAAACGCACACCAAGAAGTAACGTGTCGTTGTTTACTTTACTCTAGCGCATCTAGAGGCAAAAAAGATCTACTCTGGAAGGAATTTTATGAAGGCGTATTGGACTGTATGTGCACGTATCTTTATGGGTGTTTTTGTGTTCTACAGTCAAGCGTGTTCTTTCGTAAGTGCAGGTAGCGCGCTCTTAAAGGAGGGAACTGCCATGCCGGAAAAAAAAACTACCAGCCAACAGAAATGATCATTACAATCAACATTATTCACAGACGAGTGACTGAATCGGTCCTGTTCGACAATGAGTAAGTCAATCCCACCCGCGCATAAATTATTCAGTCCACGCGATTTCTCCTTGAAAACATGGCTAACTGTTAGGCAGACATGACACAACATTCTCAACGCAAAGTTCAATTCAATTTATTCTCGAAACCGATACAGCGGTCAAGCCATTTTGGTGGTTCTCGGCCACATTATTATCCATATTGTTAGATGAGTGCTTAATACTTGGTGGGTATAGGTAGAGTGTAAATTTAAACAAATGCTGCCAAATATTTACCTGACTATATTTAAACTTTCTATTCGTGTCTACCAGCTAAATGATTTTCTTTCTATTTCGTTTTCTAATTTGAACTTACGGTCCATTTTGAACCATATTGCCCATAAGGGTACTCCCAGTTCTTGCCATCAAATGGTACCGGTGTGTCTACAGAACGCCCATCTTTCCTCAAAATCACTCCAAGAACGGTTGCGAAGAACTAAAAGATTGAGCCGGGGAGGTTTACAGGGTGGAACACGGGGGGGGGGGGGGGGGAGAAATTTGTAGATATAAAACTCTCGGGGGGACCATCCGTCTGGGAGTGTCGCACAGGAGCGCTAGTAGGCTTGCCTGGGTTTCAGTTTCTTTTTTATGTTTGTGTTACTTTAAATTGCCACGACTTTAGTGCAAAACAGACACTACAACTACTTAGAGTGCAAGACGTAAGTTACCACATGGTAAGTTACCACATGGTAAGTTACCACTGGGTAACTTACCCGGTAATGGTAAGTTTCAGGTCAAACTTACCGGTAAGTTTCTCACAAGTGGTAAGTTTAAGATTTTCGTGTACAAAAATGTTCTCAGTTAAACCTAATCCATCCCTATGAGAGCTGGGACTTCAGAACAATCTTTCGCATACATTTTTAGTCGTCAGATTCAATGCGTGAGTCATTTACTGTACATCCGCTCAGTGTCATTTCCTGTTGGAAAAGGGTGGGCCAATCAGCGCGTGTCTTACATTTCTTGTCGTAACCAGTAAGAAACGGGTCTGTGTGAACAAAAATACGATAGTTGCGTTTTTGCTAATACCATGGTATCTGATATACGGTCTAAAGTCGTTTTTGCAGTTATCGTGGTATCTCATACCACGGTCAAAAGGCGTTTTTGCAGTTGTCGTGGTATCTGGCCAGTTACCGTGGTAACAGATATCACGGTCCGACCGTAGTATCTAGTCGTGGTATCTGAAAAGTTATCTCACTTTCATCAAAATTGTGTCAAATTGGTGAGAAAGAAGTTCAGCACTTAGTGATGTAACTGGATATCAGTTTTTCTTTTGGGATGACTTCGAAAAGTGCAATTTCGGCAATAGTCGTTTTTGCAGTGGACAGTATATCAGATACCACGGTAAATGCAAAAACGACTAATTGCATATCCAGTTACCGTGGTAACAGATACCATGGTATCCGCAAAAACGCAACTGATGAGTCAGTAGTCAGTCTGCAGTCATTCTGAATAAGTAAGAAAGACATCCCTAGAACATGTTAATTTGATACGGTGAGTTCTCTAGCTTATCTATTTTTCATTACAAAGTTATATTATCTGAAACCTAAAGTGCCATTTTGTTTCAATTTTTTCTCACTTTTGATACATGTAACCGAAGT
Organism: Branchinecta lindahli; assembly: GCA_023053555.1. Lineage (NCBI taxonomy): Eukaryota > Metazoa > Arthropoda > Branchiopoda > Anostraca > Branchinectidae > Branchinecta > Branchinecta lindahli. Next base: position 2,702,592 of record JAKZAO010000009.1, on the reverse strand, counting down.
AGCATATAATTTAATAAAAATGATACAAATATATGAATATTCTTTAATACTCTCTCAAAGGGGAAGGGATACAACTCCTTAAATACATTAGTATCTGTACCACTTGGGTGGTAACTTACGGTAACTTACCAAAGTTACCGATAACTTACTCGGTAAGAGTAAGTTTCGAAACTTACCGGTAATTCTTGCACTCTACAACTACTACAGCTAATCTCATCCAACAGACATAAGAGGAATGTTATGCTCCGTCCCTCTCCCTTCAAGAATACGAACAAAAGACAGTCTTACCTAGCTTCTCTGGCTTCCCTTTGGGCCTGGTCTCGCTCTTTTATCATTTTAATCTCAATCTCTCTCCCGGTCTTCAACGACTGGCCAATTGAAGCTAGTGTCATTCCACCTAAATTCAAAATAGGTCAAAAATTCAGTCTCAAAAAGGGATATCTCTACACGTTCGAAACCAACATATCATTTTTCCCGAGGACTCAAATGCTTGCATATCTTTACATATTTTTTTCCCTTTCATTTCTTCGGTACCAAAAATGTAATCATACATTAATAGAACAAGGAAAAAATACTTACAACACATATTGTGGCCCAAGTGCTGGCATACGTGTGCGTATTTACTGTATTTAAACATCTCGGTGTTTATATATCCGATGAGATTTTCGAGAATTAGTCCTTTGGAGTTGTACGAAAAAGTGGCATGCAGTAGTAACTGCTGCCACTGCATGCTACTACTAGCAAACTGGATGCTATTGCAGCAAGATTGGATGCTATCGGATGCTACTACTTAATATTATCCCAGTCGGAGGCATGTTAATCAAAGTATTCCATACTACTACATATCAATACATGCAACTTTTTCGTACAACTACCATACAACTACATCGTCAAATATGATTCACAGTCAGCTTGGCCTGAAGGAATATCTACTTAGTCAAAGAATTTTTCATCGGGTATACGTGTGTATATTTACACGGGTTCATCTTTTTAACAATGTTATGCTCCGTCCCTCTCCCCTCAAGAATACGAACAAAAGACAGTCTTACCTAGCTTATCTGGCTTCCCTTTGGGCCTGGTCTCGCTCTTTTATCATTTTAATCTCAATCTCTCTCCCAGTCTTCATGTACCTTGCCAAAAAATTATCGTGCTGCTGTTTGTGTTTGCTTTTGTTTTAATTTTTAATACCACAGACTAGGGTTTGTTATTCCTTGTTACAAATCAGTTAGTTAATTGCATCATTTTTATACCACACGCATCGCACTCTCGGCCGAGAACAGAGTATGAGGAGATTGGCACCTGCGTTCAGGGGCGTCACTACTAGGGGGGAGGGGGGACGCCCCCCCCCCCCCAATGGTGTCGGCCAGTCGGTAAAAAATAGCCGAGTCGGCGCGAAGCGCCGCTATTCTTTGTAATGTAAAAACAATCGATTTTTTTTCTTGGAAACAGTCAATTTTTCTTAAAAACATTTCCAGTTTCTTAAGAAAAACGACGTTTTTCTTAAATCGGCCGATTTTTCGTCAAAACTGTCGTTTTTCCTCAAAAATAGTCGTTTTTATCTGCAAAAACAGTTGGTAAAAATGACCAGCCAGTCGGTAAATACCCTGTCACCCCCCCCCCAAACATTTTGGCTAGTAACGCCTCTGCCTGCGCTATGCGAACCTTAGTCGGTTTGCATGCGAAAGTTTGCTTTGCTTTTGCTCGTAAAGGAAAGGTTTTGGATAAATGAAAACCTCCACCCAGCTTAAAGGACCCGTTCTACCTACGTTAATGATTCACTCCACGTCTTTAAATCATTTCATCCACTACCATTTCCGACAGTTTTGTCCTCCGTAACGATACTACACTGATTTCTGCATTTTCCGTGTTCGGCTCTATTCGACGCGCGTCAAGCTCCCGATCATGGTTTGCAAGATGCTCACCGGTCAGAAATCCTAGTTCTGCAAGTCTTCCGAGTTTCTCATCAAAGCCAAGGGGGGCCAAGTGGGGCTAAAAACAGCTGGGACGGGATTATAAAATGTTAAAAAAAATCGATGGAGATTAAGGGTAATATTATAGAATATTGAAATAGAAACTGTATCCACACTGTAAAAGTTTCTCCGAGTAAGGATTAAAGTTAACTGCAGTATTTGCTACTGGGATTAATTTTATCTCTGCTGGGATAAGAGTAATCCGAATTAGAGATAATCCTATCTCAACAGAGACAAGATTAATCTCAGTAGCAAATCCTGCAAGAGTTTTGTTTTACAGTGTACTGCAACTTGTGCTTGTGAACTAAAACTGTCAAAACTGTGAACTGTGCTTGTGACCGTGTGACCTAAACCCCCTCACATACTTACCTCCATCGTATCGGACGGGAGCTCCGGCAATCTCTGAAACAACTTCTGGTGGGGTAATGGTCATATTTATACCTACTCCAGGTTGACCCTGTTGCGGATAGGGCTGTCCAGGGTATGTCTGAGGACCTGCAAAAGAACATATTCACTATGCAATACGGATCGTTGGCATTCTTTCTTTGCAGAAACTCCAGTACAGGCGGGGGACATCCCTCAAGGAGTGTCTCTGACTTGGTTTGAATGGGTTAGTGTACGAGAGTTGGGCCTGTTAGAATTTAATGATATAATAATATTATTTATTTGTTACCCACTTACATCAAAAAGATAAATATCTGAAGTAAAAACTTGAAATGATAAAAACTTGAAGAAACAAGAGCTGGAAGCTCATATGACACTTGCAAGGCTAGATCAGAGGATGAAAGTAGGAATTCGTCAATTCGTGGGTTTCTTTTGATCATTTGTAAGCAAAACCATTGAGATAAGAATGATCATGGGTCCTTGAAAATCACGAGACTGTATCGTTTGGCAATGCATTTGGCTGTGCGCACTTTAAGGGCGCTAGAAAATCACCTGTAATCAAAACTCTTGAAGCAAAAAAGATGATCACCAGGAGCACGAAAATGTATATTTTACTCAAAAGTAAGGAACACTTTAAGGAATTCAGTTGTAAGCAAAACCCTTGAGGCAAAAATGATCATGGGCTCATAGGGATAACGAAAATGTATATATTGCTTAAAAGTATTTTTTGTACTTTGCGGTTAGCATTAGTACTTTAAGCGATGGTCGGATCTGAGAACTAACTATTTCTTAGCCAATCATGTCAAGTCTCTAATTTTCAAGCCAAGTTTCATCGTCCTAGCATGTCTGGAAGTACCTTAACTTGCGATCACCGGAATTCCGGACCCCCCCCCCCCTAACTCCCCCACAATACCCGAATCCGGTCCGGTTCTGTCACTGATCTACATAGGGCTTGTGCTTATTCTTCCCACCAAATTTCATTCCGATCGCTCCACTCCAAGCATGTCACAAGGTTTCCGGACCCCCTCCGACCCCCCCCCCCCCCCAGCTTCGCCGGATCCGATCCGGACTTGAAATGGGACATCCGAGGCATGTGGTCTTTCTACATATCAAGTTTCATTATGATCCGATCACCCGTTCGGAAGTTATACATACCTCAAGAGTCCGGATTCCCCCTCCCTCCACTCCCCCCACGATGGTCGGATCGGGAAACTGACTGTTTCCAGGTTAATCTGGTCGTGTCCCTGATTTGCCTGCCAAGTGTCCTAGCCCACCTGGAAGTATCTTAACTCCGTATGACCGGAATTCCGAAACCTCCCTCCAACTCCCCCCCCCCAGTGCACGAATCCGGTCCGGTTCTGTCAATGATGTACCTAGGGGTTGTGCTTGTTCCTCCCACCAAGTTTCATCCCGATCGCTCCACTCTAAGCGTTTAACATGATTCCCGATTCCCCCCTCCGACCCCCCCCCCACATTCATCGGATTCGGTCCGGACTTGAGTTGGGACATGTGAGACATGGTGTCCTTCCAAATACCATGTTTCATTAAGATCCGATTACCCGTTCGAAAGTTATGCATGTCACTAAATTCCGGATTCCGGCTCCCCTCCCTCCCCCCGCGATGGTCGGATCGGGCAAGTGACGATTTCCAAGTTAGTTTGGTCGGACCCCTAATACGCCTGCCAAGTTTCATCGTCCTAGCACATCTGGAAGTACCCTAACTCGCGATCACCGGACTGACCGACCGACGGAAAAGTGATCGGTATATGGCACTTGGCCGGAAGGCAAGTGCCATAAAAACAGAAAAAGACGCGAGACAAAAAATACACAGGTACAATAAAATTAATAAACAAACGGACCAAACCGTGGTGGAAACGCTGATACGCCGTTTCTGCGAGCTTTTCGTGCAGATCAGTCAACTTCACGGTTCAATTCCTATACCACAGAGGAAAATAATGAAGAAATTTGCAGAACCAGAAATAAGAAGATCGAATATCGCTAATATCTTTTTTCTTAAATATAGGGTAAAGGCCAGAAAGGCCATCGCGGTAAACATTGATTGATGAAGTTGCGAGCTCAGAAATGTATGTTCAAACATACCATAAAATCATGTCTACGTCTTTCGAGGCAAGGAAGTCCGAGATATTGGAGACAATCTTCATAACTGATAGACAGATAGATATCGCTTTTATTCTTCTCGAGGGTAATGGTAATGGGCCACTGAGGCCGCTCTTGCAGGTGAAACAATAACATGACCAAAACCTAAACTGACCTGGCATTCCGTGAGGGGGCACCATTTGACCATAGCCCTGATTCGGGTCCCAGAAAGGCCCGCCCATTGGGGGTCCATGGCCACCTGGCACTCCCATCTGCATCGGTCCACCATAGGGTGGATGCCCCCCTTGAGGGGGGTAGCCTGGATGGCCCATCGGTCCTGAAGCCATTTCACCCTGGGGTGGGTTTAGCTGAACCGGTGGGCTGTCGCTGAACCGACTTTTCCTTGTTTCCTGTTTTTTTTCCTCAGTAAAGTCGAAGGGGTCAGTTAGGTCATGGAACTGGGTATCCCGACACTCCCTACCGAACAAAAAGATTATTGAGCACGACCTGACAGGATCACGTAAGCAAGAAGAATAAAGTAAGAACAGGCATGCCTTATACCGAAGTCATGAAAATTCGCCACTACAGATATGGGGTCGTGCAGTCAGGATGGGAAGACGCAGACTCCCGAACGCTATACCCCAGTGGCAACCGGAGGGATCCAGACAAAGAAGGCGACCGAAGAACACTCTTCGCCGTACCTACCAGTCGGATCTCCACAACACCAACGCGTCCATCCCGCCTGAATGGGAAGACGTATGTGTGCAGCGGCTCACACGAGAGACAACTGGCGACTCTTCTTGGGTGCCCTAAGCGCCTGTGGTGGTGCGGGAGGAAATAAGGTCTCAGGCGGCATGTCTGGAATCAAGCTGAATTCTGGCGTCAGCAATCCGATTTATGCTTACCGGGGGTTGAGCATGGGCAGCGCCTGTTCACGACCACAGAGCATAGATGCAAGGTAGTAGTACACTCAGCCCTACCCCCCCCCCTCACTCACGGGAAAGCTGCCATTCTAAGGTTATCTCCAAATACTCCATATGTACGTTTACATGCCCTTGGGGGAGCAGCTGTCCTTACAAAACCAGCTTCTTCTCAGGACAGTTGGGTTTTCAGGTCACTCAGTGGCAGGCCTGTGAATTTCGGGAATGTCCGGGAGTGTGGGAACCCGGGCTCTCAAAAGTTTAGCACTCGTCGAATTAGTCGGGGTTGTAAAGATGATCTGATATGAGCCTTAACACTCTTCAGAATGGGCAGGGGTACGGGGGAGCTAATGGGACAAGAACATCGTAAGTTGGCTTGCAAGGCTTCATAGGACTCCACTGCTCTCCTGAGTACGCAAGTTGAGTTCTTGACACTATTATTGGGTGATATTCGATATCGATATATCGGACCAAATATCGATATCGAATATCGCAACGTAAATATCGATATCGAAAACGATATTTGATCATTTATAATTATTGCAGGGACAATCATTTATAATTTGGCAGGGACCGAGGGTCCCTGCCGCAGCGGGGACCCTCGGTCACAAATCCTCAACACAACTCAACACAACACAACACAACCTCAACACAACACAAATCCTCAACACAAATCCTCAATTTTTGGGCATGGTGTCCCAACGTCTGGGTATGCCCCAACGTATCGGCATGGTGCAGGGTGCTCATACGTTGGGGCACCATGCCCTGCAGCAAGGGCATGGTATCCCCATTCCCCATAAAAATATGTTTGAAAAGCTAATTTCCATTTCAGATTCTCAGCTCAACAGATTTTCATGGGGGTACCATGTCCCAAAAATCAGGATTTATGATGACCGGTTGAGGGGCCTGCTACTCCCCTGTTAATCAACGAACAGGGCTACGCCAGTCATGCACAAATCCTCAATTTTTGGGCATGGTGCCCCAACGTCAGGGCATGCCCCAAGGTATGGGCATGGACATGGTACTAGCATGGCACCCCCATGATATTTGGTTGAACTGAGATTGATTACATACCTAAACAGGGCTGTCTTCCTCTCCTAGACCACAAGATACTTGATCTTATGTTTTATCTAAACTCTTTTTCCATTTTAAAAATATTAGAGAACTTCCAAGAAATTTAGCCTTTAATGAAGGCCACTTTTTCCTATTGGTTTACCAATCCATTTCCAGGGAACAAAGGGAATTCATTCATGGCTAAATTTCTTGGAAGTTCTCTAATATTTTTAAAATTCGAAAAAAAGGTTGGATAGAACATAAGATCAGTTATCTTGTGGTCTAGGACAGGAAGACAGCCCTATTTAGGTATCCAATCAATCTCAGTTCAACCAAATATCATGGGGGTGCCATGCTAGTACCATGCCCATGCTCAAGGGCATGGTGCCCCAACGTATGGGCACCATGCCCATACCTTGGGGCATGCCCTGACGTTGGGGTACCATGCCCAAAAATTGAGGATTTGTGCTTGACTGGGCTACGCGACTTAGAATACCAAATTCCCGAGTTTAGTAGTATTTAATTTTAGTTTTTAATTTTGGTGCTTTCTAATATTTAAAACAAAGTTCACAGATTCACAACGATTTGCCTGTAAATTGATTAGGATGAGCATACCTACATCTATCACAAAGTAAGAAGCTAACGGCAAGCGAGAAGCCTAGTCCAAGTGCAGGAAGAAGAGCGGGTTGCCCTGTAACCTGACTTCCCATATCAAACACAAAATAGTTTACTCACATCAAATGCTTTGCTCTTCCTAACTTTTCTCTGATCATCGTTGCATTTTTTTCGAACTCCTCCTTTGCCAGGGTCGTATGCCTCAACCGACCTTGAACTTTTTCAATCTTCTCGACGACCTCGTTGAGGGCGGTGAAACAGGAGCTCCGCCAGTTCTTGACAGGGACTTTAGAAAACTTGGCATGAACTGTTGGGAAGTATTGTTCCTAAAATAAGACATTATTTAAAGTTTAACTGAAAAGCCGACTTATTTTTGTGTCATTTAATTGAATACACTGAATTATTTGGATCCTGCAAAGGGATTTATTATTTTCCACTATGTGCTCTAGTTATGAGGCTCAGAATATCTCCTGCAGTCCCCACAGCGTAAATTATACTATGACGCGGGAAATTTTAATCTCAACACAAATGCGGCTTTTCAGTGGACAGTGGTGAGACTGGTGACGGTTGCTTAGTGCCTGAACCAGAAAAAATGACAAATCTTTCTCGTAAGGCATACAACAAAAATACAACCGCATAGAGGCACCACAAATCACACGGAAATTCCACTATTTGAAAATCGATTATTCGTGAATAGCGGAACAACGAAGTAACTCATTTTCAGCGGGTCATCAAGCCAATTTAAGTGAATAAGTGATGGGTAACTAGATTGTCCTATCCTAGCCCTTTCCGGTTAAACTTTAAAGGTTCACCGAACAAGACCGAAAAGCAAAAATCAAGTTAAAGCATCCGTTCCAGTACCTATGCTCATTCATTCTTCATGACTCCCGTCGTGTATTTTCAGTCACTAAATACTCACTTTCACCAGGGACACATTCATTTCCTGTAATGACTCGCCACTCAGGGGGTTTGTCATTTCCTATGCTTCTATGTCGCTATGTTGCCCGAGCTAGTTTCCAAAAATTCCGCTTTGGTTCAAATCGGCGTTCTTGCTTGCCTCCTTGGACGTGAGGCCAAAGAGACTCCTCCCCTAAGGCGGAAGCTCTTCTCCAGCAGCCAATCCCAAATTCTGTCTATCTGGATAGTCAGGTATCCTATCCCTGTGGGTATTTCTCGAACTATCTGACGCTCGTTCAAGAGCGCAATCATTAATTTCCTGTAATGACTCGCCATTCAGGGGGCTTGTCATTTCTTATGCTTCTATGTCGCTATGTTGCCCGAGCCTCACCTAGTTTCCAAAAATTCCGCTTGGGTCAAATCGGCGTTCTTGCTTGCCTCCTTGGACGTGAGCAGGGGCGTAATTTGCTATAGGGCAGGGGGGGCAACTGCCCCCCCCCCCCCAGACCCCAGTTTGCCCCCCCCCAGCTTGATGTTTGCCCGTTCGGTCCTTGAGGCGTTTGACCTAATTTTATCGCTTCCTGTGTCGTTTTTGCCTTGGTCGATTAGTAAAATATCTCTTTGTTTCTTTGTTTTTATTATGTTTTTCTTCTTGAACTAAAACTGCTCATTTTCACTTGATTTGGGAAAATCGGCTCCAACTTTGCCCCCCCCCCCCCAGGATTTTGACGAAATTACGCCCCTGGACGTGAGGCCAAATAGACTCCTCCCTCAAGGCGGAAGCTCTTCTCCAGCAGCCAATTCCAAATTTTGTCTATCTGGATAGTCGGGTATCCTATCCCTGTGGGTATTTCTCGAACTATCTGACGCAGGGTCAAGAGCGCATCAGAAATCTCTTATTGACAAGCCCCCTGAATGGCGAGTCATTACAGGAAACTCATGGGTCCCTGCTTTCACCGAATTCTTACTAACAGGAATTACAATACGTCTTTTTCCACCAAGGACGTGACTAGGCAAAAGACGTCACAAGACCGACGGAGTCCCTTAAAACTACCATACGTTTCCTTTCTTTTCTTCATCTTACAGTTTTAAACATACAAATGGAAAGGAGACAAGTGCAAAACAAATCTGAGCATTCCAGTCGTTTTTTTTTCAGTCGTTTTTTTATGCCACTGTCTGACGCTTTTAAGCAACATGACGTTTCTACCTTACCTTACCTTACCAGTCGAAAGTAGTCTTTAGCTTCTGGAACAGAACTTTATCCAGCGAAAATTGAAACGGGCATGTTTGGGTCGGCTGCTATCGCCCAAACAAAATCGTCCCAACAATGGAAGTTTGCACGACTTCTAGTTTTCTGAATTTGCAATTTTCCGCTGAATTCTCTAAGCTACCCCCCCCCCCCCCCAACTGCCTCCTACCTCCACCCTATTATTGAGTTACGGATTTACGACGCACTGCCCAAGGGCGTAAGTGCAGTAAAAAGGACAAAGAAATACAAAATAATCGCAAAACACTCAAAAATAATTTCCATAAAGTTCACTAATTTATAATCACACTGATGGGATCGTGGACAGGTAAATTTCCAATCGGAGAACACAAATTAGAGGAGAGGGCTTCAAGTGTCAACAATGGGTCAGAAATTAACGAACGGCGGATCAGGTTATGATATATGCTTTCTGGCGAATGTTAATTAACACTGATAAAAAACAAATTCGTTCTATTTATTTTCGTTTTTGTAAATTCCTGCTCCACCTCCCTCCTTGGACCCGAAATAGTAAAAATCGTCGCTACGTACAACATTACTGACCCACTAACATCAGTTGGAAAAATTATACAGAGGTACAATAGTAACCTTAAGCATGACTGGGAAAGCATTCTTCGACAATAGGACAGTTTTGTAGATAGGATAATGTTGTAGTAGTCTCTATGTTTGTTTTGGTCTCTTGTTATTCTAGCGTTTCCTTCTTCTTTTCTTTCTTTATTCTACTCCGTCTATGCCATGTGCTTTTTGATGGGTGAAAAATAAAATTATTATTATTATTATTATTCTTATTGGATCATGGTCATCGTATGGTATCATGGTACGGTATATGGCGGATCAGGTTCAGGTATTAGACCGAGCTAAAAAGCTCGTATCCCTGTCTGCCCCCAGTGATCGATTTATATTGTATCAATAATTTTAAATTAAAGAACCTGAACCTGCCATGTTCTATGTTACCACTGGTGTTAGAGAGCCTGATTACCGTAACAAATGTTACCACTGGTGTCAGGGAGTAACAGAACGACGAAGGTAGCTACTGGTATAACGCCGGGAGGACTTACCATGTAGGCAAGACGATGGACAGGTCCTTTGAGATGGTTGACCACGGTTCGAAGGTTGCCAAATTTACCACACAGGGTGCACTCAGCAAAATTTTCATCTTTCAGTTCCACCACATACTCAAGGCCTGGAACGATTAAAAAATGATTGTGTATTGTCCACTTAAAGACAAAAAAAAAATCAAAAGCGGATCTAAGATTGTGTGGCACACGCAAAAGATATTTGTACACTGTATGGTACCAGGAACCCATAAATTTCCTTTTCAGGGGGCCTGTCAATAACAGATTTCTGATGCGCTGTTGACCGACCGTCCGGTAGTTCGAGAAATACCCACGGTGGTAGAATACGCGACTATCCAGCTAGACAAAATTTGAGATTGGCTGCTGGCGCCTTGAGGGAGGAGTCTCTTTGGCGCGCACTTCCACTGAGGCAAACAAGAATGCCGATCGACTCGAGCGGGGATTTTTGGAAACTGGATTTGGTTCGGTCATCATATCAATATAGAAGCATAGAAAATGAAAGGCCCCCTGTAAAGGAAATTTATGGGTCCCTGATGGTACCAAGAACAAATAACCTGACAGAACTTCCGTCTCCCTATCTCTGTAATATGACGGTACTATGCGGAGTCGAATATTTCCCCATACCCTGTCCGCTACGAACGACCGCAGGTTACTAGCTTAGCGCCACATCACGCTTTGTTTTTATGGCACTTGCCTTCCGGCCAAGTGCCATATACCGATCACTTTTCCGTCGGTCGGTCTGTCGGTCGGTCGGTCAGTCCGGTGATCGCGAGTTAGGGTACTTCCAGATGTACTAGGACGATGAAACTTGGCAGGCGTATTAGGGGCCCGATCAAACTAACTTGGAAATCGTCACTTGCCCGATCCGACCATGGTGGGGGGCGGGAGGGGAGCCGGAATCCGGAATTTAGTGACACGCATAACTTTCGAACGGGTAATCGGATCTTAATGAAACTTGATATTTGGAAAGACACCATGTCTCACATGTCCCAACTCAAGTCCGGACCGAATCCGATGAATGTGGGGGGGGGGGGTCGGAGGGGTGAACCGGAAATCATGTTAAACGCTTAGAGTGGAGCGATCGGGATGAAACTTGGTGGGAGGAACAAGCACAACCCCTAGGTACATCAATGACAGAACCAGACCGGATTCGTGCACTGGCGGGGGGGGGGGGGTTGGAGGGAGGTTCCGGAATTCCGGTCATACGGAGTTAAGATACTTCCCGGTGGGCTAGGACGATGAAACTTGGCAGGCAAATCAGGGACACGACCAGATTAACCTGGAAACAGTCAGCTTCCCGATCCGACCATCGTGGGGGGAGTGGAGGGAGGGGGAATCCGGACTCTTGAGGTATGTACAACTTCCGAACGGGTGATTCATAATGAAACTTGATATGTAGAAAGACCACATGTCTCGGATGTCCCATTTCAAGTCCGGACCGGATCCGATGAAGCTGGGGGGGGGGGGGGGGTCGGAGGGGGGTCCGGAAACCTTGTGACATGCTTTGAGTGGAGCGATCGGAATGAAACTTGGTGGGAAGAACAAGCACAAGCCCTATGTAGATCAGTGACAGAACCGGACCGGATTCGGGTATTGTGGGGGAGTTAAGGGGGGGTCCGGAATTCCGGTGATCGCAAGTTAAGGTACTTCCAGACATGCTTGGACGATGAAACTTGGCTTGAAAATTAGAGACTTGACATGATTGGCTAAGAAATAGTTAGTTCCCAGATCCGACCATCCCTTAAAGTACTAATGCTAACCGCAAAGTACAAAAAATACTTT